>OY723403.1:48094175-50494175 GCA_963210345.1 Inga oerstediana
CTCTTACCCTTGATTATAGCAATATTAACTAAATTGCCATTGGCTCTTACTTAACTTATGTGGTTAAATTTGGCCAAGTAAAATAACCATAATCATCCTAGTCTTCCCTTCTTCCAAAAACTAACTTTAACACCATGTAAATTTTTCTTTTTGATTAATTTAACCTTTACTAAATTTTGGGATGTTACACCAATAGCCTGTGGCTCCAATAATTAAAAAAAATAGTTATGGCACTTTTTTAAGAAAGCGTCATAGCTGGGACTTTCATTTTTTTGTCTCATGAATGTTTTGTGTAGCGCTTGTTAAGGAGAGTGCCACATAAGCCTAATACAAGCTATGCCACTTATTATAGGAAGAGTGATAGCTTCTTAGCTTGTTTTTTTTTGTTAAACAATTATCTATGGCACTTCTTTAAAGAAGTGTCATAGGAGGGGTGCCACTAAATCCTTATTTTATAGTAGTAATAGGGGTTCGTAAATGATAATTACAAACAATGTAGCCGCACAGGGCTACTAGGGTGTCTAAACATGTCCCAGTGAAATGGATACATCCTCCCATCTTTTTTCCACTACTACAATCCTCTTGTGTAGTTCTCTTCTATGATCTATGTGTACTTCTATATTCACCTGTCTAAATTATTGGTAGGGGAGGGTGAGATTCGAGAGAATCTCAGTAGTAAACAGTAACAATATGCAAGAAGGATAAGTGCTTAATGCATGGCATGCTTGTATTATATAAACTCATGCTAAGACAATGACATATCTGTATGCTCAATGTTTCAAACAACATACTTATGGCTATAGCATAAATAGCAACAGAGCTTTAATCATTCATATATGTTTCACATAATCAAGCAAAGCAATAGCATGCATTAATACACTAGCACAAATATCAAATACATGCAGGAGAGGTAAGTTCCCTGCCCTAACCCTTTTTTATCCTTAAGTAAGTCCCTGAACTTTATGCCTCACGGTGTCTGCCAACCACTAGCATTCAATTCGGTACTAAAATATCAAATGTACAAGAATTAGGTTAAAACCTATTCATGTACCATTTTAGGTACTTTCATAGTGTTTGTAGTGGTTATACAAGCCTATTGTGGAAATTTATCAAAATGTCCCCAGGACCTGGCCCGGCTGTATTTTTTCCAAAATTTTGACCTGGGCTATTTTGACATATTTTTTCCCAAAGAATCCATTTCTGGACATGGAATGACCAAATTAACAGTCAAAAGTCAAGAATGCCCTTGGCAACCCCTATTTTAGGGTTTTAGGGTCGTTTTTGTAATTATGCCTTTTCAGGTTTTCCTAAAAAGGTTATTAACTATAACCCCATCTAATTTTCCCTCTTGACTCAATGGAATCATCAGAACATTAAAAATCCATCCCTAACCCCTCCAATTGATCCAGGCAAAAATCTAAAATTCTCCAGGGATAATTGGGGTTTTCAAAATTCGACTGCGTAGACTTGCTCCTTTCTACTCCTAATCACTTTATTAACTATTTAATTAAGCTAAAACCACTATTTAGGCTCACTTTTGGTAGCATAACATTTAGAACTCAACATTTACCAAATTCACAATCAGAGCAAATTAATAAGAAATTCACTGATTAAATTACTCACAGTAGCCAGAACAACCAATGTTTGAAGTTTTGAAAGTTACCTTAAGCTTCTCCTACCTTTCCTTGGTGTGACCAAAACCCTTGCTTCCAAAACACAAATTTTTGCTTCAAATACCTTAAATAATATAGAAATCGACTTACGTTATTACTTTACTTCTCTTTCTCTCTAGAAAATATAAAGCACTGTCTCTCTCTTGAGTTCTCACTTGGCTTCAATTTTGGTATGAAAGAGGGAAGATGAAGCTTTTATAAAACATCTTACCTTATGGTTCAATTTACTTGATTTACAAAATCCACAAATTTTGACTTTTGGGTTATAACACTTATGTACATGAAAATGGGTTGTAAAGCCCAATTAAAATCCAATTAATGTTCCCTCTTCTTGGCCTGCCATATTCACGTCTAGGGGCCCAAGTGTAACCCCCTGCCTTATTAAGCGTAATTAAGATTCAATAACGTATAGTAAAAAGGGGTTAGAGACCGTCGGATAGTTCAAAACTCATTTAAAACACCCACTAAGTGGTAGGAACTTTACAAAATTTTCAAAACTTTTTTCCTATCCCGGTCTCATGTTCAATTATCGAATATAATCACCTGTGCAATTAATTTACATTCATTCATATCAGAGTATCTAGTAGCAATCCCGGCAACCCCCGGGTTCCATTCATTCACTCCAAGGTTTACAATTCCCATATAGGGGATTACACAACTATATTCAACTAATAATTACAACCCAAAAATCATTTACAAGATCTCTGTCCCAACATGATTAACCAACATATCCAAAAGAAAATGTCCCTATAGGGTTCTAACAACTCCGAGTCATGTGCTTCTCCTTGGAGCCACTCGCCCTATCTGAAAGGTTAGTTAAAGGAAGGGATGAGATTCAAGAGAATCCCAGTAGTAACAGAACATTTATACCATACATAAGCACACAGCATGTAAGCAAATCATCATACAGCAACAGCAGCACAAATCACACTCCACCCTCATCCCCTTTCTCCACCGGGAAGGCACACCATCCTAACCTGAACCGTTGTTAGCTACTCAGGGATTGTTGGCGTGGCAGTGCATACACATAGCCATGTAGATCATATAGCTATCCGGCTTCCGCAAATGGCCCGTCGGACTTCACAAATAGCCTTTCGACTTTTCACATAATCATAAAGTCACACCTCATCCTCATCCCCTTTCTCCGCCAGGAAGGCACACAACCCTTACCCGATCTGTTGTTAGCTACTCAGGGACTATCGGAATGACAGTGCTTACACATATTCACAATGTCGCAGCACACAAAATTATCACAAATCAATGATAATACACACATACAATGCATCACATATGGTACGAAAGAAAAGTTACTACCTCGTTCCTTCTTGACGTCTACTGGCACGGTGAGGGCAGCAGATATCAAATCCTATAAAAATATGGACAATAGGTCAATCTCTTTTCCAAGTTTCCAAATCTCGTAATACTTTATGTTGGTTATCTTTCAGACTCCTTAGGTAGCTATAATAGGCCTAAACGTATCCCCAAAGGGCTGGAAGAAACTACCCAGAAGATACCTTTTTCGGATGCAATACACCAATTTTGGGCTGCCTCACTCGAGTGACAACCACCTCACTCGAGTGATGCCCTCAGTTGTGCTCGAGTCCCAGCGAGTGAAACACAGAAAGTGTTTGCCCAAGAGCAAATCCTCAAAATATCTCTCACACTCACTCGAGCATAAGAGGCTGCACCCGAGCAATGACCTTAAGTGCACTTGAGCATCAAGAAGTGCAACACCAAGAGTGTTTGCCTGAGAGCACAGACTACTTCCTGGCAAGACCTCACTCGAGCATGCCCAAGCGCACTCGAGCAGAATCATATCTCACTCGCAAGTCAGGAAGTATGCTCGCGGTTTCTGCCTAAAGACTTAACCAAAATTTCTATTATTCCATATCTTGCTCGAGTGAGATCCTACCTCACTTGAGTGATGCCTATCAGATGCCAAATCGCAGTAACTGATATGGTTTTCCAGAATTGACCAATTTGCTACCAATGGTCCTAAGACTTATACCACAACTTATTCTCACTTATTTTAACACAGAACCCATTGGTAACCCAAAACAACCTAAATTCCTACTCAAGCAACACATTCTCATCTTTAGACCACAAGATCACCAAAACCATAATTTGCCAAACTTCTTCTTTCAAATCCAAACTAAAACCATTAACTCCCAAACACTATTGAGCATCTATTTCACCACATTACATCACTTAATTCATATCTTCCAAAACCACAAGAAATCAGGGCAAAAAAAACTAGAATTTACCAAAACCTAACCAATGGCCAAAACAATTAACAATTATATCAAACTTCATCAAATGTTTACCTCTTCCTTTCCCAAAATGTGATTTCCTTGATTCCTCAACTTCTCAACTTCACAATCTTTCAAATACCACCAATGGAAATTCTGAAACCATAGAAGTCAAGCTCTTAACTTCTTGAACAATATCAATGAAGAGTGTTTAGGCATATGAAGTCATTTACCTTCATAAATTTCAACCCTTCCTTTCTCTTTCTTACCTAGTTCGCCGGAAATGGAGGAAGAATGAAGAGAGAGATGAGAGATGATAATGAAATAGTTTCTCTTTGTCCCACACACACACACAGCCAACTTTGAGAGTGGGAGGGAAGAGAAATGAGTTGAATCTTTGACTTTAATCCCATGGTCCATCTTTTGCCACATGTCACTATCTTGTGCTTCCTTCAATGATTTCATATACTCTCCAACACACTTGATTCCACCCCTTGTTCTTTCAATCCTAGCCATTAATATTGGTTACTAAGGAGTTTCCTCTCCCGTAACTGACCAATCGGTTAGTAAATTTACCATTTTACCCCTGATTGCCATGACACATCTATCATCATCTATCAAACACATTTTACATCACAATATACAATTTACTTCAAAAGTGCTTAATTATCATTAATTACATCACCTTGAAATTATTAATCCCTTATTACAATTCAGGATATTATAATTCTCCCCCTAAAAATTAAATTTCATCCTCAAAATTTGTTACACAACTTGAGCCATAAACTCCAGATATCTTCTACGCATATCTTCTTTCGCTTCCCAAGTTGCTTCCCTCTGAGTCATTCCCTTCCAGATCACCTTCACATATGAAATACTCCAATGTCTGAGCCGTCACTATTCTTGGTCAATGATCTGCTCTGGCTCCACTGCATATGTGAAGTTGTCTTGTAGCTCAACTTACTCATACTCAACTACGTGAGATGGATCCGGTTGGTATTTCTTTAGTTGGGAAACATGAAATACATCATGGAGCCTGCTCAAGCTTGGGGGTAAAGCTACTCGGTAAGCAACAAGCCCAATCCTTTCAAGGATTTTAAAAGGACTGATATACCTCAGGCTCAGCTTCTTTCGCTTGATAGCTTGCCCAATACTAGTAACCGGAGATACCCTCAAAAACACATGGTCACCAACTTTGAACTCTAGAGGTCCTGTTCTCTTGTCAGTGTAACTTTTCTGTCGACTTTGCGCTGCAAGCAACCTCTTACGAATAATCCAAATTTGAGCTAAAGTTTGATCAACAAGATCCAGTCTGTACAAGTTCCTTTTTGATAATTCGTTCCAACACAAAGGCGATTGGCACCTCCTTCCATACAACGCTTCATACGGAGCCATCTAGATACTCGCATGATAGCTATTATTATAGGCAAACACAGTAAGTGGAAGAAAGCTATTCCATCTTCCTTTAAAGTCAAGAACACACGCCCATAACATATCTTCCAGTGTCTAGATTGTCCTCTCTGACTGTCCATCCGTTTGAGGATGATAAGCCGTGCTGAACCATAATTGAGTACCCAATGCCTCATGTAATACGCTCCAGAATCTTGAAGTGAATCCTAGAATTCGGTCGGAAATGATATTCTTTGGTGTGCCATGAAGCTTCACAATCTCACTGATGTAAATCTCTGCTAGTTTATCAGGAGAATAACCAGCATTGATCGATATGAAGTGTGCTGACTTCGTTAGCTGATCCATAATGACCCAGATCGCATCATAATTCCTGATCCTGGGCAATCTCACCACAAAGTCCATGGTCACACTTTCCCATTTCCATTCCGGAATCTCAGGACTCTGAAGTAGACCAGGCGGTCTCTGATCCTCAATCTTTACCTTCTGGCAAGTGAGACACCTTGCTACATATTTGGTCACATCACTCTTCAAACCCGGCCACCAATACACAGATTTCAGGTTATGGTACATTTTAGTCATAACAAGATGAAGAGTATTTTGACTCTTGTGCGCCTCATCTAGAATCTTCTGCCTCAACTCCGCCTTAAGTGGAACGCAGACTCTATTCTGATAGCCAACCAATCCATGAGGCGATAAGTAATAACCTGTAACTTTTCCCCATTCGATTCGAGTCAGATTGCGTTGTATCCAGTCATCTCGCCTCTGAGTTTCTTTAATCTCAGCTCTTAGATCACTTTCCTCTTAGGAAACAGTGTAGTGGGCATAGATGATCTGGTTTGTCAAATTCAAATGACAAAAATCTTCAATCAATTTCTTCTCTTGTATTATCATAGCTGCCACAAACATAGTCTTTTGACTAAGAGCATCAGCAACTACATTCGCTTTACCCGGATGATATTTAATTTCCAAGTTGTAGTGTTTAAGCAATTCCATCCAATGACGCTATCTCATATTTAATTCTTTTTGATCATACAGATATTTGAGACTCTTGTGGTCGTAGTACAGTTCTACCGTCACACCATACAAATAATGACGCCAAACCTTTAAAGCAAACACAATGGCCGGAAGCTCCAGATCATGAGTGGGATAGCTCAATTCATGAGGTCTGAGCTGTCGAGAGGCATAGGCCACCACACGTCCCTGCTGTATAAGGACACACCCTAATCCCTGCCTACTAGCATCAAAATACACAACGTAAGTCAAACTGGGATCAGGAAAAATTAACACAGGTGCCGTAGTCATCCTCTCCTTCAGCTCCACAAAATAGTTTTCACATCTCTCATCCCACACAAATGGCTGATCCTTTCTCGTGAGCTTGGTTATCGGCAACGCAATCATGAGAAATTCTGAATAAATCTCCGGTAGTAACCAGCAAGAACTAGAAAACTGCGTACTTCCACCACAGATTCTGGCCGTTTCCAATCCAATACTGCTTCCACTTTACTAGGATCTTCAGAGACCCCTTCTTGCGATATAACATGGCCTAGGAATCTCACTTCTGATAGCCAAAACTCGCATTTACTCAATTTGGCATAGAGTTTCATTTCACATAATATGCTCAGTACAATTCTCAAATGATGCTCATGCTCCTCCATACTCTTGGAGTATACCAAAATATCATCGATAAACACCACAACGAATTGATCCAGATATTGTCGAAAGATACAGTTCATGTAGTCCATGAAAACTGCGGGTGCGTTAGTTAGCCCAAATGGCATCACCACATAATGACCATACCTGGTCTGGAAAGCAGTCTTTGGAATATCTTCTGCTTTCACTCGCAGCTGATGATACCCCGACCTTAGATCAAATTTTGAAAACACACATGAACAAGTTAGTTGATCTAACAGGTCATCGGTTCTGGGAAGAGGGTATTTGTTCTTGATAGTAACTTTATTTAGCTCTCTGTAGTCGATACACAATCAAAGACTCCCATCTTTCTTCTTAACAAATAACACTGGAGCTCCCCAAGGTGACACACTGGGTCTAATGAAGCCTTTCTCAAGCAAATCTTCTATTTGTTTCTTTAACTCTGCCATTTCGTTTGGGGCCATACGATATGGGGCCTTAGATATAGAACCAGCTCTAGGCATAATGTCTATTGGGAACTGAACTTCCCTTTCAGGAGGTAATCCACTAAGATCATCCGGAAATACCTCAGGGAATTCATTTACCACTGGTATCTTACTCAATATCTCACCGGTTTCCCCTTGCACAGAGAAAAACACCAAATACCCCTGGCAACCCTTTTCAAGATACTTTTCAGCTTTGGCCGTAGAAAGAAAATTCATACTAGCATCCACAACCTTAGCCTTCTGAGAAGCAAGATACACTATTCTTTTGTTCCCACAATCTAATAACACATTATTTACCGTTAACCAATCAAAACCCAAAATGACTTCCAATTGGTAAAGCGGCAGACAGATCAAGTCTACCGTAGATTGATGCCCTTATACAGTTACGACACATTTCAAACAAGCTTCTGTGGTCAAAGCCTTAACACCCATCAGAGTTGACACTACCAAATCAAATGGTAACTTATGTACATGCAATGCCAGGTGCTTCACGCAATCATAAGCAATGAACTAGTGACTTGCACCTGAGTCAAACAATACGTGCAAAAAATAGCCATCAATAGAAATTTTACCTTGTATCAACTCAGGAGATTTACGGACCTCCTCTTGAGTCATAGCGAATACTCGGCCCTGTGTCTTTGGCCTCTGCTCGACTCGCGGTCGTTGACAATCTTTAGAAAGATGTCCTGGTCGCTTACAGTTAAAACAGATCATTTCTCCCTGACAATTTTTACCATAATGAGATTTGTTGCAGCGAGGAAATTTCCACTCGGTTACAAATCTCTGAGATTCACGGTCTCTGGGCTGATAGGGCTTCTTATCACTGCCCCTAAACGAAGAGGATCCTTGGCCTTTCCACTTCTGAGAAACATTACCCTTACTGGGTTCACTGCGGTGGCCAGTAGCTCTAACAGGATACAGCTCTCTTAAGTTGTTTTCCATAATTTGACATTGCTCCACCGACTTGTTAAACTTGGTAAATTAATGAGTGACCAATCGTTTCCGCAACTCTCATCTCAGACCACGAATGAGCATGTCTGAACTCCATTCTTCATCATCCTTGTACTGAAGATAAGAGGAATACCGAGTCAAGCGGATAAAATGGGACAAATAATCATCAAAGCTCTCAGTGTCCCCTTGCCTGATATTCAGGAATTCCGTTTCCTTCTCGAGTCTCATCGATTTGGGAAAATACTTCTAATTGAATTCTTGTTGAAACAATTCCCAAGTCAGCGGCATATTTCTGCTGCGCAGAGTGAGAGAAATATTTCTCTACCAACAATCTGCATCACCCTCGAGCTTGTAGACTACCAGGCATGGCTTCACCTCATCCGGGCACCGAAGGACCTCAAATATCTTCTCTAGACTGTTCAACCAATCTTCTGCTGCTTGAGGATCAAACCTCAATTTGAACACTGGAGGCAGATGTTTGCAGAATCTTGTGACCCAATACTGAAGATCCCTATCCTCTTTAGCTGGCACCCCATGAGACTCTTGATTTAGGACAATATGAGGTGGGGACTCCAACGGTCGTGCTGACCCTTCAGCAATGTCCTCATAGCGGGTTTTGTAACCCCCTGCCTTAATTAGCGTAATTATAATTCCATATCACATAATTAAATTGGTTTAGAGACCGTCGAATAGTTCAAAACTTATTTAAAACTCCCTCTTATAGTGGGACTTTAAAAAATTTTCAAAACTTCTTTCCTATTTCGGTCTCAAGTTCAATTATCGAATATAATCACCTATGCAGTTAATTTACATTCATTCATATCAGAATATCTAATAGCATTCCCGGCAACCCTCGGGTTCCGTTCATCCACTAGAAAGTTTACAATTCCCATATAGGGGATTACACAACTATATTCTGTTACTAAATACAGCCCAAAAATAATTTACAAGATCCCTGTCCAACAGGTTTAACCAACACATCCAAAAGTAAATGTCCCTATAGGGTCCTAACTGCTCCGGGTCGTACACTTCTCCTTAGAGCCACTCGCCCTGTCTGAAAGGTTAGTTAAAGAAAAGAATGAGATTCAAAAGAATCCCAGTAGTAACAAAACATTTATACCACACATAAGCACACAGCATGTAAGCAAATAATCATACAGAAGCAGCAGCACAAATCACACTCCACCCTCATCCCCTTTCTCCGCCGGGAAGGCACTCTGTCCTAACCCGAACCGTTGTTAGCTACTCAGGGACTATTGGCATGGCAGTGCATACACATAGCCTTATAGCTCATATAGCTATCTGGCTTTCACAATCGGCCCGTCGGCCTTCACAAATAGCCTTTCGGCTTTTCACATAATCACACATATCACACCTTATCCTCATCCCCTTTCTCCGCCGGGAAGGCATACAACCCTTGCCCGATCTGTTGTTAGCTACTCAGGGACTATTGGTATGACGGTGTTTACACATATTCACACTGTCGCAGCATACGAGTTTATCACAAATCAATGATAATACATACATACAATGCATCACATATGGTACGAAAGAAAAGTTACTACCTCGTTCCTTTCAGACGTTCGTTGGCACAGTTGGCTCACGAGGGCGGCAAATATCAAAGCCTATAAACAAAATCAAGAATGGTGGATTAATTCCCTACCCCCAATTCCTACTTTCAAACACTTAGAATAGGTTCCATATGAGTCCCTTAAATGGTTATAACAAACTCAAAGAGAACCTAAAAGGATTGGAGAATTCTAGGTTGGAAATTGCTTTGCAAACTCACAAAGTGCTGAAAATTGGGTTCTGGCTGCAGCCAAAAATGGCTAAAAACGTCACAGAAACATTTTGGCTGCAGCCAAGAATTTCTGGCTGCGGCCAGGACACACACAGAAAGTTTTGTGCTGCAGCCTAGATTTTCTGCTGCAGCCAAGGAAACTTTGAAAAATCATAACTAATTCTAGAAAAATCAAAATGAGGTGATCCCAAAGCCAAATGAAAGCTCTTTAAGTCCTTTTCCTAGGAAAAATATGGGCCATTACTGGGAATCACCACAGAAGTACAGAATTACACGAAATTCATCACCACTCCAAAACAGATTCCAGTTTTAAAGCCCAAACGTTGGACAGTCATTGCTCTTAGCTCAAAAAACGAAATGACACAAAATTTATGTTCGTTTTGAAGCTTGGAATGTGAACTTTAAATCTGCAAAGTTTCATAAGTTTTAGACACCATTTGCCTATTCAAAACATCCAGACAACCTGGCTGCCCAGAATAAACTTTCAATGGACAACATTTCCATTTTTGCACCAATGCTTCCAATGGTTCCCAAATTCATATCAAATACCATTCCCACATAAATTTGCACAAGGAATCCATTGAAATCATCAAAACAACCCAATTCAACCTCCATTGACATGTTACACAATGACCATTACATGTCTTACCAAGAACTCAATCAAACCACCATATTACAAACCAATCCAAACCAACATTCCAAACCAATTTCAAATGCTCAAGGACACACTATGACACTTATTCCAACATATCACGCAATGCAATTCTTCCAAACCAAAATCATATGAAAATCAGGGCAAAAATTCGAAATTCTCAAAACTTGATCAATGGTTACAAAACTTAGCTCAAAATGTGTTAAATTCTTACCTCTTCTTCTTCCCAAAGCAACTTCCTTGTTTCTCCAACTTTCAATTTTTCTCAGGTTCTCAAACACCACCTTTCAAAAACCTAAAACCATAACCATGAAGCCCTCAACACCATGAACAATATTAATGAAGGTGAATTGAGCATACAAGAACAAATCCTCACCTAACTTGAGCCTTCTTCTTTCTCTTTCCTTCAAACTTGAGACGAAAATGAAGGTGAGAGGAGAGATGAGATGATGATGATGATGAATGAAGATATATCAGATTTTTGGTCTCTACTAAGACCATTTGCTGACCTAAAAGAATGGGAGGGAAGAGAGAGAAAAAAAGAGTTGCAATTGTTGACTTGTCAAAGGGGTGTGAGATGATGCCAAGTGTCAAAATCTTGAGGCATCTTCCTTGGACTTACTTGAACATGCACACACACAATTCCACCTCCTTGATCTCATAATAATCAATCCTAACCATTGATCTTGATTACCAGGGAGTTTTCTCTTCGGTAATTGACCAATCGGTCGGTAAATTTACCGTTTTGCCCCTGATTGTCACAATGCTTAATAAATCATCACTAAGCACCTTTATATCACATTGCACAACATATACTTCAAAAGTGCTTAATTATCATTAATTACATCACTTTGAAGCCATTAGCCCTTAATTACAATTTGGGATATTACAATTCTCCCCCCGAAAATTAAATTTCGCCCTCGAAATTGTTACACAACTTGAGCCATAAACTCCGGATATCGTCTTCGCATATCTTCCTCCGCTTCCCATGTTGCCTCTCTTTGAGTCATTCCCTTCCAGATCACCTTCACATATGGAATGCTTCGGTGTCTGAGCCGTCGCTCTTCTCGATCTATGATCTGCTCTGGCTCTATCGCATATGTGAAGTTGTCTTGTAGCTCAACCTCGTCATACTCAACTATATGAGATGGATCCGGTTGGTACTTCTTCAGTTGAGAAACGTGGAATACGTCATGGAGCCTGCTCAAGCTCGGAGGTAGTGCTACTCGGTACGCAACAGGTCCAATCCTCTCAAGGATTTCAAAAGGTCCTATATATCTCGGGCTCAGCTTCTTTCTCTTGATCGCTCGCCCAACCCCCGTAACTGGTTATACTCTCAGAAAAATATGATCTCCAACCTCAAACTCTAAAGGCCGTCTTCTCTTGTCAGCGTAGCTTTTCTGTCGACTCTGTGCTACAAGCAACCTCTTACAAATAATCCGAATCTGTGCAGAGGTTTGATCAACCAAATCTGGCCCATAAAGCTTTCTTTTGGATAACTCATTCCAGCATATTGGTGATTGACACCGTCTTCCATACAATGCTTCATACGGAGCCATTTGGATGCTCGCATGATAGCTATTGTTGTAGGCGAACTCAACAAGTGGAAGGAAATGATCCCAACTTCCTTTAAAGTCGAGAACACAGGCTCGCAACATATCTTCCAGCGTTTGAATTGTTCTCTCAGATTGTCCATCCGTTTGAGGATGATAAGCCGTACTGAATCTCAGTTGAGTACCTAAAGCTTTATGCAATGCTTTCCAGAATCTTAAAGTAAATCGCGGATCTCGGTCAGAAATGATATTCTTCGGTGTACCATGAAGTCTGACAATCTCTCGGATATAAATCTCCACTAGTTTATCAGGAGAATAACCAGCATTGATTGGTATGAAGTGTGCCGACTTCGTTAACCGATCCACAATTACCCAGATCGCATCATAGTTTCTGATCTTGGGCAATCCCACAATCAAATCCATGGTCACGCTTTCCCATTTCCATTCCGGAATCTCAGGACTCTGTAGTAAACCAGGCGGTCTCTGGTGCTCGATCTTTACCTTCTGGCAAGTGAGACACCTTGCTACATATTTGGTCACATCACTCTTCATACCTGGCCACCAATACACCGATTTCAAATTATGATACATCTTGGTCATACCAGGATGGAGAGTATATTGACTCTTGTGCGCCTCATCCAGAATCTTCTGCCTCAACTCCGCCCTAAGTAGCACGCAAACTCTCTTTTGATAACGAACCAATCCACGAGGCGATAGGTCGTAGCCTGGAATTTCTCCCTGTTCAATTCGAGCCAGGTTGCGTTGTATCCAGTCATCTTGACTCTGAGCTTCTTCAATTTCCGCCCTTAGATCACTCTCCTCTTGAGAAACAGTGTAATTGGCACAGATGATCTGGTTTGTCAAATTTAAATCACGGAAATCTTCAATCAATTTCCTTTCTTGTATCATCATAGCTGCAACAAGCACAGTCTTTCGGCTAAGAGCATCAGCGACTACATTTGCCTTACCCGGATGATATTTTATTTCCAGGTCGTAGTCCTTAAGCAATTCCATCCAGCAGCGCTGTCTCATATTTAATTCTTTTTGATCGTACAGATATTTGAGACTCTTGTGGTCGCAGTACAATTCCACAGTCACACCATACAGGTAATGATGCCAAATTTTTAAAGCAAATACAATGGCCGCAAGCTCCAGATCATGAGTGGGATAGTTCAATTCATGAGGTCTGAGCTGTCGAGAGGCGTAGGCCACCACACGTCTCTGCTGCATAAGGACACACCCTAATCCCTGCCCACTGGCATTAGAATACACAACGTATGTCAAACTGGGATCGGGTAATATCAACACAGGTGCCGTCGTCAACCTCTCCTTCAGCTCCACAAAACAGTTTTCACATTTCTCATCCCACACAAACGGCTGATCCTTTCTTGTGAGCTTGGTCATCGGCAACGCAATACGGGAGAAATTTTGGATAAATCTCCGATAATAACCAGCAAGACCCAGAAAACTACGTATTTCCGCCACAGATTCTGGCCTCTTCCAGTCCAGTACTGCTTCCACTTTACTGGGATCCACAGAGACCCCTTCTTGCGAGATAACATGGCCTAAGAATTTCACTTCTAATAGCCAGAACTCGCACTTGCTCAATTTAGCATATAGTTGTTTCTCACGCAATGTATTCAATACAACTCTCAAATGATGCTCATGCTCCTCCATACTCTTGGAATATATCAGAATGTCATCGATAAACACAACAACAAACTGATCCAAATATTGTCGAAAGATACGGTTCATGTAATCCATGAAAACCGTAGGCGCATTGGTTAGCCCAAATGGCATCACCAAAAACTCATAGTGACCGTACCTAGTCCGAAAAGCAGTCTTCGGAACATCTTCTACTTTTACTCGCAGCTGATGATACCCTGATCTTAGATCAATCTTCGAAAATACACACGAACCAGATAGTTGATCTAGTAGGTCATCGATTCGGGGAAGAGGGTACTTGTTCTTGATAGTAACTTTATTTAGTTCTCTGTAGTCGATACACAATCGAAGACTCCCGTCTTTCTTCTTAACAAATAATACTGGAGCTCCCCAAGGTGACACACTGGGTCTAATAAACCTTTTCTCAAGCAAATCTTCTATTTGTTTCTTTAACTCCGCCATTTCGTTTGGGGCCATGCGGTATGGGGCCTTAGATATAGAACCAGCTCCAGGTACAATGTCAATTGGGAACTGAACTTCCCTCTCAGGAGGCAATCCACTAAGATCATCCGGAAATACCTCAGGGAATTCATTTACCACGGGTACTTTACTCAAAATCTCACCAGTTTCCCCTTGCACAGAGAAAAACACCATATACCCCTGGCAACCCTTTTTAAGATACTTTTCAGCTTTAGCCATAGAAAGAAAATTCATACTGGCACTCACAGTTTCGACCCTCTGAGAAACAGGATATACTATCCTCTTGTTTCCACAATCAAGCAACACATTATTTGCCGTTAACCAATCAAAACCTAAAATGACTTTTAATTGGTAAAGCGGCAAACATATCAAATCTACAACAGATTGGTGCCCTTCCATAGTTACGACACAATTCAAGTAAGCTTCTGTGGTTAAGGCCTTAATACCCATTGGAGTTGACACTACTAATTTGAATGGCAGTTTGTGCACATGCAATCCCAGGCGCTTCCGCAATCATAGGCAATGAAGGAGTGACTTGCACCCGAGTCAAATAAAACTTGCAACAGATGGCCATAAAGTAGAATTTTACCTTGTATCAGCTCAGGAGATTTGCGGGCCTCCTCATGGGTCATAGCGAATACACGGCCCTGTGTCTTCGGTCTCTGCTCGACTCGCGGTCGTTGACAATCTCTGGAAATATGTCCTGGCTGCTTACAGTTAAAACAGATCATTTCTCCCCGACAATTCTGGCCATAATGTGATTTGTTGCAGCGAGGACATTTCCACTCAGTCGCAAATCTCTGAGGTTCACGGTCTCTAGGCTGATAGGGCTTCTTATCACCGCCCTTGAATGAAGATGATCCTTGGTCTTTCCGCTTCTGGGAAACATTACCCTTACTAGGTTCATTACGGTGGCCAGTAACCCTGGCAGGATACAATTCTCTCAAGTTATTCTCTGTAATCCTGCACTGTTCAACCGCCTTGTTGAACTTGGTAAATTGATGAGTAGCTAGGCGTTTCCTCAACTCTCACCTTAGACCGCGAATGAGCATATCAGAACTCCATTCTTCATCATCCTTGAACCGGAGGTAGGAGGAGTACCGAGCCAATCGAACGAAACGGGACAAGTAATCATCGAAGCTCTCTGTGTCCCCTTGTTTAATATTCAGAAATTCTGTTTCCTTCTCAAGCCGCACTGATTTGGGAAAATACTTCTCATTGAATTCTTGCTTAAACAATTCCCAAGTCAGTGGCACATTTCTACTACGCAGAGTAAGAGAGATATTTCTCCACCAACGGTCCGCATCACCCTCGAGCTTGTAGACTGCCAGGCGTGGCTTTACCTCATCCGAGCACCCAAGGACCTCAAATATTTTCTCCAGCCTGTTCATCCAATCTTCGGCTGCTTGAGGGTCAAACCTCCCTCTGAACACTGGAGGCAGATGTTTACAGAATCTTGTGACCCAAAACTGAAGGTCCCTTTCCTCCTTAACTGGCATCCCATGTGATTCTTGATTTGGGACAATATGAAGTGGGGACTCTAGGGGTCGTGCTGACCCTTCAGCAGTGTCCTCATGACGGGTTTCTTCTTGAGTTTCCACCGGAGTGGATTGAACCGGGTCCTCTTTGTTCTTCGCCTTCTCTGCTCTGAGCTCTTCTCTTAGCTCAGTTATCATATCCCGCTGATCTCTGATTAGACCCATTAATTCCTGCATTGCATCCGGTGGGTTATCCTTGACGACTTCCACCTCTGGGTCTACACGCGGAATACTGGGGCGTCCTCTAGTTTTCTTCATTCTACAAACAACTTGCCCCATTAATTTAGCAGAAATAGTATGCACTTATAGTCACAAAACTCATTTATGTATCCATACCAATATATCATACAGGTGCATACTCAACAATCATTCACAGATAATCTTCTATCCCTACTACTGTCTAAGGGATCTATCCTAGCAAACTCTACCCTTGCCAGGAACTACGGCTCTGATACCAAAATGTAACCCCCTGCCTTAATTAGCGTAATTATAATTCGATATCACATAATTAAATTGGTTTAGAGACCGTCGAATAGTTCAAAACTCATTTAAAACTCCCTCTTATAGTGGGAAAATACTTCTAATTGAATTCTTGTTGAAACAATTCCCAAGTCAGCGGCACATTTCTGCTGCGCAGAGTGAGAGAAATATTTCTCTACCAACAATCTGCATCACCCTCGAGCTTGTAGACTACCAGGCATGGCTTCACCTCATCCAGGCACCGAAGGACCTCAAATATCTTCTCTAGACTGTTCAACCAATCTTCTGCTGCTTGAGGATCAAACCTCAATTTGAACACTGGAGGCAGATGTTTGCAGAATCTTGTGACCCAATACTGAAGATCCCTATCCTCTTTAGCTGGCACCCCATGAGACTCTTGATTTGGGACAATATGAGGTGGGGACTCCAACGGTCGTGCTGACCCTTCAGCAATGTCCTCATAGCTGGTTTTGTAACCCCCTGCCTTAATTAGCGTAATTATAATTCCATATCACATAATTAAATTGGTTTAGAGACCGTCGAATAGTTCAAAACTTATTTAAAACTCCCTCTTATAGTGGGACTTTACAAAATTTTCAAAACTTCTTTCCTATTTCGGTCTCAAGTTCAATTATCGAATATAATCACCTATGCAGTTAATTTACATTCATTCATATCAGAATATCTAATAGCATTCCCGGCAACCCTCGGGTTCCGTTCATCCACTAGAAAGTTTACAATTCCCATATAGGGGATTACACAACTATATTCTGTTACTAAATACATCCCAAAAATAATTTACAAGATCCCTGTCCAACAGGTTTAACCAACACATCCAAAAGTAAATGTCCCTATAGGGTTCTAACTGCTCCGGGTCGTACGCTTCTCCTTAGAGCCACTCGCCCTGTCTGAAAGGTTAGTTAAAGGAAAGAATGAGATTCAAAAGAATCCCAGTAGTAACAAAACATTTATACCACACATAAGCACACAGCATGTAAGCAAATAATCATACAGAAGCAGCAGCACAAATCACACTCCACCCTCATCCCCTTTCTCCGACGGGAAGGCACTCTGTCCTAACCTGAACCGTTGTTAGCTACTCAGGGACTATTGGCATGGCAGTGCATACACATAGCCTTATAGCTCATATAGCTATCTGGCTTTCACAATCGGCCCGTCGGCCTTCACAAATAGCCTTTCGGCTTTTCACATAATCACACATATCACACCTCATCCTCATCCCCTTTCTCCGCCGGGAAGGCATACAACCCTTGCCCGATCTGTTGTTAGCTACTCAGGGACTATTGGTATGACGGTGTTTACACATATTCACACTGTCGCAGCATACGAGTTTATCACAAATCAATGATAATACATACATACAATGCATCACATATGGTACGAAAGAAAAGTTACTACCTCGTTCCTTTCTGACGTTCGTTGGCACAGTTGGCTCACGAGGGCGGCAAATATCAAAGCCTATAAACAAAATCAAGAATGGTGGATTAATTCCCTACCCCCAATTCCTACTTTCAAACACTTAGAATAGGTTCCATATGAGTCCCTTAAATGGTTATAACAAACTCAAAGAGAACCTAAAAGGATTGGAGAATTCTAGGTTGGAAATTGCTTTGAAAACTCACAAAGTGCTGAAAATTGGGTTCTGGCTGCAGCCAAGAATTCTCTGGCTGCAGCCAAAAATGGCTAAAAACGTCACAGAAACATTTTGGCTGCAGACAAGAATTTCTGGCTGCGGCCAGGACACACACAGAAAGTTTTGTGCTGCAGCCTAGATTTTCTGCTGCAGCCAAGGAAACTTTGAAAAATCATAACTAATTCTAGAAAAATCAAAATGAGGTGATCCCAAAGCCAAATGAAATCTCTTTAAGTCCTCTTCCTAGGAAAAATATGGGCCATTACTGGGAATCACCACAGAAGTACAGAATTACACGAAATTCATCACCACTCCAAAACAGATTCCAGTTTTAAGCCCAAACTTTGGACAGTCATTGCTCTTAGCTCAAAAAACGAAATGACACAAAATATATGTTCGTTTCGAAGCTTGGAATGTGAACTTTAAATCTGGAAAGTTTCAGAATTGTTAGACACCATTTGCCTATTCAAAACATCCAGACAACCTGGCTTCCCAGAATACACTTTCAATGGACAACATTTCCATTTTTGCACCAATGCTTCCAATGGTTCCCAAATTCATATCAAATACCATTCCCACATAAATTTGCACAAGGAATCCATTGAAATCATCAAAACAACCCAATTCAACCTCCATTGACATGTTACACAATGACCATTACATGTCTTACCAAGAACTCAATCAAACCACCATATTACAAACCAATCCAAACCAACATTCCAAACCAATTTCAAATGCTCAAGGACACACTATGACACCTATTCCAACATATCACACAATGCAATTCTTCCAAACCAAAATCATATGAAAATCAGGGCAAAAATTCGAAATTCTCAAAACTTGATCAATGGTTACAAAACTTAGCTCAAAATGTGTTAAATTCTTACCTCTTCTTCTTCCCAAAGCAACTTCCTTGTTTCTCCAACTTTCAATTTTTCTCAAGTTCTCAAACACCACCTTTCAAAAACCTAAAACCATAACCATGAAGCCCTCAACACCATGAACAATATTAATGAAGGTGAATTGAGCATACAAGAACAAATCCTCACCTAACTTGAGCCTTCTTCTTTCTCTTTCCTTCAAACTTGAGACGAAAATGAAGGTGAGAGGAGAGATGAGATGATGATGATGATGAATGAAGATATATCAGATTTTTGGTCTCTACTAAGACCATTTGCCGACCTAAAAGAATGGGAGGGAAGAGAGAAAAAAAAAAGAGTTGCAATTGTTGACTTGTCAAAGGGGTGTGAGATGATGCCAAGTGTCAAAATCTTGAGGCATCTTCCTTGGACTTACTTGAACATGCACACACACAATTCCACCTCCTTGATCTCATAATAATCAATCCTAACCATTGATCTTGATTACCAGGGAGTTTTCTCTTCGGTAATTGACCAATCGGTCGGTAAATTTACTGTTTTGCCCCTGATTGTCACAATGCTTAATAAATCATCACTAAGCACCTTTATATCACATTGCACAACATATACTTCAAAAGTGCTTAATTATCATTAATTACATCACTTTGAAGCCATTAGCCCTTAATTACAATTTGGGATATTACAGGTTTCTTCTTGAGTTTCCTTCAGAGTGGACTGAACCAGACCCTCCTTGTTTTTCGCTTTCTCTGCTCTGAGCTCTTCTCTCAGCTCAGTGATCATGTCCTACTGATCTTTTATCAGACCCATTAATTCGTGCATCGGATCCGGTGGATTATCATTGACGACCTCCACCTCTGGGTCTACATGCAGAACATTGGGAAGTCCTCTAGTTTTCTTTATTCTACAAACAACTTACTAAAATTAATATAACAAAGATAGTATGCACACATATACACAAGTTTCATACATATCCATATCAATAGAACAACATATGCATACAAAACCATTATTCGCAGATGATCTTCTATCCCTAAAACCAACTAAGGGATCTATAATAGCAAACTCTACCCTTGCCAGGAACTACAGCTCTGATATCAAAATGCAACCCCCTGCCTTATTAAGCGTAATTAAGATTCAATAACGCATAGTAAAAGGGGTTAGAGACCGTCAGATAGTTCAAAAACACCCACTAAGTGGTAGGAACTTTACAAAATTTTCCTAACTTCTTTCCTATCCCGGTCTCATGTTCAATTATCGAATATAATCACCTGTGCAGTTAATTTACATTCCTTCAAATCAGAGTATCTAATAGCAATCACGGTAATTCCTGGGTTCTATTCATTCACTCCAAGGTTTACAATTCCCATATAGGGGATTACACAACTATATTCAACTATTAATTACAACCTAAAAATCATTTACAAGATCTCTGTCTCAACATGATTAACCAACATATCCAAAAGAAAATGTCCCTACAGGGTTCTAACCACTCCAGGTCATGCGCTTCTCCTTGGAGCCACTAGCCCTGTCTCAAAGGTTAGTTAAAGGAAAGGATGAGATTCAAGAGAATCTCAGTAGTAACAAAACATTTATACCACACATAAGCACACAGCATGTAAGCAAATCATCATACAGCAGCAGCAGCACAAATCACACTCCACCCTCATCCCCTTTCTCCGCTGGGAAGGCACACCATCCTAACCCGAACCGTTGTTAGCTACTCTGGGACTGTTGGCATGGCAGTGCATACACATAGCTGTGTAGCTCATATAGCTATCCGGCTTCCACAAATGGCCCGTCGGCCTTCGCAAATAGCCTTTCGACTTTTCACATAATCACAAAGTCACACCTCATACTCATCCCCTTTCTCCGCCGGGAAAGCACACAACCCTTACCCGAACTGTTGTTAGCTACTCAGGGACTATCGGAATGACAGTGCTTACACATATTCATAATATCGTAGCATACGAATTTATCACAGATCAATGATAATACACACATACAATGCATCACATATGGTACGAAAGAAAAGTCACTACCTCATTCCTTCTTGACGTCTACTAGCACAATGGGCTCACGAGGACGGCAGATATCAAATCCTATAAAAATAGGGACAATAGGTCAATCTCTTTTCCAAGTTTCCAAATCTCCTAATACTTTATGTTGGTTATCATTTAGACTCCTTAGGTGGCTATAATAGGCCTAAACGTATCCCCAAAAGGCTGGAAGAAACTAATCAGAAGATACCTTTTTTCGGATGCAAAACACCAATTTTGGGCTGCCTCACTCGAGTGATGCCCTCAGTTGTGCTCGAGTCCCAGCGAGTGAAACACAGAAAGTGTTTACCCGAGAGCAAATCCTCAAAATATCTCTCACACTCACTCGAGCACATGAGGCTGCACCCGAGCAATGACCTTAAGTGCACTCGAGTACCAAGAAGTGTAACACCAAGAGTGTTTGCCTGAGAGCACAGACTACTTCCTGGCAAGACCTTACTCGAGCATGTCCAAGCGTACTCGAGCAGGATCATATCTCACTCGCAAGTCAGGAAGTATGCTCGCGGTTTCTTCTTAAAAACTTAAACAAAATTTCAAGAATTCCACATCGTGCTCGAGTAAGATCCTCCCTCACTCGAGTGATGCCTATCAGATGCCAAATCGCAGCAACTGATATGGTTTTCCAGAATTGACCAATTTACTACCAATGGTCCTAAGACTTATACCACAACTCATTCTCACTTATTTTAACACAAAGAACCCATTGGTAACCCAAAACAACCTAAATTCCTACTCAAGCAACACATTCTTATCTCTGGACCACAAGATCACCAAAACCATAATTTGCCAAACTTCCTCTTTCAAATCCAAACTAAAACCATTGACTCCTAAATACTATTGAGCATCTATTTCACCACATTACATCACTTAATTCATATCTTTCAAAACTATAAGAAATCAGGGCAAAAAAACCAGAATTTACCAAAACGAAACCAATGGCCAAAACAATTAACAATTATATCAAACTTCATCAAATGTTTACCTCTTCCTTTCCCAAAATGTGATTTCCTTAATTCCTCAACTTCTCAACTTCACAATCTTTCAAATACCACCAATAGAAATTCTGAAACCATAGAAGTCAAGCTCTTAACTTCTTGAACAATATCAATGAAGAGTGTTTAGGCATATGAAGTCATTTACCTTCATAAATTTCAACCCTTCCTTTCTCTTTCTTACCTAGTTCACCGGAAATGGAGGAAGAATGAAGAGAGAGATGAGAGATGATAATGAAATAGTTTCTCTTTGTCCCACACACACACACAGCCGACTTTGAGAGTGGGAGGGAAGAGAAATGAGTTGAATCTTTGACTTCAATCCCATAGTCCATCTTTTGCCACATGTCACTATCTTGTGCTTCCTTCAATGATTTCATATAGTCTCCAACACACTTGATTCCACCCCTTGTTCTTTTAATCCTAGCCATTGATCTTGACTACTAAGGAGTTTCCTCTCCCGCAACTGACCAATCGGTCAGTAAATTTACCATTTTACCCCTGATTGCCATGACACATCTATCGTCATCTATCAAACACATTTTACATCACAATATACAATTTACTTCAAAAGTTCTTAATTATCATTAATTACATCACCTTGAAATTATTAACCCCTGATTACAATTCATGATATTTCACCAAGTTTATGCCAAAAGGGGTTGATCACAAATTATCACATAATTAGAAAGTTACCATCACAAATTTTCTATTTTTGGATTTGTTGGCATATTTTCTGCCCAATATTTGAAAAATCATAACTAATTTTTAGGACATCGTATTAGAGTAATTCTTGTAATATCCTAAATTGTAATTAAGGGCTAATGACCCCAAAAGTGATGTAATTAATGTTAGTTAAACACTTTTGAAGTATATATGGTAAATTGTGACGTAAAATGTGCTTGGAAATGGTTTAGTAAGCATTGTGATAATTAGGGGCAAAATGGTAAATTTACCAACCAGTTGGTCAGTTACCGAAGAGGAAACTTATAGGTAACTTGAGATCAATGGCTAGGATTGAAAGAGCAAGAGGCGGAATCAAGTATGTATGTGAGTATATAAAATCATAGAAGGAAGCAAAAGATGTTGACAAGTGGCAAAAGATGGACCATGGGATAAGGTCAAATTTTCAAACTCAATTTTCTCTTCCCTCTCCTCTTCCAAGTTGGTTGGTGTGCATAGAAAAAGGGAAAATTGAGTGATTATTATCATTCTCATCTCTCTCCTCACCTCCATTTTCGCTGAAACTAGGCAAGAAAGAGAAAATCAAAGGTGAGTATTTGACCTTGAAAATGATCTCTTTGGCCTAATGCTATTCTCTAAAGTTGTTCATAGTGTCAAGAGCTTCATTCCTATGGTTTCAGATTTTTGATTAGTAGTGTGTGAGAATTAGTGAAAACTTGGAAGTTGTGGAATCAAGGGAACCACATTGTGGAAAGAAAGAGGTAAGCATTTGACGCATTTTGGTATATTTATGGTGATTTTTGGTTCAGTTTTATGAATTCTGGAATTTTTCCCTAAATATAGTGTTAACTTGGAATATAAGAATTTGATAGAGTTATGGTTGAATTAATTGTTATTGGTATATTTGAGTTATTCGGATTGGGTTGGAATTGAGAAGTGGGAGTTTTGATGATTGAGAGTTTTGGGTATAATGTAGAGACCCAAAAGAAAAATTGTTGTTAGTATGTGATTTTGGTTGTTTTAAGGTTACCAATAGGTTCCTTATAACATTTTGTATGGGAATGAGCTTTAGTATAAGTTTTGGAACCATTGGGATTGGTTTTGGTAAATCTGGAAAACTATATCAGTTGCTGCGTTTCTGGATTCTGATGAATATCACTCAAGTAAGTGAGGGTTTCACTCGAGTGCAGCAACATAAATCCCCCTTTTTGTTCAATATTTTGCTTGGGTTTTTTGGTGGAAAGCGCGAGCGTACTTCCCAACCTGCGAGTGATATAGGTCATCACTCAAGTGAGCAAGGGTTCACTCGAGTGGAGGTGTATATTCTTGTTAAAGATTGATCTAGGCCAACTACTCGCAGGCCAAAATCCAATAGTGTGATCTGAGACTCGCAAGTGTTATGTTCTCACTCAAGTAATAGGGGTAGTACTTGAGTGAGCTTTCTCTTCTAAGGTTAGGTGTGCTCTCGGGTAAACACTTTCTGCGTCTTACTCGCTGGGACTCGAGTGTGATTGGGGGGCAACACTCGAGTAAGGCCTTCTTCACTCGAGTGAGTCAGCCCAAAATTAGTATTTTTCTTCTGAAATGTGATCTTCAGGGTAGTTTCTCCCAACCTTTTAGTCATAAGATTAGGCCTATAATGGCCACTTAAAGAGTTTAAATGATAGCCAACTTAAAGTATTACGAAATTAAGAACTTGGAAAAGAGATTGACGGGTTGTCCCTAACTTGGTTTATGTAATATCCCAAATTGTAATTAAGGGTTAATAACTTCAAAGTGATGTATTAATGATAATTAAGAACTTTTGAAGTAAATAATATACTGTAATGTAAAATGTGTTTGATAATAATGATAGATGATGATAGATGTGTCATGGCAATCAGGGGTAAAATGGTAAATTTACCGATCGATTGGTTAGTTACGGGAGAGGAAACTCCCTAATAATCAAGATCAGTAGCTAGGATTGAAAGAACAAGAGGTGGAATCAAGTGTGTAAGAGAGTATATGAATTCATAGAAGGGAGGATGAGATTATGCCATGTGTTCAAATGTGAGCCATTGGATCTGAAGTCAAAAAGTTAAATGATTTTTCCCTCTCTCTTTCCTTGTTAAGTCGGCTGTGTGTGTGTATGTGTGAAGGGAAAATATGCCATCATCATTCTCATCTCGTTTCCTCTCTCCTCCTCCATTTTCGCTGAACTAGCCAAGAAAGAGAAAAGTAAAGGTGAGTTTTGACTTTGGAAATGATCTCTTTGGTCCAAATGTTATTCTATAAAGTTGTTCATAATAGTAAGGGCTTCTTGGCTATGATTTCAGAATTTTCATTGGTGATGAATTGGTGTTTGTTCAAATTTGAAAGTGAGGAAAATAGAGATTTAATCTTATTAAGTTGAAGAGGTAATCATTTAGTACATTTTGGTATGATTGTTTTAGCCATTGGTTTAGTTTGAGATTTTGTGATTTTCCCTGATTTTGGATCAATGTTGAAATGCATGGATTGAATAGTATAATATGGTGGAATAGATGTCAAATAGTGTATAAGTGTAAATGATTTTGGTTTGGATTTGGAAAGAAGAAGTTTGGCAAATTATGGTTTTGGTGATCTTGTGGTCTAGAGATGGGAATATGTGCTTGAGTAGGAATTTGGTTGTTTTGTGGTTCCCAATAGGTTCATTGTGGAGTTTATTATGGGAATGAAATTTGGTATAAAATTTGGGACCATTAAAACCAGTTTTGGTAAATCTGGAAAGGTGTATCAATTGCTGCGATTTGGCTTCTGAAAAGCTTCACTCGAGTGAGAAGGGGTCTCACTCGAGTGCAGTATGAAATTATGGGTAATTTGGTCAAGTCTTCAAGCAAAAACCGTGAGCATACTTCCTCACTTGCGAGTGAGATATGATCTTGCTCGAGTGAGCATGGGTATGCTCGAGTGAGGTCTTGCCTGGAAGTGGTCTTTGCTCTCGGGCAAACACTCTTGGTGTTGCACTTCTTGGTGCTCGAGTGCACTTGAGGTCATTGCTCAGGTGCAGATTCTTATGCTCGAGTGAGTGTGAGAGATATTTTGAGGATTTGCTCTCGGGCAAACACTTTCTGTGTTTCACTCGCTGGGACTCGAGCACAACTGAGGGCATCACTCTAGTGAGGTGGTTGTCACTCGAGTGAAGCATCCTAAAATTGGTATTTTGCATCCGAAAAAGGTATCTTCTGGGTAGTTTCTTCCAACCCTTTGGGGATATGTTTAGGCCTATAATAATCACCTAGAGAGTTTAAATGATAACCAATATAAATTATTATGAAATTTGGAAACTTGGAAAAGAGATTGACCTATTGTCCCTATTTTGGATTATAGTATTTGACATCTGCCGTCCTCGTGAGCCCATTGAGCCAGCAAATGTCAGGAAGGAACGAGTTAGTGACTTTTCTTTTATATCATATATGATGCATCGTATCTGTGCTATATCATTGATTTGTGGTGAATCGTATCCTGTGACAATTGTGTATATGCGTAAACACCATCATACCAATAGTCCCTAAGTAGCTAACAACAGATCTGGTAAGGGTTGTGTTCCTTCCCGGCAGAGAAAGGGGATGAGGATAAGGTGTGATGTACTTGATTATGTGAAATGCCGAGAGTCTATTTGTGAGGGCCGACGGGCCAATTGTGAAATCCGGATAGCTATATGAGCTATAAGGTTATATGTATACACTGCCACGCCAATAGTCCCTGAGTAGCTAACAACGGTTCGGGTTAAGACAGTGTGCCTTCCCAGAGGAGAAAGGGGATGAGGGTGGAGTGTGATTTGTGTTGCTGCTGCTATATGATGATTTGCTTACATGCTGTGTGCTTATTTGTGGTATAAATGTTTATTACTACTGGGATTCTCTTGAATCTCATCCTTTCCTTTAGCTAACCTTTCAGACAGGGCGAGTGGCCCTAAAGAGAAGCGCACAACCCGGAGTGGTTAGAACCTTGTAGGGACATTTTCTTTTGGATATGTTGGTTAATCGTGTTGGACAGAGATCTTGTAAATTATTTTTGGGTTGTAATTAGTAGTTGAATATAGTTGTGTAATCCCCTATATGGGAATTGTGAACCTTGGAGTGAATGAATGGAACCCAGGACTTGCTAGGATTGCTATTAGATATTCTGATATGATTGAATGTAAATTAACTGCACAGGCGATTATATTCGATAATTGAACTTGAGACCGGAATAGAAAAGAAGTTTTGAAAAATTTTGTAAAGTCCCTACTACTTAGTAAGTGTTTTAATGAGTTTTGAACTATCCGACGGTCTCTAACCCTTTTTACTATGCGTTATCAAATCTTAATTACGTTAATGAAGGAAGGGGGTTACAGTTTATAGGATTTGACATTTGCCACCCTCAAGAGCCCACGGCGCTGAAGAACTTCAGGAAAGAACAAGGTAGTGACTCTTTCTCTTATATTGTGTGTGAAACATTGTATGTATGTTTGTCATCCATTGAGAAAACTTTGTGAATACATTGTGATGCTTTGAGATCGCAGCGAAAGCTGATGCATAGTGATACATTATGATACTTTGTGATACATAGAGATCACAGCAAAAGCTGACGCATAGAGTTTACAGCCATGAGTGCTATCGTTTATGGTATGAGCCATGATACATTGTGATGCTGCTTAACATGATGATATATGCTATGTGTTTATGCATTGTGTGAATGATTTGTTACTATTGGGATTCTCTTGAATCTCATTCTTTCCAATGACTAACATTTCAGATAGGGCGAGTGACTCTAAAGAAAAGCAGACAACCCGGAGCGATTAGGACCCTCTAGGGTATATTTGATTGTAGGATGTTGGTTATCTACTTTTGAACTTGGGATTACTGTATATTTTGAGATGTAGTTATGACATTTAATTATGGTTATGTAATCCCCTAGTTGAGATCTATAAACCCTTAGTTTATGTATGTATAAAGCCTGGGAGTTGCCAGGGATTTGATTATACACTCTAATATGTTGGAATGTGAATTAACTGCACAGGTAATTATATTCGAGTTTTGATATTGAGACTATGATGGGGAAAGGTATTTGAAAGATTTTGTGAAAATCCTACTGTAAGGTAGGGAATTGAGATGAGTTTAAATTATCCGACGGCCTCTAATCCAAATTATTTATGCGATATCGAATCATAATTACGCTAATCAAGGCAAGGGGTTACAATTCTAAAGGCTATAAAACCCTTATTCAGTATAGGTGGAAGGAAAAATATATAATTTTGCCACTTGGGAGCACAAAATTCTAGAATTTAAGTTTTTGAATGTTGTTCTAGAAAATCAACAGTTTTTCTCGGCTAATTTCAAAAATTGATAACTTTTTGTATATAGCTTTATATGATCCATATGATCTATCAAATTAAAGCTTAGGATGTATACTTTCTCCCTGTAATATTTTATAATTTGTAGTCATCATTTGATCCTCCAAAACCACATGACAAACTCACTGTCTCGGAGGTGATTTCTTTAGAAGAAAAATCACATTAACCAAAATTCACCCTTCCATTTCATTAAATGCCACGAGTGTTTACATGGCATATTGGGGAACAAAATTTTAAGTGTTATAGTTCTCCCCTTCTTAAATGAATTTTGACCTTGAAATTTATTACACATACATAGCCATAAACTCCGGGTAATACTTTCTCGTATTCATTTCTTTACGATTATACCAATATTTAAAATCCTGGTGGTCATAGTGCAACAATTTAGTCACAACATAATGGTATGTCTTCAGATTTTTAGTGTAATACAATCTCTACTAACTCAAGATTATGTATGGGATAATAAATAATTGATTTTTGTTCATGAGGCTTCTATTCTCTATATGCAAAAGTCAATACATGGCCATGCAACATTAAAACACTTCCCAATCCTACCTACTGGCATCAACAGCAACAAAAGTCTATAGTGGATCTGGGATTATCAATATTAGTGCTAATGTTGATTTTCGTCTCAGCTCAATGAAGCCCTTCTCCTAGTTATAGTCCCACAAATAATATTGAGCTTTTACAACTATTCTAGAGAAATTCAGTACAGATCTTTTGTATTATCCTGCAAACCTAGAAAACTGCGTATTTAAGAGACAGTCTCTAGCCCCTTTCAATTCAGTGCTGCTTCCACCTTGTAAAGACCCACCAAGACTCCTTGTTGTGAGACTATATGGCCCAGAAACTTAACCTTTAAAAGCCAAATACCATATTTACTTAGATTCTAGTGTGTTTAGTATAGTTCAGTTGGAAATGCTTAGAGCCTATAATGATTATTTCTCTTGTGTCTGATATTCACCTATAAGTTGTCACTCTAGAACTTGCTTTAAATCTAGTTCAGATTATATTTCACATGCACATTCAAAAATGATAAAAGCATTCATTTTGTTTAGCCAGAGCCAAATAGCTAACCTTGCAATTATATCGTTGATAAGCCCTTTTGAGCCTAATTAACTATTTCTTTGTTCTCAACCCATTAACATGTGTTTTAATGATATATCAAGTGCTTTTACCTAATTCAAAAGATTAGCAAAGCATTTGAAATTTTTGTGAAATGGGCTCTTGACAATTGTTGGGGTGTATATATCATCAACTTTAAAGTTGCAGGATTATAAAAAAATAAAAAAATAAAAAAATAAAAAAATAAAACCTCTATGCCCTAGAAGACATTGGGGACAATGTTTGATTTAAGTTGGGGGAGGAGTAAAAAAAACGAACAAAAAAAATTATTAAGTATTGTGGGTTGTTGTGATGAAATAAATTTATTCATAAGTAGTCCATTTTTCAATTTTTTCTATTTCTTTAGCCCTTCATATCACATTTTATATTCCTTTTACGTTAACCCCATTAGAACCCTCAATAAGTCCTTTTGATTTGAACTATGCAAGTGAATTAGGTAGTGGAGATTGAGATTTTTAGCAAGCCTATGGTAGTGCACTTTTTTTGTTGAATTTGAGCGAAACACATACCCTTAAACACTTGAGAGATTTAGAGAATGAGTAGCAATTACGAACTCAGTTTTTTCATTTTCAAATAAAGTTACTAGTTTATATTTTCATTGATTCATGAATACTATGATCTCTTTATTTTTCAATTGTGTTCTTACTTATGACTTGACACTTCTAATTTTGTTAGCACTAATAAGTCACTCCTTGTCCGAGGATGTTCAAGAGCTAAGTGTGGGGGAATTTGATAAGTAAAATATTTACATATTTATTTCCCCTTATATGATGATTTTGTGGATGATATTTGAGCCCAATTGAATGAATTTGGGTGTAATTAATAAATAAATAATGATTTGAGTATAAAATAGAATTTCTTGAAAAAACACTAAATCAGACTCTTTTTCAATTTTCAAGAAATATTTAGGGCTCTAGATGTCGAATTCTGACATTTTATATATAGATAGAAAGCTCTACAACTTTTATGTTGAGACCAAAACCCAATTCTATCTTCGACGGTTTTTAATTTTGCTTAGAAGTTAAGAGCAGGAATCATCTACCATTCCACCAACCATTTCATCTTCCTTTTTAACCTACTACTTCATTTACAACCTTATCTTTCTTTTCACCTACTACTTTATCTACCACCTCATCTTCTATTTCACCTACCACTGCATCAACCATACTCCATTCTTCCCTATGTATAGCCATCCTCTCCCTCACATTTAACACACTATTTCATATCCATTCCTTTCCTCTCCTCTCCACATACACTATTTCATATCCATTACTTTCCTCTCCTCTCCACATTCACCATTTTAGAGTTAATTTCATACATTGTATTTGCTTCTTGCATGCCTCCTACATGCAAGGCTTAGGTAGTCCACCTTTATGGATGGTATAGGTTGCCACTGTTAGGATCGGTAAGCACAGCAGAAGAATTTAAAAAAAAAATTTACCGATCCTAATCGAGGATCTATCAACGGCGTTTCAACCAAGTTGGAAGGATTCATACCTTTTTTATGATTTAGAGTTTTCACGATCTCTATGAGCCAACACGTCAGGTCCGCTCCCTCTACCGGTATCCACACGAATGATCTCCAACCGAGACTGCGTGCTAGCACCTCTAATGTCTCCAAGGGTTTAACTTGCGGCTCTCAATTCTGATGTACACTGAGTCTATCAGCTCTATCAAGTTTATAACCCATGAGGGTTATTTTCAAATTTCAAAATTAATCATCATTAATTTCGAAATTAATTAATAATTAATAATCTTGATGAGCTAATTAAATAAATTCAGTTTAAATTAAATCTGTCCAACAGTTTTAATTTAACCTATTTATTTAATATAAATAAAGAGCCATTAGATTTAATTTATCTTCATAAATTAAATCTGAGATACTATATCTCTATCATGTTAGTTATTAAATTTAATATATCTTAATAAATTAAATTTAAAACCAACACAATATAATAATATCATATAATATATATACATATATATATATATATATAATATATTTCGAAAATATATCTATCTATATAATATTATTAAATATAATATATATATATGTAAGATATCTATTTCAAAAATACATATATATCTATATAATATTATTAATGAATTTTATATTATATATATATAAAAATATAAAATTCATCCACCCTAAATCAAACATTATCTCGTGTTGGACCATTCTTGTGTGCGACCCTGTAGGCCCATATGAACTTGGCAGTGGGCCAATAACTACACTAACCCAAAAGTCGCAAGCGGCCTCTAGCAAGACATTACGACTACCCAATTCATATGAGGATCATTATCACGATGCAACCTGTCATACAACCATGTCACGTCCCTTTTGTCACACGATATATCGATCAAGGATAAGGCATGGAAAATATCATCCTCTTGTTCCTGACCATTACTTTCTCAATTCCTGAGTAGCCTGATAACAGAGACAGAAACTCCTTTCATCATAGTATGGCCATACATTTCTCAGACTCACTCATCGAGGGGCCCAGTAATATCTCTCCACTAATGTGAGGGACAAATTCCATCTTGATCATTCATATTCCTCTACAGGAAAAACCACCAAGCCCGATCGTAGCCTTTATTATCACCCCATCAAAAGTGACTTTTGACTAGTTCAAAGCTTAGCAACTCTCATGTAGGAATCCATGATGACCTCAGGTCTAAGGGCATTGTGACGTGGTTATACATGAGAAAAGCTTATGACTTGATCCATGTAGCTTTCTCATAGTGGGTCGGTCCAGCACCTTGTACTCTTACAAGTGCCTAAGACTTTGATTCGTATCTCCATATCTTATCAAAGTCATACTGGTCTTGTTTCATCTCTGTTCCCGCATAGATGACCGACCAGGGACATTTTAGGACAATCTTTATGAATTATCTAAGGATACAATTATCACAGTTAACATGCAAATAATATGATAACAGAATGGATAAATTTCATTAAAATAATAATGTTTAAAGTACAATGATTGGCCCTTAGGGCACAATTTCCAACAGCCACCTACATCAAAAGGTTTTACCTTCTAAAGGGATGGATAGATTTTCGCCATTTTCATGCATCTAGTTGTTGTATATTTATGTTTTAGAGTTTAATATTCAAGTTTTATTCAATATTTATGAATTTTGCAATTTATTTTCATTTTATTTTTAATTTAATCATAAGCTAAATTTCTATTTTCCTAGGATGATGACGTAGCTTACTAATGATGGATTGAGTCTTACTTATTAAATATAGTTAGAATTTCTCCTTCATGATTGAATTTTAATTATTGTTCTTAATGCTTTCAATTGATTGGCCACCTTTTGAATGATTTCAATATGTATGTTGAGACTGGAAGAAGATGCATGTGTATAGATCCTATAATTAATACCATGAATTACATATGAAATAGGAATATATTCATATGAGTTGTGTAGTCTTACTGAGTTCCATAAATATTAATACATAATTAATTCCTTAAATTCATATAGGAATATATTTGATTAGCAAATAATTATAGAATTGCTTGAGCTTGGAAAATGCTAGTAATTAAATTAGGAAAATTCGACTATCAATTATGTGGAATAAATTGGGCTAGAATTGATAAGTGATTCGATCCAAAATTTGTTAAGTGAAATCTGACCTCTAGGGCTTTTTCTCATAGTTGCTTTAATATTATTTGCATCCATATTTAATCATTTTTCTATTATATACTTTTCATCACCAACTAATCAATCGACTAAATAGAATTAAAATTACCTATTTTGATACTTAGTGATCAATCCTCGTGGGAACGATACTCTACTCACTTCTGTATTACTTGATTATGACAATGTACACTTGCACTAGTTAATAGATCACTTACACACGTAACAATGGCTTCTTTGTACGGTAGTTTATCTATAAATCTGTATGATAGTTTTTCAATATGTAGACATTCTCACTACAAAAAAAAAAGTGATTTAGTAGCGGTTAAAAATGCTTATTAGTAGCAGTTTTAACCGTTACAAACAATATTAGTAGCGGTTTATAAAACCGCAACATAACCGCTACTAAATCGTATGTTGCAAGTGGTTTTGTAGCGGTTATTTAAAATCGCTACTCAAACAAAATAACCGCTACTTTTTTTTAGCAGTTCAAACACACTGCTACAACATCGCCATAAGCAATAATGATTTTCTGTGATATTTGTAGCCGTTATATAACCTCTACAAAGATCAAAAAAGTGAAATTTTCAAGACGAAAAAAGAAAAATGAAATTTTTTTGCTATTTTGTTACGGTTCATGAACCGCCACTACAAACAACATTAGTAGCGATTTATAAAACCGCTACTAAATCGTATGTTGCAAGCGATTTTGTAGCGGTTATTTAAAATTACTACTCAAGCAAAATAACCGCTACTTTTTTTTAGCAGTTCAAACACACTGATACAACATCACTGTAATATCCCAAAAAGTGATTAAGGGCTAATGACTTCAAAAGTAGATGTAATTATTGTTGAATAAACACTTTTGGAGAATGTGTGATGAGAATTTGGATATTTTAATGATTCCAATGGCTTCCTTGTGAAAATTCTTGTGGGGAGAGTGTTTATTGTGAAATTGGAACCATTGGGAACAATTGTGCAAAAGTTGAAAACTCTGTCCATTGAAACTCTGTACAGGGCAACCGATTTGTATAGACGTTTTTACTAGGCAACTAATGTCAGAAAATTATGAAACTTTCCAGTCTTAACGTTCACATCCCAAGCGTCAAAATGGATATATAATTTGTGTCATTTCGTTTTGTGAGTTAAGAGATATGACTGTCCAAAGTTTGGGATGGAAACTGAACTCTGTTTTGGGGCAGTGATGAGTTTTATATGATTCTGGAATTTGTGGTGATTTTCAGTAATATCCAATATTTTTCCTATGAATAGGACTTAAATATCTTTCATTTGGCTTTGGAATCAACTCATTTTGATTTTTCTAGAATTAGTTATGATTTTTCTAAATTGGGCAGAAAATCTGCCAGAAAATCCGAAAATGTGAAATTAGAAATTATGACATCATCATGTGGTAAGGTGACATCAGCATGATATTATAAATCACTTTTCCGTTCCCTCTTCAGCCATTTCCGACGTCTTGAGCTTCAAAGAGAAAAGGAAAGTGATTTGAGATATCTAGTGAGAGAAGGAGCAAGAACTTCAAGGTAAGTTCGATTTCTTCCGCGTTTTAGCTCTTGACTTGTATAATCCTTCTCCTAAGCTTCTCTTTTACATGATTCAAGATGTTTGAAGCTAGAATTTAAGTGTTGAGAAGGCTAGTGTTTTGGTTATCAAAGGGAAAAGCCAGAGGGAGCTTGAGGTAACTTCCAAACTTTCGTATATTGCTTATTCTGGTTGCTGTGGGCAATTTAATCGGTGAAATTTCGCCGGATTGCCATTGGTTTTAAAGTTTGGAAATGATATGGCCTAGGGGTTATGCTGCCCAAATTGGGTCTTAATGTTAGTTTTAACCTAATGTAATGGTTAATAAAGTGGTTAGGAGTAGAAAGAAACGCGTTTGCGGAGCCGAAATAGTAAAACCCCGATTTTCTCCGGAGAGCTCATAAATTTTGGCCAGCTCTAGAAATGAATCTTAGAGTTGGATTTTCAATGATTTGATGGTTCCATTGAGTTCAGGAGCGAAAATTAGGTGGGGTTACAGTTGGCCACTTTTTCGGAAAAGGCCGAAAAAGCATAATTACGAAAACGCCCCTGAAACCTTTAAATAGTGGCTGCCGAGGGCAATTTCATCCTTTGGCAATGAATTTGATAATTCTGAATCTGAAAATGGATTCCTTGGGCGGAAATATGTTAGGATAGCCCAGATTAGAATTTCGGGAAAAGTGCAACCGGACCGGGTACGGCGGGCCCAGGCTGGGTCCCTGGGGGTATTTTTATAAATTTTCATTATAGACTCATATAACCCCAAGTAACACTATGGAAGTGTCTAAATGGTGCATTTGGAATTGTAGCATTCGATATTTGCCGCCCTCGGGAGCCAACTGCGCCGAAGGACATCAGGAAAGGACAAGGTAGTGACTCTCTCTCTCTTATACTTTGTGTAATGCACTGTATGTATGTTGTATCACTATTTTATGATGATTTCTGATGCTGCTGCGGTTACACCTGGTGATAGTTGTCGTTTACAGCGTAAGCTGTCGTTATTGTGATTACAGCACAAGCTGTCGTGATGTTGATTACAGCAAGAGGTGTCGTATTGTGTATACAGCCGTGAGTGCTGTCGTTTGTAGTGAAAACCATGTATCTGTGAATTGTTGCTACTGCTGCTGTTTGTGATTTATGTACATGGTTTGTGTTTATGCATTGTGTGAGTGGTTTGTTACTACTGAGATTCTCTCGAATCTTATTCTTTCCTATGACTAACATTTCAGACAGGGCGTGTGGCTCAAAGGAGAAGCGGCCAACCCGGAGCAATTAGGACCCTTGGGGGTATATAGTTGAATTGGAAACGTTGGTTATGTATTTTGAACTCGGGATTACTGTATATTCTGAATCAGGAATACTACATTCGATTTTGGTTGAGTAATCCCCTAGTGTATACTTATAAACCTTCAGGTTTTTATGCATAGAACCTAGGAGTTGCCGGGGATGCGGTTATACACTCTGATATGATTGAATGTATATTAAGTACACAGGTAATTATATTCGAATATTGAAATTGAGACCTGGATGGGAAAAAGAGTTTTGAAAGTTTTGTAAAAATTTTACTGTGAGACAGAAAGTTTAAAACGAGGTTAAAGCATCCAATGGTCTCTAATCCGATTTAAATGTGTGTTATCGAATTATAATTACGTGTTTAAAGTCAGGGGGTTACATTTTGGTATCAGAGCTGTAGTTCCTGGCAAGGGTAGAGGTTGCTAGGATAGATCCCTTAGTTGGTTTAGGGATAGAAGATTATTTGTGAATAAATGTGGTGTATGCACATGTATATTTTATTGATGTGGATATATAAGAGGCTTTTGAATATATGTGCATATTGTCTCTGCTAAATTAATGGGGTAAGTTGTTTGTAGAATGAAGAAAACTAGAGGACGCCCCAATATTCCGCGTGTAGACCCAGAGGTGGAGGTCGTCAAGGATAACCCACCGGATGCAATGCCGGAATTAATGGGTATAATCAAAGATCAATGGGATATGATAACTGAGCTGAGAGAAGAGCTCAGAGCAGAGAAAGTGAAGAACAAGGAAGGTCCAGTTCAGTCCACTCCGGAGGAAACTCAAGAAGAAACTCGACATGAGGACACTGCAGAAGGATCAGCAAGACCACTAGAATCCCCACCTCTGCTATTCCAAATCAAGAATCATATGGGATGCCGCTTAGAGAGGACAGAGACCTTCAGTTTTGGGTCACCAGATTCTGCAAGCATCTGCCTCCGACATTCAAAGGAAGGTTTAACCCTCAAGCAGCCGAAGATTGGATGAACAGGCTGGAGAAAATATTTGAGGTTCTTGGTTGCCCGGATGAGGTGAAGCCACGACTGGCCGTTTATAAGGATGATGAAGGCTGGAGTTCTGATATGCTCATTCGCGGTCTGAGGCGAGAGTTGAGGAAACGCCTAGCTACTCACCAATTTACTAAGTTCAACAAGGCGGTTGAATAGTGCAGAATTACAGTGAACAACTTGAGAGAATTGTATCCTGCCAGAGCTATTAGCCACCGTAATGAACCTAGTAAGGGTGCTACCTCACAGAAGCGAAAGGGGCAAGGATCTTCATCTGGAAGTGGTAAGAAACCCTACCAGTCTGGGAGCCGCGACCAGCAAAGAACATATTTTGCACCGTGGATTTGTCGTCGCTGTAATCAACCACACCAGGGTAAAACATGTGATGGCAAAATAATATGTTACAATTGTAAGCGTGTGGGCCATACTGCTGCTAACTACAAAGAGCCACGGCCAGACCACAGACCGAAGACACAGGGCCGAGTATTTTCTATGACCCACGAAGAGACCCGTAAATCTCATGAGCTGATACAAGGTAAATTCTTCTTAATGGCCATCTATTGCAAGTTTTGTATGATTCGGGTGCAAGTCACTCCTTCATCGCTTATGATTGCGTGAAGCACCTGGGAATGCATGTACATAAGTTACCATTTGAATTAGTAGTGTCAACTCCAATGGGTGTTAAGGCCTTAACCACAGAAGCTTGTTTGAGTTGTGTCATAACTGTGGAAGGGCACCAATCTGTTGTAGATCTTATATGTTTGCCGCTTTACCAATTGGAAGTTATTTTGGGTTTTGATTGGTTAACGGCAAATAATGTATTACTTGATTGTGGGAACAAGAGGATAGTATATCCTGTTTCTCAGAGGCCTGAAGTTGTGGATTCTAGTATGAATTTCCTTACTGCAGCCAAAGCTGAAAAGTATCTTGAAAAGGGTTGCCAGGGTTATGTGGTGTTTTTCTCTGTGCAAGGGGAAACTGGCGAAACCTTGAATAATATACCTATGGTAAATGAATTTCCTGAGGTGTTTCTGGATGATTTGAGCGGATTACCTCCAGAAAGGGAAGTTCAATTTCCAATCGATATTGTGCCTGGAGCTGGCTCTATATCTAAGGCCCCATATCGGATGGCCCCAAATGAAATGGCGGAGTTAAAGAAACAAATAGAAGACTTGCTTGAAAAAGGGTTTATTAGACCCAGTGTGTCGCCTTGGGGAGCTCCAGTGTTGTTTGTAAAGAAGAAAGACGGGAGTCTTCGATTGTGTATCGACTACAGAGAACTAAATAAAGTTACTATTAAGAACAAGTACCCTCTTCCTCGAATTGATGACCTTTTAGATCAACTATCCGGTTCGTGTGTATTTTTGAAGATTGATCTAAGGTCAGGGTATCATCAGCTACGAGTGAAAGCAGAAGATGTTCCGAAGACTGCTTTTCGGACCAGGTGCGGTCACTATGAGTTCTTGGTGATACCATTTGGGCTAACCAATGCGCCTGCGGTTTTCATGGATTACATGAACCGTATCTTTCGACAATATTTGGATCAGTTTGTTGTTGTGTTTATCGATGACATTCTGATATATTCCAAGAGTATGGAGGAGCATGAGCATCATTTGAGAGTTGTATTGAATACATTGCGTGAGAAACAACTATATGCTAAATTGAGCAAGTGCGAGTTCTGGCTATTAGAAGTGAAATTCTTAGGCCATGTTATCTCGCAAGAAGGGGTCTCTGTGGATCCCAGTAAAGTGGAAGCAGTACTGGACTGGAAGAGGCCAGAATCTGTAGCGGAAATACGTAGTTTTCTGGGTCTTGCTGGTTATTATCAGAGATTTATCCAAAATTTCTCCCGTATTGCGTTGCCGATGACCAAGCTCACAAGAAAGGATCAGCCGTTTGTGTGGGATGAGAAATGTGAAAAATGTTTTGTGGAGCTGAAGGAGAGGTTGACGACGGCACCTGTGTTGATTTTACCCGATCCCAGTTTGACATACGTTGTGTATTCTGATGCCAGTGGGCAGGGATTAGGGTGTGTCCTTATGCAGCAGGGACGTGTGGTGGCCTACGCCTCTCAACAGCTTAGACCTCATGAATTGAACTATCCCACTCATGATCTGGAGCTTGCGGCCATTGTATTTTCTTTGAAGATTTGGCATCATTACCTGTATGGTGTGACTGTGGAATTGTACTGCGACCACAAGAGTCTCAAATATCTGTATGATCAAAAAGAACTGAATATGAGACAGCGCCGCTGGATAGAATTGCTTAAGGACTACGACCTGGAAATAAAATATCATCCGGGTAAGGCAAATGTAGTTGCTGATGCTCTTAGCCGAAAGACTGTGCTCGTTGCAGCTATGATGATACAAGAAAGGAAATTGATTGAAGATTTCCATGATTTAAATTTGACAAACCAGATCATCTGTGCCAATTACACTATTTCTCAAGAGGAGAGTGATCTAAGGGCGGAAATTGAAGAAGCTCAGAGTCAAGATGACTGGATACAGCGCAATCTGACTCGAATCGAACAGGGAGAAGTTTCAGGCTACGACATATCGCCTCGTGGATTGGTTCGTTACCAGAAAAGAGTCTGTGTTCCACTTAAGGCAGAGTTGAGGCAGAAGATTCTGGATAAGGCACACAAGAGCCGATATACTCTTCATCCTGGTATGACCAAGATGTATCAGAATCTAAAATTGGTGTATTGGTGGCCGATTTTGAAAAGTGACGTGACCAAATATGTTGCAAGGTGTCTCACTTGTCAGAAAGTGAAAATTGAGCACCAGAGACCGCCTGGTTTACTTCAGAGTCCTGAGATTCCGGAATGGAAATGGGAAAGCGTGACCATGGATTTGGTTGTGGGATTACCCAGGATCAGAAACTATGATACGATCTTGGTAATTATGGATCGGTTAACGAAGTCAGCCCACTTCATACCAATCAATGCTGGTTATTCTCCTGATAAACTAGCGGAGATTTATATCCGAGAGATTGTCAAACTTCATGGTGTTCCGAAAAACATCATTTCCGATCGAGATCCACGATTTACTTCGAAGTTTTGGAAAGCATTGCATGAAGCCTTAGGTACTCAACTGAGATTCAGTACGGCTTATCATCCTCAAACGGATAGACAATCTGAGAGAACAATTCAGACACTGGAAGATATGTTGCGAGCTTGTGTTCTCGACTTTAAAGGAAGTTGGGATCGTTTCCTTCCACTGGCTGAGTTCGCTTACAACAATAGCTATCATGCGAGCATCTAAATGGCTCTGTATGAAGCGTTGTATGGAAGACGGTGTCAATCACCTTTATGCTGGAATGAATTATCTGAAAGGAAGCTTTATGGGCCAGATTTGGTTGATCAAACCTCAGCACAGATTCGGATCATTCGTAAGAGGCTCCTTGCAGCGCAGAGTCGACAGAAAAGTTACGCTGACAAGAGGAGAAGGCCTCTAGAATTTGAGGTTGGTGATCACATATTCTTGAGAGTATCACCAAGTACGGGCATTGGGCGAGCCATCAAGAGGAAGAAGCTGAGCCCGAGATATATAGGTCCTTTTGAAATCCTTGAAAGGATTGGGCCTGTTGCTTATCGAGTAGCCCTACCCCCAAACTTGAGCAAACTCCACGATGTGTTTCATGTTTACCAACTGAAGAAGTATCAACCGGATCTATCTCATATTGTTGAATATGAAGAAGTTGAGTTACAAGACAACTTCACATATGCGATACAGCCAGAACAGATCATTGATAGAGAAGAACGACGGCTCAGACACCAAAGCATTCCATTTGTGAAGGTGATCTGGAAGGGAATGACTCAGAGGGAAGCAACTTGGGAAGCAGAAGCAGATATGCAAAGACGTTATCCAGATTTTATGGCTCAAGTTGTGTGACAAATTTTGAGGACGAAATTTATTTTACGGGGGGAGAAATGTAATATCCCAAAAAGTGATTAAGGGCTAATGACTTCAAAAGTATATGTAATTATTGTTGAATAAACACTTTTGGAGAATGTTGATGAGAATTTGGATATTTTAATAATTCCAATGGCTTCCTTGTGAAAATTCGTGTGGGGAGAGTGTTTATTGTGAAATTGGAACCATTGGGAACAATTGTGCAAAAGATGAAAACTTTGTCCATTGAAACTCTGTAAAGGGCAAACGATTTGTATAGACGTTTTTACTAGGCAAATGATGTCAGAAAATTATGAAACGTTCCAGTCTTAAAGCTCACATCCCAAGCTTCAAAATGGATATATAATTTGTGCCATTTCGTTTTTTGAGCTAGGAGATATGACTGTCCAAAGTTTTTGGATGGAAACTGAACTCTGTTTTGGGGCAGTGATGAGTTTTATATGATTCTGGAATTTTGTGGTGATTTTCAGTAATGGCCAATATTTTTCCTATGAAGAGGACTTAAATATATTTCATTTGGCTTTAGAATCACCTCATTTAGATTTTTCTAGAGTTAGTTATGATTTTTCAAAATTGGGCAGAAAATCTGCCAGAAAATCCGAAAATGTGAAATTAGAAATTATGACATCATCATGTGGTAAGGTGACATCAGCATGATATTATAAATCACTTTTCCGTTCCCTCTTCATCCATTTCCGACGTCTTGAGCTTCAAAGAGAAAAGGAAAGTGATTTGAGATATCTAGTGAGAGAAGGAGCAAGAACTTCAAGGTAAGTTCGATTTCTTCGGTGTTTTAGCTCTTGACTTGTATAATCCTTCTCCTAAGCTTCTCTTTTACATGATTCAAAGTTTTTGAAGCTAGAATTTAAGTGTTGAGAAGGCTAGTGTTTTGGTTATCAAAGGGAAAAGCCAGAGGGAGCTTGAGGTAACTTCCAAACTTTCGTATATTGCTTATTCTTGTTGCTGTGGGCAATTTAATCGGTGAAATTTCGCCGGATTGCCATTGGTTTTAAAGTTTGGAAATGATATGGCCTAGGGGTTATGCTGCCCAAATTGGGTCTTAATGTTAGTTTTAACCTAATGTAATGGTTAATAAAGTGGTTAGGAGTAGAAAGAAACGCGTTTGCGGAGCCGAAATAGTAAAACCCCGATTTTCTCCGGAGAGCTCATAAATTTTGGCCAGCTCTAGAAATGAATCTTAGAGTTGGATTTTCAATGATTTGATGGTTCCATTGAGTTCAGGAGCGAAAATTAGGTGGGGTTACAGTTGGCCACTTTTTCGGAAAAGGCCGAAAAAGCATAATTACGAAAACGCCCCTGAAACCTTTAAATAGTGGCTGCCGAGGGCAATTTCATCCTTTGGCAATGAATTTGATAATTCTGAGTCCGAAAATGGATTCCTTGGGCGGAAATATGTTAGGATAGCCCAGATTAGAATTTCGGGAAACGTGCAACCGGACCGGGTACGGCGGGCCCAGGCCGGGTCCCTGGGGGTATTTTTGTAAATTTTCATTATAGACTTATATAACCCCAAGTAATACTATGGAAGTGTCTAAATGGTGCATTTGGAATTGTAGCATTCGATATTTGCCGCCCTCGGGAGCCAACTGCGCCGAAGGACGTCAGGAAAGGACAAGGTAGTGACTCTCTCTCTTATACTTTGTGTAATGCACTGTATGTGTGTTGTATCACTATTTTATGATGATTTCTGATGCTGCTGCGGTTACACCTGGTGATAGTTGTCATTTACAGCGCAAGCTGTCGTTTACAGCGTAAGCTGTCGTTATTGTGATTACAACGTAAGCTGTCGTGATGTTGATTACAGCAAGAGCTGTCGTATTGTGTATACAGCCGTGAGTGCTGTTGTTTGTGGTGAAAATCATGTATCTGTGAATTGCTGCTGCTGCTGCTGTTTGTGATTTATGTACATGATTTGTGTTTATGCATTGTGTGAGTGGTTTGTTACTACTGAGATTCTCTCGAATCTCATTCTTTCCTATGACTAACATTTCAGACAGGGCGTGTGGCTCAAAGGAGAAGCGGCCAAACCGGAGCAATTAGGACCCTTGGGGGTATATAGTTGAATTGGAAACGTTGGTTATGTATTTTGAACTCGGGATTACTGTATATTCTGAATCAGGAATACTACATTCGATTTTGGTTGAGTAATCCCCTAGTATATACTTATAAACCTTCAGGTTTTTATGCATAGAACCCGGGAGTTGCCGGGGATGCGGTTATACACTCTGATATGATTGAATGTATATTAACTGCACAGGTAATTATATTCGAATATTGAAATTGAGACCTGGATGGGAAAAAGAGTTTTGAAAGTTTTGTAAAAATTTTACTGTGAGACAGAAAGTTTAAAACGAGGTTAAAACATCCAATGGTCTCTAATCCGATTTAAATGTGTGTTATCGAATTATAATTACGTGTTTAAAGTCAGGGGGTTACAATCGCCATGAGCAATAATGATTTTATGTGATATTTGTAGCTGTTATATAACCACTACAAAGATAAAAAAAGTGAAACTTTCAAGGCGAGAAAAGAAAAATGAAATTTTTTTGCTATTTTGTTGTGGTTCATGAACCGCTACTAATATGAATTTCCTAAATTAGTAGCGGTTATATAACCGCTACTAATTTCATAAAAATTCAAAATTCGCGCCAAAAAAATAATTTTAGTTTGAAAAAGGCACGTTAATTAGTAGCGGTTTAATAACGGCTACTAAAATTAAGAAAATTTTTTTAAAAAAAATACAATCATTTGTTTCAGTTTTTTTGATATTAAATTAAATATTTTATTTTTTTTAGTAGTTTAGCTAATTTAATTAGCTAATTATTCAATAGTTTAGCTCATTTATAAATTAAAAGGAATAATTTAATTTAGTTAGATAAGTATATAGATTGTATTGATAATATTATTAAGGATACGTAGGTAACAAGGAACTATTATGTTGTCTACTACAATGTGATTGTGTATGAAAAATAGATGAAAATGAGATAAAGCTCTGAAATATCTGGAAAAAAAATGGTGAGAATAAATTTTATGTGAAGGAAAAAAGTATTCAAATAAAAAATTTAAAAACTTGTTACCATATTTGATCGTATTGTTAAGCTACTCAACTCATACAAAAAAAAATTATAAATGAGAGAAAATGAAAGAGGGGTAAGGTGAAAAGAAAAAGGGGAGTGTTTGAAATGAAATGTGGTAGGGGTATTTATAGGGATCCACGTAGTATTTGTAGTGGTTAATGTATCTATTTTGTAGCGGTTTTTAATTAGTAGTGGTTATTTTTATATTTGTAGCTATTTTTAAACCGCTACAAATATTATTTTATTTTTTTTAAAATATTTTTTTTTCAGTATTTTTTTTAAAAACAAAAACATAATTTGATTTGATCATTCATCCTCGCCATCCCTACAGAATTGTGTAGAAAAATTATTGTTAGTGATGTATTATTTTGTTTAAAAAATTTAATTTAAATGATGTGGACTTAAAAAAATGCACCGTAGTAGAGGTAAATTGTCATCCTCTTTAAGGAAGTAGTTTTTAAAATCGGCGGGCTTAAATGGCTCACTCTCGTAGGTGATGTTATCGCCTTCACCCATGTCTTAAAGGTCTCATGGCTTTAAATGAACGACCATGTGCCAATCCCTGTGCCTCTCATCCTCGACATAATAAACCTGTTGTGCCTCTGAAGCAAGAATATACGGCCCATCATCTTAAGAAATACTAGTATGAATTGGCCGTGAGAAATTGACTGATGTGATCCCTAAGTCGTCAATTGTCAGTCCCCGAGAAGTAGTGGTATTTGACCACAAACACTTGAACAGCGTCACGGTGAAACAGCCTTGATAATTAAGTTCGACCACATCAAGAAGCTTTCCATAGTAAGGGACACCTCTGAACTGCATGTCGGCGTCACTACTGCTTGTATAACTCCTTGTCCCAAATGTGCCATAATTACCCAAATTTTGAGTTTGCAATCCCTGATCTTGTGAAACCATGCAAAACTTGAAACCATTGACATTGTATGCTTTAAACCTTTTTGTATGATCAAGAGGGCCGATTGCGAGAGCTCTGAAATCTGGTGAGTGTGGGTTGTGGTCATTTAGTATTATGCGTACAAATGAGCTCAGGAATTCTTTGTGGACCTTTTTGTCAACTTCCGAGGATGTTTGTGTACAGATCCTGAGTTTACGCTTAACATGACTTCTAAATTCCCTGCAATTAATAATGGAAAGGCGATAGTAAAATCAAAGTGAAAAATGTTACAAAAGATATAGAATAACATGTGAGTGTATAATTCTTATTGTATTAAAAGTTTAACTTGAGTGCAATTAATCAAGACATGTCTATGTGCTTGAAACTTCTCAGTTGTCATTTGTTTGAAGTTCTCAGTTCCTCCAACTGGTTTACCAACACGAGGGATAAATTCTCCTGAAGTTGTCACAGGTTTAGGACAATCGTCAACACGAGGTAGGTGGTTGAAAGCCATCTCAAGGTCATCAAAGTACCTTGAACAAAAATACAGTACGTCATCCCCTATATAGCCTTCAGCTATAGAACCTTCTGGTCACACCTTATTCCTTACGTAAGATTTTAATTTCCCAAGGAACCTATGAAGTAAAGAAGAGAAAATTGATACTAAATGCTGAAAAGGATGACTAGCAAACGTAAGAACTAACAATAAAGAACATATTTAAAATGAGTACCTCTCAATCGGATACATCCATTGATATTGTACTGGGCCGGCGAGCTTTGTTTCATGAATGAGGTGGACTATACGGTGAACCATCACTATAAAAAAAGATAAAGGAAAGATCATCTCCAAATAACAAAGCGTAAGAATGATTTTGGACTGCAGTTGATCGAGTTCCTCAACGATCAAAACCTTAGAACACAACTTTTGAAAGAAAGAATAAATTTCCACCAAAATGATGGACATATCAGGAGAAAGTGCATTCTTTATAGCCAAAGGGAGTAACTGTTGCATAAGAACATGTGAGTCATGACTCTTCAGGCTAGCAACCTTTCAAGCCTACAAGTTAACACATCGAGAAATGTTGCTTGAATACCCATCAGGAACTTTTAATTTCTTCAACATCACGGGAAGACTTCCTTGTTCTGTTTTGTGAGGGTAAAATTTGCCAGCTGAAATTTGTCATGCTCGTCTAGCCAAGCATCTTTACGAACTCCCATGACGAGTAAATCTTTCCTCGCTTGAAGGTGATCTTTTATCTTGCCAAGTTCGTTAAGCAGCGTATATAGCACATTATCGCAAACATTCTTTTCAATGTGCATGACATCAAGACTGTGGCGAAGTAAATTAGATCTCCAATATGAAAGAGTGAATAAAATACTTATCTTCTTCCACTGTTATGGCGCCAAAGTCCTACGCGTATTTTGACGAGTTTGTGACAAATCGTCGCTTTTTTCGAACTTGAACTCAACATTTTCAAGATGCTATAAGATTTCTGTACCGAACAAATTCTGAGTGGTCCTCTTTTTTTTGGTTTCCCATTGAAGTGATTCCGCTGCAATCCGAACTTATGCCTTCCATTGAGAAACCTCCAATAGCCCATGAAGCACCACTTTCGGCTGTGAGGAAGGCATACTACATCAGAGTCAAAATTACAAGCTGGACACACTGACCCAGTATGCAAATTCCAACCATATAATGTGCTAAGGCCAGGAAAGTCACTAATCGTCCATATCAAGACTGTACACAAGTTAAACAATGTCTTCCAGAAAGCGTCGTACGTCTCGATGCCAACATTCCACTGGTCAAGCAATTCCGCAATAAACGATTGGAGATACATATCGATGTCATTACCCAGTGCCTTTTTGCCTAGAATAACATAGACATAATAAAGGAGCTTTGTTTCATACATATCCTGGGTGACAAGTTGTAGGGAACCAAGACTACCAGCCAAATACTATAACTTGTGCTAAGATTCCCAAATGGATTGAAACTGTCAGTCGCCAAAGCATGCCGAACATTTTTAGGGTTAGCCGTGAAAGATGGAAAGTCATTGTCAAACATTTTCTAAGCGTCTGCATCCCGGGGATGTCTTAATTTACCATCTTCATTCTTATCTACGGCATATCGCCTCATGTGCTCCATAGTTTTGGATGACATAAATAATCTTTGTAGACAACGTTTCAAAGGGAAGTACCTAAGAATTTTTGCAGGTTTCTTCTTCTGCTTTTCCCCCTTCTGAATTATCTTGTACCTCGATGTGTGGCTTCTCTTACAAGTCTCCCAGCTGGAATCATCTCCCCAATACAACATACAATCGTTGGGGCGTGCATCAATCTTTTGATAGTTTAACCCCAACTTGTTGATAATCTTCTTGGCCTCATAGAATGTTGTGGGAATCTCAGCATCGGGGAATACATCTTATAATAATTCAAGCAACATCGATATTCCCTTATCTGTGATTCTACAGAAGCACTTGATATGATATAATTTGATTAAAAAAGATAATTTAGAATATTTTTAACAACCTTGATATAAAGGATGATCTACTTCTCCATCAAGCTAAAAAAATCTCGAGTTGCTTCATTCTTCATGAACACCGGCTCAGAACCTTGTACTTCTTCGTTGAAGTTGTCGCCTTGAAATCCAAATGCATCACGCACAGCATCATTCACAAGATCATCTTCATCTAGTTGAACTCCTACTTACGAACTTTGAGGAAGAGCCTCATCATATCTCATGTCGGCCTTCTCACCATGAACTGCCCAAAACATATAGTCCTCCGGGAAAGTCTTCAGAAGCAAATATTCCTTAACAACATTTCATGCATGCTACTTCTTGAACTTGCATCTCTGACACAGATAGATGATCTTGCCATTATAGTTGGTGTGAGTGAATGCGAAATCCAAGAAATTGCTTAACTGTACAAATATTTTGAAGAATTGCATGCCATCCTAATCCATAACTTATCCATAGCTATTAGTGAGAGGGAAGAAAGTATAGTGAAGAAGATGAGTGAATAAAGATAGACGAATGGTTGGAACCTTATATTCTGAATTTCTAATGTTTAATATTTTGTAGCGATTTATAATCTGCTACAGTAACTGCTACAGTACTAAATATTTGTAGCGGTTATATACCTAAAACCGCTACTAATTTTCAAGCCGTTGGAAATCAAATGAAGATTTGGTTTTAAAATTGTGGCGGTTATAGGAAAAACCGCTACTAATATACATCTGTAGAGGTTATATATTAGTAACCGCAACAAATTTGCACAAAGTGGGAAGAAATTCAAAATTGAAATGTTGAGTATTTGTAGCGGTTATTGACGAAACTGCTACAAATATTCAACATTTCAATTTTGAATTTCCCTTGCACATGTCTTTACATTTGTAGCGGTTTTTGTATTAACGCCAATATTATGGAACTATATTTGTAGCGGTTTTTATAATAACCACTACAATTGCGTTACTGTCTTTGTAGCGGTTTTTGTATTAACCGCTACTAATAAGATTTTCTTATATTTATAGTGGTTTTATAATAAAACCGCTACAAATATATAATTAATTTTTTTTATTTTAGAAATATAAATAATACTGTTGCAATTAATTCATAAATTCAACAACGTGGTCTAAGAATATAAATATAACTATGTTAAACGCAATAAGAATTTAAGTTCTGAAATAAAAAAATTATATATATTTATTTACAAATGTTTCAAAAAGAAAAAATAAATATGTCCTAGACTAAAGAGCAGGGGGTTGATCATCTGGTCCTCCCTCAGGTGGGGCTCCCTCAAGTGCTACTGGAACAGTGCACTGGGCAGAGTTAATAGCACCATCATCATCAGCAGGAGGAGGAGGAGTAGTCTGGACGACGAACCAATGGATAGGGGGAACCTATGGATACTGCTCGTCTGAGAAGAGGCGACTCCATGACTGCTCGAGCTTATTGTTCGTGATATCATGCTACTGCATCTATTAAGCGTAGATGAAATCATCCTGCTACTGCATCTACTGCAGATGTAGCTGTTCGATCTGTTGCTACTGCTAAGCCACTACAGCCTGTGTCCGAGCCAAATCTGAATGCAGCTGCTCAACAGACTTGTCCCTCGGACATCTGACCCCTCTAGAGCTGCCAGCCTCAGAGGCAGCGCTCTTGCCGTAGACCATGCTAGGTCTGGTGCCTATCCCCATCCCCCGCACGTGACCAAGGTGCTCAGCCTGACCTAAACCCGCCTTCAAAGGAGCCGTGGGGTCTACTGATCCTGTGATTCCTCGACTTGGGTCTCTCGCAACTCAGCCTGCAACTGCTACACCCGCTCTTGCCATTTTATAAAACAATTACTTATTAGCATTTTTCATAATTAAGTTGGTTTTATAAAAATTATAATAATGAAATCACTTACAATAGCCACCTCTGCCTGCTGAGAGGTCAGAGTCCCGTCTCGGTGTCTATGTGTGATAGCGAACAACTCCCTATAGTCCATCTGATGGTTCTCCTGCTGTGCCTTCCTCTCCTAAAACAATTACAAAATTCAATTAGTATTATGAAATAACCAGCTAAAAGTAATTGATATTATGAAAAGTTACCAGCTTGCTGTAAGTGACAGCAAAGGTCTTCAATCCTGCTGTGTGGTAGATCGTCTGATGCCCACGACACCTCGTGTTCCTCTGAGAAAGCGCCTGGAAAAAAATAATATTAAATGTATTAAAACAATATAAAAAATTTAAAATTAAAAAACTTCAAATTAAAATTAATTAAATTTAAATTATAATTTAATAATTATCAATTACAAAATTATATATAAATAATCTAATAAATACATTACCTGCCCTTCAGCGCTCCTCCTGAACTGGACGAAACTCACCGCAGCTATAAAAAAATTATTTAAATATGAATAATTACAAATATCCTATTAAAAATATTAATTACAAAAAATATTAATTAAATACTATTAATTACTTGCACCACCTCCTCCCACACTAGGTCCTTCAACCCCTTTAGAACGTCCCTCCACATCCTGAAGTGAAAGGGGAACTGCATCCAATTTGAGCCCAGGTCATTCAGAAAGCGGTTGAACAGGTGGCCCCCATTGTCGATGGGCTGGTTCGTGCCCTCATTCCACGACATTGCAACTCATTATGTCCAATCCATGCTATTCATACCGACCACATCCAGCCTCCTCATGGACACGTTCCCCTGCTCATCTGCACAATTTATCGAACATTAGATAAAATGTAATTCAAATTTAACATTTCAAATTTAAATAAATCATTTATTAAATAAAAAAAATTATTTACCTTAGACATGCACCTCAAACCCTGTAGATCGTGGAGATGACCCTCGTGGGTTGTTCTGCTCCCACGCCTTCTTTTCATCGAGGAACTGCTCCATATCTCTGATCCCAATCGGGATCTTGAAGTCCTTGTTTGCATCATAGTCATCGACGCTGATATCTCCCTCCCCCAAATAAGGCACCTCTGGTGCGTCGCCTCCTGTGGGATAGTCTGCGCTGGTTGTGGTAGGGCCGACTCCTGTGGCTGCTGTAAGGGGATGAGCTGAAATGACGCGGTTGCCCTACCTCCATGCTGACCTGTCCCTCTGCCCCCTGCTCTACTGCTGCCACCTCGCAAAGTCAATCTGGGGACCTCGAGCTCCTTCCCCCTATCCTGTCTTGAAGCCATATCAACTACAAAAATTCAAAAAAAAAACATTTTAGTCACATTATTATGTAAAAATATAATATAAATATAAATATAAATAAAATACATATTGTCCATACCCCACCATACCCCAAGTACAAATAATGAGAAATACTGCAGCAAAAACTCTTCCAAATACGTCTGAACGCTCAAATCTAAAAGAAAGCACTCATAGAAACTTCAAGAAACAAAATGGCCAAATGGGAAAAAGGAAAGGGGTGGTATTACATACTGGCAAAGTTTGTAACGGTTCTTGAAATAACCGCTACATCAGCCGCTACAAATAAGCTAGGGTGGCTAAACTTTGTAGCAGTTCTATAATAACCGCTACAAATTACAAAGACCTTTGAAGTTCTGTAGAGGTTATTTTACAAAACTGCTACAATTTTCAAGACCTCTGAAATTATGTAGCGGTTATAGCTTTATAACCGCTATAAATAGGCGACATTTGGAATTTTGTAACGGTTTAATTGGTGAAACAACTACAAATAACCGTCACACTATTGGCACGTCTTGGTCGCTCCAAGTGACGAGAATTTTGTAGCGCTTTTATTATGTAACCGCTACAATTTAACCACTACAATTTTTAGCAGGAAATGCACGCCATATATGTAGCAGTTGTTTTTTATTAACCGCTACAAAAAATGTTGTCAATCTGTCATGCCAGTTGGCGTGTAGCTTGACGCTACAAATTTGTAGCGGTTTATTTTATAACTGCTACAAATGTTACTATTTATAGCGGTGAATTATAACCACTACAAATTCACCGCCACAAAATGCGATTTTTTTGTAGTGTCTTTTTCTATCTCATATCGTTTGAATTCTTATTCAGCAAACTTATATACTATAAGTTATGTCCCTATAAGCTTTAATTTTTTCTTTTAAATTTTCTGATCAAGACTGTGTGTTTTGTTCTGATGACACAGAAACTAAATTGGTATTCTCTTATTGATGCAAGATAGGTGAATTAATAAGTGTTATTTACAGGTAAATATGTGAATGAATAAGGGAAATATTAGTGGCGTACATTTTCTAATTTCCATACAATCAATAAGGCCAGTTCAATAATGCCTTTGCAGTTCATAAAGATGTAGTATTTTAAAGTTAATATTATAATATTTGGGGTAATAACTCTCTCATCAACCTATAGGTCTCCCTGCCATTGTTGTCCCTTAGGTTTATGGCCTACTACATCCTTGCCTCAACAAAATCTTCATCCAAATTCCTCAATCACAAGCATAGTGTCCTTGGAAGCTAAAGATTAGTTGGTAAGTTCTGTTATTGCTTGTTGTTGATAACTTTTGGAACTTGAGGATATCATAGTGCTACTATTTGTTATAAGCATGATAAATTTGAAATATTGTACTTTGAAATTGGTAGTTGAATTGTTAGTTTTTATAGTGTATCTCGAGTGTTTCATATCATTGTTCTAAACTTGAGTGTTGTTGAAAATGGATTAGGTGGTAATAAAATAGTTCACAATTAGATGAATGCATTGAGAACTAGTGAAGAATATAAGAATGGGGTGGAAAAGTTTATTGAATTTACCAAAATGAATGCGCGTAGTAAAAATCGGAAGTATTTGTGTCCATGTATCAACTATTTAAATGAGAGTCAATGGGATATTGATAATATAAGAGATCACTTACTTTGTGATGGAATAAATCTTTCCTACACAAGGTGGATATGGCAAGGTGAGGAACTAGCTGCTCGTGCATTCCACGAGAAGCAAGTTGTTGATGTTGGAGATGAGGATAGAATGCAGAAAATGATTCATGATGTTGAAGTAGAATATTTTGCACAATCACCAATAGATGATAGTGTGCAGAGTAATGCAAAGACTATAACACCCCAAATTTTATTCCCCAATATACCTTATAAGTATGGGAAATGGAAGAATGAATTTTGGGGAATTTAATATTCAGTTAGTGAAAACTTTCCTATGAGGCAGTAAGATTGTTATATGATTTTGGATGAAAAAATCACTTTGAAAAAATATGAAATTTTACAGAGTGCAAGTAGACATCTTAAGCTTTAATTTGATAGGTCATATGACTCAATTAGAGCTACATACAAAAAGATATGAATTTTTGAAATTAGCCTAGAAAAACGATGAATTTTTTGAAACAACATACAAAGAAATTAATTCTGGTAATTTTATTCTTTCAACTTGTGAGAGGCTATATTTTTTCTTGAAACTAGACTTGATAAGAGTTTTATAACCTTTGGAATCACTCTAATATGATGTCTATAAATTTAGTTATAATTTCTCAAAAATTGGGCAAAAAATCTGCCAAAAAATCCGAAAATAAAAAAAATAACAAACTTGTAATTTTGCCAAACAAGTGCTAAATTAATTATTTTCTATTTAATTGAATTTAATTTCAATTAATTAAGGAAAATAAAGGGGAAAATGTATTTAGAATATTTTGGTCAAATAAATATGAATTTATTGAAAATTTGAGCAAAAAGTGCAATTTTGACCAAAATTGAGACTTTAAGTATATACGTAACTGGAACAAGTTATGAGACCAATTGAGACCAAAGGATATGACCCCTAGGTGTCTCCTTCATGTGGCATGAAGAAGGAAATATTACTTGGGCTTAATGACATAGTTACATGTACATAAGGATTTATGTACATAAAAGCCAAAATATTGATTTTTGGAATTTTTGGGAAATTGCATAATTAAGCACTTATGACATCATCCTAATGTTAAAACATCATCTTCCTCCTTAAACTCATTTCAGCGTCAAAACAACCTTGAACTAGAGAGAGAACATTGAGATTCTTAGAGAGAGAAAGACGAAGAAATCTTACAAGATAAGCCAATTCCTCCGACGATTTAGCTCCTAACTCGTATAACTTTGTTCTTAAGCTACTCTTCTATGTATTTAAGGTTTGGGAAGGTCAATTTCATTGTGAATAAGGGTTAGGGTTCAGCCACTTTGAGAAAAGCTATAGAGAGCTTGAGGTAACTTCTAATCCTTTGTATATTGACTATTTTGGGTACTGTGGACAATTTAATCGGTGAAATTTTGTCGAATTGTCTTTAGCTTGAAATTTTAGAATTGTAATTGCCTAAGGGTTATGTTGCCAAAATTTGGACTAAATGGTAGTTGTAACCTAATTAAATAGTTAAGAAAGTGGTTTGGAGTAGAAAGGAACACGTTTGCAGAGTTAGAATCAAAAAAACCCGATTTTTCCTGGACGGTACCCATATTTTGGCCAGGATGAGATCTAGGGGTTAGAGTTGGATTTTCAATGATTTAATGGTTCCATTCAGTTTGAGAGGGAATAATAGGAGAGCTTACAGTTGGTCGCTTTTTTGGAAAAGCCTGAAAAAACATAATTATGAAAATGCCCGAAATCAGGGCTGCCAAGTTCAATTTCATCATTTGGTAGTGAATTTGGTAATTCTGAATCCGAAAATGGATTCCTTGGTGAAGATATGTCAGAATAACCCCAGTCAGGATTTCAGGAAAAGTACGGTCGAATTGGGTTCAGCAGGGCCAGGGCAGGGTGCCGTGGGCATTTTGGTAAATTTTCACCATAAACTAATATAATCACAATAAACACTATGAAAATGTCTAAAATGATACATGGATAGGTTTTAACCTATTTCTTGTATATTTGATGTTTTAGGACTGATTTGGACTCCTGTAGTTGGCACGTTTCACGAAGCAGACCGTTCGAGACTAGAAAAGGTTCAAGTAGGGACTACTACCTCTCATATACTATGTGACTATTTGTATGATGTGTGTTACCATATTTTGTGAAATGTACATGTGTTGGAGGCACATTACCTGATTGTGGTTCGGTAACCAGCGAAGGTACACTAGTATTGTCTGGCTGTAACTGGTGACTCGGCTGAGGTACACATAGGGATTTCAACTTGATGATTGGCCCTAAACTTTGTGTACACACATGGATTGATGTGAATTTTCATTTTACTTAATACAGTGCATTGCATATTTAATTCTCGCATTTTATATATTGATAGTATGTTTCTACCAGAATTCCTTGGAATCTCACTTCGTTTTTTAAACAAAATACCACAATGGGTGCCAGCAGCTCGAAAGACAAGGACGAAGATATGGGGAAGTGATGGGCATATTTCCCAAGACGATGATAGTGGTTAAATTTAGTCTGTATTGGGATATTCTGTACATATTCGTAAATATTAGTGAATTTTGCTCTATTAGTTCCTGTCTATAAACAAATACTTTTATCAGTATATTTGTACTTTTTTGTATGCTTGTAGAACTTGGCCCATATTACTCAATATATATCGAAATGGAAACGAGAGTTGACATTTTTTGTATCAGTGCCCAAAGCAGTTCAAGCAGAGCTAATAAGTGGTTTTGGAATTATCAGAATGTTATACTGATAAAGTTTTGTTTTCATTAGGATAGGGACCATGAGCAATTGGAGTTTAAGCAGTTCGAGCGAGCAACACAAGGGATCACTCTCGTCGGTGAATCAAGGTAGCCCGAGCAAGAGTATCTCTTAGCAGAAGCAGTCTGTCGATATGAGCATACCCAGGGAATAGGTCCAGGTTAAAGTGGTATATGGGCCACAGTTGAGACCTAAACCAGTACCTCAAGAAGGGATGGTAGATTCTGAACAACTGCAGGCCGATAAATCAGAATCAAGTTTGGATTTTGCTGCCTGTTTCAGAGTTGGAACTATACATGTATTACATGACTTACGACCACATTGAGACTTATGGGAGTACGTGAAAGGTATATATCGGCGACCTTCTTTGCATGGGACACCCCCATTAATCGATATAGGGAATATTTGGAAAATATAGACACAATATACATGGGGCAGAGTTACTTTAACTTGGAAATTCCAGATAATGTATGGATTCATACTATGTTATATTTCTTTCTGGATACGGCATTTTGGGCTTGAAAGAAGAATGACATAGTCGAGTAGGGCCCAAATCATAATTTAAATGAATTCATGAAGTACATTACCAATATGGTACAATAGTATATGTACAGTGAGTGAGGTTAACCCAGTTATGATATTTTAGTGACCGAAGATGACTGACACATACTATGAGACAAGGGCAGTTGGCGGAGCCTACAAACAGAGAAAGATTTAGCCAGAGTTGGTAGTTTGGGAGGGTATAGATAAAGTTAATCATGCTCGACCCAGGGAAATCCTGAGATGGGTGACCCCCTGGGAAGTGCTTAGGTAAATGTATTGTAAAGGATTAATATGTCATATATAGTAGTTTATCGGATATCTGATGTTTCTGTTTCTCTGTAAGTATTGTAAATAGTTTTTGTTTGCTATGTATGACATATTTGTATACCTTGACTTTTATGAAATAACGAAAATGCTCTTGCTCTTAAATGAAATGTAATTCTTCTCTATTTTCATGTAGTTTGAAATATAGAGATGGTACGACCTGGTAGACCACATGCAGGATACAATAATGCTGCAAATGAGCCAAGGCCTAATCCTATACAGTAGCGAATACTAGATATGCTGGCACAACAGTAAAATATAATGAATGAGGGGGAGGAATGTTCCTATTACTTAGGAATTATTCCAAGAGAAATTCTTTGAGAAATATTTTCCCTCATCTATCAAGAGTGAGAAAGAGAAAGAGCTTCTGATTATCAGACAGTAAGATCAAGAAAGCTTCAATGATTATTTATCTTGGTACATCCGACTATCAAGGTATTCAACCTATCTCAAACTTCATGATAATGAAGAGTGGAGTTTCGATATGATGATTGAGGGGTTGAAACCCAAATTAAAAGAAAATTTGGTCTAACAACATTTCACCAAATTCAGTAAAGCAGTGGAAGAATGCCGTTACATTGAAAATTGCATGTTGAGCTTGGCTGGCAAAAACAACATTAAGGGTGTGTCTGGTAGTGGGAATTCTTCCCAGAAACATAAGAATCTGGAAGTTCCCTCTAGGGGCAATGATAGAAAGCTGTATCAGGCTGATAGTGGTAGGGAGCAAAGATTTTCTAGAAATAAACTGTGTTGCCATTATGGCTAGCCATATAGTGATGAAGCATACCCAATCAGGCTATGGATTTGCTACAATTGTTGAAAGCTGGGTCATTTTGCTAGCGATTTCCTACAACAGCAACAAATCATGGAGCTTAGCTCAAAAGCTTGGGGTAAAGAGGCAATTACTCATGAGAAGGCACAGGGGTCGCCTGACATAACCCTTGATGCAATCTAAATTAATGAATATGTTTTATGAGTATTTTGGGTATTAGGACTAGCCATATGTATCGTATTTGACTGTGATACATTTAGGGTTGAATGTATATGAATAGTTGTTTAATTTGATTGTGAACACATCTATGGGTGTGAAAATTTGCCCTAAGTAAATTAGTTGAATGGTAAGATTTGCGTAAGGGTATTTTTTTTCCCTCAATATACACAAAAGCCAAAATGGTAAATGGGAATATACCGTTACTAGGGAATGCCCTAATGTCTTGATTAGAAATATAAGTGGAGTAATTGAATAGAATTGTTGACTAAAGTTAGAATAACATGTAACAAACTTAGTGTCTATGTTCTGATCAACTCGAGGAGTAGGGAAGAATGTGAGGAACACCTATGGGTGGTACTGGGAGTCAAATGTAAGCTCTGGCTTCCAGGGATTAACTTACTGAGTGGTTTGTGGTGAGGTGATCTATGTGGCTTACGATAAGGCAATCTATGTGGTGCTACCTATGTGGTTTGCTGTATTGTGACCTGTGTCATTTGTAATATGGGAATATGTGTGGTGCAATGTGTGAAGTTTGTAATATGGTGACCTGTGTGGTACGACCTATGTTGTCTACTATATGGTAACTTATGTGATCCTTGTCGGGTATAATTTGTGTTCTATACAACCTCTGTGAGGTATTCGATCTGTCTGTGGTACAATCTGTGTGGTATGAGATCTTTGTGGAGTACAATATGTGTGTTATGCAATCTCTGTGTGGTATAAGATTTGTGAGGTACAAAGTGTATGGTAGGTGATTTACGTAGTTGTAGCAAAATATATAAGTGGAATGGGAATGAGCCCTTGTGTATACTTGGATTCTGGTTACATGCTTTATGAACATTATTTGAGAGTATTGAATAATAAGGGATAGATTGAGTGAGAAGAAATGGTTTCCAAATTGTGGACGTTCAAATATTTAGGGATGAAATTTATTTAAGAGGGGGAGAACTGTAACACCCCAAATTTTATTCCCCAATATGCCTTATAAGTATGTGAAATGGAAGAGTGAATTTGGGGGAATTTAATATGCTGCTAGTGAAAAATTTCACTTTGGGAATTTAAAGAAACAAATTAAAGAGTTACTTGAAAAAGGGTTCATTAGACCCAGTGTTTTGTTGTGGGAAGCTCCAGTATTATTTGTCAAGGAGAAAGATGAGAGTCTGAGACTGTGTGTGGATTACAAAGAATTGATCAAGATAATTGTCAAGAGCAGAGAAAGATAAATCCTTAAGCTATAACATGAAAAGACTATATTTATAAAATAAATATATACATTATTCAAATATAAATCATAATCATAATTACTTTAGCTAGCTAACTTTCAAAGTAGTATTATAAAGAGAAATCCTCATATATTCCCTCATGATGATCATTTCTTGTACCTTGCTCATTATCTGCTTCATCTTCTTCGTTCAATTCTAGAAGACCCCTAGGAAAAGAAGTCTCAAGAAGATCATAATTTGAGCAACTTTTGTCATCAATATCAATGACCTTTTTTCCTTGGAAGCTACAGACCACATTTTATTTGCCTGATCGGTAATATTGAATACTTGTTTTACCTGATCTGCCATAATAAAAGGTTCATCCCCAAAACTTTTACTATTCAGATCTACTAATGTAAATCCTTACCTATCAATCTTCACATCATTATTGACATCAACCCATTTGCATTTGAAAATGGGAAATCCAATTTTAACATAGTCAACCACCCAAATCTCATCAATAACCCTATAATAAGGTATGTCAACCAATTTAGAGTTCTTATATTTCGAACAAGAGAAGTGCATAGATTCAACCAATAACAACTATTCTGGACGGTGCTTTTATCATCTAGGGACTTCATGTAAAAGGTATAACCATTGATCACAAATGAAGTCCAACTTATAACATCAACCTCAGGACCACATGCTAACCACTTTATTGTATCAGAAAGACATTTTTCTCCATCAACCTTTTGTTTGAACTAATGTGCAAAAGTTCTGTTATGATCCCTAATTAACCTTTGTTCAGTTATTTGACTATTTTGTTTCCGTACAATTTCTTTATGAGCATTCATGTAATATTGAACTTCATTAACATTATTTATGAAGTACAAGTGGACTTGTTGCAATTCATCAGGATCCACACTCTTTACTATTGCCCTGCATCTACCCCCTTCTTGATCATGACATTTAAGAAGCCCAATATGTTCTACATTTGACAAATAATGTAGACAAAATTCCATAGCATTTTCAAAAACATATTTCTAAACAATAGATGCTTCATGCCGATTAGGGTTCTTTACACACCCTTTTAGGATTTTCATAGTTCTTTCAATTGGGTACATCCACCGAAAATAGATAGGACTATACAACTTCATCTCCCTCACCAGATGAACAATCAAGTGTACCATGATGTTAAAAAAAGAAGGAAGAAAAAGCTTCTCAAGCTGGCACAAGATCATAAAACCTTCGTTTTCCAATTCATCCAATCTTTCCGCGTCAATGACTTTACTACAAATAGAAGAAGAATAAAGTCTAGTCAATATGTGTTGAAGATCATATTCGACAATGCCTCAAATAGCTACTGGGAGTAGTTGTTGCATTAAGACATAACAATCATGAGACTTTAGCCCTATTAACTTCAAGTCTTTTATCGACACAAGCTTTTTAAAATTTGAAGAATACCCTAAGAGAACTTTGGTGCCATATAAACACTCACAAAATTTCTTTTCTCATCCTTAGACAAAGTATGAGCAGCGGGAGGACAAAAAGTCTCTTACTATATGGCCTTAGATGTAAGTCTTCTTGTATTCCCATTTTTTGCAAATCTAATCTTGCCTTCACACCATTCTTAGAACTTCCTTGTATGTTGAGCAGTGTTCCAACAATACTTCACATATGTTTTTCTCCACATACATGAAATCAAAATAGTGTCTCACATCAAGATTGTGCCAATATGGAAGATCCAAGAAGACAAACCTTTTTTCCATATATTTTTCTCATTTCTACTCTTTATAGACTTACCAAAGATAGTATTGATATTGTTCACCCTTTCATAAAATTTCTCCTCAATCAATGCCTCTAAAGTATCTTCAAACTCTTGGCCACCGAAAAAATATTTTTTTAATCTACGATATGGGTGGCTTCATCTAAGAAATCTCCTATGGCCAAGATAAACCGTCTTTCTTCCATGTTGAAGTTGATGGTAGCATGTGCCTTCTTCATAAATTGGATATGCTTTATGGCCTTTAATGCTATATCTTGACAAGTTTCCATATGCAAGCAAGTCATTTATAGCATGAAAAATCATGGCTCGCAAATTAAAAATCTCCTTCTTATTCATATCAAAAACATCGACACCTTCATCCCACAACTCTTTCAAGTCTTCAATCTAGGGTTCTAGGTAAACATCTAAGTCATTTCCGAGTTGCTTTGGTCCCAAAATCAATATAGATAACATAATGTACTTTCATTTCAGGTATAACAAAGGAGATAAGTTGTAAATTACCAACAAAATAGGCCATGAACTATGTATACTGCATAGGCTACCATAAAGATTCATGCCATCTGTGCTAAGCCCAAGCCTAAGATTCCTAGGTAATTCACTGAAGCTAGGAAATAATTGATTGATTTTCTTACATTAAGAAGAATCAGCTAGATTTCAAAGCTTTCCATCAGAAATCCTCTCATCCATATGCCATCTTAAATTTTTGGCATCAATTTCATTAGCAAATAAGCGCTTGAACCTTGGTATGATTGGAAAATACCACAACACTTTTACAAAGGCCTTATTTGATTTATACCTTAGAGTTTCACATATCGGACATTGCTCCTTTCTTCATGCTTTTTTCTATACAATATGCAATCATTAAGGCATGCATGGATCTTTTTATACTTTATCCTTAGTGGACACAATATTTTCTTAGCATCATAGTATCGATAAGGCAATACATTATCATTTGGAAGCATGCCTTTAAAGTTCTCAAGCATTTCTAAAAAACTGTTGTCACTCCATACATGCCATGCTTTCAAGCTTACAATTTCAATATAGCTTTTAGCAATTGGTATTTTTTACACCCCGGGTACAGTGGCTTCTCAGATCACTGCACATTTTACCATACACATGTGATTGCTCAAAAGCCTTTTCTCCTATATGAAGAATAATATCATCTATCCGATCATCTAGATCTGTGTCATTATCAGAGGCCACTCCCTCTTGTTGAGATGCACTTGCCATTTCTAATTCTTCACCATGTCATACCCATATTGTATAGCTCTTACAAAATCCTTCAAAAAATAAATGTGTATATATATCTACAGCACTTAGTTGCTTCTCATTCAAACATTCCACACAAGGGCATTAAAACATCCCACTATCATCATCGGCATTTCTTCTAGCAAAGACTAAATAATCCCTCACCCCATTACCATATTCCACACTAGTCTATTTAGCTTTTATCCAACTACGATCCATATAATTCAACACCTTTTTTCCTCTATATATTTTTTCCCTGGAAAAGGTAGGAGTATGATGAGAGCATGCAATCATTACACTCAAGTACCTAGTTTAACTATAAGCCTAATAAACAAGTATAAAGCAACTTTTATATCCTAATTCATTTATATAGCAAAGATCAGTTTGGTAGGCATCACTTCAATTAATCAATGCCAAAGACTAATTAAATTACCTGTCAATCACTTGAAGAAAGACTTTGAAGACTATAAACTACAAAGCAAAGATAGATCATTTTGGTATGATGGGGTGGATTGCACGATGGAAGCTTTGAGGACCAGAAATTACACAACAATAAGCAAATGCAAAATCAGCCTCAGCAGGAACAATAGAAAAGTTGGACTTTCATCACATACAAAGTAAGGAAGATGCCAATAAAATGGCAAGAGAAAACTGGATAAAGTTTGACAAATTCACACACCAGCAAAAAATGTTCAGCTTTAGGTACTTTAAATGAGAGATTTATAAAAGGTCAAGACAATAAAAACTTTCTATATATCATAAATTTTGTCTCTTAAACCAAATAGTAAATAGCAATTTCTTATAACTCTCAAGACAGCTGCTACAGCAAAAGTTAGTGAAGGCACAAAAGCTATAATAGTTCACAAACACTACATTTTAGAAAGCAAGTGGAAGTGTACAGCTGAGATAGGAAACAATGCAGAGCAACAGAGAAAGGAAAAGGCATAAAAGAACCAATCAATTTACTGAATACAAAATATGTGGGTTGGAAATAAATCATCTTAAAAGTAGCAATCAATTTTCTGAATACAAAATATATGGGCTGGAAATAAATCAGTCTTTACCAATGAGACTTTATCAGTCAACACCTAGATAGGTGTGCTTCTTCACAAGAGCAAGATAGTGAACCATGAAGTCTCTATTGAGTATTTATATAGATCCAAATAAATCGGTATGTGTTACTGCCTTTGTTCACTTTGATGATTTAATTGGTAGATACAAATAAATATCATGGCATGATTTTCTACCTAAAGACTTGAAAACAGAAGGCTTAATTGGTGGTGATAGAAGGTTAGGTGAAGTATGTTCAAAGAGAGTATATAGGATTCTAATGGCATAAAGAGGAAGCATTAGAATAAACGATTTAAAATTACAAAGAGGAAGCATTAGATAGAAGGTTAAGTGAAGTATTTTCCCTCTGGCTCTGAATTTAAATTACAACACAGAACATGATTCAATAAACTTTTAAGAATAAAGGAAAAGAAGAAACCATTGTAAAAACAATGGAAAACAATAATAGAAGAAATTGCCCAAATAACAAAACCATATACCACTGAAATGGCACAACTGAGGCTGAAACAAGACAACATGAAAAATAGGTCTATGGAGGTGATTCACATGTGATTTAGGGTACAATGCTACTTATAAACAACCAAAAGCCATAGTTCGCTAACACCAAGTTCATCAAAAATTTCATTGATAGTTAGGGTTCAGCATTTCTCATGCATTTGTATCTCAAATTTAGATCACAAAATGAAGAAGAATAAAGGGAAAAAGGACCACAATGCCCTTGACCAATTTATCAACAAAAAAAAACCAATGTATCTTCTAATTACCAGTAGTTTAAGCTTCAGGAAGACACCGATAGAGAAACGGCGAGGAGCATGTAATGAAATCTAATGTCGATATATGTCCATTGATAGCCTTCATTAAAGATGGAGGAGGGATATGGGAAGGAGGAACGGCTGGGAAGAGACGGAGGAGTTTAGAATTCCATATTGGAAGTCCTTATATGTGAGATATTTTCTTGATGTGATGCATATAGAAACAAATGTTTGTGATAGTCTAATTGGCACATTGATCAATATGCAAGGGAAAAGCAAGGATAGTGTGAATGCTAGGTTGGATTTGGTTAACCTGGGAATCAGAGAAGAGTTGGCTCCGTTTGACCAAGGGCACCGCACTTATCTACCTCCAACGACTTACATTCTGTTGAGGAAGGAGAAGAAGTTATTTTGTGAGTTTCTCAAAGGAATCCAAGTTCTAGAGGGCTATTCTTCAAATATAAAGAATCTTGTATCAGTGAAAGAGTTGAAGCTAAAGAACTTTAAATCACATGATTGTCATGTGCTCATGCAAAATTTTTTTATCGGTTGGTATATGGTCCATCTTACCTAAAAAAGTAAGGAATTCGATAACTAAACTTTACTTGTTCTTCAAGTTGATTTGTAGCAAAGTGGTTGATTCAACAAAGTTACAACATTTGTAAAGGCTAATTGTTTGTACAGTGTGTGAACTTGAAATGCGGTGGACTTTTGAGAAATTTATGCTATGAAAATGCGGTAGGATTTTGAGAAATTTTTGTCTGCTCTTGTCAAATTCTACTTGCAGGATGACAATTATATTATCAATCATACACCGCCAGAGATGTACGATGAAATTATAACTCAATAGCAGTGGAATTAGTTTATGGCCTCTCATACTACTCCACAATTTGCGGTAATATAATATTAGCCTTTAAGTACTTGTCATGTAGTAGTAATTAATATTTATTGATATGAATCATTTGGATCTAAACAGGAAAGAAGTGAGCAAAATCATAAAAATACAGCCAACATGCCATACCAGTACATAAAAGGAGCAGTCTTGTATGCAACATTGGAGCAACAATTAGTAAGAATTAATCATTATTTCATATGAATATAATATCTATGACTAATTTTTAACTACACTAACTTTGATATGCAGCTACAAGAACCACATTCTGATGATGTCACACATATATCTTAGCATGATTTGTGGCTAGCCGGTTGCACGAACAAAAAAGGCAAAATTCCTAGTGAACAAGCCAGAAAAGTTGTCGAATATTGTGTAAGTAGTGGATTATACATAAAATAAAAATTTATTTTTACTTAACTTATTCTATTTTATAATAATTAATATTGTTGTAATTCTTTTTGTGATAGCGCTCAATGATGCAGGAGCAGCCAGACTTGGTGCATTATGTTGGTCACGATGATTTGCTCAGCAGAGCGCTAGGAGTTCCTAAGTATGATGGTTGTGTTTGGATACTGGTTTTGCAGTTACCCAAACATCGTACTACGGACCCAAAAATCGAGCCACAAAAAATGACTTACTGCAATTGCAGGAGCAAATCTCTTACTACAAGTATCACATAGACCAGAGGATTAGTGGCTATAAGCATCAAGTAGAACAATTCATCGATCAAATACGTTTGATGTAAGAGCAAAACGCGTTATTGAAGGCACAAATTGACTCCTTACTTTAGTCAAGGCCAGTACCTAGTCCAATATGTGACAGCATGAGTATAAGGGGTAGTTGCCCCTCTATGCCTAAAGTCCCCATCCTTTGGTAATTAATTTCTTTGCCACTACACTTTTTGTTATGTTATATATTAGTGTACCTTTATATATTAACTCTATTTTTCATAAGGGCGAATTGAACTGTAAGTTGCACGTCGATGATTCTTTCAAGCACGCGGTTGTACTTTGAGTAAGGGTCAATATATGTACAAATGACGATGCCCCCTTATCAATCCCTTCTCTGGCTGTAGCAACAATGGTGAAAGATATCTTCGGTTGTTATATTGTATGGCCAATAGGTCTAATTGAGCCATATAAAGAGGTAGTTAATTTACAATTCCTTTTACGTTTTCTATACACTTCCATCTAAAACCACATTATTTAATTTTCTAATTTTTCTAGGTTGCTGCTCATCATAAAGGAAAATGAATTGAAGGGCATGGGAAGAACTCAAAGTGTTCATCAACTAAACAGAAGTCCCAACCCTCAACCAGCAACTGAACCAACAAACAAATGCCCTCATATCACCAACAATTGGTATCAATGGCACCAGCTTTGATCAGCCAAGGAAGTCAATCAATAAGTTTTGATATCGACATCTATCATGCAATTATAGATGATCATGTCAATGGTAGTGTGCTAAATGAAGTTCTTAGTCATGATTGGCTTAGTGCGACGGCCATCAACATATGGATTAGGTACTTTATCATCATCATCTATCATTGTTATTGTTATTATTCCTTATTATTTTTTGTATGTTTTAATAACATTGTTTATTTTCTATAAAGGCACTTGTACCACAATCTGTTACTGCACACAAAAAAGGTGAATAGATTCGTATTTGTTAGCCACACCTCCTTAGCCTCCAGCATAAAGGGAGATTAGATATAGAAGCACTATCTAATGATCTTAAGGACATCTTCATGTAAAAAGCAACCACAAAGATGCTTTTTATTATGCCATATAATCCAGGGTAAGTTATTTGCAACAGTATTTTAATATATGTTTTTTAATTCTTCTACTTTTACTATAGCATGATTGTTGAAGTAAAATCTTCAAAATATAGTAGGAGACATTGGATTTTGATTATTGTTCATCTATCGATTCCTGAAGTTCCTGGGATTTACTATTTGGATCTTATAAAGACCGGTTATCAGATAACCGGCCTAATTTGAAGATTATAATCAATATGTAAGTGCATGGGTATATGTGTAAATATTTTTCATTATTGAATTACCAAAATTCATTAGTCACTACGTGCTTTGTTAGTGCATTGACCGCTTACCGAAGGAACATTGGATTAAGCTATTCTACACATAAAGACCCAGCCAGTAGCTATCCTTGGAGGAAGATTGCGGTACTTATATATATGAATTTAATTTCTCCAATTTTTTTATTCAAAAAATTTTTCTACAAATATTTACTTAACTCTTTCATTGTATTGTTTGTGCCCATTCCAACCAAATAATAAGGGAACACGAGCTCAAAGTGAAGTGTAATGACCCAATTTTAGATTAAGGGCTAATGACTCTGATATTGATTGTAATTAGTGTAATTAAACACTTTTGTAGAAATGCGATGTAAATTTGATATAAGTGTATTTGATGATTAGAGATCAATGGTTGAGATTTATTGATCATGGGTCGGAATCCTGTGTATTAAGCTTGTGTGAGCTCATAAAGGGAGTGAGTATAATGGCGACATATGGCATTGTGTAGACCATTGGATGTGGCACAAAGGACAAAAGTCCACTTTTTCTCTCTTCTCTCTCCTATTCGGTTGAGGGGGAGTATAGGCAAGGGAAAGCAATCATCATCATCATTTCCATCTCTCATCATCTCTCTCTTTCTCCATTATTTCTGGCGACCAAGAAGAAAAGGAAGAAGGAACATGAGATTTTGATGTTCTAGTTGGTCTCTAATGCCCTAATCCTCTTCTCTAATATTGTACACCTCATTAAGAGCTTCATTGTGGTGATTTCAGAATCTTGAAAGGTGGTGATTTAGGTGTTGGACAAAATTGAAAGTTGGAGAATCAAGATTCTGGATTTGGCAAAGTGAAGAGGTAGGCATTTAATGCTTTTTGACATATATGTTATGATTTTTGAATAAGTTTGAGAAGTTCTGAAAATTTGCCCTGGTTTATGCCCATTTTTTGATGAATGAATTTCATAGTGATTGGGGTTGGAATTAGTTCATTATGAAGTTCTTTGAGTATTGGAAATTTGATCCTCAGGTGGCTAAACTATCTTTAAAAGATATTTGAGGACTTAGAGTGTTCCTCAGAGGTGAAAGCCCAGCTAGCGGCGTACAAGCTCGAGGGAGATGCAGACCGCTAGTGGAACAATATTTCTCTGTCGTTGCAAAGCAAGAATATATCATTAACCTGGGAAGTGTTCCAGCAACATTGCAACGAGAAATATTTTCCCATGTCGGTGAGGCTTAAGAAGGAGACCGAGTTGTTGAATATCAAGTAAGGGGACATGGAGTCGTTTGATGAGTACCTATCCCGTTTTGTCCGTTTATCTCGGTATTCATCCTATTTGTGGAAGATAGACGACGAGGAGTTGAGCTCGGACTTGCTTATACGGGGTTTGAGGCGTGATATGAGGAAGAGAATAGCCATCCATCAGATTTTTGAGTTCAACAAGGCAGTTGAGGAATGCCGGATTATAGAGAGCAATATGAGAGAGTTATATCCAGCTAAGACTGCTGGTGGTCATAGTGAGCCCAGTAAGGGCAATACTTCTCAGAAGCGAAAGGGCTCGGGATCATTCTCATATAGAGGTAGTGGTAAGAAGCCTTATCAGTCTGGGAGTCATTATCAGTGTAATATCCTGAATTATAATAAAGGATTAATAACTTCAAAGTGATGTAATTAATGATAATTAACCACATTTGAAGTATATGTTGTGCAATGTGTTATAAAGGTGCTTAGTGATTATTTGGTAGAAATTATGTTAATCAGGGGCAAAATGGGAAATTCACTTACCGATTGGATGGTTACCGAAGAGGAAACTCATTGGTAACTTGAAGATCAACGGTTGAGATTAAAAGTCAAAGGAATCAATAGTTAGGATTTAACCATGGGGTGGCATCCTATGCAAATGAAAACATGTGAAATCAAAGGGGAAGAATAAGATTGTGCCAAGTGGCAAAATATGAACCATAGATGAGGTCAAATTTTTAAACACTCTTCCCTCTCTCTCTCTCAAGTCGGTGAAGAAGCATGGGAAATGGGAAAATGAGATCATCTTCATCATCTCATCTCTCTCACACCACTCTCCATTTCCGGTGGAACCAAGGGGGAAAGAGAAAGGAAGGGTTTGAATTTTAGGTGAGTATTTGACTTTAAATGCTCACTTCACCTTCATTGATTTTATGCAAGAGGTCAAGAGCTTCATTTTAATGTTTTCAGATTTTTGATTTGTGGTGTGTGGAAACTTGAGGAAATTTGAAAGTGGAAGAATTAAGGTTTTGATTTCAGCAAGCTTAAGAGGTAAGCTTTTGGTGAATTTTGGTATATTTGTTATGACTTTTGGTTTGGTTTTGTAAACTCTAGACTTTTGCTCTGATTTTTTGTGATTTTAGATGATATGAATTGAGTAGTGTTTGGTGGCGGAATAGATGCCAAATAGTGTATGGGTATCAATGGTTTTGGTTGGATTTGAAAAGAAGTTTACTCATTGGGTGAATTTGGTTGCACGGTGGTTAGAGGTGTTGAATGTGTCATGTGTTAGAACCGGCTGACACCCAAGAGGGGGGGTGAATTGGGTGTAAGATAAAAATCTTAAAAGCTTTGAAAATCTTTTTGCATCTTAGAAGAAGCAATAAATATGAAAGTAATGAATCATAAATCAACAGTTTATATATATACTGGAAATATAAGAGTTTAAGGAAGAGAGTGTGCAAACTGTGATTTATCCTGGTTCGGTCCAATCTGCGATGGCCTACGTCCAGTCCCCAGGCTCCTCCTGAGATTTTCAAATCCACTATCTTCTTGTTTAATCCAGGCACAAGAAAAGCCTTTACAAAGTTCTCACCAAGATACTCCCCCTTACAACATGTCTTACGAGCAGAGCAATCCCGAAGACCTTTCCCTCCTGCTTACCTGTGCAAGTCTAACGAGCAGCAACGTTCTCTTCTACTTACACCACTGTAAGTCTTACGAGCAGCAACGTTCTCTACTGCTTGCACCTTGTAAGTCTTACGAGTAGAAAGTTTTACTGGCGATTCTCTCTATACTTGCCCGTAAGGAAATCAACCCACTCAAGGTCCCTCTACCTTGAGATCAATTCAGAAATACAATTGAAAAGGGTTTACAAACTCTCTCACAGAGTGAATATGATGAACACTGAAGTACAATACAAAAACTCTCTCTCAATTATACATGATATAGAAAATAGATAAGAACAGAGAGAAGTTGGATTGGAGTAGATGATTCATGATCTTGTAGTGTTGTCGTTGGTGTTGCTCTTTGTTGAATGTTCCCATATTTATAGATGAGTTGAGATAGCTGTTGGAAGCATTTCAACCTATCCGTTAGAGTGGCTTAGCTTCGTTTGACTGTTCTTCGTTTTTGAAAACTAGCCATTGTGCACGTTGACGCTCCGCTTCCGTAAAGTCAGTTTTTGACTCTTCACATCATATCTTCATTGTACTCCTGAAGAAATATATTAAACACTAATACAATGAAGTGTTAGAGTGATTAGAAGCAAGAAGAATGAGTTATATGATCATTCCATTGATTTCCAGAATCTTCGGGACATTGTTCTGTTTTCTGGGAAACATTACTCGAGTACTTACTCGAGTCAACATCAAGTTTCTTCACAGGTTACTTGAGTGGCTACTCGAGTGGCCTTCCATTTCTGCATAGCTTACTCGGGTAGTGTCTTGAAGTTCTCTTCTAAATAACTCTGCATACACAGTGCTTTACTCCAGTAGTGACTTGAAGTTCTCATCACAGTGAGTTACTCGAGTAGCTCCTCGAGTAACATTGGCAGGATTGAAAATGCCGAGAGCAACTGCAAGTGATCTACATGGTTACTCGAGTACTTACTCGAGTAACGTTGGCAGGCCGAGAGTAATTGGAAGTTTTCTATCTGATTACTCGAGTACCTACTCGAGTAAAGTCTTTTGTTATCAACCAGTTACTCGAGTGGTGCCTTCAAGTGAATTATTGATTTTGACTCGAAACATGGCAAATTATATATCATCGGAAAGCCCTCATTATCTACATTCCAATGCAACAAGAATCAGCTCCAAACTCGTTGTGTACAGAAAGTTATGATCCAAAGAGTATCTACTGTTCTTAGACAATCTCTGAAATCACGAGCAGCAACTTCCAGATGGCATAGCTATTAGAATATAACCTCAAATATGTCAAATGACCTATCTATGGAAAGCTCTTTGAGTCTTCTTTCATATGGAACCGGTTTTGTCTCAATCCGATATGTATTTTGAGAGTTATGTCCAAAATACCAAAACTGTCCAGGAATATGACGCTGATTCATGTATCAACGTTCTAAGCTTATATCTCTCCCATCTGAACTCCTTTGAATATGATCTTGGTGTCCATACTTCGTGTTGGGAGTCTAGTTTCATATGCCACTGGTTTCACTTTAATCCGACATGTGGTTGGAGAGATATCATCAAAATACTGAATGTCGCTCGTGCTGAAAGAAACAGAGTCTGCTGCGTTAACATATGTATTATCTTGACTATTCATATGATAATCTTTTAACTATTCGAATAACATATGCATTATCTTGACTATACATATGATAATATTTTAACTATTCGAATAACATATGCATTATCTTGACTATTCATAAGATAATCTTTTAACTATTCGAATAACATATGCATTATCTTGACTATTCATATGATAATATTTTAACTATTCGAATAACATATGCATTATCTTGACTATTCATATGATAATCTTTTAACTATTCGAATAAAATCACTCTTTTTCAGTTATGGACTATTCTGATAGTTCAATTACTATTCGATTAATATTTGAATTTTTGCACTGAGACTATTCTGATAGTTCAATTACTATCCTGATAGTCACCTTTGAAATATGTCAAATATTATTCTGATAGTCTCCTTACTATCCTGATAGTAATCTTACTATTCTGATAGTAACTTTACTATCCTGATAGTCTTGTAATATTGGATGTTGAAATTCATCAAAAGCTTATTAGGATAATCATCATACTATCCGAATAGTGCCCTTACTATTCGAATAGTTATCCTACTATCCGAATACCATATTTAGAAACTAAGTTTGAAATCACAATGACTATTCGGATAACGCCTTGACTGTTCGAATAATCCACAGTATTAAATCACATGAATCTTTTTAACCCAACTTGATATCTTCTCTCTTTGCTTGACTAATCTACAAGATATTTCTCATTAAATATGGTAGTTAGTCAATGTAGAAGATAAATATATTATACAAACTTTTTGCTCATATTTGACATCTATATTTGACATCATCAAAACTATTCATATCTAACATCATGGTGGAAAGATTTTGGTAGTTTTGAGTTTACCAATTGGTATCTTATGATCTTTTAGATGGGAATGAGTATTGGTATAAGTTTAGGAACCATTGGAGCTCATTTGGTTAAATTTGGAAAACCATATCAGTTGTTGCGACTTGGCATCTGATAAGCCTCACTCGAGTGAGGGAGGGTTTCACTCAAGTGCAGTATGAATTTTTGGGTATTTTGGTTGAGTTTTCAGGAAGAAATCATGGGTGCACTTCTTCATCTTCGAGTGACGTGCGTCATCACTCATGAGCATTGGAAAGTCACTCGAGCATTAGGGCTGGTGCTCGAGTGCACTTGTCATCTGGGAGTTGGGTTGCTCTCGGGTAGTCACTCGTTGGGTGATTGAACTATATTTTTTTATGATTTTTAGTAATTAAATTGGGATTTTTAATGGATTTTATGGGACATAATTACATGATTAAGCACTATTTTTAATTAGAAACATTTTTATTTAATTAATTGTAAATAGGGCCAAAATGGTCATAAATTTATTAATTATTCATACAAATGTTTTATTGGACTTTTGATATTATTTTGTGCTTAATTTTTGCATTGTAGGTGTTAAAGAAGAAATTGAGGATTTTGGAGGTTTAAATTAATTATTTTGTGGGTGATTTGGGCCAAGTGGAAAGAGGGCTGGAAAGAAAAAAAAGACAAGATCTAAGGAAGCCCAAAACCAAAGAAAAAAATAGGGGGGTCTGTTAGCAGCTGAAACGGAAAGATGGGCTTGCAGCTGGGGAGGCCCAATTCAACGTGAAAAAAAAAAGAGACGTGAGTTGGGCCACTGGAAGAGAAACAAAGTAGGCTCATTATTAAATAAAAGAAAAGAGACAAATCCGTCAGCAACAACAAGCCCAGGACCAATTAGAGATTGAGAATGGAGGGAGACGCAACTAGGCACGAAAAAGGAAGCAGAGCATATATTCAGGAGGCACCGCACAACGAGAGGGGACCATCGCATATTCATCCTCACCTTCTCACTACCGTCTTCTTCCTCTCTTGCCAGCGGCATCATCATCCACCACAGCCGCCGGCGAGATGCACCATTCCACCTTCCAAGATCGAGCTGCAGACATAATGGAATAGAGCTGGAGTTCCAGACCAGAACCAGCAAGCACAGCCATGATAGTGAGCTGAGAACTAGAAAGCCGGAGCTGCCGTAAGGGAGTTTCTGACTGCACCTCAACCACCACTATCACCTTCACCTTGAGTTCATGTTTTAGCAACAGAGGAGAGCATTTCCAGATTGATTTTGGATCTTAAAACTTGGATTTTACCCACCGTTCCAACGATCTCCATCCCTTGTGTCTCATATTACTGTCATTGCTCTAATCCACCAAGCACCATCATCTCAGTTCCGTTGGCCACTTCTGTGTTATTCCAACAGGCTTGTAATTCTCCGACAAAATTTAGCATTTTCCAGCAAGAATTTCTAGATTCTGATGAGTTAATGCAGTTTTCCGGTGAGTTCAAATTCTGAGCTGTGGTTATTTTAAAGCAATGAGAGGCTAATCTTTTGCTCCTTGGCAATGGGGATTTGTGCTTGAGCTCAATGAACTACATAGGGGAGTTCTTTTCTATCATTCCATTAGTCTAGAATTATATATTTAATTGCCTAGTTTTAGGAATTATTGTGTATGATTCTGGAACTGAGATTGATGTTAATTGTCTCTGTTGGTTTGATATTTGTGATTGAATTGGATTGTTATAGCTTGTGGGATTTTTATATATACATTTCCTTATTGATTCAAAGATATTGTGCTTTCTACGTGTTACTGTTAGATTGTATAATTGAATTGGATCAATTGAGTGTCGTGTTATCGCATTCATATTAAGAGAAAACAAGTTATAGTTATCCATTTTAATTGCACTCTAAGTGGTTCCTAATAGTGCCTTAAGAGCTAGTTATTAGCTGTGTTCGCAGGAGTAACTATTAATTAAGAACACTAGACCCGAGCGATCGTTTGGGGTTTTGCTTTCAAGACTTAGAGAGAATTAACTCCCATAAAATTTTTGAGCAAGGATTGTCACTTCTTCATTACCAAGAACATTCTTTATTCATATTTTCCACTCCATACCATTCAATTCACTTTTACTCATTCTCCATTTTCATAAGAAAAATACCAAAAACAATAGCTTAGCATTTAATTAATTTTCATTTTCTTTTAGATATTAATTTGAAAAATCCAAAATCCATTTCTCCTTGTTTTAGTGTATTTGCATGATAATTAGGTTATTTAGGTAGCTCAAAAGGCTCCTCAAGAGAACGCCCCGAGTGTTGCATTATACTGTAATTCTTGGATTAAAAATATTTTTCATTTGACCCCAAGGCATAAAGACAGTTAAATCAATGGCGCCGTTGCCGGGGAGCTAAGTAATTGGCTCCCTAGGTAATCTAATTGTCGAATTCACTTTTGACAAGGGGTTTCTTGAGTGAAGCTTGTTAGTTTTGCATGTTTAGTTATTTCTTTGCATATAGTTTAGGAATTTTGCATTTAGGTAGCTTGCATAGTATTAATTGCATTCTTGCATTGTTTTGACTTGGTAGCTTCTATGTGGTGTTGTTGCATTCAATTTGAAATGATTTTGAGCTCACTTGTTTGAATTCACCATGTATCCAAGTTGATTCATAGCATACTTGCATCTTTTGTCATTTTAAATTTTTTTCTTTTTCATTTGCATTTGTATTCTCTTCGATTTTCTTTTTCTTAGTTTTCATAGTTTATAATTATATAATCCTCTTTGTGATTCATTGGAATTTATTATGATTGAATTTCATGGCTTGGTTTAATGGTAATCAAAGTTTACCTTTTCAATCTCACTATTCTATAAGAGATTCAACTGAAAGGAAAGAGACCATCTCTTAAAGCATCCATTACATTCAACAATCTTTACAGCTTCTTCAAGCTAAGTTGGGATGTCAAGATAGTCCAATTGGTCAAGAATGCCAAGGTCCATTCCACCCTTCATACCATGAACCCTACCAACAACCTTCATTCCAACCTCATTACCCACCCCGCCCACCTTATAGAGTGTACCATGAACCTTCTCCAACACCATACAACCCATATCATTAGCCTTACTCTAATCCTCCACTAGATAACCGCATGTCATATCATGAACCTCCTCCTTCATTCCATCCCACTTCACTTCCCGCCCATATTATCCACCTCATGAGTCTCTCTACCCACCATTTCAACCATCTTATGGACCCCATTCTCAACCATGTAGCCACACCAAGAACCTACCATTAGTGAAGTCATTAGAGAATTCCAAAGACCAGTGACTCGGACTATAAATAAGGGGCGGTCACACAAGGATACCTTTGCCAATTGCATGGCCTCTATAATGAGATCAATGGAGCAAGGAGATAAAGAGCGTGTAAGATTGGCCAAGGACTTTGAGAGTCTCACTCAGCCATCAAAAGAAGCGGAGCGATGGAAGAAAGATGTTGAACAATTTGAGAAAAATATGAAGTTGCTTTCATAAAAGACTTCTAAGTGCAACACTCCACAAGAGACCCTTTCTCTATTGCCTCCATGTAATCCACCCACTCAAGCCAAGAAAGTAAAGAAGGTGCGATTCCAACTTCCAAAGGAGTCTTCCTCTCTTATGGAGGAGGAGCAAGGAGTACAAGCTCAAGAACCACATGTCACTTCAATAGTAGAAGGTTCCAATCCTTCGGTTCATACTTCCATACATGCACAAGAAGTGGAGCAAGTACAAAAGAGCATTGAAGAGTCTTCTCTACCATTTGGTAATGACCCTATCCTTATAGAAGTAGACTTTCCTACTACTTTAACTTGTGAAGCAATTAATGATTTGAGTGATGATGAGGTGGATGAGGAAATCATTGTTGAATCCCTTCAAATGTTTGAAAATGTAATTGGTCAACCCATTAGTTCAAGTAGTAGTGATTCGATTGTCTTTGTTGAAGATTGTGCTTCTACTTCTTTATGTGAGCTTCTATTGTTCAAAATGCTTCTCTTCATAGTACTAGGGATAATTATGCTCAATTGGATGGTATATCTTCATGTTCTTGTGCGGTAGATCAAATTTGTGTTGATTGTTATCATGACAAATGCCACTTACTTTTAAGTTTCAAAAGAATGCATTTAGTGAAGTAGTTGATTCTACCGTTCATCTTGATACATCTCCTTGTACTATTGATGTTTCTTACATGACACTTGTGAAAATGTTGAATGTTGTGTGGATGCTAATGTGGTTGATGTAAATGATAAAGACCATGCCCTAGAAAATGATCTTTCTCTTAATTACAATGAATTGTATGCTAGTTTCATATGGAAAGCTTCACATGCTTTGTTTGATGATTTTGCAAATGAAAATGAATCTTTCCATATTATTCTTTCTTGTGATTTGCCACCCGATATAGAATAAGAAAAAGATTCTTTTGAAACTTTGAAAGTTTTGGGCGGTAATGATTTGAAAAATTCTCCTCCTTCTTCCACTCTCTTACTTTCCATCTCTTGTAATTGCAATGATGACATGGTGTACTCCAACACTAAGTTGGATTCCACACCTTACACTTTGCAAACACAAGAGAATTTTCAACCTATAATTGATTGTTTGCCTCCTACTGATGGGAGTGCCTTTGATTTCCTTGGATGTGATAGTTACTTGGAGAGTTTGGAACTTAATATGCCTTTACTTCACTTAAAATCTCTCTATGTTTCTATTTTTGGATGGGATACTGCTATTTGCTCGGATCCTTTACAGGCACATTCTTGGAAAAGTTGTCGAAGGAACCAACATCCACCGTACATCCTTGGGCCTCTTCCGATTGATCCTGAGTCACCTCCACCAAGAAAATCCAATGTGGGAGAAGTTATTTTTAAAGACAAATGCATGATTCTCATCAGGGATGAGAACTTCTCCTTCAAGCGACTCAAGATACTCTAACACAGGTTGTCTGTTTCCTTACTTGTTTTCTTCCTTAATCCTATGATTCTTTGTGCTTAATTATTATGTGAGGAAGATAAGTGTGGGGGAGGGACATGAACCAGTTGAAAAAGGTAGAAGTAGTATAGCTTAGTACAATAAAAAACCCCCTTTGTATGCTTTGAATCTTTTTGCCACTACCATACTTAATTACCATTGTGCCTTGAATTTCAACTTGCTAAGCATTCTCTTTAAAGTGTTTTTCCACATTGAGGACAATGTGTTGATTAAGTGTAGGGGAGGGAAATGCATTTTGAATCCCATTAATTGGTTGTTTTTAAATATGAAATGCCATTAACTAGAAAATTTTTAAAAAAAGTTTTCAAGAATAACTTGCTTTGATACATGTCCTAAGTGGTAAAGGGTCGCATTTACCACTTTGAAATGTGTTTTGTGAGAAATTCTTTGAGTTTTCATGTAATCTAGTGTTTTGGCAACTTTTGAAACCATGTTTTGTTTTTAAAGTGAATGGGCAAAGAAATAAACCCATAATTAGATTTTTGTTTACTTCTTGTTTGAGAAAAGAAAGCTTTCAACATCATTAGTACTTTTAAGAGTTGAGCATTCTTATAATTGATTGCAATGTTTTGATTGATTATGTTTGTTTGGTTAACATTAGGAATAGTGAATTAAATGCATTGTGCTTAGCTTCCTATGCAATTGATTGTATTGGATTGAGCATAAGAGAAAAACCTTGTTGGAAGATTATTTGGGCCTTGAATCATTTCCATGTGTGATGTTCACTTAGTTCCTCACTTTCTAGAACTTGTTTCAATTCTTTTTCAAAACGACATTTGCATTAGTGTGATGGAAATAAAAGAGGCATTCATTCTAAACCTTTTCAATCCAAACACAACCCTACATTCACTTACATTTGCTTACCCCTTTAAGCCATTTTTATGTTGTATGCATGTCATGTCATTTAATCATAGTGTTCATGGCATTTTAAAATCAAAGTGGTTGCCAAATAAAAAGTTGAACAATGTATATATTGAAATGCCATGTATAGAAAAGAGAAGTAGAAAAGAATTGAAAAAAAAAGAGAGAAAAAGAAAATAAAGGTATTTGAAAAAAAAATCTGTATAGTTTAGTAAAGAAAAAGAAGAAAGAAATAAATTTTGACAAAAAAAAGGAGGAAAGGTATTGAAAAAGAAAAGAGTGAGTGTATTTTTGAAAAAGAAAAAAGAAAGAAAGAAAGAAAAGAAGAAGAGAGTTTAGTTTTTAAAAATTGAAAAAAAATGTATATAGTTTGAAAAAAAAGAAGAAGAAGAAAAAAAAGAGAGAAAAGTAAAGGAAATACTAAGAAGGCATTTGTTCATGAATCTAGAAAAGAATTGGCAAGAGTTTTTCAAGTTATTTAGATGCCATGAATTTATACATTACCTTTGATTTGCATATCAACAATTCCTTTTTCTAATTAATTCATTTCATCTAGCCTTCATCTATCATTACAAGCCTTCTAAGCCCTCTTGATTCATTGCATTTATTGCTATAAGTAGTGGAGATATTAGAGTTGTTACAAGCCTATGGTAAGGTGTTGATTAAGTGAATTGGAGTGAAATTATCCCAATAAGGTGAGACGAGTTAAACACTAATACTTTGAGAGTCTCTTATGATTCATTCTAATATTTTGAGATTGTGTAGTTAGCTAATTTCTTTGCATCGCTTGACTATGATTAGTGTTGGCTTGAAGAATTTAATTAATTGATCTATTGCTTTTTAATTATGAAATTGCTCATCTTTCAATTGCATTGATGATTGGAATTTAGAAAATTATGCTTAATTGCCTTTGTTCAGGAGTACAAAGGTCTAAGTATGGGCCTCAGTCTTTGGTGCTTGAGTGTACTTGTAGTCATTGCTCGAGTGCAGCTTCCTGTGCGCGAGTGAGTGTGAGAAATATTTTGAGGTTTGCTCTCGGGCAGACACTTCCTATGTCTCACTCGCTGAGACTCAAGCACGGGTGAGGGCAACACTCGAGTGAGGCAGCCCAAAATTTGTGTGTTTTACCCGAAAAAAGTATCTTCAGGGTAGTTTCTCCCAACCCTTTAGGCATATGTTTAGGCCTATAACAGCACCTTAAAGAGTTTAGATGATAACCAACTTAAAGCATTATAGAATTAAGAACTTGGAAAAGAGATTGATAGGTTGTCCCTGATTTGGTTTATAGGATTTGATATTTGCCGCCCTCGAGAGCCCGCGGTACGGAAGGACCAAGGTAGTGACTCCTCTCTTATACTTTGTGTGAAACATTGTATGTATGTTTGTCGTGCATTGAGAATACATTATGACATTGTGATGCTTTGTGATCGCAGCAAAAGCTGACGCCTAGTGAATACCTTGTAAACACTTTATGGATACATTGAGATTGCAGCGAAAGCTGATGCTTAGAGTTTACAGCCGTGAGTGCTGTCGTTTGTGGTGTAAACCACGTTACATTGTGATGCTACTAACATGACCTTATATGCTTTGTGTTTATGCACTGTATGAGTGATTTGTTACTACTGGGATTCTTTTGAATCTCATTCTTTCCAATGACTAACATTTCAGACAGGGCAAGAGGCTCAAAGGAGAGGCGGTCAACCTGGACCAATTAGGACCCTACGGGGTATATTTGATTTTGGAATGTTGATTATCTACTTTTAAACTTGGGATTACTGTATATTTTGAGGTGTAGATATTACTTTTGATGTTGGGTGATGTAATCTCCTAGTGGAGACTTATGAAACCCTTAGATTATATATATGAATAGTACCCGGGAGTTGCCAGGGATTTGGTAATACACTCTAATATGTGTGAATGTGAATTAACTGCTCAGGTAATTATATTTGAGTTTGAAATTGAGACCTAGATAGGGAAGTGATTTCAAAAGATTTTGTAAAAACCTTACGGTAATGTAGGAAGTCAACATGAATTTAAATTATCCAACGGTCTCTGATTCAACTTAATTATGCAATATCGATTTATAACTACATGTTTAAAGGCAGGGGGTTACATTTTGGTATCAGAGCTGAAATTCCTGGCAAGGGTAGAGTTTGCTATGATAGAATCCCTTAGTTGGCTTTAGGGATAGAAGATTATCTATGGATAATTGTTGTGTATGCACATGTGTGTTTTATGGTTATAGGTATGTATGAATCTTGTGGATATATGTGCATACTATCTTTGCTATATTAATGGGGCAAGTTGTTTGTAGAATGAAGAAAGCTAGAAGACACCCCAATATTCCGTGTGTAAACCCAGAGGTGGAGGTCGTCAATGACAACCCACCAGATCCTTTGCAGGAATTAATGGGTCTAATCAAAGATCAGCGAGATATGATTACTGAGCTAAGAGAAGAGCTCAGAGCTGAGAAAGGAAAGAATAAAGCATATCAGGGTCTGTCGGTTAAGCAGGAAACCCAGGAAGGGACTCATAAAGAAGAGACTGTCGAAGGATCATTATGACCACTAAAATCCCCACCTCATGCTATTCCGAATCAAGAATCACATGGGATGCCTATTAAAGAGGATAGGGATCTTCAGTTTTGGGTTACCAGATTCTGCAAGTACCTGCCTCCGGCGTTCAAAGGGAGGTTTGATCCTCAAACAGCCGAAGATTGGTTGAACAGGCTTGAGAAAATATTTGAGGTCCTTGGGTGCCTGGATGAGGTGAAGCCATATTTGGCAATTTACAAGCTCAAGGGGGATGCAGATCGTTGGTGGCAGAATATCGCCCTAACATTGAAGAACAAAGAGATGCCATTGACTTGAGAATTGTTTCAACAAGAATTCAACAAGAAGTATTTTCCCAAATCGGTGAGACTCGAGAAGGAAACAGAATTCCTGAATATCAGACAAGGGGACACAAAGAGCTTTGATGATTATTTGTCCCGTTTTATTCCGTTGTCTCGATATTCCTCCTACCTTCGGTACAAGGATGATGAAGAATGGAGTTTGGATATGCTCATTCATGGCCTAAGGCAGGAGTTAAGGAAACGGCTAGCTACCCACCAATTTACCAAGTTCAACAAGGCGGTTGAACAGTGCAAGATTACAAAGAATAATTTGAGAGAACTGTATTCTGCCAGAACTACTAGTCATCGCAATGAACCCAGTAAGGGTGCTACCTCACAAAAGCGAAAGGGGCAAGGATCTTCATCTGAGAGCGGTAAAAAGCCTTATCAGTTCGGGAACCGCGATCAACAGAGAACTCCTTTTACACTCTGGGTTTGTCGTCGTTGTAACCAACCACATCATGGTAAAACTTGTGAGGGCAAGATAATATGCTTCAATTGTAAACGTGTGGGAAATATTGTAGCTGAATGCAAAGAGCCACAACCAGACCAGAGGTCGAAAACTCAGGGCCGAGTATTCGCTATGACCCACGAGGAGGCCCGCAAATCTCCTGAGTTGATACAAGGTAAAATTCTTCTTAATGGCTGTGTTGCAAGTTCTATTTGACTCGGGTGCAAGTCACTCCTTCATTGCTTCTGATTGCGTGGAGCGCCTGGGATTGCATGTACACAAATTACCATTTGATTTGGTAGTGTCAACTCCTATGGGTGTTGAGGCCTTGACCACAGAAGCTTGTCTGAATTGTGTTATAACTGTGGAAGGGCACCAATATACTGTGGATTTGATTTATTTACTGCTTTACCAATTAGAAGTCATTTTGGGTTTTGATTGGTTAACGAAAAATAATGTATTATTATATTGTGGGAGAAAGAGGATAATATATCCTGCTTCTCAGAGGTTAAAGTTGTAAATGCCAGTATGAATTTCCTTTCTACGGCTAAAGCTGAAAAGTATCTTAAAAAGGGTTGCCAAGGGTATATGGTATTCTTCTCTGTGCAAGGGGAGATTAGTGAAACTTTGAGTAATATACCCGTGGTAAATGAATTCCCTAAGGTGTTTCCAGATGATCTTAGTGGATTGCCTTTAGAAAGGGAAGTTCAGTTCCCAATCAACTTTATGCCTGGAGCTGGTTCTATATCTAAAACCCCATACCGTATGGCCCCAAACAAAATGGCGGAGTTAAGAAACAAATAAAAGATTTTCTTAAGAAAGGGTTTATTAGACCCAGTGTATCGCCTTGGGGAGCTCCAGTGTTGTTCGTTAAGAAGAAAGATGGGAGTCTTCGATTATGTATTGACTACAGAGAACTGAATAAAGTTACTATCAAGAACAGGTACCCTCTTCCCCGAATCAATGACCTCCTAGATCAACTGTCTGGTTCTTGTGTATTCTTGAAGATTGATCTAAGGTCAGGGTATCATCAGCTGCGAGTGAAAGCGGAAGAAGTTTCGAAGACTGCTTTCAGGACCAGGTATGGTCACTATTGTTAGATCTCTCATGTTTTGATGATAACAAAGGATGGTATGAAAAAGATTTGATAAACAAATAAGTTTGAACAAAGTAATAACAGGGCAAATCATCACTTGAAGTAAGCATTGGAGTAATGAAGAAAGGCCAAGAGAAAAAGCTGAGAAACTTCATCACTGGCAAGTTTTCTAAAGGGTTACTCGAGTAAGTACTCGAGTAATGAGACAGAAACTTGAAGTAATCAGAGTCAACCTTCAAGTAACCTGCCAACGTTACTCGAGTAAGCACTCGAGTAATAAGGTAAATGACTTACAGTTGCTCTCGGCCTGCCGACGTTACTTGAGTAGCTACTCGAGTAACCAAGTAAATCACTTGGAGTTGCTCTCAGCCTGCCGATGTTACTCGAGTAAGGACTCGAGTAACCATGTAAAAGACTTCCAGTTACTCTCGGCCTGCCAACAATACTCGAGTATGTACTCGAGTCCCCTGCGTCAAGAAATATGTTGCTCTCGGCATTTTCTATCCTGCCAATGTTACTCGAGGAGCTACTCGAGTAACTCACTGTGGTAAGCAAAACCTGAAGGTAATACTCGAATAACATGAAATGCTTTTATCACACTTTACTCGAGGCACTTCTCAAGTATGCAGAGTTATTTGGAAGAGAACTTCAAGTCACTACCCGAGTAAGCTATGCAAAAAATTTATGTTTACTCGAGTAAATACTCGAGTAACAAGGTAATCAAACTTGAAGTGCTCTCGGCCCTGAAATTCTGCCAACATTACTGGAGTAAAGCATCAAATAACCTAAAGTCTATTTGAGAGTTTACTCGAGTTGCTACTCGAGTAACCTATGAAGAAAAGTGTGCCATACCCGAGTAAGTACCCGAGTAAACAGGTATTTTCCAAGGTTTGTAAATTTGTTTACTCCATGCACTACCTGAGTAATATAATGTTCATTTATTAACTTTTAGCTCATCATTACTCTCACGATGATACTCGAGTAAGTACTCGAGTAAACTTAATGAATACTCGAGTAGCTACTCGAGTATACAACTTCAGAATTTGAGAAATCATTCCAACGTTCTTTGATTTGGTTCCTATGTGATTAACCCTTCATTGTATTAGTATTCTTAGCATATCCACAGATAAACAATGAAGAGATCTTACCAAATAAGGAAAGTCAAATGCAACATTCGAATGCTACCTACCGCAAACGGATATTTTTCAAATACTGGAAAAGTCAACAGTGGCTGTGAACACTCTAACGGACAAGAAGAAAATGTTCCAACGGTCATTACCAACATATCTATATATATGGAACATCCAAACAGAGAAGAACAACAAGAACACATACACGAACGTATTATCAAGTTCACTACTCTGTTTTACACATATTTGTAATTCTGTACTTCAGTGATTCTTATTCACTCTGTGAGAGAGATATTTCATTTAAACTCAATATTGTTATTGAGGTAACTTAAGGTTGTGGAACCTTGAGTTGGGATTGGATTACAACTTGTAAGGGGGAGCGAGTGTCCAGGCGAAGGAACTTGCTTGTACTGAGGTGCCAAGAACCCACTGAATCTTGGAAGTTATAGTGAAACTCTCAGAGAAGCTCTGAGGACTGGACGTAGGTCAAAGTGGTTGTGGCTGAACAGTATAACTCTCGGTGTACACTTCGATGATATTTTTCCTTACTCTCTACTGCTTTATATTCACCGTCAAGTTTTATATTTGCAACAAAATTTTTAGTATCACCCAATTCACCCCCTTCTTGGGTGAAACGCTTGCTCTAACATTTGGTATCAGAGCATAGGTCTTCTTGTTAAGGTATAACAACCTAAGAAGGATCCAATGGCAAGCATGGGTGAAGGAATTCTTCCCGACGGAGCATCCATCACTAGACCTCCAGGTTTTAGTGGCGAACACTTTTCTTTCTGGAAAGCAAAGTTTAGAGTATTTGTGATGGCTACTGAATATGGGCTATGGGATGTGATTGAGAGTGGAAACTATCAACCTACAAAGATTGTAGATTCTCAGAAAATTCCCAAGACACCGACGGAATATGATGAGAATTACAAGAAACTTATCACTCTCAACAGCAAAGCAATTTTGATGATTCAAAGTGCTTTGAGTCAAAGTGAATACTTCAGAATTTGCACACTTCCAACAGCAAAGCAAATGTGGGAAGCTCTGGAAATAGCTCATGAAGGAACTTCGGGAATAAAAGAGAATCGGATTAACACCTTGGTCACTGAATTTGATCTACTTTGAATGAAATCAGGTGAATCAATATCTAAATTTGAACTTAGATATACTCATCTTGTTAATCAACTTGCAGCACTTGGGAAAGTTTATGATCAACATACCCAAGTACGAAAGATTTTGATTATTCTTTCTAAAGAGTGGGAGGCCAAAGTCACTGCGATAGAAGAAGCAAAAGGAGAATCAATGAGATCAGTTGCTTCTCTATTTGGAAGTCTTTCTGAATATGAAAGTAAACTAAAGTTCAAACGGGAACTAGATGACATCGATGACAAGAAGAAGAGAGGCCTAGCACTAAAAGCAAAAGAAGAAAATCAGGATGAGGATGAGGAGTTTGACAATAATGAAATGGGCCTAATCATAAAACGATTCAGAAAGTTCTACAAGAAAGGTCAAGGATTCAAACACTTTCAGAAAGGAGGAACTAGCGGCAAAGATTATATCATCTGCTATGAATATGGAAAACCAGGACATATCAAATCAGAATGTCCAGAACTAAACCAAAAGAGCAAAGAAAAGAAAAAAGGCAAATTCTTCAACAAAAAGAAGGCCTTTGTATCTGCTATATGGGGTGATAGTTCCTCTGACGAAGAAAGTGATGAAGAAGAAGTAGCCAATATATGTCTTGTTGCTCAAGAAGAAATAAAAGAAGAGGTAAATGATTCTGATCCTACCTATGATGAATTACTCTCTGAATATAATGCTTTACATTCTCAATTCATCAAAGTAGTTAAAGAATTAGTTGTTTTCAAAAAGAAAAATAAAGCTCTTGAAATTGAACTTAAAGAAAGTTCAGAAAAGATTGTGAAAATTGTTCTTCTTTGAAAAAGAAAAACACTGATCTCACAAAAACTCTTGAAAAATTTACACAAGGAAGTGAGATGCTAAATGTTATTTTAAAAGCTCAACGATTTGTAAATGACTGATCTGGAATTGGATATGATCCAAAATCAGATAGAAAGAAAGGTAGAAAGAAAGCAAGAGGTAAGTTATATTTGAATTATTTCCAGCATTCTGTGCATACATCAAATCCTTTTGCATTTTGTAATTATTGTAATAGAAAACGCCATTATACCTCTTTATGCATTCATAAGAAGAAATGAACGATAGGAACCTACAAATGGGTACCTAAATGATCATATGTTTCAAAAATTTCCTGTACTAACCCAAAAGGACCCAAAAAGAAGTGGGTACCTAAGAATTAGTCGTATTTAATTGCAGATGTGTCTCAAGGCATCCAAAAACAACAAATGGTACATAGACAGTGGATGCTCTAGACATATGACCGGTGATTTCGAAAGCTTTACCAAATTGTAACCTAAAGAAGGTGGAAAGGTAAAATTTGGAGGAAATCAAACCGGAAGGATAGCAGGTATAACCCCCCTGCCGTAATTATATCCGAAATTACGCAATTAAAGTGAAATAGAGACCAATAACAACCAAATAACATTTATAAACCCATATACCAGACGGAGTTTTCATAAATACCTTTCGAAATCATTTTCTAACCTGGTCTCACATTCAATTTCGAATACAATTACATCACGCGGAATATCACATTTATACAAATGTCAGAGTATACAATAATATCATCCCGGCAACTCCCGAGTTCCATTTATTAACTCAAAGCCTTACAGGGCATATTCGCCCCTACAAGCCCTCATATGGGGATTACACAAAGTCTTCTCAAATACACATCTCAAATACCTATCCGAATACATACTCAACTATACATCCATATCATATATAATTATCCCAACATCTATGATAACCAACTACCAAACTCAAATACTCCAAGGAGTCTTTACCGTCCTTGAATGCCTGCACCATCCTCGCTCATCCTTCCCTGTCTACAATGTTGATAGGGGAGGGTGAGATTCGAGAGAATCTCAGTAGGAAACAAATACCAAGATGCACGTATGATAAGTGTATAATGCATGACATGCTTGCAATACATATCACATGTCCATACCATGACACATCTGCATGCTCAATGTTTCAACAACACACTCATGGCCATAGTGTAACCCCCCTGCTGTAATTAATATTCGGATTACGAAATTAAAGTGAAATAGAGACCAATAAGAAACAATTAACATTTAATATCCCATCTAACTGACGAGGTTTTCATAAATACAGTTTGAAATCATTTAGACCTGGTCTCGCATTCACCTTCCGAATACAATTACTACACGAAGATAAATCACATTCATATATCAGAGTACGCAATATAATAATTCCAGCAATTCTGGATTCCATTCATTAATCAAGCCTTACAGGGCACAATCGCCCATACAAGCCCTCATATGGGGATTACACAACAAATCTCAATACAAATAATCAATTCCTCATCAACATATACTTATCCAAATAACCAAATACAATTATCCAAATATACATCCCAACTAAGATAACCAACTACCAACTTCAATCCCGAAGGAGTCTTCATCGCCCTTAGCTGCTCACTATATCCTTGATCTACTACCCTGTCTAAAAGGTTAGTAGGGGAGGGTGAGATTCTAGAGAATCTCAGTAGGATAACAATATCAATATGCACGTACGATACATGTTTAATGCATGACATGCTTGCATCACACAACTCATGATAACACAATGACAATTTGCAAGCTCAATGCTTCAAACAATATACCTATGGCCATAGCATAAATTGAAACATAGCTTCAAATTACACATAATTATGCAAAGCTAAGACATGCACCAACACACTAACACATATATCAAATACAAGCAGAAGAGATATGTTCCCTACACTCTTTCCACGTAAGCTCCAGCTCCGCTTACTCGCGATCAGAATGAATACCAAACCACGTCCAGGGCGAATATCAACCCTATAACCAAAGCAAGGACATAGGGTTATTCTCTATTCCAAAACCTTACTTTCATATCACTTAAAGTTGGTTACCATTAATGACCTTTAGGTGGCTAATCAAAGCCTAAACATATGCCTAAAGGCTTGGGAAAGGCTATACCAAGAACCACCTTTAAAAGTGTAAAATACTGATTTTTTGGGGTGGGCCGCGGCCCACAATCCACTGGCTGAGGCCCAAAACTGTCCATAAACGCTCAGAAACATTTGGGCTGCGGCCCAAAACTGCCCAGAAACGCTCAGAAACATTTGGGCTGCGGCCCGGAAAATCTAGTTTCTTGGCTGAACTTCCAAAAATCATAACTAATTCCACAAAAATCGAAATGAGGTGATCCCAAAGCCAAATGAAAGCTATTCAAATACAAAATTCCCAAAAATTCAAGACTGTCCCAAAACAGATTCCATTTTGGACCTCAAACTTTGGACAGCTATAACTCACAGTTCCAAAAACGAAATGGCACAAATTATATGTACATTTTGAAGCTTGGGAGGTGAAATTTAAGACTAGAAAGTTTCATAATTTTCTGACTTCATTTGACCAGTCAAAACATCCACACAAGCATACTGTCCAGAACAAAACTTCAAAAGACAGAATTCCAAATTTGCACAATTGGCTTCTAATGGTCCAATTTTCATATCAAACATCATTCTCACACAAAATTTCACAAGGAATCCATTGGAAACACCAAAACAACCAAATTCACATTACTTTGACATGTTTTAACCATAGTGACAACATGTCTTCACTTAACCATAACACAATTCACAACATTGTAACTCTTCATTCCAAGTTCTCAAATCAATTCCAATGGCCATATCACACAACAAAATACCAATTTCACCACAATACACAAGGCAATTCCTCAAATCCAAAATCACATGAAAATCAGGGCAAAATTTGAAATTTACAAAGCTTAACCAATGATCACAAAACTTAAGTCAAAATGCTTCAAATACTCACCTCTTCCTCTTTCCCAAACCAATTCCTTGATTCTTCATCTTTCCACTTTTGCTCAAGCAACAAAACACCTCCTCTCACAAATCTAAAACCATAGAGATGAAGCTCTCATCACTATGAACAACTTTATAGAAGATGAATTGAGCATTAGAGGACAAGAAGCCAACCAAAATCTCACCTTTTGATTTCTCTTTCTTCCCTTAAGCATGGCGCCATGGAGAATGAAGGAGAGAGAGATGAGATGATGAAATGAAGATGATGTTCAGTTTTTTGGGATGCCACAACCGACTAAAAAGTGAGAGGGAGAGAGGAAAAATAAGTTTGACACTTTGACCAATCCAAGGGCCCAAAACTTGCCAAGTGTCAACATTTCAACACACCTCCCATGAGCTCACATGAGTGCACCACATGGGATTCCACCCTTTGATCTATTACACAATCAATCTCAACCATTGATCTTTGAGTTACCAAGGAGCTTCCTCTTCGGTAACCGATCAATTGGTCGGTAACTTTACCGTTTTGCCCCTGATTATGGCGATTCCTCTTGAATCACCACCAAATACATTTTCTCATTCATTTACAACATATTATGCGCCCTACCTCTATTTTAAGTCAATTTAGAGGTTAATCCATAATCGAACTTAAATACAAGATGTTGGCGCTGCTCACAGCACATACGAATCATATCGGGTGCCGACTTACACCATAATCTCCAAAAGGGTCCATTTATCACTAATGACATCCACTTTTGGAGTCATTAACCCTTAATCACAATTTGGGATCCTGCTAAACCAGGGCTTAGCAGTCCACTTATTTCAGGCTTATTCTCTAGCTTCGAGTCTCAAAATTCGGGGTATTACACATAGCATAAATAGAAACAGAGCTTCAAACATCATATATGTTCCACATAATCAAGCAAAGCAATAACATGCATCAACACATTAACACAATATCATATACAGGCAAAAGAGGTAAGTTCCCTACACTCTTTCCACGTATGCTCCAGCTTTGCTTACTCGAGATCAAAACGAATACCGAACCATGATCAGGGCGAATATCAACCCTATAATCAAAGCAAGGACATAGGGTTAATCCCTTTTCCAATTCCTTAACTCTCAAACACTTAAGTTGGTTATCATTCACGACCTTTAGGTGGCTAATCAAAGCCTAAACACATGCCTAAAGGCTTGGGAAACACTTGGCCAAAGATCACCTTTTAAAAGTCCAAAATGCTGATTTTTGGGGGTTGGCCGTGGCCCACAAATCCAGTTTGGGCCGCGGAAACATTTGGGCGGTGGCCCAGAAACATTTGGGCCGCGGCCAAGAAAATCCAGTTTCTTGGCTGAACTTCCAAAAATCATAACTAATTCCAAAAAAATCAAAATGAGGTGATCCCAAAGCCAAATGAAATCTATTCAAGTCCTATACACAGGAAAAATATTGGCCAATACTGGAAATCACCACATAAATACAGAATTCCCCAAAACTCAAGACTGTTCCAAAACAGTGTTCATTTTCGACCTCAAACTTTGGACAGCTATAACTCACAGAAGACAAAACGAAATGGCACAAATTATATATTCATTTTGAAGTTTGGGATGTGAACTTTAAGACTGGAAAGTTTCATAATTTTCTGACTTCATTTGCCCAGTCAAAACATCCACACAAAAATACTGCCCAGACAGAATTTACACTAGACAAAATTTCCAGTTTTGCACCAAAGATTCCAATGGTTCCCAAATTCACACCAAATACCATTTCCACATAAATTTGCACAAGGAATCCATTGGAAACACCAAAACAACCAAATTCACATTATATGGACATGTTTTACCAACAATCACAACATGTCATCACAAATCACAACACAAACACCACATTGCCATTCTTTTCATTCCAAGTTCCCAAACCAATTCCAATGACCAAATACCACAACATGGCACCATTTTCAACATAAAACACAACCCAATTCATCCAATCCAAAATCACAAGAAAATCAGGGCAAAATTCAAAATTCACTAAACTCATCCACAAATAACAAAACTTAGATCAAAAGGCTTCAAATACTCACCTCTTCATCTTTCCCAAACCAATTCCTTGATTCTCCATCTTTCCAAATTTCCTCAAGCCATCAAACACCTCCAATCAAGAATCTAAAACCATATAGATGAAGCTCTCATCACTATGAACAACATTAAAGAAGGGTATTTGAGATTAGAGGACATTATCTCACCTAAACATTGAACTCTTCCTTTCTCTTTCTTCCTTGCTTTGGGACGCCATGGAGAAACAAGAGAGAGATGAGATGATGAATAAATGAAGATGGTGAAGAAGGGAGCAGAGTTTTAGGGCCAAAAACCATCCAAATAAGGGAGATAGAAGAGAGGAAGGGTGTTGAATCTTTGACCCAAAATCAAGGGTCCAAATCTTGCCACTTGTCATGATCTTGATCCATATTCATGAGCTCACATAGGCACTTGCACACATGATTCCACCCTTTGATCTCAACACAAATCAATCTCAACCATTGATCTTGAAGTTACCAATAAGTTCCCTCTTCGGTAACTGACCAATTGGTTGATAACTTTACCGTTTTGCCCCTGATTACGGTAATTCTCATTGAATCACCACCAACACTTCACATCTTTTCATTTAGCCATAATATACGCCTTCCCTCTATTTTAAGTCAATTTAGATGTTAATCCATAATTGAGCTGAAATACAGGGTTTTGGCGCTGCTCACAGTACATACAAATCACATCAGGTGCCAAATCACACCATAATCTCCAAAAGGGTTTATTTATCACTAACCACCTCCACTTTTGGAGTCATTAACCCTTAATCACAATTTGGGATCTTGCTAAATTGGGGCTTAGCAATCCACTTATTTCAGGCTTATTCTTTAGCCTCAAGTCTCAAAATTTGGGGTATTACAGCAGGAATTGGTGAAATCAAAAATAACAAAGGCATACAAGTCAAAGATGTATATTATGTCGAAGGATTGTGCCATAACTTGCTGAGTGTGAGTTAAAGTGCAGACAAAAACAACTGAGTAATATTTGACTCAGAGGAATGTCTAATTATCAACAAAAATGACTTACTACTTGATAAGAAGAATATCAAGGCTAAGCTCAGAGCAAAAAGGGAAGTTAATTATTATACTCTAGATATTAGTAGAAATGAATCTGAAAATTGTTTTCTGAGTAATGCCGATGAAAGTTGGCTATGGCATAAGAGATTGGCTCATGTCAATATGCATCAATTAGGCAAACTACTCAAAAAGGATTTAGTTCTTAGATTACCCAAAGTAAATTTCAAAAATGACTTGATTTGTGACGCATGTCAAAAGGGTAAACAAACTAAATCATCTTTCAAATTAAAAAATGAGATTTCAACAAATAGACCACTACAATTATTGCATATGGATTTAGTTGGCCCAGCAAGAGTAAAGAGTCTTGGTGGCAATTTATATTCATTGGTCATTATTGATGATTTCTCCAGATTTACATGGGTTATTTTTCTATCGTCAAAGGATGAAACATTTGAAGAATTTATTGTTTTTGCTAATAAAGTGCAAAATGAGAATGGTATGTCCATTGCAGGTATTAGGACCGATCATGGTGGAGAATTTGAAAATCAAGCCTTTGAAGAATATTTTGATAGTAATGGCATTGATCACAATTTCTCTGCTCCAAGGACGCCTCAACAAAATGGAGTCATAGAACGCAAGAATAGAGTGCTCACTGAAATGGCTAGAGCAATGTTAAATGAAAAGAACGTGTCTCAAGTTTTTTGGGCTGATGCTATGAGTACAGCATGCTATATTTCAAATAGAGCCTATATTAAAACAAAACTTGGAAAGACACTATACAAGCTGTACAAAGGAAGGAAGCCAAACATTGCTCATCTACACATCTTCGGTTGTAAGTGTCTCATTCATAATAATGGTAAGGATAACTTAGGAAAATTTGATTCTAAAACTGATGAAGGAATTTTCCTAGGATATTCTAACCGAAGCAAAGCATTTAGAGTTTTCAATAAAAGAACATGTGTTGTTGAAGAATCAATTCATATTGTATTTGATGAATTTGAATCCTCTGACAAAACCATTGATGAAGAACAGGAAGTTGTTTTAAATCAAGAAAATTGTCAATCTATTTCTAAATCTCTTATTCCAGAAGTTGATGAAACCAAGGAAGAAGAGCAATCACTAGGACAACCTAGAGCTTGGAAATACAATAAAAGTCATCCCTTAGATCAAGTCATAGGAGATGTGAATAAAGGGATCAAAACTAGAAATAGAATTTTAAATGAAGTAATTTTTTCTGCATTCATTTCTGAGATTGAACCTTCTAACATTGATGAAGCCCTATCAGACAATGATTGGGTTATAGCAATGCAAGAAGAACTAAATCAATTTGAAAGAAATCAAGTTTGGGATTTGGTACCCCGACCTAAAGATCATCCGATCATTGGCACTAAATGGGTATTCAAGAACAAACTCGATGAATCCACAATTATTGTCAGAAACAAGGCAAGATTGGTGGCCAAAGGCTATAATCAGGAAGAAGGGATTGATTATGAGGAAATGTATGCTCCAGTAGCTAGATTGGAAGCTATACGCGTACTCTTAGCCTTTGCGTGCATCAAAGGATTCAAACTCTATCAAATGGATGTAAAGAGTGCATTTCTAAATGGTTACATCATGGAAGAAGTATACGTAGAACAACCTCCAAGTTTTGAAGATGTAACTAAACCTGACCATATTTTCAAACTCAAAAAGGCTTTATATAGTTTAAAACAAGCTCCTAGAGCATGGTACGAAAGGCTCAGTAAATTTCTTATTGATCAAGGTTTTATACGGGGAAAAGTTGATACAACACTTTTTATAAAACGACAACATGATGATATTTTAATTGTTCAAATATATGTTGATGACATTGTTTTCGGTGCTACTAATGAATCTCTATGTAAGGAATTTTCTGAGATAATGTAGGGAGAGTTTGAGATGTCAATGATGGGAGAATTGAATTTCTTTCTCGGTTTGCAAATCAAACAAAGAAAGAATGGAATCTTCATCTCTCAAACAAAGTACTTGAAAGAGGTATTAAAGAAGTATGGAATGGATGAAGCAAATGGAACGGACACACCTATGAGCTCAACTACGTTGCTTGATGCTGATGTCAAAGGGAAAGACTACAACATCACAAAATACAGAGGAATGATTGGATCATTACTCTATCTAGACCAGACATTCAATTTAGTGTTGGCATATGTGCAAGATATCAATCAGCACCAAAGGAATCACATGCCAAAACTGTCAAATGAATCTTTAGATACCTTACTGACACACCAGAATTGGGTCTGTGGTATCCCAAAGGAAGAAATGAATATCTAGTTGCATATTCAGATTCTGATCATGGACGATACAAGACAAACAGAAAGAGCACCAGTGGACAAGGATAATTTCTTGGAGGATCTCTTGTATCAAGGTTCAGCAAGAAACAAAATACTGTGTCTCTTTCATCAACAGAAGCCGAATATGTTGCAGTCTCAAGTTGTTGTGCACAAGTGATATGGTTAAAACAACAACTACAAGATCTTGGTATTTATCTCAAAGAAATACCAATCTATTGTGACAATACCAGTACGATAAGCTTGGCGAAGAATCTAATGCAACATTCTAGAACTAAGCATATCGATGTTAGACATCACTTCATCAGAGATCATCTCCAAAAGAAAGATGTGAAAGTGATATTCATCCCTACTCATCTTCAACTAGCTAATATCTTCACCAAACCTCTTGTAAAAGATCAATTTCTATACATTAGAAGAGAATTAGGAATGGTAAATCCCAATGAATTGTAAGTTATTTCAGTTTCTCATAATGTTAGATAGAGATATTTGATAATGTTTTGATGATTACTAATTTAAGCATCGGAGTATGTAGAAACTTGTTTTACAGGAAGATTGAAACTCTGTTTTGAGAAATAAAAAGAGAAGTTATCAGAAGACACCATTACTGGAGTACCAACTTCAAGTAATGACTGACATTGAAGCATTACCCGAGGAACAACTTGAAGTAAAAGAGCACTTTACTCGAGTAACCACTCGAGTAATGGTCTTCCAAAACTGGAAGTAACGTATCAAGTTACCTGGAACTGGAATATTTAAATCAAACGGTTCATTTGGTGAGAAATGAACAGTCTAAAGTAGAAAAGACAGGTTACCCAAGGGAAGCCTCGAGTAAACTTGAAGCTAACTCAAGTAAGGCCTCGAGTAACTGTAGGTCCAGATCACAAACTTGACTCAAATCTACTCTAAAATGGCTATTAAAAGGTCAAGGGAACATACATGGATAATTACAATATTATTCATGCCAGGTATGCAATTTAAATGAATTATTTTAGAAATTTTCTGTATGATCACTCGAGTAGGGACTCGAGTAAACATGATATTTACTCGAGTAAGGCCTCGAGTAACATCGGGTTCTAGGTCTTTATATGCCGCAAACTCGGTCATTTTCACAAAATCTCCTTGCGTAAATCACCCAGTCCTCTCTGAAAAAGTTTTCACAATCACTTTCTTACTTGATTTCTGTCAAAACCTATCAATTCTTAGCTCCAAAAACCTCCTATTTTGTTCAGATTCTTCTTGCCCTATATCGCGACTTCTCACTCTATTTTCTGAGATTTCAAGGTTTTCACTAAATCAAAATGGTTAGAACCAAAAACCTTACTCCCACAGATTCTTCTGGATCCCTACAACTCTCTGACCCTCTTTCTTCTTCTCCCAGAAAGAGACGAAAACTCACACCTAGGTCAAAAGCAAAAATCCAACCCAAACCTCAACCGAAACCAAAAGAGAAAGGTATTGTGATTAAAGAGCCAGTGGTTACAAGGGCTCAATCCAAGAAGAGCACCTCTACTGGGAGAGGCAAAAGTGTCAAATCTCCTTCTCCTCTACTTTTTGATTCCTCCACTCCTTCTTTCACACCAAAACCCTCCAAAAAGCCCAAATATGATGTAAATGTGACTAAAGCAATGGCTGGCATTCTTAATCAACTTGAGAATGGGCAATCATCAAAGAAGTCAGAATTGCCAGAAGAGGAGATCACTAAACCTCCAAAGGGGTTCAATGTCAACAAGTTGGAAGACTCTCAGAAGTACCTCACATAATTTTCAAGGAGAAAAGTCTGCAAGACTCACTGTGTGGACCTCAAAGCACTTCAGGAGGTATTGAAGTATGATCTTAGTCCCTTTCTAGAACCTTTTATGCCTTGGCTATCTTTTAAGCTTCCCTTTTACAAAAAAGTAGTCACACATTTTTACTGCAATCTTGAGATTCTAGAGGAACCCAATAGAAATTCTGCAGAGGAAGAGAAGACTACTACTGTTAGAGGCAAGAAAATACTTATCTTACCTTCTAGGATTAATGTTTGGTTAGGAATAGAGAACCCTACTGATGACATCTACTCCAAACTTGAACCAAACCAAATTTTCTCTGTTCTTAAACCTGGTGAGCTTGTGGGGCCTCTGAACTTCAATCCTAGTGACATGTGTGATCATCACAGGGTTCTATGGTATATCTACTCGAGATCCCTTGTGAACAAGGCCAACAACTATACCCACTTTTCTGATTAGGACTATAGATGGTTTGCTTCCTTACTCCTGAAGGAACAAAAGGCTTTGGGGGAACACATATTTTCTGAGATGAAGAGGTACAGAGTAGATGGAAAAGCCATAACCCCAATGCCATATCCTCATATTGTTTCATTTATTCTGAAGAAAAATAAGATATGGTACTTGGAGAGTAAAGAGCACATTGAGAGAGTTACTCCAATTGGGAGAAATCAAATTGGGAAGCTCAACATTGAAATTCCTCTCAAGGGTCCTCTAGAGTCTGGGTCTAAGAAGAAGAAGAAGAAGACAGAGACTGAGACAAGTAAAATGGATGACACTCAGTCTTCTGCTCCAGCTGCCACTACTTCTTCACCCTCTTTCCTCAATTCCACACTCTAACACTTCATGGAGAATAAGCTCAATTGATTTCATGTAGACATAGCCAACATCAATGCTGAGTTGATAACTCACATGAATAACAAGATGGCTGAGATGGTTGAGCGGATGGACAAAAGGCACCAGGAGTTGTTAGCTGAGCAACGTGCCCAGGGTGAGACTTTGAAGTTGATCTTAGCAAGATTGGACTCTTTGGGTCCTGGACCTTCTGATGGTCCATCATTTGCACCTGAGGCATTCTCCTCTCCAGAGAATATACCACCACCTCCAGAGAACATCCCATCTGACCTTCATCATACTAAGGTTGAGCCAACTATTCCTGAACCTCCAGTCTCTAGTCCACTTAAACCAAGACCCAAAGATATCCTATGCTCAGTGGACAATCCTGAAACAAATGAGACCATTCACATCATCATTGAGGATTCACCACCCAAACCTCAGCCTAAGCCCTCTCCTACACCTATTCCATCTCCTACCCATACAAAGGAAATCTCTCCCTCATCCTCTGATCATCATACTCCAGGTGCTACTGAAGAGGTTGAGACCACTACTATAATTGTCTATAAGCCCTCTCCTGTTCCTCCAAGAGAAGACATTCATATCCCTCCACTAAATCTTCATGAACCAGAATCTTCCAGTTCTTCTTCTCTTGATCTCTGAGTTCAGATGGTCCTTTGGTTCTACCTGTGAAGCCTATTTCTGTAGTCAAGCCTTCCGATCCTCCTCTTGATTGATGAAGACAAAAAGGGAGAGAAGAGCTTGAGTGTGATTTTATGGAGTTTCTGAGCTTGTTTTAAGTTTTTCCTACATTTTCGGTATATGGGTGTACATGGGATTTAGGGAGCTTTTCAACTTATAACTTTTTCATCTTGTAATGTAATTTTAAGTTCAATGGAAGCTTCTTTAAGTTATAATTTCATTTCAAGCCCATTTAAGCTTTTAAGTTATAATACATTGTGGGACTGATGAGTTTATTATGTATGCAAGGTGAATATGTTATGATTTCAACATTTTCCAAAACACTTTGAATTTACACTTAACAAGGTTTTCAAAATTATCATTGAATTCAAGAAGTGGTTATTTGAGAACATAATTTCAAAAACTTTGTTCAAACTCACCAAGTTTTGTCATCATCAAAATGGGGGAGAATGTTAGATCTCTCATGTTTTGATGATAATAAAGGATGGTATGAAAAAGATTTGATAAACAAATAAGTTTGAACAAAGTAATAACAGGGCAAATCATCACTTGAAGTAAGCATTGGAGTAATGAAGAAAGGCCAAGAGAAAAAGCTGAGAAACTTCATCACTGGCAACTTTTCTAAAGGGTTACTCGAGTAATGAGACAGAAACTTGAAGTAATCAGAGTCAACCTTCAAGTAACCTACCAACGTTACTCGAGTAAGCACTCAAGTAATAAGGTAAATGACTTCCAATTGCTCTCGGCCTGCCAACGTTACTCGAGTAGCTACTCGAGTAAGCAGGTAAATCACTTGGAGTTGCTCTCGGCCTGCCAATGTTACTCGAGTAAGGACTCGAGTAACCATGTAAAAGACTTCCAGTTACTCTCGGCCTGCCAACAATACTCGAGTATATACTCGAGTCCCCTGCTTCAAGAAATATGTTGCTCTCGGCATTTTCTATCCTGCCAATGTTACTCAAGGAGCTACTCGAGTAACTCACTGTGGTAAGCAAAACCTGAAGGTAATACTCGAATAACATGAAATGCTTTTATCACACTTCACTCAAGGTACTTCTCAAGTATGCAGAGTTATTTGGAAGAGAACTTCAAGTCACTACCCGAGTAAGCTATGCAGAAAATTTATGTTTACTCGAGTAAGTACTCGAGTAACAAGGTAATCAAACTTGAAGTGCTCTCGGCCCTGAAATCCTGCCAACATTACTGGAGTAAAGCATCAAGTAACCTAAAGTCTATTTGAGAGTTTACTCGAGTTGCTACTCGAGTAACCTATGAAGAAAAGTGTGCCATACCCGAGTAAGTACCCGAGTAAACAGGTATTTTCCAATGTTTGTAAATTTGTTTACTCCATGCACTACCCGAGTAATATAATGTTCATTTATTAACTTTCAGTTTATCATTACTCTCACGATGATACTCAAGTAAGTACTCGAGTAAACTTAATGAATACTCGAGTAGCTACTCGAGTATGCAACTTCAGAATTTGAGAAATCATTCCAACGTTCTTTGATTTGGTTCATATGTGATTAACCCTTCATTGTATTAGTATTCTTAGGATATCCACAGATAAACAATGAAAAGATCTTACCAAATAAGGAAAGTCAAATGCAACGTTCGAACGCTACCTACCGCTACCTACCGCAAACAGATATTTTTCAAACACTGGAAAAGTCAATAGTGGCTGCACACACTCTAACAGACAAGAAGAAAATGTTCCAACAGTCATTACTAACACATCTATATATATGGAACATGCAAACAGAGAAGAACAACAAGAACACACACACGAACGTATTATCAAGTTCACTACTCACTTTTACACATATTTGTAATTCTGTACTTCAGTGATTCTTATTCACTCTGTGAGAGAGATATTTCATTTAAACTCAATATTTGTTATTGAGGTAACTTAAGGTTGTGGAACCTTGAGTTGGGATTGGATTACAACTTGTAAGGGGGAGCGAGTGTCCAGGAGAAAGAACTTGCTTGAACTGAGGTGCCAAGAACCCACTGAATCTTGGAAGTTATAGTGAAACTCTCAGAGAAGTTCTACTGCTTTATATTCACCGTCAAGTTTTATATTTGCAACGAAATTTTTAGTATCACCCAATTCACCCCCCCTCTTTGGTGAAACGCTTGCTCTAACAACTATGAGTTTTTGGTGATGCCATTTGGGCTAACCAATGCACCTGCGGTATTCATGGATTACATGAACCATATTTTTTGACAATATCTGGATCAGTTTATTGTTGTGTTTATTGATGATATTCTAGTATATTCTAAAAGTAAGGAAGAACATGAGCATCATCTGAGAATTGTATTGAATACATTGCGTGAAAAGCAGCTCTATGCCAAACTGAGTAAATCCGAGTTTTGGCTATCAGAAGTGAGATTTTTAAACCATGTTATCTCGCAAGAAGGGGTCTCTGTGGATCCTAGTAAAGTAGAAGCAGTACTGGACTGGAAGAGGCCAGAATCTGTGGCGGAAGTACACAGTTTTCTGGGTCTTACTGGTTATTATCGGAGATTCATTCAGGATTTCTCCCGTATTGCATTGCCAATGACCAAGCTCACGAGAAAGGATCAGCCATTTATATGGGATGAGAAATGTGAAAATTGTTTTGTGGAGCTGAAGGAGAGGTTGACTATGGCACCTGTGTTGATTTCACCCAATCCCAGTTTGACTTATGTTGTGTATTCTGATACCAGTGGGTAGAGATTAAGGTGTGTCCTTAAGCAGCAGAGACATGTGGTGGCCTATGCCTCTCGACATCTCAGGCCTCATGAATTAAACTATCCCACTCATGATCTGGAGCTTGCGGCCATTGTGTTTGCTTTGAAGATTTGGCGTCATTACCTGTATGGTGTGACTGTGGAACTGTACTGTGACCACAAGAGTCTCAAGTATCAGTATGATCAGAAAGAATTGAATATGAGACAATGCCACTGGATGGAATTGCTTAAGGACTACAACCTGGAAATTAAATATCATCCGAGTAAGGCAAATGTAGTCGTTGATGCTCTTAGTCAGAAGGCTGTGCTAGTGGCAGGTATGATGATACGAGAGGGGAAATTGATTGAAGAATTTCGCGATTTGAATTTGGCAAATCAGATCATCTGTGCCAATTATACAATTTCTCAAGAGGAAAGTGATTTGAGGGTCGAGATTGAAGAAGCTCAGAGGCAAGATGAATGGATACAGCGTAACTTAGCTCGGATTGAACAGGGGGAAAGCTCCGGGCTATGATCCATCACCTAGTGGATTGGTTCGCTATCAGAAGAGAATCTATGTTCCACTTAAGGTGGAGTTGAGGTAGAAGATTCTGAATGAGGCGCACAAGAGCTGATATACTCTTCATCCTGGTATGACCAAAATGTACCATAATCTGAAGTCTATGTATTGGTGGCCGGGTTTGAAGAGTGATGTGATCAAATATGTAGCGAGGTGTCTCACTTGCCAGAAGGTAAAGATCGAGCACCAGAGACCACCGGGATTACTTAGAGTCTTGAGATTCTGGAATGGAAATGGAAAAGTATGACCATGGACCTTGTGGTGGGATTGCCCAGGATCAGAAGCTATGATGTGATCTGGGTCATTGTGGATCAGCTAACGAAGTCAACCCACTTCATATCGATCAATGCTAATTATTCTCCGAACAAGCTAGCAGAGATCTACATTCGTGAGATTGTGAAGCTCCATGGTACACCAAAGAATATCATTTCCGACCGAGATCCCTAATTCACTTCAAGATTTTGGAGACCATTGCATGAGGCACTAGGCACTCAATTGAGGTTTGGTACAGCCTATCATCCTCAAACGGATAGACAGTCAGAGAGGACAATCCAGACACTGGAAGATATGTTGCGGGCTTGTGCTCTCGACTTTAAATGGAGTTGGGATCACTTTCTTCCACTTGCTGAGTTTGCCTACAACAATAGCTATCATGCAAGCTTTCAGATGGCTCCGTATGAAGCGTTATACCGAAGGAGGTGCCAATCTCCTTTGTGCTGGAACGAGTTATCAAAAATGAAGCTTTATGGACCGGATCTTATTGATCAGACTTCAGCTCAGATTCGGATTATTCAAAAGAGGTTGCTTCCAGCGCAGAGTGTGTGGAATCACATATAAGAGAATGTCGACGTTGCTAGAATTATTACAAGATGCATTCCTCGAGGGGAGATTCCCATAATGTTCTATGTGGCCAAGAAGATTATTAACAGATTGGGCATGAACTACCAAAAAATTGATGCATGCCCTAACGATTGTATGTTGTATTAGGGAGATGATACCAGTAGGAATACTTGTAAGTGATGTCACACATCGAGGCACAAGACAATTCAGAAAGGGGAAAGCAGAAAAAGAAACCTGTAAAGATTCTCTGGTACTTTCCTTTAAAGCCGCGGTTACAAAGATTGTTTATGTCTTCTAAAAAAGTGAAGACATGAGGTGGTATGAGGTTGATAAAAATGAAAATGGTAAATTAAGACATCCTCAGGATGCAAACACTTGGAAAATGTTTGACAACAATTTTCCATCTTTTGCGGTTGACCCTAGAAATGTTCGGCTTGCTTTAAAGACTGATAGTTTCAATCTATTTAGGAATCTTAGCATAAGTTATAGTATTTGGCCAAAAGTCTTAGTTTCCTACAACTTACCCGCTAGATATGTATGAAACAAAGCTCATTCATTTTGTCTATGATCATTCCAGACAAAAAGGAATTGGGTAATAGCATCGATGTATATCTCCAACCACTTATTGCAAAATTGCTTGGCCTATGGAATTTTTGCTTTGAGAAATATGACGCATACGGGAAGACATTGTTTAACTTGTATACAGCCTTGATGTGGACGATTAGTGACTTTCCTAGTCTAGGAACATTATTCAGGTGGAATGTGCATACTAGGTTGGCATGTCAAACTTGTAATTTTGACTCTGATCCAGTACGCCTTAACTATAGCCTAAAGTGGTGCTTCATGGGGCATCAGAGGTTTCTGGATAAAAAGCACAAGTTTATATTGCAATAGAATCGCTTTAGTGGGAAACCATAAAAGAGAGGACCACCTTAGACTTTATCTGGTGCAGATATCTTATAGCAGCTTGAGGTTGTTGAATTCGAGTTTGGAAAAAGTGACGATGCTGTAAATGCAAGACCAAAGATGGGCAAAACTTCTGCTTTTACTCCTCAACAATGGAGGAAGATAAGCATTTTCTTCACTCTTCCATATTGGAAATCTAATTTACTTTGCCACAATCTTGATGTCATGCACATTGAAAAAATGTATATGACAATATGTTATATACGCTGCTTAATGAACCTAGCAAGTCAAAAGATCATCTTCAAGTGATGAAAGATTTACGTGCCATAGGAGTTCGTGAAGATATATGGCCAGATGAGCATGACAAATTTCAACTGACAAAGTTTACCCTCACAAAACCAAACAAGGAAGTCTTCCTCACGATGTTGAAGAAAATAAAAATTCCTTATCGGCATTCAAGCAACATTTCACAATGTATTGACATGCAGGCTCGAAAGGTTGATGGCCTAAAGAGTCATGACTCACATGTTCTTATGCAACAGTTACTTCCACTGGCTATAAAGAATGCACTTCCTCCTGATGTATGCATTGTTTTGGTAAAGCTTTGTTCTTTGTTTCAGAAGTTGTGTTCCAAGGTTTAGATAGTTGAGGAGTTCGATCAGCTGCAGTTCAAAATCATTCTTATGCTTTGTTATTTGGAGATGATATTTACTCCCTCCTTTTTACTATAATGGTTCTGTTAGGATTGGCAGGAACAACGAAAGTTTTAATCTCATAATGTATCTCAATGCATCTCAAAGCAGCAGTAGCACACAATGCATGATAGGCAAACATACAATACATTTACACAAAGTATAAGAAAGGAGTCACTACCTGTATCTTTCCTGACAATCTTTGGCACAGTGGGCTCACGTGTCTGACATATGTCAAATCCTATAACCAAAGTAGGGACAACCGATCAATCTCTTTTCCAAGTTCTTAATCTCATAATACTCTAAGTTGGTTATCATTTAGGACTCTTTAGGTGAATATTAAAGGCCTAAACATATGCCTAAAGGGTTGGAAGAAGCTACCCTGAAGACCCCTTTTTGGAAGGCAAAACACAGATTTTAGACTGGATCACTCGAGTGAAGATGACCTCACTCGAGTGATGAACGACTCGTGCTTGAGTGAAAACGATTCTCACTCGCGAGTGTTTGACAGTAAGGAACTACAACAACCAGAAAGTACTCACATCACTCGAGCATGAAACTTTGCACTCGGGTGATGACTCCAAATATGCTCGAGTCCCTGAAAGTGCAACACAACGAGTGACAACCCGAGAGCACATGCAACCATCAGAGGGACAAGCTCACTCGAGCATACCCTCCAGTGCTCGGGTGAGCCGTGCTTGCGAGTGTCAGAGCACACTCTTGAACAATGGCCAACGAGTGAGGACCAGAGAGTAACCCCAACTCTGGGCTTACACCATCACTCGAGCAAGCCCAAGCTCACTCGAGCATGATCTTCCCTTACTCGAGAACAAAGAAGTACACTCGAGCCTCATTCAAAGAACCCAAACAAAACTTAAAGTAGAAAAGGGAAAATGCACACAACACTCGAGCATGATCTGCCCCTGCTCGAGTGTTGTGTATCAGAGACCAGAAACACAGAAAACAACAGAAAATACCAGATGGTCAAATTCATACCCAATGATTCCCAAACTCTACCAAAAGCTCATACACACTTAGCACTGACTAGGGAACACATAGGTAACCTCTAAAACACCCCCAAAACCTTTTGACCACAATCTATGCCTTTGGGTCTCTATGACACACAATATCCCAATTTCTCTTAACATATTTCCAACATTCCAAACTAAATCCAATACTCAAATATCATCACAATAGACCATTTCCAACATCAAACACAAAGAAACTCATATATTCAACATTTGGCATAACTAGGGCAAATTTCCAGATTTTCCCAAACTTATCCAAAAATCACAAATAATACATCAAAATGCACTAAATGCATACCTCTTCATTTTGCCAAATCCAGAATCTTGATTCTCCTACTTTCAATTTCGACCAACTCACAAATCAACACTATTCAAGATTCTGAAATCATCATAACGAAGCTCTCAATGAGATGCACCACATTAGAGAAGAGGATTTGAGCTTAAAAGGATCATAACTCACCAAGATTCAAGTTTTTCTTCTTCCTCTTCCCTTGCTCAAAGTCACCGGAAATGGAGGAGAAAGAGAGAGAAAATGAGATATAGGAATGATGATGATGAAGCTTCTTTTTGGTCCATACTCCCTCCCTCAACCGAACAAGAGAGAAAAGTGATTATTTGTCCTCTTGTGCCACATCCTAAGGTCCAAACTATGCCACATGTCAATATCTTAATCACTCCTCTATGAGCTCACATAGACTTCATACAACGAATTCCGACCCATGGTCAAAGAATCTCAACCCTTGATCTTAAATACCACACACATGTATCCCAAATTCACATCACATTAATTCCAAAAGTGTTTAATTACACAATTACAATTAATCTCAAAGTCATTAGCCCTTAATCCTGAATTGGGATATTACACATGGAACTGTAATAACTAAAAAAATAAATTAGAATTTTTTGCCTTGAATTTTTTCATTACATTTAAAGTTAAACCCAATGCATCACTTATACAACTATACGAGACATTTTGACTAAAAATTGTTCTATTAAAATGAATAATTAAAAGCACAAAAAAAATGGGAATTGGACCGTCGTATATAATTGATGTAAAATCATATAAATATGTAGCTGGCAATTAGCATAAAATTGTACTTATTAGGATATCAATATCCAAACAATTAACATTATGATATTACTAATCGGATATTAAAAATTATACCAAAAAATTTCAGTTGCTTTAATACTAAATTAGGCTTCAAAATTCATTTATAATAATAACTCCCAAGCAAAATTATGCATTCGGGATCTAAGAAAAATCAGTGTGCAATATCATATTCAATCGAGATTTTCAGACATATGAAAAAGGATTTTATGGAATATTATTAATATTAATTGGATATGTTTAAATCACTCGCACAAGGCAATTGTAATTTTTGGGTATTAGTATCACAAATAATATTAATATATGATGTCTCACATCAACTGGTGAGGGGAACAAAAAACATCTGATAAGATCTAAATACCTCCATCTCTTAATGCATTTTAAAATCATGAGGGGCGATGGGCATCAAAGAAGGCAATCTCACCAACAAGGCATTTAAATGTTACAAATGGCATTAAATTCATGCGCTTTTTTACAACTACGAGGGGTGACAAGGACCCCAAAGCTGACAACATCAAGAGATGGTATGTTACATTGGATATTATTGCATTAATTATTCATTTTCCTAGCTTTTGGTGACTATCAAATTTGATGTGATATTTCAAAAACAACATAAAATGATTCTCATTTAACTCCTAATTTCAATGATTATATGAATCTCTATTCATTTTCTACCTATGACATGTGGGGATTTCAAAATCCCTATTCATTGGGATATTTATAGGCAAAATCTGTAAAGAAACAAGAAAATATTTGATTCGAGTCGCGTCCAAGGACACTGTCCTTAAGAGATATTCCGCAGCCCCCTCAGTAAATAGGAAGCGGCATCTTTCCAGGATTAAATGAACCCTTCCTATTAGGATACAGGGCAATAGAACTAGCGGAAGATAAAGTAACTCAGTGAGATATTACCGAGGCTTCTATTTCTCTCTTCTAAATGGTGTCACGGTTGGGGTATTTATAAACATGAATCAATGCTTTGAAAAGGTGCCTCTTAAGACTACATCTTTTCAAGTAGAAGTCATAACCATATATTTAATTCATGGACCATGTTGATTTATAGACCAACACAAATCCCTTAATTTATTAGGACATGACTTTTCAAGACACATCTTTTCATTTTAAAATATTCCAATAATATTGTAAAGACTCTTTCTTTGACATACCTATATGCAATATTTACAACAATCCCCCACATGTGTCAAAGAAAACACATCATTTGCTGAGTTACATTCATAGATATAACCATTGTATTTGGTGGTCCGTAGAACTATAAACCAAACCTAGACCAATAACACTTGATACAAAGAAATGTCAGTGAAGCATGCTTCTATGAATTAACAAATCTTGGTGTGTATCAGAGGCATTAAGAGTCAGATTATATCATAACATTTCCGCTGTGAATGACAGTTTTGCACGTTATGTTGGCCATGCGCGTGCCTGTGCATAATGAATGCTCTAGAGACTTTGCCAAGATCTCATAGGAGTGGCCACACTCCACAATCATAGAGGTGATTTCATTTAAGTTTGTGCATGCACTATGCACACTGCCTCATTGAACTATGAAATCATTAAGAGCTTTGCTCAACCTATAATAATGCAGTCTAGCACATTCAAAGTGTCACAGGAAGGAACGTAAAATATATTTGCGCTAGTCAGAACTGAAAAACGACTTGTTATTAACCATTGAACCTTCTTCATGGGATCACCAATCACAACGGTTGGGTTGTCATCGCCGTCAATTAGTTGCTGGCTTTAGTTCCATTTCCCTCGACTAATTTCTTTCATCCTGTAAGGTACCTCACCAAATCAATTGAGATAACTCTACCATAATTCTTAAGCGCTTATTCATATAATATCTCAAATGATTTTTCACTTACATCATTTGTCACGCCCTTACCTTATTTTAACCTTTTTTTTCAGAGTATTCGCGGAAAACGATATATGGTTCGGTGGGCAACACAGGAATAACATGAATTTACTGATAATAAGTGCATGATTACATAAATTCCCCATAGGGGTTTGTATATGATACTTACGATTAAGGTAGCCGCACAAGGCTACTAGGGTGTCTAAACTCATCCCAGTGAAACGGAAACATATTCCTGACTTCATTCCGCACTGCAATCCTCTCATGTAGTTCTCTTCTTTGCTCTCAACATATCTTTTGTCTTCTCCTGTCTAAATTGTTGGTAGGGGAGGGTGAGATTCGAGAGAATCTCAGTAGGAAACAGATACCATAATGCATGCATGATTGATGCTATGTGTATGACATGTTAGCTTTATCTAGATGTATACCCCATAATGACATTTATGCATGCTCAATGTTTCATGTAACAAAACTATGGCCACAGAAAAACAGAAACAAAGCTTCATTTATTCAAATATGCTCTACACAATCAAGTAAAGCAATCACATACATCACTACACAAGCAAAGATATCAAATACATGCAAGTAAGGTAAGTCCCCTACCTTAACCCTTTTTCCGCCTCGAAACGCGTGCCTCGATCTACGTGCAAACAGCTCGGGGCTCCATATTCGATCCTACAATGTCAAATGTACTATTTAGACACTTCCATAGTGTTTCTGGGGGTTATATGAGTCTATCTTGAAAATTTACCAAAATGCCCCGGGACCCCGGCCCAGCCCCGCCGTACCCGGTCCGGCTGTACTTTTCCCGAAATTTTGACATGGGCTATTCTTACATATTTTCACCCAAAGAATCCATTTCCGAACTCAGAATTATCAAATTCAATGTCAAATTACGAAATTGCCCTTGGCAGCCCTACTTTTTGGGTTTTAGGGGCGCTTCCGTAATTATGCTTTCTCGGCCTTTTCCGAAAAAGTGCCCAACTGTAACCCCACCTAATTTTCCCTCCTGAATCCAATGGAACCATCAAATCATCGAAAATCCAACTATAAGGCCCATTTATAGTGCTGGCCGAAATATATGGGAATTTAGGGAAAATTGGGGTTTTTCGGTTTTTGCTCCGTAAACACGTTCCTTCGTACTCCTAACCACTTTATTGACTATTCCATTAGGTTATAAATACCATTTAGACTCAATTTGGGCAGCATAACCCTTAAGAAAACCCGTTTCCAAAAATCACAAACAAAGATAATCCGGCGAAATTTCACCGATTAAATTGTCCACAGCAGTCAGAATAAGCAATATACGAAAGTTTGGAAGTTACCTCAAGCTCCTTCTGACTTTTCCCAAATATGGCTGAAAACCCTAGTCCTCCAAACTCCAAAATCTTGCTTCAAACACCTCAAAAAACATAGGAGATAAGCTTAGGAGAAGGATTATACATGTTAGGTACGAATTCACCGAAGAAATCGACCTATCTTGTGAGTTTTCTCCTCTCCTTCTCTCTCTAAAAGAGCACAACTCTCTCTCTCTCCTTGGCTGCAGCACGTCTGAAATGGTGGGAGGAAGATGATGATTTTCCTTTTATCATTTATATTATAATATGTTAATCAATTGTTTAATTTTCCAAAATTCGGATTTTACAAAATTCTGGCAGATTTTTGCCCAAACTTTGAAAAATCATAACTAATTCTAGAAAAATAGAAATGAGGTGATTCCAAAGCCTATAGAACCCTTATTGAGTCTAGTTTCAAGGAAAAATATAGAAGTTTGCTTTCTGGAATCACAAAAATCCCAGAATTTCAATCTTTGCATATTGTTCCAGAAATTTCACAGTTTATCTGTGCTGACTTCAAAAATTCATATCTTTTTGTGTATAGCTCTAATTGAGTCATATGACCTATCAAATTAAAGCTTAGGATGTCTACTTTTATCCTGTAAAATTTAATAATTTTTGATCATCATTTGTTCATTTAAATGAACATGACAAGCTTACTACCTCATAGGCGATTTCACCAAAAACATAATTACTTTCTCCAAAATTCATCATTTTACTTTCTTAATACCCCAAAGATATTAGAATCATTAGGGGATAAATTTGGAACACCTGTTAAATTGGGGCTTAGCAGTTTACTTAATTTAGGCTTATTCCCAAGCCTTCAATCCCAAATTTCGGGGTATTACATCATTATTCTTTTTACAATAGTTATTGCCATATCTAGCAAGCACATATCATCAATACTTAGTGTTGGTTTCATACTAAATTTATTAAGAGATTTTCAACATTCTTAACATTTTATCCATTTCTAGAGCAATCAACTTTGACTCACATAATATTTTATTTCTGTCACCTCTAAAGGTCAATGATAACCAGTGGGTTTCCACATATAAACTTAATTTCAGTTACCATCCATGTATATCAATACAATGGGAATCCACTATACTTGATGCCATCATTTATGCTATTTCTTTCTCTTCATAAGAGTTTATATATGCTCAATCTCCACATATCATCTGCTATGTCACAGGATTAACATTTATCGATGCTACAAATTTTCAACAATTTGTGCATATATTGATTGAGCTTTAGAATCATCTCAAGTAGTACCATAAGGAATATTCATATAATGGTTTTCAAAACCAATCTTTAGAAACATTTCTTATTTATTTCCTTATGATTTAAACATCCAAAATCATATTAATTCTCTCATGCTTTCAAGTGCATAACATGATATTTTTGACCATGCATGCCATGCATTCACTTTAAAGTTCAATATATGCTCACAATATACCAAGATAAATACATATCCACAAATCATGAAAATTTAAAACACCTTTATCTAAATACTAGATAAATAATTAAATTTCCATATCACTACCATAATGCTTATTTAAAGCTATATGCAAGTTTTAATAATTCACATCATAAGATTTGCACTTCACAGCAAATAACAAAGCCTTCACTAAATAAACTTTAATCATAACGCACGTCATATATAGCAATTTCATAATTTTTCAATATATCAAAATATATATTCTAAGGTGCCCCCTACAAGATACTCTATATCTTACACACCCCCACACTTTTAAATATTTCAAAAAATATCTCACATAACAAGCAACATTAACTTATTTCCAGCATAAAATTTTCAGTCCCCAAAACATTTTCTCCATATGATAATCAATCATTATCCTCACTTAACTAATTTAATATGTATCAAATCCTTATTGAAATAAAAGGAGATATAATAGGAGATTAGCATAATTCAAGGAGAAATCATAGGATATTAACAAATATACAAACCAAACTAAATCAATAAATTCAAGAGATGAAATATGATTTTTAGTAACTACCCCATTAGTCAAATTAATATATTTATGAACTGAAATAATAAAACCTTTGACGGATAAAGTATCATCCCATATGGAAAATCCAAGATTAACATCAAGATAACCGCATGATTATATATATATCTTACTTAGTCACACCAATTATTCTCAATCATCGCGTACCTGGTGATCGAAGAGATCATTTTTTTCCCCCACCGGGACGTTAGAGCCGTAACTCAATAGTCTGTCATCAAAAATCATTCCTACCAGTCTCAGTCTTTTAATCATAGAGAAAATATGCGATTGGGTGCCTTCTTCTTCATCATTTTCTGGATGGTCTTGCATCGCCTCAATCCCTTTCTCTGATAAGACTTGAAGACTTCTTTTCTACTCTCATGTTTGTAATGATCATAGTGCCCTCTAAATCTTTACCATCTTGTCAAGATGTGTATGTTGATTAATCTAAGAATTCTCTTGACAAGATTCCCATGTGGACAAGTGTGGCTTCTCAGACATTACAGTCCGGTTGAAGGGGAATTGGGCTCTTATCCATCAGTAATAGTTACAAACTGCCTTGAGTGTAAGTTCATATACGTCAACCATGTGCAGTTAAAACCCGTAATTCCCTCCCTTCATCACTATTATCGGACTAATGTATCTTCTTGTTCCTTTTTTTTTTATATGACACTTCATATACACCACAGTCCACACGCATACACTACCCATATATTTCCTTTCTTCTTTATTGGAAGGAATAAGTTCAATGGTAGAGAGAAGGGCCATTGCAGCATCGCAACTTCCAGGAGTTCAGTCAAAATGAAGGACATGGTCAACAACCGAAACTATCAAAATCTTTCATAAGAAGGAACCATCAACTTAGTGATTGTCCTTGCAGAATATCCCAAATTTATTTTTCAAAATTTGCAGGAAATATCTCTTAAGATTGTAGGTAAAATCTGTAAAGAAACAAGAAAATATTTGATTCGAGTCGTATCCGAGGACACTATCCTTAAGAGATATTCCGCAGCCCCTTCAGTAAATAGGAAGTGTCATCTCCCCAGGATTAAACGAACCCTTCCTGTCAGGATACAAGGTAATAGAACTAGTGGAAGATAAAGTAACTTAGTGAGATATTACCGAAGCTTCTATTTCTCTCTTATAAATGGTGTCACAGTTGGGGTATTTATAAACATGAATCAATACCTTGAAAAGGTGCCTCTTAAGACTACATCTTTTCAAGCAAAAGTCATAACCATACACTCCATCCGGTCCTAATTATAGGACATATTTACCTAACTTTGGAGAAATTAAGAATAATAGTTAAATTAGTTAATCTTATTTATTTTCCTAATTTAGCCCTCCTTTTCTCCTCTAATTACCTCACAGCAACTACTCATCCCAATATTTATGCCACTTTTACAAGAATAAAACGGCATCTTTCAGAGGGCAATCGGGTCACATCACCTCCTTAAACCATCGTTTTCAGTTTCAGTTACCAGCGACCACGCAATTTAAGCGATAAATGGGATATATAATATATAGTAAATCTAAATCGTTAAAATTTTATTTATTTTCTTAAATAAATCTTAATTAATTTAACCAGATTATATCTTCATGTTTTTTAAAGTCCCGATAAAAGTGTAAAACATGGGCAGGAGACGATTTAGAGAACCACGATGACCAAAAAAATATATATTGTGTTTCATTTTTATTAAGAAAGTATCAATTGGGATATTTTGGGAAGAAATTGACAAAAATTAAAAATTTGTCCTATAATTAGGACTAAGATCAATTCTCAAATATTGTCCTATAATTAGGACTGGAGGGAGTATTAAATTCATGAACCATGTTGATTCATGAACCAACACAAATCCCTTAATATTAAGACATGACTTTTCAAGACACTTCTTTTCATTTTAAAATATTCCAATAATATTGGAAAGACTCTTTCTTTGACACACCTATATGCAATATTTACAACAATATTGTGCCATGATTACTTAATTTTCAACTTTAGAATCATATTAATTATTCATTCGGCACATTGCATAACATATAAAAGGCAATTGACACACCCGGAAAGCATTCATAATTCATTTTCCATTATCGGTGAAAGAAATTGAAGTTATCCATTCCCATTCAATTAATACTTAAAACTAAATAGGTTAATGAATTATTGACACAAATATTAAGTTAGATAGTATTAATGAATTTTGTCACGTTGCCAAAAAATGAAGTATTCAATTCTTCGTTGTTAAAATCTTGGTTTGACATAAAAAATGGTACGCATAATCAATTTCTGCCTCCTCTTTTCATGTTTAAATGGTAACAAACTCGAAGAGTTAAACTATTGGAGCAAGTGCAAGTGGAATTGCAGCCTTATAGAATAACCGTGAGGGCAATCGAATATGCCAGGTTGGATTTCAACTAATGACGACACACTCTGTTTCTTTTATTTTATCAGATTAATAGATTCTTTCCCAAAATGCTTTTACTAGAAAAGCATGATCCGAAATATATTTAGAGAATCAAAGTGAGAACCCACAATAATTGGTGAAAATACAATAGCATTGTTTGGAGAATACTTGTAAAGAGAAATATTTACATACTCTCAGAGTGCCACATCATCTATGCTCTAATTAGGGGTGTGCAAATGGTTTTTCGGTTCAGTGTTCAGTTAAAACCGAAATATACCTATTTTCACAACCGAACCGAAACCAAAATGATTAAAAAACTGAACACCGAACAAACGAATTATTTCGGTTCAGTTTTTTGGTGTTTGGGCCACATTTTGGGCTTTTTTTGTTCAAGCCTATCCAATCCAAAAAATCTAAAAATAAAGGCCTTTTTGGTTTAAGCATGTTCACATTTAGGGCCTTTTTGTCAACACACAACACCTGAAGTTTTAACAATTAAGAAACAAACCATGAACAAAAAATCTGAAAAGGAAAAAGTTCTGATTACAATTCAAGTCCTATTGTAAACTATCATTTATACAAGGAAATGATCTATTGCATTAGAAGTAAGAAAGTTTGACAACAATGTTTGCAGCAATATCAACAAAAAAGTATCATACAAGTCTTATAGGTTGGCCAATAATCAATGCTATATTTTGTCAGGCTTATAAGTTGGCCAATAATCATCAATATCAACAAAAAAGCAAGTTTGACAGCAATGTTGGCCGATAGGCAATAATTATCTTACAAAAAATGGCACCATATAAGTCTACTGCAGCTCATTTTTCCATATGATAAACAAGGCAAGTTTGACAGCAATTAATGTTTCCAATTTACATAAACTGGAGCACCAATTCATTGCTCTGATTTGCACCATCCCCAGCTATTGCTTGACCAGCTGTTTAGTCAGCCATAATTTCACCTGCAGAAGACATATCCACATCCCATACAATTAGGAACAGAACATATATGATTCACAAAAAAAACTAAAATAACAGAAAAAGTGATTAACAGAATCACAGAACCATAAAACTCCTATTGGATAAAATCACAAAACAAGTAATTGACCAAAATAACAAAACAAGATTAATGTGTATAAAGATGGAAACAAAACAAGATTTATAAATGAGAGTTATGTAGCAACCTATTCAAACTTTTTACTAACATTCATGTGATCATGTTAGGATTTGGAGGATTTCTTCAGAACATTCAAGTATGAAATTATCTAGAATGAGAATCTGGAATCCTAGATGATTAAGACAACATATTCTATTATAATATTCAATACCCTTATATTGACAAGTACAATAACTGACTAAAACATATCAGCCTTATCCTAATAAACCCAAATGATAACTAACACAAACATAATAACCTACTCCTACTAACAGTTCTCAACTTCTCATTAATTCTCTGCCATGCATTTCTTTCTGGTATAAACCAGAAGAGGATGTGAAGTCTGATATGGTAATCTAACAGATCAGCATCTGGATACATTACGCACAAAGAGAAAACAAATAAATTTATAATTAATTATGGACCAGCTACTATAGGCATTCATACATTCAAATATATACATAATCTCTATCATAAAAACACAGCATCTTGCATCTGGACTGAGTTGAATCAATTCCATTACCATGAAACTATTTCCCATGACCAAAACACAGTATCTTGCTATTCATAAATAAATTCCATTACTATGAAACTACTTAGTAGAACATTCTTATCTCATAATAATGCTTATTTAATGAAGATCATAATAATCAGAAACACAATTTTCATTTAAAAAAACAGAAACATATCAGAAAATCTAAAATACAAAACAGTGAGACCAGAAACACACATCAGAAACACAATTTTTGTAAAAACCAAAAACACACATCGGAAACCCAATTTTGTATGAAATGAGATATTTTGTCGTATGAAAGGAGACATTTTTTGCAAGAAAGGAGAGTTTTTTTGTACAGGATCTTGGTTCCCTTAAGTGAAAGTGTGAAACCAAGCTCAGGTTCTGTTAAATCATGAAAAAAAAAGTCCAAAGGGAAGTGAAGCAACTCACCCAAGTAAGAGATGGGGCTGAGATGGAAGATCAAGCTTTGTTTTGTGGCTGAGATGGTAGGCGAGAAGGGACTCAGTTGACAGCGATGCCGAAGTGAGAGTGAGGAGGCGGAGACAACAAGATCAAGCTTTGCTTCCGGCTGAGATAGCTTTTTAGTGCTGTGAAGTGAAGAGGCGAGAGGTCTTAGTCTGCAGAGAGGGCGAAGTGAGATCTCACAGGTGACAAAGCGGAAGAGTTAGGTGAACGACAAAGTGAGGAGGTGAGGATGAGAGGTCTTACTCAGTTACTCGTCACTCGGGAGATGGCGAACGGTGAAGGACTGAAGGGAGAGGGCTAGCCGGCTAGGGTTTCCATTTCACAAATGAGAGAAGAGAAGAACTGAGCATCTAGGGAGTGGGGAGTGACACTGACTAGGAATGAGTAAAGACTAAAGAGAGGACAGAAGTCAGTGAACGACTTCACTGAGCAAGGGGGCGTGAGGTTGGCTGGGCCTGGATGGGTATTGGACTGTTGGGTATTTGGGTTAGGTTGGTAGGTTGGGTACTTTTGTGTTGGCCTATTGGGTTGGATGGCTTAGGAAAAAAACATAAAATGACGTCGTTTTAAATTAAGTTCAGTTATTCGGTTAAAACTGAATTAATTTCAGAAAAACCACACCGAAAACCGAAATATACCTATTTTACAAACCGAGAAAAAACCGAATTACGTACGGTTCAGTTCGGTTTTCAGTTTCGGTTAAGATTTGCTCACCCCTAGCTCTAACCAATTAAAATGCAACACATAACGTAACTTTAATTCTAGCTGTCACTCCTTATTTTTTCTTCAAAAAAAACCCTCCCATAGCCCACGCGCCCCTTCATCTCCCTACAGTGTTGACAGCGTCCCTTCACCCTCACCATGCTCTTCTTCCTCCTAACTTCTTCACAGATGTAAGGCTTTCTGCATCTTCGACCTAACCCTTTACCACACAATCTCATCCGACCCCAATGCCTCTTCCATCATGTTCTCATCCTTCCTCTTCGTCGACAAAGCAGCAATCGGATATGATTTTGGATCTCAAAATTACAATCACAAATTCCCAACCCAAATGAGGAGCTATAGCAAAGGAGATGAGGAGAAGAACCTTGATGGCAACAATCATGGAGGAGATGAAGAATATGTGTTTCAGAGCCCCACCTTCTTCGTGTTTCGGAGGTTGTGTTTCGGAGCCCTACTTCTATTTTCTGGATTGTTCTTGACTTGTTTGTTATGGATTTTTCTTCCACTTTAAAGTTCTTTACTCAATTGAGTGAGATTGGATGTGGGTTTCTGCTTCTCGACTCCTCCTCTAGGTTTTCAATATTTTTAGGATGATTTTGATTTTCGGATTTTATATGAAGATCTTATATCTCAATTAGCATTCCAAGTATTTGACTCACTATTTGTATGAATTCAAAGTAAAACCCAGGAACTTATTTCATTTGAAAAATAATAGCCTATTGATTTTTAGGAAGAAGAAAGCTTTGCTTCAGAAAAGAAGGTGGGCCGATGATTGACGAGACCTAGAGATGGAAAGGCGCGTGGGAGGGTTTTTTTTTCTCGTTTTCAGCAAAAATAAAAAGTGACAACTAGGATTAAAGTTAGGTTTTGTGTTGCATTTTAATTGGCTAGAGCACAGATGATGTGGCACTCTGAGAGTATGTAAGTATTTTTCTACTTGTACAATTTTGAAGGTTTCAATAGCATTAAAATTACAGTGTGATATTCACAATTCATATGCAAGATTTATTTCAAAATTTCACTTTACCCTCTTTTTACCTCTTGTATTGCAGACTTTCTTTTTAATTACTTTTAATTGATTCTCTCAAAATTTCATGTAACTTGGAGGTCACGGGTTCAAATCCTAGAAACAGTCTCTCTGATTATAGGGGTAAGATTGTATATATCTATCATTCTCTAAACCCCACCTAGTGGGAGCCTCGTGGCTTGGGCTGCCCTTTATGTTGTCTTTTGGTTTTCATGCATATTTCCATGGACATCAAATGTATATTTCCCAATAACTTAACTACTTACGAGCCAAAACAGCCAATATTGACTCAATGGAAATTTGAAATCATTATAATAACAATTCATTTGGTATTTTAAATATAATTAGAGAAAATTTTTTTGAAACCAATTATGAATACGAGTGAATCATCGTCCGTTTAATTAATGAGTTATAATGACTCATATTTGAAACCATTATAGTAACTTATAATGATGTATTTTCCAATAATACATTAAAAATTTTAAAATATATGACAAAGTGTTGTGAATATTATATAATATGGATATCCATAAACTATCCAACTCTTGACATTTTATATGTCTTTCACTCCATAACCTCTCACTCTTAGAATTCCATGTGTTCAATGTTATAACTTTATAACTTCCCCAATGAATGGCTTATGGGAGTTTCTTATGATTAATATCATTATGCTCATCTTTATTTTTTTTGGGAAAATCCCTATAAAATACGCTGGAAATAGGGTATTCCCTATTTGGTACATTGAAAATCCAAATCCTTGATTAGTCTTCTTGTAGGAATCAGGGATTTTAAAATTTAGTGGAAAAGGCTTAACTAGCCCTGGAGAAAAGATTGATGAGGTGCATGCGCGGGAAAGAAAAGAAGGCATATGGGGAGTCATAAATGATTTAAGTTTCAGTTCTAAATAACCTTGAGCATTTTGATCTTGTGGACCGTGTGGTAGGGCAGAGTGAAGGGGGCAAAAACACTGAAGGCGGAGTGGACGAGGGAATTTCTGGTCACAGTCGGTGGCGGAGTTTGGTCGCTGACGGTGGGGGTTGTCGGCGAGTGAACGGCAGGTTCTTCGGTGGGGGGCCCTGTCGGCCAGGAATGGGAGGTTCTTCGGTGGTTTTTGGCTGCGGTTTTCAGAGTTGAGATCGGTGGTTTGGTGACGTTCTACGGTGGTTTTCAGAGTTGAGAGCGGTGGGTTCTGTGAGAGGCTTGCGGCGGCGTTGTATGGAGATCGAGCGTCGTCGAGAGTTGTGGGGTGCGTGGAGACGGTCGATGGCGATAAGTTGGCATTTTGTTTCAAATTTTCGGTTCATATAATAATTGGAAAATGCAATATGAAGACGTGCTTATTTGCTGTCATGTGTTGCCTTTGACTGTTTGTGATTGTCTCTGGTGGTGCTGGTTTGAATTAGTGAACAATAATGTGATGAACTTGTTTCCTGTCGTATATTGCCCTTTTCCCGCATTGAGAACATCCTGTATGTAGTGGGTGAAGGGATTGTAATGACCTGAGTTTTCTATAAAATTCTTGATATGTGTCTTTGTCTGATGTGTATATGGAGAGGGAAGTGGGAATTGTAAGTGTTTGACTCTTCGTTTGTTGTACAGTAACTACACCTAGTTAAAAAATAACAACTGTGGCATAAATTTAACAAGTGTTTTTTAACATTGAGAAAGACATGCCCAGGGGTAGTTGCGAGAGTATGAAGTTGGGGGGCCATTAACAACTAAGGTTTCAACAATAATAACACCATGTAAGAAAATAACAACTGATTATCCTTGTTTAACAACAACTGATGTGGAAAACGAAAACATGGCCAGTGGAACTTGGGAGACTAACAAGTAGGGGGAGGAGCACTAACTTAAGTTTCTACAATAACATCTACATGTTTAAAAATAACAACCTTTCGTTTATGTTTAACAACTGCTGTCTGCTGATTTTAAAAACCAAGGAATGGTAGGGAAACTTTTGATACTCACAAGTTGGGGGGCCAATTAACAACTTAAGATTCTATAGATACAACACAACGTTAAGAAATAACACCAATCCATTCTTGTTTAACAACTTATGACTGGAAAACCAAAACATGGCCAGTAAAACTTATGAGAACAACAAGATGGGGGGAAATAACAAGTTCAGGCTCTACAGTAACGACACAACTGTGAAAAATAACAACTTTTCGTTCTTGTTTGAGGTTGAAAAAACCAAAACATGGATATTTTTTTACCAATCAGTTATAGAGGTTGAAGTTTGCATAACTCTATTTTCCAGAAGAAGATGGTGGTTGAACAAGGGGAGGAGGGGGCTAAAGAGGGGCAGAACAAAAGTGAAGAAGGGCGTATGGTGGTTAAAGAAGCGGAAAAAGTGGTGGAAAAAGGGCAGAACTTAGACGAACAAGGGAAGAAGGTGTTGCATAAGGGGGATACATGTAAGGCCTTAAACAATGGGTTGCAGTTGTTTAGAATTGAGTTTTTTAAGAAATTTAAGCCACAGAAATCTGACAAATGTGTTGTTCACAATGATGAGGTCCTAAAAGCATGGAGAGCATTGAGTGACCAAGAGAGGAAGGAATATTGTGAGAAGTCTAAATGCATTGAGAAACCTAAGAAAGAAAGACAAGAGAAGAAGAGTGCAAAGAGGAAAGTAGCTTTTATCACTCGTTGCTCAATTTGGCAATTCAAGCAATTAGTTGACTTCATAAATAAAGATGAAAGTTTAAAGGAAAGGGTGAAGAGATTAGGATTCAGCAAGCTGCTAGAGGTTGGAGGTTGCAAGAAACTGCCAAAAGATCTGATTGTGTCAATGCTTCGTTCATATGATCCAGCAACACACAAATTCCGAATCAGGGGCAAGACACGTGAAATTTCTGCATTAGATGTGAAGCAGTTACTTGGGCTTCCCCACTGTGGGGATGTGGTGAGGACTAAGGTGGATGATGATGACCCGGTTTATACAAAGTTAAAAAGTGAATATTCAAAACGCCTATACAGTAACATTATAGAGGCTATTGTAAACGGCAGTGACAATGAAAATTTTGAGTTCCTTTTTATGTTGTACACACTTAGAACCTTTCTAGCTCCCACTGAAAGCCCAAAGGTTAGTGAGCGATTACTGAAGGTGATGAGGTTAACAATGAAAGGATTTCAGAAATTTGATTGGGCGACCTTTATCATTAAGGACTTGTGGAAAGAGATGGAAGACTATGTAAGGGATGTGAGAAACAACAAGAGGGGCAACTCCAATGTCGGTGGATGCATGTACTTTTTGTTGGAATGTACTTAAATTTACTTATGATATGGTACGCTTTAAGTGGCAAGTATTTAAGTTATTGTTTTGCTATTTGTTTGGTAGATATTTTTTGGTGAGCACTTTGCAATGATGCCAACTGAGAAACATGAGTGTGTTGATGCTATTAACTACTGGACTGAGGATCGATTAAAAACCATGGTTAAGTTAGAGAGGGACAGCAACATGGGCATAATATTTGGAGCAAGGGCATCTAAATTGAATGTTGCTGTAGAGGGAAACGTTAGAATTGATCATTTGGACCAGGTATTTGTTAATTTGTAAATGTTTGTATGCATTAATACAAATGTGTGTGTAACAAGCTTTGATTTAATTTTTTGCTTTAGGACCTGAAGGATATGTATAGACGGTTGACGAGTGTAATTGCAGAGAAGTTGATAAAGGTTCAAGTGATGAGAGGGGAATATAAAAAGGTTGGAAGAGAAGGAGTAGACCAACAAGAGGATGTTATCAAAGTTGAAGAAGAAGAGAATGATGGAAAAAATGAGCGGCACTTACATGAAAGTGACTCAGATAGTCAAAGACAAGGAGCAAACATTGTGGAGGAGGAAGAGGTTACCAAGGATAATGTGTTACGAAGATCAACTAGGGTTAGAAGAGAAAAGAAAATCAAGTCCCCCTTTGTCATGCCTAAGGCCATATCGCAAAAGAAGATAGTAGTTGATGACAAGGAAAGATTTTTCACACTAATTTCTCAATATCCTCTACCCATTGATGGCTAAAAGTGAGTGATTTATGTATGTTTCATGATGTACTTGTAAGGAAGAGGACGTGCAATATTTTTCTTGCAACGTTGTATTGACTATTTATATAAAAAACAATTACAGGGAATTGGTTACATTGCAAGATGAATACGTCACTCGGGATGAGCTGTATTCTTTAGGTGGAATCCATAAGGTTAACAATCGGGTCAGTATTACCATGGCTTCAGGACTTTGTATTTTAAGTTTATGGGGATGACTTCATTACGTACTTGTGCATTTCAGGTGGTGTCCGTTGTTTGCAAGGCATTGATGGCAAATCTGAAACTACATGGACCAGTGAAGAGGCATATTTTTTATACTGACTTTATGGTAAGCAGGAAAAAAATTATGGGTATTCATATGTTAGCTTATTGGGTACTGATATAAATTTTGTTGCAGATGCAAATCATTGGCAAAGGAAAGAATTGGAGACCTTCAGATTACAAGGGCCAATTATTGCCTGATCGATTAGGGTACAATCTTGCAGATTGTGATTTGCTGTTAGGGCCTGTACTTGTCCGGGATCACTGGTTTTGTGTAGGCTTGGATCCAAAAACACAGAATTTCTATATTCTGGACTCAATGAAACCTATTGTTGACACCACCAAGAAAAGGAAGAAAAATAGCGCCTTAGAAGATCCTCAATCATTGGCAGCAGAGACATGTGTAATGAACTTTATGCTTTAACATCGTGGATTTAAATTTCATTAGCAATTAAATTTCCCCAACTGAACCCAAATATTTGTGTTTTTTTTTTGTAGAGGGACAGATTTATTGATATAGTGGATTTCGTCAGTAACAATCGACATGGGAAGAAGCAACAGATAGACATCATTCGTGCTCAAGTACCTCAGCAAAATAATCTGTAAGAATTGACTGTTGTATTTTGTGTATATCACTGTTGTATCCATTTCCTTATTTTTTTGCATATATGACTGCTGTCTAGATTTCGTAGCCTTGATTGCGGTGTTCACGTCTTGATTTGGTTGTTCCAATGGAGTCCATCTGTGGTACTTGATTACACAGAGGTATCCACAATAGTTCATATGTATGTTGACTTTTGTATGGTTTCGAAAGTACAATAAACTGAACTATTGTTGTTTGGGTCGTGTACAGGCTCAAGTCAAACAATATAGGAGGGACATTATATGGTGGCTGATGAATCACCATCAAAATTCATCAAGACTCGATGCTCTGGAGCTTCTATCCCGGCAGCCAATCAAACGTCAACGTTTGACCCAATAGTTCTTTGCTTTATTTTAGACATCTATAAGGAAACTTTATGCAGTTGATGTTTTTTGACCTGGGATGTGTTCATTTGTAAGTTCCAATATTATCGTACTGCCCAGGGTACATGATTATAATGTAGAAGAGTGTACATGCCATGAGACATGTGTAACAACCCACTGTTAGCAAGTTCATATTTAACAACTTCAAGTTCTTGTTTTACAACTTTTTGATCTTGTTTGCCAACTTACGCAGGTTAACAAGGAGCGTTTCTATATTATCAACTATATGTAATTTTTTAACAACTAGGTTATCTTGTTTGACAACTTAGGAGATTGAAACACTATACATGTCGCCTGTAACGTGCTTCTCTTTTTGAACAACTTTCGCTTGTTGTAAACCAACTCAAAAAGTTCAAAAAAGGGCATGTTGAGGGTAGCTTCGAATAGAAAAAAGTGGGGTACCATTAGCAAATGTGTGCACATTTTTGACAACTTTCATATCTTCTTTGACAACTTTCGTATCTTCTTTAACAACTACAGGCACTTCTTTCACACCTTTGTTATCCTCATTGACCTCTGAAAAAAGGGGAAATAATAACTTCAATTCACTATTAACTACTAATAACTACTAATAACGTCAGAAAAGTACTTGTCGTTGGAGTTCAACAAGTGGGGTATCTTTAACGGCAGAAGGTTCATATTTAACAACTACACACTCATTCTTCACAACTTTGTTATCTTCTTTGACCTCTGAAAAATTTAGTTGAAATAACAACTTCATCTTCACTATTAACAACTATGATTCCATTATTAACAACTGTCGTATCTTGTTAAACAACTTCAAGAGTTCAGAAAACTACATGGCATTGGTAGCTTGGGAGTTCAACAAGTGGGGGACCATTAACAACAGAAGGTTCATAGTTAACAACTACACTCTCATTTTTCACAACGTTTTTATCTTCTTTGACCTATAAAAAAAAAGGTGAAATAACAACTTCAACTTCAGTATTAACAACTACGCTTCTATTATTAACAACTGTCGTATCTTGTTAAACAACTTCAAAAATTTACAGTAGTACAGGTCCAAGGTAGCACAGATATGGACAAGGGAAATTCGGCTAAATTCTATGTCACACAACACAGTGATAACATTAACATAATAGGATTATATGTGGCATAATTACATTAACCTTATATCATAATGTGCTACATAATTACATAACTATATAAGATATACTCTTAAAGTTGTGACAGTAGATGTTTGATACTATTGACAAGGGAACATTAACATTGCACTTCACTCTAATGTTTCCTTGTCACAACCAAAAAATGAAGACATATGCAGCAACCCCTTTCCCTAAAAAAGAACTATACATATTACTTCAATAGACTTGCTAACTATGAGCAGGATAAGTTCAGAAAATTTCTATTAGTATCAACTTGTTTACTTCAACATATTGCAGCTCCTTATATCTGCAGAATGCTTACTTCAAAAGCTAATTTTTACCAACTTCAGTTTGGATTTGGATTTGTGCATTTCCGTATAGTATGCCCCGCTTTATGGCATCTTGTACAATGGTAAATCTTCTTATTCTGGAATTGTGATTCACGCCTACTAGTTATTGGCCTTCCAGCAGGTCTACTTGTCCTAGGTGGCAGCAACAATGTCTGAGCAAACAGATGACCCAGCATATAGTTGTTTGGGTCTGGCTTGTCGATTGTCACAACTGGAGTCATGGAACGCTTATAAATCATTTGTTGGGCTGTTATTTTGTAGCATCCTTCCACATAGTCATAGACATTGCCATGGACATGCTTGATGGCTGCACAAGCATGAGCACAAGGGATCCCTGACATTTGCCATACTTTACAGGTGCAACTACACAAACGAAGATCAACATTTAAGGATCCATATTTGGTATGGACACAAATCCTACCGCCTCCATAATTAACTGGAGACATATGTTCAGCATGACAAACATTTTCCTTCACTATGGCCTCTATGTTAGGCCCAACACCATTTTTCCATTTCAGCATAGCCATACTCGATGCATACATCTTCTTGGCAACCTTCTCACGATGTTCATGGATAAGTAGTGCGACATTGTGCTTTCTTTCCTTCACCAGCCACGCATTAAATGATTCGGCTATGTTGGTTGTAATCCTATCCCACCTTCGAAACGGAAACTTATTCAACGCTCACTTATCGATATCTCCATGGTGAATCAACCAATCAGCCATCTCTTTATAGGATTTGCGCATGTAATACATTGCCTTCTCGAAATCTGCATCCAACCTTGCATATGCAACATTATCAAGCAACCGTAGTGCATCTTCCTTTGAGCAGCCACTTGGCTTCCTCTTGCCTCTATTTAATTTAAGCAATTCTGAACTGAAATTCTCCTTCACATGCCTATAACAATAAGCATGTCGTTCACTACAAAAAATTATTTACACTGACCCTTTAATTGCATTGTGACAGTCTGACACTATTGTGAGTTCGATTGACCCAACTATTTGTTTAATCTTTTGTAAGAACCATGACCAATCCTCTAATGTTTCCCCCTTTACAATTGCTATTGCAAATGGCAAAATTTCATTGTCCGCATCATAACTAGAAGCTGAAAGCATTGTTCCCTTGTATGGTCCGGACAAGTGGGTTCCATCAATGTATAGCACATGTCTTGCACCAGCCATGAATCCCTCAATACAACACCCATATGCAATAAATACTCTCTCAAACATTTTATTCCCACTTGCTTCCCACTCAGCAATAGTTTTGTCATCTGTTTCCTTCAATCACTTACAAATCCAAGGTATTAACATATAAGATTGTTCTGGTCTACCTTGTATGTCTTCCATCGCTTTTTCCTTCGCCTTGTATGCTTGCTTGTATGTAAGGGTGACACCATATTCTGTCTGCAACATCTTCCTTATTTTATTGGGACGTTTGTCAATGTGATTTCTCACCTCATCAACTATAATGGAAGATGTCAAATTAGATCTTCCACCATGGGTCACCTTAAGATTGTCTTGTACACTATGATAATGTTCATATTTGAATGTCGTCACATGTAGTATTGGAGTTGTCTTTCCGATAGCATTTGTTGCAACCCTCCAAGGACAACCTAAACTCCTACACTTTACTGAAATGCTATGCTTGCTATTTCTCACATATTCAAACTCAAACTTGTGTGCTATGCTGTACTTGTACGGAGCCTGCTTAAAAGCATCCGCGTGTGCAAATGTCTGCACCACTCCTAAAATTATCCCCCTCCATTTTGTGCAATTCAACTCTGGGCTAGGTGTAGGTGCACTCTCTACTCCACAAAGTAGCTTATTAGATCCTCCAGCAATTTCAGCCGTCGTACACGAAGCAACACTTTCATAGTACCACGCTTCATCTTGGTTTTCCACACTGGTATGACAATCAACAGATCTTCCTTGTGAGAGTCCCAAGGAATTTACATACCTGTAGTCAATTATAATAACAACTTTTGTTACTTAATAACCGACAACAGTTTCAAAAATAACAACTATCATCCCTACAAAATTTGCACTTACGTTTGCGGGTCATCTGATATGTGGCATACATCATCATTTCCTTTTGCTTCTATATACACATGGCCGCTCCTTTCATTATATTCAAAAAGGTTTTCAACTTCACCATCATCATTTAAATCTATTAGTATGCTTTCATCAAACCTCACTGTATACTTCATCTCACACATGTTGCAATCAATACCAAGCCATGATGATATCATCAACCTCAAATCTCTAAGTGTTATCACCTCTTTCAGGCACTTCAACTTCACATAACCACCATTATATGTAATTTTACCTTCATCATTCCACACAAATTTTCCTCCAATATGGAAATAACAAAATAGTTCCTTCACAGATTTTGAGCCTTTGTTGCATGTCATTGTACATGCCTACAAGCAGAAAAAACAAAAATAGATAATTAATTAAACAAAGCCGGTTATCATAATATAGTTAAGTAATTTTGTTAGCCATTCTTTATGAAACACAATAACTGCTCATTTCATCATCAAACAAGGGCAATTAACAACAAATGCCTATGTTTTAGCACCGTCATATTCACCATTAACAACATCGGCCACATATCATCACCCTATATCTATTAACAGCAACATGTTATATTTTACAGTATGTTTTAACAGCTCTGTATTCTCATTTAACATCACAATTTATTTCAACTTATCCATCTCCATTATTAACAACACACCCTATCATCACCCTCTATGAACTATTAACAACAACACTATTCACTTTAACATCTCCACATTCAGTATTAACAACACAGCATTACCCTCCATGTACCATTAACAATAACACGGTATCTTTTCACATCTCCTTCTTCACTGAAAACAACACCATCCCTCAACCAAAATGCCTCAAGTTTATCACCGCTTACAGTAACCATTATAGTTCACAACAAAAAAACCCACAATCTTCACCATTCCTACAGCCAAACTCAATGAAATCCACTGCACAACCATCAAGAATCTCCCATTACCTTCAAGCTGCAACCTTTCTCCATCTTCAACAAACAACCCCCTTACCCATAAAAGCAAGCATCCAAAACCAGAAATCCATCGCAACTATTCACAATCTCAGAAGACGAAGATGGAAGATTCACAATACAACATTATTTCTACACTAGAAGAATTACTTACCATTGGTTACCTCTGCTTTGTCTTCAGCTTTCAACCGTTCCGAAACTTACGTCTTTCTCGCGCCACTGTCCTTCCTTTCCTCTCATGCTTTTTTTCCCTTCCTTTCTTTCCCAATCTTGTGCATTTCGGTCAGCATTTTTTTCAGGGCTAATTGAGTCTTTTCCACTGAATTTTAAAATCCCTGATTCCTACAAGAAGACTAATCAGGGATTTGGATTTTCAATGTACCAAATAGGGAATACCCTATTTCCAGCGTATTTTACAGGGATTTTCCCTATTTTTTTGTAACCATATGTATAGAATTCAATGGTTAAAGGCCTTTAAATAGAGGCCATATACAATGTATTGGTACAAACAACAATGAAGTGAATAAGAACTACCCCTTACTTTCTCTCCAACTTTCTCTCATCTTCTTCATCTCCCTCATCCCTTATATTTTCTCGATTTTCATAACATGTTATCAGCACTAATTCGCTCAAAAGGCCTATAGTATAGTTTTCTATCTTTTCTACTCTCTAACTTTCTCATTTCCATAGAATGTTTTATATTGTTTATTCTCTATATTATTTTATCTTTCTAGTCTACATTATCAATCTATTGTTCTATATTATTTTTATTATTTTTCTTTTACGCTATCTATTTTTATCCATCCTGTCGTTATCTTTTACATATATCTAGGATAATAAAAGCCATTATATGAAATTAAATAGACTCTTTTACTTATTATTTTATACATCGGGTTCCATGGCTAAGATTTGAGATTATATTATCATTCACAAATTTTCTTTCATTTCACTTTTATTTATCGTTTTCCGTTAATCTCTTATTAAGCAAAATTTATATTTATTTATTTTATATTCTAGTATTCTTTACATTTTATGTTATTATATTATGTTATTTCATTCTATTTACACTTATTTAACATTTATATTTCTTTATTTTATTTACATTTTATGTTATATATTATTGTTTGTTTCTTTATTTTATGTCATTTATTTCATCTTGTTTTATTTTTAATTTATTTACATTTCATTTATTTATGTTAATACATTATTGTTATATCATTAAGTTAATCTTTTATTTTCATTTGTTTATTATATTACATTAATATATAATAGTATTATATATGAGCATGTAATGTGGTCTATATGATCATGGACTTATCTATTATTTATATTTGATTATGAATTTGAATTTACTTTATTTATTTTCTAGTATTTTAATTTTATCGAAAGGCCAGAAGCCATAATATTCTTAATTTCGTGATTAGATGGCCAGAAGTCACATCACTTTTGTAATAGCTCTTATAAGAAAGAACGCTATTGGTTTCATTAAATTGCAAGATTGACAAGAAAAATTTTGGCACTTTGATGATTTAATTGTTATAAATATTAAAGTCCTGAAGGCTAAAGGTTCAAATATCAACCTAAACAACAACAAAAATCTTTGCAATATTTTTGCTATGGTTCTGAAGATCAATATTTGGAGAAATTGATGATGCGATTGAAAGTAAAGAACACATGCAAGAGTGAAAATGAACATGATTTCATTGCATTTGTGGAATTGATAGTTAAAAGCTAAGAATACTTTGTCTTAACTATTGAACTACAATCGTGAAAATAATAACATTTTTAAGGTGATTAAAATTATGAGCAAATATCATACTATGACTGGAAGTCATATGGATAGAAAAAAATGGTATAATAAGACTAGAAGTCATATAGACTAATATGTACTAATTTATTAAAAATAAAGATCAAAATGGGTGTGAAGCCAAAAAGACCATGAGATATTTTGAAAAATATCAAAATTAGGTATGATGCTTAAAGCAATAAGTTATGGAGAAAGATGATCAGCTTGTAAAGCCAAAAGAAATAATTGTAAGCCCTGAAGGCTATATGATTTTGATTAAGAAATAATTGTAAGCCCTGAAGTCTATATGATTTTGATTCTTTATGTTTAAATTTAAATTTAAATTCATTGTAACTAATCTATAAGAGAGAAATTATTATTTGATATTGTGATATCGGCATGAGTGATATATGAAATCAAATAGATAAAAAGGTAATTATTGGTCATTTTAAAATTTCAATATAGTGCCAATTTATTTACAAATTTAAATATTATTGGTAATTATTGCTATTTTGATTTCATGCCTTTTAGGATTCTAACTATCTCATGGTTAATCCCTATAACTCCCATATCAAATGATTTTCAGTATTTATTCATATAACATTCAATTATACAATTAAGTTGTTTAATTACCTTCTTTTTGTATAATTGTACAATTTATTTATAATTTTAAGTATATTGTCTATGTAAATACTATTCATACATCAATGGAGTTTACCACTTCTATTTTCTTCTTGGGACTTGTATTTCTCTGTTGCACCAAAGATTTCCCAACAAATATTCAACTCATATACCTCAACATCAAGGTACCTTCTTTCATTATTAGTTATATTTTTCATTTTAGCTTTGTCTTCCATCTCTTTTCTCCTCTTGAGCACTATTATGTTGCCTTACATATATATGCAATTTTTCTTAGCTCCAAACTTTCATTATTGAAAAGCAAACAAATACTTTTCAATTTGTATTTTATTTTAGTATTAATAATTTATTGCCTCCTCTCCCAGTTCATTATATTGACATTTCTTCTACTCCTTAACACTTTTATATGATATGTGCAAGTTTGATACATTAATTATGATATAATATATAATATGGTATATATTGGAATCAAATTGGTTTTATGTGACATCTGTGGAAAAAAATCCTATATTATATTTGAATTAAGAGAATGAGAATTTATTTAATTTAACAAGAAAATTCATTATGAATAGTTTATGATTTGTTAGACAAAATCATTTTCTTAATGTGCATGAACTATATATATAGTGCAAGTCAAATTTATGGATGATCAAATAGTAAGGAATATTTTAAAGAAGACTGTATATCATAAGTATTTATTATTTTATATTATAAAATATTTGTCTTTACATTTCTCTCAAATTAATTTTAGCCCCTAAATATCAGAATTCATTACAATAAGATCTTTATGTATTTTGATTATGGATCTTCTCATTTTTTTTTTTTTTTGTAGTGGTAAATTTTAAACATTTCATATTTTGAATATGCATTAAAAGAGGCAAATTGAAGCATATTATTATTATTATTATTATTATTATTATTATTATTATTATTATTATTATTATTATTATTATTATTAATGAGTAATAAAATTATATAAATATGTGATAATATATATTAGTTCCTGAAGAACATAAATGTAACAAAGTCGATATAGTTTCTAAAGAACTAATATAGTTTTTCTTAAATTCTATAGGCAGAAGAAGAATTGATTAAGGAAAGTTATAAACTATAAATTTACATTAGAGTTTCACTCTATTACAGGGTTTAAATGATAGCCCAATTGGCTTAAATTCATGATTAGTTGTGAGTTATAAAGTACTTGAGTTTTGAAATGAAAGATATATTATTAGCTTGCTATATACAAATTTGTCTTTGAATTAGAGAAATAAAGAAAGTATATTTATATGATTCACACTTGAGGGGGAGATTGTTAGAATATAAGTGAGTTAATATTGAAAAGTTTTACTTATATATTTCCTCACAAAATCTATTGATATTCGAAAAATAGATGTCATATTGACGTTTTATATCAATACTTATGGAAATTGAAAAGTTTGTTGTTAGTTAAGTAACATGTTACAGTAAATTAACAGTTTACTGATCCAAACAAACTTATGTTGGCATGACTTGTTTGATTCATTCGAGTCATATATAAAAGATTATGTATGACATCCATTGAAGAACTAGAAGATTCTTCATGAATAGCTAGCATATTATATAATTCAAGAATTATCATGTGCTATTTGTTCTCAAAGAAATTTGTTTATGAGAGTATCAAAAGTTATGATTTGAAATGGATCTCTATATTTTTGGAAATAAATAAACTCATGTATGGGCTCATTCAAATATCATGTAAACTATATCAATGTTCAATAATTTTGATAGATGCATCTATAAGATGGTTATATGTGATACTACTATTAGTTTGCAACTTGAAATTTGCAAGAATGTTTGAATAAATTATTATGTTAAGCGCAATTTCTAGATTATATGATTCATTCATTAAAGCCTCCATAAATAGCTAGACTAATACTTATGAGAGAACAAAATATATATTTCAGTGTTGGCATATTTGATCTTACATATCGCAACACTTATACTAACCAATCAAATTCTCCCAATAAAACTGGCTTTTAGTCAGGAGTCAAGTATATTCCATCTTAAAAAGTTTGAATGTGCATTCATATTGATCCACCATAATGCACATAGATAGATATTTAGAGGAAATTGAGATAAATGTTGGGTAATAACTTCCTTCTTATTTGTGTCTAAATGAAACAAAAGGATGTTTCTAATGGAAATAAATGGATTTAGGATATATATACTGCATGATTAGTTGATTGTCATTTGACAAAGTTTTCCTAAATAAGGGGAAGAAATTAAATAGCTGGAAAAAAAAAACAAAAGGAATGCATTATTACTATTAATTATAGATCCTCGAATATAACAATATGAACCAGAAGTTCATTTGGTTTTGCATTCATGAAATATTGTATGAAATCTGCCAGATGCAATTACTGACCAAAATAGGAATTACTAAATCTCATATTCCAGTTATAAATGGTCTAATCAGCATAAATGAAAGTGAGACATGCCCAAAGTATGAGAGAATAATCAGTTCCAAAAGAAAAGAGAAAAAAGCAAATAATCAAGATGATCATATTAAGGAGGCAGACACTCCATAAGAGGTCAATACATAACTACTTGCAAAACCCTCAAAAGAGGTTTCAGGTACCTGAAAGTAATAAAGAGATCTCAATGAATTATGTCACAACAAGAAAAATGGAACTGAAAAGATAAAGTTGTCGACAACAGTTTTAGTAATAATATCATGTGATCAAATGAGGATCTTATACATAAATATATCGATAGATAAAAAAAAGGTGATTGGCCAACTAAAATAGGGGATAAGATGCGATAAAGAATGTTCTTTCAGTATGTGAAATTTATGGACCTGCGGTCCAAAACATTTGAAATGTAAAGTTATTTGTGATATATGAATATTCATGTGAAAATAAAGATTTTCACAAGGTTCAATGATGATTATGATGAGGTACAACATTTAGTGGTGGATACAATAATTGTTGCATATATTATTAGTCTGGCAGTATATGTAAACGAAATAATGCATCTATTAGATATCATTATATATAGTATATACCTATGGATAGTGAATATTACATAAGAATTCTTGAAGGGTCAAAATGTTGAAAGCATGTCTAAGAAAAATATTCAGTATATAAAATGTCACATGGATTAAAATGATTTGAGTATATATATAATTGATTGAAAGATATATTGAAAAATGAATAATTTTACATATTAAGTTATTGGAAACCTTAATGATTTCAAAATCATATATTTTTGCTATGATGATTGTTTGCAAAAATTTATTGAATTTAATGGTCTATAAGTATCACATATTTATGAATATGTGCATTATGTTAATATTGTAGTTATTATGTTCTTTCTAGTAAAATCAATATGCTGTAGGTACACTATGGATGCTATGAAACTGAGATTTAGTGTAGTAGTTTTATGAAACTATTCTATAAGTACATTTTGTTTATAACAAATTGAACATGTGGATAGAAGATATATCATGATGATTTTCAGGATAATTTTCTTTTATTATTTCCACAATGTATAAAGGTAAGTGGAGAATATAATATTTAACATATCCAAAAGATATGGTAAATAATTATGTTTCAGCATATGATTTGATGACAATGCATTATGCATAGTTTAGATAAAAAGGACATTAATTGCTTGAAAAATCATTAATGACAGTTGCAATTGAGAAATCAGTATATTGTCTTGAAATATGACAATCTAATCAAAATGAGTGATGTTGCTATCAGGGGAAGTAAAGATCATGTTGTACTCTTTTCCTTAACCAAAGTTTTGTCCCACTAGGTTTTCCTGGTAAGATTTTTAATTAGGCAACTTCAATATGTATTGTGTTCCTTTTTTCCTTCACTGGGTTTTTGTCCCATTGAGTTTTTCCTAGTAAGGTTTTAATGAGGCATAATATTTGTTCATGGACATCCAAGGGGGAGTATTGTGAATATTATATGATCTGTATGTCCATAAATTATCCAACTCTTGACCTTTCATATGCTTTTCACTCCATAACCTCTCACTCTTAGAATTCCATATGTTCAATGCTATAACCTTATAGCTTCACCAATGAATGGCTTATAAGAGTTTCTTATGATTAATACCATTATGCTCATCTTTATTTCTTTATAACCATATGTATAGAATTCAATGGTTAGAGGCCGTATACAATGTATTGGTACTGACAAAAATGAAGTGAATAAGAATTCTCCCTTACTTTCTCTCCAACTTTCTCTCATCTTCTTCATCTCCCTCTTCCCTCATCCCTTATATTTTCCCGATTTTCATAACACAAAGGTGAATTTGACCCTATTAAGTGACACAACAATGAATATTAGTTATTTCTTGACATTGAATTTAGTATAATTGTTGCTTTCTGAGTTTTTCCTGGCAAGTTTTAATATTTTGATTTCGTTGTGTTATAAGATTGTTAACTATTTTCCTTCATGTCCAAAAACAATTTCAGACATTTTTCTAGATTGACAATCAAATTACTTCCATTTAACTTTTAGCATCAATGCCATATGTTTATTATATTATCAAGTAAAGGCATTATTATCTTTTTACTGATAAAAATAAATTTCATTTTAACCATAGAGTGCAATAAAGTTTCAAAAAATTTTGAGGTTAATTGAAACTAATTTGCTACCAAAGAGGCACAAGAGCCCCTAAAAGATCAAGACAAATCTCAAAATAAGAAGAATATGATAGGTTGGACCAATTTGATTGGGTCAACCATTTTTAAAATAAAAAAAAATTAAATTAATTCTTTTTTTAATTTTATTTAAAATTTAATATAAAAAACTTTAAAATCTTCACTTTCTCACCGATTTAGTTTTGAATTAGCATCGATTGACTTGCTAACTCTTGACCCAGTACCTCAACTGGTTCATTTGTTAATCCAGATTTAATAACCATGGTTAAAACCTGAGCGAGTAGCCAAGTATAGAGCCGGGAATTCGGGCCGAGCCCGTCGGGCCGGCCCGTTTAGGCCCGAGCCCGTCAAGGGCCAGGCCTATGATTTGGAGGCTGAAAATGGAAGCGGGTCTAAAAGGGCCGACTCTGTAGGGCTGCAAGCCCTGTAGGGCCGGCCCTTTTAGGCCCGTTTAACTTTTTTTTGTTTTTTTTAAATGGGCAATAAGCATTGGTCAGAGGTAGAGCTAACCTAACCTAACCCTCATATAAAAAATGCTCTCACATTGATTCAGACATCATTTGAAGCTTCTCTTCTTTGATTTTCTTTTTTCTTTTTTTGCATGTATACGCCAAAATCCAAATCAGGTGTTATATTATTACTGACATTTGAAGCTTGTAGGCTTGTTTGATTGTGGCTGTGAACTTATTTAATTGGTTATGAACATTAATTATAGTTTGAACTTAAGTTTTGTTAGATATGATTAGTTTTGATGATGTCAAATATAGATGTGAAGTGATAAGAGCAAAAAGTTTATATAATGTCTTTCTTTGACTAATTACTATATTTAATGTTACATATTTTGTAGATTAGTCAAGCAAAGAATGAAGAAGATTGAATTAATGAAAATGAACAAGAGGAAGAAGAAGAAGAGAAATTGAAGATAGTCAAGGAGATGCCTACTCGGATTATGAAGAATTATTATCAAGAGGAAAACCAAGAAGAAAGATATTGAAGAATGAAGAACTTGTTAGATCTTACAAGAAGATCAAAGATTCAAGTTGTTAGAAGTGATACTGGAGGTTTTTATGATGATACCGGAGGTTTCTATGATCAAATAATGGTTGGAATAGGTTAATACGAAGCTAAGATGACTTATATATGAGTTTTGGCACTTCCAGAGGTGTTATGCTCGAGCACGAGGTGTTTCACTCGAGCACAGGAAGAACTCACTCGAGCACGGATGAATTCACTCGAGCACGGGATGAACACTCTGTTCTACTCTGTTTTACGTTTAGCCTGAGTGAGGTCTAGTATTTTGGTTATATCTCTCAAACCACACATCGGATTGACCCGAAACCGGTGGCATATGAAATAAGACTCCCAACACGTAAAATGGGAACCAGTATCACATTAAAAGAAGATCAAATGAAGGAGATATGAATCGTGGAAAATGAAACTGAAATCACCGTCACTTTTTGACACAGGTTCGGTATTTTGAGCGTAACTTACAAACTACACATCGGATTGAGACGAGACCAGTGACAAATGAAAGTAGACTCAAAGAGCTTCCATGGATAGGTAATTTGCCTAATTTGAACGTATATTCTAGGAGTTATACCTTCTGGAAGTTGATGCTTGTGCAGACTAGCGAAATATACACTCTTTCGATCATAACTTGCAGAATACAAGGAGTTTGGAGTTGATTCTTGTTGCATTGGAATACATTTGGCAAGACCTTTCTTATGATACATCATTTAAATCAAATAAACAAAATTTTTCTAAAGTGGCCCCACATCACCCGCGAGTGCAAAAACTTTCTCTCTGAAAATATTGTGCGAGTGATGTCCAGAAGCAGCTGAAACGTGAAGAAAATTGCATCACTCGAGCACTAGGATCCATGCTCGAGCATTGGATGATTTCTCACTCGAGCACATGCAAGTTTTGTCATGGAAGTGATAACTCGAGAAGAAGCTTGTACGTGAAAGCATGAAACGCACTCGAGCATGACTGGTTGTGCTCGAGTGATTCGAGAATTCACTCGAGCAGATGCGAGTGAAGTGTAGCGAGTGCTTGCCCGAGAGGAAGTCTGAACGTGAAAATATGAACTGCACTCGAGTGAGCCATATTGCACTCGAAGTGAAGTTCTGACAGAAGCAACGAAGAAACACAGAGCCTCATAGCAATCAATCCAAACATGGTTAAATGTTATACAATCATTATGTTTTCACTTGTTATTGTTCCTAAACATTAACTAACATATATTTCAAGTGTAAAACAGGAGATTAAATATTTGGGTTGTATCTTCAAGAACGGAGGTCACAGCGAATATATTCACTCAACGTGATGAGTCACAGAAGAAAGAAATTCAGCTTTTGACAAATGATCCAACATACCCATGACTAATACTTCATCATATTAATGATTAAGTATTTTGCAGTGTGAAACAGGATATTAAACGTTCGGGTTGCAGATTCAAATAAAAGTCAATTACGGTGAACTTCATCATTACACTCCGAATGGCGGCTACCTACCACGACAAGCAACTGACCCACCATGAGAGATTGTTTGGAAACTCAAACATATTCATCTCGCTCCACAACGTTACTACAGCTCAAAATGAATCTTCCTGCTGTTCAACAAAACACTCCACTCTCCAACGGACAGTAGCTCGTTTTCAAATATGCTCAACGGTCAAATGAAGCAATGAGACTCCAACGGACGAATGCTTACAACGGTCATGATCTTCATCAACTATAAATAAGAGAGCACTCAACGTTGATGAAAGACAGAGAAAACAGAGCAACGACACCAACATGCGAATAACATGAATCCTCTGCTTCTACCCAAACACTCTCTGTTTTCCAGCTTCTGTATTACTTATTAATGAGAGAGTGATCATTTGTATTGTACTTCAATGAGTATTATATCCACTCTGTGAGAGAGTCTGTAAACACTTTCATCTATATTTCTGAGTTGATCTCAAGGTAAAGGGACCTTGAGAGGGTTGATTTTCTTACGGAGAAGCTGTAGAGAGAATTGCCAGTAAGACATTCTGCTCGTAAGACTTACAAGATGCAAGCAGTAGAGAACGTTGCTTCTCATAAGACTTACAGGAGTGTAAGCAGGTGAGAACGTTGCTGCTCGTAAGACTTGCATGAGTAAGCAGGAGAGGAAGATCTTCGGGATTGCTCTGCTCATAAGACTTGCCGTAAGGGGGAGTATTTCAGTGAGAGATTTGTAAAAGGTTTCACAAGTACCCGGTTAAACTTGTGGATTGTAAAGGCTTTTCTTGTGCCCGGATTAAACAAGAAGATAGTGGATTTGAAAATCTCAGGAGAAGCCTGGGGACTGGACGTAGGCCATCACAGATTGGACCGAACCAGGATAAATCACAGTTTGCATATTCTCTTCCCTAAACTCTTATATTTCCAGCATATATTTTTTAATCTAACTGTTGATTTATAAACCTTCATACTTACCACTTTCGTTAAGATACGAAAAGATTTCTAAAGTTTTTAAGTTTTTATTATACACCCAATTCACCCCCCTCTTGGGTGATAGCCGGTTCTAACAAGTTTTAGTGTTTGTGTTCTATTAAACTTGGATAATATTTACGTTTTAAATTAGTGTTGATGATATTTATGTTTTAAATTAGATATTTTAGTATTTATGAGAATAAGAAACAAAAAAGGAATGGCAAAAAAAAAAAATGTAAACGGGCCAAAAGCCCGCGAGCCGGCCCGCGGGCCTAACTTAAACGGGCCGGGCCGCCCTAAAAGGGTACGGATTTGGACTCGGGCCTAAACGGGCCGGCCCGTTTAGGCCCGATCCCGTCACGGGCCGGCCCTGCAGGGCCGGGCCGGCCCGTTTTCCCAGCACTAGCCAAGTACTCCCTCTAGTTCTTTTTATCAACTACTTTCTTCCTGTATCTCAAAATTTAAACTATTTTTTTTTATTTTCTACCTCTATTAAATATACATATTTATATTAATTGTCCTCCAGTCACTACTAATTCTCTTTTATTTAATCATTTATTACATATTTTCTCTTATAATTTATACTCATACTCTCTCATATTTGTTATTCATTCTCTCTCTTATGTTCATTTCATAAATAAAAGCATATTTGAAGAAAACACGATATTTTTAAGATATTTATTATTTTTAACTAATTTTAACCACTAATTCGTTTTACGCAATAAAAATAAAAGTTGTTTATAAGAAGGACTATTAATTTTTTTTAATTATTTTTGTCCTTACATTCTCGATTAGCGTGAAAAATTTGAAAACCGCCTGCGACCCAGTATCTGCTCTCAGTTTAGTTAATTCATTAATTTAGTAATATAAAATGGCAATAATTGGCCAATAATACTGTCCTACATTAGATTGACTTCTCTCTCCGAACTATAATCCAGTCAAAATCTTTCGAGTCCGGAACATACTCGAGAAAAGATTCAAAAGAAGTCCAAAAAATACTTTTCCCGATCTAATTCAATTTTCCTCTATAGTCCATACCGATTTCTGCTTCCCCCGAACCGCGATTCGTTTTCCTCTTTGCGCCAAAATTTCTCATATACTGATTCGATTATTTTGAATTCATGAGTTAAAATCATGTTATATTCGTCAGATCGGACGGTCAACGGCTCCCCAACCTCGTTCTTCAAGCACAAAGATCTTTGAATCTGGGCTTCGATTCATCAATTATAGGGTCCCTACCAGTTCAGAGGTCAAGTTATTTGTTAGCGTACCTCAAGAAAAGAAAGGAGAAATGAGGGTCGCAAAGTCTCAGGTATGGCAGCCATGTAAGAAGAAAAGGTTCTGATAGTTAGTCTGAGAAACTCTAGACTGTAGAGAGAGAGAGAGTGATTGAGAGAGGGGAGAAGGAGAAATTGGAAATCAGAATTGTGAGAAGAATCCGAGAAGATGACGTCGCGTTCGGGGTTTAGCAATAGCACGGTCCGAGTGGGGAAGTACGAGTTGGGTAGGACTTTGGGAGAAGGCAATTTCGCCAAAGTCAAGTTTGCGCGCAACACTGAGACTGGAGACAATGTGGCCATCAAGATTCTTGACAAAGAAAAGCTTCTCAAGCACAAAATGATTGGTCAGGTTTGAATCTTATTACAGATCCAGTCGGTAAATAAGGTGGTGCCATATATAATACATACTTTTGAATCACTTCCTTTTCTAATGCGTGATTAAGATTATTGGAGATGCTTTGATTTCACGTATGTATATGTAGATTGCTTTTGCATAATCTCAGGGCAAATTTTCCAAAATTCTGTATTGGTTTCGATTTCTTAATTATTCAAGTATGCTTGATGGGACTCCATGGTGCGCATGAACTGGATCCAAATTACAAGTGTAGAGAAAGAGAGGGAAAAAGTGGGTCCCGCATAAGTAGGGTGCATCCTTTATTCTCCATATTTATCTCCACTTCATCTAAAACACCAAAACCGTGCTTTTGGGATCTAATTCCATGATGCGTCTCTTACAGTTTTCTTGTTCAGGACAATTGGTAAAAGTCATATTTGTGACAGTTACCTGTGTCTCAACTTTCAAAATGTTGCTTGTTGAACTTTTCTTCCCTCTCTGTTTCTTTTTCCCCCTTTATTGAATTAGGAATTTTTTTTTTTTTTGCCCAAGGCATTGAATTAGGAATTAATTAACTGTTATTTCATTGTGATATGTCATAAATTATGCAATTATTATTATTTCTTTATTTGACATAATAATGCAATCCATTTTTTTTTTATTTAACTTCACAACAGTCACACCGACTGCATTCTATATTCTAAACTTTGACTTTCTACAAGCCTTCTCTTTTTTTTCTTTTTGACCAATACAAGCCTTCTCTTCAAACACATGTAGATAATTTATTTTATGATGAAGCATGTTATTAGTTTTTTGACACGTTCATAATATTGTACCAAAGACCAAAGATGTTCATTCTGCTCGAGACCATTTGACTTTTTATAATTAACTTTAAATTAAGTTAATCTTTTTGGCCTTTAAATAAAGTTAATTCAAAATTTCAAACAACATAAATATAGACTTCTAAATTACAATTTATCATTTTAAAATAAAATACACACACACACAATAAATAAACCAGTTACATAACATAATAGGACTAGACTAACTCCCTGCATTTGCAGGGATATATAGAATGATTTAAAGGATTGCACTGGGTTTGAGAACAAAAGTACGCTGAGAAATGCTTTTTTGAAACGAAAACAATGGTTTTTGATTTAGTTATATATATAAATTGATTTTTATATACAATCAAATCTTTCTTTTCCCTTGAATTCTAAAGTTTCTTCATCGACAAGCATCTACCTAACACTAATATATCTAGTATTTTTTTTTTGGCGACAAAATTTCTAATAACTAGAGTGTCCCCTGTTCATATATTAGATATTTAAGATATATAATTATCTAATATTTTAATACAAAAATAAATATTAACTAGAGTGTGCCCGGTTCATATGTAAATCTTTAGGGAAAATTAATCATTTGCTCCCCATTATTTTGCCTCAATTGTAATTCAATCCCTAAACTTTAACTTAGTGCAATAGAGGCCCTATAGTTTTGACTCAAGTTAAAATTCATTGCAATTTAGTACCTATAGTTTAGCTATTTTAAACTTTAGTCCCTAAGTTTTTTAAAATGTAAGGATGGACATTTTAAAAAGTTAAAAGTATAAGAATTGAGTTGTACTGAGTTAAAATTCAGGGGCTGAGTTTTAACTGACTCAACTATAAGAATTGAGTTGCATTGACTTAAAGTTCAGGGATTGAATTGTAACTGAGTCAAAACTATATGTACAAAATGATTAATTTTTCCAAATATTAACCTGTTGTTTTTGTTTTAGCCAAAATCTTCCCATTCAATTGAGCTCTCACCAAAAGGGAAAAAAACAAAGAAAAGAAAAACCTGGAGGCTTCGTGTTGTGAGCGTCTGATAGTGTGATCTTCCAAAATACTTTCTGTAAACAAGAATGGCATATGCTCTTAACATTCAAAACATTCATGTCGAAGCCATGTCCAAGTTGACAAGTGTTCAAGCTCAGCAATATATTTCTGTCTGAACCCATCTCTGACGTGTCTTTAGTATATCATGACAATATGCCTGAAAATAGATGTTTCTGGTTATTGTGTAATGCCTTCTAGACTTTCAATATGTTGTACTAAAATGGTAAATGGTAGAAGAAGCAGATGGCTTGGGTTTTAAACTTGTAGTGGCACTTAACTTTGGAGTTTAGAAATAGGTGAACTTCTATGTAAATAAATATATACTGTTTGCTACAATCTAGGTTAAACTTAAAAAGATAATATTTCAACCCAAGACAAAGGAATTATCTTATTGTTCAGATTTAAGGAGAAAGACAGAAAAGAAAATTAATTTAATTTGGCTGGTATACTTGGTAATATTTATGACAAGGTGCTTTTGATATCTGTGTTACCGCTTTACTTTTGTATCTAATTTGTCTACGAACAGGATGATAAGTTAATGCTTTTATGTTCATCACTAGCTAGTTTGTACAATATCAAATATAATTGGTGTGGTTTTTGGAGTTGAATTTTAACTTGCCATGGCCATATAAATCTGAGTTCACTAATTTAGTTGTGGAAACGCTAATATTCTGCTCTTGCTTAACCTTCTGTTGTCTATCATTATGCAGATAAAACGAGAAATTTCAACGATGAAATTGATTAAACATCCAAACGTCATACGCTTGTACGAGGTTAGCAGGCGGTGAATGACCCCCTCCTACTATTATTGCAGCTATGCACCTTTTTCCCCTGATCAAAATCTATCTTGCTTCTATCTAAATTGTAATTGACTTACAACAGCATTCATGATGTAGGTCATGGCCAGCAAAACAAAGATATACATTGTATTGGAATTTGTGACTGGAGGGGAATTATTTGATAAAATTGTAAGACTGTCTTGCCTTTCTATTTTCTTCTGATGGCAATCAAAGTCCAATATATTAATACAACTTGTTGTATATTAAGTTTCTTTCTTTTGATAGAAATCAAGGGTTTCCCCTCTCGAGTTGTATCTTAAGTTTTATGTGCTTTATTTTTATTTTCATGAGACAGGCTAGCAAGGGGAGGCTGAAGGAAGATGAAGCCAGGAAATATTTTCAGCAGCTTACATGTGCTGTGGATTACTGTCACAGTAGAGGTGTTTTCCATAGAGACCTAAAGGTGTGTCTCTCACATAACACAGTTGTTCCATCTTTTTATTTGACTTCTTTTTCCATTTTTTTGTGGAAGAAGAGGGGTGATAATGAAGCTATAATAATATCTTCAATAAATAATTCATTTTAAGTGGAAGAATTCATTGTTGAGTGAAGTAGAATTCATTGTCCCTTACAATGTTAAAATGACATAAAGTAATTGAACTTTGCCAACCTAACTCGATGGAATGCTTGGCTAACCATGAAAATGATAAAGTATCCATGCAATCTTCCAAAAAACCAAAGTTTTGCATTTGAGTGATCAAATTATTGGACATTCTTCATTTTTTTGGGTTGCTTCATCAAATAATGGTAATGTAAGAATCTGCTCCTTCAGGTTAGCTATTCAATAAAATTTATGTGATAAACTTGAGTTTTGGAGGATCAAAGTGAAAGCTATTCAATAAAATTTATGTGAGAAACTTTAGTTTTGGAGGACCAAAGTGAAAGTATTGTATGAACAATAATTGTGATTTGCTGTGTTTTCTTGGGAGTTTAACATGTTACTATATGTTGTCTATTGCAGCCTGAGAATCTGTTGTTGGATGCTAGTGGAGTACTTAAAGTGTCTGATTTTGGATTAAGTGCGCTTCCTCAACAAGTCCGAGTGGGTACAGTGAAAAAGTCCTCATAAAATTATAACAATCATATCCAAGTTGTAATTCATGATCATATTTGTATCAGGAAGATGGATTGCTGCACACAACATGCGGTACGCCAAATTATGTTGCCCCAGAGGTATGGTAGCTACTGCTACAAGTTACTATACCATTGTCTGATAGAAGTCCAATCTTGACTTATTCAAGGAAGGCCAAATGTGCCCGAGTAGAAGCAAAGCACGTTTGACTTAGTATGCTTTTATGATTTCTTTTATTTTAATTCCTAGGATCGTGTTAGTTGCTGAAAACATGGGAATACCCACTAATCCCACGTTTGAGGCAGAGTATGTTAGTGTCCTTTATTTCAGTTTTTATTAACAGAAAACCCAAAAATATAGCTCTGTAAAATCATTATAAATTGGCTACGAGCCCCATGGAATATACACAGAATTTTACGGAGTGAAACACTTATGAGGGAGATTCTCCAGGTCTGTTAGAAAGCTAAGAGTGAGATCCTTGCTCTTACCTTCCTGATAGAATTTTTCTTTTATCTATCTTAATTTCCTTGGCATCAGAGGCATGTCGATTCATTATGGTGGTAACTCGATCATCGCACGCCACGCAGGAGCCGGAAGACAATCCTTTTGGCAACGACCCTTTAGCTGCCATTGCTTCCCTGCTCGAGTCATTAGACATATTGAATGAGAAGGTTGCGGCTTTGGAAGCCAATTCCAGGAAGCACCACCGTGCTAAGGGTGTTTACCGATATCGGGAGGGAGAAAGTGACGAGGAATTAGATAGCCATCTAAAAAACCCAAGGCTGCCTTATACAAAAATTGACTTTCCCAAGTTCAGTGGCAGCGACCCTCGGGGGTGGATACTGAAAGCCGAAAAATATTTCCGCTATTATGAGACTCCAGAAGATGATAAGGTCGATATCGCTTCCATGTATTTGGAAGGTGACGCTCTTGACTTGTTTTCTTGGATCATGGGACAAAGAACAGTGGTGTATTGGGAAGAACTCGTCGAAGCTTTTCAAGAACAGTACGGGCTTCCTGAATACCAGAACCCAAACGAATATTTGTGTAGTATTAGGCAGACAGGAACAGTACTTGAGTACAAATTAGAGTTTGCAAAACGACAATCGCAGGTGAGGAACTGGTCGAATCACTGCTTGTTGGGTGTTTTTGTTAATGGCTTGAAAGAAGAACTCAAGTCAGATATGTGTATTCATAATCCAAGGGTTGTCTATTAGGCCACCAGCCTTGCATTAGAATATGAGACCAAGCTCCAAAATGCCACAAAGCCCAAACCCAATTGGTATTCAGCCCAATCACGTACCACCACAACACCACGTGACTTCCGTGGCAACTCTTATGCTGGATAGAGTTCAATCGCATCAGTGTCCGGCACCAAGGCTGTAACCGCACACCACCGTCCGAATATCAGTGCCGTAGAGACAAGGGCCTGTGCTTCCGATGTGGCTTGAACTTCCGACCAGGCCATCGATGTGCGAGCTCGCTCTAATGGAGATAACGGAGGAGGGAGACGAAATCATACCACCCATGCCTAAGGACGTCGCTGAAGATGAAGGAGCAGCAGCAGTGGAAATCTCGTTCAACGCCGTTCTCGGAAAACCATCAGCGTCTACGATGAGATTAGTAGGAACAATCAAGGGCCGATCGGTGATAATTCTGGTGGACAGTGGGGCGACCCACAACTTCATTTTCGCTGAGTTGGTTGCCGAGCTATCGCTACCCATGGAACAAACACCAACCTTTGGAGTTTAGATTGGTGACGGCAGAATGGTGCGCTGCAATCAGATATGGGCTGAAATTGAGGTACAAGTCTCTAAAGTAACCATCAAACAGGAATTTTTTTCTTTTTCCTTGAAAGCAACTGACCTTGTTTTGGGCATAAAGTGGCTTGCGTCTTTAAATATAGTCCAGGCTAATTGGCATGATATGTTTGTGATCTTTTGGATTGAGGGAAAGAAATATAAGTTACAGGGAGTGAAGGCGAACACACACGTACCTATACAATTCCAAAGTTTGGGGTTAGAGCAGGAACCAGAGGCAGATTCGGACAATAATCTGTCATGGAGGGTTTTGAATCAAGAATTCTCAGAGATATTTTCTGAACCTAGACAAGTACCACCACCACGTAATCATGCACACACCATTCGTTTGCTGCCTAATGCCTCCCCTCCAAACTTGAGACCTTATCGGTACCCCTACTACCAAAAAGATGAAATCGAGTCACAAGTGGCAGCGTTACTCAAGAAGGGATTAATTAGACCCAGCTCAAGTCCTTTTGCTAGTCTGGTGTTGTTAGTGAGCAAAAAAGATGGATCCTGGAGGTTATGTGGGATTACTAACGTCTCAACAAACTTACCATCCCATATAAGTTCCCTATTCCCAATATTGATGAGTTGTTGGATGAATTGCATGGGGCTGTTTTCTTTTCCAAAATTGACTTAAGGTCGGGGTACCATCAAATTCGTGTAGCCCCTACGGATGTACACAAAACTGCATTCCGTCATTATGAATTTGTGGTCATGCCATTTGGGCTCACTAACGCCCCAGCCACTTTCCAATCAGTTATGAATGATTGATTTCGCCCTTACTTGAGAAAATTTGTTCTTGTCTTTTTTGATGATATTCTAGTTTATAGTGCTAATGCTCACCTACACCTTGAGCATCTGCGAGTGGTTTTTCAGATTTTATAGCAGAACTCATTCTATGCTAATGACAAGAAGTGCTTCATGGGGCAGACTCGGATTGACTATCTAGGGCACATTGTATCAAGCAAAGGCGTAGAAGTGGTCCTTGACAAGGTTACCGTCGTAACCAATTGGTTAGTGCCTACATCGGTAAAGGAATTGAGAGGCTTTTTGGGGCTCATCGGCTACTACAGACGATTTGCGAAAAACTATGATATTATAGCTCGCCCTCTCACATAACTGACTAAGAAAAATGCTTTCCTATGGACAGACCATGCTCAAAAGGCTTTTGAAGAGCTCAAGGGTGCGTTAAGCACAACTCCTGTCTTGCAATTATCCAATTTCCAACTCCCATTTGTGGTTGAGTGTGACGCATCCATGAGTGGGGTTGGGGCTGTTCTCATGTAGAATGGACATCCTATTGCATATTTCAGCAAGGGATTCTCCCCTACCAACAGATATAAGTCCGTATATGATCATGAACTGCTTGCTTTGGTCTTGTCATTACAAAAATGGCGCCATTACCTGCTGGGACGTCATTTTTTTTGTCCAAACTGATCATTGCAGCCTCAGATATCTTTTAGATCAGAGAATAGACACAAATTCCCAATAGTGCCTTATGGTTAAACTCTTGCCTTTTGACTTCACTATCAATTACAAGGCGGTGAAGGAGAACACCGCTGCTGATTCTCTCTTTTGAAGGCCACAATATGCAGATTTTTTCGAGCCAGTAATGCCATTGGCTGTGGATGTTCAACAATTGCCTCAGTTTTTGATGGCAAACCCCGAGACCAAGAAGAAAATGGAGGCTTTGCTGCATGACCTTGAATCAATACCACATCATAGCATCATCAATAACAGGTTGTACTACAAAGGTAGATTGGTAATACCAAGTAATTCTTAGCTACGCACAAGCCTATTAGAAGAAGCTCACTCAACACCAATAGGAGGGCATGGTGGATACCTTAAGACATTAAAACGGGTGACGGCCCATTTGTACTGGCAAGGCATGAAGACAGATGTCAAACGCTTTATCCAACAATGTGCAACTTGCCAGCAACAGAAGTATCAAACACTCGCACCAGCAGGATTGCTACAACCACTCCCAATCCCTGAGCGAATGTGGGAGGATTTTTCCCTTGACTTCATCACTGGCCTACCCAAATCTCGAGGGTATGATGTTATATTAGTAGTTGTTGACCGGATGAGCAAATATAGCCACTTCATCGCGTTGTCACATCTGTATACAGCAAAATCAGTAGCCCAAATATTCTGCCAAGAGGTGGTAAGACTACATGGGATGCCTCGATCTATCATTTTAGACCGTGACTTGGTGTTCCTAAGCACTTTTTGGCAAGAATTATTCGGACTGAGCCAAACCAGATTAAACATGAGTACCACCTACCATCTCAGACGGACGGGCAGACAGAGTTGGTGAATCGATGTTTAGAAACCTACCTCTAGTGTTTCGCCCACGATCAGCCGCGCTTATGGAGCAAGTTCCTGTGTTGGGCGGAATTCTCCTTCAACACAGGTTTTCATGTGGCGGCACAAAATACTCCGTTTCAGCTGGTATATGGAAGAGAACCTCCACCCCTTCTTCCATACGTGTGAGGTGAGACTTTAGTGGGTGAACTGGAAGAACAGCTAGAAAAACGTGATGATATGCTGCGAATCCCAAGGGAAAATCTGCTAAAGGCACAAGACCGAATGAACTCAAGCTGATCGACATAGACGGGACCTTGAGTTCACCCCAGGGGATTCGGTGTGGCTAAGGATTCAACCTTACAAACAGAAGTCCCTAGCCAAGAGAAAGTACAAAAAACTATCCTCACAGTTTTTTGGTCCTTACATGGTGCTGAGGCGCATTGGTCAAGTAGCTTATGAACTTGCACTCCCGGCAGAAGCCAAGATCTACCCGGTTTTCCATGTTTCCCTCCTTTGGCCGGCCTATGGCCAACATCCAGCTAATCCACCTGCACCATTACCACTCTCTGCTGAAAAAGAATTGCTGCTTACTCCCTTCAAAATCCTCAAACACTGCTGGATCGCCAACAAATTGGAAATTCTAGTTCAATGGGGGAATTGTTCAGTGGAAGATGCGACATGGGAAGAGTACGATCTACTTGCAACACAATTTCCTCAGTTTCGCCTTGAGGACAAGGCGAGTTTTCAGGGGGAGAGTAATGATAGAAGTCCAATCTTGACTTTTTCAAGGAAGGCCAAACGTGCCTTAGTAGAAGCAAAGCACGTTTGACTTAGTATGCTTTTATGATTTCTTTTATTTTAATTCCTAGGATCGTGTTAGGTGCTGAAAACATGAGAATACCCACTAATCCCATGTTTGAGGCAGAGTATGTTAGTGTCCTTTATTTCAGCTTTTATTAACAGAAAACTGAAAAATATAGCTGTGTAAAATCATTATAAATTGGCTACAAGCCCTGTGGAATATACACAGAATTTTACAGAGTGAAACACTTATGAGGGAGATTCTCCAGGTCTGTTAGAAAGCTAAGAGTGAGATCCTTGCTCTTACCTTCTTGATAGAATTTTTCTTTTATCTATCTTAATTTCCTTGTGATCCAATCGGTGCTAACATTGTCTCATTGGCCTTTTTCTTCCTTTATCACTGCTTCCCTATTACAGGTGCTCCACAACAAAGGTTATGATGGTGCGAAGGCTGATCTTTGGTCATGTGGTGTTATTCTCTTTGTTCTAATGGCTGGCTTTTTACCTTTTGAAGAAAGCAACCTTGTGGCTTTGTATAAAAAGGTGATTCTTGTTTACCCCTAGTTGAACTCATGATTTAAAATGCAGTACACTTGAGCATCTTGAAGTGAAAGTGGAATTCATTTGCTAAAATCAGGTTGTACTTTTGCAGTATCGCCTATGAATCCTAATCAAAATACCCATGACCTTGCAATTGGGTCTTAAAATTCTACCAGAATTCTTTAGTTCTAGTGTGGCCACACATGGCATCAATTGCATCTTGGAAGTAGTGAAAGGCTCTGATATTAGTTGATAAGAACCTTTGTGGGAACTATTTGAAAGCTAGCTTAAAGTTTGAAGATACTTAGTATATCGTATAATTTGTTCTCATACTTCCAATATGGTTAATGTCTAATAAGTTGCAATGGGGTCCCACCATTTGTGGCTTTTGTTTTTCTGTTGGGGGTGGGGTATGAAGGAATCTGTTCTACCAATTGAATGTTATTTGAACTACTAGTATATCACTTTGAAGACTTGACTTCAAAGCATTATAGCTTTTATTACAGTTATATGGGGTACTATATTTTGTTTGAACTTTTATGTTCACAGTGCTGCTTCGCAAGGTTTCTGATTTGCTATGCCTTACAGATATTCAAGGCTGAGTTCACGTGTCCACCCTGGTTCTCTTCAAGCGCAAAGAAATTAATCAAGAGAATTCTTGATCCCAATCCTGCTACAGTATGTCCCTGAATTATGTTGTTTTCAATTAATTGGGTTCACAGATCCACTAATTTGATTTATGTGAAATATTTTACCTTTTTCTTCCATCTTGGCTGAAAACATCAACTTCATTCCCATTTTGGTGATCTAAAACAGCGAATTACAATGGCTGAGCTCATTGAGAACGAATGGTTTAAGAAGGGATATATGCCTCCTAGATTTGAGCAGGCCAATGTCAGCCTTGATGATGTAGATGCCATTTTTGGTGATTCAACGGTAAGCGTTTTTGTTTACATTCTTGCTGATGATTTTTGGGGATAAAAATACAATAACTCCTATTTGAAAACGTGACTTCATTCTCAAAAAAAAAAAAAAAGAAAAAAAAAAGGAAAAAAAAAAGCCCCTCAACTATTCCATTTCATGATTTAAATCCTTTTGTCCATTTCTTGTAACGTCAAATACAATAATGGAGAAGCCTCCTTAATGCTTTCTTCATTGGTCCAATGGCCCACTCCAGTCGTGTGGAAACAACAAATGACACAATTGAGGTAGTATCTGTAATATATATATATATATATATATACTATCTCTTATTTTAAATACAAGATATAGTTAACTTTTTTTAGAGATATTAAAATGCTAAATAAATTATTTCAAACTATTTTTCCTTTTGTAAACTAATATATAATATAATGATATATAATATATTATATGATTAAATAATTTATTTAGCTTTCTTAATTTTTCTAAAGAAAAATTAACTGTGCCTTGTAGACAGGAGGGAGTATATAGTAGCATCTGTGTTTTGTTTATATGTGTGTAAAGAGAAGGTAGCGTCTTTGTTAAACACGAGAATAAGCACACTTTAAATACTGAAGGATGATAGTGAAGAAATGTATTCTACAATTTTGTGAGGTGCCGCATATGACTCTAAATTGATGGTGGACAATATCATTTTTCCATGAACTCTTTCCCGGTAAGATATGGAAGGCGAAAGGAGATCAAAACATTGAGATATATGATTGCCCGATTGTATCCTTCAATATCTTATCTATAAACCTATTAAGTATATTCCAAACTACCCATTTTCTTATTATTTATCTAATTACTCTTACTATTCCTATTTTTACATGTCAATATACTCTCTGACAAAAGAATTTTGTCCTCAAGGATTAGCGTACAGAAGGTAAAATATATATCTAGAATAACAAAATTTAGAGAAGTGGGGTTAAATATTTTTAATTATTTTTTACCCTTTTATCTTGTATCTTATCTTTTGAAATTGTATAACTCTATTCTCTAAATTTTTTTAAATTCAATTTCTAAAATTTTTTCCTTCCCTCCCATTCAAATCCCTTGTGCCAAATGAGTTGCTAAGAAATAATTTGAAAACAAAACTAATGCACATTAAGGTGTGTTTGGTTTGAGGGAAGGGGTGGGAGGGTGGGTAAATTATTTTTTTGGGCGGGAATTCAAAATTTAAAAAGAATGAGAAGGTAAATTTTGAGAGAGAACCTAAAATTTAAAATTTTTAGATTTATTTTGTTTAAAATTATAATTTTCTATCCTCCCCTACACTCCCCTCAAACCAAACACACCGTAAGAACCCAAACTTTGCTGCAGTGTAACTCCTGTTGTGAGGCCCATTGTCACCCCTCATGTATGCCCATGCGATCTCCATTGCTGAACCTTCGGGGACGGTGCGTCCCACATTCATCCAAAGGCTTTTGAACCCATAATGTTTTAGGAGCCCAAATTTCATTCCAATAAAATGCCATAACTGGATTTATGCTGCCCATTTCAAGGTGTGCGCTGTTTGCTGCTGCCCCCGTTAAACAAACCGAGTGTTGGCAGCTATCTGAAATGTGAAATTATTGAAAAACAGAGAAAAACTTGACCATTCGATACAATGGGCCTCTAGGTCGTCAGCCTTCATCGATTGATATAGCCCTGTTCGGGTGTCGGGGTCGGAACTCCTCCCATTGATGAACGATGCAAACTGCTCCGGTGAACACAACGCAGTTAACATGGGTGAGGTGGATGATCATTATGGAGTTGCTCGGCCAAGAAATGGTTGCGAGAGTTTGTTCATCGCTGTGTTCGAATGAGTTGATGGAAGCCCGCTGTAAATACTACTGCTTTATGGTGCGACAGCGGTCGGAAAACAAGACGAATCACGGAGGTGATGCAGGAAATCCTTCGATAGTGCTTGAGTTGTGGCTGTGATTGTGGTTCGAAACTTGGATGGTCCCTTAACGCTCGTACTTACTCGTTCACTGTCGAAACATGCTTCAGCTGTGCTAACTCTGTGACTTCGTATGATGATTGACTCTCCAGCGGCCACCTGCGGCTTACATATCCTACTCCCAAACTACGCTTTTCTTGTTATTTAGCTCATTAGCCTTGTTACTCCTATTTCCATATATCAATTATATGCATTCTAAGTTTGATCCTGATATGAAATCATAATTAGATCTGTGTTTGTGGGTGTCATTATTAGATCTGTTAGTGGGTTTCATCATTATGTCAGTGGATCTGTGGGCCTAAGTCAGTATTAGTGGGCCTAATTCAAATTGGTCATTAAGGACCAACCTATATACTTATAAAAAGGGTCCCTATCTCTTATTTTTCAGTCTACTTTGTTTTGTGTATAACTCTCATAAATCAGAAATATTCAGTTTCTCTCTAATCTCTCTTCTTCTTCTTCTTCCATTTCTATTCTTTTAACACTACCATAACAATTGGCATAAGAGCCATCTCTTCTACACTTCATGGTGCACACCAAAAAATAAGAAATGGAAGAAAGGTTGTAGAATCTTAAAGGGCATCTTAGCTTCATGATAGAGATACCGCAAGTTGTTACTAGCCTTCAAGATCAGAACATAACACTTCAAGAACTGAACAGGGGCCTTTAAGACAGGGTCGAAGGCATCTCTACTCAATTTCAGAACCTGGCAGCAGCAGTAGAGGAAATAAGAACTGCCGTTGCCAATCTTGGTGCCAATCAAAATCATCCCAGGAATGGTCCTCGCCCGAATTATCCAAAAAATGGTAATCCTTATCATCATGAGAGACCGAATCACCATGATAATGGCAAGCCAAGGCAATTTCAGTACACTAGGATGGAATTTCCAAAAATTTTCTCCGGCGTCAACAATTGATATTTCAGCATGGATCTTGAGGTGTGAACGATTCTTTGAGCTAGATGGTACTCTAGAAGATCAGAAGGTTAAGATTGCAAGTTTACATGGAAGATGGCGCCTTCCATTGGCACATGTTGCGTGAATGGGGCAATAACCCTCTAAATTGGGCAGAGTACATTAAGGAATTGAAAGGCTGCTTTGGGCCAACGTATGAATTGCCAATGGAGGATCTTTTGTTGCTGCAACAATCAGGTTCTTTGAGCGAATTCAATGCAAGATTTGATCTTTGTTCAGTTAAATTGCGTCTTCCTGAGGAATTATTGGTGGATGCCTATTTGACAATGATTAATGAGGAGATTTTGGGCCTAGTGAGAATGTTCAGACCGAAGATGCTTCGAGACACCAAATCTCTTGCAAGAATGCAAGAAATATCTGATGAATGTCTTAAGGGAAAAAAGGCGTCGGAAAATAGATTTAAAACTGCAGGGTCATCATCTTTGGCATTTTCCTCTAATTCACGTGCCACATCAACTCCCTCAGTGGCTCATTCTGAATCGAACACATCAGCGTCCTACAAAAATGCCTTGTTAGTGGGTGGGTCCCAGAGAATCAATAATTCCACTACAATTCCAATGGCAAAGAATACATCTTTCATCAATAACAACAGTTCCAGAGTCTCAAAGGTAATTTCAGCTGAAGAAGAGGCCGAACACAGAGCTAAGAATTTATGTTTTTTTTGCCATGGGAAGTTCTTGAGAGATCATCGGTGCCCACAAAGGCAGCGCATGCAGTTGCATCTCATTGAGGCAGATTCTGCCCAGGAAGAGAATCCCAACCCAGAAACAGAGTTGGAGGCTTCTAGGGATGATTCTCCATCATTATTATCCCTTCACGCAATACATGGTGTTAAATCTGAGGTGGCTATGAAAATTTCAGGTTCAGTGGGTTGTAGGAACATCCAAAGCCTCATTGATAATAGGAGTACCCTGGATTTTCTTGATTTGCACTTAGTTAAAAGACTGGGTTGGCGTAGTGATGGCACTAAACCTTCTTTTGTTCAGGTTGCAGGGGGTACAAAACTGAAGATACATGGCTGGTGAAAGGGTTTTAGGCGGGCAAATGCAAGGATTGAATTTCATTTGTGATCTAAGAGTCATGGAATTAAATACCTATGACATTGTTTTGGGTCTTTCTTGGCTCAAAACCATCAAAAACGCTTTCTGGACCTATGACCCCCTTGCTATGCATTTTTGGTATCATCATAAATTGTGCACCTTACAACCTTCCTCTCCTTGTTCGTTACAGGTTGTGACACAGGGTAAAATGGGGACTAAGGACCTTGATCTCAAGCACATGTACCTGGTATAGCTGCTACAGCCTCAAGAAATGCTGCTTATTCAATGCTTCTTTATAGAAGAAACCCTTGAGTCAATCCCAAGTGAGGTGTCACACATACTTAGCAAGTTTAAAGATGTGTTTGAAGAGCCAAAAGGGATGCCTCCATTGAGTGAGGGGCACAACCACCCTACTATTCTAAAGGAAGGGACTGACCTTATTAGCCTCAAGCCATATCGTTACTCAATCGCACAAAAGGATGTCATTGAAACACAAGTGGAGGAATTACTTGAGAATGGAGTTATACAAGAAAGCTCTTCTCCTTTTTCATCCCCTATTGTTCTAGTTAAGAAAAAGGATGGCACATGGCACATGTGCATTGATTTTAGGGAGTTGAACAAGAAAACAGTGAAGAATCAATACCCAATTCCTCTGATTGAAGACTTGTTGGATGAGCTACCCCATGCCAAGTGGTTTACCAAGCTCGATTTAAGGGCCGAGTACCACCAAATCAGAATGGAGCCTCAAGATGTTTATAAGAGAGCGTTTAAAACTCACTCCTGTCATTATGAGTGGCTAGTCATGCCATTTGGTTTGACTAATGCTCCAGCCACTTTTCAAGGAGTTATGAATGATATTTTTAAAGTTTTTTTGAGGAAATTTATATTGGTATTTTTTGATGATATACTGATATATAGTTCCTCTATTGCATATCATGTGTTACATCTAGAGGAGGTGCTGAATACGTTGCATAGACACCATTATTTTGTCAAGAGGAGCAAGTGCATGTTTGCTCCTACTACTGTTCAGTACTTAGGGCACGTCATTAGTGGAGGCATGGTATCCATTGACCACAAGAAGATCCAGGCTGTACTGTGAAGCAGTTGAGGGCTTTTCTTGGCCTAACTGGTTACTATAGACGTTTCATCAAAGGGTATGGTAGTTTGGCCAAGCCTTTGACCAGTTTACTTCAAAAGGATGTCTTCCAGTGGTCAGAATCAGCTGCTGTATCTTTCACCAGCTCAGAAATGCCCTTGTTTCGGCACCTGTATTAGCTCTTCCAGATTTCACCAAGGTTTTTGTAGTGGAGTTAGATGCGTGTGGGCTTAGTATAGGGGCTGTTTTAATGCAGCAAGGTCAGCCTATTGCATTTTACAGCAAAGCATTAAGTCCCAAGGACATGAAGCTTTCTATTTATGAGAAGGAACTTCTAGCGGTAGTACAAGCGGTTGAGCATTGGCATCAATATTTGGAAAGGGGTAAGTTTATCATCCGTTCAGACCAACAAAGCCTCAATTATTTGCTTGGCCAAAAGCTCAAAACTCCCTTTCAAATGTATTGGATTGCAAAATTGATGGGATACGACTATGAGATTTATTACAAAAAGGGGCATGATAATTCAGTAGCAGATGCCCTCTCAAGGTTGCATGGTTCTCAGCTGTTTCAGATTATGTTGGACACTTCTCTTGAACTGTTAGATTTGGTTAGGGGCAGTTGGGAAATAGATGGGGATTTGGCTGCTCTCATAGTTGAATTAAGAGAGAAGGGTGGCAGCATTGGGCAATACACTTGGGAAGGGGCCATGTTGAGAAAGAAGGGTAGATTGGTGGTTGGTTCAGATTCTGTTTTGAGACAAATGATCCTTGAGTGGTTGCATGCTAGCCCTCAAGGGGGCATTTGGGTATAAATGCTACTTACTCCAAGATGAAGGGTCTATTTTGATGGAAAAACTTACATAAAGATGTGCTGGATTTTGTAAGAGTGTGTGACACATGTGCTCGTTGCAAGTATGAAACAGTGGCTACACCTGGACTACTTCAGCCACTACCCATTCCTAGCAAAGTTTGGGAGAGCATAGCTATGGATTTTATTGAGGGTCTTCCAAAGTCCAATGGTAAGGAGGTTATTTGGGTGGTTATTGATAGGATGACAAAGTATGCACATTTTATTGCTTTGTCCCATCCTTTTTCAGCATCTTCCCTTGCTGAAGCTTTTTTAAACAATATTTACAAGTTGCATGGAGCTCCTACTAAAATTGTGAGTGACAGAGATCCGGTATTTGTTAGTAATTTTTGGAAAGAGTTTCTTAAGTTTTTGAGGGTAGACCAAAAACTCTTCATCTTACCATCCACAAACCGATGGACAATCAGAAGTGTTGAACCACTGTTTAGAATCCTACCTCCGGTGTATGTGTTGGGAATGCCCTAAGGAGTGGAGTACTCGGTTGCCACTAGCTGAGTGGTGGTATAACACAAACTTTCACACAGCAACTAAGTCTACGCCGTATGAATTGGTATATGGGCAGAAATCTCTGCTCTATTCTCCTTATTTGCCTCGTTCAGCCATTGTAGAGGCGGTTGATAGGAGCTTTGTAGCTAGAGAACATGTGCTTGCAGTTTTGAAGCATCACCTTCATCGTTCAGTTAATACAATGAAGCAAAGGGCTGATGCAAGGAGGTCTGATCGGTCTTTTGAGGTTGGACAGTGGGTTTTTCTTAAGTTGTAGCCTTATAGGCAGGTCTCAGCTGCTACGCGGAGCTCACATAAACTTGCTCCTCGGTTCTTTGGTCCCTACAAGGTTGTGGAGAGAATTGGTCCAGTTGCTTATAAATTACAGCTGCCATATGAATCTAGAATTCATCCCACATTTCATGTTTCATTGCTGAAACTGTGTCCAGACCCTAGTGTCAAACAGTGGCATCATCCTATTGATTGGCCAGCTGTTCCCCCTACTTTGTATCCTGAGAAAATTTTGCAGCAAAGGGTGGGAAAGAAGAAGCGAAGGATTATTACTGAAGTTTAAATTCAGTGGTGTGGTCTTCCGAATGAGGAAGCTACATGGATTTCACTTTATAGCTTGTAAAAAGAATTCCCAGAGTTTGTGTCAGCTAACCCTTGAGGACAAGGGTGTTTTGGAGGGGGGGCATTGATATGAAATCATAATTACATCTGTTAGTGGGTGTTATCTTTAGATCTGTTAGTGGATTTCATCATCATGTCGGGCTTTAGATCTGTGGGCCTAAGTCAGTCTTAGTGGGCCTAATTCTAATTAGTCATTAAGGGACCAACCTATATACTTATAAAAGGGGGTTCCTATCTCTCATTTTTCAATCTGCCTTGTTTTGTGTACAACTCTCTGATTTGAGTAATAAACCAGAAATATTCAGTTTCTCTCTAATCTCTCTTCTTCTTCTTCCATTTCTATTCTTTTAACACTACCCTAACAGATCCCATTGTATGTTATTTACCTAATTGTCCTTGCTACTCCTGTTTTCTCATACCAATTATATGCATTCTAAGTTTGATCTCAATGTATGTTATTTACCAATTACCCTTGCTATTCTTATTTCCGCATATGAATTATATGCATTCTAAGTTTGATTTCATTGTATGCTCTGGTGCATAGGATTCTGAAAATCTTGTGGTCGAGAGGCGGGAAGATGTGCCAGCAGCTCCTCTAACTATGAATGCATTTGAGCTCATCTCTACATCCCAAGGCCTCAACCTCAGCAGTCTTTTTGAGAAGCAAATGGTATGTTTATTTTATCTTATTAGTGAAACAATATGCCCTAGGAAAATGGACGCAGTCATGGACTCAAGTTATAACATTGTGGGAATACTATGATACAATTAAGCCTAAAGGGTTCATATATAATTAATTTTAGTGCCGTGTTATGTCTATTAAGAGCGACTGACGAATTTGAAATACTGAATTATTCATGCTTTATATGGCAGGCTTTCTTTTACTCAATGTTGGCAAGCAAATATATAGTTATGGAATGGGTGAAGGATAAATTTTAAAAGATAAAATAAAATAAAGTAATTTCCCTTTGAAGGTTGCTTGAATTGTCCACCTTTCATATTCCTGTCTTGCAACTAGGGACTTGTAAAAAGGCAAACAAGATTCACTTCCAAATGTTCAGCAAATGAGATAATTTCAAAAATTGAGCAAGCTTCAATGCCTTTGGGTTTTGATGTTAAGAAGAACAACTGTAAGGTAAAATGTACTACTATTGCTGTTCCTGTCTCTAATTTGTGTTATCTCATTTCTATTTTAACCCAGTCTGTACCACATTTCATTCTTTTTGCTATAAAAGTACTATGTAAGGCTGCTAGATAATAGAGATAAGTGAACTAACTATCAATTTGGTCCTCTAGGGATTGTTTCTTTCAATTTAGTCACTCATTTATAATACTTGCAATGTTACTCTTGCCAAATTTGCTGGCAAAAAGTATCGAACTTAACAATTAACAAATTTTTAAATTTGGTGATAAATTTTGGACCGAAGGAGAGTGGAAAGGAAAGATTATGTGAATGTTTGATGATTGAGATTGAAAAAAATAAATTTTAGAGTCAAAATTTGAAAATTCCCTTATTTGTCAGGGACCAAAAACGGGATTTTTGTCATTAACTTTTCATAGCTGATTTCTAAGGTCAATATCTTTGTATTGGATATGTCCACTTCTGATAACATCTCTAACTATCCATATCAGTTGAAGATTCAAGGGGAAAAGACGGGACGCAAAGGTCATCTTTCTGTAGTGGCTGAGGTAAATGATTCTCAAGTGTTTCTTTTCTAATATTCAAGGGTGCAAGTCAATTTTGACTGTAATAGGCATGTTTTCTGTTCATTGTATGGGGATTTGCAATTTTTTTTTCCAAGTAACAGACACATTACTGTTGATGTTCTGTCTTGAACAGGTATAGTGTCCACGTGTTTAAAAAATATTACTTCAATGAATTGTAAATATAATCGTAATAGATAATTTAGTTTTATATTTGATCTCATATAGATGACTCAGGAATAAGTAGTGGTAGATGATTCTGGTTTTATATGTTATGTCAATTCTAAGGGTTTTGTTTTGATTTCTGTCTTTCAGGTGTTTGAGGTGGCCCCATCACTTTGTATGGTTGAGATTCGCAAAGCTGGAGGAGATACTTTGGAATTTCACAAGGTAAGATTCTGATAGAACCCTCTCCTAAACAAGTAGATAACAAGACTAAAAACAAGACATAGACAACAGAGAGTGAGAATAACTTGGGGTTGATAATACTGTTGATGCGTAACAAGGAAAATGATGATTTTGTACACCCAGATGCATAAACTTCAATCAAAATAACAATTACAAATTAACAAGAAACAGAACAAAAGGCACCATACAATGACTCTGGGCTTTTGAGAGGCCATAACTCTCACTATACATCCAAAAGACTGAACTCCCCACTCTCTGATGAAAGAGAAGATTTAAAGAGCCAAAAGTTACAAGAGACTAAACATGCCCCTAGCTGCACGTACACTCCCTACTTATGCCCTTCTTTTCCGTTAAGGACAAGAACCTTAGATTAATTCTCTTATCCACTGGAATATCTCTTTCCTATACCATTTCCCTTCCCATAAATTCTGATATAGGCCCTAGGAAATGATTTGTCAATATGCTCTGAAACTTCTACATCAGATTCATAATGTTTACTGCACAACTAATTGCTTGTTTGCCTGCCTACAATCAACTACCCGACCCCTTTACGTAACAGCCATATCCCTCTATGATGGATATTATCCACCAACAGCTACTAAGTAACACCCCCTTTATCCACCAACAGCCACTAGGTAACAGCCATAGCCCTCTATGAGGATGAGTTTCATATTTTTTTAGGCAGCCATTCTAGTCTTGTTTGAAGCAAATTTCTTTTAGAACAAAAGAGAGGTTGTCAAAGTTGGGAAGTCTGTCCAAAAAAAAAAAAAGGTTGAGAAGTCTGGTTTCCTGCGGATAAATTCAATAAACAAAAGTGTCTGTTTGTCTTGCATGGATCCTTCATGTTTTTCCAAACTAAATCACGCACATGCTATATGAATCATCCATTTTGGAAGTCAAAAACAGTATTAAACTTTATTCTGCTTCAATTGGCTGGACCTGAATGTCCCCTTTCCTATGACTTATATTAGCTTGAATTTTGACTTTACAGTTCTACAAGAACCTGTCCACTGGACTGAAAGACATTGTCTGGAAAGCGGATCCCATTGATGAAGAACCTGATGGTTAGTATTATTCATGTGTTTATTGTTTGATCAGAGTTATATCATAGATTTTCTCAATCATTCATTAGATTTTGACTTACATTCCACTTTTTTCAATTTTTTTAAATCTTAATTTTATGTCAGTTCATGATAGTTTTTCTGAAATTTAATAGTAATTTTCTTAGAATTCTTGTACATTTAACAGTAACTTGGGTAGATTCAAACTTTTTTTTTTTGGTTTGTTTTTTGGGGGGAGGGGGGGCATAGGGGAATGAGCCTTTAAATGAATAGGTACATATATTGATTTGGAGGTCTTTCCTATATTTCTTATAACGAAAGAAAATATATGATTTTGATGAATAATTTGTAACGGGCTGTCTTATAATTTGTACGTACAGGAGCGAGCGCATCTGCATAATGGAATCTTGAATCTCTGTGATTGTATTGTACATATGCCTTGTTGGAGGGGTGTGAATGCTTGCTTGAAATAAACTGTGTATGATGGTTTGTGATTGAGCCTGTAGAATAATGTTTTTATTGGTACATTAAACTGGTTGGATAAACCTAATTGTGAGTTGATAATCAATCTCAGACATGGAAATAAAAGTGTGGCGATGATAATATTGGATTCTTGGTTAAAAATTCTGGGGTTGTGAATGGATTCTCTGCTCTGGAAAGTGCGAAGAAAAACAGTGAGAGAATGTGAGAATATTGCGACTGAAAAGGAAGAGAAACAGAATAAAAACAAAAGAAAAGAGGAAAAAATGAAGAAAGAAAGAGTGCTTTGAATAATATCCTTGAACGAAAAAGTTTTGGCTAAGGTATATGTTTGATATTTTATGTTCAGGTCTCATTTAAGTTTATAAAGTGTATTTTTAGTCTTTTAATTTTAACGTCATTAGTCTCAATGGAAATTGCTGACATATCAAACTTAAGTAACACTGTAATTAAATGCTTACCTATATAAACATATTAAAAAATTAAAAATTAAAATTGAGAAATACTTGCATACTATCGAGTGCTGGGCTGATATGAATTTTGACCAATAAAAATGCTTTAAGTTAAATAATTTAATCAACATGTCAGCCTAATCATTTTCATTATTTTGTTCTTTTAAAAATTTTAAAAATCAGCCCCTCCCTCTAAAGCTCCCGATTATCTTCCCAAATGTGGCCGCCAACCCATTCCTTGTCTGTGGAAGAGTGGTTGAAAGGTATGGTGGAGTGATATGTTAAGAATCGGGAGGGAGGGAGGTAAGATATTTGTTAGATATGATTCATTTTGATGATGTTAAATATCAAGAGTAAAAAGTTCATATCACCTATTTATTTTCCTATTTTAACTACTACACTTAATATGAAATATTTTGTAGATTAGTTGAAAAAATGAAATGAGTTATCAAGTTGGATTGTAGAGGATAATCAAGAAGAAGATGAGAAGAGATTGAAGAAAGAAGAATTTGAAAGACTAAATGGGAATATCAAGATTTAAGTTTTTAGACTTGCATGTTAGTTAACCTCTAAATCTTATATATTCTTTCCTGTTCTATTTTTCATTCAACCTGATATGTATTTGGTATTTTGACAATATTTCTCAAACCATAAATCTAATTGAGGTAAAATTTATTTTATATGAAACTAGACTCAAAACACAGTTTATGGACACCTAATACATAATGAGTTTCATATGAAGGAGATATGACTTTCAAAACTTGGTGCTCGAAATTCACGCTTTGTTCTAGACTAGTAGTAACGAGTTTGATTATAACTTTGAGAATACAATGAATTTTGGACTAATGCTCCTTGCATTGGAAAGTAGACTGAACAAGAATTTTGGGGATAGGTCATTTGCCAATTTTGGAGCGAAATTGAAAGAGTTATGCCAATTTGAATTTAACCCAATGCTAAACTTGCGAGCTACAATTTTAAATGTGAAACTTTAGAAACATAAGTCATTATTCTTCACCCAAGTTGCCGCTCTTATCTCTGAAAAGTTCTACTTGCAAGTTTCGATCTGGTTCGTAAGTATCGGCAAAGATTTATCACTCGAGTCACTTTTGAAAATGACTCGAGTCAAGCTTCAACTCGTTTGAAACCTGCTGCGAGTAACTCACTTGTTTGTCAAAATCTTCAAGATCACCCTAGTTATAACCATCACTCAAATCATAACTGAATTTGTCAAAAATCACTTCCGAGTTCAACTTGCAAGTTTTATTCAAGTTCAAAAGCCTTTGTGCAAAAAGTATCACATTCCATCACTCGAGTTATCAACTTTAGCTTTTTCAAAATGTTCTAGGCAACTTGCAAGTTTCATGCGAGTAATAACTTCAAACTTTTATAACCTGCAAGTTCAACCTGAGTCATGTTAATCATAGTTTTTAACTTTGTCTCAGATTTTTCTAATTATTCTTAAACATCTTTGTTTGAGTTTAATCTGAGTTTACACGTGATAAATTGAAGATTACGTCTCAACGTCCATATTACACATTAGATTTGCTTTATGTCAAAACTCCAACTGTCGTATTTTGGAAAACTCATTGGGAAGAAGAATGTGCCCAATGGACATATACCCATCATCAACTATAAATAGAAGAGCTTTCAAAATAGAAGGAAGAGAGAGCTTGTGAGCATAGTATCGCAATGCCAAAACTTTGAATCTTACACGTCTACAGTCAAAAGTTTGAAATTATTCCTCCATCTTGTACTTTAGTGTTCAACATAATGTACTTCATAGAAAGAGAAGTATGCTTTCAACATAATGTACTCAAGTGATGCCAAATTGTTAGGGTCACTTGAGTGATCTTTTTAAACATAGTTTTAGGAGGCTTTATCACTTGACATATCACTGTGGTGTTAAGGAAGTGATGTGAAATTTGATGCATCACTTGAGTGATCAACTTTGAAATTCTTTTTAGAAAATTGATCATAGGCTAACTTCACTGTGGTGGACTGAAAGTGATAAGATCTAGAATATATCACTCTAGTGGTCACTCTAACTATCTATTTGGAAAAATATGAGAGGAGCTTTACAGACCTGAAACAGAAATTAACAATAGCACCAGTGTTAACAATCCCATATCCATAGTTGACCATTGTTGTCTACATAGATGCTAGTTGGCATGGATTAGGATGTGTCTTAATGCAACAGGGCCTAGTAGTGGCATATGCATCTTGTCAGCTGAAGCCTCATAAACAAAACTATCCTACTCATGATCTTGAGTTAGTATCCATTGTATTTGCGTTGAAAAACTGGAGACATTATCTCTATAGAGCAACCGTAGAGTTGTATTGTGACCACAATTGCTTAAAGTATTTGTATGATCAGCAAGAGCTCAACATAAGACAGCATAGATGGATGGAGTTACTAAAAGACTATAACTTGGAGATCAAGTACCATCCAGGGAAGGTTAATGTCATTGTAGATGCATTGAGCCATAAAATAGTGCAGGGTGCAGCCTTAATGATACATGAACACAAATTGATCCAGGATTTCAGAGATCTTAATCTATCTAATCAGATTTTGATCAGCAACAACAATATCAGTTAGGTATATAATGACCTGAAAGGCAAATGTATGAGCAAGACATAGTCGATCAGATGACAGAGCAGATTAGGTTGATCAAGCAAAGATTATTAGCTGCTTAAGGCAGACAAAAAAGTTATGCAGAAAGAAGCAGAAACCTCTAGAGTTTATGGTTGGCAATCATGTGTTCATGAAGGTTTCGCTTGTCACAGGCATTGGTAGGGCACTAAAGGTAAAGAAGCTAAGCCCTAGGTACATTGGTCCATTTGAAATCTTATCAAAGATTGGGCCAGTAGCGTACCAAATAGCTTTACCCCCAAGCTTGAGTAGATTGCATGATATTTTCCAAGTATCATAATTGAAGAAATATCAACTTGACCGAATTATCAATCGATAGAAGAAATCATACACAGGAGCATCATGTTTATAAAGGTTGTTTGGAAGGGATTATCCCCTAGAGAAGCAACATAGGAAACAGGGAAAAAGCATGCATAAGCGTTACCCAGAATTCATGAGCATGTATATGTAGAAAATTTCAGGGATGAAATTTATTTAAGGGGGGAGAGCTGTAACATCCCAAATTTTTTTCACCAATATTCCTTGTATGTGTTGAGACATTTAATGGAATAAAATGGTGAATTTTGGTGTAAATGGAATGACAAAAATGCCCATACAAGAGGCTACAAGAAATTTTGGCTAAAACAAGACATAAAGTCCAATTTTTATCTTCCAAAAAGCCTATTCTTGAAGCCCAAAATAATGAATGGAAGAACACAAGTCTTGGGCCTAATTAATTGGGATTTTTGGCCAAATAGAGCGGAAAAGAAGGAAGGCCCAAATTAAATGCAAAAAATGTATGGGCAAAATGGTCATTTGGCTAAATAAAAATTAAAAAGCTAATATTTTTTCCTTGTTATATGTTGTGGATGCCCAAATGAGGGAGCAAGAAGGGAATGATTATTAGGTGATGAATATGTCAACAGTTGAAACATTTTAAACCAAGTAATAAATTAAGTTGGAAAGTCAACAATTGTAGGTAAATGGAGGAGGTAGAAATTTGGATAATTCAAGAAGCCTTTATCCTCTTCCAATGACCATCATTTTCATCTAAGTTAAATGGGAGAGAGGAAATGAAAATATCTACGGTAAAAAATATAATAATCAAGAAGCTTTCTCTTAGCTCATCCAAGACACATTTTCGGCGAAGAGAAATAGAGAGAGAAAAAGATGATGGCAATTAAATTGGCATGTGAAAATTTCATTAAAATATAATATTTTAAGGAGGTGGATGAAGGATATTTTAAAGCTCTTCATCTCTTTCCTAAGACACATATTTCCACCAAGTTTGAAACAAGAGAGAGGGAGTCAGACAAAAAGAGCATAGGGAGCAAGAGAAGCCTAGAGTTGAAGAAGGCAAATCCAAGGTAAGTTGGTTGAAATTAGAGTGCTCTTGCCTTCTAGTTCATGTAAAACCTCTACTAATCTCTATTCCTTCATGAATAACACTTGTTGCAAGCAAAATCAAGAGGGAAGAGAGAGAGAGAGAGAGAGAGAGAGAGAGAGAGAGAGAACAACCACGATTTAGAGAGAGAAAGAATTAATGTGAGCTTAGAAACTTGTCTCATCTTGATGATTATTGCTTGTTGTTATTGGTTATTGTTGTTGTGGTTGTTTAGTGGCTTGTTTTGCTTGAATTTGTAATTTAGGATGATGAAACCCTAAGGGGTTATGCTATCCAAATTTCCAAAAATCATGATTAATAAGTGTTTAAGAATTAATCATGTGATTATAAGTGAAAAGGAAGAGTTTAATCTAATGAAATCATGAAAACTCAATTTTCCCTTTTCTTTGGTGATTTTCAGCTAGCTACAGAATAGAAGGTTAGAGCTGGAATTTTGTGTTTTTGATTGTTCCATTGTGTTCTACACAAAAAATTGTGTGGGAATAGCCCTTGGTTATAAATTCTGGATCATTGGAACCAAATTCTTAAAATTTGAAACTTGCTGCCAAATGATGAAACCCTAAGGGGTTATGCTATCCAAATTTCCACAAATCATGATTAATAACTGTTTATGAAGTTAATAATGTGATTACAAGTGAAAAGGAAGAGTTTAATCCAATGGAATCATGAAAACTCAATTTTCCCTTTGGTGATTTTCAGCCAGCTACAGAATAGAAGGTTAGAGCTGGAATTTTTTGTTTTTGATTGTTCCATTGTGTTCTACACAACAAATTGTGGGAATAGCCCCAGGTTATGAATTCTGGATCATTGGAACCAAATTCTTACAATTTGCAACTTGCTGCCAATTGATGTTTCTACGTGGCAGTCTTGTTGTCATATGTTTTTTGGATAATCAAATGATGTCCAATGAATGTGAGATTTTCCAAAATAAAAAGTACAAATATCAAGCTTCAATTTGATATGTAATTTTTCCCATTTGGATTAGTATGTTAAGAGTAATGATTTATTGAAGTTGGATCTTTAAAATTGGAATGCTGTGGTGGCAATGTGCAAACAATGTTGATACTGGAATTCTGTGCACATAATTGGTTAAAGAAAATATTTTTCCTTAAAAATAGACTTAATAGGGGTCACATAGCTTTTGGAACCAAAGCAATTGGACATTTGTAAATAAAGTTATGAAATTTCAAACTTTAATGAAAATTTTGGTAGTTTTAATTAATGTGCGAAATTAAAAGGTAATGGCAAAAGTGTAATTACCTTGAACTCTAGGGGTAAAGATAACCAACAAAATGATAGTACATGAATGAGTAATAACTCAATTCTTGTAAACTTGGAATTTTAGGACCAGATAGTTAGCCCGAGCTAGAACAAAGATAATGGACTGTCGATTGAGCAAACGAAAAGGGACTTAAGGTAGTAACTCTATCTTTCATATACTATGTGAACTTGTGTATGCTTTGTGTATGCCTTCTTTTGTGATATGTATAATGCACACACATTATCTAACTAGTGCAGGAAAAGCACAAGTACTGTTCGGGGGGAAAAGCACAAGTACCCCAACGGCCCCAAGGGAACTCAATTATGACACACAGTGCTAGGAAGGTGCATTGCCTAGTCTATGGTCTTGAGCCCAGCTGAGGTACGTACAAGTAGGGGTTCTAACAATGGTTGGACTTGAATTTATGCACATACTGATTATTATGATTACATTGTTATTATTCTGTTGCATTATATGGTGCTTGGTATATTTATTTGTCGCATTTTATATGACTGATTGTATGTTACTACTGAGATTCGTTTGAATCTCACCCTTTTCAATATTTAAAAATATTCTAGCAGAAGCTAGTTGCTCTAAGGGCAAAATGATAAATACCGACGTGTGAGAGTACCGGTTCAAGCAAGGGCTACCATTGGTTATCCTTAGTTTTATTTTGGTAGTTTTGGACAATTTGTATATATTTTTTAAACCCTATGGGGATTTCCTGTATTGCAAACAAGTGCTCAATATCAGTATATTCGTGCTATTTTGTTATGCCTATAGAACTATGCCTTTATTACTCTGGAAAATATTGAAATGTTAAGGGTTTTGACAGTACGGCCCAACCAAAGATCAGAGATACCGAGAGTAAACTCTCTCATAAGTTTATTTCTCCTCATCCCTTAGAATCTCCACATCTTACACGTCCAATTCATCTGATGGGTCACAAAGTGACATGTCATTATGGTTTTGAAATTGCAGATTCTTCCCAGTTCCTATCGCCTCCCTTCATCACTTTGAAGTACTAAACCCTTTAGCATCAGAAACAGGGAGCTCTTGTGAATGATGAAAAATACCTCACCAATCCTACTATACAAGACAAGAAAATTCGTTAAATATCAGAGGAAACCCCCACCCCACCAAGAAAAATTGAAGCCTATTAAGGAAACCAATTACTGTAGAGAAAGAAGTATGTACAGATTTGTCCCCAACTTCCCCTTTGCTACCTGAAGTGAGGATTTCAACTTAATAATGCTAAATAGTGTCTTTTGGGTAAGGGCAAAAATAGTATTTTCTTTTGTTTTACAATTTTTTGTCTATGTATTGATAAACTAAGCTTCGAGCAAGGAAACTGTAAGACTTAAAATCATTCCATATGCTATGGGTTCAAGAAAGATGCATATGATCTGTTTCATCCATCTTGTTCTTAACTAACTTCAATAAACAATGATCCCCTACTAGATTTTTTGCACGGCTAGGGCAAAGACCCAATAACCAGAAGAACCTGGGCTTGTTATCGCAATCTAAATCTTAGGGATTGTGAAGAACCAAAGTTCTCATGTTAAGCTTCTTAAAGGACGTGATGTGGCTCAACACATCAACCACATGGGTACAAGTGGTTATAGATCTCATTGAAGTCTTGGGGGTACTGAACTTGCCTGTGGCAATAGTGCCGTATAGGATGAAGATTGTGAGGAAGAGGTAGAGGAAAGGAAGGTAACAGTGACAAATTATACAATTTAGATATAATCTTAAAAGCTCTATGATGTGTCATTTTTTGAGTTCTTGAATGAATTAGACGTGTGAGATGCTAAGATTCTGAGGAATGAGGAGAAAGAAGCCAATGAGAGATACGGGACCCGATTAACTACGACATTATTATTTATTATTTAGCTAAAAAAGTAGGTTTTTTTTGTTGAACCATGACAGCTCCAAACTTCCATTAGGGATAGAAGATTGCAGAGAGACAAAGGCTTATTTTCTGATGTAACACCCTTCTTACTGTAGTCATTAGATGAGTTTAGATGCATAATGGATTCGAACCATTCAACTAGGTTTATACCTGGGACTTACAAACCTTTGAACAGCTGATTAAATCCCAATTACAACACAGGGTTTGAACCTATCATTGAATGGGTTTTTCCTTAAAATTTTGTTACTTTGAAATAAATTCACAAAGGTTTGCAATTGCATCATAACTTATCCATTATTAATTCCTTTTATTAATATCAGAGCACAACTCTACTGATATTCATATTCTATTCGCTAGCTATTGGGTTGTTATCTTATGGTCACCCTATTCTAATTTCTTTAACACATTAAAGATCTATTACTAACTTGCTACATACTCATAGGCTATTGTTATTACTGTTACAACTAGTATTGTAGTCGTGCCCTCAAGTTATTTACAACATATAAAGAAATCAAAACATATAAGCAACAATATTTCTTAATTTTCTGGTTACACCCTACTTCTGAACAAGAACGGAAAGAAGAAGGTAGTGACACTTTATCCTATATCATGTTAAATGCATTGCTTGTTTGTAATTATCATTGAATGAGCGAGGGGATGTGGTGGTTAGCCCGACCTTGAATAGGGGACATGGTGGTTAGCCTGGTCTTGAATGATTGAGGGGATGTGGCGGTTAGCCCAACCTTGAATGAATAGGGGATGCGGTGGTTTGCCCGGCCTTGAATATTGTTATTGCTGCATTGTGATATATGCTTACTTGCTTTGTTTAATTATGCATCATATACATAAACTGTTGCTACTGAGATTCTTTTGAATCTCACTCTTTCCTAATAACAATTTTAGTCAGGGCAAGTGTATCTCAGAACAAGCAAGTGAGCAAGGACGACTAGGATTGCCGGTTGTAGTCTTAGTTTCTTTTTGGTTTTTGGTTATCATTTGGACAATTGTATATATTGGATTGACCATAGATTTGTAGTTATTATGTAATCCCCGGTATAGAAAACTGTGATGGACAATGATGCCCTGTAAAATCTTGGGTTAATGTTATTATCCTAGGTGAATGTCGAGAATTTTGTTAGCACTATGATATTGTATATATGACAAACTGAATAGGCCAATTGTTTTTATTTCAATTGAATGGAGATCGTATTGTACAGGATTTTCTAAAAAGGTTTTAATAGCCCTCGATCTTCCGTTTACTTATAAAATGTGTTTAAACACTAATTACGGCCTAGATGATGGCCGGGGTTATATTTATGGTATCAGAGCAGTTTTCCTGGCAAGGGTAGATTTTGCTAGGATAGTGGCCTTAGTTCCTTGGTTAAGGATGGTGAGATGATTGATAATTGTTGGTTGTATACACATGTATATTCCTGTTATTATTGGTATATAAGATTTTAAGGAATATGTGTATGTATTTGTGTGATTACTGACTCGGTGAACCCTTTGTAGACTAAAGAGAAATGACGGCTCACCCTAGAGTCAGGAGAGTTGACCGAGAGGTGGAAGAGCTTAATGGCAATCCACCTGACCCTATATAAGAGAGGATAGGTCTAATAAGGTTGGAGAACTTAGGGAAGAAAGGGCTAAGCGTAATGAGGAAAGGGTCCGACTACACATAGGAGGCCTAAGAGGAGACCTGACATGAAGAGATGGTTGAGGGGTTAAACCGATCCCATAAGTCCCCACCTCACACTGAGCAGAACCATGGATCCCATGGGGTGCCGGCTCAAAATGAGATAGACCTTCAATTTTGGGTTTCTAAGTTTTGCAAGCACATGCCTCCTGTGTTCAGAGGAAGGTTTGACCCTCAAGCGGCAGAGGATTGGTTAATAAGGTTGGAGAAAATCTTTAAGGAGATTGAGTATTCATCTATAGTAAAGGCCAAGTTAGCCATCTATAAGCTCAAAGGAGATGCAGACTGGTGGTGGAAAACATTGCCATTGCTATGCAGGCCCGGAATGTGCGAGTGACTTGGGAGTCATTTTAGGAGCAATTTAATGACAAATAATTCCCAAAGTCTGTGAGAATTGAGAAGGAGTCAGAATTTATGGCTATCAAGTAGGGAGACAACAAGACCTTTGATGACTACTTGTCTCGATTCATCCGTCTAGGCCGATACTCCTCCTACCTTTGGCGGATGGATGATGAGGAATGGAGTTCCGACATGTTGATCTATAGGTTGAGATAGGAGTTGATAAAGAGGTTGCCCACATGACAATCCACTCAGTTCAATAAAGCAGTTGAGGAGTGTCGCATCAAAGACAACAACCTTAGAGACATCAACCCGAGTAAGGGTGGTGGTCATGGTGAACCTGGTAAGGGATGCTCCTCCAAGAAGTACAAGAGCTAAGGATTCTCATCCAAGGGAGGCAGTAAGAAGCCATACCATCTAGGGGTCATGAGAACCAAAGATCCTTAGTACCGTGGATATGCCCTCGTTGTAACAAAGCACATTCTGGTAAGAATTGTGATGGGCAAGTAGTGTGCTTCACCTGCAAACAGCTAGGACATTTTGCCAGAGATTGTAAGGAGCGACCGGCAGAGCCAAGGTCCAAGAATCAAGGGAGAGTATTCGCTATGACTCATGAGGAAGCAAGGAAATCTCCTGACTTGATTCAAGGTAATATTTTTCTAAATGGTAGTTCATTATAAACTTTGTTTGATTTGGGTGTTAGCCATTCATTCATAGCCTATGACTATGTAAAGCGCCTAGGATTACATGTCCATAAACTGCCATTTGAATTGGTTGTGTCAACACCAATGGGTGCTAAGACTGTGACTGCGGAAGCATGCCTTACATGTGTAATTACTGTCGAGGGTTATGAATCTATAGTTGATTTGTTTTGTTTACCACTCCATCAACTAGAAGTTATTCTGGGTATTGATTGGTTGAAGGCGAACAATGTGATGCTGGATTGTGGAAATAAAAAAATAGTTTTTCCTACTCTGTAGAGGGATAATAGTGTTAATAGTAGTTTGAATTTCCTCTCGATGGCTAAAGCTGAGGAATGTTTGAAAAAGGGATGCCAAGGGTATATGGTGTTCTTTTTTGTTCAGGGAGAGTCAGATGAAGCTCTAGAGAGTATACCTGCAGTGAGATGTTAGAATCGGTAGGCACAGCGGAAGAATTTTAAAAATTTTCACCGATCCTAATCGAGGATCTATCAACGGCGTTTAAACCAAGTTGGAAGGATTCATACCTTTTGATGATTCAGAGTTTTCACGATCTCTAGGAGCCAACACGTCAGGTCCGCTCCCTCTACCGGTATCCACACGAATGCTCTCCAACCGAGATTGCATGCTAGCGCCTCTAATGTCTCCTAGGGTTTCACTTGCGGCTTTCAATTCTCATGTGCATATGAATATATCTGCTCTATCAAGTTTATAACCTATGAGGGCTATTTTCAAATTTCAAAATTAATCATCATTAATTTTGAAATTAATTAACAATTAATTATCTTGATGAGCTAATTAAATAAATTCAGTTTAAATTAAATCAGTCCAACAGTTTTAATTTAACCTATTTATTTAATCCAAATAAAGAGCCATTAGATTTAATTTATCTTCATAAATTAAATCTGAGATACTATATCTCTATCATGTTAGTTATTAAATTTAATATATCTTAATAAATTAAATTTAAAACTAACACAATATAATAATATCATATAATATATATATATATAGACATATATTTATATATATATATAAGATATATATTTCAAAAATATATATATCTATATGATATTATTAATGAATTTTATATTATATATATATATATATATATAAAATTCGTCCATCCTAAATTAAACATTATCTCGTGTTGGGCCATTTTTGTGTGCGACCCTGTAGGCCCATATGAAGTTGGCAGTAGGCCAATAACTATACTAACCCAAAAGTCGCAAACGGCCTCTAGCAAGATATTACGACTACCCAATTCATATGAGGATCGTTATCACGATGCAACTTGTCATACAACCATGTCATGTCCCTTTTGTCACACGATATATCGATCAAGGATAAGGCATGGATAATGTCATCCTCTTGTTCCTGACCATTACTTTCTTGATTCATGAGTAGCCTGATAACAGAGACAAAAACTCCTTTCATCATAGTATGGCCATATATTTCTCAGACTTACTCATCGAGGGGCCCAGTAATATCTCTCTACTAATGTGAGGGACAAATTCCATCTTGATCATTCATATTCCTCTGCATGAAAAACCACCATGCTCGATTGTAGCCTTTATCATCACCCGGTCAAAAGTGACTTTTGACTATTTCAAAGCTTAGCAACTCTCATGTAGGAATCCATGATGACCTCAAGTCTAAGGGCATTGTGACGTGGTTGTACATGAGAAAAGCTTATGACTTGATCCATGTAGCTTTCTCATAGTGGGTCGGTCCAGCACCTTGTACTCTTACAAGTGCCTAAGACTTTGATTCATATCTCCATATCTTATCAAAGTCATACTGATCTTGTTTCATCTCTGCTCCCGCATAGATGACCGACCAGGGACATTTTAGGACAATCTTTATGAATTATCCAAGGATACAATTATCATAGTTAACATGCAAATAATATGATAACAGAATGGAGAAATTTCATTAAAATAATAATGTTCAAAGTACAATGATTGGCCCTTAGGGCACAATTTCCAACATGAGAGGCTTCCTTGAGGTGTTTCCAGACGATCTTAGTGGATTGCCTCTAGAAAGGGAAGTGGAATTTTCAATTGAGATAGTGCTTAGAGTCGGGTCCATATCCAAGGCCCCATATAGAATGGCCCTTAACTAGATGGCATAATTTAAAAAACAAATTGAAGATTTTCTTGAGAAAGGGTTCATCCGACCCAGTGTGTCGCCATGGGGAGCTCCAGTATTGTTTGCGAAAAAGAATGATAGAAGCTTGAAACTTTGTATAGATTACAGAGAACTTAACAAAGTAATTGTTAAGAACAAGTATCCACTTTCGAGGATTAATGACCTGTTAGATCAATTGTCTGGTTCGAGTGTATTCTCCAAGAGTGATATAAGGTCGGGATATCATCAGTTGTATGTGAAAGCAGCAGATATTCCGAAGACTGCTTTCCGAATGAGGTACGAGCATTATAAGTTCCTTGTAATGCCCTTTGGTTTGACTAATGCATTGGAGGTATTCATGGATTATATGAATTGCATCTTCCGATTGTATCTTGATTAGTTTATTGTAGTATTTATCGACGACATCTTGATTTACTCTAAGAGTAATGAGGAATATGAAAAACATTTGAGAATTGTGTTGAGAATCTTGCGAGAAAAGCAACTCTATGCCAAGCTGAGCAAATGTGAGTTTTGGCTTATGGAAGTGAAATTTCTAGGCCATGTCATTTCACGAGAAGGGATCTCGGTGGATCCCAGCAAAGTGGAAGCAGCACTTGACTGGAAGAGGCCAAAAACTGTTTTCGAGATCCACAGTTTTCTGGGTCTTATTGGTTACTATCGGAGGTTCATTTAGAACTTCTCTTGGATTGTATTGTCGATGACCAAGCTCACGAGAAAGGATCAACCATTTTTGTGGGATGAATGTTGTGAACAGAGTTTCATAGAGCTGAAAGAAAGATTAACTACGGCATTGGTATTGATTATACTTGATCCCAGTCAGGCTTACGTCGTGTACAGTGATGCGAGTAAGCAGGGGTTAGAGTGTGTCATGATGCAGTAGGACAAGTGGTGGCCTATGCTTCTCGATAGCTCAAATAGCATAAGATGAATTACCTCACTCATAATCTGGAGCTTGCAGCAATAGTGTTTGTATTGAAGATTTGGTGTTATTACCTGTATGGTGTGACAGTGGAATTGTACTGCGATCACAAGAGTCTCAAATATCTTTATGATCAGAAAGAGTTGAACATGAGATAGTGCCAGTGGATGGAGTTACTGAAAGACTATAACCTGGAGATCAAATATCATCCGGGTAAAGATAATGTTGTTGGGGATGCTTTAGTTGGAAGGCGGTGCTAGTGGCAATAATGATGATACAGGAAAAGAAATTGATAAAGGAGTTTTGGGACTTGAATCTCTCGAATGATATCCTGTGTGCCAGTTATGGCGTTGTCTAAGGGAAGAATGACCTGAGGATTGAAATTGAAGAGGGTCAGATGCAAGATGAGCGAGCCCAATCTATCCAAGCTATGATTGAGCAAGAAGGGATTTAGGATTATGATTTGTCACCTTGTAGGCTAATTCGTTACCATAAGATAATCTATGTTCCACTGAAGGCGGACTTGAGATAGAGGATTCTAGATGAGGCACATAAGAGTCAGTATACTCTTTACCCAGGTATGACTAAGATGTATTACAACTAGAAATCTATGTATTGGTGACTAGGGTTGAAGAGTGATGTGACTAAGTATGTGGCGTGATGTCTTACCTGTCAAAAGGTGAAGATTGAACACCAAAGACTGCCAAGATTGCTTCAGAGTCTAGAAATTATAGAATGGAAGTGGGAGAGTGTGACCATGGATATAGTGGTGGGTCTACCAAATATCAAGAATTATGATGAGATCTGGGATTTTATTGATCGACTCACGAAGTCAGCACACTTTATACTAATTAATGCTAGTTATTCTCCTGATAGGCTGGTTGAAATCTACATCAAAGAGATAGTGAGACTCTAGGTACACTAAAGAACATTATCTCTGATAGAGATCCTTGGTTCACTTCGAGATTCTGGAGGGCTCTGCATTAAGCTATGGGTACTCAGTTGAGGTTTAGTATGGCCTACTATCCTCAGACGTATGGATAGTCAGAAAGGACTATCCAAACGTTAGGAGATATGTTGAGAGCATGTGTTGTAGACTTCAAAGGAAAATGGGACTACTTTCTTCCAATGGCCGAGTTTTCCTACAACAACAGTTATCATGCGAGCATTCAGATAGCTCCATATGAGGCATTGTACGGGCGGAAGTATCAGTTACCGTTGTGCTAGACAGAGTTGTTTGAGAGGAAGTTGTATGGGTCGGATCTTGTTAATCAAATATCTGAATAGATCAAAATCATCAGGAAGAGGCTCCTTACAACACAGAGTCGATAGAAGAGCTATGCTGATAAGAGGAGAAGACCTCTAGAGTTTGATGTAGGGGATCATGTTTTCTTGAGAGTGTCTCTGGTCACAGGCATTGGGAGAGCAATCAAGTGAAGGAAGCTGAGCCCGAGGTACATTGGTCCATTTGGGATTTCAGCGAGAATCAGACTTGTAGCATACCGGATAGCCCTACCCCCGAATTTGAGTAAACTTCATGATGTATTCCATGTCTTGCAGCTCAAGAAGTACAAACCAGACCCTGAGCATATTATTGAGTATGAGGCTATTACTCGAGTGCTGGGTTCAGGACTCGATTGCTGTGACAACTTTCTGTCTCAGGTTATGCTCTCGGCTAAACACTCACACGAGTGATCTTCAATGCTCGAGTACAGGTCACTCTATCACTCGAGTGAGGTCTTCTTCACTCGAGTTTTTGATTCAAAAACCAGTGTGTTCACTTCTGAAGAGGAATCTTTGGGGTAGTTTCTCCCAACCCTTTAGGTATGTGTCTAGGCTCCTAGTGGCCACCTAGAGAGTTCTAAGGATAACCAACTTTAAGAGTTATGACAATAAGAATTTGGAGTAGAAAATTAATCTGTCATTCTTGATTTTGGTTATAGGGTTCGACATTTGCCTTGATTGTAGACGTGCAGTGCCAGAAAATGTCACGAAAGAACTAGGTAGTGACTTTTTCTCTTAAACTATGTGTAAAGCATTGTATGAGAGAGAGGCTTTTCATTACAAACTCAATATTTGTTATTGAGACAACTAAGGTTGTGGAACCTTCAGTTGGGGATTGGTTTACAACGTGGGGAGCCAGTGTCCAGTGAAGGAACTTGCTGTGTACTGAGGTGCCAAGAACCCACTGAATCTTGGAAGATATAGTGAAACTATTAGAGAAGCTCTGAGGATTGAATGTAGGTCAAAGTGGTTGTGGCCGATTTAGTATAACTCCTGGTGTACACTTCAATGATATTTCTCCTAGCTCTTAACTACTTTAAATTTCCAGTCAGTTTTTATATTTACAACAAATTTTCTGGTATCACCCAATTCACCCCCTTCTTGAGTGAAACACTTGTACTAACATATATGGTTTCCCATATTCCTCCACAATGATCTTTTCTTGCAGCATATCTTTCATCATCTACCAATTCTACTTCACTTGCTCTAGGTGGATTTGTTATGAAAGGTAGTATGTCATCAAGGTTGAAGGTTGAATCACCATACTTCTATTTTTTACTTCAAAGTACAATGGACATTTTTTTTGTAGGATCTATGATATAAAACACTTATTTTGCTTGGCTTGCTAGAATGAAGGACTTATCTCTATAACCAACTCGTCAAATATCAGCTGAGACAAATCCAAATTGTTGATCTATTGCAGCAACATTATTGGTAACCCACTTACATGCTTTTCATTTGAAATTAAAAAGAAAAAAATGAAACAATAATAATTTAACAAATAACAACTTTCATTTATTAAGTTATAGAAAAAACTACAATGGCCAGCAGTATAGTTAAAAACTATAACTTTAATTTACTAGACTATTTTGTATATTACGTTTTTTTGTTTTAAATGCATAGTTTTAATTAGAAGCATGATAAAACATTCTTGGTAAGTGGAAATCCAATCGATGAGTAGAGATGCCAATATCATGGTGGAATTTCTTGTAAAAAGGGCTCTAAATGAAGCCATTAAACTACAAATTCTCAATCCAAAGTTACAAATAGAGATTTTAGCTTATGAAGCTTATTCTTAATTTTCCAATGTTTAAGTTTTTCCTTTATTTCTGGTGTATTAAAATAAAACCAAAGTATTGCATGAGAATTTTTTTTTGTTAAAAAAAAGTAACTGTATGAACTTGTTTGTAGTTTTTGTTAGATATGAATAATTTTGATGATGTCAAATATAGATGTCAAATATTAAGAGCAAAAATTTTGTATAATATACTTATCTTCTACATTGACTAACTACTATATTTAATGTTGTATATCTAATAGATTAGTCATAAAACTGACGGTGGGTTGATGTTATTTTACTTATAATGCCTTATAAATGGAGAATGGTCATCAAGAAGAAAATCATGAGATAAAGGATTAAAGAAAGAATAAATTGTAAGATCTAATGGGAATATCAAAATTCAAGATTAGTCAAGCAAAGAAAGAAGAAGATTGAAGATATTCAAAAAGATATCAAGTTGGGTGATGAAGAATGATCATCAATTCAAGAAGATATCTAGTTGGGTTATGAAGAATGATCATCAAGAGGAAAAATAAGAAGAAAGAAATCGAAGAAAGAAGAACTTGCAAGATCTAATGAGAATATCAAGATTCAAGCTCTTAGAAGTGATACCAGAGGTTTGTATGATTAAATGGAAGTTGGAATGGATCAATATGAATGACATATACGTAAGTTATGCTACCTCCAGAGGTGATTACTCAAGTAATCCCTTGAGTAATATGCCACTACCTCATTTTGGAGATAATTACTTGAGGGCTGCCATGAGTAATGACCCATGTTGACTTGAGGGCTTCCTCAAGTAATGAGATTTTTGATGTGCTCTGTTTTCGCAAGGTAGAATGGAGGTTTGGTATTTTGATGATATATTTCTAAAAATACGTCGAAATGAGTTGAAAATAATATCATATAAAACTAGTCTCCCAACACAAAAAATACATAGCAAGATCACATCCAAAGGAGATCAGATGAGAGAGATATGATCTGTTGAAGTTGGCACTCAAATCAGCGTCATATTCTATAATAGCTTTGATATTTTGGACATAACTCTCAAACTACACATCGGATTGCAACAAAACTAGTGCCATATGAAAGTAGACATGAAGGGATTTCGATGGATATATAATTTGTCAAATTTGAAGCTATATACTAAGAATTATGCCTTCTGGAAGTTATTGCTCATGATTTCAGAGATTGTCTAAGAACAGTAGATATTCTTTAGATCATAACTTTCTTTATACAATGAGTTTTGAGTTGATTCTTATTGCATTGGAATGTAGATGATGAGAGCTTTCCGATGATATATTAGTTCTAATATTTAGAATTAAAATGAAAACATTACTTGAAGGGATCACTCGAGTAATCTGTAAAGTTATTTGAAACATTACTTGAGGGATTACTGGAGTAATGAAGTTGGAAGTGCTCTCGGTCATATTTTGAAGGGATCACTCGAGGAATCATTCGACTAATGACCCAGGCTTACTTGAGTGACCACTCGAGTAATGCTTCCCAAAAGAACATAACAACGTATTAAAGCTTTCAAAAATCATGGGATTAATTATGAAACTCACTCTTCTTGCTTCCAATCATTCTTACACTTAATTGTATTAGTTTTAATGTGTTTCTTCAGGAATACAATATAGAGATGATGCGAAGAGAAAAAAGTGGACTTTATAGAAGTGGAGCATCTACCGAGCGTAACGGCTAATTTTTCAAATATAAAGAACGGTCAAATGAAGCAACGAGATTCTAACGGATAAGGTTAAATGCTTAAACGATCATCAATCCTCATCAATTATAAATACAAGATCATCCAAAATAGAACAAAGACCTAGTTCATGCATTGTCTAAATGTCAGCATCCTGACATCAATGCTCATCACACATACTCTCTGTTTCTCTAGTTTCTATATCATTTACCTTTGAGAGCGAGATTATTTGTATTATACTTCAGTGTTCATTTTATTCATTTCTGAGAAAGAAGATTGATTATAATCTTTCATCACTAAAGTTGTATCCTTACAGGGTGTGTAAGGGGGAGTAACTCGGTTGTAACCTTACAGTGTATAAGGGGAAGTAACTTTGTGAGAGACTTGTAAAAGGCTTCACAAGTGCCTGGCTAAACTTGTTAGTTGTAAAGGCTGTTCTTGTGCCCAGATTAAACAAGAAGGTAGTTGATTTGAAAATCTCAGGAGGAGCTTGGGACTTAGGCCATCGCCGATTGGACCGAATCAGGATAAATCGCAATTTGCATACTGTCTTCCTTAAGCTATTATATTTCTAGCATATATTAAATATTGATTTATAATTCATTACTTTTATATTTATTGCTTCCATAAGATGTAAAAAGATTAATAAAGTTATTAAGTTTTTAACTTATACCTAAGTCAGCCCCCCTCTTGGGTGTTAGCCGGTTCTAACATTTGGTTTCAGAGCTGGACTCTTATTTAAAGGACTTAACCATCTCAAGAGTTTATAATGGCTGATTTTGGGTCTTATATGCTTTCTGAAGGTTTTGACTATACAATTCCACCTATTTTGAAAGATAATGATTTTTGGTTTTGGAAAGCTAGAATGAGTTCTTTTATAAAAATGCTTTAATTATGATATGTGGGATGTTTTTACAAATTTTTTGATTTCAAACCAAGAAAGGACTAGACAGAAAGAAAAAAGAAAATGTTTTCATTGAACATTCGAGTAATGAAAATTTTTTATAGTACTTTAACCGAAAATGATTTTAAGAAAATTAGATTTTGCTCTACTGCTAGAGATATTTAGAATACTCTTGATTCTATTTATACTTCTAACAATTGTGTTCAAGTTGAAAGTATTGACAGTTCATGTGAAACTATAAGCTGCATATCTATGGTGCATAAACAATTGGAAGTTAATGATTGAGAAGGAGAAATAATAGCACACTTCCATGATCTTGTCAATATAGAAGAACAAGAGGAAGATGATTCCCAAGAAGAGTTCATTATGGATGAATTTGATGGATCATCCTCTAGGGCTCAAGATGCACATATGGTACTTCTAGAGTTATTTTTAAAACTGATTTTAAAAGTTTGCATAAAATTTTTTTTCAACCAATTATTAATTCTATTGAGAAAAGCAAAAAGGTTTTCAATCATGCTAGAAATTCATGTAGGAAGAAAGAACTTAGGCAAACTGATCATTTGAGATCGTCTTTTCTTGATCAACACAATACTTGCATAAAATCTTATAATGCATATCAACATATTATTTGCAATTATTGTGGTAAATCAGGTCATATTTCTCACACATGCTATATTAGGAGAAATTCTAATGTGAGAAATAAATTTGTTTGGATTCCTAAAATTCAAGTGAGTTGAAATGCTAACGTTCAAGGACTCAAAGCAAAGTGGGTACTAAAATGTCCATCTAGTGTTTCATGTGTGCAGATTGATGGACAAAAAGGAATTGAGAAAATGAAGAAGATTCCAAGAGTTCCTAATGCACCTAAATAGAGATTAATATCAATTAAAAGAACTCAGATCACCCATTGCTGGAACTATAAAGTTTAACCACAAAGATAGGCGATGGAGAAAAGGAGTACGTTCCACCTCAAGAATGGACTACCATAGAGTACTGTTCAATTATGTTGAGGTGAACAAGAAAAGTAGGATCTCTCAAGCATCAAGTAAAAAACTCCTAGAGTCTATTTTTTGAGAGAAGGTTGCCGGCACCCAAAGCAAGATATTCAGAGTATCAACATCATAGAAAGATGCAGTGGACAAGTAAAAGCAATCCTACAAGTATCTAAAACAAATGTACACAATGATAAAAGCTATGCTATTGTCTATAATATTTATTGAGGTTTTATATTTTGAAATTATGCTCTCACATCCCTCAAAAAGCCAGTTAATAGATTTATTTATAAAGAGATTGCAATGCTCAACAGGTTAATTCTTTATACATATATACTGATTTGAAAAGAAAATATTTATTTTTATGCATAAAGTCATGTTTAATTCATTATGCTCAATTTCTTTGAATTAACTATATTCTTAGAGCATGTGAATTATGATTCCAACAAGCTAACCATGAGTGTATCTAAGTAAAACTGGATACCAAAGGAAGAAAAATATCTATATGGTTTTGTAGGAAGAAGAAAAGAAGAGCATCATCTCAAGATTATAACTACATAGAATTTAACTCAAATCTTGGTGAAGTTAGACTTTGAAGCTACATTTTAAATGTGTAAACAAAAGAAGGCATTACTTGAGGCAACACTACAAGTGCTTAGCTAGCAATGAAGGAAGAAAAGATACACAGTGAAGCATCACTCAAGTATCCAATCAAGTGATCATCATCACTGAGTAACAACTAGGAGTGAATGTTCAAGTGATACGACTAACTAGAAGATTGGAAGGCAAAAGTCATGGAATTATGCACAAATGAACTTGAAAGGATAATTTCTCAAGTAATTACGAGATTACTTGAGTATGGTATGGTCTTCTTTATCCTTACCCGATATTGTGCTTATATAAATTATTTATTTGGGTAATGACTAATTTGCTCATTATTGCACACTATTAACAATCAATCATTTATGGTTTTTCAAAATGTTTTTAGATTACTAAATGGATTAAAAGTGAAATTGTGCATAATCTTTCTATATATAAGTTTTGACATGCACATTTCAAACATGTACTTACATTCTAATCCATCTTGTTTATAAAATTGCATACACATTATTTGAAAATTATTCTTATTTTGTTTGCATTCAAATTAGTTTCAAAATGGGAAGCTAATATTTTTATGTTTTAAACATCAGAAATGCTTCACATTCATCCGTCAGAGTTTTCCAATTATTGATATCTTGATAATTGGTTATCTTGTACTTGAACTCTTTAGTCTTTATTCTCTAATATGTTATACCTTACGTTTAACAAGTTAACTATCTATATGAGGTTCAAGTGTATTTCTCATAAAAGATTTCAATATGTGAAAGCCTTATTTCTAATGCATAAATCTTTGGTTGGCCATGTTATTCCAAGTATTATGAATGTTCATTAGTGTATTGAATCTTAATGCATTAACTATTATAGTGGAATAACATACTAGGATAATATTATAGTACTCTAGTCATTTGGACTAATGAGTATGTGATTAATCATTCATAATTCATTTGCACTCATTTTGTTGCTCAAATACATGAACCATTGATATCATATTTCTCTGAGTAACTAGTGTATTGTATTTGAATCTTTGAGATGAATACTCCTATTCTTCAAGACATAACTCTTGTTAGGATTGACAAGCACAGCGGAAGAATTTTAAAAATTTTCACCAATCCTAATCGAGGATCTATCAACGGCGTTTAAACTGAGTTGGAAGGATTTATACCTTTTGATGATTCAGGGTTTTCACGATCTCTAGGAGCTAACACGTCAGGTCTGCTCCCTTTACCAGTATCCACACGAATGCTCTCCAACCGAGACTGCGTGCTAGCGCCTCTAATGTCTCCTAGGGTTTCCCTTGCGGCTCTCAATTCTAATATGTATATCAGTATATCTGCTTTATCAAGTTTATAACCTATGAGGGCTATTTTCAAATTTCAAAATTAATCATCATTAATTTTGAAATTAATTAACTATTAATTATCTTGATGAGCTAATTAAATAAATTCAGTTTAAATTAAATCTGTCAAACAATTTTAATTTAACCTATTTATTTAATCCAAATAAAGAGCCATTAGATTTAAGTTATCTTCATAAATTAAATATGAGATACCATATCTCTATCATGTTAGTTATTAGATTTAATATATCTTAATAAATTAAATTTAAAACTAACACAATATAATAATATCATATAATATATATATATAATATGTATTTCGAAAATACATATCTATATAATATTATTAATGAATTTTTTATATTACATATATACATATATACATATATATATATATATATATAAAATTCGTCCACCCTAATTAAACATTATCTCTTGTTAGGCCATTCTTGTGTGCGACCCTGTAGGCCCATATGAAGTTGGCAGTGGGCCAATAACTGTAGTAACCCATAAGTCGCAAGCGGTCTCTAGCAAGACATCACGACTACCCAATTCATATGAGGATCGTTAACACGATGCAACCTGTCATACAACCATGTCATATCCCTTTTGTCACACGTTATAATTGGTCAAGGATGAGGTATGGATAAATTCATCCTCTTATTCCTGACTATTACTTTCTCGATTCCTGAGTAGTCTAACAATAGAAATGGAAATTCCTTTCCATTGTAGTATGGCCATACATTTCTCAGACTTACTCATCGAGGGGCCCAGTAATATCTCTCTACTAATGTGAGGGACAAATTCCATCTTGATCATACATATTCCTCTGCATGAAAAACCACCAAGCCCAATTGTAGCCTTTATCATGACCCGGTCAAATGTGACTTTTGACTAGTTCAAAGCTTAGCAACTCTCATGTAGGAATCCATGATGACCTCAGGTCAAAGGGCATTGTGACGTGGTTATACATGAGAAAAGCTTATGACTTGATCCATGTAGCTTTCTCATAGTGGGTCGGTCCAGCACCTTGTACTCTTGCAAGTGCCTAAGACTTTGATTCGTATCCCATATCTTATCAACGTCATACTGATCTTGTTTCATCTTTGCTCCCGCATAGATGACCGACCAGGGGCATTTTAGGACAATCTTTATGAATCATCCAAGGATACAATTATCACAGTTAACATGCAAATAATATGATAACAGAATGGAGAAATTTCATTAAATTAATAATGTTCAAAGTATAATGATTGGCCATTTGGGCACAAATTCCAACAACTCTAAGAGTCAAAATTATCTCTTGGTTAATAGCAAAGTCATTGTGTTTATATACATCCTTGAAGCTAAGCCTTTTTGGCTAATTCATTTTCTATATGGCTTTTGCTCTTTGGGAAAATTCTCAAACATATTAAACTCTAATATCTAACATGTTATCTTAGTTGTTCTGTAAAAAGGAAGTTTTCTGATACATGTATATTTAAACTATTGAGTTCCACCATTTTTAACATAAGCATCAATTGTAAACTTGTTTCAAAGATGAGTTTTGCATATATTCAAAATCTCTTTTTCACAATGCATTATTATGATTTGAAATTACATCTGAGATTTTGTAACAATTTGCATATCTCATTATCATTCTTGGAAAACTTGGTTTCATTCTTGATTTAGCCTTTCATAAAAGTTGGTCATCATGGATAAATTCTCTATTCTTTTGATCCTGAATTGCATGAAAATCTTATCAATGACATATTTTTTATAAAGTGAATTTGCAAATTGTCATTGATCTTTGAAAATCATCATTCTTGGTATTATTTGTTCGTTATCCTTTATTATTCATTTGCTTGAATTTATTTAATTGGGTAAAATTATATTATGGTATTTGTTGATTATTATACTCTTTGTTCAAATATCATATGATTTAATTGTATAAGAGTATAAGAGTTATAATGTCTAATGCTGTATGGACCTAAAAGAATGTTGGCTACCAAAGAGCATATATTTATACTTTTGCAAGAGTTGATCAAAATGCTCTACTTTTGGATGCAAGGATCATAGGCTAACAGAGGAGGCATGACTAGTAGTGTTGTAGTATGAGCAGAAGCTAAATCTATGGTATCACTCAAGTAATCAATTGAGTGACACCCTATTATTAGCAAGTAACTAACTAGTGGTGCAGTCAGAGAAAGAGGAAGAGGAAGAAGACCTCTTAGTAAGCCTAGCAAAATTTATCTCAATAAAGCTCAAGTCAAGAGACCAAGGATACTCATGAGCTGGATTCATACTTCCAACACTATAGGCCTTCACTATGCAGCCATCTTCAGTACTATCAAAGGCAGTTAGACATCTCTACTACAACATGGAGCCCGCTGAGTTATTCTCTGAGGAAGAAGTTTTGATTAAAGAGATGTTGAAAACAACAATCAGACTAAAAGAGTTGCTAGGGATTCTTGATTTCAATCCTCGCTCTATGTGTGATCTTCACAGGATTATCTGATACACTTACACTAGAGCTATGGTGAGCAAGGCCAATTCATTCGCTTTATCAAAGGATTATTACACAATGGCTTATATTATTAGTGAGAAGGAGAGGAACGTTGGAGAGATCATGTCTTTCAAAGAACAAGAGGTGCATATATACTTTTACAAGGCATATTCCAACGACATACCCTCATTTGGTATTTCTATTCCTCAAGGCCAACAAGATATGGTACCTAGAGCCAAATAAGCCCCTTGTGAGGACTACTATGGTTAAGGAGCTAGATCACTTGGAGACTCTTTTATTAGATCAACCCTTCAAACATACTAAGCTTTACCTGATGTTACAAATGAAAATCTCATCAAGGTTATGAAGTTAGGAAGTTATGTGCTATATCAAAAACTTTCAAATATTGTTTACTTAAAATTGGAACTTTAAGTAATCTGTAATCACTTCAAGTAATCAGACAATCACTCTAAGTGATCTAGGATCACTCCAAGGGATTCACAACCACTTTGTTTAAATTACTGAACCTCACTTTAAGTTAACACAAGAGGCGTAGAGGATGGGAACTGATACTTTAAGGATAGATGAGATACAACACTTTGCTAGAGCTGGCCTCCCTAATCCTTCATTCTTTGGTCCATCTATCCAAGGCTATATGAGATAGGAGCTTCAACAATCACACAAAGCTTGCTATGAATAACGTTGAGTTCATCACTTCTTTGAATGGCAAGATTAGACAACTCTGTGGTTTGATCAACCAAAACTTCAAGGCCTTATTCCAAGCTCATCTTGAGATACTAAATGCCCACAGAGACTACACTTCAGAATCCCTCAATACCAATCACATCATTCAATATTGACTAGGACACGATGCATCAATGGACTACATAGGATTATGGCTCGAGTGAGATATTGTATTCTTAATTAAAATTCTTTAAGTTGCATTACTCAAGTAATAGTTGAGTGGAATTACTCGAGTAACTACTCGAGGGATACAGGGTTACAACCTTAAAATCCTAAATAACATTGTCATTTTCAAAACTTGATTTATCTCCAAATCTTCATATTTTCATACTTAAAATTTCTAATGGTTTTACAAATTTAGGAGAGTTATTAACTATATTACTCACAATAATTTTCTTTTAAGCCATGAATTCATTAAGGAGGAGCTTTACATTCACATGTTTTTATATTTTGAAAGCTTATCTTCTTTATTTGAAGAAAATTATTATAACATACTCATCTGCATTCACTCTCAATTGATTAGTTTTGATGATAAGTTACTTATACATATTCTTTAAATGATCTTAAGTTGCATATATTTTATAAGAAACTTTTGATACTTGATTGCACTACCTATTCTTCTTTCAAGAATCTTTTTAACTTACGGCAGGAGAATTTGATCTATGTAAGATCATTCCTCAACATACTACAAGAAGAATTTATCAACCTTGAGTTATGATGCTTTAATGCTTAAACAAGGGAAATATATTGGCTACAACATTCAAAGCAACGAATACATATGCCAATATAAATGAGCATTTAGCATGCAGAACAGAAGCTCAACTCAGGAAACTTTTGATTCTTTAAATGATCTTAAGTTGCATATATTTTATAAGAAACTTTTGATACTTGATTGCACTACCTATTCTTCTTTCAAGAATCTTTTTAACTTACGGCAGGAGAATTTGATCTATGTAAGATCATTCCTCAACATACTACAAGAAGAATTTATCAACCTTGAGTTATGATGCTTTAATGCTTAAACAAGGGAAATATATTGGCTACAACATTCAAAGCAACGAATACATATGCCAATATAAATGAGCATTTAGCATGCAGAACATAAGCTCAACTCAGGAAGAGCTTATTGGAGACACCATGAATATACATCAAAGTTGTACAACGAAAATAGGGAGAACTGGACTCATGGATCTATCATTAGCATGCCAAATCCAAATAAGCATGTCTAAATTCTCTCTTTATATTTTAGGAACACTTTTCATATCTTTGATTTCAATTTGCTTTGATTATGAAAATTTTTCTTGAAAACCTCTCCAAATTGTTTCAAACATTTCACCATTTTTCATTTGCATCAAATTACCTTCAAATTGAAAAAGAGAAAATTTTCATGACACATTTACTTCTCTACAAATATTTCTTCCATATACTTCAAACTTTTTGTTGATGTCAAATAGGGGGAGAGAAAGGCAAGAAAAATATGTTGCTCTTATAATGCTTTTATAAATCATACATATTTTTCTTAAAGGATTTGCCATCATCAAAAAGGGGGAGAATATTAGATATGAATAGTTTTGATGATGTCAAATTAGATGTCAAATATTAAGAGCAAAAAGTTTGTATAATATACTTATCTTCTACATTGACTAACTACTATATTTAATGTTGTATATCTTATAGATTAGTCATAAACCTGACGGTGGGTTGATGTTATTTTACTTATAATGCCTCATAAATGGAGAATGGCCATCAAGAAGAAAATCATGAGATAAAGGATTAAAGAAAGAAGAAATTGTAAGATCTAATGGGAATATCAAGATTCAAGATTAGTCAAGCAAACAAAGAAGAAGATTGAAGATATTCAAAAAGATATCTAGTTGGGTTATGAAGAATGATCCTCAATTCAAGAAGATATCTAGTTGAGTTATGATGAATGATCATCAAGAGGAAAAATAAGAAGAAAGAGATTAAAGAAAGAAGAACTTACAAGATCTAATGAGAATATCAAGATTCAAGCTCTTAGAAGTGATACCAGAGATTTGTATGATCATACAAAAGTTGAAATGGGTCAATATGATGCTAAAACGACGTATACAGAAGTTATGCTACCTCCAAAGGTGATTACTCGAGTAATCCCTCTAGTGATATGCCACTGCCTTATTTTGGAGGTGATTAATCGAGGGCTCCCTCAAGTAATGAGATTTCTGATGTGCTCTGTTTTTATATAGTAGAACATAGGTTCAGTATTTTGGTGATATCTCCCTAAAAACACGTTAGAATAAGTTGAAACCAGTATCATATGAAACTTGACTCCCAACATGATAAATACACCCCAAGATCATATCTAAAGGAGATTAGATAAGGGAGATGTGATCTACTGAAGTTGCTACTCAAATTAGCATCATATTCCAGAATAGTTTCAGTATTTTGGATATAACTCTCAAACTACACATCGAATTGCAACGACACTAATGCCATATGAAAGTAGACTTGAAGTGCTTTCCATGGATATATAATTTGTCACATTTAAAGCTATATACTAAGAAATATGCCTTCTAGAAGTTGCTGTTCATGATTTCAGAGATTGTCTAAGAATGGTAGATACTCTTTGGATCATAACTTTCTGTATACAACGAGTTTTGATAGCTTTCCTATGATATATTATTTGCAATGTTTATAATTAAAATGAAATCAATACTCGAAGGGATCACTCAAGTAATCTACAATGTTATTTGAAATATTACTCGAGGGATCACTGGAGTAATGAAGTTGGAAATGCTCTCGGCCAGATTTTGAAGGAGATTACTTGAGGGATCACTCGAGTAATAACCCAGACTTACTCGAGTGACTACTCAAGTAATGCATCCCAGGAGAACAGAATAACATACTGAAGCTTTCGAAAATCATGGGATTATTTATGAAACTCACTCTTCTTGCTTCCAATCATTCTTACACGTCATTGTATTAGTTTTAATGTGTTTCTCTAGGAATATAATGAAGAGATGATGCGAAGAGACAAAAGTTGACTTTATGGAAGCGGAGCGTCCACTGAGTGTAATGGCTAGTTTTTCAAATATGAAGAATGGTCAAATGAAGCAACAGGATTCTAACGGATAAGTTGAAATGCTCAAACGGTCATCAATCCTCATCAATGCTAAATAAAAGATCATCCAAAATAGAAGAGAGGCCCAGTTCATGCATCATCTAAATGCCAACATCCTGACATCAATGCTCATAGCACATACTCTCTGTTTCTCTAGTTTCTATATCATTTACCTTTGAGAGAGATATTATCTGTATTGTACTTTAGTGTTCATTTTATTCACTTCTGAGAGAGAAGATTTATTATAATATTTCATCATCAAAGTTGTATCCTTAAGGGGTGTGTAAGGGGGAGTAACTCAATTGTAACATTACGGTGTGTAAGGGGCAGTAACTCTGTGAGAGATTTGTAAAAGGCTTCACAAGCGTCCGGCTAAACTTGTGCATTGTAAATGCTATTCTTGTGCCTGGATTAAATAAGAAGATAGTGGATTTGAAAATCTCATGAGGAGCCTAGGGAATGGACGTAGGCTATCGCTAATTAGACCGAACCAAGATAAATCACAGTTTGCATACTCTCTTCCTTAAGCTCTTATTTTTCTTGCATATATTAACTGTTGATTTATGATTCATTACTTTCATATTTATTGCTTCTACTAATATGCGAAAAGATTTTTAAAGTTCTTAAGTTTTTAACTTACACCTAATTCACCCCCCGTATTAGGTGTCATCCGTTTCTAAAATTTTTTAATGAAATAAGACATGAGGCATGGAATACAAGCCACTATAAAGAAGTTCCCTTAGTTATGAAGGCTATAGCTTTAAGCTCATAAAATTCATGGGTTGAGAATAAGAATTACACTTTATTAGATCTAATTTCTTGTTGTTACACACTACCTTAGTGATAGAAAAAGACAGGACACATTATTCTCTACCCTTCTTGAATTACTTTTAATCTTCACAATCAATATAAAATATAAAAATTGTAGGGAGTCACATAGTTAATCTTATGAGCAAGCTGTGTCAGTGATTGGAATCAATAAGAAATATTTAAAACCGTAAGATCTTTTATGTTGAGAGAATGGTGTGGTTTCGTTCTCATTTAATGAAAATGCACATACCTGTGAGTCTTGTATCTTTTTTTATTTGAAAAAAATATAGTTCTTACTTCTTAGTACTTATGGAGTTATGGTCATATTCCACGTGTTTCCCATGTAACTTGAATTATCTTCTCTTGTCTTTTACGTTTCATAAAAAAATACTCAGAATACTCGCTATATTATAGCTATATTGTAGCCATAATTAAGCCCAGCAAATCATAAAGAAATAACTTTTGAAGAAGTCTTTTACGTTAACTTGATTAGGTTTATTATGATATTTGCAATAGGAGGAATTTAACTCACTTAGCTGAGAGACCTATTCCTGTGTTTCTTGTTTGATATATTTAAAGCTACATAATAGCATTGTATTTTAAAAAAAAATTGGAAGGAGGACCGATGATGTAGAGGGAGAGGAAGAGAGGGAGGAGCTCGATGTTGGTGTGCTACTAAGGAGAGATGACCCACAATGGTGATAGGGATAGACAAGTGATGGTGAAAGGCACAGAACAATGACGGTGAGTGTTGTAGTTACAAATCTAGCGGACTGTGTATGTTGGAAAGTGATAGAAGTTTAAGAATGGAAGGAGGTCATAGAGCCAGCTGAGAATGAAAGGAGAGTGACGGAATAGAAGGAGGTCGTGGAAGCTTGTTGAGAATGAAAGAAGAGTGAAGTGAAGATGTAGGTATGAGAAGAGAAAGAGAGTGATGAAGAGAGAGGAGCTAGTAGCGGGTTTAATGTCTTTGGAGTCAAACCTCTTAACATTTCAATATTTATAGAGCAATACTTGCATAGTTCCATAAGGCATACGGAAATAGCGGAAACATATTGACATTAAGTACTTGTTTGCAATACGAGAAATTCTCCGTAGGGTTTGAAATATATATATAATGTACATAGTTTTCAACAAAAAAAAAGTACAAATATAAATGACCAAAGTACCTCTGGTATATACCCGGACTCTATCTACTGGTAGCCTCTGCCTTGTCCTTCGAGCCCCTAGCGTCGACTGTAAGGTTTTTTAGTTTGAAAATGGGTGAGATTCGAGTGAATCTCAATAGCAACATGTTTTCAGACATATAAAATGCAAAAAAAATATACAATATACCATGTCATATAAGATGATAAAATGTTGTGTGTGATAGAATGATATGTGTACACTGTCCAAGGCCAAACAACTATTTGCGACCCTAATGAACTCTGCGCCTCCGTTAGGTCGCAGACCACAACTAGGCTAATATGTGTGTCCAAGACACTATGCTAATGTTACTGAGAATGACAAACTCAAACATATAATAATCACATAGTATATGCAAGAAAAAGTTACTACCTGACTCCTTTCTCAATTCCTCAGTCGCTCCTACCCTTGGTTTCGGCTCTGGAAATTTCCAGGTCCTATCCAAATTAAATTTAACAAGTAACTGGTTATTAATTGTACTATTACTACCTTTAAATCAAATTCTGCTGGTTATATAATGTAGTTATAACAGTTTCTGCATAGTGCAATTATGGCAGTGCAATTTCAATGTTTCCAGAAAACTGACAGATTTTCAGTCAACTTTGAAAATTCATAAATAATTCTAGGAAAATCCAAATTGATTGATTCTAAATCCCAAATAAAGCTCGTTAAATTATTTTCATGCAAAATTCCTAAATCTAACCACTATACCCACATTGTTCCCAAAAATTCATCAAACCTACACTATTCTAGATTTCCTTCTAGAAACAGGGCACAACTTTAAAAATTCATATATTTTAATATACTTGTCCAAACAATACAAACTACCTTTCAACATAAAGCTCTAAATACGTACTTTAATCCTACCAAGTTTCATAATTTTTGGACTAGGTTTGGCAAACGAATTTCATTGCACAATACCACTGCTTCCAATCAGATAATCAAACAGCATGCACTTACAACTTCATAATTTTCCAGATTTGCATACCAACATCCAAAACTTATGAACACCTATATTCCTACACAATTTTCCATTCTAAATCTAATGGAACCAAAAGAATTACAAAATTCCAACTCCTCTCTCTTATTCTGCTCTAGCCGATAGTTAAGGTATGCAATACCTTACATTTCTGCCCCTTTTGTACATGTCAGAAGCATTTCTATTCAATGCTTTACGGGTTCATTTCTAAATTCTACCTATTGAGCTGTTCTTTTTACCAGATATCAGAGTTAATGCTATTTCTAGTTCTTATTCTTATTTGCAGTGAGTTTAACGATCCCAGTTGAGACTTACTTAAATGATGTGTATTCGATCTCGTGAATTCCTACAAATATTCTTGCCGTGCAGATAATTTACCAATAGTAAAATAATACACATTATTTTATCTTTGATTCTTCATCTTCTTTCCATTTTATTTATCATTAGCATCTTTTCTTTCATATTTCCATACCTATATAGTTGTTTGGGGTGAGAATCGGGGGAATCTCAGTAGCAAACGTTACAAAAAATGCATGTAAGATGAATGCTAGTGCATGATATGCTTGTCTTATATAGGCTTATATTTACATAATGATATTCTGCATGCTTAATGTTTCATACAACATACTTATGGCCACAGCAAAAATAGAAAGAGAGCTTCATTCATACATACATGCTTCGCATAATCAAGTAAAGCAATATAGCAAATTTTTCACAGGTCTACCTAATCTGCTAGATTTTTTGCTTAACTTTGAAAAATCATAACTAATTCTACAAATATCCAATTGCAGTGGTTTGAAGTCCTATGTGACCCTCATTAAGTCTTCTTTAATAGAAAAATATTAACTACTATCATTTACAGGGCTAAATTTCTCAGAGTCATCGAACATCACAACTAGTCCAGAAAACATTATAGATTCAATGCCTAACTTTAAAAATTCATATCTCACAATCTACAAACCCATATGACTCATATTATATATCAAATTAAAGCTTAGGATGTCTACTTCAAATCTATAAAGTTTTATGGCCATTAGACAAGATTTAGTCATTCAAAAACTTATCACAAACTGACTGCCTCCAGAAAATGAATTCTAGCAGCACTTGAACATAACTTCCAAAATCATTATAAATAATCATTTAACCATAAACACATGATTAAACCATGTTTAATCCTCAAAAGTACCCCTTGGCTGAAATATGAACAATACCCTACCCTTATGAAAATTCATCCAAACAACAAACTAATCGGTTCAAAATAAAGCTTAGGCTTACCTCATCACGTTTCGACAACTGATTCGGTATTCCGGTGGCACTTTGACTAACTAATTGACAAAAAACACCTTAGATGAGAAATTTGAGACCATAAAATTGAAGCTTACAGTGTGTAGAAGAAGTTTCTTGAAGGACTTGCTGGATGATAATGGCAATTTGGGGTCAGAATCAGCTCTGGTATTCAGGGAATGTCACTATTCCTCCTCCTTCCTCTTCTTTCTATTTTGTGTGAATTTTTTCAGATTTTCCCTTCTCTATCCTTAGATGGCCAAAATATCACATAAAGGGGAGGGAATGGTTGAGAATTGATCTTACAATATGATCTCATCTTAGCTTGCCAAGTGTCACAAGTTTAGAGCCTTAGGTTGCCATGTGTCCAAAAACAATTGGTCTTCTTTTTCTCTATCCTAGGTGGCACCTTTTTTTGATTTGGGGAAAGGGAGATTAATGAATTCCCCTGATTCTAGGGTTCAGTTCTTGGAAAAGTTAATCGGGGGATCTGACCAAGGACAGGTGAATTCCCCTGACTTCAGCGCCACGTGTCACCGTCTTGAACCAAAAGGGCAAAAAAGACACCTCATGATGAAGGGACAACTGTCACCTTCTAATTGTGCCAACCAAAAAGTGTGGATAATATTTAGCATGATGATATGCACTTTGATAACAAGTGTCATCTTCTTATTCATCCAACACAAAAGATGAGTCATCATTACTCATCATGACTTACTTTATTAAAGCTACTTTAATAAAGTTACTTCATAGTGCTCACTCAGGACTTTACTCAGGCTTTATTTGGGAATGCGACACATATATAGAGGCTTGCCAAAAGATACCAGTTTAGAGTATATGTGTGTGGGCCTTACATGGTGCCATATACTGGTGTCTACTTCTAAAAAGCAAGGTACACATATCTGCCCTGAAAATGCCATGTGCACACCTACACCGGCCTATTTTACCTAACTAATCCATCCTTTACCTCATGACATAGTTACGTGGCATCTTTTACCAACCCAATGTCACTGTATATCTATCTTATGCACATCTACACTGACACTTTGATCCTTTTACCCAAGTGTACTAGTCCTTGGATCACATAGTCCCCTCGAGTATTTCTATCTCTTGAAATTCTTAGGACTCTTCCTGAAATAGGCTTAGTTATCTGCCTGATATAGGCATATCCTTAAGTTGCTAGGCCCAAAATTCAGGATATTACAGGGTGTTAGGAGGCAAAATGTATTTTCTTACTTTCTCTTGTTTAATAACTTACTTTCCACTTCTAATCACACAATTAACTACTTAAACACTAACATGATTTAAGGAAATTTTGGCATCATAACATTTTAGGATTCTCATCCTAAAATCACAAAACAAGGTAAAACACACCAAACAACCAACCAATTCAACCAACAACATCATATAACCTTGAATTCACAAGAGAACAAGGTTATTTGTGATTATCTTTTAATATCTCCTTCCTCTCTCTTTAGCCGTCCTTTTCTCTCTCTTCTCCCTTGAAGTTTGGCTTGCTACACATGATTCTCAATAAGGAAAAGAGCTTAGGAGAGGTTCTACATGAATTAGAAGGCTCAAATGTAAGGATTTCACCAACTTACCTTGGATGTTTGCCTTCTTGAGTTTACTGTTCACCCTTATGTTCTTCAAGCTCTCCCTCTCTCTTTCTCTCTTGGTTCAGCCGAAACTCATGCCCAAATGGAAAGGGAATTGCTCTTAAAATAATCATCTTCCTCTCTCTTGGAATATATTTTTTTAAAAAAGACGCCAACTTGGGGTCCCAAATGAACCAATTTAGGCTATTTAATTGCTTTATCCAATTGCCAAGATATTATATTTTATGTCCAATTCACTATGTGCTTTCTTTTTTCTTTATGCCTTATTATTAATAATTACTTGGCTTAAGCTAATGACACATGGCACTATCTTCATCCAAGTAATTATTTTCCCTCCCTATTTTCCTTGTTGGGCAAAATTCATGAGGAAGAAGGGAAATAAAAATTGCCTCATGCATTTCCATAATTCTCTCTCTTTAAGTAACTAATTAATTAACCTTTTTACTTTTTGACTTTCCCGACAATTTTTATTTGGCCACAAATGCTCTAAAGTTAGGATATTTATCCTCAAGTCTTTATTTTCCCTTTGTTTTCTCCATTTGGACGAAAATGGCCTTAATTAAGTGGGAATATTAATTGATTCTTTGCTTAATTGGCAAATCACTATTTTTCTATTATATTGTTTTTTGTAAATATTCATGTACATCACAATTCACCATTTTATTTCATTAACTGTATCAATTACATACAGGGAATGTTGGTGACTAAAAATGGGATGTTACAGCTCTCCCCCTTTAAATAAATTTCATCCCTAAAATTTACTACACGTACTGGCTCATAAATTTTGGGTAATGCTTCTGCATGTCTTCCTCAGCTTCCCAGGTAGCTTTTCTAGGAGAAAACCCCCTTTCATACCAATTTTATGAATAGGATACTCCTGTGTCTCAGTTGTTTCTCTTGCCGATTAATAACTCGATCAGGTGTGACCTCATACATAATATCGTCACGCATGTCTAAATCTTTGTATTTGATCACATGTTCTTGGTCAAGTTGATATTTCTTCAATTGTGAGACATGGAAGACGTCATGCAACTTGCTCAAGCTTGGGGGTAAAGCTATTTGGTACACTACTGGCTTAATCTTAGATAAGATTTAAAAAGGACCAATGTACCTAGCGTAATATCTCAAATTTTTGGATTAGAGACTTGAGAATAAGCCTGAATCAAGTGGACTACTAAGCCCTAGTTTAGCAAGAGTCCCAGGAATGTAAACCTTGCTACCAGTATGTTTTCCTGCATGACAATCTAGTTGTGTGAAAGTTTTGGATAATCAAATGATGTCCAATGCCTATGATATTTTTCAGAATGAAAGTAGACTTAGCACGCTTTAATTTGATAGGTTATATAAGTCATTTAGAGTTATACATAAAGAGTTATGTATTTTTAAAGTTAGCCCCTTGAAACTGGCAAGCTTCTATAACAGTGTCAAAAAATGGAAATTCTGAGAATTATGAACTTCTAGTTGGCTAAAGGCTATATTTTTCCTTAAACATAGATTTAATAAGGGTCACATAGGCTTTAGAACCACACTAATTGGATCTCTATAAATAAAGATATGAATTTTCAAAGTTGGATGAAAATTCTACCAAATTTCCAGTAAAGTACGAAATTGGCAAAAATGTATAGGCGAATAGTCATTTAGATACATAAAAATTAGGAGCCAATATCTTCCCTTCCTTTATGATGTTGGACATCCAAGTTGAGGAGCAAGAAGATGATTTAAGTACTTGGTCCAAATTAAAAAAAGAAGAAGAAGAAGCAACATTGGCCAAGTAAAATGAGTTGAAAAGTCAATTTTCTTATGCTACTTGATAATTTAATATTATTTTTTAAGGAGGTGGGAATTCTGATATGTTGAAAGATCATTTATCCCTTCTTTGGCCAACATTTTGTCCAAAATAAGAAGGCAATGATAGAGTGTTTGAAAAGTCAAATAAAAAAAGAAGAAAAACCAAGTGACATGTGATAAAATTGCCATTAACATAATATTTATTAAGGAGTTGGATGATATTTTTAAGATCATTTATCCTCCTTCAAAAAGCCATATTTTAGCCAGTAACAAGAACCAAAAGAGAGAAAGAGTGTTTGAGAAAACAAGAACAAGTGAAAGCTCAAGTGAATCAAGAGGCAGACAAGGTAAGATTAGTAGTAAAATTTGTGTATTCTTGCCTTCAAACTCTTGTACACTCTCTCTACTATTCATGTCCTTCTTGAAATCATTCAAAGCAAGAAGAAAATTAAGGGAAAAGAAGAGAGAAGAAGGATGGTTTAGAGAGAGAAAGAAGAAGAAATCAAGGTAAGCTTGAAAGCTTGTCTTCTCTTGATGATTTATACTTGTTATTGGTGTTGTGGTTTGTTTGTTTTGGTTGATTTTGCAATTTGGGTTGACCAAACCCTAAGGGGAGATACTGCCTAAATTTGGATTAATCATATGGGAAGTGTAATTAAGTAGTTAAATAAGTAATTAGAGGTGAATAAAAGGTGGTTAATGGAATGCAATCAAGAAATTCCATTTTCCCCAATTTATTGTGAATTTTGTCCAAACCTATTTTGGTTGTGTTTAGATTGGATTTTGGTGTTTTTGATGATTCCATTGAGTTTAGAAGGGAAAATTGTGTAGGAATATATGAGTTCATTATTTTTGGATGTTTGTATGCAAATATGAAAATTTTTGAAGTTAGAAGCAAGTGCTGGTTGATTTGATTCCTAGAGGAAGTGTTGTTGTGACATGTTTTTCATGGGTCAAACCTGGTCCAAATGTCATGAAAATTTATAGGATTAAAATAGACATATAGAGATTTAATTTGGTGGGTAGAACATGATTTTTGGATGAGTAGATTAAGAGATATGATTTTTCAAAGTTGTGCCTTATTTCTGGAAGGACATCTGGGACAGGAGAAGTTTGACTAATTTTTAGGAATAATGTGTTGTAATGACTAGCATTGGGTATTTTTACATCAAAATATGCTTAGAGAGTTGTACATGGAATTTGGAATTAGTCAATTTGGAATTTACTAGAATTAATTAGGATTTTCCAAATTTGACTAAAAATCTACAGTTTTTTGGAAAACTGTGAAATCGCAATGTGCTGAGTTATACTATGCAGAAATTGCTGAAACTATGATAGATAACCAACAAACTATTATTAAAGGTAGTAATAGGTCAAGTAATAATCAATTATTTATAACTTTAATTTTTAGGAATTTGTAATAGCCCGAGCAGAAACCAAGATTTTGAACGAACAAGTAAAGTAAGAAAGGGCAATTCCAGGTAGTAACTCTTTCTCTCATATACTATGTGAGTGTTAATATGCTTTATGTTATTGTTATGTTTCATACATGGTGTATGGCATATTTATCTATCACATTTTACATGATTGATTGCATGCTACTATTGAGATTCTTCCAAATCTCACCCTTTCCATAAATATATAAAGTTTTTTAGCAGCAGGAAGCGGCTCAAGGGGGCAAAGGTGTACTTAATAGCAATTGATGCTTCCGATGTGGATCAATCAAGACTATTGGTTATCTACGGGCCTTTTTATTATTTTAAGGTATGTAATTATTATGAATAAACCCTATTGGGATTTCTGTAATATAGTCATGTACATTTTATCAATATTTCTATGTTATTCCTGTGTGTCCGCTAAACTGTATAATTGCTACTCTGATTAATATCGATGTTAAGTGGTTTATATGGTGGGGCCTTACACCTAGGGCTCAACTTCTTCACCTTTAATGCCCTATCAATACTTGTAATAGGCAAAACGTTCATGAATACGTGATCCCTAACTTCAAACTCAAAAGGTTTTCGCCTCTTGTTAGCATAGCTCTTTTGCCTGATCTAAGTAGCCAACAATCTCTGCTTGATCATGTTTATCTGCTCCATTGTTTGGTCGATAATATCCAGCTCATACATCTACTTCTTAGACAACTCTATCCAGCATAAGGGTGACTAGCACTCCTTTCCATACAACGCTTCATAGGGAGCCATTTGAATACTCGAATGGTAATTATTGTAAGGGAGGGAATTGATCCCAACTGCCTTTGAAATCTATCACGCATGCCCTGAGTATATCCTCTAGTGTCTGGATTGTTCTTTTAGTTTGCCCATCTATCTGAGGATGATAGATCGTATTGGATCAGAGCTTAGTACCCAAAGGCTCATACACCGCCTTCCAAAACTTGGAAGTGAAATGAGGATTTCTATCATATATGATGTTCTTTAGTGTACCATGTAGACGCTCAATCTCCTTGATGCATATTTCTACTGGTTTATCAGGACAGTAGTGAATAGTGATTAGGAGAAAATGGGTTGTCTTTGTGAATCGATCCACTATTACCCAAATAGTATCATTATTTCAAACCTTGGGTAATCCTATCATGGAATTGATAGTGACGCTCTCCTATTTCCACTCAAGAATTATAGGATTTTGTAAAAGCCCTGATGGTCATTGATGCTCAACTTCACTTTCTGACAAGTAAGACAATAAGGACCGAACCTTGTCACATCTCTTTTTATGCATGTCCACCAATATGTGGACTTCATATTGTGGTACATCTTGGTTGATCCTGGGTGTAGAGTATATTTACTATTCTCCACCTTTCTCAGGATTTGCCGCTTCAACTTTGTTTATGGTGGAATGTATATCAGCCTCTTGTATCTGACTAGCCCATTTAGTGATAAGTCATGTTCCTGAGACTCTCCCCTTATGATCATATCCCTAATAGACTGGGTATGTCTTTCCTCTATCTGAGCTTCTTCTATATCTTATCTTAGGTCATTCTCTGCTTGACTGATGTTGCTACTATTGATTATAATTTGATTCGACAGGTTGAGATCTCTGAAGTTCTCAATCAACTTTTGCTTGTCAATCATGAGGGATACTACCTGCACTACTTTGTGGTTCAATTCATCCACCACTACATTAGCTTTGCCTGGATGATACTTGATCTCAAGATTGTAATCTTTAAGCAACTCCATCTACCTATGCTACCACATGTTAAGTTCTTTCTGATCGTACTGATATTTCAAGCTTTTATGGTCACAGTATAGCTCTATAATCGTCCTATAGAGATAATGTCTCCATATTTTCAGTGCTAGAATGATATCTGCTAAATGAAGATTATGTCTAGGATATCTCTATTTGTGAGGCTTTAGTTGACAGGATCTATATGCCACTACTTGGCGTTACTGCATCAAAACAGATCCCAATCTATACGCATTGGCATCTATTTAAACTACGAAGGTTAACTTGGATATGGGTTTGTAAACACTGGTGCTGTTGTTAATTTCTATTTCAGCTTTATAAAGCTCCTCTCACAATTGCTATCGCACACAAAATGTTGTGTTTTATGTGTTAACTTTTTCAACGACAAAGCTATTCTGGAGAAATTCTGTATAAATTTCCTGTAATACTTGTCAAGACTAAGAAAACTGTGTATTTCAAAAACAGTTTTAGGCTTCTTCTAGTTTAGCATTGCTTCCACCTTGTTCGGATCCACCGAAACCCCATGTTGTGAGACTACATGGTTCAGAAATTTGACTTTTGAAAGCCAAAACTCACATTTGCTCAGCTTAACATAGAGTTTCTTGTCCCTCAATGTGTTCAGTATAGTCCTCAAATGGTGTTCATGCTCTACTCTGCTATGAGAGTACACCAGAATATCATTGATAAAGACTACCATAAATTGGTCTAAGTACAGATGGAAAATTCGATTCATGTAGTCCAAGAATACTGCAGGTTCATTAGTCAACCCAAATGGCATTACTAAAAACTCAGAATGACCATATCTTATTCTAAAAGCAGTTTTCAACATATCATCTACTCCCACCCTGAGTTGGTGATACCTGGATCATAAATCAATTTTTGAGAACACACAGGCACCCAATAGCTAATTGAGCAAATCATCAATTCAGGGAAGTAGGTACTTGCTTTTGAAAATTACCTTATTTAACTCCCTATAGTCCATACAAAGTCATCAGGGCACAATAGGATGTTGAAAATTTTCTCTAGCCGTGCTAGCCAATCTTCAACTTGTTGAGGATCAAACTCCCTTTGGACACAAGGGGTTGCTGTTTACTAAACCTTCCTACCCAGATTTGTATATCAGCCTTAGGGTCAGGCAAAGGATATTCTGGCTGAGGTCCCTTAGGTGGATTTAACTCAACGTCTTTCCTCACCTATTTTTCCAAATGATCTTGCCTCTGCTACAGTTCTCATAGATCTTTCCTAATCTCATTCATTATAGCCTGCTGTAGTGTCAATATTCCTAGAATCTGTTGCTATATTGGGTCAGGCCCAAGGTCTGGTACTTCATTATTATGCCCCCTGATGGTCTACCTCATAGTCATACCATCTTTGTATGTCACTATATAAAAATAGAGAAAAATAAGTTCATATGATCACAAGGGCATTTTTGTCATTCTCAAAATATAGGGTACACAGTTGTGTCATACATAGCATATAACATGTATATTACAACAGTTAGGGAAAGTACTACACATCATATATCCTAAAACTACTATACAATAAGTCTTTATAACATTTGTACATCAAATCCTAACTATATATAAAGCTTCCCAGGGATTCACATATCACATGATTGCTCTGAGTTAAGCATGCTTAACTTCCTATGTACCCATACAAAACACAAAGATTGGCGTGTCTAATTCTATCTACCGGTTCCCTGTGACTGCCCTTATCTCAAAAGACATGCTAGCTACCTCCGATCACCAAATATATAGTGCTTAGACCCAATATTACTCTAGGTGCATGTGCTGTTAGAACCGGCTGACACCCAAGAGGGGGTGAATTGGGTGTAAGATAAAAATCTTAAGAACTTTGAAAATCTTTTTGTATCTTAGAGGAAGCAATAAATATGAAAGTAATGAATCATAAATCAACAGTTAATATATGCTAGAAATATAAGAGTTTAAGGAAGAGAGTGTGCAAACTGTGATTTATCCTGGTTCGGTCCAATCTGCGATGGCCTACGTCTAGTCCCCAGGCTCCTCCTGAGATTTTCAAATCCACTATCTTCTTGTTTAATCCAGGCACAAGAAAAGCCTTTACAACCTACAAGTTTAGCTGGGCACTTGCGAAGCCGTTTACAAATCTCTCACCGAGTTACTCCCCCTTACACACCGTAAGGTTACAACGGAGTTACTCTCCTTACACACCCCATAAGGATACAACTTTGATGATAAAAGATTACAGTCAATCTTCTCTCTCAGAAGTGAATAGATGAATATTGAAGCACAATGAAAATAATCTCACTCTCAAATATACATGATATAGAAAATAGGTAAGAACAGAGAGTAGTTGGGTTGGAGTGGATGATTCATAATATAAGCATGTTTGCGTTGTTGTGTTCTCGTTGGTGGTTCTGAACTCTGAATGCTCTTCTATTTATAGTTGATGAAGGTTGATGACCGTTTGAGCATTTCAATATATCCGTTGGAGTGTGGCTTCTTCAATTTGAAAACTAGCTGTTATAACGTTGACGCTCCGCTTCCGTAAATTCACCTTTTGACTCTTCACATCATATCTTCATTGTATTCCTGGAGAAATACATTAAACACTAATACAATGAAGTGTTAGAGTGATTAGAAGCAAGAAGAATGAGTTATATGATCATTCCATTGATTTCCAGAATCTTCGGGACGTTGTTATGTTTTTCTGGGAAGCATTACTCAGGTGGTAACTTGAAGTTCTCTTCTAAATAACTCTGCATACTCGGGTAGTGCCTCGAGTGAAGTGTGATAATAACATTGCAGATTAATCGAGTAATCGAGTGTTACCTTCAAGTTTTGCTTATCACAGTGAGTTACTCGAGTAGCTCCTTGAGTAACATTGGCAGAATTGAAAATGCCAAGAGCAACTGCAAGTGATCTACATGGTTACTCGAGTAGCTACTCGAGTAACATTGGCAGGCCGAGAATAACTGGAAGTCTTTTACCTGGTTACTCGCGTACTCACTCGAGTAAAGTCTTTTGTTATCAACTAGTTACTCGAGTGGTGCCTTCAAGTGAATTCTTGATTTTGACGCGAAACATGGCAAATTATATATCATCGGAAAGCCCTCATTATCTATATTCCAATGCAACAAGAATCAGCTCCAAACATGTTGTATATTGAAAGTTATGATCCAAAGAGTATCTACTATTCTTAGACCATCTCTGAACTCACGAGCCATCACGAGCAGAAACTTCTAGAAGTCATAGCTCTTAGGATATAGCTTCAAATGTGACAAATTATATATTCATGGAAATCTCTGTGATTCTACTTTGATATGGCACTGATTTCGTTGCAATCCGATGTGTAGTTTGGAAGTTATGTCCAAAATACCAAAGCTGTCCAGGAATTTGACGCTGATTCATGTGTCAACTTTTGAAGCTTATATCTCTCTCATATGAACTCCTTTGAGTGTGATCTTGGTGTCAAAAGTTCGTGTTGGACGTCTAGTTTCATATGCCACCGGGTTCAGTTCGATCTGACATGTGGTTGGAGAGATATCATCAAAATACTGAACCTCTATTCTGCCGCTCGAAAACAGAGTGCCCATTACTTCAAGTTCCGCCTCGAGTGATTTATCAAGTAACCCGGCAGATTACTCGAGTAGCTACTCGAGTAATCACCTCGAAAATGAGGCAGTACCATATTACTAGAGTGATTACTTGAGTGATCATCCCCAGAGGCACCATAACTTCCGTATACATCATTTTAGCTTCGTATTGACCCTTTCCAACTTCCGTTTGACCATAGAAACGTCCGATATCACTTCTAATAGCTTGGATCTTGATATTCTCATGTGATCTTGCAAGTTCTTCTTTCTTTAATCTCTTTCTTCTTCTTTCTTCAATCTCTTTCTTCTTGTTTTGCCACTTGATGATCATTCTTCATAACCCAACTAGATATCTTCTTGAATTGATGATCGTTCTTCATAAACCAACTAGATATCTTCTTGAATATCTTCAATCTTCAATCTTTGCTTGATATTCCTATTAGTTCTTGCAATGCCTTCTTTCTTGAATCCCTTGTCTCTTGATTTTCTTCTTGATGATCATTCTCCACATATGAGGCATTATAACATCAACCCACAATCGGGTTTATGCTCAATGCTCATTTGTATTGGCATATGTATTTATTGCTTTGAATATTGCAGCCAATATATCTCCCTTGATTGATTGTTAAAGCATATGTCATCATATATGCTCCTTTTAGTGTGCTGAGGAACGATCTTGCATAGAACAAATTCACCTGTTATAAATAAAAACATTCTTACAAGGAGAATGGTTGGTGCAATCAAGTATTAAATTTATTGCACAAATCAAAGTCATCCTTTCTATATGATATGTTAAAAATTAAGATCATGAAAGGAAAATATAAGAGTAACTCATCATCAAAACTAATTAAAAGATAGTGAATTCAAATGAGTATGTTAAAAGGATTTTATTTCAATAAACGAGATGAGCTTTTAAGATATAAAACACATGTGAATGTGAAGCTCCCCCTTAATGAATGCATGGCTTAAAAAAATCGTTATGAGCAATACAATTAATAACTCTCTTGAATTTGTAAAATCATTGGAAATTTTGTAGAGAGAATGATTATGAAAATATGAAGATTAAAAATAAATCAAGTTTTGAAAATGATGATGCTAGTCAGGGTCTTAAGGTTGTAACCTTGTATTACTTGAGTCATTACTCAAGTGTTTGCTTTGAGTGATGCAACTCAGAGAATTTGAATTAAAGAATACAATACCTCACTCGAGTAATATCATAATCACTCAAGTTATAATCCTCTGTAGTCCATTGATGCATCATATCCTAGTCAATATTGGATGATGTGACTGGTACTGAGAGATTCTGAAGTGTAGTCTTCTGTGAGCACTTTAGGGTACCAAGATGAGCTCAGAATAAGGCCTTGAGATTCTGGTTGATCAAGTCACAGAGGTGTCTAATCTAGCCATTCACAGAGATAATGAACTCAGTATCGTTCGTAGCAAGCTCTGTGAGATTGTTGAAGCTCTTCCCTCAAATAACCCTAGACAGATGGACCAAAGAATGAAGGACCAGGAGACCAACTCTAGCAAAATGTTGTATCTCATCTATTCTTGAAGTCCCAGCTCTCATCCTCTATGCTTCTTGTGAGTGAGATTCAGACTTACTTGGAGTAATTGTGAATTACTTGAAGGTCTACTTGAAGTAATTGCAGATTACTTGAAGTAACTTCTGATTACTTGGAGTAAGTCCTGTATAAGTATATATATACCTCTTGTTCTTTGAAAGACATGATCTCTTCGATGTTCCTCTCCTTCTCACTAATAATATAGGCCATTGTGTGATAATCCTTTCATGAAGCGATTGAATTGGCCTTGCTCACCATAGCTCTAGTATAGATATATCATATAATTTTATGAAAACATAGAGCTAGGATTGTAGTTGAGAATCCTCATAGGCTCACCAAGCTTGATGATTCTTTACATCTCAGCATCTTCCTCTAAACATCTTTTGATCACCTTGGAACAATAAGGAAGGTGGGTAGGCAACAAAGATTCATATTGGCTATACTTGTTCTTGGCCTTGAGTTGCTTTGAGATGAATCTCATCTAGGTTCACTTAAGAGATTTTCCTCTTCTTTCTCTTTCTCTGGCTGTATCACTAGCTAGTTACTTACTAGTGATGTGGTGTCACTTGAGTGAGACCACATATTTTGCTTCTGCTCATATTGCAACACTGTCAGTCACGCCTCCTCTATTAGCCTCTGATCTTTGTATTCAAAAGTAGAGCATTTTCATTAATTCTTGTAAAAGTATATGCTCTTTGGTACCCAACTTTCTCTTGGGTCCATACAGTATCAAATATTATAACTCTTATGCTCTTATACAACTGAATCATATGATATTTGAGCAAAGAGTATAATAATCAACAAAGACCAAAATATAATTTTACCCAATTAAATAAATTGAATTATAATAAATTCAAGCAATTGAATCATAAAGGGCAACGAAAAAATAATACCAAGAATGATGATTTCAAAGATCAATGACAATTTATAAATACACTTTAAAAGATATGTCATTGATAAGATTTTCATGCAAGGCATGTAAATGAGATCAAAAGAAAGTAGTAGATATATCCATAAAAGTTTTCATCAAGTTTTTCAAGAATGATAATGAAATATGCAAATTGATTCAAATCTCATATTTAATTTCAAATCATGACAATGCATTGTAAAATTGAGATTTTGAATATATGCAAAACTCATCTTTGAAATATGTTTATAATCAATGTTTATGTTGAAAATGGTGAAAGTCAACAATTTAAATATACATATACCAGAAAGCTTCATTTTTAGAGAACAACTAAGATAACATGTTAGACATTGGAGTTTAACATGTTTGAGAATTTTCCCAAGAGCAAAAGTCATATAGAAAATGAATTAGCCAAAAAGGCTTAATTTCAAGGATGTATATAAACACAATGACTTTGCTATTGACCAAGAGATAAACTTGACTTTTAGAGATGTGTCTTGAAGAATAGGGATATTCAACTCAAGAATTTGAATAGAAGGATCTAGTTACTCGAAGAATGGATGAAGACAAATGGTAATGCATTTGAGCAACAAGATGAGTATAAGAATTTATGGATGATGAAACACATACTCATTGATCCAAATGACTAGAGTTCTAGAATATTATCCTGGTAAGTTATTCCACAATAATGGTTAATGCATTAAGATTCAATGCACTAATGAACATTCATAATGCTTGGAATAACATGGCCAACCAAAGATTTATGTATTAGGCATAAAGCTTTCACATATTGGATTCTTTTCTAGGAAATACACTTGAAACTCATATAGATACTTAACTTGTTAGACATAAGGTCTAACTTGTTAGAAAATAATGGTTGAGGAGTTCAAGCATTGGATAACACATTTAAAATCAATGATCAATATGTCAATGATGGGGAAATACTCTGGTGGAAGAATTTGAAGCATTTCTGATTTTCAGTATACATAAATATTAACTTCCAATTTTGAAACTGATTTAAATGCAAACAAGTTATGAATAATTTTCAAATAATATGTATGCATTTTTATAAACAAGATGAATTTGGAATCTAAGTACATTTTTGAAATGTGCATTTTGAAACTCAAATACATAGAAAGATTATGCACAATTTCACTTTCAGTCCATTTAGCAATCTAAAAATAATTTAAAACCCATATATGATTGATTGCTAATGGTACGCAATAATGAGCAAGTTATTTATTACCCAAATAATTTATATAAGCATAATATCGGGTAAGAATAAATAAGATAGTACCGTGCTCAAGTAATCTCGTAATTACTTGAGAAATTATCCTTTGAAGTTCATTTGTGCATAATTCCTTGACTTTTACCTTCCAATCTTCCAGTTGGTGTTATCACTTGAACATTCACTCCCAGTTGTCACTCAGTGATGATGATCACTTGATTGGTTACTTGAGTGACGCTTCACTGTGCATCTTTTCTTCCTTCATTGCTAGCTAGGCACTTGCAGTGTTGCCTCAAGTAATGCCTCCTTTTGTTTACACATTTAAGATATAGCCTTAAGGTCCAACTTCACCAAGATTTGAGTGAAATCTTATGTAGTCATAATCTTAAGATGAAGCTCTTCCTTTCTTCTTCCAACAAAACCTTATAGATTCCCCTTTTTTTTTGTATCCAATTTTACTTGGATCCACTCATGGTTACCTTATAGGAATCATAATTCACATGCTCTAAGAATATAATTAATTTGATACAATTGAGCATAATGAATTAAATATGTCTTTATGCATAAGAGAAATATTTTCTTTTCAAATCATTATACATGCATAAAGAATTAACCTGTTGAGCATTACAATCCCTTTATAAATAAATCTATTAAATGGCTTTTTAAGGATATGAAAATATAATTTCAAAATCATTTACAATGCTCATTCCTAAGATTCCAAAATATAAAACCTCAATAAATAGTACAGATAATAGTATAGGAGGTTTTATCATTGTATACCTTTGCCTTAGATAGGAGGATTGCTTTTGCTTACCCATTCATCTTTCTATGATGTTGATACTTTGAATATCTTGCTTTGGGTGCTGGAAACCTTCTCTCAAAATATATAGACTCCAGGAGTCTTTTATTTGATGCTTGAGAGATCCTCCTTTTCTTATTCTCCTCAAGATAGTTGAATGGCATTCTATGGTAGTTCATTCTTGAGGTGGAACGTACTCCTTTTCTCCATTGCCTTTCTTTGTGGTTAAACTTTGCAATTCTAGCAATGGGTGATCCGAGAGTTCTCCTAATTGATGTGAATCTCCATTTAGGTGCATTAGGAACTCTTGGAATCTTCTTCATTTTCTCAGTACCCTTTTGTCCATTTTTTCTAGGATCAATCTGCACACATGAAACACCATATGGACATTTTGGTACCCACTTTGCTTTGGGTCCTTGAACGTTAGCATTTGAACTCACTTGCATTTTAGAAATCCAAACAAATTTATTCCTCACATTAGAATTTCTTCTAATATAGCATTTGTGAGAAATATGACCTGATTTACCACAATAATTGCAAATAATATGATGATATGCATTATGAGATTTTATGCAAGTATTGTGTTGGTCAAGACGGTAAAAACCTGAATAAATTTCATTTGAACATTCTTTCTTTCCAATAAACTTTCCAGCATGATTGAAAATATTTTTGCTTTTTAGAATATAATCAATACTTGGTTGAGAAACAATTTTATGCAAACTTTGAAAATCAGTTTTCAAAATAACTGCAAAAGAATTGGAATTGTTTACCATATATGCATTTTGAGCTCTAGAGGGTGATCCATCAAATTCATCGGTAATGAGCTCTTCTTGGGAATCATCTTCCTCTTGTTCTTCTATGTTGACAGGATCATGGAAGTGTTCTATGATTTCTCCTTTTTCATCAATAACTTCCAATTGTTCATGCACCGTAGATATGCAACTTATAGTTTCACATGAACTGTCAACACTTTCAACTTCAACACACTTGTTAGAAGTATACATAAAATCAACAATATCCCAAATATCTCTTGCAGTAAAGCAAAATCTAATTTTCTCAAAATCATTTTTAGTTAAAGCACTATACAAAATTTTTATTGCTCTAATGTTCAACGAAAACATTTTCTTTTCTCTTTCTGTCCAATCCTTTCTCGGTTTGAAAGCAAAGACATTTGTAAAAACATCCCACATATCATAATCAAAGCATTTTATAAAAAGATGTCATTCTAGCTTTCCAAAACCAAAAATCAATATCTTTCAAAATAGGTGGAATTGTATAGTCAAAACCTTCAGAAAGCATATAACACCCAAAATCAGCCATTATAAACTCTTGAGATGGTTAACTCCTTTAAACAAGAGTCCAGCTTGATACCAAATGTTAGAACCGGCTGACACCCAAGAGGGGGGTGAATTGGGTGTAAGATAAAAATCTTAAGAACTTTGAAAATCTTTTTGCATCTTAGAGGAAGCAATAAATATGAAAGTAATGAATCATAAATCAACAGTTAATATATGCTAGAAATATAAGAGTTTAAGGAAGAGAGTGTGCAAACTGTGATTTATCCTGGTTCGGTCCAATCTACGATAGCCTACGTCCAGTCCCCAGGCTCCTCCTGAGATTTTCAAATCCATTATCTTCTTGTTTAATCCAGGCACAAGAAAAGCCTTTACAACCCACAAGTTTAGCTGGGCACTTGCGAAGCCGTTTAAAAATCTCTCACCGAGTTAGTCCCCCTTACACACCATAAGGTTACAACAGAGTTACTCTCCTTACACACCTCGTAAGGATACAACTTTGATGATGAAAGATTACAGTCAATCTTCTCTCTCAGAAGTAAATAGATGAATACTGAAGCACAATGAAAATAATCTCACTCTCAAATATACATGATATCGAAAATAGATAAGAACAGAGAGTAGTTAGGTTAGAGTGGATGATTCATAATATAAGCATGTTTGCGTTGTTGTGTTCTCATTGGTGGTTTTGAACTCTGAATGCTCTTCTATTTATAGTTGATGAAGGTTGACGACCGTTTGAGCATTTCAATATATCCGTTGGAGTGTGGCTTCTTCAATTTGAAAACTAGACGTTATAACGTTGACGCTCCGCTTCCGTAAATTCACCTTTTTGACTCTTTACATCATATCTTCATTGTATTCCTGGAGAAATACATTAAACACTAATAAAATGAAGTGTTAGAGTGATTAGAAGCAAGAAGAATGAGTTATATGATCATTCCATTGATTTCCAGAATCTTCGGGACGTTGTTATGTTTTTCTGGGAAGCATTACTCAGGTAGTAACTTGAAGTTCTCTTCTAAATAACTCTGCATACTCGGGTAGTAACTTGAAGTTCTTTTCTAAATAACTCTGCATACTCAGGTAGTGCCTCGAGTGATGTATGATAATAACATTGCAGATTAATCGAGTAATCGAGTGTTACCTTCAAGTTTTACTTATCACAGTGAGTTACTCGAGTAGCTCCTCGAGTAACATTGGTAGGATTGAAAATGCCGAGAGCAACTGCAAGTGATCTACATGGTTACTCGAGTAGCTACTCGAGTAATATTGGCAGGCCGAGAGCAACTGGAACTCTTTTACCTGATTACTCGAGTACTCACTCGAGTGAAGTCTTTTGTTATCAACTAGTTACTCGAGTGGTGCCTTCAAGTGAATTCTTGATTTTAACTCGAAACATGGCAAATTATATATCATCGGAAAGCCCTCATTATCTATATTCCAATGCAATAATAATCAGCTCTAAACACATTGTATATTAAAAGTTATGATCCAAAGAGTATCTACTATTCTTAGACCATCTCTGAACTCACGAGCCATCACGAGCAGAAATGTCCAGAAGTCATAGCTCTTAGGATATAGCTTCAAATGCAACAAATTATATATTCATGGAAAGCTCTTTGATTCTACTTTGATATGGCACTGGTTTTGTTGCAATCCGATGTGTTGTTTGGATGTTATGTCCAAAATACCAAAGCTGTCCAGGAATATGATGCTGATTCATAGGTCAAATTTCAAAGCTTATATCTCTCTCATATGAACTCCTTTGAATGTGATCTTGGTGTCAAAAGTTCGTGTTGGAAGTCTATTTTCATATGCCACTAGTTTCAGTTCGATCCGACATGTGGTTGGAGAGATATCATCAAAATACCAAACCTATATTCTGCCACGTGAAAACAGAGTGCCCATTACTTCAAGTTCCGCCTCGAGTGATTTATCAAGTAACCCGGCAGATTACTCGAGTAGCTACTCAAGTAATCACCTCTAAAATGAGGCAGTACCCTATTACTCGAGTGATTACTCGAGTAATCATCCCCAGAGGCACCATAACTTTCGTATACATCATTTTAGCTTCATATTGACCCATTCCAACTTCCGTTTGACCATAGAAACCTCCGATATCACTTCTAATAGCTTGGATCTTGATATTCTCATGTGATCTTGCAAGTTCTTCTTTCTTTAATCTCTTTCTTCTTGTTTTTCCACTTGATGATCATTCTTCATAACCCAACTAGATATCTTCTTGAATTGATGATCGTTCTTCATAAACCAACTAGATATCTTCTTGAACATACTCGTATTGCTCGTCTATACATACCTTGCACATACTCCCACAGCTCCTCGTCTAGCTGCAGGTCATAAGGCACATGTACCATCTCTGCTTGGGAGATGTCAACTATGTCAGGTCCTCCTCTGATCCATTCGGCAGTGGATGTCCTGACTCTCCCATCAATGACCAGGCTGGTGATGTTGCCCTCGGCTCTAGGCTATATACTAGTCGTCTTATTAGTATACTCTTTCTGCTAATCCTCCTCATTCTAAAACCACTCAGTGCCCTGTACTCTAGTAGCTATCCCTCAAAGATTTGCCACTTTTGGAGACGCTAGTTCACTTATGGGAGTTATCTCTCATGCTTTCATTGTCACCTGCTCATGTTTCCTATCATCCTGCAAACAAGACATTCAATATACTATTCTGAAAATGTCAAAACCACTGTTAGCTTTGATACCAACAAATGTCAAACCCTTAATATTTCAATATTCACAAAGTAATAGTTCTGTAAGGCATATAAAAATAGCGGAAACATACTGACATTAAGTACTTATTTACAATACAGAAAATTCCCCATAGGGTTTGAAAAATATATATATATATATATATATATAAATGTATAGAGTGTTCAAAACAACCAAAAGTATAAATATAGATGACCATAATAGCTCTGGCATACATTAGGACTTTACACACCAGTAGCCCCTGGCTTGCCCTTTGAGCTACTAGCCTCAGCTGTAAGGTTTTTTTTAGTTTGAAAAAGGGTGAGATTTGAGTGAATCTCAATAGTAGCATGATTTTTAACACATAAAATGTGAAACTAAATATGCAATATACCATGTCATGTAAGATGATAGAATGTTATGTATGATAGAATGCTGTGTGTACACTGTTCAAGGCCAAACAACTGTTTGCGAACCTAATTGAACTCTGGCCTCCATTGGGTCCTTGCCCACAACTAGGCTAATATGTGTGTCCAAGACACTATGCTCATGTTATAGAGAATGACATACTCAAACATATAGTAATCACATAGTATATGCAAGGAAAAGTTACAAGTTGACTCCTTTCTCAATTCCTCTGTCGAACCTACCCTTGGTTTCGGCTCAGGAAATTTCTTGTTCCTATCCAAATTAAAGTTAACAAATAATTGGTTATTACTTGTACTATTACTACCTTTAAATCAAATTTTTTTGGTTATATAAAGTAGTTATAATAGTTTCTGCTCAGTGCAATTCTATGCACTGCAATTTCACTGTTTCCAGAAAACTGGCAGATTTTCAGTCAACTTTGGAAATTCAAAATTAATTCTTGGAAAATCCAATTTGAATGATTCCAAAGTAGAAATGAATTTCTTGAAATTTCTTTTCATGGAAAAATACCCAAGTCTGACCACTCTACCCACATTGTTCTCAGAAATTCATCAAACCTGCACTGTTCCATATTTCCTTCCAAAAATAGAGCACAACTTTGAAAATTCATATCTTTTAATATATTTGTCTAAAAATTACAAACTACCTATCATATTAAAGCTCCAAATATCTAATTTAATCCTACCAAGTTTCATAATTTTTGAACTAGGTTTCATAAACGAATTTTATCTCACAATACCACTGGCTCCTATGAGACAATCCAACATTATGCATTTAGAATTTCATAAATTTCTAGATTTGCATACCAACATCCAAAAATCATGAACACCTATATTCCCACACAATTTTTCCTTTTAAATCCATTGGAACTATCAAAATTACAAAATTTCATCTCCTCCCTCTTGTTCTTCTTCTGGCCGAAAGTTAGGGTGTTATGAGCGAAAATGTGTTTTCTTAATTTCTCTTGTTTAATCACTTCCTTTCCACTTCTAATCACACAATTAACTGCTTTAACACTAAATAACCATGATTTGAGGAAATTTTAGCAGTATAACATTTTAGGATTCATCATAACAAAATCACAAAACAAGGCAAAACAAAACAAACAAACAACCAATCCAATCAACAACATCATATAACCTTGAATTCACAAAAGAACAAGGTTTTTTGTGATTACCTTTTATTTCTCTATCCCTCTCTCTCTCTATTCATCCCTTTCTATCTCTTCTTCCTTGAAGTTTTGCTATCTACACATGAGTTTCAAGAAGGAAAAGAGCTTAGGAAAGGTTCTACATCGATTAGAAGGCTCAAACATAAGGATTTCATCAACTTACCTTGGATTTTTGCCTTCTTGAGCTCCTTTTTATGTTCTTCAAGCTCCCCCTCTCTCTTTCTGTCTTAGTTAAGCTAAAACTCATGCCCAAATGGAAAGGGAGTTGCTCTTAAAATATCAACTTCCTCTCCCATAGAATATATTAATTTAATGTGTTTTTACACGTGTTTCTCTTGGCCTTATCTTCATTAATTGCTTCATATTAGCCCATTGGACTTAATCTTGCCTCCCTTCATATTAGCCCAAAAAGATGCCTACTTGGGGTCCCAAATGAACCAATTTGGTTCGTTAATTGCTTCATCCAATTGCCAAAATATTATATTTTATTTCCAATTCACCATATGCTTACTTTTTGCTATATGCCTTATTATTAATAATTACTTGGCTTTAACTAATTACTTGGTACCATCTTCATCCAAGTAATTATTTTCCCTCCCTATTTTCCTTGTTGGGCGAAATTCATAAGGAAGAAGGGAAATAAAAATTGCCTCATACATTTCCACAATTCTCTCTCTTCAAGTAATTAATTAATTCACCTTTTTACTTTTTGACTTTTCCAACAATTTTTACTTGGCCACAAATGCTCTAAAATTAGGATATTTATCCTCAAGCATTTATTTTCCCTTTCTTTTCTCCATTGGGCCAAAAATGGCCTTAATTAAGTTGGAATATTAATTAATTTTTTGCTTAATTGGCAAATCACCATTTTGCCATTAAATTGTTTTTTTGTCAAAATTCATGTACATCACAATTCACCATTTTATTCCATTAATTGTATCAATTACATATAGGGAATATTGATGACTTAAAATGGGATGTTACATTTGGAGGGCACACTTTGACATGCATTGGGTAGGCTTTATCTTTAGGCATCCCAATTCAAATTTGGGATGCATAAAGCTACCTAATATGTAAAAAATTTGAATTTTAGGCGTCCCAAATTTGAATAGGGACGACGAAAGCTACCCAATATGTCAAAATTCAAGTCTTGAATTATAAAAATGCCACCACCTTTATGTTTTACTTTCCTTTTTGAAAAACAAACGTCTTTTAGGGTAGTAAAATATATATCTTGTAGTAGTGACTACTCACACTGTTAAACTTAAATTAGATGAAAGAGGTGCCTTGAGGTAATCATTGGTTGAATTTTATATTATTTACACACACTTAGAAAAGGCACTTAGAGTAAAAAAGAATGGTTTAGGGAAGGAAGATTTAAATATACCCACACAGCTACACCTTGTAGTAGTTGGGTGAGGATGTGGCGCGTAAGAGTGTGAGGAGTGGGGAGAAAAAGGAGAATTTATAGGAGTGGGGTCTAGGGTTTAGCTCGTCATATTAAAATAATATTTTTCTAAGAAAAATAAACAATAGTTGTAATATTCAGACAACATTTTTGTTTTATAATATTTATTCCAATAGTAAGATATATTTATAGACACATATATATATATATATATATAAATAATTATTTTAAAGTGGTATTTCATTTGTATATTTTTTTTTGTATAGAATAAATATTTTTAGTGCTTGATACTTCTTCTAAATGATTAATTATTGATTTATTATATGTTTTTTGATTAAATAAGACTTAACTTACAACTAACTCTAAGCCCAAAAATTTAAGGATGTTACGGTTACTCTAAACTCTTTTGAGAAGGCCTTAAGGACTTTAGGAGATATTGAGAGGGGTTCAGTCCTATTAGATATGATTAGTTTTGATGATGTCAAATATAGATGTGAAATGATAAGAGTAAAAAGTTTATATAATGTATTTCTTTGACTAACTACTATATTTAATGTTACATATTTTGTAGATTAGTCAAGCAAAGAATGAAGAAGATTGAATTAATGAAAAATGAACAAAAGGAAGAAGAAGAAAAGAATTTGAAGATAGTCAAGGAGATGCTTACTCGGATTATGAAGAATGATTATCAAGAGGAAAATCAAAAAGAAAGATATTGAAGAATGAAGAACTTGGAAGATCTATCAATAATATCAAGTTTCAAGTTGTTAGAAGTGATACTGGAGGTTTCTATGATGATACCGGAGGCTTCTATGATCAAGTGATGGTTGAAATAGGTTAATACGAAGCTAAGATGACTTATATGTGAGTTATGGCACTTCTAGGGGAGTTTTACTCAAGCACGGATCAAATACTTGAGTGCCAGAGGTGTTTCACTCGAGCACGGATGAACACACTCGAGCACGGGATGAATACTCTGTTCAGCTCTGTTTTACGTTTAGCCTGACAGAGGTCCGGTATTTTAGTCATATCTCTCAAACCACACATCGGATTGACCCAAAACTAGTGGCATATGAACGAAGACTCCCAACACGTAAATTGTGCATGAAGATCACATTGAAAGAAGCTCAAATGAAGGAGATATGATCTGTGGAAGAAGACAGTGAAATCACTGTTAATTTTCAACACAGGTTCGGTATTTTGAGTATAAATCACTAACCACACATTGGATTGAGACGAGACCAGTGCCAAATGAAACTAGACTCAAAGAGCTTTCCATGAATAGGTAATTTGCCTAATTTGAACGTATATTCTAGGAGCTATGCCTTCTGGAATTTGACGCTTGTGCAGTCTAGTGCGAAAGACACTCTTTCGATCATAACTTACAGAATACAAGGAGTTTTGAACTGATTCTTTTTGCATTGGAATGCATATGGCAAGAGCTTTCTTATGATACATTATTAGAATTAAATAAATAATTTTTTTCTAAAGTGGTCCCACATCACCCGCAGTGCAAAAACGAACACTTTCATGTCAAAACTTGCATGTGCTCGAGTGAGAAATAGTCCAATGCTCGAGTGTTGTAAATTTTTTCACGATTCAGCTGCTTCTGGACATCACTCGCACAACTTGAGAATAAGCATGTACGTGAAAATAAGAGGTGCACTCGAGCAGGAAGTGTTGTGCTCGAGTGATGTCTAGAATTCACTCGAGCAGATGCGAGTGAAGAGTAGCGAGTGTTTGCCCGAGAGGAAGCTAGAACGTGAAAATATCAAATGCACTCGAGTGAGCCATATTGCACTCGAGTGAGGTTCTGACAGAAGCAACGTAGAAGCTCAGACTCTCATGGCCATCAATCCAAACGTGGTTAAATGTTATACAATCATTATGTTTGCACTTGTTATTGTTCCTAAACATTAACTAACATATATTTCAAGTGTAAAACAGGAGATTAAATATTTGGATTGCATCTTCAAGAACGGAGGTCACGTACGGCAAATATCATCACTCAACGAACAATCCGAATATGGTTACATGTTATTGAATCATTGTGTTCTCACTTGTTATTGTTTCTAAATGTTAGCTAACATATATTTCAAGTGTGAAACAGGATATTAAACGTTCGGATTGCAGATTCAAATAAAAGACAATTATGGTGAACTTCATCATTACACACCGAATGGCGGCTACCTACCACGACAAGTGTAACCCCCTGCCTTAAATAGCGTAATTATAATTCGATATTACGTAATTAAATTGGTTTAGAGACCGTCGAATAGTTCAAAACTCATTTAGAACTCCCTGTGAAGTAGGGACTTTATAAGATTTTCAAAACTTCTTTCCTATTCTGGTCTCAAGTTCAATTATCGAATATAATCACCTGTGCAGTTAATTCACATTCATTCATATCAGAATATCTAATAGCAATCCCGGCAACCCCCGGGTTCCATTCATACACAAAAAGGGTTTACAACCTCCATATAGGGGACTACACAACTACGCTCAACTATTCTTTACAACCAACATAATATACAGACACCCTGTCCAACAGGTTTAACCAACATAACCAAAATAAATGTCCCTACAGGATTCTAACCGCTCCGGGTCGTACGCTTCTCCTTAGAGCCACTCGCCCTGTCTGAAAGGTTAGTTAAAGAAAAGAATGAGATTCAAGAGAATCCCAGTAGTAACAAAACATTTATACCACACATAAGCACACAGCATGTAAGCAAATCATCATACAGCAGCAGCACCACAAATCACACTCCACCCTCATCCCCTTTCTCCGCCGGGAAGGCACACCGCCTAACCCGAACCGTTGTTAGCTACTCAGGGACTATTGGCATGGCAGTGCATACATATAGCCTTATAGCCCATACAGCTATTCGGCTTTCACAAATGGCCCGTCGGCCTCCACAAATAGCCTTTCGGCTCACATAATCACATATATCACACCTCATCCTCATCCCCTTTCTCCGCCGGGAAGGCACACCGCCCTAACCCGAACCGTTGTTAGCTACTCAGGGACTGTTGGAATGACAGTGCTAACACAAATCCACAGATGTCGCAGCATACGAATTCATTACAAATCAATGATATAACACACATACAATGCATCATATATGGTACAAAAGAAAAGTCACTACCTCGTTCCTTTCTGACGTTCGCTGGCGTAGTTGGCTCACGAGGGCGGCAAATATCGAATCCTACAATTCCAAATGCACTATTTAGACACTTCCATAGTGTTACTTAGGGTTATATGAGTCTATAATGAAAATTTACAAAAATACCCTCGGGGACCCGGCCTGGGCCCGCCATACCCGGACCGGTTGCACTTTTCTCGAAATTCTAATATGGGCTATCCTAACATATTTCCGCCCAAGGAATCCATTTCCGTACTCAGAATTATCAAATTCAATATCAAATTATGAAATTGCCCTTGGCAGCCCTACTTTTAGGGTTTTAGGGGTGTTTCCGTAATTATGCTTTCTCGGCCTTTTTTGAAAAAGTGCCCAACTGTAACCCCACCTATTTTCGCCCACTGAATCCAATGGAATCATCAAATCATTGAAAATCCAACTCTAAGACCCATTTACAGCCTTGGCCGAAATATACATGTTCTCCGGGAAAAATTGGGGTTTTACGATTTCGGCTCCGTAAACGCGTTCCTTTCTACTCCTAACCACTTTATTAACCATTACATTAGGTTACAACTAACATTAAGACCCAATTTGGGCAGCATAACCCCTAGGCCACATCATTTCCAAACTTTAAAACCAATGGCAATCCGGCGAAATTTCACCGATTAAATTGCCCACAGCAGCCAGAATAAGCAATATACGAAAGTTTGGAAGTTACCTCAAGCTCCTTCTAGCTTTTCTCAAATTTGGCTGAACCCTAGCCTCTTTGAAACACCAAATTCTTTGCTTCAAAACCTTAATTCACATAGAGGAATAGCTTAGGAGAAGGATTGTACGCGTTAGGAGCTAGATCGTCGGAGAAATCGGCTTACCTTGCGAGATTTCTTCCTCTTTTTCTCTCTTTTCTCCAAGCTCTCTTCACGTCTTTTTTTTCTGTGAAATGGGTCGGGAATGGCTGATCAAGATGATGGAATTGCTTTTAATTCCATGTTGATGTCACCTTACCACATGATGATGTCATAATTTCTAATTTCACATTTTCGGATTTTCTGGCAGATTTTCTGCCGAACTTTGAAATATCATAACTAATTCTAGAAAAATCAAAATGAGGTGATTCCAAAGCCAAATGAAAGATATTTAAGTCCTCGTCATAGAAAAAATATTGGCCATTACTGAAAATCACCACAAAATTCCCAGAATTTCAATCTTTGCTTACTGTTCCAGAAAATAATTAATTTCGCTGGGTAAACTTAAAAAATCCAAAACTCTTAGTTCACAAATCAAAATGATACAAATTATATGTTCATTTTGAAGCTTGACATGTGAACTTTAATACTGGAAAATTTCAGAATTTTTAGACACCATTTGCCTATTTAAAACGTCCATACAAATGGGCTGCCCTGTACAGAGTTTCAATGGACAGAGTTTTCAACTTTAGCACGATTGTTCCCAATGGTTCCAATTTCACAATAAACACTCTCCCCACATGAATTTTCACAAGGAAGCCATTGGAATCATTAAAATATCCAAATTCCCATCACACATTCTCCAAAAGTGTTTATTCAACAATAATTATATCCACTTTTAAAGTCATTAGCCCTTAATCACTTTTTGGGATATTACAACAAGCAACTGACACACCACAAAAGACTGTCAAATATTAAAACATCTTCATACCACTCACCAACGTGATGTACAGCTCATAATGAGACATGCCGCTCCTCAACGTGATGCTCTGCTTTGCAACGGAAATCTCATGGTAGCTCATTTTTCAAATATGCTCGGTCAAAATGACTCCAACGGACGAATGCTCACAACGGTCATCATCTTCATCAACTATAAATAAGAGAGCACTCAAAGTTGATGGGAGATAAAAACAATAGAGCAACGACACCAACATGCGAATAACATGAATCCTCTGCTTCTACCCATACACTCTCTGTTTTCCAGTTTCTATATTACTTATCATTGAGAGAGTAATTATTTGTATTGTACTTCAGTGAGTATTATACCCACTCTGTGAGAGAGTCTGTAAACACTTTCAACTATATTTTTGAGTTATCTCAAGGTAGAGGGATCTTGAGAGGGTTGATTTCCTTACGGGAGAAGCTGTAGAGAGAATTGCCAGTAAGACATTCTGCTCGTAAGACTTACAAGGTGCAAGTAGCAGAGAACGTTGCTACTCATAAGACTTATAGGGGTGTAAGCAGAAGAGAATGTTGCTGCTCGTAAGACTTGCATGAGTAAGCAGGAGAGGAAGATCTTTGGGATTGCTCTGCTCGTAAGACTTGCCGTAAGGGGGAGTATTTTCAGTAAGAGATTTGTAAAAGGTTTCACAAGTACCCGGCTAAACTTGTGGGATTGTAAAGGCTTTTCTTGTGCCCGGATTAAACAAGAAGATAGTGGATTTGAAAATCTCAGGAGGAGCCTGGGGACTGGATGTAGGCCATCACAGATTGGACCGAACCAGGATAAATCACAGTTTGCATATTCTCTTCCCTAAGCTCTTATATTTCCAGCATATATTATTTAATCTAACTGTTGATTTATAAACCTTTATACTTACCGCTTTCGTTAAGATACAAAAAGATTTTCAAAGTTCTTAAGTTTTTATTATACACCCAATTCACCCCCCCTCTTGGGTGATAGCTGGTTCTAACATTTCCAATTAACCATCCTTTAATTTGAGTCACTTTAAACTTAGAAAGTGTATCTAAGGAATCTTGAAGACTTCAATTATTGAGCTGTTTCTTTTCTTGAACTTGATTGAGATTCTTGAGATGATCTGAGAGTCCTAGAGACACCCAATAACAGCAGGAGACTTTGAGCTCCAAAGATCCATGAGAAGTTTAATTAAAGTAAATAAGTTATATTTTATCTTTGTTAATTAACCCTGTTATTAATTTATAACAAAATGACTCAAGGAGCACTAGCTCATGTGTGGACTTGCTTGTTGTCAATTTTTGGTACTCATCGTACTAGAGGTAACTAGATTCCTTCTTGAAGTATAGATACTATGTGTTCACAGTCTTACAAACTCATAGATTTGACTATGTTTAACCCTAGGACTTTACAAAGAAATGCCTTGTGTGACTCTGATTTATGTTTATACATTGTGACTATGAGAATGTCATGATGTAATAGTGATAACTGCTTATGATTGTGGAAATGAGAATATGGGATTGATATACTGTGACTTGCTATGGTGTTATGAGATATCTATGTAATTAAAGATGATTAATTGATTATTGATAAGGGTAAGAGATGGAAGAAGTTTGAGAATGTTATGTCATGTGGTGTGTTACCATACATTATACTATGGCTGCTTTTATTGTCCCTAAGCTATAACTTGGGACTATAGCACCTCATGCAATCAAAGGTAAGGAATCCATGGTATGTTGTGTGCTCTATAGTACTTTGGTCAGTCCATATCACATACCAGAATATTTATTTTATGTTTGTCCTAAGATATTTTATTATCATTATACTGTCTTTATTGCATACAGTATTTATGTTCTAGGTTGCGATTTACTTACTGAGATGTCGATCTCACCCTTTCCATAATTAACATTTTCAAATCAGGACGATAGGATAGAAGCTTCAGGAAAGGCAATAGGTTCGTAAATTGTAGCCCTTAGTTCGTGTGATTCTTATTTTGTATTTCTGCCATTAGGATTAATTCATATACTTGCTAGATATTATAATCTTATTTTCATATTTTAGATTTTTGATTATGTGGCACTAGCCCCGATGAGTATTGTGTTTGTTGAGGCTAGTGCCCTTCTTTTCTAATGATTTGTTTACCATGGTTTAGACTATTAGATTTAATTTACTGAATTTTAATCTAGGAGACTTGAAACTTGTTTTGTTTGTGTTTAATTTGATTTGATTAAAGGCTGGATGCACTACAAAAATTTTGCTCATTTGCAATAGTTAAAATGGCATATTTATAATGGTTAATGATAGTAGTGGTGGTTAGACGAACCGATACAAAACACACTGTTGTAAATGATTTTGTAGTAGTTTTATAGAACCAATACGCACGTCAATGTAACCTAGAGGTTTGTCTAAACCGCTACAAGATGCGTCTGTAGATTACACATTGTAGGAGCATCTTGTAGGGGTTTGCAAATTACTACAACTGTTATTTAGATATTAGGGATTATATATTTTAAATATCTTTTTAATAACAGTTACAAATATGGCCCCAATGTTTTCCCAAAAATTTGGGTCTAATGGGAAATGAAATTTGAAAATTTGGCACTAACATTTATAGGGGTTGGCCAACAGCTACTAATTAGGTTTAGAAATTTTAAAATATGACACCAAACATTTATTGCAATTGGGGAACCACTATTAATATTTAATGAAATTTCAAATTATTGCACCAGAAATTTAAATTTAAATTTAATCTAACTTTGTAACGGTTGATCGGCTGCTACTAAATGTTGCATAATTAAAAAAATTGCATGAATAATTTTTTCGATCTATTGTTCCAATATTATTTCGAATGGTTTATCATTTAAGTAAAAATTTAAATTATAGTGATTATTATCTAAGGAGAATGATTAAATTAAGTTAGATAAATAAGAATATTATGTATGTTTAATATTGAGAATGTGTAGGTTGTAACATCCTAAATTTTTATTCATAAAACTTAGATAATATTATGAAGAAAATATTTAGTGGTAAATAATAAGTAAGTAAAAAATAAAATAAAAGGGGAATAGAAAGTCCCATATTGACTAAATAAGGAGAAGAGGGAGACCTCAGAGCCTACATATAGGAGTAGTGAATTGGATTTAAGGGCAACAATCCCATTTTCACATATACCTGAGCCAGGCTCGATAAAATGTTATTGCCTCCCTTGGTAACTATTGGATAGGGCTGAAATTTGGTCAACCCATCTAAAGACATTAAACTCAACATATTCAATAGTTGTATTAGCTGTTGGCATTTCTATTTAAGTGTTACAAAACAAGAAACATGATCAGCATTCTAGTACTTGGAAGAAAAACCCAAGATGAAAGAATCGATGTTTGCAACTTCATCCACCATTGGATTGTCATGGAATTTTGTGAGAAGGTTTGGGATATCCCTTTGAAAAGTTTCAATAGTGGGAACGGCTATCAGAGTAACTGGTTTTTTTTGCTTACCTGATTACTCGAGTGATCCCTCAAGTAATACAATCTTTTCATTTCAAGTTACTCCAATGATCCCTCAAGTAATATCACTCATTTCTTGGCTGAGAGTAACTTCTTCATTTTTTCTTTAATTACTCAAGTGATCCCTCGAGTAATTCCATGCAATTTTTGATAGAGCACTTCTGGTACAATTTCTCATACATTACTCAAGTCGTCCCTCGAGTAATGAAGAGTCATTACTCGAGGGCTTATTCGAGTAATGCCTTCAAAACTTTGCCAATGATGCTTTCTCCTGTTCTCTATCTTTCAATTCTTCTTCATTACTTGAGTAGTTACTTGTTTAATGATGTTGCCTGCCACCAAGAGCTTAGTTACTTTATTCAAATCTTTTTGTTTATTATCAAAACCTTTTAAAACATTAATCCAATCTCTGTTATTCATATTTTCTCTATCTTTATATGTACTTTAGTGTTTATTTTATTTGCTCTATGAGAGAGTCTGTATAAACTTCAAATTCTATTGTCATTTGATCTCAAGGTACAGGGACCTTAAGAGGGTAGATATCCTTATGAGAGAAGCAGTTGAGAGAATTACTAGTAGGACTTTCTGCTCATAAGACTTACAAGGTACAAGCAGTAGAGAATATTGATGCACATAAGACTTATATAGATGAAAGTATAAGAGAACGTTGCTGCTCATAAGACTTGTATACGTATGCAAGAGAGAAAGGTCATAGGTTTGTTTTTCTACACGTAAGACTTGTTGTAAGGGGGAGAGAAATTTCTAAATGGTAGAATACTTCTGCTCATAGTCCATTCAAGGACGATTGTTGTTTTGTGGTGTTCCGAGAGGCCATTGAATCCTAGAAGAATAGTGAAAATCTCAGTAGGTCTTGATCTGTGAGGACTGGATGTAGGCATGGGTTTTGGGTCGAACCAGTATAACTGTCTGCATGCTAAGCTTCTCAACTCTACTCTATCTACAATTATTGTCATATCATCGCATCAACTAAAAAATTTATCACATCACCTAATTCACCCCCCTCTTGGGTGAAACTTGCCTCTTTCATTCTGTAACTGCTATGAATACCCCCTGTTAGGATTTTTTAATATAATCATGTGCATTTTATTAGTATATCTATGCTATTCCTGTATGTCCACTGAACTGTGCAATTGCTACTTTGATTAATAATCGATAATAAGTGCTATGTACGATGGAACTATAATATCCCTAATTTTGGGCCTATAACTCAAGGATAAGTCTGTATCAAGCAGACGACTAAGCCTAGTTGGGGAAGTATCCTAATAATATGAAAAGATAGAAAGACTCTCAGGGACAATGTGATTCAACCCTACCGGTAAGAGGGCCCCAGTATGCATAGGCAGTAGAATCAAAGTGTTGGTGCATATGTGCACAAGATACATATACGATGCCATTGGGTTGGTAGAAAGACACCACCCAGATATGTCATGAGGGATATGACTTATTGATAGAGCGAAATATGCCGATATAGGTAAGCGTATGGCATTTTCAACGCAGGCATGTGTACCCTATGTTTTTGGGAATAGACACCGTTGTGTGGCACCATATGGGTCCTAAACGCATATAGTCTGACCTGGCATCATTTGGTGGGCCTCTATATACATGAAGAAAATAGACTTAATAAGGGTCACATAGCCTTTGGAACCACACCTATTTTCAAAGTTTGAAGAAAATTCTGCCCAGTTTTCCAACAAGTACGAAAATGGAAATAAATGTAAGGGCAAAATGGTTATTTGATGAATAAAGCAAGCAACCTTTTTATTTTTCCCTTTAATTGTAATAAATGTTGGCTAAAATAGGGAGAAGGAAAGGTAAATAATTTACTTGGGCCATATTTAAGTCAAAAGGAAAATCCTTGGCCAAGAATTTTATGCGCATGCAAATTTGCATTAAACAATAATATTATCATAAAGCAAGAAGCAATTGAAAGCTCCCTTTTCCATTGTAATTTGGTCAAGTAAGGGAAATAAGGGGAATATATATTTGTTTGGCTAATATATTAATTCAAGAAGTAAAAATGAGAGCCAATGAAAAACAAGCACATGTTAAGAAAAAAGCAAGAAGAGAAATTATTAGATAAAGCTAATATATCTCCTTCCTCCTCTCATTTTTGGTCATCACCATTTAAGAGAGAGAGAGAAGAGTGTTCAAGAGCTCAAGAACACCAAGAACATCTAGGGTTTCAATAGGGCACAAATTCAAGGTAAGAACTTGAAACCAAGTTGCTTCTGCCTTCAAACTCCTTAGAATCTCCTCTAACCTCTTCTTCTTCTTGAAATCCATGGTTAGCAAGCTAAATCATGAGGTTAGAGAGAGAAAGAAGGAAAAATCAAGGTGAACTTAGAAATATGTCTTATCTTGATGAATATATATTGATTGTTGTTGATTGTTTGTGATTTGATTAGCTTGTTTTGCTTTGTTTTGTAAATTTGGGAAGATGAAACCCTAAAATGTTATGCTACCCAATTTTCCATTAATCATGTTTAAAAGGTAGTTAAGTGGTTAATCATGTGATTACAAGTGAAAAGGAAGAGTTTAAACAAGTGGAATAAAAAAAACTCCATTTTTCCTTTTTCTTTGGAATTCTGTCCAGACACTGTTCAAATAGGGTTAGGACTAGATTTCAGTGTTTTTGATGATTCCATTGTGTTTAGTGTAATATCCCAAAATGTACTCAAGGGCTAAATGTACAGAATAGATGGTGGGATTAATGACAGAATTACCTCGAGAAATTTTGTTACGACTTTAGTCAATTTTCACATGCAAAAAAAATTGGCAATTGAATATTATATTGCAAGTGGATATGTTATAAGATCATCATCTCCTTCAAAGGGCCATGACTTATGTAAGATACAAGGAGACAATATAGGTTATTAATATATGACATGTGAAGGCAATTTGACCAAGTTGTAAAAGGTGGTGACTAAGTCAACAATTTCAACTAAAGAAGTAATATTTGAAGAGTTGGAATTATGATTGATTCAAGAAGCTCTTTTGGCTATTCCAAGGGCTACAATTCGTATGGCATGAGGAAGAAAAGAAAACATGTTGAATTGGTCAAATATTGCAACTAAAGTAATGTATTTGAAGAGGCAAAATTTATGATAAATCAAGGAGTATTTGTTTTTGCTCTTTAAGAGCTATTTTCGGTGACAATAAAGAGAGAAAGAGAAGCACATGAAAGACCAAGTAAGGAGATGAAGACTTGGTCAATAATTGTAGGCCAAGCATAAGATGATATCTTGAATACAAAGGCAAAACATTTCGGTCAAAAAGGGAGGAGGAAGGAAAGAGAAAACTTGAAGCAAATTTACCCTTAGTTAATTCACCATAAGTATATAACCAAGTGAAGTAATTTTCACCACATCTTTTATCTACTTTTGCACCATATTTTCATTTGGACTTTGAGAGATAAGAGGGGCCAAAAATCTTATCATTAAGTCACATATTTCCTCTCTCCTCAAGTCGGTTACAGCAGCAAAAACGTAGAGGAAGAAAAGCAAGGTTTTAAGGTGAGCTTAATCTTGATTTTTCAACTTCTTAACCTCATCTATGGCTCAAGTGACCTCATGAAACTTGTTCCTCTCTTCCTTAGCTTCATTTCTATGGTTTTTGTTTTTGAAGAGGAGGAGTTTTCAGCCACCTTGCAAGAACAAAAGTTGAGGAATCAAGAAAAGAACACAAGAAGAAGCATGAGGTGAGTAAGAGCATTATGTAGATGTATATGATGCTTTAATTGGCTGAGTTGTGGTGGGCTATTGTGACAGACCTAATTTCGTTTTTTAGGGTATATTAGGGATCATGAAGCTTTCATCCTATATATGTGCTTATATGTTGGTTTGGAGGCAAATGAGCTAAGCTTAGTGATTAGATAGTGAAGTGGTTGTTTGTTGTGAAATACCCTAAAATTCTGCCAAAATAGGACATGGGGAATGAGTGGGAATTTGTTCATTTTGATGTTACCATTGTGTTCTACACAAAAAATTATGTGGGAATAGGTTTGGTTGTTGATTTTGAAGCCATTGGACACATTGGTTGAAAATTGGAAAAACTGTCAAGTGTAACTTTGTGCAGGGCAGTCAGTTTGTAGGGACATTTTGAATGGGCAATTGGTGTCTAAAATTTCTGACACTTTCCAGTCTTAAAGTTCACATTTCAAGCTTCAAAATGGACATATGATTTGTGTCATTTCGGTTTTTGAGCTGGGAGTTCTAGTTGCCCAAAGTTTGATGTCGAAACTGGACCTAATTCTGGAGCAGTGTGGAATGTTGTGTAATTCTGGAATTGTGTGGTGATTTCTGGTAGTGATTCATATTTTTCCTATGAAGAGAACTTCAAGAGCTTTCAATAGGCTTTGGGATCACCTCATTTTGATTTTTCTAGAATTAGTTATGATGTTTCAAATATGTTGGAAAATTCTGGCAGATTGGTCACCTATGCGAAAATTGAAGATTTTATGGCATAATGTAATATTGTGGAACTTTTGATGCGACCCAGAATCAACAAATTAACTCTCCAAATTCAAGTCAAGATTCGAGGACGAATCCTTTTGAGGAGAGAGGGAATGATGCGATCCAGAATCAACAAGTTGTCCCTTTAAATTCAAGTGACGTCTCTTCTGTTTCAAATGATCATTATCAAATTCCAACTCAACAAGTCATGAGAGCACAAGCTAAAATATTCAAGGAAGCATTGATTGGGCTGATTGAAGAAGTTGTTGTAAATCAAATGGCAATTGGATCAATAAATCTGATTTACAAAACAAAGATGCTGAAAAACGTCACTAAGTTCCTTTGTGCTAAATATGGAGTTGTTAATCAAGTTTTGGGCTTGGAAACTTCAAAACAAAGAGCTTGGACCTAGTACTACATATGGGAGGCTCATTTGGGCCTAAATAAGCACATTTTGAGCCTTAATTTGCTGAATACATCTTCTTGAAGTTAGGTGTGCGAAAATCAACAAGAGGTTGGTGGTAGATTTGACTTTTGGTTTCTTTAAGCATTTGTATTTGAGTTTTCAATTTTCTTCTAGATTGTATTAGAATTTTGTGTTCATGTACTAGACTTTTAGGTTTCCTAGCACATGGTTTTACAATTTGTATTTTCTATGTTCAGATTTGCACCTACTACAATTAGGTTCCTATAAATACTTGGTGCTTCTTCATTTGTAGGGGACACAATTCAGATTTGAATCATAAATGAAAGTTGCACTTCTGCACTTTGTTTCTTGAGAGTGGATTCTCTCTAAGGGTTCTTTTTAGAACTAACAAACTTATCAAGGCTTGATCAACCTTGTGGCGTTTTTTTAACACTTCGGGTCCTTGTTCTTTCGTGTTCAAGGGTTCAAGTGGATCGTTGATCTGTGTTTAGCTTTCTTGGGGTGTGTATATTTCAGAATTGGTTGTGGGTTCGTGGGATCTTCCCTTGTGGGTTCGCACCAACTTTGAGGTTAGAAATTAGCCTTTTAGGTTAATTGACCACTTTAGCTCCTTAGTTGACTTGATTAATTGACCATAGTGATAATCAACTTAAGTATTATAGAAATAAAACTTGGGAAAGAGATTGACGGGTTGTCCCTAACTTGGTTTACAGGATTTGATATTTGCCGTCCTCGTGAGCCCGCTGTGCCAAGAAATGTTGGGAAAGGATCAGGTAGTGACTCTCTCTCTTATACTATGTGTAATGCTCTGTATGTGTGTGTTATCACTGTTCTATGATGAATCTTTGATGCTGCTGCGGTTACAGCTGGTGATAACTGTCGTTTACAGCGCAAGCTGTCGTTTACAGCGTAAGCTGTCGTTATTGTGATTACAGCGTAAGCTGTCGTGATGTTGATTACAGTAGGAGCTGTCGTATTGTGTATACAGCTGTGAGTGCTGTCGTTTGTGGTGAAAACCATGTATCTTTGAGATTGTTGCTGTTTGTGATTTATGTGCATGCTTTGTGTTTATGCATTGTGTGAGTGGTTTGTTACTACTGAGATTCTCTCGAATCTCATCCTTTCCTATTGTTAGATCTCATGTTTTGATGATAACAAAAGAATGGTTTGAAAAGGAAATGATTAATAAACAAGTTTGAACAAAGGAATAACAGGGATAAGCATTACTTGAGGTAAGCATTGGAGTAATGAAGAAAGGCCAAGGTAAAATGCTAAGAAACTTGATCAGAAGCAAGTTTTCTAAGGCATTACTCGAGTACGTACTCGAGTAATTAGACAAAACTTGAAGTAACCAGAGGCACCTTCCAGTAATCTGCCAACGTTACTCGAGGAGATACTCGAGTAATAGTGTAAGTATTTTCAAGTTGCTCTCGGCCTGCCAATGTTACTCGAGGAGCTACTCGAGTAACCAGATAAAAACTTGGAGTTGCTCTCGGCCTGCCAACGTTACTCGAGGAACTACTCGAGTAACCATGTGAAAACCTTCCAGTTGCTCTCGGCCTGCCAATGATACTCAAGTAGGTACTCGAGTAACTCTGTGTCTGGAAATGTGTTGCTCTCGGCATTTTGTACCACTGCCAATGTTACTCGAGTAGGTACTCGAGTAATGCACTGAAGTAAGTGAAAACTTGAAGGTGGTACCCGATTAACTTGATATAATTTTATCTCATTTTCCTCGAGTCATTACTCTAGTATGCAAGTATTTAATGTTCTATTTTAAGTGGATTCCTCGAATAGGTATCCAAGTATGCAGAGTTATTTTCAAGGAAAGCTTCAAGTCATTACCCGAGTAAGTGGTGCCCAAAGAGTAAGTTTACTCGAGTAAGTACTCGAGTAACAAGGTAAGTGCTCTCGGCCTTGAAATCCTACCAACATTACTGGAGTAAAGCATCGAGTAACCAAAAGTTTATTTGAAGGTTTACTCGAGTTGGTACCCGAGTAACTCATAAAGTTGTGAGTGCATTACTCGAGTAGGTACCCGAGTAAACATATATTTCCAAAGGTTTGAAAATTGGTTATTCCATACACTACCCGAGTGATCTTAAATTTGTCTGTTGACTTGCAGTTGATCAAAGATTTCTAGATGATACTCGAGTAAGTACTCGAGTAAACTTCAAGTAATACTCGAGTAGCTACTCGAGTAAGCAAACCCAGAAATTCAGAAATCATTCCAACGTTGATTGTTTTGCTTCCTATATGATTAATCTTTCATTGTATTAGTACTCTTAGCTTATTTATAGATGAACAATAAAGAAATCATGTCAAGTAAGGAAAGTCAAATGAGAAGTTCAAATGCCACCTACCGCCAACGGATATTTTTCAAAAACTAGAAAAGTCAATAGTGGCTGCGCACTCTCCAACGGACGAAAAGAAAATGTTCCAATGGTCTTCACCAATATATCTATATATATGGGAACATCCAAACAGAGAAATAACAATAAGAACACACACAAACGTATCATCAAGTTCATTACTCTATTTTACATTGTAATTGTATTTCTATGCTTCAGTGATTCTTATTCACTCTGTGAGAGAGATATTTCATTCAAACTCAATATTTGTTATTGAGATAACTTAAGGTTGTGGAACCTTGAGTTGGGATTGGATTACAACTTGTAAGGGGGAGCGAGTGTCCAGGTGAAGGAACTTGCTTGTACTGAGGTGCCAAGAACCCACTGAATCTTGGAAGTTATAGTGAAACTCTCAGAGAAGCTCTGAGGACTGGACGTAGGTCAAAGTGGTTATGACCGAACCAGTATAACTTCCGGTGTACACTTCGATGATATTTCTCCTTACTCCTTACTGTTTTAATTTCACTGTTAAAGTTTTACATTTCCGACAAAATTTTAGTATCACCCAATTCACCCCTCCTCTTGGGTAAAACGCTTGTTCTAACACCTATGACTAACATTTCAGACAGGGCGTGTGGCTCAAAGGAGAAGCGGCCAACCCAGAGCAATTAGGACCCTTGGGGGTATATAGTTGAATTGGAAACTTTGGTTATGTATTTTGAACTCGGGATTATTGTATATTTTGAATCAGGAATACTACATTCGATTTTGGTTGTGTAATCCCCTAATGTATACTTATAAACCTTCAAGTTTATGTATAGAACCCGGGAGTTGCCGGGGATGCGGATATACACTCTGATATGATTGAATGTATATTAACTGCACAAGTAATTATATTTGAATATTGAAATTGAGACCAGGATGGGAAAAAGAGTCTTTGAAAGTTTTGTAAAAAATTTTACTGTGAGACAGAAAGTTTAAAACGAGGTTAAAGCATCCAATGGTCTCTAATCCGATTTAAATATGTGTTATCGAATTATAATTACGTGTTTAAAGTCATAGGGTTACATTTTAGTATCAGAGCTGTAGTTCCTGGCAAGGGTAGAGGTTGCTAGGATAGATCCCTTAGATAGTAGTAGGGATAGAAGATTATCTGTGAATGATTGTTGTGTATGCACATGTATGTTTTATTTACATGGATATATATATGAGTTTTGTGACTATATGTGCATACTATCTCTGCTAAATTAATGGGGCAAGTTGTTTGTAGAATGAATAAAACTAAAGGACGCCCCAATATTCTGCGTGTAGACCCAGAGGTGGAGGTCATCAAGGATAACCCACCGGATACAATGCAGGAATTAATGGGTCTAATCAAATATCAGCGGGATATGATAACTGAGCTGAGAGAAGAGCTCAGAATAGAGAAAGCGAAGAACAAGGAAGGTCCAGTTCAGTCCACTCCGGAGGAAACTCAAGAAGAAACTGGACATGAGGACAATGCAGAAGGATCAGCATGACCATTAGAGTCCCCACCTCGTGCTATTCTGAATCAAGAATCACATGGGATGCCGCTTAGAGAGGACAGAGACCTTCAGTTTTGGGTCACCATATTCTGCAAGCATCTGCCTCCGGCGTGCAGAGGAAGGTTTGACCCTCAAGCAGCCGAAGATTGGATGAACAGGCTGGAGAAAATATTTGAGGTTCTTGGTTGCCCAGATGAGGTGAAGCCACGACTGGCTATTTATAAGCTCGAAGGAGATGTAGACCGTTGGTGGCAGAATATCGCCCTAACATTGAAGAGCAAAGAAATGCCATTAACTTGGGAACTGTTTCAACAAGAGTTCAACGATAAGTATTTTCCCAAATCAGTGAGACTCGAGAAGGAGACGGAGTTTCTGAATATCAGACAAGGGGACACATAGAGCTTCGATGATTACTTGTCCTGTTTTGTTCGGTTGGCTCGGTACTCCTCTTACCTTCGGTACAAGGATGATGAAGAATGGAGTTCTGATATGCTCATTCGCGGTTTGAGGCGAGAGTTGAGGAAATGCCTAGCTACTCACCAATTTACCAAGTTCAACAAGGCGGTTGAGCAGTACAGGATTACAGAGAACAACTTGAGAGAATTGTATCCTGCCAGAGCTATTAGCCACCGCAATGAACCTAGTAAGGGTGCTACCTCACAGAAGCGGAAGGGGCAAGGATCTTCATCTGGAAGTGGTAAGAAGCCCTACCAGTCTGGGAGCCATGACCAGCAAAGAACATATTTTGCACCGTGGATTTGTCGTCGCTGTAATCAACCACACCAGGGTAAAACATGTGATGGCAAAATATTATGTTACAATTGTAAGCGTGTAGGCCATACTGCTGCTGACTGCAAAGAGCCACGACCAGACAAGAGACTGAAGACACAGGGCTGAGTATTTGCTATGACCCACGAAGAGACCCGTAAATCTCTTGAGCTGATACAATGTAATATTCTTCTTAATGGCCATCTGTTGCAAGTTTTGTATGATTCAGGTGCAAGTCACTCCTTCATCGCCTATGATTACATGAAGCGCCTGGGAATGCATGTACATAAGTTACCATTTGAATTAGTAGTGTCAACTCCAATGGGTGTTAAGGCCTTAACCACAGAAGCTTGTTTGAGTTGTGCTATAACTGTGGAAGGGCACCAATCTATTGTAGATCTGATATGTTTACCGCTTTACCAATTGGAAGTTATTTTGGGTTTTGATTGGTTAACGGCAAATAATGTATTACTTGATTGTGGGAACAAGAGGATAGTATATCCTGTTTCTCAGAGGGCTGAAGTTGTGGATTCTAGTATGAATTTCCTTGCTGCAGCCAAAGCTGAAAAGTATCTTTAAAAGGGTTGCCAGGGGTATGTGGTGTTTTTCTCTGTGCATGGGCAAACTGGTAAAACCTTGAATAATATACCCGTGGTAAATGAATTTCCTGAGTTGTTTCTGGATGATTTGTGCGGATTACCTCTAGAAAGGGAAGTTCAATTTCTAATCGACATTGTGCCTGGAGCTGGCTCTATATCTAAGGCCCTATATCGAATAGCCCCAAATGAAATGGCGGAGTTAAAGAAACAAATAGAAGACTTGCTTGAAAAAGGGTTCATTAGACCCAGTGTGTCGCCTTGGGGAGCTCCAGTGTTGTTTGTAAAGAAGAAAGATGGAAGCCTTCGGTTGTGTATCGATTATAGAGAATTGAACAAGGTTACTATTAAGAACAAGTACCCTCTTCCCCGAATCGATGACCTTTTAGATCAACTATCCGGTTCGTTTGTATTTTTGAAGATTGATCTAAGGTCAGGGTATCATCAGCTACGAGTGAAAGCAGAAGATGTTCTGAAGACTGCTTTTCGGACCAGGTACGGTCACTATGAGTTCTTGGTGATGCCATTTGGGCTAACCAATGCGCCTGCTGTTTTTATGGATTACATGAACCGTATCTTTCGACAATATTTGGATCAGTTTGTTGTTGTGTTTATCGATGACATTCTGATATATTCCAAGAGTATGGAGGAGCATGAGCATCATTTGAGAGTTGTATTGAATACATTGCGTGAAAAGCAACTATATGCTAAATTGAGCAAGTGCGAGTTCTGGCTAGCAGAAGTGAAATTCTTGGGCCATGTTATCTCGCAAGAAGGGGTCTTTGTGGATCCCAGTAAAGTGGAAGCAGTACTGGACTGGAAGAGGCCAGAATCTGTGGCAGAAATACACAGTTTTCTAGGTCTTGTTGGTTATTATCAGAGATTTATCCAAAATTTCTCTCGTATTGCGTTGCCGATGACCAAGCTCACGAGAAAGGATCAGCCGTTTGTGTGGGATAAGAAATGTGAAAACTATTTTATGGAGCTGAAGGAGAGGTTGACAACGGCACCTGTGTTGATTTTACCCGATCCCAGTTTGACATACATTGTGTATTCTGATGCCAGTGGGCAGGGATTAGGGTGTGTCCTTATGCAGCAGGGACGTGTGGTGGCCTACGCCTCTCGACAGCTCAGACCTCATGAATTGAACTATCCCACTCATGATCTGGAGCTTGCGGCCATTGTATTTGCTTTGAAGATTTGGCGTCATTACCTGTATGGTGTGACTGTGGAATTGTATTGCAACCACAAGAGTCTCAAATATCTGTATGATAAAAAAGAACTGAATATGAGACAGCGCCACTGGATGGAATTGCTTAAGGACTACGACCTGGAAATAAAATATCATCCGGGTAAGGCAAATGTAGTCGCTGATGCTCTTAGTCGAAAGATCGTGCTCGTTGCAGCTATGATGATACAAGAAGGGAAATTGATTGAAGATTTTCATGATATGAATTTAACAAACCAGATCATCTGTGCCAATTACACTGTTTCTCAAGATGAGAGTGATCTAAGGGCGGAAATTTAGGAATTTCAGAGGCAAGATAGCTGGATACAGCGCAACCTAGCTTGAATCGAATAGGGAGAAGTTCCAGGCTACGACCTATCACCTCGTGAGTTAGTTCGCTATCAGAAGAGAGTCTGCGTTTCACTTAGGGCGGAGTTGAGGCAGAAAATTCTGGATGAGGCACACAAGAGCCGATATACTCTCCATCCTGGTATGACCAAGATGTATCATAATTTGAAATCTGTGTATTGGTGGCCGGGAATGAAGAGTAATGTGACCAAATATGTAGCAAGGTGTCTCACTTGCCAGAAGGTAAAGATCGAGCACCAGAGACCGCCTGGTTGACTTCAGAGTCCTGAGATTCCAGAATGGAAATGGGAAAGCATGACCATGGATTTGGTTGTGGGATTGACTATATAATTGTGGATCAGTTATCGAAGTCGGCACACTTCATACCAATCAACGCTAGTTATTCTCCTGATAAACTAGCGGAGATTTATATCCGAGAGATTGTCAAACTTCATGGTACACCGAAGAATATCATTTCCGACCGAGATCCCTGATTCACTTCGAGATTTTGGAGGGCATTGCATAAAGCCCTAGGAACTCAATTGATGTTCAGTACGACTTACCATCCTCAAACGGATGGACAATCAGAGAGGACAATTCAGATATTAGAAGATATGTTGCGAGCTTGTGTCCTCAACTTCAAAGGGAATTGGGATCACTTTCTTCCACTGGCTGAGTTTGCTTACAACAACAGCTATCATGCGAGCATTCAGATGGCGCCGTATGAAGCGTTGTATGGGAGGAAGTGCCAATCACCCTTATGCTAGAATGAATTATCCGAACGGAAGCTATATGAGCCGGAGTTGATTGACCAAACCTCGGCACAGATTCGAATCATTCGTAAGAGGCTCCTTGCACCGCAGAGTCGACAGAAAAGTTACACTGACAAGAGGAGAAGGCCTCTAGAGTTTGAGGTTGGTGACCATGTCTTTTTGAGAGTATCACCAGTCACTGGTATCGGGAGAGCTATCAAGCGGAAGAAACTGAGCCCAAGGTATATAGGTCCTTTTAAAATTCTTGAGAGGATTGGGCCTGTTGCCTATCGAGTAGCCCTACCCCCAAACTTGAGCAGGCGCCATGATGTGTTTCATGTTTCCCGACTGAAGAAATACCAACCGGATCCATCTCACATCATTGAGTATGAAGATGTCAAGTTACAAGATAACTTCACATATGCGGTAGAACCAGAGCATATCATTGATCGAGAGGAACGACGGCTCAGACACCGAAGCATTCCACACGTGAAGGTGATCTGGAAGGGAATGACTCAAAGAGAAGCAACTTGGGAAGTGGAAGAGGATATGCGAAGACGATATCTGGAGTTTATGGCTCAAGTTGTGTAACAAATTTCAAGGATGAAATTTATTGTACGGGGGGAGAATTGTAATATCCTAAAATGTACTCAAGGGCTAAATGTACAGAATAGATGGTGGGATTAATGACAGAATTACCTCTAGAAATTTTGTTACGACTTTAGTCAATTTTCACATGCAAAACAAATTGGCAATTGAATATTATATTGCAAGTGGATATGTTATAAGATCATCATCTCCTTCAAAAGGCCATGACTTACGTAAGATATAAGGAGACAATATAGGTTATTAATATATGACATGTGAAGGCAATTTGACCAAGTTGTAAAAGGTGGTGACTAAGTCAACAATTTCAACTAAAGAAGTAATATTTGAAGAGTTGGAATTATGATTGATTCAAGAAGCTCTTTTGGCTATTCCAAAGGCTACAATTCGTATGGCATGAGGAGGAAAAGAAAACATGTTGAATTGGTCAAATATTGCAACTAAAGTAATGTATTTGAAGAGGCAAAATTTATGATAAATCAAGGAGTATTTGTTTTTGCTCTTTAAGAGCTATTTTCGGTGACAATAAAGAGAGAAAGAGAAGCACATGAAAGACCAAGTAAGGAGATGAAGACTTGGTCAATAATTGTAGGCCAAGCATAAGATGATATCTTGAATACAAAGGCAAAACATTTCGGTCAAAAAGGGAGGAGGAAGGAAAGAGAAAACTTGAAGCAAATTTACCCTTAGTTAATTCACCATAAGTATATAACCAAGTGAAGTAATTTTCACCACATCTTTTATCTACTTTTGCACCATATTTTCATTTGGACTTTGAGAGATAAGAGGGGCCAAAAATCTTATCATTAAGTCACATATTTCCTCTCTCCTCAAGTCGGTTACAGCAGCAAAAACGTAGAGGAAGAAAAGCAAGGTTTTAAGGTGAGCTTAATCTTGATTTTTCACCTTCTTAACCTCATCTATGGCTCAAGTGACCTTCATGAAACTTGTTCCTCTCTTCCTTCGCTTCATTTCTATGGTTTTTGTTTTTGAAGAGGAGGAGTTTTCAGCCACCTTGCAAGAACAAAAGTTGAGGAATCAAGAAAAGAACACAAGAAGAAGCATGAGGTGAGTAAGAGCATTATGTAGATGTATATGATGCTTTAATTGGCTGAGTTGTGGTGGGCTATTGTGACAGCCTTAATTTCGTTTTTTTAGGGTATATTAGGGATCATGAAGCTTTCATCCTATATATGTGCTTATATGTTGGTTTGGAGGCAAATGAGCTAAGCTTAGTGATTAGATAGTGAAGTGGTTGTTTGTTGTGAAATACCCTAAAATTCTGCCAAAATAGGACATGGGGAATGAGTGGGAATTTGTTCATTTTGATGTTACCATTGTGTTCTACACAAAAAATTATGTGGGAATAGGTTTGGTTGTTGATTTTGAAGCCATTTGACACATTGGTTGAAAATTGGAAAAACTGTCAAGTGTAACTTTGTGCAGGGCAGTCAGTTTGTAGGGACATTTTGAATGGGCAATTGGTGTCTAAAAATTCTGACACTTTCCAGTCTTAAAGATCACATTTCAAGCTTCAAAATGGACATATGATTTGTGTCATTTCGGTTTTTGAGCTGGGAGTTCTAGTTGCCCAAAGTTTGATGTCGAAACTGGACCTAATTCTGGAGCAGTGTGGAATGTTGTGTAATTCTGGAATTGTGTGGTGATTTCTGGTAGTGATTCATATTTTTCCTATGAAGAGGACTTTAAGAGCTTTCAATAGGCTTTGGGATCACCTCATTTTGATTTTTCTAGGATTAGTTATGATTTTTCAAAAATGTTGGAAAATTCTGGCAGATTGGTCACCTATGCGAAAATTGAAGATTTTATGGCATAATGTAATATTGTGGAACTTTGAGGTTAGAAATTAGCCTTTTAGGTTAATTGACCACTTTAGCTCCTTAGTTGACTTGATTAATTGACCATAGTGATAATCAACTTAAGTATTATAGAGATAAAACTTGGGAAAGAGATTGACGGGTTGTCCCTAACTTGGTTTACAGGATTTGATATTTGCCGTCCTCGTGAGCCCGCTGTGCCAAGAAATGTTGGGAAAGGATCAGGTAGTGACTCTCTCTCTTATACTATGTGTAATGCTCTGTATGTGTGTGTTATCACTGTTCTATGATGAATCTTTGATGCTGCTGCGGTTACAGCTGGTGATAGCTGTCGTTTACAGTGCAAGCTATCGTTTACAGTGCAAACTGTTGTTTACAGCGTAAGCTGTCGTTATTGTGATTACAGCGTAAGCTGTCATGATGTTGATTACAGCAGGAGCTGTCGTATTGTGTATACAGCCGTGAGTGCTGTCGTTTGTGGTGAAAACCATGTATCTTTGAGATTGTTGCTGTTTGTGATTTATGTGCATGCTTTGTGTTTATGCATTGTGTAAGTGGTTTGTTACTACTGAGATTCTCTCGAATCTCATCCTTTCCTATGACTAACATTTCAGACAAGGCGTGTGGCTCAAAGGAGAAGTGGCCAACCCGGAGCAATTAGCACCCTTGGGGGTATATAGTTGAATTGGAAATGTTGGTTATGTATTTTGAACTCGGGATTACTGTTTATTTTGAATCAGGAACACTACATTCGATTTTGGTTGTGTAATCCCCTAATGTATACTTATAAACCTTCAGGTTTTTATGTATAGAACCCGGGAGTTGCCGGGGATGCGGATATACACTCTGATATGATTGAATGTATATTAACTGCACAGGTAATTATATTCGAATATTGAAATTGAGACCAGGATGGGAAAAAGAGTCTTTGAAAGTTTTGTAAAAAATTTTACTGTGAGACAGAAAGTTTAAAACGAGGTTAAAGCATCCAATGGTCTCTAATCTGATTTAAATATGTGTTATCGAATTATAATTACGTGTTTAAAGTCAGGGGGTTACATTTAGAATGGAAAATTGTGTAGCAATACTAATGTTCATGATTTTTGGATGCTTATGTTTAAATATGGAAATTTATAAAGTTAAGGGGAGTTGCTGTTTGATTTGTTTTCTTGGAGGCAGTCTAATTGTGCAATGAATTTTGTTGGCCAAACCAAGTCCCAATATTATGAAATTTGGTAGGAATAAAGTAGACATGTAGAGCTTTAATTTGGTGGGTAGAACATAATTTCTTGATTAGCAGATTAGGAGATATGATTTTTTAAAGTTGTGCTATGTTTCTGGAATGCAATATGGAACTGGGGAAGTTTGGCGAATTTTCTGGAAAAATGTGATAATAGTGACTAGCCTTTGGTATTTGTCCATGAAAATACATTTAAGAAGCTTTATATATGCTTGGAAATCAAGTAAATTGGATTTCTCTAGAATTAATTATGATTTTCCAAAATTGGTCAGCAAAACTGGTAGATTGGATCAAACCTACAAAATTATGGTAATTAAAGTAATTTGGGCCCAAATATAAGAGACATGTCCTAAAGGCCCATATAGTCCCATTCGAAATTCAATTTCATGGCTCTAATGATATGGGTAATTATTTAAGGCCATAAGAAGTTAAGAAGAAGCATCTTTAATGGTTGGAAAAGAAAAAGGTACAAGAGGATGACTCAAGACACAAGGCAGTGAACTTACCTCTTCTGCATGTATTTGATATTTGTACTTGTGTACTGATGCATCTGATTGCTTTACTTGATTGAATCATATATGAATGATTGTGTTAGACTCTAAGTTTTGATGAAACTAAAAGATGATTATCGGTTGTAGTAAGAAACTCATGTTTTGCAAATTTAAACAATGATTGAAAATGTTACCAAATGCATCTCACAAAATTCAAAGGTTATTGCTATGATTTTAACTGATACACTCTAGTATTGGAAGCTTGCACTTGAGTGAGACTAGTTTTGTACTCGAGCACTGCGAGTGTTGGACTGAAAGTGTTTAATAGAAGCAGTCTTCCAGCTAAAAATAATAGGACAACTCGAGTCATGGACTCAGTACTTGAGTGATGGTCTGATTTGCACTCGAGTATGAAGGCACACTCGTGGAAGTGTTTGTCAGAGAGACAAGTCAGAAACAGGAATCAGCTCTAGTACTCGAACCCCAAAATGACACTCGAGTGATAATAAAAAATGCACCCGAGTCCAGCAAGTGAAGTATAGAAAGTACTTTCTCTACAGTTAGCCAGAGCATGAAAGAGGAAGTGCACTCGAGTGAAGCACATGTATACTTGAGTGATAATCAAAACCGCACCTGAGTCCAACAAGTGAAGCATAGAAAGTTCTTTCCCGAGAGTCAGCCAGAGCATGAAATAGGAAGTGCACCTGAGTGATAGCTCAGCACTCATGAGTGAGAAAACTCACTTTTTCTAGAGATGATGCAAGTGTTAGATCCCATATGTTTTGATGATAACAAAAATTGGATTAATATTACTTAAGTCTTAAATAAAATGTTTGACCAAAGTAACTAAGTTCTTAGTGGCAAGCAAAAGCAATACTCAAGTAGTTACTCAAGTAATGAAGAAGAACTGAAAGACAGAGAATAGAGAAAAGCATCACTAGCAGATTTTTGAAGGCATTACTCAAGTAAGCCCTCGGGTAATGAACCCCATTACTCGAGGGATCACTTGAGTAATGTGTGAGAAATTGTTCCAGAAGCTCTCTGTCAAAAATTGTATGGGATTACTCGAAAGGCTCACTCGAGTAATCTGAAGAGTTGTTTAAACATTACTCGAGGGATCACTTGAGTAATTAGGCAATAATGATGCAGTAACTCTCAGGGAAGAAATAAATGACATTACTAAAAGGGATCACTCAAGTAATCTGTAATGTTTTTGAAACATTACTCAAGGGATCACCTAAGTAATCAAGTAAACAAAGGAGAAGTTACTCTTAACCAAGATTTGGATGACTTTACTCAAGGGATTACTCAAGTAATGAGAGTAGAATTGCATGCATTACTCAAGGGATCACATGAGTAAATAGAGATGAAAAGAAACACTTACTCGACGGATCACTCAAGTAAGCAAGTATGCAAAGTTCATAAAATCAATGACTTTCTCTCTGGCATATTTTTAATGAGGTTACTCAAGAAACTACTCGAGTAATAGATAATAATCACTTCAGTAGCCACTCCAATAATCAGGTCATAGTTGTTGACTTAACTATCTGCTAAGATTTTCTAAGGTTCACTCGAGTAATGAAGCATGATTACTTGAGTAATGCAGTACTAAAAGTATGATTTTAATCTATTGTTCGATGTTTTGTTATCTATAAGACTAATCTTTCATTGTATTAGTTTCCTAAGTATATTTGCAAAGAAATAATAAAGAGATCATGCATTAAGAGAAAAGTCAAACATATCGTCCGTAATATCCGAAATGCTCATCTACTGCAAACGGCTAGTTTTCAAATTTGAAGAACGGTCAAACAAAGCTGTGTGACTCTAACGGACATGTTTGAAGTACTTCCAATAAACATCACAATTCATCTATATATATGGAACATTCAACGAAGAACATAACACAACAACTGAGAACAAAAACTCACATCGATCAATATATTCTTAGTGTTCTTTTTTCTTATATTCACTCTTTGTACTTCCGTGATTATACATTTGCTCTATGAGAGAGATTTTCATTACAAGCTCAATATTTGTTATTGAGACAACTTAAGGTTGAGGAACCTTGAGTTAGGGATTTGATTACAATGTGTAAGTGGGAGTGAGTGTCTAGTAAAGGAACTTGCTGTATACTGAGGTGCCAAGAACCCACTAAATATTAGAAGATATGGTTAAACTATTAGAGAAGCTCTGAGGACTAGACGTAGGTCAAAGTGGTTGTGGCTGAACCAGTATAACTATCGGTGTACACTTTGGAGATATTTCTCTTAGCTCTTACCTGCTTTAAATTTTACAGTCAATTTTTATATATGCAATGAATTTTCTAGTATCACCTAATTCACCCCCCTTTGGGTGACACACTTGTACTAACATTTAGTATCAGAGCATATGTCTTCTTGCGAAGGTCTAATAACCTAAGAAGGATCCAATGGCATGCATGGGTGAAGGAATTCTTCCCGATAGAGCTTTTATCACCAATCCTTTGGGTTTTAGTGGCGAACACTTCTCTTTCTGGAAAGCCAAGTTTAAAGTATTCATAATTGCTATATAATATGGATTATAGAACTTGATTAAAAGTGGAAAGTATCAACCTATAAAAGTTGTAGATTCACAGGAAAATTCCTAAAACGCTAGCTGAATATGATGAGAATGGCAAGAAACTCATCACTCTCAAGGGCAAGGCAATTCTGATAATCCAAAGTGCTTTGAGTCAAAATGAGTATTTCAGGATCTGCACACTTTCAACGGCTAAGGAAATATGGGAAGCCTTGGAAATAGCTCACAAAAGAACTTTGGGGATAATGGAAAACCCGATCAACACTCTAGTTACTGAATTTGATTTACTTCAAATGAAATTAGGTGAGTCAATAGCTGAATTTAAACTTAGATATACTCATCTTATTAATCAACTTGTAGCACTCGGGAAAGTCTCTGATCAACATACCTAAGTACAAAAGATTCTAAATATTGTTTCTAAAGACTGGGTGGCTAAAGTCACCACTATTGAGGAAGCGAAAGGTGAATCAATGCAATCGGTTGCTTCTCTAGTCAAAAGTTTTTCTGAATAAGAAAGTGAATTAAAGTTCAAATGAGAGCTAGAAGATATTGGTGACAAGAAGAAGAGAGGCCTAGTACTAAAAGAAAAAGAAGAAAATCAAGATAAGGATGAAGAGTTTGACGATGACGAAATGAGCATAATGATAAAATGATTCAGAAAGTTTTGCAAGAAAGGCCAAGGATTCAAAAACTTTCAGAAAGGAGGAACAAGCAGTAAAGAACACATTATCTTCTATAAATGTGAAAAGCCATGACATATCAAATCAGAATGTCAATAACTGACTTAGAAGAATAAATAAAAGAGAAACGGAATGTTCTACAACAAGAAAGCCTTTGTATTTGCCATATGGGGAGACAGTTCATCTAACGAAGATAGCGATGATGAGGAAGTAGCCAATATTTGTTTGACCGCTCAAGAAGAGTAAGAAGAAGAAAAGGTAATTGATTATGATCCTACATATGATGAATTACTTTCTGAATATAATGCCATACATTCTGAATTCATTAAAGTAGTTAAGGAATTAGTTGTTTTTAGAAAGAAAAACAAAAAATCTAGAAGAAAAACTCAAAGATGGTTTAAAAAAGGATTGTGAAAATTATTTTTCTTTGAAAAAGGAAAACACTAATTTCACTAAAACTCTTAAAAAATCACTAAAGGGAGTGATATGCTAATGGTAATTTTAAAAGCTCAACGATTTATAAATGACCGATCTGGTATTGGATATGATCCAAAATCAGATAGAAGGAAAGGAAGAAAGAAAACAGGAGGTAAGACATACTTGAGTTATTTTCAGCATTCTATACATACATCAAATCGTTTTACATATTGCAATTATTGTAATATTTGACTCAGAGGAATGTCTAATTGTAAAAATGAAAGACTTACAATTATATAAGAAGAATCTCAAGGCCAAGTTTATAGCAAAAAGGGAAGGTAACTGCTATACTCTTGATATCAGTAGAAATGATTATGAAAACTAATTTTCTAAATAATACTGTTAAAAGTTGGTTATGGCATAACAGGCTAGCTCATGTCAACATGTACCAACTAAGCAAACTCCTCAAAAAGGATTTAGTACTTGGATTACCTAAAGTAAATTGCAAAAACAATTTGATTTGTGATGCATGTCAAAAGGGTAAACAAACTAAATCATCTTTCAAATTGAAAATTGAGATCACAACCAATAGACCACTTCAATTATTACACATGGATTTAATTGGACCAGCAAGAGTTAAAAGTCTTAGTGGCAACTTATATTCATTGGTCATTGTTGATCATTTCTCTATATTTACATGGACTATTTTTCTATCATCGAAGGATGAAACCTTTGCAGAATTTATTGTTTTTGCCAATAAAGTGCAAAATAAGAAAGGTATGTTCATTGCAGGTATCAGGACAGATCACGATGGAGAATTTGAAAATCAAGCCTTTAAAGAATATTGTGATATTAATGGCATTGATCATAATTTCTTGCTCCAAGGATACCTCAACAAAATGGAGTCATGGAACAAAGAACAGAGTACTCACTGAAATTGCTAAAGCAATGCTGAATGAAAAGAATATGTCTCAATTTTTCTGGGCTGATGCAATGAGCACAACATGCTATATTTCAAACAAAGCCTACATCATAACAAAACTTGGAAAGACACCATATGAACTATACAAAGGAAGGAAGCCAAACCTTGCTTATCTACATATCATCGGTTGTAAGTGTTTCATTCATAATAATGGTAAAGATAACTTAGGGAAATTTGGTTCTAAAATAGATGAAGGAATTTTCCTAGGCTATTCTAACAGGAGCAAAGCATACAGAGTTTTTAATAAACGAACATGTGTTGTTGAAGAATCAATTCATATTGTATTCGATGAATTTGAATCCTCTGACAAAACCATTGACGGTAAGCAAGAAGTTGCTTTAAATCAAGAGAAAGGCCAATCTAATCCTAAACCTTTCATCCCAGAAGTTGATCAAACCAAGGAAGAAGATCAGTCACTATGACAACTTAGAACCTCAAAATATAATAAAAGTCATCCCCTAGAGCAAGACATAGAAGATGTTAATGAAGGAGTCAAAACTAGGAATAAAATTTTCAATGAAGTTCGTTATTTTGCCTCTATTTATAAGATTGTACCTTCTAACATTGACGAAGCCCTGTCAGACAATGATTGGATAATAGCAATGCAAGAAGAGCTAAACCAATTTGAAAGAAATCAAGTTTGGGATTTGGTACTCCGACCTAAGGATCATCTGATCATTGGTACTAAATGGGTATTCATGAACAAACTTGATGAATCCGCAATCATTGTCAGAAATAAGGCAAGATTGGCAGCCAAAGGCTATTATCAGGAAGAAGGAATTGATTATGAGGAAACGTATGATCCAATGGCTAGATTGGAAGCTATACGAGTATTCTTAGCCTTTACATGCATCAAAGGATTCAAACTCTATCAAATGGATGTCAAAAGTGTATTTCTAAATGGCTACATCATAGAAGAAGTGTATATAGATCAACCTCCAGGTTTTGAAGATTTAATCAAACCTGACCATGTTTTCAAATAAATAAAAGATTTATACGGTCTAAAATAAACCCCAAGAGCATGGTACGAAAGGATGAGTAAATTTCTCATTGATCAAGGTTTTGTATGAGGAAAATTTGATACAACACTTTTTACAAAACAAAAATGAGATGATATTTTAATTGTACAAATTTATGTCGATGATACAGTTTTCGGTGCTACTAATGAAACCTTGTGTAAGGAATTTTCTAAGATATTGCAGGGGGAGTTTAAGATGTCAATGATAGGAGAATTGAATTTCTTTCTCGATTTGCAAATTGAACAAAGAATGAATGGAATTTTCATATCTCAAACGAAGTATTTGAAAGAGCTATTAAAGAAGTATGGAAAGGTTGAAGCAAATGGAATGGACATGCTTATGAGCTCAACTACGTTGCTTGATGCTAATGTCAAGAGAAAATATTACACCAGTACAAGAATAGAGGAATGATTGGATCATTACTCTATCTCACTGCAAGCAGACCTGACATTCAATGTTGGTATGTGTGCAAGATATCAATTAGCACTAAAGGAATCACATACTGAAACCGTCAAACAAATCTTTAGATACCTCACTGACATGGTAGAATTAGGTTTCTGGTATCCTAAAGGAATAAGTGAATATCTAGTTGCATACTCAGACTCTGATCATGAAGGATACAAGACAGACAGAAAGAGTACCAGTAGATATCAATTAGCACTAAAGGAATCACATACTGAAACCGTCAAACAAATCTTTAGATACCTCGCTGACATGGTAGAATTAAGTTTCTGGTATCCTAAAGGAAGAAGTGAATATCTAGTTGCATACTCAGACTCTGATCATGAAGGATACAAGACAGACAGAAAGAGTACCAATAGATAAAGCCAGTTTCTTAGAGGTTTACTAGTGTCATGGTTTAGCAAGAAACAAAATACAATGTCTCTTTTGTCAATGGAAGTTGAGTATGTTGTAGCATCAAGTTTTTGTGCACAAGTGTTATGGCTAAAGCAACAATTACAAGATCTTTGTATTTATTTGAAGGAGATACCTATATACTGTGACAACAATAACAAAATAAGCTTACCAAAGAATCCTGTTCAATACTCCAAAACCAAGCATATTGATGTTAGACATCATTTCATCAGAGATCATGTCCAAAAGAAAGATGTCAAAGTGATATTCATTCCAATTCATTTTCAAATAGCTGATATTTTTACAAAACCTCTTGCACAAGATCAATTCTTATATATTAGAAGAGAATTGGGAATAGTAAATCCCAATGAATTGTAAGTTATTTAGTATTTATAAAATGTTAGATGATGATATTTATTGATGTTTTGATGATTACTAACTTAAGCTTCGGAGTTTCTGGCAATATGTTTTGCAGACTCTTGATATTCTGTTTTGGGGTATAAAAAGCAGAGGTTAACAGAGTATTGTTTCACTCAAGGGACAACTTCAAGTAATCTATATTACCCGAGTGATAACTCGAAGTGATGATAAACATCACTTGAGTAACCATTGAAAATGAGGCAGAGAAGCATTAATTCAAAAGGAAATGGCAAAATGGCTGAAAGTGGACAATCAGGAGCTAAAAAGACTGATAACTTGAGTAGCTACTTGAGTGACGCCTCATAGTCACTCGAGTTTTCCCTCGAGTAATCATGACAACAGATTACAAATCAACCTTCTTTTCAACTCAATTCTGCCTTAAAGTATCATCAAATTAACAAGGGAATATACATAAATAATTATAATATTATTTATGCCATGTAAGCATTTAAATTTGCTTCATTTTTAAATTTTTGATATGATAACTTGAGTAGCTACTCCAGTATTGCCTCAAGATCACTCGAGTAGCCTCTAGAGTGATGTCGGGCACTAGGGATTTATCTGTTGCAACTCAGTCATTTTTCTCAAATCTCCTTGAGTGATTCTCCTATTGCTCTCCTAAAAAATTTTCATAAACATTTTTTCATAATCAAAACCTAGTGATTTTTACTTCCAAAAACCTCTCAGATTTCTCAAAATCTCTAGCCTTAACTCACGATTTTTGACACCAATTTTCAAACAATTCTTGATTCTCTCAATCAAAATGGTTAGAACCAAAACCACCCTTCCCAATACTCCTTCTGAATCTTCTAATCCTCAGCAATCGGATGAATATCTCAATCTCCTCTAACCAGAAGACAAAAACTCACTCCTAGATCGAAAGCAAAATCCAAGCCGCAAGCCAAACCTAAGGTTAAAGGAGTTGTGATCAAGGAACCTATTGACACAAGAGCTCAATCTAAGAAGAAAATTCCTTCGGGTAGAGGCAAAGAGACTAAACCACCATCTTCACCTCCTTCTTATTCGTCTAACACTCCCTCCTTCTCTAAAAAACCATCTAAAAAGGCCAAATTTGATAGAAAACTTGCCCAAGCTATGGCAAGTATACTAGATGAGGCTCACAAATCCAGAGGAGGGAAGCAAGACCAATCTTTAAAGGAACCAAAAGATAGGGAAGAAGAAATTACATTCCCTCGAAAGGTACTCAATGTGAAGAAGATTGAGGAGTATAAAAAATTCAGAGATCGCTTTTCAAGAAGAAAAGTGTGCAAGATGCACTTTATTGACCTCAGTGTTCTTCAAGAGGTATTGAAATTCAACCTTAATCCTTATCTTAAGTCATATATGCCTTGGCGTTCAATTAAACTTCCATTTTACTCCAAGATAGTGAAGCATTTCTATTGCAATTTAGAGCCTGTCAGTGACCTCCTTCATGATGCTTTAGAAGAAGAAATGCTTTCTAAGGTTCGAGGCCAATAAATCTTAATCTCACCCTCCAAAATAAACACGTGGTTAGGGATAGAGGATCCCCCTGAAGATATTTATCCTACCTTTGACTTGAGCCAGTTGTTTTCAATTCTAACGCCTGGTGTGATAGTGGGAACTCTCAATTTTAAACCGAGTGATATGTGTGATCTTCATCGAGTACTATAGTATATCTATTCTAGAGTCATAGTAAACAAGTCAAACAACTTCACTTATTTCATAGAGAGGGATTTCAGAAAATTTGCCTTATTCCTTCTCAAAGAGAAAAAGGACTTGGGAGAATATATTTTTGATGAAATTAAAAGATATAGGTTTGAAGGAAAAATGACCACTTCAATGTCTTATAATCAGCTTATAACCTTATTCATGAAAAAGAATAAGATTTGGTACTTGGAGAAGAATGAACCAATTGAGAGGCTAACTCTAGTGGGATGAAATCAGATTGGGAAAGTGCATATTGATATTCCCTTGAATAAGCAGTTTACCACAGTGATCACCCAAGTAATCTATGAAGGTAAAGGCATGGCCACTCGAGTAATAAGGTATTCTCAAGGTTTGTAATATATCACTCCATGTCTTACCCTAGTGATATCTGATGTAAAATGTTGATTTGCTCACTGCCATATTTTTGATAGGTTTACTCGAGGGACCACTCGAGTAACAAACTTGATCACTCGAGTCGTTACTCAAGTAAGGCAATCCAGAAATCATATTTTCATCGAATATCTATTGATTTGTTATCTATATGATTAACTCTTCATTCTATTAGTATTTTAAGTACATTTGCAGAGAAACAATGAAAGAGTATGACTGATTTGAGAAGTCAAATAAAAGTCCGAACGTTCACCTACTGCTACCTATCGCTAATGGATAGATTTCAAATACGAAGAATAGTCAACCGTTGCTGCGCGACTCTAACAGAGAAGTTTGAATTGCTTCCAACGGTCACAACAAATCATCTATATATATGGAGCATTCAAAGAGAAGAAAAGTATAAGACACGAACTGAGATTACACTGATCAACACTTTCTTAGCGCCCGTTTGGTTCACGGAATTGAAGGTAATGTAATTGAATGTAATGGAATGTAATGTAATGATGATTACATAATTTGTTTGGTTTGTCATTAGAGAAAGATGATATATATACATAACAATGTTTGGTTGGATTACAATGAAAATGAGAAATATATGGGAATAATATAATAAGGGACAAAATTACCCCTGTCTACACATATAATAATGTACACATTGGGTCCATGATAATTTTTTAATTCTGTGCAATATACACATTGGGTTCATGGTAATTTTTTAATATTTAATGATGAAAATATTATTCAGTGTATAGGTTGGGTTCATGTTAATTTTTTTAATATTTAATGATGGAAATATTATTTAATGATATGTTTTAATATTTTTTTAAAGGTGAAATATAATTTTTTAAATTTTTAATGGGGAATATTTCTTAAGTTTCTATATATATTTACTTATTTTTTAACAGCATTTATGGGTGGGCACTTTAGTCAATTTAAAAAATTATGATGGCAATAGTGTCATTTTCACTTGATTACAGGATGTCTGCATCCTCATTCATCAGTCATAGCAGTGTAATCTTGATTACATCAAATGATGTAATCACGATTACAAAATGTAATCCTGTTTACATTACATAAGTGCAACCAAACGCTGTAATCACTCTATTACATTAGGATTACAAGTAATCCTCTCTCATGTAATCGAACCAAACGGGCTATTAGTGCTTTGTTTACTTATACTCATTCATTGTACTTCAGTGATTACATATTTTCTCTGTGAGAGTTTTTCATTACAAACTCAATATTTGTTATTGAGGCAACTTAAGGTAGTGGAACGTTGAGTTGGGGTTTTGATTACTATATATAAGGGGGAACGAGTGTCCAGGTGAAGGAACTTGTTGTGCACTGAGGTGCCAAGAACCCACTAAATCTTAGAGAATATAGTGAAACTCTCAGAGATGTTCTGAGGACTAGACGTAGGTCAAAGTGGTTGTGGCTGAACCATTATAACTCCTGGTATACACTTCGGTGATATTTATCCTTGCTCTTAACTGCTTTTAATATTCCGTCAATTTTCTTATACGCAACAAAATTTTCTGGGATCACCCAATTCACCCTCCCTCTTGGATGAAACGCTTGCACTAACACATATTAAACATCACATATAAATACATGTGGTTAATAAAAGGCAAGAACTCAAAGGACCATGTACTATGATCTAGTTCTTTTTCTGGACCAAAGAAGTAAGGTCGGAGAGATAGGCTAGTGTGGTTCAGATCCAAACATCATCAGACATCCCTAGCCCATACTCAGTCCTCTATTCATATCGCTTCTTCAGTGAGTCTAAAGCACTATATATCATGCCATAGAGGAAATGAAATCATCAAAGGCCCTCAGGTATAGCCCCTTAAGTTGCTCCACAATTCTTGGTCTGGGTGTGGGTCGAATGCTAACTCAACCACTAAAGCCTTAGACTCCGTATCAGAGTCTGAGTGTTGACCGACATCTTATAACTCTAGGTTATCCCAGTCACCAACGGTAGCCACCTCCCTAGGGGTAGGTCTTAATATCACTGGAATTCTAACTCTCTTTCTTATAGTACGCACCACCCTTGGTCCACGCCCACTCCACACTCCCCTCTATTAATGATTACATAAAGCTTATCATTTTGCATGTGCTCCTCTGGTGGAGGCTGGTTAATAGACAAGGGTGACCTACTTCTCTGTCTTCTCCTATCAGACATGTTTCCTAGCATAAAGCAACTAACGAAAGGTTAAAACTTATTAACATAAGAAGAGGACTTTAGCAATTAGCTACCATTGCCGATTTTTTAGTGGAACAAATTTGTTTTTCCAAACAGGTTCATAAACATTTACTATCTCAGTAAGTCCCATTGGAGCTTAAATCCATTTTTTCAGAGTGTTCAAGTGTGTCTCTACTTAAGTCTCATCATTCGTTCATTAGTTAATGTTTCTTCATCAATCGGAAGCATTATCTCTATATATATAGTCACTGTTCATTTACTAACTACCGATACTACTGGTTCTACACTGTACTATTTTCAGGTTTACATAGTTATGTACATCATATACAATTCCAACAAAAATATCCAAAATACCCAAAAATAGACAATCACCAGTAAACTAAAGTCTTTCTAGTCCATTCTTTAGCTATCCGTATTTACCTTCTCACCCTGTGAACTGCTACCCTGTACTATAGATTTGTTTATAGAAAAGAGTGAGATTCAAAGGAATCTCAGTAGTAACATATAGTCAATCATATAGATACCAAATCATAGAGTATGCCATATAGTTATCATATAATAGAATTATCACAACAACATTCAGTGCACAACATGCAGTTCAACATATCACCATAGCACTAGGTATATCACATGGCCTTAAGTGTAACCTATGTAATACACCCCTGGCATCCACTCGTGCATCATAAAACATTATATTGGCCTGAGCCTCTACCCGTGCAATAGGCCCCTGGCAACCACCCAGCATAATCAAAATATGTCAGACAATTTATGATGAATCAATAAAACATGCAGTATATCTTATAACATATGAAAGATAAGGTTACAACCTAGTCATTTCCCTTGAGCAATATCCAACCATTTCTCTGATCTTAGGCAAGTTTTAAGCTCCGGAGAGCTGTTAGGTCCTATAATTAGAATTTACGAATGATAGGTTATTATTTCGTCCAATACTTACATAAGCCAATTAGTCAAGTTGTTGTCATTAAGGCTAACCCACTAAGCCAAAAGCAAAGTCAAAGTTGTCCAACTATCCCAAGTTGGTTAACTTCACTCTTAAAGTTCCACTTAATTACCTAGTGCCATTACATTTTTCATTTTCGCACTTGTACTTAAATATGCTAGAATTTTCTTTAATCTTTGAAAATTCATAACTAATTGTACAGATGTCCAATTGTGATGATTCTAAGGGCTATATGACCCCTAATCAATCTAGTTTCAATGAAAAACATAGTCATTTAACATCTAGAAGCATATCAATACAGTATCTCACTTAATTGATCACTCCCCCTAGAATTTACCGGTTTCCAAACTTTGAAAATGCAGAACTGCCAACACACACATCCAAATGACACAAAAGACATATCAAATTAAAGCTTGACATGTCTACTTTTTGATTGAAAAATTTCCTAATTTTTGGATATCATTTACTTATTTAAAAAGGCCATGCAAATAATATGCCCTGCACAGAACACCCACTGGCAGCATTTCAACTTTGCAGTATATATTTCTAATGGTCCAGAATTTACAAATAGGGCTATTCCCACACTGTTTTACATTCTAAACCTAATGACAATGTCAAAAACATCCTTCAGCCTCTATACCTACTGACCGAACACACCCAATTTTGCCAAAATAACCAAAACAGAATTTTGTCCAACAACTTGGTCCAATATAATCATAAATCATCATCTAACCATAAATACATGATTAAACCTCAAAAATACCCCTAGCCCAAAAATGAACAGTACCCCACCCTTAAGAAAGCTCATCCAAACAACAAACCAATCAGTTCAAACTGAAGCTTACCTCTATGCGTTTCCACAACCGATTCTGAAATTCGGTAGTACTTCAACCTGCAAGAAGTCACTAAACACCTCCAAATGAAATTCTAAAATCATAGAAATGAAGCTTATGATGAGGAGAAGAAGGTTGTGAAGGGTATTTTTGGAAAAAAAATGCCGATTTAGTAGTGTTTCGGCCTAATTGAAGTCAAGAAATGTTAATATTCATTCTCTCTCTCTCTCTCTCTTCTAACATTTTTTTTGTGATTTTTCTTTGAATTTTAGGTAGCTGGCCAAAAATATATGGCCCTTAATTGTCCGCCACGCTTCAAAATCCTATATTGCCATGTGTCCGGTGATCTAATGGTTCGATGACACGTGTCACTTGCTTAAATAAAGTGGGTCTTGACTCTTTTCTTGAGCCTTTAGCCATCCAATTTGTCAGGGGAATGAGGGTCTGATGGTTTTGCCCCACTCTCGGGTTTGGTGTTCAGGAAATTTAGTAGGGTGACCGGATTAGAGACCGGTGGATTTCCCTTGCTCAGGGCGAGGAGGCACCCTCCGGTGATGACAACTCAAAAGGCAAAGTGATTTATCACTATAAGGGGACAAGTGTCATCTTTTGGTTGGTCAACCCATAAAGTAAAAAGAAACTTCATCAATGAGAAGACACGTGTCACTTGAAGATCACACCAATACAAAAGTCAAAAAGCACCTTTTTGTCCTTCCACCATAAATGACGCCATATGTCCACTTTATTTGGGGAAAGAAAGTCAAGGAATTTCCCTGGGTTGGTAATATCTCAAAATATACTCAAGGGCTAAACGTACAGATAGGTAATAGAATTAACGACAGAATTTTCCCTAAAAATTTTGTTATGACTTTAGTTTCGATTAGCTGGAGGTAACTATCTAGTTTTTTCGCCTAAAGACAGAAATAACCAAAAATATAACTTGGATATAAGATTGAATTAATTTTTCTTATCTTACCTTTTCATATAAATTTCCACGGTCAAGGTAAGGAAAGAAAGAGAGAAAATTAATTAGAAGGCATCTCATATCCATTTGAAGGCTTAAAAGTAAAAGAAGTGAAGAAGGTAAGGAAAAGTTAAAGAAGTGAAGAAGGTAAGGAAAAGTAAAAGAAGTGAAGAAGGCTTAAAAGTAAAAGAAGTGAAGAAGGCTTAAAAGTAAAATGAATTGGTCAATTGTGTGAAAATTGCAAATGTAATAGCATCATGTAATATTTTTGAACTCTAAGTGTAAGAATTAGTCTTTTAGGTTAATTGACTGCTTCAGCCCACTTGTTGACTTAATTAAATATCCCTAATGATAGCCAATATGAGTGTTTTAGTTATAAAAGTATTGGACTAAGTAAAAACTCGTCGTTTGTAATTCTAATTATAGGGTTCAATATTTGCCATATATGGGCACTAGAACCAAAACAAGTTTGGGGTCGGAAAGGCTAAGGTAGTAACTTTACTCTTATATACTATGTTCTGTCTCATGCATATTATTGCCATTATAAATACTTGATATGTGAACCTATATTAGGCAGAATTGCCTATTAAGCATTCAATTAAGAAGGCCTTTAGCCCAGTAGAATACCTAACACTATGGGAAGGGACAGTAAGTCCTTGAATAGTAGTGTTTACTGCAATGCATATCGCTGAATGTTGAATGAATATTAAACTGTATGGTATGTGAAGGTTGATATGGCATTTTTCTTTGTATGCATTTTATATGAGTGTTATTTGTTACTACTGGGATTTTTTTGAATCTTACTCGTTTCCGATAACTAATCTGCAACACGGGCAAGCATCTCACACGGTAAGGAGGTAACAATAGACGAAAAGAGTTGAAGATTTTAGATTATTTCCTATTGGTTATTTGTTACTTTTTGGACAACTGTATATGTTGTACATGTAACCGCTGATAGTTGGATGCTAGCCTAAACAGTAGAAATGGTAACTATACCTATGTTTTTGTACAACAAGACTATAAATGGACTAGAATGGTCTGTTTACGAGATGCAGACCCTTAGGTTAACAAACCTAACCAGTGCATCTATTGAGAACTACAATAAGCACTCTGATATTAAAAACAGCAAGAGAATTGCCAAAATAGTCAATTGAAAAAAATAGGATAATACAAAGTACATTACACACTGGACCCAGACACAAACCCTAAGTGAATGAAAACAAACAGACCAAAAGCTCACCGGAAATCGTTAGTCATTGTCGGGCAAGCAATTGTAGCTGGAGACCACTGAACAAGCCCCCTTACGTGCTGTTTGAAGATTTCTGGTAGTGACGTATGTGTTTGTAACGCGCCTGTCACACACCGTCGGAATGATATTGAACCACTAGGGCTCAACCAAACCGAGCGGTAGAGATGCATTTTGGTTGGCACTTGTCACCAATTGAGCACTATAGTGCCCCCCCCCCAAGCGAATGCTCTCTCTCTCTTTCTCTTTGCCTCTCTATAATACTAGCTACAATAGAAAAGAAACTTAGGGAAGAAAAGAAAACCCTGGAGTTCTGATACCATGTAATGTTGAGAGAGAAATTTGTATTATGAACTCAATGACCATTCATGTACATAAAATGTGTATATATATATATATATGAGTGAGTAGCCATGTCTTTTAATGACTATAATAGTAATAAATCCATAATTGACTACTATACTAATTAATTATACATTAATTACATTAATGGTAATTCTTAACAATAACCAATTCACGCATACTAATAATAACAATTAAAAATAAATAAATTTATTATAAAATTTAAGTGATTATCAATATTAACCTTATTAAAATGCACTAAACTCACATCATATTAATTTACATCTCTCTTAGTATCCATATTAAATATGAGCACATTTAAAAAATATTCAATACTCATCCGGTGCTTAATATAAGACATATTTGAAGAATTGATTTTGACCTTAAATATAAAACATAGTTTTTATATTTGTCAATATTTTCTTAATTTACCCCAATGGATGTTGATCAATAATAATCAAGGAGAAGAAGGAAGAAGGAAATTAAAGAACATAACTAAGGTGTTTTAGAAAATACATGTCATATTAATTAACTCAACTAACTTCTTTAATCTAATCAAATTAGATGAATATATTTTATATTAAATATCGGAGGGAGCTACAACTATAAAATATAATGTAAAAAGGATTCTTTTTGACATGATATTGTAAAAAGGACTTAAAAATACTTTCTAGTATGTGATTGACCGTGTATATTTAAAAATTTAGATATTTGTAAGGTGAATAAATGTGGAAAGAAAGGTGCATCAAGGAAAAAAAAAAAAAAAAAGTGGAATGAAAGAAAACCGTTGATTGCGCGGGTTATGATATCTGGGTGAAGCTGCCTTGAAAATTCCCTCCCTTTTCTATTCCGTGTCTTTTGCTTTTCTTGTTCCATGCAAATTTTCTTCACCAAACTTTTCTATTTTCTCGCCATTTTCTTTCTCTGGTCGTCCTTGCAATCCTAGCTATGTCCGTTGACAGCAACCACCACCCTGCTCCGCCGTCCGACGTTGCCGGATCGGCATTAATCTTTCTTGGGACCGGGTGTTCTAGCATGGTCCCCAACTTGGTGTGCCTGCTCCAGCCAGCAGATCCTCCCTGCAACGTCTGTTTTCAGGCATTGTCGGTCCCACCTGAGCGCAACCCTAATTACAGGTATTTTCCTCCGGTGTTTGGGGAATTGTAGTGTAGATCTGATTTGGTTTACTTTCTTGAAGTTGGAACTATATTGTGTATTCTCTCTTTGTTTTCTGTGATGATTTCAGTGAATGAGATGGGTCTAATAATGTTGAATGTTTCGTCACTCCGTCTCGGAGCGAGGCATGACATCTGTTTTTATGATGCAGTGCCGGTAGTCTTCTTTTGTTTTTGACTTTAACGAGGGAATGAATCGTTTAGCAGCTTAAGTATCATAACCAACAAGGTTTTGAAAGCTTAGAAGGCAATGTGCAATGGGACAAAGCTTTGTTAATTTGCAATGATAGACAAACCAACCAGGTTTTGAAAGCTTAGAAGGCAATGTGCAATGGGACAAAGCTTTGTTAATTTGCAATGATAGACAAAGCTTTGTTAATTTTCAGTGGTACACAAAGCTTTATAATATGTTAGTATCATTATTGTTGGACAGTATCTTGTTCCCTGTGCTTATAGCGAAGGACATGTTCTCAAGATGAGCCTTTGAAATAGAAGTTGATATTTGAACAACATCTGTACTTGTTCAAACAATATTGAACTACGTGCTTTTGTTTTTTGATTGTATATATTGTGATTGATGTTCTCCTCTTTCAGTAAATGCGCTGATTTAGTGGCATTTTTTACTCTTTTGTGCCATTGCAGGTGCAATACATCCCTTCTAATTGATTATTGCCAAAATGATGGTAAACACAACTATATGTTGATTGATGTTGGAAAGACATTTCGGGAGACGGTACTTAGGTGGTTTACTTTCCATAAGATTCCAAGAATTGATTCTGTGAGTCAATCCTCTAAAACTACTAGTATTGATGGTTTTATTTGAAAATTTCAATTTCAATTGAACACCAATCTATGCTTATACACCCACTGTTGAGATTATTGTTAATAAACTCGGTTGAGGGCTTAGGATACACAAGTGATCTCAGCAACTTCATAAGTTAGAGATGGTTCCTTGACCTGCAGTAGCTAGTGAGCTCTTTGTTTTTAGCACTGTACATAGAATGTTGAAATATGACTTAATTACCTTCTTGAGGCTTAGAAATTTGCCTCTAAGTTTCCACCTCAAAGTACTGCAGCTTCAGGGATCCAGATCTGAATACAGATAACCGAACTTGTAGGTAGCTTTACCTTATAATTTGGTGGGTCAGTTTCTAGTTTTCTTCCTTGTTTATGCCTCTCTCCACCATTGTGCTTTGAAGTTGCAATTGATTTTGTTCAATGCTAAGCAGGTATGGCTGAAAACATGCCAAAAATATTTAAATACCATGGTGTTTGATTATATATATAAGACAGAACCCAGGATTTTGATAAGGAAAAGTATAAAAGCTGCAAAATCGTAGCAACTAATTTATGACGTTTTGGATTCTAAAATTTGTGCATCTGTTGATGAAATTCAAATATCTTTCAACAAGAGGAAAATCTCTTTTCATTTTGCATATCGATATTTCTTTCCAGCATCTTTATTACCTCCCAATACATCACACGTAGAATTGTATAAATATACTTCCCAGCCAATGTGTACTTGGAATATGTGTATGCATAATTAGAATATGCCAATAATTTCAGATAACTTCCTTGTATGAAGTAGTAGCGCCACTGAACTCGATGCCTCATTCTAGTCTTTTAAGGATTAAAAGTTGGTCCCTAGTTTTGTTTGTTAATACAGTACAGACTACAGATTCAGGCATAAAGGAAGGGCATTATACATCATATTTTTGGTTGTAAGTAGCTTTACCTTTAAGTTTGAGGCTTCATTTTCTATTTTATTGTACGTCTTTTCATTGTAAGAATTGTTTTCTCCTCCATTATGTGTTGAAGTTTTGATAGGAACTTTTGTTCAATGCCAAGCAGAGACAACTTAACACAACCCCAAACAGTTGAAATGTTTATGGTGACTGGCCATTGTGTTATCAGTGCTGTAATCTGGACAGAACTGATGTGAAGAATTTAGGAAGAAGAGAAGAAATTGAGTAGAAAAGAGATTAGAGAGAGTTGAGAGAAGAGAGAAGAGAGAGACACGAGTCACACTAAATTTGCATTCATTCACAATAGGTAACAACCTTACAATGTGAGAGGGAAGTCTCTTATATAGAGCTAAAGGGTTCAGGGGTAATAATGCTCTGATCCTACCTAATTAGCCAAGGGACACAATTAATGCTGTGTTTGGCTAATGCTATTCTAATAATAGCTAATGCCACTCTTAACTGACATCTCAAATGACATTGCTCTTCCCTTAACTAACTTGCCTAACATTCACAATAGAAGATTAGTGTTACAATTTCATACCAAAGCCCCCTCGCAACATCCTTGCCCTCAAGGATAAGCCATATTGAATCTGGAAATTGCTCTTGGAACCAAAGAAGTGGCATCCATGAAGCTTCTTCATCTGGAAACCCTTTCCATTGCACAAGTACTTATGTAATGAGCCTTCTTTGCCTCCTAACAAACCTTTGATTAAGGATTTTCTCCGGAAGTAAGGAAGGCGGAGGCTCTAGGAAGTCTGGAGGAGGATGCTGAGGCTTCACACTTAGAGGATTGGTGCCTTCCTTGAGCACTGTAGGGTGATTGTGACCTTCCCTTAGTGGAGGGAGGCTCTTAGGCTCTTCAAACACATCCCGAAATTTGCTCAAAACCTGCTGAATTTCAGCGGGTCCACTGTTGGCAGCTTCAGAACCAGCTAAGCGGTGGTTGTTTTCTGCTTGTGTCTTTACCAACCGAAGAAGGAAAAGCTGATCTTGTTGAAGGGGGTGGATTTCAGCTTTGTTGAGGTGCTTTAGCTGCCAAGAATTAGGAGAAACAGCTTGCAATTTTCGGAGACTACCAGCATATTGGAAATACATAGACAGTGTATTATAATCCCAGCAAACAATATTAATACTTTTCAGCCAACGGAGCCCCAGAATAACGTCATATATGTTGAGTTCCATAATTCTGAAATCAAAACAAAATCCATACCCTGCATATGCCATTCAAAGCCCTCCAAACTCCATGTACCTTGAGTTTCTAGCCACCAGTCACTTCTACTGAAGGAAGGACAGAATTATCCTCCTTCCATCCCAATTTTTGTGGTAAATTCAGGTCTAGGAACTCATGGGTGCTACCACTATCAATCAATTCTTGCACTGTACGTTTACCAACTTGTCCTTGTATTCTCATAGAGGTGGCACTGTCAACTCCTTCTATGGCATGTAATGAGATGCTTGGTTCTTCTTCTAGCAAAGGTGGATCAATATTGGGATCATCAAAATCATCATCAAGGTCCGACTCTTGCTCGATATAGTGCAGTTGTGATATCTGGCTTGGAGGGCATTTGTGATCACGAGGGAAGGGGCCATGGTAGTAAAAATAGAGACTTTTTTTTGACGATGCTTTGCTTCCTCATCTAGGGTAAGGGGTTTGAAGGTTTTGCTCAGGATCTTGGGAGTTAAAGATTGAGTCTTGGAGTTAGTCCCAATTGTCTTGTCGGCTGAGGAAGATTTGGACGACATCAATGCTGCCTAATAGGTTGTTGAATTTGAGATATGAAATGCGCCACAAATGACATTGGAATTGCCAATGACACTTTTCTAGCGGATTTGTCGGAGTAATTTTTAAAATTTTGATCTTCACAAACCTCGTCTTGCATCCAAGTGAGATTTCGGGCCTCTGATAGGGTCCGTGGGCAAAGCATCTTAACTGGGCCAGCCAGTTCCCTTTTCAGCGCTAACACATAAGCATCCACAAGATAATCCTCAGGCAAATCCATTTTCGCTGTAATATAATCAAATGTGGTGTTATAATCACTTAATGAACCAGTTTGCCGTAAATGCGTAAGGTCGTCCATGGGCGTTTCAAAAGGAGGTCTAAAATTATCTTGAAGGATCACGGCGTACACTTTCAAGGGAGGTAATTGCCCACGTAGCTGTTGCTCTAATGCATGATGCCATTGGAACGTCTTGTTGTCGAGATTCAAAGATGCCATATTGACTTTATTAGCTTCAGGGGTTTCATCCAATTTGAAATATCTCTCACACTTGAATAACCAATTAAGTATGTCATCTTCGTTAAACCTGGAGAATTCTAATTTGGTGAATTGCGTCGGCTTCTGGTACCCATGACAATTTTGTGTGGTTGACGGTGATCATAATTCCGGTGGTCATTCGGGTTTTGAGAATTCTGGGTTGCCAAGATCCTTTCTTGGGTTTCTCATTTGATGCTTTCAAAACTGTTGTTGAGCTTTAGAATTAATTCTTGCAAGTTATCAACAGACTGCAACCTCTTCTCAATGGCTTGAATGCGTTCTTATGATATTCTTGACTGTTCTTGAAGGCGAGTCTGAAACATGAAAGAAGAGTGGCCAAGGATAGTATAAGCTTTAGTACCACTGTTATCAGTGCTGTAATCTGGACAGAACTGATGTGAAGAATTTAGGAAGAGAAATTGAGTACAAGAGAGATCAGAGAGAGTTGAGAGGAGAGAAGAAAGAGAGAGGAGTCGCATTGAATTTGCATTCATTCACAATAGGCAACAACCTTACAAGGTGAGAGGGATGTCTCTTATATAGAGCTAAAGGCCGTGTTTGGTACGTGGTACTGAATTTCGATGGACTGGAATTAGGATTGGGATTGGCCCTGGGACTGGGATTTATGCTTTAAAAATATGTTTGGTACGAAGTAATCATTGGAGGGAATAATTACATTAATCTTATTTAATAAATATCCACTTATTATGCAAGAACCCAAATACCCATGCCCTAAATCCCAAACTTAGTCTACAGCTTAGATGTAAACTCTGCCTTCACCATTCGTGGTAGATGGTTTCTGGAATTCGTCGACAATTTTATGATGGCAATATCTGATATAGCGAAAACTGATAATTCGGTCTGGTAATTTAAACATAGACGGAATTAAACATCATAAAACGTATTTAAAGTTCTTTCCAATGCTGTGAAAGGATTTCACTATCCAAGTTCTTTGGCCACACTCTTCATGTTATCTAAATTTAATTTATTGATATAACAAGCAATATTCCAAAAATCTAATAATTTGTAAATTATCGATCGGAACATAGACTGAATAACAAGCAAGTTTTCCATACAAATTTTTAAAAGTCTTTTAAAAGTATTGAAAGATATAGAAGAGCATAACGTAATGGAGACGGTATGGCCTTAACTAATTCAGATAAGTAGATAAATTGATGAGTTATAATTTAGGGCAAAATTTGCAATCCCAAGATTGACAATACAATACCAGTGGAGAGGTGGCTTTGCAGCAATCCCACTTTCGTGCTACTCTCAATCCCTAGTTATCCGTAGTCCTTCAAACCAAATGATATATTCTGGCCTAATCTCTGATCTAATCCCAGTCCCTACCCCCTAGTGCTTCATACCAAACAGGGCCAAAGGGTTTAGGGGTAATAATGCTCTAATTCTACCTAATTAGTTAAGGGACACAATTAGTGTTGTGTTTGGCTAATGCTATTCTAATAATTGCTAATGCCACTGTCAATTAACGTTGCTCTTCCCTTAATTAACTTGCCTAACATTCACAATATAAGATTAGTATTACAATTTCATATCACATTGATAAAAGTATTAAATATAGTACAACATTCAAATTCCATAAAAAAAGGAATACAAAACTAAATATTTTGATAAGGGGTCAAAAAAGTTAAATCATTGCCAAAAAAAAATATATATATATATAATTATCAGGTGCTGACAAATCTGCATCATTGCTATTTGCAAATGGTAATTGTAATTCTATTTATTGAATAGTGTGTATATTCATGTATAGATGTAGGGTATTTATATACAAGACAGAAGCCTCTACATTAATGACTCATTATGGTGATTGATATCAATCATAACCCCTAATTATTTGGGATCCTAACTACCCTAATTATGTGGGATACTACAATATTAATTTTCTAACACTCCCCCTCAAGTTGGAGCATAGATGTTAATCAGGCCCAACTTGTTACAAAGATAGGCAATCCGAGTGCTTTCCAAGGCCTTAATCAAAAAATCACCCAACTGATCACTAGACGGTACATGTCCTGTAGAGATAAAGTTCTCCTTGATCTGATCACGTACAAAGTGACAATCAATCTCAATATGTTTCGTACGTTCATGGAACACAGAGTTGGAGGCTATGTGTAAGGCATCTTTATTATCACACCACAGCTTCGCAGGCAATGACGTGGCAAGACCAACCTCCTTTATTAATTGGTGAATCCACACAATCTCATGTACGGACTGAGACATGGCTCGATACTCAGCCTCTGCACTAGACTTTGCCACCACGTCCTGCTTCTTGCTCCTCCTAGATACCAAGTTTCCACCTACAAGAATACAATAACCTGTAGTGGATCTCCTAGTCATCTTTGACCCCGCATGGTCTGCATCACAAAAACACTTAATCTTTGTGTGGCTATGATTTGTATAGAGTATACCACGATCAGGTGAGCCCTTCAAATAATGTAGGACATGTTCCAAAGCTTCCCACTAAGCAACGGTCGGTGCTACCATGAATTGGCTAAGCTTACTAACATGAAAGGTTATATCAGGGCGAGTTACTGTGAGATGGTTCAATTTTCCAATCAGCCTTTGGTACCGCTTAGGGTAGGCAAACGGTTTAATCTTCTCAGGATCAATCCTTTTTTTCATATCCTCGGGTAGCTCATCAAACGGCACACTATCATCAATATCCAAAAAGGGATTAGGAATCATAAGACAGCTACTGGGTGTTGCTCCAAGTTTCCCAGTTTCTTCCAGTAGATCAAAGACATATTTCCGCTGGGTTAGGAGAATGCCTTTCTTGCTTCTCAAAACTTCAATCCCAAGAAAGTATTTTAACTGACCCAAATCCTTTGTTTGGAAATGAGAATTAAGAAAGACCTTGAGTGATGAGATCCCTGTCGTATCACTACCTGTAATAACAATGTCATCGACATAGACTACTAAGAGAATCATGCCAGCATCTGTCCGTTGATAAAACACAGAATGGTCACATTTACTTTGATTCAGACCAAACTTCTTAACCACAGAACTGAATCTGTCAAACCAAGCACGAGGGCTCTGTTTCAAACCATATAAGGACTTCTGAAGATGACATACCTTGCCATGTTCCCTCTGAGCCATAAAGCCAGGCAGTTGCTCCATGTAAACTTCCTCAAGAAGATCATTTAAAAAAGCATTCTTAATATCCAGCTGATGAAGATCCCAACCATGCGTAGCTGCCATAGAGATAAAGAGACGAACAGAGGACAACTTGGCCACAGGAGAGAAGGTTTCAGAATAGTCAACACCATATGCCTAAGCATAACCCTTAGCAACCAGTCGAGCTTTCAATTGTTCCAAGGTGCCATCAGCTTTTGTCTTAACGGCAAACACCCACTTACACCCAATAGCCTTCTTCCCAGGAGGTAAATCAACGAGAGTCCAGGGACTAGCCTTATCAAGGGCCATCATTTCCTCGTCCATCACAGCACGCCAACCGGGATGGGCCAAGGCTTGGGAAAAGTTGGTGGGAATGGTAAGAGAGTCTACGGATGCTATGAAGGAACAGGAGGTGGGCGACAGGTGATGATAGGAAACAAATGAGGAAATAGGGTACGTGCAAGTGCGTTTACCTTTGCGGAGGGCAATAGGCAGGTCAGTAGAAGGGGCAGTAGGATCTAGAGTATCAGGCACTGGTTCAGGGTCAAAGGCAAGTGGAGGCGAGGAGGCAAAGTGTGGATCAGGCACTAGGTCAGGAGCAGAGGCACGCGGAGGCAAGGAGGCTAAGTACGGATTAGGCGCCGAGGTGGGCATTGGTAGGTCAGGAAGACGAGTAGCGGCATTACTTTCCTTAGGACATCTCTGATAGACATGGTAGATAGGAGGTGGAGCAGGGGCCGGCACAGACGCTTGCACTGGTGGGGAATGAACCTCATACACTAAAAGGTGATCAAGATCGGGGTTAGGGGCAGAAGATGGAGGCAGAGCAGAGACAGAGAAGAATGGAGTGGACTCATAGAAAGTGACATCGGTAGACACAAGATAGCGTCGAAGGTCGGGAGAGCAGCATCGATAACCCTTTTGAATTCTAGAATAGCCAAGGAAGGCATACTTGAGAGATTTTGGATCAAGTTTGGTACGGTGGGACGAATATCTTGTACAAAACAGACGCAACTAAAGATTTTTGGATCAATAGGAAACAAGGGTTTGGAAGGAAACAAAGTTGTGTATGGATTGTCACCATTGAGAACAGGAGATGGTATACGATTAATTAGGAAGCACGCGGTGGACACAGCATCAGCCCAAAAGGATTTAGGAACTTTCATTTGGAACATTAGAGCCCGGGCTACTTCTAATAAGTGCCGGTTTTTCGCTTTGCAACACCATTTTGAGCAGGTGTATCGGCGCATGAGGACTGATGAATCATGCCATGTGTGAGCATATAGTCATGAAACTGGCCAGAAAAATACTCTTTAGCATTATCACTTTGTAAGGTTTTTACAGAGACACCAAACTGAGTTTTGATCTCAACACAAAAATTGCAAAAGTGAAAAAATAAATCGGAACGATTTTTCATTAAATAAAGCCAGGTGGTTCGAGAGAAATCATCGACGAAAGTAACAAAGTACTTAAAACCAGACATAGACATGATAGGACAAGGGCCCCAAACATCAGAATAAACCAAATCAAAGGGGGACGTAGCCCGTTTATTGACGCGAGGTGTCAGGTGAACACGATGGTGTTTGGCAAACTGACATGACTCACACTCTAAGGGCGACAAAGTATGAAACTGAGGATACAACCTCTTCAAGGATGATAATGACACATGACCTAGACGACAATGAATATCAAAAGGAGAAGAACTACCAGAGCCAGCAACGGAACGCGGCACCCGATCGTCAAGAAAGTAATGGCCGCCAGATTCATAGCCCCTACCAATAATTCGCCTCGTCGTAAGATCCTGAATCACACAATGGTCAAGGAAAAGTGAGATAAAACAATTCAATTGGCTAGTAAGCTTGCTGGGAGACAGAAGGTTAAAAGCAAGGTCAGGAACATTAAGGACTGATGATAAAGAAACAGAGGATGTAGGTGTAATAGTGCTGAAGCCAAGGACACGAGAGGACAAGCCATTGGCAATAGTTATGGAAGAGGGGTTGACATAAGGTTCATACGTAAAGAACAAATGATGGTTACCTGTCATGTGATCCGTGGCACCGGAATCGATGATCCACTTCGAGGAAGAAGTAGCAAGGTATGAGTCACCGTTACCTGTAGCAAGTGCTCTCGGAGTGGATGGAACATTGTCAGATTGATCTGAGGATTGGGTCATATAAGCAACTCCAGTACGTTGCAGCTTGTTTTGCAACTTATGACAGTACCGTTTGGTATGACTAGATTCCTTACAATAGAAGCAGACAACAGGAGCAGGAGTCGGAGGATTGTTGCTGGAGCGTGGAGGACCTTGGTTCCGCGAATCAGCAGAGGTCGAGGATGGTACACTATGTCCATATTTCATGAAATTCTATTGACGGTTATCAATGGGACCACGGCCAGCTAATGCATTAGCATTTGGAGTAGGAATCGGGTGTAAGAGACTATCTGCACGTAGCACACGAGAGTACACATCTTGAAGCGAAGGAAGTTCAGAACTAGACATAACCTGGGAACGAACTGTCTCATAGGCTGGATCCAGGGCAGTAAGAAAGCTGAGAATCGTTAGTTTCTCCATATTATCAACCTGAACCTGAAGGTCAGTGGTAGGTGGCATTAACATCTTCAACTCTTCATACATTTTCTTAAACTCCACATAAAAGTTCTTCAACGAACGGCCCTACTGTTCAACACGATAGAATCCCTTGCAGACATCATGAATACGAGTAATATTTCCTTTTCCAGAGTATAGAAATTCCAAGCAGCTCATAAGTTCCTTAACCGTATTACAGTGACTAACCGAGGGAAGGATTTCGCTGCCAATAGAATTCTGGATTTGCAAGGCCATCATAGGGTCATCCGTGGGAGGCGTAGCAGTCAAATGGCCCTCCTTCTCAATACTAAGCAAGTACATGCGAACGATTTTGCTCCAATCCATATAGTTTGTCCAAGTCAATTTGTGCTCAGTGATTTTGTTAATCACAGGAACAATTTCAGTAGAGATACTATCCTTGGAATCATCCATCAATGCAAGTAAAACCCTTCTAAGTAGAAAGAATCAAAGACAACAACCAAGAAAGCAAACGAAGTGGCCTAACACACACCAAATACTCAACCAAACGGAGTGGCCTCACAACCACAACAACCAAACAGCCCCAAACAAGAGCTAGCAAAGGCAGCACCACAAAATCAACAACCAAGAAAGCAAAATAGAGCAAATGCCAACTAGAAACAGAAGAACAGACACAACAAACGGTAGCAAATGGACAAATCAGCAACCAAACCGCAAATGGTGAGTACCCACGACACACAACCACATGGGAGAGAATGGCGGCAATGAGTCGGTCCTAACGCAGCAAATGGAGGCAGTAGCGTCACCGGAAAATGCCCTCACCTGCTGGCGCGTGGAACTCTGGCTGATCTGGAGGTGGCGCGTGAAGTCCATGTGCAGCTCGGATGATGGCGAATCTTTGGGGAAGGGCCGATCAGCTGACGGCGAAACCAGCTGTGGGGCACGTGTTCACAGATGCACCCGGCCATCAGAGCCCCTTGCGCGTGAACAGTAACTGACAGAGGAAAATCAGAAACAGACAGCGCCGGAAAAATGAAAAAGAAACAGAGAGCTCCTAGGCTCTAATACCATGTAATTCTATTTATTGAATAGTGTGTATATTCATGTATAGATGTAGGGTATTTATATACAAGACAGGAGCCTCTACATTAATGGCTCATTATAGTGATTGATATCAATCACAACCCCTAATTATGTGGGATCCTAACTATCCTGATTATGTGGGATACTACGATATTATTTTCCTAACAGTAATTGCTACTGATGCTTAGAATTCGAAAGCATCTTGCCTGATATATTTTATTTCTTCGTGTTTTTGTAATTGTCAAGCTGATGCTCACATTCTCTGAGAATAATGAACTTTTGCACGAATGCAGATTATTTTGACGCATGAGCATGCTGACGCAGTCCTTGGATTGGATGATATACGTGCTGTACAGCCATTTAGTCCTACAAATGATATTGATCCCACTCCCATATATTTAAGTCGTCACTCAATGGACAGGTATCTCTAGTAACCTTTTCTCTTTTATATTATTTATCTACTGATAATATTACAACTACTTCCTCTGATTTAGCTTTATACACTTACCTTGTCAGTCCATTTTTAAAAAAAAGGAAAGGTGGCTAAATTTTCATATGGTTATGATAATTTTTCCTTTGCATATATTACATCTTTCACAGAGGTTGTGACAACATCCTTTCTACATCATCACTTAATTGCTTAAGCTATTGAGTTGAACTTTTCCTGAACATGATATTAGAGCTTCTATGACTGAGTATTCATAATTTGATCCTTTTCACCCTCAATCTCTTAAAAATAAAACTATTATTCAACTTAAGGTATAGTGTGAATGTTCTCTGTTCTCATTTAAAGCTCTAGAGACTTCCATGTGAAAAGATATTGTAGAGTGCTACTAAAATTATAATTGGCCTCACACATGGCTTAAGCTATTGAGTTAAAGTTGATTTGATCCCTCATAATTACCAAAGAATGCAAAGTTTTCTCATACTCCGATTGTATGTTTATCTGTAGTTGTCTTACTGAGGCATTAAATACCTCTCGAATCACCATGTCAGAAGGACAATAGTAGCTATTACCGTTGCTATAAATATACCTTGCATTGCTTAGTGAAGTAAGAAGTTCTGATGTACATCAGCCATGCTAGTAGTTAAGGTTTTTGTTTTAAGTTATAGACAACCACATCTTAATACTATTTATCTTTTTTTAGCTCATTTTACATAAATGATATTTATGTCCACTTAACAAATTAATTAGCAAAAATAGGCAAAAGTCGGACCATTTTTCCAATTCTAGAAATAAAAGGTAATATGGTCTCCAAATTTCAATGTAAGCTCTGCCATTCTTATTGCTATGATTTTATAATTATATGCAAAAAATCAGTCATATAAAATGGTCATGATATTAAGTTTTTGTAACTGTACTCCAGTGTTGGATTGTTGCAGCTGTATTTTTTCATCAATGAGATTAATATGATATGGGAACACTAGCCAAACGTAAAACTTTTTTATGTGCAATTGAACAGTTGTTTGGGTATTATATAAACTTTTGTCAGGATTATATTATATTTGTATTCATTTCATTTGCTTTTATGGCTGCCTCTGCTTCATGATAATTGAATTCTTATGATACACATTTACAACAGTATAGCAGAGAAGTTTCCTTATCTGGTTCAAAAGAAACAGAGGGAAGGGCAAGAAATAAGAAGAGTAGCTCAGATGGACTGGAAGATAATTGGCGATGACTGCAAGCAACCATTTTATGCATCAGGCTTAAAATTCATTCCTCTACCAGTTAATAACCACAAATCTTTGTCATCACCGTAAGCATTCCGTGCTCCTATATCACAAGGATTTACTATTCTGAATGTAGGTTATGCATGGAGAGGACTACATCTGTTTGGGCTTTCTTTTTGGTGAGAAAAACAAGGTGGCTTACATATCTGATGTTTCACGGATTCCTGCTAGCACAGAGTATGGTATGTGTTGAATCAGTTTTTCTCTTTTTATGGAAATTTATGTTTCTTTGTTAGTGCTATCTTGCAAAGCCAGACTTAAGTTGTCGCAGGAGGCCATTTAATAGACTGTTTCACAGAAGCATTTTAAAACTCTTACAGTTATGAATCTTTTGCTGTTGTTTTTGGGAGGGGGTATTGATATGTAACTATAATTACAGTTCATAAATTGGTTAGATGGTTAGTTAGGATATAGCCATTAGTGTATTAGTTAGTGAGTTAGGCTCTTACATGATGCCCAAATGACCCCCAGTCTTATAAATAGGCATACCCCTTATTGTATTAGTTAGTGCGTTAGGCTTTTGCATGATTAGCCCAAATGACCCCTAGCTTTATAGTTAGGCATACCCCTTATTGTAACTCTCAGATTTGTGATGATGGAATAATAGTGTTACTTTGAATTCACTTTGACTCTATCTCTCGGTTCTTCTCTCACAATTCCTCTATCTTCTCTCTTGAGTCCCTCTCTTTCTCTCTCTTTCTATACAGAATTACAATTCTTTATCAGTCATTAAGGATTTATTGTGGTACTTCTTGACTAGTTATAAAAAACAGCAGCCAATGCTTACTTTTTTAAAAAGAAAAATAAAAAGACAATTTATTATAAAGAGAGGGTGAGACTTCCAGTATTTTGTGATTGATACGTAGAAACATGAAAAGTATACATCAACTCAGCAAAACAACCCCATTTCGCATTAAACCTTCAAAGGAACTCCCAAAAACCAGCTAGTAAAGACTTTAGATAGGATCTATCCTCTTTGGGGTTTCATGAGCATGCTAAATTTATAAAGTTATTGAAAATTCCTGCCTGCTGCAGTCTGCTTTTTGACATTTGGCCATAAATGTTGTCTTTTCCAGTCATTTCAAAAAATGGAGCTGGGCAATTGGATCTTCTTATATTGGACGCTCTATACAAGGTCTGTAATATCCATTTTCAATGTATTTCAGAAATCAAATGTTTGAGGTGCAAGTATGTAGTATATATTCCAATGACCAAGATGCACAGGCAATCAAAATGCAGCTGTATTTCTTTTAATTTATGGGTAGATAGATGGCATAAAACTTAGTTTAGTCACTCCAAGATTCTTTAGTGGAGGGAATTTCGCCTTCTCAGAGTGGTCCATCAGTAATACTTGTTAGAGGAATTTGAAGTTTGTAATTCGTATCAAAATAAGCTGAAGCACCTTTTATTGAGAGACCTTATCATTTAATATGGAATTCATGTTTTTTTAAACTTATAATTACTTATGGAGAAGTAGGTATGCTTGCCATGTCTGTTGTGCTCTCAATCTTTTCTGGACACTAATTTATTTCAGCGAGATACAGTCATTGTTATGACCTTAAGAATCTTGAAAATGAAAAAGAACAATTATCAGTTGATTAATATTTTGACAAATCTTGATTGTGCTTTTGCAAACCCATTCTTATCTGTTTTTTCCCCTCATCTTTATAACTTTCATGCTTGTTTGTGAGTTCCTTCTTATATGTATTCTTATTGCTAGACCTCCCAATAACAAATATTTCCTTCTTGATGTTCTGCTTGCCTTGTTGCAGACAGGGTCACATAACGTGCACTTTTGCCTTCCGCAGGTTTGCATTGCTTTTTGAAACTGATGTTTATACTTTTATCTACCTGAATTAAATTTTATCAATTTATAATCACACAGGCTCTAGAAGCTGTGAAAAAATTATGTCCAAAGCAAACCCTATTAATTGGAATGACTCACGAGTTTGACTACCACAAGGACAATGAATACTTGATGGAGTGGTCCAGAAGGTACATATTCTTGCCATTCTTTAAAAGCAATAATAGTTTCCCTTCTGTAAGTACATTAAGCAATACTACCTTTGGTTCTTAATATAAGATCTACTTAATTAACTTGGGTAGATTAAGGAAACTAGTTAAATTAGTTAGTTGTCAAAAATGTGTGTTGTTTTCCCTAAATACTTTCTTAAATCATTTGCATTGAAACTACCCCTTGATGCAAACTCACTTAATTAACACATGCAATCAATAGGGATAGTTTAGGGAAAAAATGGTCAATATGAGGGACAAAGTGGATTGATGTTTTATATTTAGGACTCGATCCAACCTATCAACTAACTCTTATATTAGGGATCGGAGATAGTAATAGACATGCTCATAAAAAATGAACCTTATGAATCTAGTGAACAGGTAATTTTAAGTGATCTTATTCTGTGTATATGATCAAATAAGAGACTAACTTTCATGATTGTGTTTAGGGAGGGAATTCCAGTTCAGCTTGCGCGTGACGGCTTGAGACTCCCCATAGACTTATAGTAAGTTGAGGCATTGCTCGTGGATCCGAACCTCTATTTCTTCATATTAGGATTTGTTTTACTTACTAAATGAGAAGATTATGAAGGAGAGTCCTTTTTGGAATGGGTGGCCCTCCTAAATAAATAAGCATATTGGTGGCATACTATTGCATGTTTCTTTCCCTTGTTTTGTTTGATAATTGCTAGCTTACTGGCATCTTGCCATTAACTTATCCATAGGTGTATCATTTATGAATGGATGGAAAGCTCTCCTTTTCCTTATCGACATTCAAATAGGAAAGATAAGAAATACATTTCCAATTTTTTCTATTGCTTTTCCCCCTTTATCCTTTCATTACTACATAATAGAGTGCCCAATATGAGCTGGTTTATTATTAGCAGCTTGTGAATAATGAAATTTTCTGAACTTTTTTTTGTATTTTATTTTGCATTTTTATTGAATCAGAGGTATCAACACTTTTTGGGTTGTGTATATTATTCAATAGAAAGCATTACAATATATCGGCTAAAGAGTGCGCCATTAGAGGAAAGAATCATGCAAATAGATTAAATGATAATTACCCTAATCAAATTACTACAAATTATGAGGAATAAAGAGTCAATCAATCAGAGAGATTTATGGGATCTTGGTTTTGATTTGATTATGATTTTGGACACTCCTCAAGCCGGAGAATATATGTTAATCATTCCCAGCTTGCATCGAAACCCATCAAATTTAGCTCTGCCTAGCAGTTTTGTCATTATGTCCACAATCTGATCTGCATATCGTATGTAGGACAGATGCATGATGCTTCAACCGTTTCTTTAATAAAGTGCCTGTCTATCTCAGTATGTTTCATTCGATTGTGATAAATAGGATTCTTTGTCATTTCAATGCTGGCCTTGTCACACTAAAGTTGCATGGGTCCCTCATATGTAATTCCCAACTCTGTCAATAGCTTGATAACCCATATCCTTCACATACTTGTTCATTAATGGCTCTTAACTCTGTTTCTGCACTACTTCTTGAAACCACAGTTTATTTCTTGAGGTAGGACAGTAACACTTGTACCCTTTTTGGGTGGAGGAGTAACCAAGAAATATACACTTTTGGGCTCAAGCATCAAATTTGCTTCCATCATGTTTACATACGACGGCAACACACTGAAACATCGTTTGGGGTAATTGGTGATAAGAGGACAATTTGGAAAGGTGTCAAGGACTTTTTGGATAGGAGTTGTGTAATTGAGGACTTTGGAGGGCATTCGGTTGATGAGATAAGCGGTAGGTAGGACTACATCAACCTAGAAGACTGTGGGCACATTTCATTCCATTAATAAAGTTCTGATAACCTCCAATAAGTGCAGTTTTTGCGCTCAGCGACCCCATTTTGTTGAGTTGTGTAAGGACTTTGGTGATGAATTCCTTACTAATCAAGAAACTCCTTAAATGTGCTACTCAAGTATTCCCTAACATTGTCACTCCGTAGGACCTTGATGGAAGTTTGAAATTGATCTTTCACAAAGGTATAGAAACTTTGGAAAACCCTGACTACCTTAGATTTTTCTTTCATTAAGTAAACCCATGTGGTTCTAGTGTGATCATCTATGAAAGTGACAAATCATTTGGCGTTTCCCAGGGTTTTTGTTCTTGTAGGACCCCAGATGTCACTATGGATTAGTTGGAAAAGGGTGGACGGTATGTAGGGCTGTTTTGGATATGAGGATCACATTTGTTTAGTGAATTGACTAGTTTCACAATGAAAAGATACGAAATTTTTATTAAATAAATTTGGAAACACATGTTTTATAGAATCAAAACTAGGATGGCCTAAATGACAGTGCCATAAACATAAATCTTATTTTGAGAACTTGAGCAAACCAGTGCCTTCCATGCATTACAAGTATCTTTATTCTTCAAACATTTTTAGGTAGAAAAATCCATCACACTCTCTAGAAATCCCGATTGTCTTTCCCAAGTTTAAATCGTGAAAAAGACGCAAATCATCATCAAAGATCACTCGTCATATTCGCCCTTTAGTTAATTTGCTCATAGATATTAGATTACAAATAAGTGCATCTATAAACAGAACAACGTGAACTCAACTCTTAGATAATTAGATCGTATGACTGTGCCAATTCCTTCAACCTTTGTGAACAAGCGATTAGCAACTTTGTCTTGCAGGTTTTCAGGGCACAATTTAAGAGTTGTAAACAACGTTTGATTACCAGTCATGTGATTTCCAGCTCCTGAGTCAACAATCCTTGTGTCTTCACTAGTCCGTACAACATTGGGAGCTATAATAGCATTACTTGATTGCACCGTATTGACACTAGACATAGAGTTTAACTTATTTTGTTTGTCAAATATCTTGTGAAGCACCTACAATTCCTCTTGCCATGCAATTTCCAACATTCTTCTTTGGTATGCTCCTTCTTCTTGCAATAAGTGCACCATTTATTATCTCTCCATTCATCTTGTGGTCCTTTTACTACAAGAGTTGAACCCTCAATTTGACTTAGCTTGCTTCAATTCAGGAGTTTTCGGCTTTCTTCAAACTGCACATGGTTTACTAAATCAAATAGATGTTGTAAGAGTTTTAACCCCATAATTCTGCTCCTTATCTCCTTAAAAGAATCATTGAGTTCGAGGAAAAAGTCATATACTCTTTCTTCTTCCACTATCTTCCTACATAATTGAGCATCCTCGACGTTCTTTTATGGGTGCACCATAAATAGGTTTGTTATTGCCAGAGTTTCAACAAAGCATTGTAATAATCATTCGCTATCATATTACCATATCTAAAATCTTGGAGTTGCTACTTCAAATGGATCAAGGCAGCGTTGTTATGAAGAGAAGAGTAGGTTTTTTCTGGTCGAATCCTAGATTTCTTTTGCAGTGTTTGCCAAGAGGTAACCTTAACGAATATCAAGAGTTAAAAAGTTACATAACCAAGTCATGACTTGATTATTTTCAGCAAACCATGTATCAATACTTGGATCATCAGGGACTACTCCATTAATATATTTCTCCTTCCTCTTGCCACAAATGTATCTTAGCATGCTTTGTGACCACTGAAGATAGTTTCTTCCATTAGACTTATGGTTAATAACCATAATTTGATTTTCTGAGAATTCTGGTGCCGTGTCTATAGCTCTGGGTGGTACTGTAATGGTAGTGGCAAAATTAGAGGAAGAGGTGGAAGACAAATAAGAGTTGCTTTGGGTTTGTGGATTTGTACTTGACATGAAAGCCACTGGATTAGTTATGGACTTTGTTGACTTTTGAGGAAAAGAACTAAGTAGAGGAGGAAATTCTGAAGGGTTTTTTGTTATGGGTAGAAAGGTCACTAGAGTCGATGGCACGTGGGAGTCATGTGTGGTTAGATGGTTGTCGATCTTTCCGATTCCTCATGTGTAGACGGTGTGATGCCACACGCCATCTTGCTCATATCGGACACCATCATTATCCATTCTCTCTCTCTCTCTCTCTCTCTCTCTCTCTCTCTCTCGTGTTTCTCTCTCCTTGCCATTGTTCACTATATCTCTCGCTTTCTCTGGCTTTGATACTATATTGAATCAGAAGTATCAACACTCTTTGGGTTGTGTATATTATTTAGTAGAATGCATTACAATATATAGGCTCAAGAGTGAGCCATTTGAGGAGAGAATCAAGCAATTACATTAAATAATAATTATCCTAATTTGATCATTATAAATTAGGAGTAATACTGAGTCAATCAATCAGAGGTTGTGTTTATTATTCATTGGAAAGCATTGCAATATATGGGCTCAAGAGAGCCATTTGAGGAGAGAATCACGCAATTACATTAAATGATAATTACCCTAATTAGATCACTACAAATTAGGAGTAATAGAGTCAATCAGTTAGAGAGACCTGTGGGATCTTCACTCTGATTTCCAACAGTTTTCCTAACGTTTCTTGTCTGAATCTCTCCAAAACAATTTCAAAGTAGTGTGATAGACTAGTTAATCACCCATCTGTATGTAGCTTGGTGAGAAACGAAATGAACAATATTTAGTTGAAAATATAGAAAGCGAGAACTCTCTCTATGAATGTTGCAAGAATTTTACATTCTACAATTTAAGTGCAGCGTGGTTTTATTTGATGTACGAAGGAAAATTAACACAATATATCCTAAACCTTCAAAAGTATCTTTTTCTTTTCTTAACGCTGTTCGGATGAGAGATTATAGAAAGGGGGTGGAGAGAGAAATCATTATTCTGACATATTTGGTATGCATTATTTAAGTTATTGAGGAATTAATATTTTCATTACACAAAAGAAGCATACCTTCGAATGGGCCAAGGAAATATGCTTCTTATTATGTGCGAAAAAAATGTGCTGTCAAATTTTTCCTAAATTAAAAAAAAAAAAAAACGATGTTGACACTTTTTTATTTAAAATATTTTATATTTCAAAACTTTTAGAAGTTCTTTATTATTTTATATAAATGCCATTTCTCTTGAGAATATTAACGTTATTTTTTTATTAAAATAGTGCCTATGATTTTCATTTAATGATGAGTGTTCATATGATTTGGCCACTTTAATTCCCCTTTTTCTCTTTATTCATTACTCCATACCAAAATTTTTAAGAAAGAATGACATTTAAGTTTCAAAAGGTTGAATTAACAAGTATATCCTTGAAATGATTTTAAAAAATGATAAATTGTAAATGTCAATTTACACCGTTGCAAACTGAGAGTTAAGTTTGAAATTGTTATATTAATATTTGTAACTTATAACTCACTTTTTTGTGACCTATTCATTCTCCCAACTTTCAAGGGACAATTTCATTTAGGGCCCCTACAAGCAACGTATTATTAAAAAGGGCCAATAGAATTTTGAAACCTCAATGAAGATGTCAAAATTTAAAGAACAACTTGATATATAAGGTAGGAATTGTTATGAATATTAAATATGTGGATGTCCATTGACTCATATTAATCTTCCAGTCAACTTGACATAAAGAAGAAAAGAAGACATGACACAAAGCAAAAGCAAAAGAAGACAAGGACATAAAGAAAAGAAGACAAGGACATAAAGACGATATAAAGTAACCATAGTCATTTAAATATAACCATGGTAATACAACCAGGGTTAGATTTATGCCTCTATATAAAGGGCTATAATCGATTGTTTCAATTGAACTGAATGAGAACATCTCTCTAACTTCTCTCTAGAAATTATATCAATTTCCTTTGAATCCTATCAATCTTCTTTCTTATAACATATACTTTTATAACACGTTATCAGCACGAAGCTCTAAAAGAAGGTATGATCTTCTTATGGTTTCTTTAATGATTATATATACCTTGTTTTATTTTATAGATCTGAGATAATCTGAGCCACTATATGGAATTAGAGAGATACTTTTACCGATTGTTATATACCATCGGGTTCCATGGCTAAGATAGGAGATCATTATTGTTTTTATATATTATTTACAAGTTCTTTTATATTATTATTATTACTGTTATTATGGCCAGAAGCCATACACATCTTATTCTTAAAATTATGACCAGAAGTCATAATGTTTTAATTTCTTATAATATGGCCAGAAGTCATATCCATTTTTATTATATAGCCAGAAGCTATATACATTTTTCATCTTATTATATGGCCAGAAGCTATATATATTTTTATCTTTTATCTTATTGTACGGCCAGAAGTCATGTACAATTTTTTATCCTGAAGATAATAGTTAATTCCTCATCTTGAGATTAAATGGCCCGAAGCCATACATGGCCTGAAGTCATGAGATTAAATGGCCCGAAGCCATACATGTTTTAATTTTCTTATATTGCCTTATGAATTATTTATTATCTTTATGAATTTACAGTTATTATATTGCATATTTACATTTCATATTTTAATTATTTTCATTTATTTCTTTAATTAGTTTGAACAATGGCAAATCTGGCAAAACTTGAAATTGTGGCTCTTGATATTACTGGGAAAAATTATTTATCTTGGAAATTGGATGCGGAAATTCACTTGAATGCCAAAAGTCTGGAAGACACGATTAAAGAAGGGAATAAGGCATCCAACAAAGATAAAGCCAGATCAATGATTTTTCTTCGCCACCACTTACATGAAGATTTAAAAAACTGAATATTTGACAGTGATGGACCCACTTGTCCTTTGGAACAATTTGAAAGAAAGATATGATCACCAGAAGATGGTCATTCTTTCAAAAGCTCATTTCGATTGGATGCATTTACGCTTGCAAGATTTTAAATCTATAAGCGAATATAACTCAGCTATGTTCAGAATTACTTCTAAATTGAAATTATGTGGAGAAAATGTTACTGATGATGATATGTTAGAAAAGACATTCTCCACATTTCATGCATCCAATTTGCTCCTGCAGCAGCAATATCGTGAAAAAGGTTTCAAGAAATATTCTGAGTTAATTTCTTGTCTCCTTGTGGCTGAACAAAATAATGAGCTTTTATTGAAAAATCATGAATCCCGTCCAACAGGCTCAACTCCATTCCCTGAAGTGAATGTAGTAACTAATGAATTTTATTGTGGCCGTGGCCATGGACGTGGACGTGGACGTGGACAAGGACAAGGACGTGGACGTGGGCGTGGCTATAGCCGTGGGCGTGGTCGTGGTCGATATCATGGAGGTTCAAATTCCTACCAGAAGTGGGAAATAACTGATAAGAACCAAAAAGGGAAAAGCAGTAGGCATAACAAATATGCTGATAATCCATGCTATCGATGTGGTGGAAAGGGCTATTGGTCTCGTACCTGTCGTACACCAAGGCACCTAGTTGATCTTTACCAAGAATCAATAAAAAATACTGGTAAAAGATCAAATGTTGAAGTTAATCATGTTGATCAAGGCGAGAATTCTGAGTATGCCGATATAGATAATAACTATTTGGATGTTGCAGATTTCTTAATATAATTTAAACTGTTATATTTTATTTAAAGTTGTTTCTATCATATGTATTAATTTTATTTATGTTTTTATGAAGAATGAATTCTATTGGCATCAATCCTGAAGATTTATGTCTCGTTGATAGTGCAACAACCCACATCATACTCAGACATGATAAATATTTTTCTTCCCTGGTAATACGAGAAGCCAATGTTCAGATTATATCTGGTAGTATAAATTTAATTGAAGGCTCCGGAAGAGCTAATATTTTGTTACCTGAAGGAACAAAATTATGCATTGATAATGCATTTTATTCTACCAAGTCTAAAAGAAACTTACTGAGTTTCAAAGATATCCGCAGAAATGGATATCATTTAGAAACAACAACTAAAGATAATAAGGAATATCTTGTCATTACAAATATAGTTGCTAGTAGAAAATGCATACTAGAAAATTTTCCTATTTTTTCTTCTGGTTTGTATTACACATGTATAAGCACAATTGAAACACATACTATTGTGAACCAGAAGTTCAATAATGCAGACCAGAAGTTTGCCAATACAAACCAGCAGTTTGATAATGTAAACCAGAAGTTTACTAATGAATTTAATGTTTGGCATGACTGGTTAGGCCATCCCGGTTCAATAATGATGCGACAAATAATTGGGAATTCATGTGGACATACCCTGAAGTGTAAACAAATACCACAATCCCATGATTTCTCATGTGCTGCATGTTCCAAGGGAAAGTTAATTATTCGCCCCTCACCAAGCAAAGTAGAAAGTGAGTCTCTCACATTTCTAGAACGGATACAGGGAGATATTTGTGGGCCAATACACCCACCATGCGGATCATTTAGGTACTATATGGTTTTAATTGATGCATCAACTAAATGGTCGCATGTTTGCTTATTATCTTCTCGTAACCTGGCGTTTGCGAGATTACTTGCTCAATTGATTAGATTAAGAGCACATTACCCTGATTATCCTATCAAGAAAATACGTCTTGATAATGCTGGTGAATTTACATCACAAGCTTTTAATGAATATTGTATGTCCCTTGGACTTGATGTTGAACATCCTGTAGCTTATGTTCACACGCAAAATGGACTTGCAGAATCATTGGTTAAAAGGTTGCAACTAATTGCAAGACCTTTACTTATGAAATCTAATCTACCAATTTCTGCTTGGGGCCATGCCATTTTGCATGCAGCAATGTTAATTCGCATTAGGCCAACAAGTTATTTAAAGGTTTCCCCCTTACAAATGGTTTTTGGTCAGGAACCTAATATTTCCCATATAAGAATTTTTGGGTGTGCAGTATATGTGCCTGTAGCACTGCCACAACGCACTAAGATGGGCCCACAAAGAAAGATGGGAATATATGTTGGGTATGAATCTCCATCAATTATAAAATGTTTGGAACCATCCACAGGAGATTTATATACGGCACGATTTGCCGATTGTCATTTTGATGAATCATTTTTCCCAACATTAGGGGGAGAAAACAAAGAGCTGGGTAAAGAAATTAGTTGGAATGAATTATCATTGGCTCATTTTGATCCTCGTACAAAACAATGTGAACTTGAAGTTCAAAAGATAATTCATTTACAGAATTTAGCTAATCAAATGCCAGAAGCATTTACTGACCCAAAGAAAGTGACAAAGTCATATATCCCAGCTGCTAATGCTCCTATTAAAATTGATGTCCCTGAAGGACAACCTGCTATGAATGAATCTAAAACACGCCTGAAGCGTGGCAGGCTCGGTTCCAAAAATAAAAATCCTCGAAAAAGAAAAGGAGCAAAGAATATAGATGGTCAAGTCGAGGATAATGAAGAAAAATTAGTAGCTCCAGAAGAGCCATCTCCTGAAGAGATATTATCTCCTGAAGAGAACATTGTAGTCCCAGAAGAGACCCAGGTACCTGATATATGTGAAAATAATGAGATCTCAATAAATTATGTTATGAATGGAATCCGATGGGATAGAAATGAAGTCAACGTTGATGACATCTTTGCTTATCATATAGCATATGATGTAATGAATGATAATGAGGATCATGAGCCAAAATCCATTAGTGAGAGCCAACAAAGAAAAGACTGGCCCCTATGGAAAGATGCCATTAATGCAGAATTAAAATCATTGGCAAAACGAAAAGTATTTGGACCTGTAGTCCTTACACCTGAAGATGTAAAACCAGTTGGATGCAAATGGGTCTTTGTACGAAAAAGAAATGAAAAGGGCAAAATAACTAGATATAAGGCACGTCTAGTAGCCCAAGGTTTTACACAAAGACCTGGCATTGATTTTGAAGAAACGTATTCACCAGTAGTGGATGCGACTACTTTTCGTTATTTAATCAGTCTAGCAGTAGATGCAGGACCTGATTTACATCTAATGGATGTTGTGACTGCCTATTTATATGGATCACTTGATAGTGATATTTATATGAAAGTCCCTGAAGGACTTAAGATGCCAGAAGCATCCAATTCAAGTTCTCGAGAACAATACTCAGTTAAGTTAAATAAGTCCCTGTATGACCTGAAGCAATCAGGGCGCATGTGGTATAATCATCTTAATGAATATTTGTTGAAAGAAGGATACAAAAATGATCCGATATGCCCATGCATCTTTATGAAAAGATCTAATAGTGAGTTTGCTATAATTGTTGTTTATGTTGATGATATCAACATCATTGGAACTTCTGAAGAGCTCCAAAAGGCAATTAATTGTTTGAAGAAAGAATTTGAGATGAAGGATTTGGGAAGAACAAAATTCTGTCTTGGATTACAGATCGAGTACTTCAAGAAAGGGATCTTTGTATATCAAGAAACTTATACAAAGAAGGTCCTAGAGCGATTTTACATGGATAAATCTCATCCATTATGTACCCCAATGATTGTAAGATCTTTGAAGGTGGATAAAGACCCATTCTGACCTCGAGAAATTAGTGAAGAAGGTGATGAAGAACTACTTGGTCCAAAAGTACCATATCTTAGTGCTATTGGAGCACTAATGTATCTTGCTAATCACACACGTCCTGATATATCATTTGCTGTTAATTTACTAGCAAGATATAGTTCTTCACCAACACGAAGGCATTGGAATGGAATAAAGCATATTCTTCGTTATCTCAGAGGTACAACAGACATGGGGTTATACTACTCAAATGTATCCACTCATGAACTGGTTGGTTATGCAGATGCTGGATTTTTATCTGATCCACATAATGGTAAATCACAAACGGGCTATCTATTTACATGTGGAGGTGCAGCTATTTCATGGCGATCTATAAAACAGACTATATCAGCCACATCATCTAATCATGCAGAAATTCTAGCAATACATGAAGCAAGTCGAGAATGTATGTCGTTGAGGTCAGTAATACATCATATACGTACAACTTGTCATTTATCTTCCGGCAAAATGATCCCAACAATCCTCTATGAGGATAATGCTGCATGTATCGCTCAACTTAAAGAAGGCTATATCAAGGGCGATAGAACAAAGCATATTTCACCAAAATTCTTCTTCACTCACGATCTTCAAAAGGATGGTGAAATAGATATCCAGCAAATCAGTTCAAGTGAAAATCTAGCAGATTTATTCATCAAGTCACTTCTAGGTACAATCTTTGAAAAACTTGTTCATGATATTGGTCTTCGGAGATTCAAAGATTTCAACTGATATTATCAAGAGGGGGAGTCGATACACGCTGTATTCTTTTTCCCTTATCTAGGTTTTGTCCCACTGGGTTTTCCTAGAAAGGTTTTTAATGAGGCAGCACTCGACGGTGTATCAATGAATGATGTACTCTTTTCTTTAGCTAGGTTTTTATCCCACTGAGTTTTTCCTAGTTAAAGTTTTTAATGAGTCACATTCATAATGGACATCCAAGGGGGAGTGTTATGAATATTAAATATGTGGATGTCCATTGACTCATATTAATCTTCCAGTCAACTTGACATAAAGAAGAAAAGAAGACATGACACAAAGCAAAAGCAAAAGAAGACAAGGACATAAAGAAAAGAAGACAAGGACATAAAGACGATATAAAGTAACCATAGTCATTTAAATATAACCATGGTAATACAACCAGGGTTAGATTTCTGCCTCTATATAAAGGGCTGTAATCGATTGTTTCAATTGAACTGAATGAGAACATCTCTCTAACTTCTCTCTAGAAATTCTATCAATTTTCTTTGAATCCTATCAATCTTCTTTCTTATAACATATACTTTTATAACAGGAATTATTGTTTTTTCAATAATCTATCAAATAACAACTTGTCAAAACTCGGAATTTCAGTTTGTTAATATTTCTATGAACAATTTGTCAATATCCAAATGCCACACATAAAAACTTGTCAAACTCTAAACTACAACTTCTCAATATTTTATGAACAAATTGTCAGTATTTAAAGACCATTTAAAGAACCTTGTCAAAATCTGAACTGCAACTTATCAATATTCTACCTAGAAACAAGTTGTCAAAATCCGAACGATGTCTTGCCAACTTTTCTATAATTGATTATATATAATAAAATTATATATATAATTGTGTAATAATAAAACATCAAATTAAATCAGTCGAGTCCAGCCTTGATATGGTATTTATGTGTTTTTTCCCCTTAAAATTTACTGCAATTAAAAAAAATGACTTGTCCAATATTCCACTGTTTGCATACTTGACTTGTAATCCTGTACAATCTATATTTACGTTATTATTACTGCTACTATTTATATTTACATTAATACTACTGCTTTTAAGCATGCATATATATATATATATATATAAAAGAATTTAGCCATGAGTTGTTTCTTATAAATAAGCTAAGAGATAGTGATAGTACTACCCTACCCCAGTCCTTAACATAATACATACTCTACCCCCGGTCTTTAGTTTTTAATGTAAGACTTACTATGTAGTATTAGAGGAGGAGTATTATATTACTGCTGTTATTAATCATTAGCTAATTATTGACAGTTTTTGGTAGATATGTATGGAAATAATGGGCGGTTTGCCACCTTACTTTCTAAGTTCAGTTTCTCGTATGATTATGCCCTTGCACCACCATCATCGTCACACACACATACCTGCCTAATTATAATTAGATTCTTTGATTTAGTTAATTATCTGGATAATTTGTGCTGAGAACAAAACAAACAAAAAAGATTGACAGTCATATCCGGCCAAATGAAACCCAGCTTGCTGAGTGGATTACACCCAATAATGGCGTGGATCACTGTGCTTGCTGAGGTGTCATTCAGGATCGCACTATTGCCGTTGTTATATATTGTTTCCTTCCGTATATATACGAGGCCAGAGCATTTTGTAGCAATTAACTACTATTTTAATAACAAATTAATTAATCACCCAGCCTAGTTAGAATTACTTCGATGTTGTATGCAATTCTGTTGGAAATTTGTGACGGAATCTAAATTTCGTCGGAAATTGATTTATCACGCTATTATTAGCAACAAAATCCATTCCGCTGGAAATTCCATTGAAAATCCATTTTCGTTCAAAACTCTGAATTTCTTGACAAATTCTACTAGAAATTCAGTCTTTTTTTATAATGAAAGGAGTAACCCATGCTTTAATTCTGACTCCGTTTGTCATTCCATGAAATGTGCAATCCTTCACGACGATGTCTCTGCATCTTCTTCTCCATCTCTCTTGCCAAGGCTTTCCACACTGATTCCATGTCCGGGGCCACACATCACTTCTGAGATCCGCACTGTTTGGTGCCGGAGATCATGGCGATGCAATCGCCACCTGTTCTAATTGTACTTCTTGTGATGTTTATTCCAATGGATTTTCCAATTTTGATGCAATCAGTGTTTGGACTAACATCAGGAGAAGATATTCTTATATTTGTGAAGTCCATGTTCTCACGCCCAAATAGCACAAAGTGACTACCTTTGCTTTCAATGGAATGAATTTGATGGACTTGACCGTTGTTGATGAAGTCAAATCTCAAGTTCAGATCTCATGTAAAAAAAAAAAAAAAAAAGAAATTCAGGAAAAAATAACAGAGTATGTTATATATGTAACAAAAAATAGTTTAATTCACAAATCCATTATTATGAAGTAGATTAATTTTCAGTTTTATCACCCATATATTTAATTTACAATTCAGGGGGCAAATTACCTTTTAAGAAGATTAAAGAACGAAAATTCAATGATGTTATAAATGATTGGATTTGGATATATAATATATATATTATATAGAAATTGCTTAAAAGATGCGATAATTGTTTGATCACCCAACATCACTTCATGATTTTTTTTTCCCTTTTCTATCATAGGAAATATAATAATTACATTTAAATTTTTTTAATGAATATATTTCATTGTTATATTTTGTACTGTTTTGAAGGAAGGAGAGAAAGAGTGAACTGTTTTAACGTCTGTTATATTTTTATACCCAAAGTGTGTGTGTAAGAAAAGAAAAAAAAAACATACCGAAGCTAGTTGCTCGCAATTAGGATTGTTGTTGTAGTCATTGTGATGCCAAGCCGTCGTGCCTTGGCCGAGCAACTTGCCTCCACCAGAGACAGAGAGGTTGTCGACATGTTGGAAACTGATCCATTTGTCGGTTAAGGGACCAGTCGGAGCCATCAAAACACCTTTAATCACAAACGACATTAAACCCTTGCATGGTCCTTCAAATGTGATTGGTTGAAGCTGGAATGTCCTAACATAAAACGTAGTGAACCATAGAGCTGACAGCATTGGGAAACTAGATGCATCTACCAGTTCAATTGATGACATCCATTTAGTTGAGTTCTTATGAGCTGCAAAACAATGAAAGAATTTATAGAATTCGCATAGGTTAACGATTTCCCTTTGTTACATAATTGACCACCTATTTGTACCCATGTATAGCACGGAGCTGGACTAGTTGCTACTAAAAAAAACTTAGGTGTTTTATGCACCTTAACAGCTTTTTTTATGCATGACAGGATGCACCTGCACTTAAAAGGATTTTTGGGAGTTAATGACGAGGTTAAAATTGCTCTTGAAAATACTTTATGAGCAGAATTGCTCTTGAAAAAAATTAATACGTTGAGGACAAAATTGCACCACAAAATACTCTAGGCATTAAATGAACTACAAAGTACTATAGGGTAGTGGACACATATGAGAAAATACTATAAACTGTTGAATGCACCTTAACCCGTTATTAAAAAAAATATCAATTTTCATACATGATGTGGAATTGAATTCTTAAATTATGTAAATTGTGTTGACATCCACTACTACAGATTCTCACATAGTTGAAGCTTCATACTTAACGATTTTAGAGTAAACCGTAAAATATCAATAGGCATAGGTTGTGTAAGACAGTATTTAACAGTTGTTAAGATAAACCATGAAGTATTGTGCACAATAGTTAACGGTTTTACAAAACGACAGTGAAAAATATCTTTATTCTTTTATTTATTAAAATATTCACACATATTTAATGGTTTGGTTTGAATAACTATTAAGTAGATGATATCAATATATGACAGTTGTTTTCTAAACACCATGAAACTTATATATTTAACAGTTATTCAAAACAAACCATGAAGTATACGGCTTTAAAATCCACTTCTAGCCCTATTTATTCGTAATTTCAAACTTCTCACCATTTTCCCACGCACTCGGCATACACCTCCAACCACTCTTTTCCGGCATCCCCACCACTATTTCACTCTTTGTTGTTGTTGGACTTGTCATTATCCTCCATTGCATGTTCATTGCAGTCTGTGAAGGTGTTTGTCAATTGTCCTGGTTTCCAATCTCCATTTTTGAGTCGCACGTTCATAAAGGTGAGTACTTGCTGGTCTTAATTCATTTTAAAGTCGAAATGCGAACTCTAAATTGCTATTTCTAGATTATTTGTTCAGTTAGGATACTTATGGGTTTGTTTTGGTTTCTGGGGTTAGGATTTGAAGTTTATAAATTGGTTTTATGTGGCCTGGTTTCTGGTTTTTCTGGTTTTTGTTGTTTATGGGTTTGTTTTGGAAGGTTATATTATCTTTAGAGGCAATTGTGCTAAATTGGTACTAAGATTTGGGATTTAGAATTGGAAATTTTTCCTTCTCGCCCACCGTTTCATCATGTAAATCAGAGATATATGTGTTTAGGTTGCTCTCTTTGTGAGACTGAATCTGGTTTGTTGATTGTGTGTGTGTGTGATGACGTTGTGTTCTGCATTTGTGTGCTGTTTGTTACTTTGGAACTATTAGCAATGGTTTAAATGCCTGATGTGGAAGTGGGAAGATGATTTTTAATGCGGGAAGATAACCTAAGCAAGGAGCTGATATATATAGATTGCCAAGTTAAACTCATGAAGGACATCTTATATATTCCAAAGCTCTCTGCACTCCTTTTTTGGCTGCAGCAACTGCTTCCAACTGACTAGCAAATTTTGAATCCTCTTTGGTACAAACAGAATAACACAGATGATGGCAACCAAAACAAAAACAGCATAACAGAGGGAGTGTATTTAATTTTACGTTGGAAACTACTGAAACAGCTTTTCGGTGGAAGTGGCTGGATAGCATGATTTTGGTAGTTTCCAACATCTAAATTTAAAAGGGAATTTTTTCTATTATGGCTTTCTAAGGTTGTAGGAAACCTTTCTTGCATCAACATTTGAACTCCAAAACACAGGAGGAATATTAATATGTATTCGTACTACATATTAATCAAGATTCAAACCAAATCAGGCTCTAAGTGGGAAGGCTCTCCCAATTTACTGCAATTCATTTTCAAATAAAACAAAATTTTCAATTAAAATTATTATACCCCATTTAAATTTTTATATATCATTTCGTTAAAAAAAAAAAAAAGTAGGCGTGATTCACTACAACATAAATATAAACATTCATAGTATTCTCAGGAGAGTACAAAACTGATACACATCATTTACAAGTCAGAGAAGAGCACACACATATATAAAAGGAGGCTGGAGTTTCAGTGAGTCTTAGCATCAAGTCTGGTATTTCTGTCAGCGAAGCTTTCTTCTGCATTATTCTCTAACATCTGATGGTGTGAAGAAGAAGAACCTTGAAGATTAACACCATTATTATTATTATTATTGATGTCACCACTAACATAAACAACTCTATAAATATCATACTTTATATCAAAAGTAGAGAAACGTTCAAGGTAAGGAAGCACCCATTTTCTGTGATCAAAGTTCAAAATCCAAGAGTAGCAAAACTGGAGGGATTTCCAGACTTGGATGCATATAACTCTTGGCATGCTTTGACCTTTCAAACACAACCCCGAAGCTATGCCCTCGGTTTTCGCAAACCGGGACCGGAACAGCGCGAGCACGGCATAGGACAGGTCACTAAGGTCCTTGTTGGTGGTGGAAACTGAGTTCATCGTGATTATATCACCACTGCAGAATTTTGCAGCAGAGGCCCCATCTCTTGATTCTCCAGCATATGTATCAAGGAAGCTGTGCTCTACTAACACTCCCATGCTTGATACACCTTTTAGCATTGATAGCTGAGCAAGAAACAAAGCAGAATTATCAGGGCATGCTCATATATATATATATATATGAGTCAGATATGCAACTAAAGAATATGCTATTCCTTCTATATCAATACACTAAAGAACGGCATCTAGTGAGAGTGATGGGTAGTACTAACTCATGTCCTTATATAAGATCAACTTTGTAGTGCAATTGGAGGTAGTACATTTTAGTCCCTCACATCAACTATTTGATTAATGAATATCTATTACAAAATTCATTATTTCTTTGAAGTTTTTATTTATTACTCCCTTCAATCTTAAATGCAAGAGTTAGCTAAAGTAATTTACTTTGATCTTAAATGTAAGACCTTAATTCATTTTGTCTCCCATATTTATAATTTTCTTTCCAAACTATCGCTACTGCTGGCACATATTAAGAGGGAAACAAGGGATAGTTTCAATACAAATGATTAAATCAGGTGTTGTAAAGAAACTAACACACAATGTTTATTTCTAATCTCTCCAAATTAGTTATTGAATTCCTACTTAAGGACAAGAGGATGTGTCTGTTAGTCGTTGATCAATAAGAAAATGAAGAATGGAGATTAACTGATAACAAGTTAAAAATATTTAAAGATTGAATTGTGTAATTGAACAAAAAATTATGTTTAACTACAGAACCAAATTATTTGTTTCATTTTAAACGATATCATCCTTCTACAAAACATGCAGCATGATTGAGCCAACTCTTAAACTTTTGGCCTAAATTATGGACTCACTGTTCTTGATTCGCTTAGGACATATACAAATCATAGTTCAAGGAGTGGTTTCACTGGAGTTATTTCCTTATTTTACTTTTTGTTTTTTGGTTCCTGCTTTAAAATCATGAACTCTGCAACAATTTCAAATAATCTCTTACATAAGTATATCATTCAAGTTCAATCATATATGTATTTTCAGTAAAAAGTATTCAGTACTCTTACTACTTACCCGATTAGATTTGAGTCATGTTGGATCCCATATTGAAAAACATTTTCCTTCATGATATTTTTTCATTATAAAACTCGAACTTGAGACTTTACTTAACAGATATCGAGTCTCTTGTTTTCAACCCACCCATATTTTAATCATGTTGTATATATACATAAATTAATGTTGAATTAATAGAATTAAATGCCGTAAAATAATGCAAGGAAGAAGATAAAGCAGTAAGTGATGCAGCAGTTATTGCTCTTACAAGAGTTTCTGTCAGTTGCTCTTTCTTCTCACTTGACCGCTTCTGCCATGCTCCATACCAAATGATCTGTTATTACAGAACAAGTATATTAAAGCACCATAACATCACACTATATATATAGTATTAAAGAAAACAAATGACCAGGAAGAGTCCGAATCTTTTAAATTTCTAAATTGTCAAGGGAAAACAGAGTAGAATAGGGAAAAAAGAAGATGCAAGTTTTGTTGCCTTCTTTGATACTTCTTTCTACCTTAATATAAGATTTATTTAATCAATTTGAGTAAAGAAACTAATCAAATTAATTATTTATAAAAAATGTGTTTGTTTCATAAAATACCATATTAAATCATTTGCATTAAAATAATTCATTAACGAAAACTCTCCTTCAATTAATAGGGTTAATTTATTAAAAAAGTGATAAATATGATGGGATAAGGTGGATTGAGATTTTATATTTAAGATTAAATTATTCAACCCAACCCTTAATAAACTCATATATTGAAGCTATTAATAACAAAATACTACCATGATCTTTAATAATAGAGGTAGTTGATTAATTTGAGTATATTAAATATATAAGTTAATTATATTAGTTATTTATAATAAATATATATTAATTTTCTTAAAATAATATCATTCATTATCACTATTTTTAGATAGAAACTCTTTAATCTTTATAATATAAAGGAAACTTTGGAAATTATAATTTTAAGAGGCAAAATGAAATTGGGGTTTTATAAAATCTAATTACCAAGTAGCTCTTATACATATGATGTCCGACAGTTGGTATAAGAATTGGAGGTTGTCCGTTTACCCACGGAAACCAAATCACAAACCAGACTCTGTTCATATTAAACAGCAAAATCACCAATGGAGGAAGAGGTAGGGCTTGTTGTAGAAAACGAAAACTGTTACTTTCAGTTTTTTTTTTTATTTTTTATTTTATTCTTCTAGCATCTGATTTTTGTGATTCAGTTTCTCGTAGGTGAACCACCACTTCGGATTTAAAGGTGCACATATTTCCTTCAAGAATCATCAGCGCCAATAATAAGAAAAAGTACAAATTTCGGACAAGAAGAAAGATCTTATTACCAGGTTTCCATGGATGCTTCTGAATATAGAACTCTGCAAACAACCAAGGCTCTGTGTTTGTGAGGAGAACTGTTTCAGACTATGAACAAGATTTTCGACGATAACAACCGTTGGTTTGAACAAGAAAAAGCTCATGTCCAGATTTTTGCTGTTGAAGGGGACATAGCAAGCAGCCATGATTTTTATTTTTCTTTTCTTTTTGTTTTATCTGTTCTTCGTGTCTGTGAAATAAAACCACCAAAAAGGGATTCAAATATGAGAAAGATAGTCTAAGATCAACGCGCTTACCAGAAGCTTCGATCAACTTATATCGTCTCCAAAAAGTTGCTTCCTTGAATCTTTCCAAATACTGAAGTTTCGTGCAAAGGAATTCAGTTGGTCGCTTCTTTCCTCTTTTCTCTCTTTTTTTTTTTTTTTTTTTTGCAAGGGCTATTGACTGTCACGTTTCTTGACTGCCTCAATTTGGTTGCTTTCTAAGAAATTTCTCTTTGATATTTGCCCATAAAAATGTTATTTTTTTTTATGGTTTATGCAATGGACTATTTTTGGCCTTCGCTGCACTCACCTTCCAGGTATCCGGCGTTAACATGAAGGCCAACGCCGGATTTATCGATATGGGTCCCCGACAACCGACTAGTCCTGGCGCCCCCAATCTGATAGGCCCGACAGGAATTCACCTCTTTGAGGCTCCCCAGAGGAGAGAGCTCCCAATGAAAATTCTTTACATCTTCCGTTTCATAAAAATGCCTTTTGAATTCTTCCGATTTGACTAATTATTTTTTTAGTTAATAATTAAAGGGGTTCTTTTTTTTTTTTTTTTTTGCCAACAAAGGGGTTCTTATTGTTATGTGGTTTGAATACCTTCACTTTTCTGACAAAAAAAAAAAAAAAACCTTTTATATTGAGTTTCATTTTCATCTCCTTAATTTTGTTTAGTTCAAATTTGATCCCTCAATTTTATTTTGATTTTACTTACGTGCTTGAACTTTCATTTTGATCACGCTGATCCGTAAATTCAGAAGTTTCATTTAGTTTCAATTTTATGCCCAATTTTAGCTCATGCTTACTTTTATTTTGATCTAATTATATCGTAACTTTTTTGTAAAGAAAATTAATACTCAAATATTTTGATTCACTGCGAGATTATCAAATTGAAGTATTAAAAAAAATAAATTTAAAAAAGACTAATCCCCACATATATATGTCTGTTTTTGCATTTTATCCAAAATCAGTTATTGTTGGCAAAATTATGGTTTATTAAAAAATACAACATACCTTAAAATATTAAAATCAATTTTTATCCCAAAATAATAATTTCATCCTAAAATATTAAAATCAATTTTAATGATACTCAAATTGTGCTTATTTCTAAAATTGATCATCCACAATCTTTCCATGATTTCCGGCCAATAAGCCTATGTAATGTAGTGTATAAGATTGTTACAAAAGTTATTTCAAATAGATTTAAACCTATTATGCCATTGGTTGTGGCCCCGAACCAATGTAGTTTTGTGAAGGGGCGCCAAAGTACTGACAATATTATTCTAGTGCAGGAAATTATTCATTCTATGTGGAGCATGAAGAAGAAGCAGGGATTTATGGCAATAAAGATTGACTTGGAGAAAGCATATGACCGAGTCAGATGGAGTTTTCTTTTCGAATGCTTGAATGAATTGAGGATTCCTAAGTACCTCTGTGACGTCATTAAAGCTTGTGTATCTACTCCGCGAATACAGTTACTTTGGAATGGGTGTGCTGCAAAAGCTTTTTACCCTTCCAGAGGAGTTCGTCAAGGAGATCCTATCTCACCATATCTCTTTGTTATTATGATGGAGAGGTTGGGGCACTTAATCCAGACTGCAGTAGAAGATGGAGATTGGAAACCTTTTAGGTTGTCCAGGCAAGGTACGGCTATTTCTCATGTCTTTTTCGCTGATGACCTTATTCTGTTTGCAGAAGCAAATATAGATCAAGCCGGGGTGGTGAAAGCCATACTAGATGATTTTTGTGATATTTCTGGTCAGAAAGTAAATAATGCAAAATCGCACATTTACTTCTCCAAGAACGTGGGTAATATGAGAAGAAAGGACATTAGTGAGTTCTTGAATTTTTTCATGTCTTCCAACCTTGGAAAATTTTTAGGAATGCCAATCTTGCATCAGCGAAGTACTAAGTCCTCTTACAAATTTATTCTTGATAAGATGAATGTTCGCCTTGCAAGCTGGAAACCAAACATGTTTTCGATGGCAGCAAGACATACTCTAGTATCATCAGTCATGTCGTCTATGTCATCCTATGTAATGCAAACTATACCCCTTCCTCTGGGTACCTGTGATGAGATAGACAAAAAGTGCAGGCAATTTCTTTGGGGGAGTACATCCACGAGTCGTAAGCCACATATGGTGGCTTGGGGTCGTGTGTGTTCCCAGAAGAATGATGGTGGACTAGGCTTAAGACAAGCAAGGCTTCAGAATCAGGCTTACATGACGAAATTGGGGTGGAACTTGATACACAAACGAGATGCAATATGGGTTCGTTTCCTATGGGAGAAGTACAAGACGGGCAGTGATTTGGTGCCAACAGTGGAAAAAAGACGGTCAGAATCAAGCACATGGAAGGGTATTAGACAAAATTGGGAAAGTGTAACTGAGAGTATTGCCTGGAAGATTACTGATGGAACTTCGGTGTCTTTTTGGCATGATCTATGGGTTCCCCATTTTGACAGATTGGAGAGTTTGACACTTCAACCATTAACAGATGAAATAAGGGAATGGAAAGCGGCCGACTGTATTACTCCGTCGGGTCAATGGGATCTGGATAAGTTTGGGCATTTATTACCAAAACATGTGTTGTTTGCAATCCAAAGAGTGAATATTAACCGTGTTAGATATGATTAGTTTTGATGATGTCAAATATAGATATGAAATGATAAGAGCAAAAAGTTTATATAATGTATTTCTTTGACTAACTACTATATTTAATGTTACATATTTTGTAGATTAGTCAAGCAAAGAATGAAGAAGATTGAATTAATGAAAATGAACAAGAGGAAGAAGAAGGAAGAAATTGAAGATAGTCAAGGAGATGCTTAATTTGGTTATGGAGAATTATTATCAAGAGGAAAACCAAGAAGAAAGATATTGAAGAATGAAGAACTTGGAAGATCTATCATGAATATCAAGATTCAAGTTGTTAGATGTGATATTGGAGGTTTCTATAATGATACCGGAGGTTTCTATGATCAAATGATGGTTGGAATAGGTTAATATGAAGCTAAGATGACTTATATATGAGTTTTGGCACTTCCAGAGGTGTTATGCTCGAGCACGAGGTGCTTCACTCGAGCACAGGAAGAACTCACTCGAGCACGGGACGAACACTCTGTTCTACTCTGTTTTACGTTCAGCCTGAGCGAGGTCTGATATTTTGGTCATATCTCTCAAACCACACATCGGATTGACCCGAAACCGGTGGCATATGAACGAAGACTCCCAACACGTAAAATTTGTATCAAGATCACATTGAAAGAAGCTCAAATGAAGTAGATATGATCTGTAGAAGAAGACAGTTAAATCACCGTCACCTTTTGACACAGGTTCGGTATTTTGAGCATAACTCACAAACCACACATCGGATTGAGACGAGACTAGTGCCAAATGAAAGTAGACTCAAAGAGCTTTCCATGGATAGGTAATTTTTCTAATTGGAACTTATATTCTAGGAGCTATGCCTTCTAGAAGTTGACGCTTGTGCAGACTAGCGAAATATATACTCTTTCGATCATAACTTGCATAATACAAGGAGTTTGGAGCTGATTCTTGTTGCATTGGAATGCATATGGCAAGAGCATTCTTGTGATACACCATTTGAATCAAATGAATAAAATTTTTCTAAAGTGGCCCCACATCACCCGCGAGTGTAAAAACTCTCTCTGAAAATGTTGTGTGAGTGATGTCCAGAAGCAGCTGAAACGTGAAGAAAATTGCATCACTCGAGCACTAGGATACATGTTCGAGCATTGGATGATTTCTCACTCGAGCACATGCAAGTTTTGTCATGGAAGTGATAACCCGAGAAGAAGATTGTACGTGAAAGCATGAAACTCACTTGAGCATGACTGGTTGTGCTCGAGTGATTCGAGAATTCACTCGAGCAGATGCGAGTGAAGTGCAGCGAGTGCTTGCCTGAGAGGAAGTCAGAATGTGAAAATATGAACTGCACTCGAGTGAGCCATATTGCACTCGAGTGAGGTCCTGACAGAAACGAAACAGACTCTCACGGCCATCAATCCAAACGTGGTTAAATGTTATACAATCATTATGTTTTCACTTGTTATTGTTCCTAAACATTAACTAACATATATTTCAAGTGTAAAACAGGAGATTAAATATTTGGGTTGCATCTTCAAGAATGGAGGTCACGTATGAAAAATCTTCATTCAACGTGATGAGTCCAGAAGCCAGAAATTCAGTTTTTGACCAATGATCCAACATACCCATGACTAATATTTCATCATATTAGTGATTAAGTAATTTGCAGTGTGAAACAAGAAATTTAACGTTGAGATTACATATTCAAATGAAAGAGTCAATTGTGGCGGGCGGCATCATTACACACCGAGCATCAGCTACCTACCACGACAAAAGTTTGACCCACCATAAGAGATTGTCTGAAAACTCAAACGAATTCATCCCTCTCCACAACGTGATGTACAGTTCAAAATGAGACATGCGGCTCCTCAACGTGACGCTCTGCTTTGCAACGGAAAACTCATGGTAGCTCATTTTTCAAATATGCTCAACGGTCAAAATGACTCCAACGGACGAATGATCACAACGGCTATCATATTCATCAACTATAAATGAGAGAGCATTCAACATCGATGGGCAACGGAGAAAACAGAGATAGCGAGCAACTACGAGAAAAGTGATAGAAATGTGAATCCTCTGCTTCTACCCAAACACTCTCTATTTTCCAGTTTCTATATTACTTATCATTGAGAGAGTGATTATTTGTATTGTACTTCAGTGAGTATTATACCTACTCTGTGAGAGAGTCTGTAAACACCTTCAAATATATTTCTGAGTTGATCTCAAGGTAGAAGGACCTTGAGAGGGTTGATTTTCTTACGGAGAAGCTGTAGAGAGAATTGCCACTAAGACATTCTGCTCGTAAGACTTACAAGGTGCAAGCAGTAGAGAACGTTGCTGCTCATAAGACTTACAGGGGTGTAAGCAGGAGAGAACGTTGCTGCTCGTAAGACTTGCATGAGTAAGCAGGAGAGGAAGATCTTCGGGATTGCTCTACTCGTAAGACTTGCCGTAAGGGGGAGTATTTCAGTAAGAGATTTGTAAAAGGTTTCACAAGTACCCGGCTAAACTTGTGGGATTGTAAAGGCTTTTCTTGTGCCCGGATTAAACAAGAAGATAGTGGATTTGAAAATCTCAGGAGGAGCCTGGGGACTGGACGTAGGCTATCACAGATTGGACCGAACCAGGATAAATCACAATTTGCATATTCTCTTCCCTAAACTCTTATATTTCCAGCATATATTATTTAATCTAACTGTTGATTTATAAACCTTCATACTTACCACTTTCGTTAAGATACGAAAAGATTTCTAAAGTTCTTAAGTTTTTATTATACACCCAATTCACCCCCTCTTGGGTGATAGCCGGTTCTAACAAACCGCAATACTAGTGGTGATTTTCCTATTTGGAGATGGACATCTGATGGTAAATTTGCACTAAAATCGGCGTACAAGAGGTTAGCTGGGCATGGTGAAAGCAATTCTTTATTTGGATGGAGGCTCATATGGAAGCTGAAGGTTCCTCAACGTTACAGAATGTTTTTGTGGTTATGTGCTCATGGTCGTTTACTGACAAATTTGGCACGAGCTCAACGGGGAATCCACACGAATGAGATGTGCCCTTTTTGTCATGACAAGACTGAATCAATTATGCATGTACTTCGAGATTGTGCGATGGTTAAAGAGATATGGAGTAAGACATTACCTAGTTCATGGCATCGGCATTTCTTTGGCTCAACTGATAGAAACACTTGGTTAACATGGTGTTTACACCGTCGTGATCATGTGTATGGCTACGAGTTTCGACTTTGGTTTACAATTCTATGTAGGCACATTTGGTTGGCAAGGAATGACTATATCTTCAACAATAAACAATGGAGTAAACAGGAGTTACTGGCACGTACTGGTTCGGTGTTGTCTTGGGGTATGTCTACCCACTTGCAACCGAAGTCTCACATCGCAACAAGTATGGGTTGGCGCCCTCCCCCTGCTGGGATGGTTAAAATTAATACAGATGGATCCAGGAATGAAGCGACGGGTTCTGTACTTGTGGTGGGGTCATAAGGGATGAACAAAGCGGATTTATTCAAGGGTTTATGTTTAGGATTGGAAGCGGGTCGGTTATCACAGCAGAGGCCTGGGGAATTTTGTGGGGTATGAAATTAGCTTGGGAAGGAGGATTTAAGCGTATTATTGTTGAGAGTGACTGCAGCGAAGTACTAGATCTTATTCAAGGAATGGTACCTGATGAACATCATGATGCTACTTTAATCTTGGAAATTAAATCGATGCTAGAACGTGACTGGGATGTGAAGATACTACATTGTTGTAGGGAGGCGAATAGGGTGGCAGATTACTTGGCAAAAAGAGCATGGACTATGATGATGGATTTTCTTGTGGTCGACAGAGAACCTGATGAAATTAAACGATTGATCATGGAAGATGTTATGTACCAACACATTTGTACTGAGTTAGTAGAATAGATCCTGTAGGGCTATGCCTTCTCTTTTTCTATCAAAAAAAGGAAAAAGAAAAAAGGACACCAGAACCAAATCAAGTTAAGGGATGAACAAACCTGAGAAAAATTACAAGGGACGAAATCAAAACTTAATAAAAATAAGGATTGAACATGAAAATAAAATAAATTTTAAGGATAAAAAATATATTATATCTTTTTTTTTTCAAAAATTAATAAATTAATAAATTAAACATGTGATCCCTATACGTTCCAAGAATTTTGAAATAAGTCGGTTGAATTTTTCGGAAATTATACTTTACATCTCGGTCAAAAAAATATAATATGTAAAGACCAAATTGCCCTTAGGCTAAATAATGGTGTTAGTGAGAAATTCTCAAACTACAAGTGTTACCTTAAACAATGTAAATGGTTGTTGTAAATTTTTGTTGTCTTAGCGTTAAATTAAAGAACTGACGTATGTCAATTTTTCTTGAGCGGTTCCAACTTACTACAGCTTGCGAATCATCGAAATATAAGTAATAAATATTGGAAGCCAAATTTTAAATATTATAGTCTTAATGTTAATTCCAGTGTTATTAAACTTTGACCTGACCGATCAAGTTGACTCGGAACTCGGTAAACCAGTCAACTGTACTTGCTGGTCTAGCTGAGTCCCCGAGTCCAAGTTACTATTTTCCCTTAAGCGGCGATCCAAATCTAGATTGTTGAGAGGGAGGAGAGATTAGAGATTATGAAGAAAAAAAGGAGGGGAGAGATTAGAGATGAAGTTGCAGAGATTAGAGACGAAGTTGTAGGCATAGATCTGAGATCTTTGAAGTCACTTCCCGTCGGTGATGTTGGTGTGGGTCAATAATAGTTGGAGACAAAGGTTGTGACGGCAAGGGACACCCTTCATCAAATCGTGTTTCATTCAGAAGCAAGTTAAAGTGTAGACGAAAGAAAGCATGAGGTGTGGCAACGGCCCTTTCATTAAGAAGCAACCAAAGAGCAGACGAAAAAGAAAGCATGAGAACGAAAGAAACCATAAGACGACGGCGCTCAGCAAGGAATGAGTGGTCAGTGATGTAAATGAGCTTGGCCTATTCTTTCTAAAAGGAATCAAGCCTGTAAAGATTTTTTTGAAAATGAATGAGAATATGTATTTTAAATATTTTAAAAAATTTTGCATGATAATATGATTATTATAACAATTCAAGGTGTTGAAGGGATATTTAATATTCGGAATAAAAAAACAGTTACTTTCTAATATGCTCCTTACCCCGTTATTCCTAATATCCAGCTATAATTTCTTTTCAATATATATAAGTTGTCATTTCATAAAAAAAAAAAAAAGAGTATTTAGATGGTTTTTAAATTATTTTTAAAATTTTCCCTCACTGGTCTGACCCCTCAAGTTGGCTTCGATCTGACCCATTATCTCAACTAATTCAGAGGTCGGTTTGAGTTTAATAACCTTAGTTAATTCATGAAACTGACACTTGTCAATTTTTATACTAAATATATACTAGCGCAACTTGTAAATTCTTAAAATATGAGTGTTAAATACTTAAAGTAGAAATTGTAAATATTTGTAATATTATTGTTAAAAAGTAGAATTGATACTTGTAAAATTTTTTAGTATTAAATATTTAGCGCAGTTTTTGTAAAATTGTTATAGAATATAGTTCACAGGAAAGACCATGAGCTTTTTATAATAATTTGATGGTTAAAGTAGATTTTTAATCCTTTAAACTTAGAAGAGATTTCATTCTATTCGCTTATATTTATAAAGTGCAATTTTAGTCTTTAAAATTTAACATCATTAATGATACTAATAAAAAATGTTGACAAAACAGTGACTATGCAATGCTAAGAAAGCAGTGTTAAATCTTTTAAATGAGAAATATTTACATACTAATAAAAAAAATCACCTACTTTAATCTTGATCCTAGTAGTCGTTGCTCTGTCACTCACTTGACCATCTTGTTATGAGAATTTCTTTCATTCCGTGTCAGGTTTTCAATAAACAGATTTTTCCGTTTCTTGCTATGAGTCTTTAATTTCTTCCCTCTCAATTGCTCTATATTTCTATTAGATTTCAGGAGTCTTCTTCACTTACTCTTTTCCCTACAACCCCTTCTTGTTGTTGTTGCCTATCACTGCTATCGCCAGAAGGACAAGGTGGTTCTCATGATGGGTGCCACCGGCTACAGGAGTCATGCCTGTCCATTGACCTCTCCTCAGTCATGCTGCTTTCTGTTCTTATTTCGATTCTATTTTTGCCTGAGAAATTAGATTGTTTGCTTTTTTGTTTGTTCAGTCTATAATTTGTTTTTGGGCGTTAGTATAAGCAATTTCATTCATTTTGTTTGAAAGTTTTTGACGGCGACGTTTTGCGTGATTGGACGACCCTTTGCCTAGAATCTCTTTCATTTCGGTTCATGTGTCTAGTGTAACCCCTTTCACGACCAAGGCCGAGACTTAAGTTTCTAAACACGTGGTTAATGGGGAATTAGAGATCATAGACAATTTGGGACTTAAAGAAAGTAAATTTCCCAAAATCAAGGTTTTCAAAAAAAATTTTTAAAACCGGTTCACAGTGGTTTCCTATTCACATTTCAATACACAAATGGCATGTACAAGTTGATTTCATTCATACATATCAGAGTACAGTATAATTTCCCGACACACTCGGGTTCCATTAATCAAATAAGGGTCTACAAGGCACAATTGCCTATAGAGTTTTCCATAATTAGGGGATCACACAAAACTATCCAAATGATTTATACATGATAACCAAATAACCAAAATAAAACTCCCAATCCGAAGCTCTATCCGCTCTTCGTCACCCGCTTCCCTTTTGATCCTTCAGCCCTGTCTAAAAATTGTCTTTTTGGGAGAGTGAGATTCTAAGGAATCCCCGTAGTAACAAATCACTCATAATATGCACAACATCAAAGCATGAAAGTAAATCATCTATAGTACAACACACAGCAATCATAGCAACAGTTGCAACGGCCGGGCTAGGTATCATGGGAATCACCCCCTACGATGGCTCACGTTAAACTGCTTGCTGTATTGCACATCCACATAAACATATCACATATATCACCACAGCTGGGATCTATATAAAACATTTCACAACATGTAGCCCCACGGGCTGGATACTCAAACAGGAATCCACGATTCCATAACGCAGCCTTGGCACTTACAGCAGCAGATACAACGACCGGGGTAGGTATAATGAGCATTGCCCCTACAATGGTTCACGTTGAACTGCTTGCACTGTAATGCCCTATGGCCGATAACACATTCACAATGATAAACATGCATACCAAGTATCATACACAACATGAGAGAAGAGTCACTACTTTGATCCTTCCGGACGTGTCCTGGCGCCGGTTTCTCCCGAATAGGGTAAATGTCAGGGACGAAGAGTCTATTCCCTATTTCAATTCTCAATGACTTCATAACACTTAATTTGGTTATCAATATTGCTCTTTTATAGTCATGAAATACCCCAAACAAAACTCCTAAAGAGTTGGAAGAACTATCCCAAAGATCTCCTTTTAGAAGCACAAAAACTGATTTTTCATTGCTGCTCTCGAGTGAAGATGGCCTTACTCGAGTGTTGGTATGAATACTCAAGTGAAGAAGGCCTCACTCGAGTGATGGTACAGTCTGCACTTCAAGTGCTAGAAAGTGAAGACTGAAAGTGTTTACCCGAGAGCACAAGAACTTTCAAAGAAAAGGATCACTCGAGTGAAGAAGACCTCACTCGAGTGAGAACTTAACACTCGCAAGTGTTAAAGCGCGCTCTTGAATTTTGAACGTGAGTGACAACCCGAGACGAGAGTTCATGGTGTCAAATACACTTTCACTCGAGTAAGAGGAGGCTCACTCGAGTGAGAACCCATAGCACTTGCAAGTGAGGCAACACTCTTGCCTCTCGCCCGAAAGTACATCATGAAAACTGAAGCAGAAAAAGAATTTACACACAGCACTCAAGTGAACCCACCCTCACTCGAGTGATATTCATCCTTCACTCGAGTGATTTTATCAGAAACCATAAAACACAGGAAAACTGACAACTCTTCCCAATAATTGCCCAAGTGTTCCCAATGGACTTAAAACCTCAACCAAAGCTACTGCCACACAAAAACACCTAAGGAATCCAATGGAAACATCAAAATTATCAAATTCCTACTCCATTATCATGCTTTGGTCTTAATCCACAATCAATGCAAATTTCCAAAATATCCAGAACTAACATTTCAATCTCCAATCAATCTATCTATCTAAAACACATACCAAACCACCTATTTTCATACCAACAACATGCCAAATACCCAATGACTCTCATTTTTTAATTAAAGGCCAAAAATCCCAGAAATTCTGAACTAATCCATTTAGCATAAAACTTAAATAGAAAGATTGGTCTCATTTACCTCTTTCACTTTGCCAAAGAGATTTTTTGATTCACTAATCTCCAAATTTCGTGTGGGCACAAATCAACACCAATAGTCACACTATAAACATCAAAATGAAGCTCTTAGTCCAAGGAACAATATTAAAGAAGAGAACTTGAGCAATGGAGGCCATTTGCTTACCTTTTTCTCAAGCTCTTCCTTTCTCTTTCTTGCCTAATAATGGCTGACTGTTTCCTCTCGAGCCGCACCGATTTGGGAAAGCATTTCTCATTAAATTCTTGCTGGAACGATTCCTAAGTCAACGGCACATTTCTGCTGTGCAGAGTGAAGGTGATATTCCTCCACTAGCGATTTGCATCGCCTTCTAACTTGTAGACAGCCAGGCGTGCCTTCACCTCGGACGGGCATCCTAGGACCTCAAAGATTTTCTCAAGGTGATTCAACCAATCTTCAGCTGCTTGCAGATCAAACCTCCCTTTGAACACTGGAGGCATATGTTTACAAAATCTGGTGACCCAAAATTGAAGGTCCCTTTCCTCTCTTGCCGGTACCCCGTGCGACTCTTGATTTGGAACAGTGTGAGGTGGGGACTCCAGGGGTCGTGCTGACCCTTCAGTGGTGTCCTCATGACGAGTTTCTTCTTGAGTTTCCACTGGAGTAGACTGAACAGGGTCTTCTTTGTTCTTTGCTTTCTCTACTCTGAGCTCTTTTCTTAGCTCAGCAATCATATCTCTTTGATCCCGGATTAGACCCATCAGCTCTTGTATTGGATCTGGTGGATTGTCATTGACTACCTCCACCTCTGGGTCTACACGCGGAACATTGGGGCGTGCTCTAGTTTTCTTCATTCTACAAACAACTTACTCCATTAATATTACAGAGATAGTATGCACATATATTCACAAGTCTCATGTATATATTCATATCAATAGAACATACATGTGCATACACAACAATTATCCACAGATGATCTTCTATCCCTAAAGCCAACTAAGGGATCTATCCTAGTAAACTCTACCCTTGCTAGGAACTACAGTTCTGATACCAAAAATGTAACTCCTGCCTTTAACCACATAATTATAATTCGATATCATATAATTAAATTGGTTTAGAGACCGTCGGATAGCTTAAACTCATTTCAAATTCCTACACTATAGTAGGGTTTTCACAAAAAACTTTCAAAAACTCTTCTCTATCCTGGTCTCAATTTCAAAATTCAAATATAATTACCTACGTAGTTAGTTTACATTCACACATATCAGAGTGTATAACCAAATCCCCAGAAACTCCCGAGTTCTATACATATATAATCTGAGGGTTTAAAAGTCTCCATTAGGGGATTACATAACCAAAATCAACAGTAATATTTACATCTCCAAAATATACAGTAATCCCAAGTTTAAAAGAAGATAACCAACACCCTACAATCAAATATACCCCGAAGGGGTTCTTATCGCTCTGGGTTGCCCACTTCTCTTTAGTGCCACTAGCCCTGTCTGAAATGTTAGTCATTGAAAAGAATGAGATTCAAGAGAATCCCAGTAGTAACAAATCACTCATACAGTGCATAAACATAAAGCATATAAGGTCATGTTAGCAGCATCACAATGTAACGTGGTTCACACCACAAACGACAACACTCATGGCTGTAAACTCTAAGCGTCAGCTTTCACTGCGATCTCAATGTATTCACCTTGACGATGAACCGTGGACTACAGTCGCCATGATATTGACTCATAGACTAGTGTTACGGAAGGGTTGTCTCTTAGTGATGGTGCATTGTAATGAATCCCACAATGGATGGGTTTCTTGAGATAAGAAGTCATACGGCTTGGAATGATTCGAATTGAATTGGGCCAAAGTCTGGCACGAATAAATAGAGATTGTGAATGTTGTTAGTGGTAATGGGAGATTCCTTTGGGACTCCTATTAAATCAACTTAACATTACTAAAGTATAGATAAAGAGATAGAAGCCCAAATGTGGTGAATGTGATATGTTTGAGAACTATAATGAGTAGAAACTCAAGACAGTGTAACTTACAGCAGGTACATGTCGATGTGAGCCATTGTAGGGTTTGACGTTGGTCATCTCTACCATCGGCTACCACAAGTGGAGTTACTGGTGGGTGTACGGGTGAGGGTAAAGATGTGAAAGTGGATATAGCAAAAGCTGAAATGTTTGTGTATACAGCTGAGGCTGTCGTGTGATGTATTGAGGTTGTGGTGTTTACTCCCGGAAGAAGTAACTAGATTGAGTTGAGCAGAGTGGTGGCTTATGCTGCCCAACTGCTGAGATCTTATGATATGGCTCATGATTTAGAGCCTCCGGGTATTGTGGTTATGTGATCATAGAGTTTTATGCAATCGTGTGTGGAGGCGATTGCACTTGTTAGTAAATGTGTGGTGATTGTGTTTGTGCGGCAATCGTGAAATGGGCCGATTGCAATTTGTGGCAACTGGGTTACATTTATTGTGTAAGATTCTTTCGAGAATCTGAATTGTGATGCACTAATTGTGGAGGTGGTCTAGCAAAGACTTTCCCGAGATAGAGTAATTGGTGAAACGAAAGCCGTCATGAAGAGGCAACCGAGTTTATGGTTTATGTGGTACGACAAATTTCGAGGACGAAATTTATTGAACAGGGGGAGAAATGTAATACCCCGAGTTTTGAAACTTGTGGCTAGAGAATAAGCCTGAGATAAGTGGACTGCTAAGCCCCGGTTTAGCAAGATCCTAAATTGTGATTAAGAGATAATGATTTCAAAAGTGGATGTGGTTAGTGATAAATAACCCTTTTGGAGAATTCGATGTGATTTGAATTCCGGATGTGATTTGTATGTGCTGTGAGCAGCGCCGAAACCCTGTATTTAAGTTCAATTATGGATTAACCTCTAAATTGACTTAAAATAGAGGGAGGGCGCATATTGTGGCTAAATGAAAAGATGTGAAGTGTTGGTGGTGATTCAATGAGAATTACCGTAATCAGGGGCAAAACGGTAAAGTTACCGAAGAGGAAACTCACTGGTAACTTCAAGATCAATGGTTAGGATTGAATTGTGTAATAGATCAAAGGGTGGAATCCCATGTGGTGTGCCTATTTGAACTCATGGTTGATGGAACAAGATGTTGACACTTGGCAAGTTTTGGACCCTTGATCTTGGGTCAAAGATTCAACACTCTTCCTCTCTTTTCTCTCCCTTATTTGGACGTTTTTGGGGGGGCCTAATTGCCCAAAAACTGATCACTTTATTCATCTTCATCATCCACTCATCTCTCTCTCTCTTATGTCTCCATGGACGTGCAAGCTTGGAGGAAGAAAGAGAAAGCTTAAGGTGAGATTTTAGCTTGTTTGGTGACCTCTTTAGCTCTAATCACCTTCTATAAAGTTGTTCATAGTGATGAGAGCTTCATCTCTATGGTTTTAGATTCTTGATTGAAGGGGTTTGATGGCTTGAGGAAATTTGGAAAGATGAAGAATCAAGAAATTGGTTTGGGAAAGTGGAAGAGGTGAGTATTTGAAGCCTTTTGATCTAAGTTTTGTGAATTATGGTTGAGTATTGGGAATTTATGAATTTGCCCTGATTTTGTGCAATTTTTGAATGGTATGAATTGGCTTATGTGTTGTGTAGAATTTGGTCTTTTGTTGAACATTTTGGCCATTGGAATTGATTTGGGAATCATTTGGGATCAAATGTAAAAATCTGGAAAATCTGTCCAGTGTAAGTCTGTTCTGGACAGTCAGATGGCGTGGACGTTTTGACTGGGTAAATGATGTTGGAAAATTATGAAACTTTCCAGTCTTAAAGTTCACATCTCAAGCTTCAAAATGGACATAAATTTTGTGTCATTTCACTTTTTGAGCTGGGAGTTTGAACTGACCAAAGTTTGGCATCCAAACTGGACCCTGTTTTGGCAAGTCTGTTCTGGACAGTCAGATGACGTGGACGTTTTGACTGGGCAAATGATGTTCGAAAATTATGAAACTTTCCAGTCTTAAATTTCACATCTCAAGCTTCAAAATGGATATAAAGTTTGTGTCATTTCGCTTTGTGAGCTGGGAGTTTGAACTGACCAAAGTTTGGCATCCAAACTGGACCCTGTTTTGGCAAGTCTGTTCTGGACAGTCAGATGACGTGGACGTTTTGACTGGGCAAATGATGTTCGAAAATTATGAAACTTTCCAGTCTTAAATTTCACATCTCAAGCTTCAAAATGGACATATATTTTGTGTCATTTCGCTTTTTGAGCTGGGAGTTTGAACTGACCAAAGTTTGGTATCCAAACTGGACTCTGTTTTGGCACAACGTTAGGTTTTTGGTAAATCTGGACTTTTGTGGTGATTTCTAGTAATGGAAAATATTTTTCCTAGAAAGAGGACTTAAATAGCTTTCATTTGGCTTTGGAATCACCTTATTTCGATTTTTCCTGAATTAGTTATGATTTTTGGAAGTTCAGCCAAGAAACTGGATTTTCTGGGCCGCAGCCAACCCCCATTTTCAGCATTTTGAGATTTTGAAAGGGTTCAGTATTCGTTTGGTTCGCGAGTAAGCGGAGCTGGAGCATACGTGGAAAGAAAAGTGTAGGGAACTTACCTCTCCTGCATGTATTGATATTTGTGTTTGTGTATTGATGCATGTTATTGCTTTGCTTGATTATGTGAAACATATATGAATGATTGAAGCTCTGTTTCTATTTATGCTATGGCCATGAGTATGTTGTTGAAACATTGAGCATGCGAATATATCATTATGTGAACATGAGTTATTGTGATGCAAGCATGTCATGCATTAAACACTTATCTTGCATGCATATTGGTATCTGTTTCCTACTGGGATTCTCTAGAATCTCACCCTCCCCTACCAACATTTTAGACAGGTCAAGTGGTTCAAGGAAGGAGCAAGTGACTAGGGGCGGCGAGAATCCCTTATGGGTATTTGTATTTGGTAGTTGGTTATCGTTATATGCTGGGATAATTGTATATGTTCGGATGATAGTTGGGATGTATATTTGGATATTGTATTTGTATATTGGATGAGTATTGAGTATGCATGTATGGAGTTGAGATTTGTGTAATCCCCGTTTGAGGAATTGTAAAGGGAGAATGTGCCCTATGAATTCTATGTAAAGGTATGAACCCGGGAGTTGCCGGGAAGTTATTGTTGTACACTCTGATATTTTTATAAATGTGATATTCCGCGTAATGTAATTGAATTCGAAATTGAATATGAGACTAGGTAAATTATATTTCGAAAGTTATCTGTGAAAACCCTGTCGTGAAGATGGGATTTTAAATAAGTTTTGTTTCCTATTGGTCTCTATTTCATTTTAATTGAGTATTTCGGATATAATTACGGAAGGGGGTTACATTTTGGTATCAGAGCTGTAGTTCCTGGCAAGTAAAGGATTTGCTAGGATAAAGGCAGTAGTTGCTACCTTAAGTCATAGGAGATGACTTTGTTTGTTGTGGTATACACTTTTTGGTCCCTGTTGTTTGTGGATATATGAGAGTAAGGGATGTGTGTATACATTATCTATGATGTGGATGTGGTGAATCAGTGTGGTTCACATGAGAATCTGATGTGTAAACTCAGAGGTGGAAGAAAATGATTTCCCAGGAATGTGATATTGAGCTTCTAGGTGTTATGTCTAACCTATATGTTGGGTAAGTAACCTAGGGTGGTATGATGTTACATGTAGTGATATCATATTGAGCTTGTGTGTGTAAAGGCCTTAAGACCTAGGGGACCAGTGTGCCTTAGGCTAGTAGAGATATCTGGATTTGTATAGGAGTTGTGATGCTCCGTGGAAATGAGGGAAGTGATTTCCCAGTTCAACTAAGGTTGAGGTTTGGATAGATGAGTTGTGATCCAAGGATCAGACTCCATAGCTGGGCTGATTCTTAGGAATTCAAAACGATCTGAGGATGGTTTTGATAGAACCATGAATAGTTAAGAGATATGGTCTCAAGGTTGAGACAAAGAATGGGATGTGTAAATGGCTTCTGAGTTCTCATTACAATGATACCTTCATTTTGAGACAACCAACTGGAAAGAGCTACCTACGAAGGATTCAAATTGGAAAGGGCTACCTGCGGAGAGTTCTGATAGGAAAGGGCTACCTTTGAGGAAATCTGATCGCAAAGGGCTACCTACAGAGAGTATTGTACCGTAGTGTGGAGCCACTGAGACGACAACTCTAGCGTGCAGCCACCTTGACAACGAACCGTGGAGTGCAGCCGCCATGATGTTGAATCATAGATTAGCGTTGTGGAAGTGTTGGATCTCAATGATGGTATATTGCAATGAATCCCATAGTGAATGGGTATTCTGGAGATAAGAAGTCATATGGATCCGAATGATTCAATTTGAATCGGGCCAAGGTCTGGCACAAATAAATATATATTGTGAATGTTGTCAGTTGTAATGGGATATTCCTATGGGACTCCTGTTAAATCAACTTGACATTGTGAAAGCACAGATGAGGAGAAAGACCTCAGAGTGTGCAGCGGAAGCATGGTGAATGTGATGTGTTTGAATACTGGGCTGAGCAGGAGCTCAAGTTTGCAGAAAGTGCAATGTGTTAGTGATGGCTTCGGGAAGTAAAACTTCAGGGCCATGTAATTGTGCGAGAAGGGAATCTTGGAGGATCCCTGTTTGATTTTTTGAAGTACCATAATGTGTTGTGAACAAGCAAGGGTTTGGGTATATCCTACCCAGCTTGATGGCTTATGTGAATTATGATGAAATAAAGCATTGTGATAAGTATACCCGGTTCCAGCTTGTTACGATTGTGTACTGTGAGTCCATCTTCCCGGTTGGGCTGGATCAGTTTGGTCGGTGGGCTGCGCCTGGTAGGCATAGGCTAAGGATGTGACTGATATTTGTGAGTCTTTCACCTGCGGCCCATTGGGTGATTCTGGTGGGAGGACCGTGCCTTTGGGGCGGTAGTTTACGGGGGATTGGTTATTTGTGAAGACCGACGGGCCAATTGCGAAAGCCGAATAGCTATGATTGTCCAAAGTTTGGGGATGGAAATCGACGGGCCAATTGAATGACCAAATGATTTCAAAAAAATTGTGAAACTTTCCAGTCTTAAAGTTAACATCCCAAGCTTCAAAATGGACATACATTTTGTGTCATTTCATTTAGTATTCTGGGAGATATGATTGTCCAAAGTTTGGGGATGGAAACAGAACTCTGTTCTGGAGTAGTGTTGGGTTTTGGGTGATTCTATATTTTTGTGATGATTTGAAGTTATGAGCCATATTTTTCCTTGAAATAGGACTTAAATACCTTTCATTTGGCTTTGGAATCACTTTGTTTCAATTTTTTTATAATTAGATATGATTTTTCAAAGTTCAGCCAAGAATCAGGAAATTTCTTGGGCGCGGCCCATGAGTGACTGGCCGCGGCCCAAACCTTTCTGGCCTGATTCTGGCCGCGGCCCATGGGTGGCTGGCCGTGGCCAGTGACCTTCTGACCATATTTTGGCCGCGGCCAACCCTTGTGTTTCAGCACTTTAAGTTTTTGAAAAGAGATCTCCAACCTATTGTTTCCCAACCTTTTAGGGGTTTTATTATAGGCATTTGTAGCTTCTTAAGGGTCATTATTGATAACCAAATTTAAGTGTTGAAGAGTCAATTGAGTATTGGAATAGAGAATAATGCTTCGTCCTTAATTATCACTTTAGGATTTGATATTTGCCTGGAGCATAGAAGGCCTGTGCCTGCTCAAGGAAGGAAAGACAAAGGTAGTGACACTTTATCCTATATCATGTGTATTGCATTGCTTGTTTGCTAATGTCATTGAATACAGTGAAAGTGAAGAGGACGTGGCGAAAGCCCGAACTCGATTATATTGAAAGTAAAGGAGACGTGGCGAAAGCTCAGCCTCGAATACTGATAAAGTGATGGGGCGTGGCGTATGCCCGACCTTGTATATAGTGAAGGGAACGTGGCGAAAGCCCGGTCTCGAATATCGATTGCTGCATTGTGATATATGTTTACTTGCTTTGTATATATGCATCATATAAATAAACTGTTGCTACTGGGATTCTCTAGAATCTCATTCTTTCCAAATAACATTTTTAGACAGGGTAAGTGGATCGAAAAGCAAGCAAGTGGCAAAGGACGATTAGGACTGCCAGCGGTAGTCTTAGCTATATATTTTGGTTTTATATTGAACTGGTTATCATTTTGGATAAATGTATACATATTGAATAGAATTGTAGTGGTATAGTTTTGTGTAATCCCCGGTATGGATACTGAGATAGGCAATAATGCCCTGTATAAACCTTTGGATTAATGTTATTATCCCGGGTGAACGTCGAGAATTGTGCTTACTTTGATATTGTATATGTAACAGACCAAACAGGCCATTTGTTTTAATGAATGAAATGAATGGAGATCCATTTGTACAGTTTCATTTAAAAAGTTTTGAATTGTTCCGGATTTCTCATTCGATTATTAAACGCCTTTAAACACTAATCTCGGCCTGATTATCGAAGGGGGTTACACTATACTCTGATATGTATGAATGAAATCAACCTGTATAGGCCATTTATGTATTGAAAGGTGAATATGAGACTGCTGAGAACAGGTTTTGTAAAAGTGTTTGAAAACCCTGATTTTGGGAAGTTTAATTTGAATAAGTCCCAAATCATCTTACGATCTCTAATTCAAAGTTAATTACTTGTTTATAAACATAAATCTCAGCCTTAATCGTAAAGGGGGTTACACAACGCTCAAGATAATTTAGAAGTGACCAGCCATGGTGTGAGGTTAGGAACCATACAGAGAAGGGTCCAACTGAGATTATGAAGACTTTGCAAAGGGAGTATAGTGTTAACCTAACATATAAAAGGCTTATAGGGCAAAGGAGAAGGCAATAGAAGACATTCATAGAAGACCAGAATAATCTTACATGTTAATCCTATGGATATGCCAAAGGTTGAAGGAAACTGATGATAAAATAATGGCTGAATGGGTAGCAGATGGATACAGGTTTGAATGCATTTTCATTACATATGAGTCATGTATTGAGGAATTCTTGGGAGATGCCAGGAATATACTATATGTTGATGGAACTTATTTAAGTGGGCCCTATAGGGGGACGCTCCTTTTAGCTACGGCTTATGATGCGGATAATGAGTTGTTGCCTTTCACAATAGCAATTGTGAAAGGAGAGACACTGGATGATTGGACTTGGTTTATGTATATTATTGAAAGGATTGTTGGTTAAATTGAAATTACTATTGTGTCAGATCGTCACAATGCCATAATAGGTGGTATGGCAGCAATATTTGAAGGTCACCAGCATGCATTTTGTTATAGACATGTGAAGGAGAACTTCAGCGCTGAAATACTGAAAATAAATAGGGGCAAAAGGAAAACATGTGCTCGGCTAAAAGAGGATGGACTTATTCTTCTTGACAAAGTTGCATATGTAAGGCTTCTAGATGACTTTGATAAGGCAATGGAACAAATGTGGGGGTACTCAAAAGAGTTATATGATTGGATTTTGAATCATGGCGATGTTGACAGGTGGGCAGTGAGCAAGTTCCCTTACATGCTTTGGGACAACATAACAACCAATCTTGCCGTGTCTTTAAATGCTTGGATGGTGAAGGAGAGAAAGTATAATGTAGTCCAGCTAATTCATGCACATGTGAGAAATTAGCAAAGAAGATGCATGCGTCATATCTGTCAAAGAAGAAGTGGAAGAATTATGTTGGGCCAAACATAAAGGCAAAGGTGAGGGAAAATGTAATCGGAAGTGAGTATATGTGGTGTGAAGATTATGATCAGGGAAGATTTTATGTGCATACCGCAAGTGGAGACCATGGGGTTGACTTTTAACAACTTGAATGTAGTTGTACATTTTACCAAATGAGTGGGATTTCATGTACACATGCCTTGGCAATTGTAAAGGTTATCCATGTCAACATTTATGAATATGTTGATGATTATTTTAAGATCGAAACTCAAGCAAAGATTTATGAGCACAACATGATTCCAATTGTCACAATGACATGCCAAACCTGAATGATTATAGCCTTTATACCATGCACAATATGTTTGAAAATATCTTCTTGCACCCTCCAATTACAAGCAGACCACCTGGAAGACCAAGATCAATAAGGCAGGAATCACAGATCCAAAACAGAAAGATCTATCATTGTGCACGGTGCCATAAGTAGGGCACACATAAAGGACTTGCAAAAATCCTAATCCATGTTGAAGTTAGTATTAGGGAAAATCTTTTGGTGTATATATACTTTGGTTTGACCCTTCTGTGTTATTGGATGAAGGGATGGGGTACATGGGGTATCAAATGTTGTAAGTAATTATTAATAAATATAGGGTTATGTCAATGACAAAGGAACATTAAGAGGAACCACTTTCTTAATGTCCTGTTGTCAATGCACATATTAGAACAATGTTTCTTGTTGCTTGTTTTTTGGCACTGTCATTGTATTCGCCATTTTTGTGTATGTAAGGTCATACCCCTTTATGAGGCCTACATGTAAGCAAGTCATGTTTTTTGGGTATATATTGTCCACTCCTTTATTTGGAAACTTATGTATATAAGGTTTAGAAGAAGGTTTTTGGCCACTTTTGATGTGATCTGATAAGGCAATTGCATTGTCATGGCGTGCTGATGTTTACAAAATCATGCTGCAAAAGTTGTGCACGAACATATTAAATGTTAATGTACAATTGGGAAAGGCTCATTGTTTCTTGATGAACTCTTAAACATTTTTTAGGAAAATCCTGCAACAGTTAGGGATTTTGTTATCCGATGTGAAAAAAAATGTCCAAAGTATGGAAATGGTTATCTGAAAATGCTAAATACGTAAAAAAAAGGTCACAACTGGTTAAGAGACATTGGTAACAAATGTAAGAAGATGGGGAAATATCTAAGCATTATTTGCTTAAATGGTAATAAAATATCACGAACCACAATAGAAAACTTGATAAACCCTTATCTGGATTTGGGGAACCAGTTGCACGTTCAGGGTATTATCTTATATTAGCGTTATCAGTTGTGAACTGATTAATAATTTGTATAAATTTGACATATTATAATGTAATCTTAGGGAAACTAATTTTCTTCAGTGCCTATTTCTGTCCAAGTTCACAAATGTGTGACGGTGGCTGCGAAATACTGATAATAAATTCTGAAAATGTTAACAACAAGTTGATAAATCCTTATCTGGAGTTGGGGAACCAGTTTAACATTTAGGGGATTAAAGTTTGGAAGAGAGGCGAAATGTTAGCGTTATCAGTTGTGAACGACTTATCTAATATTGTGAATAATGTGTATAAAGGTGACATATTCTAATGTAACATTGGAAAATTTAATTTTCTTCAGGCCTTGTTTATGACCAAGTTCACAAACTTGTGACGGCGTCTACGAAATAGTCATCATATATGGTGAAAAATATAACAAAAGGTAGGTAAAACCTTATCTGGATTTGGGGAACCAGTTTAACGTTCAGGGGATTAAAGTTTCAAAAATAGGTGAAATGTTAGCGTGATCAGCTGCAAACGGCTTATCTAATATTGCTAGTAGTGTGTATAAATTTGACAAATTCTAATGTAATATTGGTAAAAATTTTTTGCTTTAGTGATTGTTTGCTAGGCGTCTGCGAATTGCTTATCCTATATTGCAAAACGTTAACATAACTTGATAAACCTTAATCCGTCATTGTGGTACCACTTTCAAGTTGAGGGAATTACATGTACGGAGCAGCAAATTATGTATGCGTTATCATGTGCGGACAGGTAATGGAATTTTGAGAAACCAACAACAAAAGTTGGTATCGTATAATGTTAACTTGGATAAAATAAAGTTGTGTTAGGGCGTGTTCGCAACCAAGTTCACAAGCAATGAGAGCTGTCTGCGGAAATGCTTATCAAATTTTGATAAACACAAAACATAACTTGATAAAATCATATCTAGAATAGTGGAACCACTTTCACTTGCAGAGTATTAAATGTGCCAAGGTTTGAACAATGTATGCGTTATAACTTGCAGAACTGCTTATCTAATATTGTGAAACAGTTATGTAAAGTTGATAAATTAAAATGTAACTTGGGGAAAAAGAAAATAGATTCAGGTTTTATTGGCAGCCAAGTTGGAAAATGTGGTAGGAAGTCTCGAGAAATGCTAAACAAATATTAGGAAACAGCAAGAAGAACTTGATAAACTCTTAGCTAGCATTGTGGAACCATGTTCAAATGTAGAGGACATTTACAATGCAACATCATCTTCATCTGTGGAATTGCTTATGTAATGTTGTGAAATGCTTATTGCAACAAGATGATCTATAATATCAAATTGGCAAAGCCAAAATATCAATGCAGCTGATAAAGAGCTATGGCATTAAATGCTTGTTAGCATGTGCCAAATCATAACAGTAAATGGATTAATACACAAAACAAGGATAAAACAAGTTGGGCCGTCCCATATGGGTTCAACAAACAAACATAACAACTCTGTGCATACTAAATAGTAAGACACACTAAGAACATTTTTTGGCGGTGGCTAGTATAGGGGGAATGAGCTCCAATACAGTGTCATGGCGTAAGTTTAGCGGATGATTGACTAACCACCACATTAGGTCGCTCTTTAATTGTTTAGTCTCCTCTTGTAAATATGTGACCAAGTTAATTTTGCTTTAATTTCACCAAAAAAGTAGAAGGTTAAAGTTGCAGAGGTATACATTTTTATAGTCCAAGACACAATCAGGATCTCACTGGCTCAACCATATCATCACGTGCACACCATAGTCCTTACTATCATCACATAATTAGTCATAGGTTGCATTAGTTCTAATGACAGGAAAAACAATTATTTATTTGAACAAAATGGTAAAACTCAGATTATTTTGTTGGCAATAGGAGGCCACTAATTTTGCTCTTTGCCTTCTTTCCGACTTTGTCTGGCTTCACTAGCACCATAATGTCAAGAAAGCGATCCCTCTGAAGCCACAAACATAATACATAACAAGTTCATGACATGGTGTGGGAATTTCAGCTGTGACAACATTATCCACTTACAGCTATACAAAACTTACAATTAAGTTGACAATGAAAATGTAATCATCTTGCACAACACCCTTTCTACTTGACTTCTTATCAATCATTTTAGGCTTCATGGAGTCCAACACGTAGAATTGCATATTGTTTGTCGCTAGAGTAAAACAAAACCAGTGACCACTCATAAGTGCTGGCCCATGATCAAATCACATTCCCTAATATTGTACCCAATAATTTCAGGCATAAATTGTTGCTGCACAGTGGAAACTTTCCACCCTATTGGCCCATCTACCAACTTTGTCTTTAACAAAAAGATTGTGGTGTGTGATGACGACATGATATTCCAACATGAAAACATGAAAATGAGTGGGTGGACAGTTTTACTTAACATGAACCATGCATCAAATATATGCTGCTTTGGTTGTCCTCCCACCTCTTTAAACTCATATATTAAAGTGTTACTGACAACTGACATAACTTGCAATACTAACATATGAACTAGACTTAATTCTGGATTATCAACCATGACACACGACTTACTATTACTCGACAATGTATGGTACCTGCAAATTTTTGGTATACCCCTTCATTTTGTACAGGTACACATACATACCGTATTTCTTATTCATTGAATTCCCCTAGCGTATATAGCTGATCCCGACTTAGTTGTTCATCCAAGATGTCAACCACCGGCTTGCAACTTTTTTCCATTAAATGCAAATATCAAGGTGGTTAAGACTTAATATGTTGTTCATATGCACTAATCATACACTGCAGAACAGAACTATTATACTCACGTATCATGCTTTGGTCTTGTTCCCAGGCTGGAAATAATTTTGAAAAAAGTCTACTGATCATAAGTTGGCCTCTGCCTCTTTCGACCTACATGCAGCTCTACAAATAGAGCTGTAATCGCCCTTTTTGGCTGCCTCCTTGATCTCGTGGTTATTCAGGCCTCTCAGCACTGCTACCTACTATTACGCCTTCTCCTTATACTTGCTCAGACACTGAAAGGGGGGATATATTTAATAGAGATAAAGATTGATAATCCCCTTCATTACTTACTTCCCACTATCCCCTTCATCCCCCACCTTAACTCCCTTTATGTTAGCATCAACATTACTACCTTCTTCATCATCCGCATCATCACGCTCATCATCATTATGATCAGAAGCCTTATATTGCTCACCATCATCACTAGGTCTTCTGGTCTATGTCCAATATCAGCATCTCCACTATCATCATCACCCGCTCTACCATCGTCATCCAAAGCAGTACCATCCCCATCATCAGCTATCACAACAAGAATGGTTTGTTGTGATTTTCCCTTACACTCTCGTGCATTCTGCACATTGGTTAACTCCTCGACCACAACATTGATAAGTCACTTACGGTGTTCATCAATAACTTCCATAAGCCGCACATAAAGATCCCTCAACCCCTATGTCAATAACAGAATTTAATTTCAGATTTAATCTATTCAATCAAGGAAAACATGGATTATGCAAACAACAAACATAAATGGTCTAAATAAGGCATTTGTTGTACGCCGTCATTGGCCACCCTTACTTCACTGCCTCACATTTGGTACAAAATTCCCATATTACTCTTCCTTTCGTTGTTTACCATTTCGTTGATCTTGTCCTTAGTCCAGAATTCAATAGGGCTGGTGGACTCATGGTGGATACTTTGTTTCAAAGGGAAATTTTTTGCAAAGAATAGCTACACCACCAAAAAAAATAACAGCGATAAGTGTGAACGTGAATAATAAATTAATGAAAATGGAACAAGTTTCATACCAGCAGTAAGTACAGGTAGCTACCCATGTTGCAGGTCCTTTCACATTCATTCTTCTTCCTATACACTTTTATGTTGTCGCTCATTTCCTTCCACAACTCTTTGATCATGTATATTGCCCAGTCATATTTTTCAAATCCGTCCATTGTGCAACACATAACTCTCAACATCCTATTACTTATGACTCCACTTGAGTGCAGGCATAAAAAAAATCCTAAAGCATACAAGATGAAGAGAAACTCAAAGTTGTCTCTGCTTTGTCCAGATTTTTTGTTCTTCAATATGTCAGTGTATTTCTTTTTCCCATACTCACTTTTCAACCTCTTATACAATGAATCAGAGTCCTCCACATCTACCCTAACCTCTACCCCTTCACATGTAATACCAAGCAACTTCTCCACATCTTTTACTCCAATTTCTTGTGTCTTTACCCTTATCCTAAATTATTGTGTCGGTGGGTTATATGCTCTAAGTATGGATACACTCAAGTTATGGGGGAGTCTATCCAATTCCACCCTCAACAAAGTGATGAGCGGGTATGAAAGGACACTGTAATTTTGCTCTTCTTCTTTTCTAGCCTTCCTTGCTTAGCTCTTTAGTGTACTCCTTCTTCTTATCATTTGGCAGCTCTCGCCATGCCTATCTTGCAGCCTTGCTTTCTTCTATCATCTTCTTCTTCTTGTCCCCTAAGTTTGCCACATACTCATTTCTAAACAACATAAAACTACCTTATACTAGTTGAGTCTTCACAGGTTTGCTGTTTTCTCCTTTTGTCTTCACACTTGTGCTCTTTGCATGTTTATTCTTTAGATCTTTCTACCTTGGTTCTTTCGATTTTGATGTCTCCCCTTTTTGTAGCGTCATCTTCTTCAACCTGCACAAGAAGCATTTCACATTCATTAACATTATTCGCTCATAATTTAAATAGTTCTTTCACACTCTCACTTATGAATCCTAATTCCCCTCATAAAAGTAGCACAGTCTAATAGGTCTTGATAAAAGAATTCACAACTTGTGAAAACAATTTCACTGTTTGCTTCTCAAAATTGGCCTATTCACAGAGTTTCACAACTTCATATTAAGGTTTCCCTAGTACTGATTACGTTTTCACAAGTACGCTATCAAACATTCCCACATACCAACATATTTTTCAATTTCATATTAACCATTCCCAACAAACTTGTAACGTTTTCCCATGTTAAGATTAGGAGTTCACAACTAAACAACCAATTTTACTAGGGAATTCTCAAACTAGACAATTTCCTAAGTTCTCATTATGGATTAACAAATTCTACAAATGGTTTCCTAACTTAGAAATTACACCTTCCCACATACCAATACGCTTGCACAGTGTCATATGAACAATTCCCAAGTTTATATTAGGTTTTTATAGGTTAGCATAACCTTCTCACCACTATAGTTCACACTAATTGCAAATTTCCCAAGGGGTAACACAATTTCCCAAGTTATCATAAATTATTAACAAACTCAACATATGTTCCCACAATTTTGAAATTACACATTCCTACAAACAAACATCCTGTCATAATGTCAGATTAAGAATTCCCATATTCATATTACACTTTATCAGCTTAAGGCCACACTAAATTTCCTACATTACACCACTGGTTCGCAATTTTTCCATAACAGTTCACAACTTTTATATTGGTTTTCACATATTGAATATAACACTTTCTAACAAGCTATCATAATAGCAAATCAACCATTCCCACATTGAATTTACCTATTCTCAAGTCGGTTTTACCTAATCACATCCACGCATAAGAGTTTCACAATTTTAGATTAAGCATTTCTAAATTTAGATTAAGTTTTCTCATGTTAGGTTTGGCACTTCACATCCACGCATCACAATTTGACAACTTGGGAATAACGATTCCCAACTTTAATTTCAGTTTTCTTATGTTATGATTACAATTTCCCAACTGCGCCTAACAAATTCCCAACTACCATTCTACTAAATTTCCCATATCATCAGACAGTGTAACAAGTTCTAATACATATTTCGCAACTTCACATAACGTTATATCAACTTCCAAATCACACTATCTCTACATTCTAATAGGGTTTCATAGTTATCCATTCACAACTTTAAATTCGATTTTCACAATTTAGGTTAAGAATTTCACAACTTCACATGCGACAGACTTTTAAACCCATTCACTTATCGAACTTTCATACCCAGTGATAGAGCTCAATATTTATATATTTTTATTAATTAATCTTAGACTTTTGTGGACTTAATTAAATATTTTGGGCATAATCAAGTGTTAAAGTGAGATTTTAGTGAAAGAATAATTTGGGAATTATATTAGTTAAATTGTTATATTTTTAATTAATATTTGTTATTCCCATTATTCTTTAACTGTGAGCAAAATATATTACCTTTGTAAATATAATTTTGTAGGTGATGATATGGCACAACTTAAGTGATCAAGGTCAAAGATGTTATTTTGGAGCTTAATGAAGGACAAGAGTGGAATATCACAAGTGCAGAATTTATTTTCAATTTTTTTCTAAGAGGGGGTTAATAAGTAAGGGCCTTATTTGGTGGTTGCAATTTTATGCCTAATGCTAAAACATATTCTCACCTCCTCATCCAAACATGGCACAACTTACTTATTTAACCTAGATGAATTGAATAAAGAAAAGGATATGGGGACCATTATTTTTTAGAGTGGCGGCTAAGTTATTTGGAAGGCAAGTACACCGAAAATGGGAATGAAAATGAATAGAGAGAGCAAGCACTACTAGACCAAATGGATTTAGGGAAGGCTTGATCGAATTGGAGGATTAAAGGAGAGGAAAGAAACAACTGAACTGAAATTGAATGGTTGAATGAAGAATAGAGGAGCTGGATCGAATTAAATGGAATGAGTGCTATTAGACCAAAATGGGAAGAGAGGAAGTAAAAAAAAAATTACAACAGCTGAATTTGTTGACCGGATTGGAGAAGAGCTATTGGACCGAATTGTATTAGACAAAGCAAAAGAGAATTATTGAGAAAAAGAAGCAAGCTGATGTAAGCAAGGACTCAAAATGGGAAAGGAATGAAATAAAGGGTTTGGCGGCTGGAGTGTGTAACAAAAAAAAGGGCACCGAATGAATTAAAGAAAAGATTGGAGAGGTGACTGCAAAGGAAAGTAGGAGAGACGCGATATAGAGAAAAAGAAGAAAGAGGTGCTGTGTGAAGAGAAGATGTGAGAAGCGAAAATAAAGTAGAAGAATTGCTGGACCGTGAGAAAATTCAGAGGTGTAACGGCAGTCTGCATTTTCCATGGCTCATATCTTCAACATTCTTTAAGCTTCATCTTCCTCTTCTTACATGAGTAGCTAAGTCTTGGTGATTTCCTTGAGTTGGGTAATGGTTTGAGCTTTTAAACTTCAATGGAATTCCTTTAAGCTCTCTTTCTAGTTCAAAATTATAGGACTTGGTTAAGTATGTGATTATGATCTAGATTGTTCTATGCTAAGCGAATAAACTTGGTGGTTGAGCTAGGATTTGATTAATTAAACTTTATATGATTCAAATTATGAGTAGGTTGAGTTGTTTATTCCAACTTGGTTAAGTGGATTGTAAATGACTAAATTGAATGCTTTGAACTTTTGTAATGGTAATTACAAGCAAGAATTAGAAGTTGATTATTCATCTCCTTGAGTCTGAATTATTTGGTAGTATTCATTTAATTGCTTTGGCAGAATGAATTAAATGATTATTGCAAGTATGGAGCTATTGGTAGCTTGGTTCCATCCTCTTGACTCATTGTAGAATTCATATCATTAGCAAGCAAGGAAGACTAAAACTTCAACTCAAGGGAATCTCGTTCATCATTATATTAGTTAATTGAATTTATCTTGTTGTTAGTATTAATTTCAATTCCTTTTGCTTCTTTGTTTTAAAAACCGAAAAATACGAAAATATTGTTTTAGCTTGGATTACTTCATAGTTTTAAAATAAAATTCTCAAAATGATTTCTCACAACTTTAAGGTATTTATCGCTTTACTATTTAGAAACTTGGAAATTAATTTCCTCACAAGAATGACCTAGGTTGAGCTACTACACTACATTTTCAAACCTAGTTTGATTTTGAGAACCATACAACATGGGTTCATCACCCAGCTACAAATTTACACCAGAACAGTGATTTCCCAACAACTCACCACCCAATCTATGTGCCAATCCAAGAAACGGCCACTTCCAGACTGCCGTCATCGCCCTCCGTCAGCCTACGATGGACAGTTCACTTCCCACCCACCGTCGACACCTCTTTCGTACCACAAAAGCACACCCAACTCAGCCCAAATAATAGCTTTTACTGGTTTATAATGTTGTTTTTTCTCATTTTTCAGCCGTTGAAATAGTGACCTCTTCTTTGCTTCAATGGAAGAATGCGGCACACTCCCTAGCCCCGTCAACTCCTTCCTTCCTCCTCAAATCGACCCCACCAACTTCAGACCCACTATACAACTAATACCCCCTGCTCCCCACCACTCTTTTACTCCTTAAAAATTGCCCACTAACAGCCATTCCACACCTGATAAAAATGCCCCCTTCTCTTCCTCTTTGCTTTTCAAATTTGCCTAGGGGAAAACCCATCTTTTGATTAAAAAATGTAAATCCCTGATCTGTCACAAAGCACCTCTACAGGATTTCAGAATTTCGTTACACTTATGTCTTTTCACACTTTTAAGGGATTTTCCCTCAAAGCAAGGGAAAATAAATACTTGGTCAAGAATTAATCCAAGAAGGAGCATTTCTAGTAAGTAAGAAGGAGGAAGAAAAGTCAACAATTTATATGTGCAAAATTAAAATAAAATAATATTAATTAAAGAGGTGAATGACGATATTTTTAAAAGCTCTTATCCTTTTTCCAAGAGGACATTTTTGGCCAAACAAGAGCCAAGATATATATATATATGGGAAAATATAAGAACAAAGAGAGACAAAATTGGACAGTTGAAATCCATCCGAATAGCATCTTGGTAATATTTACACAAATTAAGGGAAAATTGGGAAATTGACTAATTATCTCGCCTCCTTCTCTATTAATTTGTCCAATACCTAAAAAAGAAGAGAAAAAATGAGAAAAAATAAGGGAAAATGGAAGAGGAAAAAGAAAGGATGAATAGTGAAAGTTCTTGAGCTCCAGAGCCAATTTCACATCCAATTCGGCATTTCTTGCTTTCGGAGTCTTCTCTAATGTTGTTCCTCTCAGTGGGAGTTGTTAGTGCAAGCTTTTCACCTAAGAAGGGGGTGAATTGGGTGATAATAAAAATTTATAATAAAACAGATTAAAACTGGAAAACGATAAAGAGAAGATTGAAGAGTAAGGAAGATTTCACCGAGGTGTACGCTAGGAGTTATATTGGTTCGGTCTAATTCATAATGACCTACGTCCAGTCCACAGACAGAATCTAGGCCTTCACTGTACCTTCCAAGATTCAGTGGGTTCTTGGCACCTCATACACAACGATATATTCCTCACTTTGAATACTCACTCCCCCTTACATAATGTAAGTAGATGCTCACCTTAAGGTCCTACAACCTTAAGATATCTCTCAAACAAGTGTATTGAATCAATGAATGTTCTCTCTTATAGAGTTGGTAGTATAAACATTGAAGCATATTAATATAGAAAAGTAACGAGAGTTCAGAAAAATGAATATTCGTCAGTTCGGTAGTTCAGTGTCTTAACCCCCATTTTGAATGCCATTGCTATTTATAGTTGGAGAGATTTTAATGACCGTTGGAGACATTCTATTTTCCCGTTACTCTTTAAGAATTACTCAGAACATTCTTTATGTTATTTGGATATAGCCATTGAGGTGAAGAGAATTGGTTGGTAAAAGCTCAGACTGCATTTAATGTCTCTGACATAGTATATCTGCTTTTCTTGGAATTCAAAGTTCTGAAGGGTTAAACTCCTGTAACTTGCTTTGAGAATGTTAACCATGAAGGAAAATGATAATAAACAAGATTAATGAAAATACTTAATGATTCTGTGAAATCATAGACTTAAATTTGATGCTCTGTTTTTCATGATGAACAAGTATTCAAATACACTTATAGTTATCAGGATAATTTGAGTATTTATAGATAACATACTATTCGAATACCTTTTCCATTATTTGGATAATATTTGAAATGTAATTCGAGTATTAATAACACTATTCAAATAGTGGCTTTACTATTCAAATAGTTTTCACATTATCTGAATAATATAATTTGAGAACTCTTTTGAGCATATGACAATTATTCTGATAAAGGTCATACTATTTGAATAGTGACCATACTTATTCGAATAGTCATACTATTATTTGAATAATGCATTTGGTATTCACTTTGGAAAGTATAAGTGCTATTTGAATAAAGTACCGGTTATTCGTATACCTTTTTGTTCAGAAAAACTTTCAACTATTATATTAGATTATACTAATCGAATAGTCAAAGACTATTCGAATAATATAATTGTATAGTGTATCTCTATTCGAATAACTTATGCATGATCAAGATAATTATTTGACTATTCAAATAGTCTGAGAGTCATCAGAATAAAAGCTGATAGAGATTGAGTGTCAGTATTTGAATAGTAAGTATACTATTCGAATACTCTCTTTGCAAAAGTCTTGTGAATAAGAATACAGGGACAAATTAAACTAGACTTAGGTTTGTTATCATCAAAACTCTGAATCTAACATTTTCCCTCTTTTTGATGATGACAAAACTAAGTGATATAAGTAAGAATATAGTCAATTGATAAGAACAGATATATATGAATTAAGGCAAAAGTCTCTGGTTCAATAAACTAGACAATATTAGTGAGGATAAACAATCTAAACAATTAGGAAACAAAATATCTCAAAAGCTCTTATCACATTTGATGGATAAAACAACAAGGTTAAGAAGGTTATCATGCTTGACCATGTTGTTGATTCACCATATTGTCTGGTGACTGGTGAGTTAAGAAGAGGGTGATGGCCAAGGAGAGCTATTCTCCCCCTTTTTGTCATTATCAGAAAGGTTGGGAGGGAGAGGAAGCGAGACTTCAGAAGGAGGAGGAACATCTCTGGTACGAGCAGGAGGAGGAGTGGAGGTGGAGGGCAAAGTATGTTCAGAGGGAGTATGGAATTGATCGGAGGAAGGAACAATAGTAAGTGATGGTGAAGTAGGAAGAATATTAGGAGGTGTGGCTGCAAAAATGGATGGAAAGGAAACGGGGCATGGTTGTTTGGAAGATTCAGGTTGGGCAGTGTTTTCAGGATTAGACACTTCCTGAGTCTCTCCAGAGGAGCTAGAGAGAGGGTGTAGAGTAGGGTGAGGAGAGTTAGTAGCCTGAATCACTAGCTCGACAGTGATATGAACAGGGGTAGAGGTAGAGTTTTCATGAATAGTATAGAGAACATTGGAAGGTTCAGGAGGTGAAGGAAAGGTGGTTGGAGGTGGCTGAGTTGGAAGGGCAGAAGGGATATCAGAATATGGAGGGATGATAAGAGCAGGGGTCCTGGTGAGAGGAGAGCCAATAATATAAGTCTTTAAGTAATTAAGTTTATGCCTGATGTCATAAAGCTGCTGAAGATAATTGACCTGAAGATTGTAGAGAGACTTGAAGTTCTCATTGACTGTATCGATGATGCCTTGAATTTGATTATGAAGATCTTCCCTTAATAGTTGATTGGACCTCAAGAGTTGCTCAACTATAGGTTTGAGGGCTTCCTGAATGTGAAGTTGAATAGAGGTACCAAAAAATAAGGGAGAGGGAGAAGCAGCTCTAGAGGAATGAGCTTCATCTACCTTAGATGTCTCAGCCTCAACTCTCTGTCTTTTGGATTAGGGTTCCTCAGGGACATCCAATGGCAAAGGAATCTTCATTTTTCTAATTTGAGTCTTGCCAAATTTTACCATTCTCTCTTGTTGTCCATCTAGGTACCAAATGTTATTCATTTTGAGAAATAAGGAGATAAGTTGAGGAAAGGGAGCAGGAGTAGTTTTGTTGGATCCCACTCTATACCTCTCAATTTCTTAGTATATGAATTCCCCAATATTTCACTTCACTTTAGATAACAGACAGGCCAAAAAGTGGAAGTCTCTGTATGAAAAGAAGTTGAAATTCTAGAATTTGTTGACAATAGCTCTTGTATAGATGTACTATAGAATTCTTTGATCATTATTGAGACACATTGAAGAGAACTTCTTTGCTTGCCTTATTGGCTTAATGATCTGATGAATCTGTTCAGGAGAGAACTCAAGAATTTCATCAAATTCATCTTCATCATATCCAAGATACGTGTTGATGATAGAGGAGGACAATTGCATTTTCTGGCCTTTCACAGTGGACTCCAATCTTTCCTCAACTAATTCCTTCTTATTTCCTTTGATTTTGACAAAGTACAAATTGGAATAAAAGGTCCTTACTATAGAGGGACTATAGGATAAATCAATCTGAAACCACCTCTGGTAATGTTCTAAGTACTCATGCAAGTTGAAACCAAGATTGTCTCTTAAATGTGGAAGGTCCACATAGATAACAGGGCACATTGGATGAAAAGAGAATAGATCTTTGTACCTCTTTTTCTCATCAGGTTGAAGAAGTGGTCTATTATTGAAATCTAAAGGAGGTCCAGCTTTTTCTTCCTTAATCAAGCTTCGAGATCCTTCAGGCATACTTATTTGAGATTGAACTTGAGGAGTCTTGCTAGTGTAACCCCCTGCCTTATTAAGCGTAATTAAGATTCGATAACGCATAGTAAAAAGGGGTTAGAGACCGTCGGATAGTTCAAAACTCATTTAAGACACCCACTAAGTGGTAGAAACTTTACAAAATTTTCAAAACTTCTTTCCTATCCCAGTCTCATGTTCAATTATCGAATATAATCACCTGTGCATCTAATTTACATTCATTCATATCAGAGTATCTAATAGCAATCCCGGCAACCCCCAGGTTCCATTCATTCACTCCAAGGTTTACAATTCCCATATAGGGGATTACACAACTATATTCAACTATTAATTACAACCTAAAAATCATTTACAAGATCTCTGTCCCAACATGATTAACCAACATATCCAAAGGAAAATGTCCCTACAGGGTTCTAACCACTCCGAGTCGTGCGTTTCTCCTTGGAGCCACTCGCCTTGTCTGAAAGGTTAGTTAAAGGAAAGGATGAGATTCAAGAGAATCCCAGTAGTAACAAAACATTTATACCATACATAAGCACACAGCATGTAAGCAAATCATCATATAATAGCAGCAGCACAAATCACACTCCACCTTTATCCCCTTTCTTCGCCGGGAAGGCACACCGTCCTAACCTGAACCGTTGTTAGCTACTCAGGGACTATTGGCGTGGCAGTGCATACACATAGCCTTATAGCTCATATAGCTATTCCGCTTCCACAAATGGCCCATCGACCTTCACAAATCGCCTTTCGGCTTTTCACATAATCACAAAGTCACACCTCATCCTCATCCCCTTTCTCTGCTGGGAAGGCATACAACCCTTACCCGAACTGTTGTTAGCTACTCAGGGACTATCAGAATGATGGTGCTTACACATATTCATAATGTCGCAGCATACGAATTTATCACAGATCAATGATAATACACACATACAATGCATTACATATGGTACGAAAGAAAAGTCACTATCTCGTTCCTTCCTGACGTCTACTGGCACAGTGGGCTCACGAGGACGGCAGATATCAAATCCTATAAAAATAGGGACAATAGGTCAATCTCTTTTCCAAGTTTCCAAATCTCGTAATACTTTATGTTGGTTATCATTTAGACTTCTTAGGTGGCTAGGCCTAAACGTATCCCCAAAAGGTTGGAAGAAACTATCCAGAAGATACCTTTTTCGGATGCAAAACACCAATTTTGGGCTGCCTCACTTGAGCGACAACCACCTCACTCGAGTGATGCCCTTATTAAGATCGTAATTAGCCCTAAATCACAAGTCAGGATATTACAATTCTCCCCCCAAAAATTAAATTTCATCCTCGAAATTTATTACACAACTCGAGCCATAAACACTAGATATATTCTACGCATATCTTCTTCTGCTTCCTAAGTTGCTTTCCTCTGAGTCATTCCCTTCCAGATCACCTTCGCATACAAAATGTTGTGGTGTCTAAGTCATCGTTCCTCATCGATCAATGATCTGTTTCGGCTCCACCATATATGTGAAGTTGTCTTATAGCTTGACTTCCTCGTACTCAACTACGTGAGATGAATCCGGTTGGTATTTCTTTAGTTGGGAATGTGAAATACGTCATGGAGCCTGCTCAAGCTTGGGGGTAGGGCTACTCGGTAAGCAACAGGCCCAATCCTTTCAAGGATTTTAAAAAGGACCGATATACCTCAGGCTCAGCTTCTTTCGTTTGATAGCACGCCCAACACCGGTAACCGGTGATACCCTAAAAAACATATGGTCACCAACTTCGAACTTTAGAGGTCTTCTTCTCTTGTCAGCATAGCTTTTCTGTTGACTTTGCGCTGCAAGCAACCTCTTACGAATTATCCGAATCTGAGCTGAAGTTTAATCAACAAGATTCGGTCCATACAACTTCCTTTCTGTTAATTCATTCCAACACAATGGCGATTGGCACCTCCTTCCGTACAAGTGGAAGAAAGCAATCCCAACTTCCTTTGAGGTTGAGGACATAAGCTAGTAACATATCTTCTAATGTCTGAATTGTCCTCTCTGGCTGTCCATCTGTTTGAGGATGATAAGCTGTGCTGAATCTCAATTGTGTACCCAAGGCTTCATGTAATGCTCTCCAGAATGTTGAAGTGAATTATGGATCTCATTCAGAAATGATATTCTTTGGTGTGCCATGAAGCTTCTCAATCTCACTGATATAAATCTCTGCTAGTTTATCAGGAGAATAACCAGCATTGATCGGTATGAAGTGGGCTGACTTCGTTAGCCGATCCACAATGACCAAGATCGCATTATATTTCCTGATCCTAGGCAATCCCACCACAAGATCCATGGTCACACTTTCCCATTTCCATTCTGGAATCTCAGGACTTTGAAGTAGACTAGGCGGTCTCTGATGCTCGATCTTTACCTTCTGGTAAGTAAGACACCTTGCTACATATTTGGTCACATCACTCTTCAAGCCCGGCCACCAATACACAGATATCAGATTATGGTACATTTTGGTCATACCAGGATGAAGAGTATATCGACTCTTATGGGCCTCATCTAGAATCTTCTGCCTCAACTCCGCCTTAAGTGGAACGCAGACTCTTTTCTGATAGCAAACCAATCCACGAGGCAATAGGTCATAACCTGGAACTTCTCCCCGTTCGATTCGAGTCAAATTGCGTTGTATCCAATCATCTTGCCTTTGAGCTTCTTCAATCTCAGCTCTTAGATCACTTTCCTCTTGGGAAACAGTGTAGTTGGCACAGATGATCTGGTTTGTCAAATTCATATCACGTAAATCTTCAATCAATTTCTTCTCTTGTATCATCATAGCTGCAATAAACATAGTCTTTCGACTAAAAGCATCAGCGATTACATTTGCTTTACCCAGATGATATTTAATTTCCAGGTTGTAGTCTTTAAGCAATTCCATCCAACGACGCTGTCTCATATTTAATTCTTTGTGATCATACAAATACTTGAGACTCTTGTGGTCGCAGTACAGTTCTACTGTTACACCATACAAATAATGACGCCAAATCTTTAAAGCAAACACAATGGCCGCAAGCTCCAGATCATGAGTGGGATAGTTCAATTCATGAGGTCTGAGCTGTCGAGAGGCATACGCTACCACACGTCTCTATTGCATAAGGACACACCCTAATCCCTGCCCACTGGCATCAAAATACACAACGTAAGTCAAACTGGGATCGGGCAAAATTAACATAGGTGCCATAGTCAACCACTCCTTCAGCTCCATAAAATAGTTTTCACATCTCTCATCCCACACAAATGGCTGATCCTTTCTCGTGAGCTTGGTCATCGGCAATGCAATACGTGAAAAATTCTGAATGAATCTCTAGTAGTAACCAGCAAGACCCAAAAAACTGCGTACTTCTGCAACAGATTCAGGCCTCTTCAAGTCTAGTACTGCTTCCACTTTACTAGGATCTACAGAGACCCCTTCTTGCGAGATAACATGGCCTAGGAGTCTCACTTCTGATAGCTAAAACTCGTATTTACTCAATTTGGCATAGAGTTGCTTTTCACATAATATGTTCAGTACAATTCTCAAATGATGCTCATGCTCCTCCATACTCTTGGAGTATACCAAAATATCATCGATAAACACCACAATAAATTGATCCAGATATTGTCAAAAGATACGGTTCATGTAGTCTATGAAAATCGCGGGTGTGTTGGTTAGCCCAAATGACATGACCAATAACTCATAATGACCATACCTGGTTCGGAAAGCAGTCTTTGGAATACCTTCTGCTTTCACTCATAGCTGATGATACCCCGACCTTAGATCAATTTTTGAAAACACACATGAATCAGTTAGTTGATCTAAAAGGTCATCGATTCTGGGAAGAGGGTATTTGTTCTTGATAGTAACTTTATTCATCTCTCTATAATTGATACACAATCGAAGACTCCCATCTTTCTTCTTAACAAATAACACTGGAGCTGCCCAAGGCGACATGCTGGGTCTAATGAACCCTTTCTCAAGCAAATCTTCTATTTGTTTCTTTAACTCCGCCATTTCGTTTGGGGTCATACGATATGGGGCCTTAGATATAGAACCAGCTCCAGGCACAATGTCGATTGGGAACTGAACTTCCCTTTCAGGAGGCAATCCAATAAGATCATCCGAAAATACCTCAGGGAATTCATTTACCACGGGTATCTTACTCAACATCTCACCGGTTTCCCCTTGCACAGAGAAAAACACTATATGCCCCTGGCAACCCTTTTCAAGATACTTTTCAGCTTTAGCCATAGAAAGAAAATTCATACTAGCATCTACAACCTCAGCCTTCTGAGAAGCAAGATACACTATTCTTTTGTTCCCACAATCTAATAACACATTATTTTCCGTTAACCAATCAAAACCCAGAATGACTTCTAATTGGTAAAGCGGCCGATAGATCAAGTCTATAGTAGATTGATGCCCTTCCATAGTTACGACACAATTCAAACAAGCTTCTGTGGTCAAAGCCTTAACACCCATCTGAGTTGACACTACCAAATCAAATGGTAACTTATGTACATGCAATCCCAGGCGCTTCACACAATCATAAGCAATGAAGGAGTGACTTGCATCCAAGTCAAACAATACGTGCAACGAATAGCCATCAATAGAAATTTTACCTTGTAACAACTCAAGAGATTTGTAGGCCTCCTCATGAGTCATAGTGAATACTCGGCCCTGTGTCTTTGGCCTCTGCTCAGCTCGCGGTTGTTGACAATCTTTAGAAAGATGTCCTGGTTGCTTACAGTTAAAACAGATCATTTCTCCCTGACAATTTTTACCATAATGAGATTTATTGCAGCGAGGACATTTCCACTTGGTCACAAATCTCTGAGATTCACGGTCTCTGGGCTGATAAGGCTTCTTATCACTACCCCTGAATGAAGAGGATCCTTGGCCTTTCCGCTTCTGAGAAATATTACCCTTACTGGGTTCACTGCGGTGGCCAGTAGCTCTAATAGGATACAGCTCTCTTAAGTTGTTTTCCGTAATTCGACATTGCTCCACTGCCTTGTTAAACTTGGTAAATTGATGAGTGACCAATCATTTCCTTAACTCTTGTCTCAGACCATGAATGAGCATGTCTGAACTCCATTCTTCATCATCCTTGTACCGGAGATAAGAGGAATATCAGGTCAAGTGGATGAAATGGGATAAATAATCATTAAAGCTTTCCGTGTCCCCTTGCCTGATATTTAGGAATTCCGTTTCCTTCTTGAGCCGCACTGATTTAGGAAAATACTTCTCATTGAATTCTTGTTGAAACAATTCCCAAGTCAGCGGCACATTTATGCTGCGCAGAGTGAGAGAAATATTTCTCCACCAATGATCCGCATCACCCTCGAGCTTGTAGACTACCAGGCGTGGCTTCACCTCAACCAATCTTCCGCTACTTGAGGATTCAACCTTCCTTTAAACACTGGAGGCAGATGTCTACAGAATCTTGTGACCCAATATTAAAGATCCCTATCCTCTTTAGTTGGCACCCTATTAGACTCTTGATTTGGGACAATATGAGGTGGGGACTCCAACGGTCATGCTGACCCTTCAGCAGTATCCTCATAGCGGGTTTCTTCTTGAGTTTCCTCCTGAGTGGACTGAACCAGACCCTCCTTGTTTTTCACATTCTCTGCTCTGAGCTCTTCTCTCAGCTCAATGATCATGTCCCGCTGATCTTTTATCAGACCCATTAATTCGTGCAACGGATCCGGTGGATTATCATTGATGACCTCCACCTCTAGGTCTACACACAGAACATTGGGTTGTCCTCTAGTTTTCTCCATTCTACAAACAACTTACCCCATTAATATAACAAAGATAGTATACACACATATACACAAGTTTCATACATATCCATATCAATAGAACAACATGTGCATGCAAAACCATTATTCGCAGATGATCTTCTATCCCTAAAACCAACTAAGGGATCTATCCTAGCACACTCTACCCTTGCCAAGAACTATTTCTCTGATACCAAAATGTAACCCCTTGCCTTATTAAGCATAATTAAGATTTGATAATGCATAGTAAAAAGGGGTTATAGACTGTCGGATAGTTCAAAACTCATTTAAGACACCCTCTAAGTGGTAGAAACTTTACAAAATTTTCAAAACTTCTTTCCTATCCCGGTCTCATGTTCAATTATCGAATATAATCACCTGTGCAGTTAATTTACATTCTTTCATATAAGAGTATCTAATAGCAATCCCGGCAACCCCTGGGTTTCATTCATTCACTCCAAGGTTTACAATTCCCATACAAGGGATTACACAACTATATTCAACTATTAATTACAACCCAAAAATCATTTACAAGATCTCTGTCCCAACATGATTAACCAACATATCCAAAAGAAAATGTCCCTACAGGGTTCTAACCACTCCGAGTCGTGCGCTTCTCCTTGGAGCCACTCACCTTGTCTAAAAGGTTAGTTAAAGGAAAGGATGAGATTCAAGAGAATCCCAGTAGTAACAAAACATTTATACCATATATAAGCAAATCATCATACAGCAGCAGCAGCACAAATCACTCTCCACCCTCATCCCCTTTCTCTGCCGGGAAGGCACACCATCGTAACCCAAACCGTTGTTAGCTACTCAGGGACTATTAGCGTGGCAGTGCATACACATAGCCTTATAGCTCATATAGCTATTCGGCTTCCACAAATAGCCTGTGGACCTTCACAAATAGCCTTTTGGATTTTCGAATAATCACAAAGTCACACCTCATCCTCATCCACTTTCTTCGCCGGGAAGGCATACAACCCTTACCCGAACTGTTGTTAGCTACTCAGGGACTATCGGAATGACGGTGCTTACACATATTCATAATGTTGCAGCATATGAATTTATCACAGATCAATGATAATACACACATACAATGCATTACATATGGTACAAAAGAAAAGTCACTACCTCATTCCTTCCTGAAGTCTACTGGCACAGTGGGCTCACGAGGATGGCAGATATCAAATCCTATAAAAATAGGGACAATAGGTCAATCTCTTTTCCAAGTTTCCAAATCTCGTAGTACTTTATGTTGGTTATCATTTAGACTCCTTAGGTGGCTATAAGAGGCCTAAACGTATCCCCAAAAGGTTGGAAGAAACTATCCAGAAGATACCTTTTTCGAATGCAAAACACCAATTTTGGGCTGCCTCACTTGAGCGACAACCACCTCACTCGAGTGATGCCCTTATTAAGATCATAATTAGCCCTAAATCACAGGTCAGGATATTACAATTCTCCCCCCGAAAATTAAATTTCGTCCTTAAAATTTGTTACACAACTCGAGCTATAAACTCCGGATATCTTTTACGCATATCTTATAGATGTAGGAACTTTCATATGCATCCAACCGTAACTCTTCTGGCTCTTATATCTCAAGCATCCTCTCTTCTACAGAACCTTGAAGATCCATATTACAAGTCTTCACAGCCTAGTTAGCTCTATGTTCTAGCTTAATAGATAGATGGCAGCCCTTACTAAAGACTAACAAAAAAGGAGACATGCCAATATAAGTTTTAAAAGCTGTATGGTATGCCCAAAGAGCAACATCCAATTGGAGACTCCAAAATTTCCTACTTGGTTTGACAATCCTCTCCAAGATATACTTGATTTCCTTATTAGACATCTCAGCTTACCCAGTTGTCAGTAGAAGATATTGGGTTGAAGTCTTTTGGAGAACACCATATTTGGATAGCAAGTTGTCCATCAATTTGTTGCAAAAATGTGAGCCACGATCACTCACAATTGCTCTTGGCACACCAAACCTACAAATGATATGAGTACGTAGGAATTTAATAACAGTAGAGGCATCATTCTTCCTTATAGGAATGGCCTCAATCCACTATGAAAGGTAAATTAACAGCCAACAAAATGTACAAATATCTATGAGATATAGGAAATGGACCCATAAAATCAATGCCCCAAACATAAAAATCTTGCAAAACAACATGGGTTGCTATGGCATTTCATGCTTTCTAGATATCCCCTCAAAATTTTGGCATGTATAATAAGTTTTATAAAAAACATAACAATCCTTAAAGAGGCTAGGCCAATATAAACCACAATTTAAGATTTTCCTAATAATTCTCTTTGCCCTAAAGTGACCACCACACAACAAAGAATGACAAGAGGTTATAACAAAAGGAAAATTCATCATCTGGTACACATTTCCTAATGACTTGGTCACTATAATGCCACCACAAGTAAGGGGGATACCGCAAATAGTATTAAGCTTCATGTTTTCGCTTTCATTTTTGAAAATGAGACAAAGAATCAGGTAAGACTCCAACCTAAGATAATTCACAATATGAGCAAACCATAGGTCGTGAAGTGTAATAGCAAGGATATGGGCATCAGGGAAACCATTACAAGTAACTTCAACATCCACTACTCACTGTGGAGTAAGGGGCAAGTATCTTAGATAATCAGCAACAAAATTTTCTGTGCCCGCCTTGTCCCTAAACTTTGTGTTAAATTCTTAAAGTAGTAGCATCCACCTTAGCAACCGAGGCTTAGTATGAGTCTTCCTAGATAAGAACTTGATAGAAGCATGATCAGAAAAGATAATCACTTTATAATTTACTAGATAAGACCTAAACTTCTCAAGTGCAAAAACAATGGAAAAGAGCTCTTTCTCAGTAGTAGCATAGTTGATTTGAGCCTTATCTAATGTTGTAGACGCATAAGCAATAACACAAGAGGTCTTACCAATTTGTTGATCTATAACTGCACCAACAGCACTATTACAAGCATCACAACAAAGCTCAAAATCAAGATCGTAATTAGGAGCAATGAGTATAGGTGGAGAAATAAGTCTAGACTTAATTTCATCAAAAGCCAATTTGCACGCATCATCAAAGATGGAATCCACATCTTTTTGGAGAAGCTTAGATAGGGGACAAGTTATTTTACTAAAATCTTTATTGAATCCTCTATAAAATCAAGCATTTCCCAAGAAAGATCTAAGTTAACTTAAGTTAAAAAGATAAGGAAGATATGAAATTACTTCAATTTTAGATTCGTTAACTTCTATACCCCTCATACTTATCAAGTAGCCCAAGACTATTCCTTAATCTACCATAAAGTGCCATTTCTCAAAATTCAGCACAAGGTTCTTTTGCACACACTTTTCTAATGCTCTTTCCAAATTCAACAAACATTCTTCAAAAGAATTCCCATATATAGAAAAATCATCCATAAATACCTTAATACCTTGTTCAAGTAAGTCACTAAAGATGGAGAGCATGTATATTTGAAATATCCCAGGAGCATTGCATAACCCAAAAAGCATCCTTCGTTATGCAAACGTCCTAAATGGACAAGTAAATATTGTCTTTTCCTAATCCTTTGGTGCAATAAGAACCTGAAGATAACTAGAAAAACCATCAAGGAAATAATAATGTGATTTACATACCAATCTTTCTAAAATATGATCTATAAAGGGGAGGGGAAAGTGGTCCTTTCTAGTTGCTTTATTCAACTTTCTAAAGTCTATACAAATTCTTTAAGAGTTTTGGACTCTTGTTGGAATAAGTTCATTCTTCTCATTTCGCACAACTGTTATTCCACTCTTTTTTGGAACAACTTGGACCGGATTGACCCACTCGCTATCAAAAATAGGATAAATGATCCTTGCCCTCAAGAGTTTGGTGACCTCTTTATTAACTACATCTAAGATGAGAGGGCTGAGTCTACGTTGGGCCTATCTCATAGGTCTAGAACCCTCATTCAAAAGTATTTTGTAGGTGTATATAGTTGGGTTAATACTTGGAATATCACTTAAAGTTCACCCTATTACCCTTTTATGTTTTTTCAACACATGGAGTAAACCTAACTCCTCATATGCACTTAAGAAACTAGAGATTATGATAGGTAATTGATCATGTTTAGCAAGAAAGGCATACTTCAAGTTAGGGGGAAGGGGTTTTAAATCAAGTTCAAGAGGCTGCATAATTAAAGGTAAAAGTTCTTTTAATTCAAGTGCACCAAGAAACTTCCCTTTCTTTTGAGAATTCCCAATAATTGTTGGATTGAAGGTATGTCCCTGTTGTTCATATGTGGATTGAGATTGTGGCTCATTCACAAAGCAACCTTGATTTCCACCTACATCATTCAAAGAGTGAAATTTATGAGAGGTAGCATTATGAAATGGTATGCAATAGTTTAGTAATTGATTAGAACTGAAATTCTCTCCTGTTACATTCTTGACATATGGTTGACCACTGTTTCCAGAATTTTTAGCAAAGAAATTTGTAGCTTTTGAGTTGCTAAGTTCATCACCAAAAGGAGGATGTAAGTATTTCAATAATTGTCTAGGACATAAAAATCAGTAGGAAACACCAAGTCATTGACCTTAACTAAGATGTCTTCTAATAAGTGATGAGGTTTCCTAGTGATGCTATCAGCTATTTATAGGATGACACTAGTAGATTTGATGTTTGTGACGCCAAGAAAGCTATAAATAGAGTAGGGCATGACATTTATAACGGTTCCTAGATCAAGGAGAGCATTACTAAAAGGCATGGTACCTATAGTGCATAGAACAGTGAATGAGCTAGGATCTTTACACTTAATTGGAAGATGGAGTTTAAACATAGCAGACATACTAGGACTCAACTGAACACACTCATTGGGTTTACACTTACACTTTTGTTGATTCAAGGTTGTTTGTTGTTGTTGTTTTGGTTGATTTGTGGCTTTGTTTTGGCTTGGTTTGTAATTTGGGAATGCCAAACCCTAAGGGGAGGTGCTGCCAATTTTTCATTAATCATATTTAAAAGGTATTTAAGAGGTTAAACAAGTTATTAGAATTGGAAAGAAAGTGTTTGGTCGAATGAAATCACAAAACCTTATTTTTCCAAAATTAATGAAAGTTTTGGCTATGGGCAGTTTGGAGAGTTAGATCTAGATTTTGCTATTTTTGATGATTCCAATAGGTTTAGAATGGAAAATTGTGTAGGGAACATGTAAAATATGAAGTATGAAGGCTTTAGGGTGTGAAATGACAATTTTACCCCTAAAACCCTACATAGTGGATGCCAAAGGAAATGATATAATTTGAGCATGAATTTACCAAATCCGATGTTAGAAATGGATTCTACATGTGAAATTGTGGACAATTAACCAGGGTCATAATTTCTGATAAAGTATAGTTAGATCGGGTATAAAGGGGTGTATACTGGGTTCCCCAGGGGCATTTTGGTAATTTCATGGTTTTAGACAAAGATAAGCAACACAACGAGTTTAGAATAATACATGAATCAGTAATAAGTCATTTATTTTAAATTTAGGATTTTAAGATCGGACAGTAGCCCGAGCTAGACAGAGTATTGGACTAATAGATAGGTAAAGGAAGGGCAATCAGGTAGTAAACTTACCCTACTTGCATGTATTTGATAGTTATGCTTGTGTAGTGATGCATGTGACTGTTTTACTTGATTATGTAGAGCATATTTGAATGATGAAGCTCTACTTCTATTTATGCCATGGCTATGAGTATGATACATTAAATATTGAGCACACAAAAATGTCATTATGTGGCATGTATCTAATTGAGGCTAACATGTCATGCACTTAGCATATATCATTCATACATTATGGTAATTGTTTACTATTGAGATTCCCTCAAATCTCACCCTCCTCGAACCAACTATTTAGATAGGTGGTCACAGGAGTGTAGGATCGGTAAGCACAGTGGAAGAATTTAAAAAAATTTTCACCGATCCTAATCGAGGATCTATCAACGGCGTTTAAACCAAGTTGGAAGGATTCATACCTTTTTGATGATTCAGAGTTTTCACGATCTCTAGGAGCCAACACGTCAGGTCCGCTCCCTCTACCGGTATCCACACGAATGCTCTCCAACCGAGAATGCGTGCTAGCGCCTCTAATGTCTCCAAGGGTTTAACTTGTGGCTCTCAATTCTGATGTACCCTGAGCCTATCAGCTCTATCAAGTTTATAACCAATGAGGGTTATTTTCAAATTTCAAAATTAATCATCATTAATTTCGAAATTAATTAACAATTAATTATCTTGATGAGCTAATTAAATAAATTCAGTTTAAATTAAATCTGTCCAATAGTTTTAATTTAACCTATTTATTTAATCTAAATAAAGAGCCATTAGATTTAATTTATCTTCATAAATTAAATCTGAGATACTATATCTCTATCATGTTAGTTATTAAATTTAATATATCTTAATAAATTAAATTTAAAACCAACACAATATAATAATATCATATAATATATATACATATATATATATATATAATATATTTTGAAAATATATATATCTATATAATATTATTAATGAATTTTATATTATATATATATATATATAAATATAAAATTCATCCACCCTAAATCAAACATTATCTCGTGTTGGGCCATTCTTGTGTGCGACCCTGTAGGCCCATATGAAGTTAGCAGTGGGCCAATAACTACACTAACCCAAAAGTCGCAAGCGGCCTCTAGCAAGACATTATGACTACCCAATTCATATGAGGATCGTTATCACGATGCAACCTGTCATACAACCATGTCACGTCCCTTTTGTCACACGATATATCGATCAAGGATAAGGCATGGAAAATGTCATCCTCTTGTTCCTGACCATTACTTTCTCGATTCTTGAGTAGCCTGATAACAGATACAGAAACCCCTTTCATCATAGTATGGCCATACATTTTTCAGACTCACTCATCGAGGGGCCCAGTAATATCTCTCTACTAATGTGAGGGACAAATTCCATCTTGATCATTCATATTCCTCTACATGAAAAACCACCAAGCCCGATCGTAGCCTTTATCATCACCCGGTCAAAAGTGACTTTTGACTAGTTCAAAACTTAGCAACTCTCATGTAGGAATCCATGATGACCTCAGGTCTAAGGGCATTGTGACGTGGTTATACATGAGAGAAGCTTATGACTTGATCTATGTAGCTTTCTCATAGTGGGTCGGTCCAGCACCTTGTACTTTTACAAGTGCCTAAGACTTTGATTCGTATCTCCATATCTTATCAAAGTCATACTGGTCTTGTTTCATCTCTGCTCCCACATAGATGACCGACCAGGGACATTTTAGGACAATCTTTATGAATTATCCAAGGATACAATTATCACAGTTAACATGCAAATAATATGATAACAGAATGGAGAAATTTCATTAAAATAATAATGTTTAAAGTACAATGATTGGCCCTTAGGGCACAATTTCCAACATCCTCCCACTTGCCCTAGGTGCAATCATTAATTTGCCTAATTCCCATTGCCCTAACATGACGCTCATGCTTTTCCTGTGCAAGTGGCTTAGTAAGAGGATCAGCAACATTATCTTCTCCTGCTACTTTGCATATCTTTATATCACCTCTATCATTGATTTCTCTAATAAGATGAAATCGCCTGAGTATGTGTTTGGTCCTTTGATGTGACCTAGGCTCCTTGGCCTGTGCAATAGCACCGCTATTGTCACAGAACAAATCTATTGGATTTGAGATGGTAGGCACCACCCCTAGTTCAGTAATGAACTTTCTGATCCAAACGGCTTCTTTAGCTGCATCTGATGCTGCTATATACTCAGCTTCTGTTGCAGAATCTGCTATAGTGCTCTGCTTGGAGCTCTTCCAGCTTACTGCTCCACCATTCAGGAGCAATACATATCCAGATTGCGATTTAAGGTCGTCTTGGTCAGTTTGGAAACTTGCATCTATGTAACTGGTTACACAGAGCTCATCATCCAATCCACCATAGACCAAAAATAAGTCCTTAGTCCTTCTTAAGTACTTTAGGATATTCTTAACGGCAGTCCAATTACCCTCACCAGGATCTTGTTGGTATCTGCTGGTCATACTTAAGGCAAATGAGACATCCGGTCGAGTACATAACATGGCATACATGATGGATCCAATGGCCGAGGCATATGGAACCTTACTCATGCGATCTCGCTGATCAGGTGTACTAGGACACAGATCCTTGCTAAGATGGATGCCATGAGACATAGGCATGTAACCCCTTTTTGAATCATGCATATTGAACCTATGCAGTATCTTATCTATGTATGTGCTCTGACTTAGGTGGCTTCACCTAAGTCTTTCATTGAAAAGGACTTTCCTAACCAAGACTTGACACTATGCAAGGTAGGAATATCATTCCCAATGAGTAGGATGTCATCTACATAAAGCACTAGAAATACAACTATGCTCCCACTAACCTTCTTGTAAACACAAGGTTCATCGATGTTTTGAATAAATCCAAACTCTTTGACTACTTTATCAAAACGATGATTCCAGCTCTGAGATGCTTGCTTCAATCCATAAATGGATCTTTGAAGCTTACAAATTTTACCAGAGTCCTCTGGACGCACAAAACCTTCAGGTTGTGTCATGTACACATCCTCAAGCAGCTTTCCATTAAGGAAGGCTGTTTTGACATCCATCTGCCATATTTTATAGTCATAATATGCTGCAATGGCAAGAAGGATTCTGATTGATTTGGCCATTGCAACTGGGGAAAAGGTTTCATCATAGTCTACACCATGATTTTGAGTGAATCCTTTTGCAACCAGTCATGCCTTGAAGACATTTACATTGCCATCCATGTCAATTTTCTCCTTGAAAACCCATTTGCAACCAATGGTTTTTACACCTTCAGGTGGATCGACTAAGGTCCATACCTGATTGTCATACATGGATTGCATTTCAGACTTCATGGCATTTAGCCATTTCTCAGAGTTTGGTCCCACTGTGGCTTCTCATAGGTGGTGGGCTCATTTTGCTCAATGAGCAACACATCACGGCCTTCAGTAATCAGAAATCCATATCTCTGGGGCTGATGCCGTGTCCTATCAGATCTTCGTGGACCTTGTGTTACTTGAGGAGGCTCAGCAACTTGTTGTGAGTCTTCTCTAATTTCCATCTGTGGTTCTATACCATCTTGTGGATCTCGAATTTCTTCGAGATGTACGTCGCTCCCACTGGTTGTTTTAGAGACAAACTCTCTTTTTAGAAACTTGCCATTTTGAATAATAAACACTTTGTTATCAGTGGGATTGTAGACATAGTATCCTTTCGTTTCTTTAGGATACCCTACGAAAAGGCACTTTATGGATCTGGGCACTAATTTATCAGAGGCTTGTTGCTTAACACATACCTCACATCCCCAGATCTTAAGAAAAGATAAACTTGGTTTCTTTCCAGTCCATATCTCATATGGTGTCTTTTCAATTGCCTTAGATAGAACACGATTTAGTGTGAACGCAGCTGTCTCTAGGGCATGTCCCCAAAAGGATGGTGGAAGATCTGTTTGACTCATCATAGATCGAACCATATCTAATAGTGTTCGATTCCTCCGTTTAGAAACGCCATTCCATTGTGGTGTTCCTGGAGGAGTCAGTTGTGAGATTATCCCACACCTCCAAAGATGGTCAGTGAATTCTTGGCTCAAATATTCACCACCTCGATCAGATCTAAGTGCTTTAATTGTTTTACCAAGTTGGTTTTGTACTTCATTTTGGAATATTTTGAACATTTCAAAAGATTCAGATTTATGTTTCATTAGATAGATATAGCCATATCTACTAAAGTCATCTATAAATGTAATGAAGTAGACATAACCTCCTCTGGCAGCTATATTTAATGGTCCACATACATCTGTATGTATGAGGCCCAATAATTCAGTAGCCCTCTCACTGTGCCTAGTGAAAGGTGCCTTAGTCATCTTTCCTAATAAGCAAGATTTGCATGTATCATATAATTCAAAATCAAATGAGTTTAGAAATCCATCTTGATGGAGTTTAGAAATGCGTTTCTCATTTATGTGGCCTAGACGACGATTCCATAGGTAGGTCGGATTCAAATCGTTTGATTTTATCCTCTTAGTAGTTACGTTATAGATATTCCCATTATTAGGATGTTCCAAATTTAATATATAATGACCAACATGCAAATCACCATCAGCATAGAAAATGTCATTACGATAAATAGAACATTTACCATTCCTAGTAATGGAAGTATAACCTTCCTTATCCAAATAAGAAAGAGAAACAATGTTACTACTCAAAGCAGGAACATAATAGCAATTGTTCAAAACTAACAAAAGCCCACTGGGAAGAACTAATTCATAAGTGCCTACAGCTAAAGCAGCAACTCTTGCTCTGTTTCCAACTCGTAGGTCCACCTCGCCCTTCTTCAGCTTTCTACTATCCTTTAGACCCTGCACATTTGTACAAATGTGAGAACCACATGCAGTATCTAATACCCATGTAGAGGAAGTAGAAAAATGAATGTCTATAACATAAATACCTGAAGCGATAGCCCCGCTATCCTTCTTGTCCTTTTTCAGATCTTCCAGGTAGAGTTTGCAATTCCTCTTCCAATGACTGGGTTCATTGCAGAAGTAGCAGACTCCTTCCTTTGGAGGCTTTGCCTTCCTGGGTGCAGGCTTGGTTTCAGGCTTGTTTGACTCTTTGGTCTTACCACCTGAGCCATTACCCTTCCATTTGCCCTTCCCTTTCTTTTTCATACCCTTTCCTTTCTGAACCATTAAAACTGTGCTAGGCTTTTTCTTAATGCTTTGCTCAGCAGTTTTGAGCATCCCATGCAGCTTAGAAATTGATTTCTCCATGTTGTTCATGTTGTAGTTCATAACAAACTGGTCATAACTCTCCGGGAGTGAGTTGAGGATCAAGTCCGTAGCTAACTCCTGGCTCATGGGAAATCCAAGCCTCTCAAGGTGATCAATATAGCCTTTCATCTTTAACACATGAGTACTAACTGATGTACCTTCAGCCATTTTACAGGAATGTAAGGCCTTTGTGGTCTCATACCTTTCTTGCCTTGCCTGTTGCTAGAACATTTCCTTGAGATGTACTATCATCTCATGAGCCTCCATGAGTTCCAGATCTTTTTGGAGCTCTGGAACTATAGTGGCAAGCATCAGGCAACCTACATCCATAGAGTCATCCTTATGCTTTGTGTAAGCATCTCTCTGAGCTCTTGGAGCATTAGCTGCAGGCTCCTCAGGAATGGGTTGATCTAGGACATAAGCCTTTCTTTCTTGCTTGAGAACAATTCTCAAGTTCCTGAAAGAGTCAAGAAAGTTTGTCCCATTGAGTTTGTCCTTCTCAAGGACCGATCATAATGATAGTGTAGCAGTATTACTAGTAGACATGATTCTACAATTAAAATATGCAAAGTTAGTTAGTAATCTCCCACTAAATTAACAACCCTCAATATAATAATTAGTGGGCTAAGATCCATATTTGGCTTAAACTTAAGTCCGCTTTGGCAAGATGCTTAAATTCAAGTTATTTAGGTAGGTAACCTATTTACCAATTACATCACATGTAACTCTTAGATCTTTATGGGATTTAATCATCATATGATCCGGCATGTTTAACCCCATCTAATGCCTTGAGATTCAAAACCGTTTTGTTAATCTCAATTAAGTCAAAACAATAATGAATATTATGAGCAGCACCATTACTCAAGCTTGTCTCATCAAGATAACTCAAGTGAATCCACTTTGGTGGTTTCCACAATTGAGCGATCTAGGTTTTGACAAGTATTCATTAATTGACAGCATTATGACTTAAGATTTAATTTAGAGGGCTTAATTAATTAGTTTTGTTTATATGGATGCAATCGTGGTCGTATCTCATACAGATAAATACATATAAACGTAAAAGTAATCATGTAATGGTCTTATCAAAAGCATAATTTAAACGTGACACAACATGGCTTACCTAACCTAAAATCCTCCTAAGCCAATGAGAGGACTTCTCTAAAAAAAAAGAAATACATTGAGAGAAACCTCGTTTAAACATTCGAGGGGAGTAAGATGAGAAGAGAACGTACATCGAGAGTATTTAGATAAATGCACGGCACGCAGGCCGTATTTAAATATTACAACCTTTGTAAAATTCTAAAGCCATGTTGTTCACCATACCCAAACAAGGATAAATAATAAACCACAACAAGAATTCATACAATATGAAAAGCAATAAATGTCATGATCAGATTATATTATGCTACACAGAGGTGGTCACGGCGGTCCCGCTACCTACTACCCCATAACGGCCCAGAACGCTTCTGATCCAATTTGTCTTCCCCATAGTTTGAATCCCTATTACCCGAATAGATATCCGAACCTAGACCCAATTTGATTGCCGCCAACTACGATCTCAGGTACCCTACCCAATTTCATGCTTGTTCAAAATGAAAATCACATACATGTTTCAAGATATACATGTTCGGAATCGGTTTCACGCTTGTTCCAAAACGAGAATAACATACATATTTGAGTGTTTCTTATAAACATACGTACACATCCCATATATATCACATGTATAAGAATCATAAACTCAATTTAAACGCACAATTGATCTGGCTCTGATGCCACTGTAGGATCGGTAAGCACAGCGGAAGAATTTAAAAACTTTTTCACCGATCCTAATCGAGGATCTATCAACGGCGTTTAAACCAAGTTAGAAGGATTCATACCTTTTTGATGATTCAAAGTTTTCACGATCTCTAGGAGCCAACACGTCAGGTCCGCTCCCTCTACCGGTATCCATACGAATGCTGTCCAACCGAGACTGCGTGCTGGCGCCTCTAATATCTCCAAGGGTTTAACTTCCGGCTCTCAATTCTGATGTACCCTGAGTCTATCAGCTCTATCAAGTTTATAACCCATGAGGGTTATTTTCAAATTTCAAAATTAATCATCATTAATTTTGAAATTAATTAACAATTAATTATCTTGATGAGCTAATTAAATAAATTCAGTTTAAATTAAATCTGTCCAACAGTTTTAATTTAACCTATTTATTTAATCTAAATAAAGAGCCATTAGATTTAATTTATCTTCATAAATTAAATTTGAGATACTATATCTCTATCATATTAGTTATTAAATTTAATATATCTTAATAAATTAAATTTAAAGCCAACACAATATAATAATATCATATAATATATATAATATATTTCGAAAATATATATATCTATATAATATTATTAATGAATTTTATATTATATATATATATATATAAATATAAAATTCATCTACCCTAAATCAAACATTATCTCATGTTGGGTCATTCTTGTGTGCGACCCTGTAGGCCCATATGAAGTTGGCAGTGGGCCAATAACTACACTAACCCAAAAGTCACAAGCGGCCTCTAGCAAGACATTATGACTACCCAATTCATATGAGGATCGTTATCATGATGCAACCTGTCATACAACCATGTCACGTCCCTTTTGTCACATGATATATCGATCAAGGATAAGGCATGGAAAATGTCATCCTCTTGTTCCTGACCATTACATTCTCGATTCCTAAGTAGCCTGATAACAGAGACAGAAATCCCTTTCATCATAGTATGGCCATACATTTCTCAGACTCACTCATCGAGGGGCCCAGTAATATCTCTCTACTAATGTGAGGGACAAATTCCATCTTGATCATTCATATTCCTCTACATGAAAAACCACCAAGCCCGATTGTAGCCTTTATCATCAACCGGTCAAAAGTGACTTTTGACTAGTTCAAACCTTAGCAACTCTCATGTAGGAATCCATGATGACCTCAGGTCTAAGGGCATTGTGACATGGTTATACATGAGAGAAGCTTATGACTTGATCCATGTAGCTTTCTCATAGTGGGTCGGTCCAGCACCTTGTACTCTTACAAGTGCCTAAGACTTTGATTCGTATCTCCATATCTTATCAAAGTCATACTGGTCTTGTTTCATCTCTGCTCCCACATAGATGACCGACCAGGGACATTTTAGGACAATCTTTATGAATTATCCAAGGATACAATTATCATAGTTAACATGCAAATAATATGATAACAGAATGGAGAAATTTCATTAAAATAATAATGTTTAAAGTACAATGATTGGCCCTTAAGGCACAATTTCCAACAAGGAGGTGTGGTGAAAGTAGAGAAGAGGACTGCATGAGGAAAATACAAAAGGTTCCGGTTCAGTCCAGGAGAAGCGTTAGTTATCTACAAGCTTTTATTATATTTTAAGTCTGTAAGCATTATGTACAATCCCTATATGGAATCCCTGTAATATAATCATGTACATATTATTAGCATATTTAAGATATTCTTGTATGCCTACTGAACTGCGCATTACTACTCTGGTTAATATCGGAATAAGTAAGGGGTGTGAAACCAATGGCAGGAAGATGCTGATATGCAAAATATCATTATAGCTTTATAAAATGACTAGCACTCATACTTTAAATATCAGTAGCACGATGAGATCTTACTAAGAAAACAACAGTTGGTGATTGGGCCTTCTCAACATGAATTGAAACAATTAATCATTCAGTGGTACATTTAATACTAGAAGGTAGGTATGTGTAATATCCCAAATTGTAATTAAGGGTTAATAACTTCAAAGTGAAGAAATTAATGATAATTAAGAACTTTTGAAGTAAATTGTATATTGTGATGTAAAATGTGATTGATAGATGATGATAGATGTGTCATGGCAATCAGGGGTAAAATGGTAAATTTATTGATCGATTGGTCAGCTACGGGAGAGGAAACTCCTTAGTAATCAAGATCAAACTCCTTAGTAATCAAGATCAATAGCTAGGATTGAAAGAACAAGATGTGGAATCAAGTGTGTGTGAAAGTATATGAAACTATGGAAGGAAGCTCAAGATGTTGACAAGTGGCATCTTGAGGACCATGGATGAAGTCAACATTTTCAAACTCATCCTCTCTCCCTCTCAAGTCGGCTAAGTGCATGGGGAGTATGGAAAATCTGCATTTCATCAATATCTCATTTCTCTCTCTCCATTCTCCCCATTCGGTGCAGCTGAACCAAGAAAGAGAAAGAGAAAAACTTGCTTTTGGGTGAGTAATTGTTTTTTATGCTTAAAGCCTCTTCAATAAATTTGTTCAAGAGGTTGAGAGCTTCCTTGCTATGTTTTCAGAATTGTGAAAGGTGGTGGTTTGGAGTTCTCACAAATTTGAAAGTTGGGAAAATAGAGATTTGATCTTACCAAGATAAAGAGGTAATTATTTAGTGCATTTTGGTATGATTGTTTTGGCCATTGGTTTAGTTTTGGTAAATTCTGGATTTTTGCCCTGATTTCTTGTGATTTGAGAAGATATGAATTAAAGTTTTGGTAAATTTTGGATTTTTGCCCTGATTTCTTGTGATTTGAGAAGATATGAATTAAGTAATGTAATATGGTGGGATAGATTCCAAATAGTGTATGGGAGGAAATGATTTTGGTTTGGATTTGAAAGGAGGAAGTTTGATAAATTATGGTTTTGGTGATCTTGTGGTCTAGAGATGAGAATGTGTTGCTTGAGTAGGAATTTGGTTGTTTTAAAGTTACCAATAGGTTCCTTGTGGTAAAATGAGTGAGAATGAGTTTTAGAACAAGTCTTAGGACCATTGATAGCAAATTGGTCAATTCTGAAAAACCATATCAGTTGCTGTGATTTGGCATCTGATAGGTATCACTCGAGTGAGGGAGGATCTCACTCGAGCACGACATGAAATTCTGGAAATTTTGGTTAAGTCTTTAGGCAAGAACCGCGAGCACACTTCCTGACTTACGAGTGAGTTATTTTTCTGCTCGAGTGAGCATGGGCATGCTCGAGTGAGGTCTTGCCTGGAAGTGGTCTGTGCTCTCAGGCAAACACTCTTGGTGTTGTACTTCTTAGTGCTCGAGTGCACTTGAGGTCATTGCTCAAGTGCAGCTTCTTGTACTCGAGTGAGTGTGAGAGATATTTTGAGGATTTGCTCTCGGGCAAACACTTTATGTGTTTCACTCGCTAGGACTCAAGCACAATTGAGGGCATTACTCAAGTGAGGTGGTTGTCACTTAAGTGAGGCAGCCCAAAATTAGTGTTTTGCATCCGAAAAAGGTATCTTCTGGGTAGTTTCTTCCAACCCTTTGGGGATATGTTTAGGCCTATTATAGCTACCTAAAGAGTTCATATGATTACCAACTTAAAGTATTATGAAATTTGAAAACTTGGAAAAGAGATTGACCTATTGTCCCTATTTTGGTTTATAGGATTTGATATATGCCGTCCTCGTGAGCCCGCTGAGCCAGCAAATGTCAGGAAGGAACGAGGTAGTGACTTTTCTTTTATATCATATATGATGCATCATATGTGTGTTATATCATTGATTTGTGGTGAATCGTATGCTTCGACATTTGTGTATATGCGTAAACACCGTCATACCAATAGTCCTTGAGTAGCTAACAACAGATCGGGTAAGGGTTGTGTGCCTTCCCAGTGGAGAAAGGGGATGAGGATGAGGTGTGATATATGTGATTATGTGGGCCGAAAGGCTATTTGTGAAGGCCGACGGGCCATTTGTGGTAGCCGGATAGCTATATGAGCTAAAAGGCTATGTGTATGTACTGCCACACCAACAGTCCCTGAGTAGCTAACAACGGTTCGGGTTAGGATAGTGTGCCTTCCCAGTGGAGAAAGGGGATGAGGGTAGAGTGTGATTTGTGCTGCTGCTACTGCTGTATGATGATTTGCTTACATGCTGTGTGTTTATGTGTGGTATAAATGTTTTGTTACTATTGGGATTTTCTTAAATCTCATCATTTCCTTTAACTAACCTTTCAGACAGGGCGAGTGGCTCTAAGGAGAAGCGCACGACCCAGAGCGGTTAGAACCTTGTAGGGACATTTTCTTTTGGATTTGTGGTTAATCATGTTGGACAGAGATCTTGTAAATTATTTTTGGGTTGTAATTAGTAGTTGAATATAGTTTTGTAATCCCCTATATGGGAATTGTAAACCTTGGAGTGAATGAATGGAACCCGGGGGTTGCCGGGATTGCTATTAGATATTCTGATATGAATGAATGTAAATTAACTACACAGGTGATTATATTCGATAATTGAACTTGAGACCGGAATAGGAAAGAAGTTTTGAAAATTTTGTAAAGTCCGTACTACTTAGTGGGTGTTTTAATGAGTTTTGAACTATCCGACGGTCTCTAACCCTTTTTACTATGCGTTATTGAATCTTAATTATGCTAATTAAGGTAGGGGTTACATTTTGGTATCAGAGCTGTAGTTCCTGGCAAGGGTAGAATTTGCTAGGATAGATCCCTTAGTTGGCTTTAGGGATGAAGATCATCTATGAATAATTGTTATGTATGCACATGTATGATCTATTGATATGGATATGTATGAAACTTGTGTATATGTGTGCATACTATCTTTGTTTTATTAATGGGATAAGTTGTTTGTAGAATGAAGAAAACTAGAGGATGCCCTAATGTTCCGTGTGTAAACCCAGAGGTGGAGGTCATCAATGATAATCCACTGGATCCAATGTAAGAATTAATGGGTCTGATAAAAGATCTGTGGGACATGATCACTGAGCTGAGAGAAGCGCTCAGGGCAGAGAAAGCAAAGAACAAGGAGAACCCGGTTCAGTCTATTCGAGTAGAAACTCAAGAAGAAACCCGCTACGAGGACACTGCTAAAGGGTCAGCACTACCTCTGGAGTCCCCACCTCATATTGTCCCAAATCAAGAGTCTCATGTGTTAGGATCGGTAGGCATAGCAGAAGAATTTTAAAAATTTTCACCGATCCTAATCGAGGATCTATCAACGGCGTTTAAACCAAGTTGGAAGGATTCATACCTTTTTGATGATTCAGAGTTTTCACGATCTCTAGGAGCCGACACGTCAGGTCCACTCCCTCTACCGGTATCCACACGAATGCTCTCCAACCGAGACTGCGTGCTAGCGCCTCTAATGTCTCCTAGGGTTTCACTTGCGGCTCTCAATTCTCATGTGCGTATGAATATCTTTGCTCTATCAAGTTTATAACCTATGAGGGTTATTTTCAAATTTCAAAATTAATCATCATTAATTTCGAAATTAATTAACAATTAATTATCTTGATGAGCTAATTAAATAAATTCAGTTTAAATTAAATCTGTCCAACAGTTTTAATTTAACCTATTTATTTAATCCAAATAAAGAGCCATTAGATTTAATTTATCTTCATAAATTAAATCTGAGATATTATATCTCTATCATGTTAGTTATTAAATTTAATATATCTTAATAAATTAAATTTAAAACTAACACAATATAATAACATCATATAATATATATACATATCTATATATATATATAAGATATATATTTCGAAAATATATATATCTATATAATATTATTAAATATAATAATATTATATAATATATATACATATATATATATATATATATAAGATATATATTTCGAATATATATATCTATATAATATGATTAACGAATTTTATATTATATATATATATAATTCATCCACCCTAAATTAAACATTATGTCGTGTTGGGCCATTCTTGTGTGCAACCCTGTAGGCCCATATGAAGTTGGCAGTGGGCCAATAACTATACTAACCCAAAAGTCGCAAGCGGCCTCTAGCAAGACATTACGACTACCCAATTCATATGAGGATCGTTATCACGATGCAACCTGTCATACAACCATGCCACATCCCTTTTGTCACACGATATATCAATCAAGGATAAGGCATGGATAATGCCATCCTCTTGTTCCTGACCATTACTTTCTTGATTCCTGAGTAGCCTGATAACAGAGACAGAATCTCCTTTCATCATAGTATGGCCATACATTTCTCAGACTTACTCATCGATGGGCCCAGTAATATCTCTCTACTAATGTAACCATGGATCTGGTTATGGGATTACCCAGGATCAGGAATTTTGATGCGATCTGGGTAATTGTGGACCGATTAACGAAGTCAGCACACTTTATACCAATCAATGCTGGTTACTCTCCGGATAAACTAGCAGAGATTTATATCCGAGAAATTGTGAAACTCCATAGTGTACCAAAGAACATCATTTCTGACCATGATCCCCGATTCACTTCAAGATTCTGGAGGGCGTTGCATGAGGCCCTGGGTACTCAATTGAGATTTAGTATGGCTTATCATCCTCAAACGGATGGACAGTCAGAAAGGAAAATGCAGACACTGGAAGCATGTTACGGGCCTGTGTTCTAGGCTTTAAAGGGAATTGGGATCGCTTTCTTCCACTTGTTGAGTTCGCCTATAACAATAGCTATCATGCGAGCATTCAGATGGCTCCATATGAAGCATTGTACGGAAGGAGGTGCCAATCGCCTTTGTGTTGGAATGAGTTATCAGAAAGGAAGCTGTATGGACCAGATCTTATTGATCAAACCTCAGCACAGATTCGGATTATTTGTAAGAGGCTTCTAAAAGCGCAGAGTCGACAGAAAAGCTACGCTGACAAGAGGAGATGACCTCTAGAGTTTGAGGTTGGTGATTATATATTTCTAAGAGTATCACCAGTCACTGGCATCGGGAGAGCTATCAAGCGAAAGAAGCTGAGCCCAAGGTACATAAGTCCTTTTGAAATCCTTGAGAGGATTGGGCCTGTTGCTTATCGAGTATCCCTACCCCCGAACTTGAGCAAGCTCCATGACATGTTTCATGTTTCCCAATTGAAGAAGTACCAACCTGATCCATCTGACATTGTTGAATATGAAGAAGTTGAGTTACAAGACAACTTCACATATGCGATAGAGCCAAAAAAGATCATTGATAAAGAAGAACGATGGCTCAAACACCGAAGCATTCCATTTGTGAAGGTGATCTGGAAGGGAATGACTCAGAGGGAAGCAACTTGGGAAGTGGAAGCGGATATGCAAAGACGTTATCCAGAGTTTATGGCTCAAGTTGTGTGACAAATTTCAAGGACGAAATTTATTTTACGGGGGGAGAAATGTAATATCCCAAAAAGTGATTAAGGACTAATGACTTTAAAAGTGGATGTAATTATTGTTGAATAAACAATTTTGGAGAATGTGTGATGGGAATTTTGTGGTTTTAGTGATTCCAATGGTTTCCTTGTGAAAAATTGTGTGGGAATAGGTTTGATTGTTGATTTTGGAGCCATTGAACACATTGGTTGAAAATTTGAAAAAACTGTTAAGTGTAATTATGTGCAGGACAGTCGGTTTGTATGGACATTTTGAATGGGCAAATGGTGTCTAAAAATTCTGAAACTTTCCAGTCTTAACGTTCACATGTCACGCTTTAAAATGGACATATAACCTATGTTATTTCAATTTGTGAGCTAAGCGTTATGAATTCGTGAAGTTTGCCCAGTGAAATTAATTATTTTCTGGAACAGCAGGCAAAGATTAAAATTCTGGGAATTTTGTGATTCCATTCAGCAAAATTCTATATTTTTCCATAAAATTAGACTCAATAATGGTTATATAGGCTTTGGAATCACTCCAATTCGATTTTTGTAGAATTAGTTATAATTTATCAAAGTTCGATCAGAAAATCTGCCAACAAATCCAAAAATGGAAAATTTGTGATGGTAACTTTGTAATTATGGGATAATTTGTGATCAGCCCATTTTAGCACAAAATTGGGCCCTTGGACGTGAATATGACTGACCAAGAAGAGGAAAGAGTGGTTGGAATTTAATTGGGCTTGTGAACCATTTATATGTACAAAAAGGATTTGTGTACATAAAGTGGATTTTTGGAAATTTCTAAATATGACATAAGTAAGCAATACCATGACATGAGCCTAATGTTATAAAACAATTACAGCACCTTTTCCCTTCCATTTCCCGTCGTCTTTTCCAGCAACACAAAAGTGAGAGAGGGCTTGGAGAAAAATAGAGAGAAGGAAGGAGAAATCTCACAAGGTAGGTCGATTTCTTCAGTGAATTCGTACCTAACGTGTATAATCCTTCTCCTAAGCTATTCCTCTATGTGAATTAAGGTTTTGAAGCACAGAATTTCATAGTTCAAAGAGGCTAGGGTTCAGCGAAATTTGGGAAAAGCTAGTAGGAGTTTGAGGTAACTTCCAAACTTTCGTATATTGCTTATTCTGGTTGCTGTGGGCAATTTAATCGGTGAAATTTCGCCAGATTGCTATTGGTTTTAAAGTTTGGAAATGATATGTCCTAGGGGTTATGCTGCCCAAATTAGGTCTTAATGTTAGTTTTAACCTAATGTAATGGTTAATAAAGTGGTTAGGAGTATAAAGGAACGCGTTTACGGAGTCGAAATCGTAAAACCCCGATTTTCTCCGGAGAGCTCATAAATTTTGGCTAGCTCTAGAAATGGGTCTTAGAGTTGGATTTTCAATGATTTGATGGTTCCATTGAGTTCAGGAACGAAAATTAGGTGGCGTTACAGTTGGCCACTTTTTTGGAAAAGGCCCAAAAAGCATAATTACGAAAACGCCCTTAAAACCCTTGAAGTAGGGCTGCCAAGGGTAAATTTGTAATTTTATATTGAATTTGATAATTTCAAGTCCGGAAATGGATTCCTTGGGTGGAAATATGTTAGGATAGCCCAGATTAGAATTTCGGGAAAAGTGCAACCGGACCGGGTACGGCGGGCCCAGGCCCGGTCCCCGGGGGCATTTTTGTAAATTTTCATTATAGACTCATATAACCCCAAGAAACACTATGGAAGTGTCTAAATGGTGCATTTGGAATTGTAGGATTCGATATTTGCCCTGTTCGTGATCCGCCTGCGCTAGAGCACAATCGGAAAGAACAAGGTAGTGACTCTTTCTCTTATACTGTGTGTGAAACATTGTATGTATGTTTGTCATGCATTGAGAATACTTTGTGATACATAGAGATCGCAGCGAAAGCTGACGCGTAGAGATTACAGCCATGAGTGCTGTCGTTTGTGGCGAAAGCCATGATACATTGTGATGCTGCTTAACATGATCATATATGCTATGAGTTTATACACTGTATGAGTGATTTGTTACTACAGAGATTCTTTTGAATCTCATTCTTTCCATTGACTTACATTTCAGACAGGGCAAGTGGCTCCAAGGAGAAACGAACCACCAGGAGCAGCTAGGATCTTGTAGAGATGTGTTGTTAGGCTGTTGGTTATCTATTTTGGACTTGGGATTACTGTTTATTTTTGAAATGTAGATATTATGTTGATGTTGGTTATGTAATCCCCTAGTTGGAACTTACAACCCTTAGTTTATACTTGTATGAAACCCGGGAGTTGTCGAGAATTTGGCTATGCACTCTGATATGTATGAATGTGATTGAACTGTGCAAAGTAATTAGATTCAGAAGATGAATATCAGACCATGTTGAAAGAATTTTAGAAAAGAGATTTGAGAAAAATGTAATCGTCGGTCTCTAATTCCCTTAAATTACGCATTTTCGAATCTTAATTACGATTATCAAGGTAGGGGATTACAAAGGTGATCTGGAAGGGAATGGCTTAGAGGGAAGCAACTTCGGAAGCAGAAGAAGATATGTGTATAAGGTATCCGGAGTTTATGGCTCAAGTTGTGTAACAAATTTTAAGGACAAAATTTAATTTTTAAGGGGTGAATTGTAATATCCCAAATTGTAATTAAAGGTTAATAACTTCAAAGTGATGTAATTAATGATAATTAAGCACTTTTGAGGTAAATTGTATATTGTGATGTAAAATGTGATTGATAGATTATGATAGATGTGTCATGGCAATCAGGGGTAAAATGGTAAATTTATCGATCGATTGGTCAGCTATGGGAGAGGAAACTCCTTAGTAATCAAGATCAATGGCTAGGATTGAAAGAACAAGATGTGGAATCAAGTGTGTATGAGAGTATATGAAACCATGGAAGGAAGCTCAAGATGTTGACAAGTGGCATCTTGAAGACCATGGATGAAGTCAACATTTTCAAACTCATCCTCTCTCCCTCTCAAGTCGGCTAAGTGCATGGGGAGTATGGAAAATCTGCATTTCATCAATATCTCATTTCTCTCTCTCCATTCTCTCCATTTGGTGCAGCTGAACCAAGAAAGAGAAAGAGAAAAACTTGCTTTTGGGTGAGCAATTGTTTTTGTATGCTTAAAGCCTCTTCAATAAATTTGTTCAAAAGGTTGAGAGCTTCCTTGCTATGTTTTTAGAATTGTGAAAGGTAGTGGTTTGGAGTTCTCACAAATTTGAAAGTTGGGAAAATAGAGATTTGATCTTACCAAGTTAAAGAGGTAATCATTTAATGCATTTTGGTATGATTGTTTTGGCCATTGGTAGCAAATTGGTCAATTCTGAAAAACCATATCAGTTGCTGTGATTTGGCATTTGATAGGCATCACTCGAGTGAGGGAGGATCTCACTCGAGCACGACATGAAATTCTGGGAATTTTGGTTAAGTCTTTAGGCAAGAACCACGAGCACACTTCCTGACTTGCGAGTGAGTTATGATTCTGCTCGAGTGAGCATGGGCATGCTCGAGTGAGGTCTTTCCTGGAAGTGGTTTGTGCTCTCAGGCAAACACTCTTGGTGTTGCACTTCTTAGTGCTCGAGTATACTTGAGGTCATTGCTCAGGTGCAGCTTCTTGTACTCGAGTGAGTGTGAGAGATATTTTAAGGATTTGCTCTCGGGTAAACACTTTATGTGTTTCACTCGCTAGGACTCGAGCACAATTGAGGGCATCACTCGAGTGAGGTGGTTGTCACTCGAGTGAGGCTGCCCAAAATTGGTGTTTTGTATCCAAAAAAGGTATCTTTTGGGTAGTTTCTTCCAACCCTTTGGGGATATCTTTAGGCCTATTATAGCCACCTAAAGAGTTCATATGAATACCAACTTAAAGTATTACGAAATTTGAAAACTTGGAAAAGAGATTGACCTATTGTCCCTATTTTGGTTTATAGGATTTGATATCTGCCATGCTCGTGATCCCACTGAGCCAGCAAATGTCAGGAAGGAACGAGGTAGTGACTTTTCTTTTATATCATATATGATGCATTGTATGTGTGTTATATCATTGATTTGTGGTGAATCATATGCTGCGACATTTATGTATATGCGTAAACATCGTCATACCAATAGTCCCTGAGTAGCTAACAACAGATCGGGTAAGGGTTGTGTGCCTTCCTGGTGGAGAAAGGGGATGGGGATGAGGTGTGATATATGTGATTATGTGGGCCGAAAGGCTAATTATGGGCCGAAAGGCTATTTGTGAAGGCCAACAGGCCATTTGAGGTAGCCAGATAGCTATATGAGCTAAAAGGCTATGTGTATACACTACCACACCAACAGTCCCTAAGTAGCTAACAACGGTTCGGGTTAGGACGGTGTGCCTTCCCGGCGGAGAAAGGGGATGAGGGTAGAGTGTGATTTGTGCTGCTGCTGCTGTATGATGATTTGCTTACATGCTGTGTGTTTATGTGTGGTATAAATGTTTTGTTACTACTGGGGTTCTCTTAAATCTCATCCTTTCCTTTAACTAACCTTTCAGACAGGGCGAGTGGCTCCAAGGAGAAGCGCAAGACCCGGAGTGGTTAGAACCTTGTAGGGACATTTTCTTTTGGATATGTTGGTTAATCATGCTGGACAGAGATCTTGTAAATTATTTTTGGGTTGTAATTAGTAATTGAATATCGTTGTGTAATCCCTTATATGGGAATTGTAAACCTTGGAGTGAATGAATGGAACCCGGGGGTTGCCGGGATTGCTATTAGATATTATGATATGATTGAATGTAAATTAACTGCACAGGTGATTATATTCGATAATTGAACTTGAGACCTAAATAGGAAAGAAGTTTTGAAAATTTTGTAAAGTCCCTACTACTTAGTGGGTGTTTTAATGAGTTTTGAACTATCCGACGGTCTCTAACCCTTTTTACTATGCGTTATCGAATCTTAATTACGCTAATTAAGGCAAGGGGTTACATTTTGGTATCAGAGCTGTAGTTCCTGGCAAGGGTAGAGTTTGTTAGGATAGATCCCTTAGTTGGCTTTAGGGATAGAAGATCATCTATGAATAATTGTTATGTATGCACATGTATGATATATTGATATGGATATGTATGAAACTTGTGTATATGTGTGCATACTATCTTTGTTATATTACTGGGGTAAGTTGTTTGTAGAATGAAGAAAACTAGAGGACGCCCCAATGTTCCGCTTGTAGACCCAGAGGTGGAGGTCGTCAATGATAATTCACTGGATCCAATGCAAAGATCAGCGGGACATGATAACTGAGCTGAGAGAAGAGCTCAGGGTAGAGAAACCAAAGAACAAGGAGAACCCGGTTCAGTCTATTCGAGTAGAAACTCAAGAAGAAACCCGCTATGAGGACACTGCTGAAGGGTCAATACTACCTTTGGAGTCCCTACGTCATATTGTCCCAAATCAAGAGTCTCATGGGGTGCCAGCTAAAGAGGTTTGATCCTTAGGTCACAAGATTCTGTAAACATCTGCCTCCGGTGTTCAAAGGGAGGTTTGATCCTTAAGCGGCGGAAGATTGGTTGAACTGTCTAGAGAAGATATTTGAAGTCCTTGGGTACCCGGATGAGGTGAAGCCATGCCTGGCAGTCTACATAGCGATAGCTAAGAGAGTGGGTTCATTAGCTACCATTAGTAGAATGGCGGGTGAATACCACCTATCATACATCTACCTCTATTACTTCTTTTTAAGTTATGTATAGGCAACCCCTACCTCTACAAATACCTTATATTCTTTGAGAATCTACTATGGATTTGATTGACCAACCATTTTTTGCTTGTGAGACACTGCTTGTTCAATTGAAGGAAATGTTGGCTACGACGATTAATCGGATGAAGCAGTCTCTAGATAAACATCACAATAAACATCAATTTGAGATCGGAGATTGGGTAAATGGTAAACTCCCAGCTTATCTTCAAGCTTCTGTGGCTTATTTTATTTTTGGGTCTCTCATCGTATTAGTGAGGTGGCCTATGCTTTGAAGCTACCTCCTTCTTTGAAGGTTCATTCTACCTTCCATGTTTCGTTACTTAAAAGATGTTTCGATCCTTGCATTCCAACTAGACCTTTACTAGATGATGTTGATGCTACTTCCCAATGCCCATATGCCATTCTAGATCATCAGGTTGTACGACGTAATATGGCGCGTTCACTTTGGCCTTAATTCATTAGGTTGACGAGTTACCAAAGGATGCTACTTGGGAGTCATAGACTGACATGGTCCAGTACTTTCCTGTGTTATAGGTTAGGCCCAGCCTTAAGGATAAGGATGATTTTAAAGGGAGGGTAATGATATGAAAATATATCCCGGTAGGGGTACTTTTGTCATCTTCCCTTAATTTGTTATTTCTGCCTGCCTTGCGAATGATATAAGCCAGATTTTTACTTAGCAAACGTTATGTTATGAGTGATATCTGAATCTTTTCTTCTGACATACTCTCATTATCTTCTTTTCTATCGATGTTCTCTCTTTCTCCTTCTTTTCTGTTTGATCTATACTAAAGAGAAATAGTAAAAGTCAACATTAAATATTTGGCTATCTTGTATACGATTCATTAATTAGAATAAACAATAAAATTACCTTTTTGAGGCCAAGAATAATGGAGGAGAGAGCAATGAACTTCAGGTTGATCTTGTCCCTTCATCTTCTTTCAGCCAAGATGTTATCTTGAGCCTGGAGTAGATTTCTGGTCATGGCGGTGCCAGTAATGTTGGTTGTCATCAGTCACTCATTTATGTCTTCTAAGTATGCGCCTTGACGGCTTAAAGACTCAAGATTCAATATGGTTTTTTCATTAGGGTTTCAAGCTTCACATTGGAACCTAAATTGTAACATCGTTGCTTTATTTGCTGATGAGTAATTGGGGTTGGTTATGAATTTAGGCAAGTACGTGGTTGAGGCTATTTCCATAATATGACTTTCATATATGTATTATCAGGGTCTCAGAAATGGGATGAGACACAGATTAATAGCACTATAACAATACCAAATTAATTAAAGCTTATGTTTTTTTGGTGTTGAAGGAAAAGCTAGTGATGTGACAAGGTCAGGGATGAAGATATAGTGCAAAAGGGTAGAGGTGAAAAACATGAGAGGGATGATGATGTGGCTCTTAAGGGGTGAGGTGCATTCAATGTCATAAGCACTGCTCACCATGTTTTAATGTAAGATTAGAGATGTTCAAATTTAAGTTTTAAGAGATAATAGTAATATTTTTCTTTGATGAGACAATTTTATTAAAACTAAGCAAAAAGATACATGAAAAAGTTATTGGGTCCTTTTACGAATGTACAACAAAACAAACCAGCGAAGTCCAATAATAATTATAGTAACCCAAAAATAACATGAAACTCGAACAAAAGATAATACATTTCTTGAGCCATGGATTGGTGGCCTTGTTGCCTTATTAGTGAACATAACAATAGTGGCATTGATAGCTTTTGCATAAACATGCATTACCCTTTTGTACTGTAACTATTGCTGAGCTCTAGTACAGTGTTGTTGACTTGAATGATTGGGAGAAATTTCATTAAGGGAATCATAAAAAACAAATAATCAAGCTTCTTTAACTTCTCAATCTTCTATTAACAAATTTTTGACATTATAGAAAAGTTGGCATCCGGTTCAGATTTTGACAACTTGTCCCTAGTTAGAATAATGATCAAGTTGTAGTTCGGATTTTGACAAGATTCTTTAAACGGTTGTTAAATATTGACAAGTTATTCCTAGAATATTCATAAGTTATAGTTTATATTTAATCTTCAATTTTGTCCATTTTGTCTGGAAGTTTGTTCGGCAACATTTTTCATGACTGGAAGACCCTTCCTTAAGAATCTTTCATTCTAGATTACATTTCCAGTGAGTTAGGAAGATGCTCTAAGGTCATTTATACTTCCATAACTATTTTTCAGCTTTTAAATGAATCATAGAAGAAGCACATGATGCCCCTGGTTTTTTGAAAATGAAAGGATAGAAGAAACTCATGGTTCAAAATTTCTTCACAGAATGAGTTGGTTTGTTTCTTAGGCTAGAGTCTAAAAAAAGTTGTCATGCAGAGTCTTCCATTTCTTAAATCAAGGAATCATCATTTAATTGACCTGTTTATTTTATGGAAAGAAATATCGTTATGAATAGGAAGAAGGGTCCACGGTGCAGAGTTGGGGAGGAGGGACGACAACTGGAAAAGGAAGAAAGAGGGTTGGGAGAGAGCTTTTTTTTTCCTAACAAAAGGTTAGAGTGAAAACTAGGATTGAAATTAAATTAGGTGTTGCATTTTATTGACATATAAATATTTCTTATTTAAGAAATTCAAGCTTGGTTCATTAGCATTGTAGAGTCACCACTTTGTCAACATTTTCTGTTAGTATGATTGATGATATTAAATTTTTAGGTATACTTTAAAAACACTTTATAAAATTAAAGGACTAATATGAACCCTCACGTAAACTTAAAAGACTAAAAGTATACTATAGCCATAATTTAATAGGCATACATAAACAACTATAATAATTTATTGTAATGCTTGCATAATATATAATGGTCTCATTTTGAAAACCGTTATTTATTTAGTAACAAACATAACAATTTTTATGTAAGAATGTTACTTTTAATAATAATAAATAACGGTCTTATGTAGACAAACATTATTTATTTGGTAACATAAAAACAATTTGTATATAAGAACCATGAACATTTAAAATACATGACCATTTTTTATATAATAATTGTGATGTATTAATGTAAGACTCTTCAAGCAAGAGTTTATGAGTTATTTGGACTAATAGTACCTCCTATAATGAGTTCCCATGCAATTTGGGATAGATCAAGACATTCCAAGATTTATGTGAAGAGTCAATGATAGCTTTTGACATATATATGACAATGTAACTATTGATATATAATTGGGTCTTTTCATAGGAGTTAACCTTGGAAAGTAAAGGCCTTTGGAAAAAAAACATATATGCCTATCAAAAAGGGTACATGGGGTATGTAAACTGTTTAGGTCAAGGGTTTGCATACCCTTTACTCCCTTTCTAATAGTGATATTTGTTTTTTCCCTATTTGCCTTTGCTTTCTGGGCTTAATTGCTGAAGAGGCATAAGATAAAGGTGAACACTTACATTGTTATATATAGGTCAGAAGTGAGATAGATTCTAGCCAAAAAGCCTAGAAAATCTTGACACATCCCAAATTACATCGATACTTGATGTGGGAAGTACTACTCTATTAGATAGAGTTTAGACCAAGTAGCTCAGAAACTCTTACCTTGAAGAGTCTAGGACTGATCTCACATTGTCGAATTTTAAAGCTTTTTACTTGGTGCTACCTACTCAATACAAAAAGTAGGAGATAAACCTTCGATCAGCGTAATAATGGGTTTTCCAAAAAACATAACTTGAGAAAAGCAATTTAATGTTACCTTGAATGTTTTATCGTGTCGTGACTTCACAAAAACCGGTATTCGCTTGATCATGTATGAAAATTGGTACAACTAAAATAGTTTATTCATCATATCCATATTGATCTTTTGGAAGTAATTTCCGTAGATATGGGTACTTCCTAAAAAAGGAGGTTTTTACTTAGGGATCCATATCTCCAAAAGTTACTTCAAAAAGAATAATAGAGTAGGAACCGTGAATCAAAGCAATGGGTTGACAACTTTTGGTAACAAGAAAGGAACTTTTGATCAAAGAAATAATAGGTTTTCTGAAAAAAAAAACAACTTTAGAAAATCAATTTAATGTCACCTTGAATGCTTTATCGAATCATGACTTAACAAAGGCAAACAAATTGGATGGGTTGAACACTACAAGTAATAAGAGAGGAACCTTCAAAGTGAATGTCGGAAGGATAATGCGAACTAGATGAGGGAAATCCTAACTACCTAGCTAGGTTTCACGAACGAAAATGTGAGCTAGGGCAAGCAAAATCAACTTATGTGGTAGTCACTTAGACCAGGGTCAATTGTATTCACTTGCGCAGTTTTACCTGAGAAGTCAGATAAAGGCTTTTTATGGTGGGGTTCATTTGAAAATGACTCTTGACAGCTAGAAAAGGCAACAAGAGTTATAAGGTTATGATAGTGGGTTTCATTCAAACAAACTAAATATCAAATGCATTGTGTTTTAGGCATTTAAATAGAAGATGAATAGGTTATCGTGCCTAAGATTTTACATCACGGTTCATTCGTAAGAACTATTTTTTATTTATTTACATTATTATAGTTCTTTATTAATAATCTGAGCTATGTTATATTTAATTTTTAATTTTTTTTGTGCTAATAAAGCCCAAATAATTATATTTTTATATTTTACAAAAATAAAACAAAAAAATATTACTTGAATAAGTCACAAGTTTTAAATGTTCGCAGCATACCTCACATCATCATGCTACTGATAACCAGAAGAGAGGCTTGAATCATCTGGGAGTTTGTCAGGATCATGGTAGCTAATCTCATATGCATCAACGATGAGATTTGCTTTCTTGTTCATACTCGAAAAATATCCAAAGAGCCTCATCAAAGCATGGTAAATGGATTCTACATGATGCATTATTGCCTCCACTTGAGGGAGCAAAAGAAGAGGAGGTGGAGGTGAAAGAGGTGGTAGAGGTTATGTAACATCATCTCTAATTAACCCTAAGCTTAACATGATTTTCAAAAATGTCTTCTAAGATGACCTTGATGGGAAAGAATGAACTGAAATGCATGCGCATCTAAATGAGTTCCTCAAATCCATATAATGATCGATCCCTATAAAAGAATTCCTCAAATCCACAATCCAAAGAAAGTGAATAAACATTTTAGGTCATTGTTATGAGTGTAAATAGTCTATTAAATATTGCAAATGTACACTATCGTAATCAAGTAATAGAGAAGTGAGTAGAGTATCGTTCCTATAAGGATTGATAACTAATTACCAAAATGAGTAATTTTAACTCTATTTAGTGGATTGATTAGTGGAAGACTACATATTTACAATTGAAAGAGTGCATATATATAATACAAAAACAGCGACAACAAGATCATGCAAATCAAACATTTTTCAAAGAAGTTTGAAAAAATTTTGACACGAAGGACTAGCATAATTTGCGTGAAGAAATTAACAAAAAGAGGAAAGAAAATCAAATTTATTGAGAAGATAAAACATATTAGACAAAAGCTACTGAAAAGATAAGATAGATTAGATAAAAGCATGATTATGTACAGTAGTTGTGATTTTGTCCCATACTTCCTCTGGTTTTACATCCAGTAACGACTAAAAGGAGAATCAATGAGATCAGTTGCTTCTCTATTTGGAAGTCTTTCTGAATATGTAAGTAAATTAAAGTTCAAACGGTAACTAGATGACATTGGTGACAAGAAGAAGAGAGGCCTAGCAATAAAAGCAAAAGAAGAAAATTAAGATGAGGATGAGGAGTTTGACGATGATGAAATGGGTCTAATCATAAAATGATTTAGAAAGTTCTACAAGAGAGGTCAAGGATTTAAACACTTTCAGAAAGGAGGAACTAGCAGCAAAGATTATATCATTTGCTACGAATGTGGAAAACTAGGACATATCAAATCAGAATGTCCAGAACTGAATCAAAAGAGAAAAGAAAAGAGAAAAGGCAAATTCTTTAACAAAAAGAAGGCCTTTGTATCTGCTATATGGGGTGATAGTTCTTCTGACGAAGAAAGTGATGAAGAAGAAGTAGCCAATATATGTCTTGTTACTCAAGAAGAAACAGAAGAAGAGGTAAATGATTCTAATCCTACCTATGATGAATTACTTTCTGAGTATAATGCCTTACATTCTGAATTCATCAAAGTAGTTAAAAAATTAGTTGTTTTCAAAAAGAAAAACAAAGTTCTTGAAATTGAACTTAAAGAAAGTTCAGAAAAGGATTGTGAAAATTGTTCTTCTTTGAAAAAGAAAAACACTGATCTCACAAAAACTCGTGAAAAATTTACACAAGGAAGTAAGATGCTAAATGTTATTTTAAAAGCTCAACGATTTGTAAATGACCGATCTGGAATTGGATATGATCCAAAATCAGATAGAAGGAAAGGTAGAAAGAAAGCAGGAGGTAAGTCATATTTGAATTATTTCCAGCATTCTGTGTATACATCAAATCCTTTTGTATTTTGTAATTACTGTAATAGAAAAAGTCATTATACCTCTTCATGCATTCATAAGAAGAAAGGAATGATAGGAACCTACAAATGGGTACCTAAAGGAACATTTGTTTCGAAGATTTCCGGTACTAACCCAAAAGGACCCAAAAAGAAGTGGGTACCTAAGACTTAATCGTATTTAATTGCAGATATGTCTCAAAGCATCCAAAAATAACAAGTGGTACATAGACAGTGGATGCTCTAGACATATGATCGGTGATTTCAAAAGTTTTACCAAATTGCAACCTAAAGAAGGTGGAAAGGTAAAATTTGGAGGAAATCAAACCAGAAGGATAGCAGGAATTGGTGAAATTAAAAATGACAAAGGCATACAAGTCAAAGACATATACTATGTTGAAGGATTGTGCCATAACTTGCTGAGTGTGAGTCAAAGTGCAGACAAAAACAACTGGGTAATATTTGACTTAGAGGAATGTCTAATTATCAACAAGAATGACTTACTACATGATAAGAAGAATATCAAGGCTAAGCTCAGAGCAAAAAGGCAAGGTAATTGTTATACTCTAGATTTTAGTATAAATGAATCTGAAAATTGTTTTCTGAGTAATGCCAATGAAAGTTGGCTATGGCATAAGAGATTGGCTCATGTCAATATGCATTAATTAGGCAAACTACTCAAAAAGGATTTAGTTCTTGGATTACCCAAAGTAAATTTAAAAAATGACTTGATTTGTGACGCATGTCAAAAGGGTAAACAAACTAAATCATCATTCAAATTGAAAAATAAGATTTCAACAAATAGACCACTACAATTATTTCATATGGATTTAGTTGGCCCAGCAAGAGAAAGAGTCTTGGTGGCAACTTATATTCGTTGGTCATTGTTGATGATTTCTCCATATTTACATAGGTTATTTTTCTATCATCAAAAGATGAAACCTTTGAAGAATTTATTGTTTTTGCCAAGAAAGTGCAAAATGATAAAGGTATGTCCATTGCAGGTATTAGGACCAATCATGGTGGAGAATTTGAAAATCAAGCCTTTGAAGAATATTGTGATACTAATGGCATTGATCACAATTTCTCTGCTCCAAGGACACCTCAACAAAATGGAGTCATGGAATGTAAGAATAGAGTACTTACTGAAATGGCTAGAGCAATGTTAAATAAAAAGAATGTGTCTTAAGTTTTCTGGGTTGATGTTATGAGTACAGCGTGCTATATTTCAAATAGAGTTTGTATTAGAACAAAACTTGGAAAGACACCATGCGAGCTGTACAAAGGAAGGAAGCCAAACATTGCTCATCTACACATCTTCGGTTGTAAGTGTTTCATTCATAATAATGGTAAAGATAATTTAGGAAAATTTGATTCTAAATCTGATGAAGGAATTTTCCTAGGATATTCTAACCGAAGTAAAGCATATAGAGTTTTCAATAAAAGAACATGTGTTGTTGAAGAATCAATTCATACTGTATTTAATGAATTTTAATCCTCTGACAAAACCATTGATGAAGAACAGGAAGTTGTTTTAAATCAAGAAAATGGTCAATCTATTTCTAAATCTCTTATTCCAGTAGTCGATGAAACCAAGGAAGAAAAGCAATCATTAGGACAACCTAAAGCCTAGAAATACAATAAAAGTCATCCCTTAGATCAAATCATAAGAGATGTGAATAAAGGGATCAAAACTAGAAATAGAATTTTCAATGAAGTAAGTTTTTCTGCATTCATTTCTAAGATTGAACCTTTTAACATTGATGAAGCCCTATCAGACAATGATTGGGTTATAGCAATGCAAGAAGAACTAAATCAATTTGAAAAAAATCAAGTTTGGGATTTGGTACATCAACCCAAGGATCATCCGATCATTGGCACTAAATGGGTATTCAAAAACAAACTCGATGAATCCGTAATTATTGTCAGAAATAAGGCAAGATTTGCGACCAAAGGCTATAATCAGGAAGAAGGAATTGATTATGAGGAAACGTATGCTCCAGTAGCTAGATTGGAAGCTATATGGGTACTCTTAGCCTTTGCATGCATCAAAGGATTCAAACTCTATCAAATGAATGTAAAGAGTGCATTTCTAAATGGTTACATCATGGAAGAAGTAACTAAACCTAACCATGTTTTCAAACTCAAAAAGGCTTTATATGGTTTAAAACAAGCTCTTAGAGCATGGCATGAAAGGCTCTGTAAATTTCTTATTGATCAAGGTTTTGTATGAGGAAAAGTTGATACTATACTTTTTACAAAATGAAAACGTGATGATATTTTAATTGTTCAAATATATGTTGATGATATTGTTTACGGGGCTACTAATGAATCTCTGTGTAAGGAATTTTCTAAGAAAATGCAGGGAGAGTTTGAGATGTCAATGATGGGAGAATTGAATTTCTTTCTCGGTTTGCAAATCAAACAAAGAAAGAATGGAATCTTCATATCTCAAACAAAGTATTTAAAAGAGTTATTGAAGAAGTATGGAATGGATGAAGCAAATGGAACGGACACACCTATGAGCTCAACTACGTTGCTTGATGCTAATGTCGAAGGGAAAGACTACAACATCACAAAATATAGAGGAATGATTGGATCATTACTCTATCTCACGGCAAGCAGACCAGACATCCAATTTAGTGTTGGCATATGTGCAAGATATCAATCAGCACCAAAGGAATCACATGCTGAAACTGTCAAATGAATCTTTAGATACCTTGCTGACACACCACAATTGGGTCTGTGGTATCCCAAAGGAAGAAATGAATATCTAGTTGCATATTCAGATTCTGATAATGGAGGATACAAGACAGACAGAAAGAGCACCAGTGGACAAAGACAACTTCTTGGAGGATCCCTTGTATCATGGTTTAGCAAGAAACAAAATATAGTGTCTCTTTCGTCAACGGAAGCCGAATATATTGCAGTCTCAAGTTATTGTGCACAAGTGATATGGTTAAAACAACAACTACAAGATCTTATTATTTATCTCAAAGAAATACCAATCTATTATGACAATACCAGTACAATAAGCTTGGCAAAGAATCCAGTTCAACATTCTAGAACCAAGCATATCGATGTCAGACATCACTTCATCAGAGATCATGTGCAAAAGAAAGATGTGAAAGTGATATTCATTCCTACTCATCTTCAACTAGCTGACATCTTCACCAAACCTCTTGCAAAAGATCAATTTCTATATATTAGAAGAGAATTGGGAATGGTAAATCCCAATGAATTGTAAGTTATTTCAGTTTCTCATAATGTTAGATAAAGTTATTTGATAATGTTTTGATGATTACTAATTTAAGCATCGGAGTATGTAGAAACTTGTTTTGCAGGAAGATTGAAACTCTGTTCTGAGAAATAAAAACAAAGGTTATCAGAGGACACCATTACTGGAGTGTCAACTTCAAGTAATTTCTAACAGTGCAGCATTACCTGAGGGACAACTTGAAGTAAAAGAGCATATTACTCGAGTGAGTACTCGAGTAATGGTCTTCCAAAACTGGAAGTAACATATCAAGTTACCTGGAATTTAAATCAAATGGTTCATTTGGTGAGAAATGAACAGTCAAAAGTAGCAAAGATAGGTTACCCGAAGGAAGCCTCGAGTAAACTTTAAGCTTACTCAAGTACGGCCTCGAGTAACTGCAGGTAAAGATCACAAACTCGATGAGAATCAACTCAAATCTATTCTTAAACAGTTATCAAATGATCGAGGGAACATACATGGATAATTACAATATTATTCATACCAGGTACGCAATTTAAATGAATTATTTTAGAAATTTTCTATATGATCACTCAAGTAGGGACTCGAGTAAGCATGATATTTACTCGAGTAAGGCCTCGAGTAACGTCGGGTTCTAGGTCTTTATCAGTCGTAAACTCGGTCATTTCCACAAAATCTTCTCAAGTAAATCACCCAGTCCTCTCACAAAAAGTTTTCACAATCTCTTCCTTACTTGATTTCCGTCAAAACCCATCAAATCTGAGCTCCAAAAACTTCCTATTTTGTTCAGATTCATCTTACCCTAACTCGTGACTTCTCACTCTGTTTTTTGAGTTTTCAAGGTTTTCTCTGAATCAAAATGGTTAGAACCAAAAACCTTACTCCGATAGACTCTTTTGGATCTCCACAACTCTCTGATCCTCTTTCTTCTCCTCCTAGAAAGAGACAAAAACTCACACCTAGATCAAAAGCCAAAATTCAACCAAAACCTCAACCGAAACCAAAGGAGAGAGGAGTTGTGATCAAAGAGCCAGTGGTCACAAGGGCTCAATCAAAGAAGAGCACCTCTACTGGGAGAGGCAAAAGTGCCAAGTCTCCTTCTCTTCCATGTTCTGATTCTTTTACTCCCTCTTTCACTCCAAAACCCTCCAAAAAGCCCAAGTATGATGTAAATGTGGCGAAGGCAATGGCTGTAATTCTTGATCAACTAGAGAAGGGGCAATCATCCAAGAAGTCAGAATTGCCAGAAGAGGAGATCACTAAACCTCCAAAGGGGTTCAATGTCAACAAACTAGAAGAATCTCAGAAGTATCTCACACAATTTTCAAGAAGAAAAGTCTGCAAAACTCACTGTGTGGATCTCAAAGTACTTCAGGAGGTATTGAAGTATGATCTAAGTCCCTTTCTTGAACCTTTTATGCCTTGGCTATCAATTAGCTTCCTTTTTGCACAAAAGTAGTGACTCATTTTTACTGCAATTTAGAAATCCTAGATGAACCTAATAAGACTTCTGCAGAGGAAGAAATGACCACTACTGTTAGAGGCCAGAAAATCCTTATCTCACCCTATAGGATTAATGTTTGGTTAGGAATAGAAAACCCTCCAGATGACATCTACTCCAAACTTGAACCAAACCAAATTTTCTCTGTTCTTAGACCTGGTAAGCTTATGGGTCCTCTAAACTTCAATCCTAGTGACATGTGTGATCATCACAGGGTTCTATGGTATATTTACTCTAGATCCCTTGTGAACAAGGCCAATAACTATACCCATTTTTCTGACTGGGACTATAGGTGGTTTGCTTCTTTACTTCTGAAGGAACAAAAGGATTTGGGGGAATACATATTTTCTGAGATGAAGAGGTACAGGATAGATGGGAAAGCCACTACTCCTATGCCATATCCTCAAATTATTTCGCTTATACTGAAGAAAAATAAGATATGGTACTTAGAGAGTAAAGAGTACATTGAGAGGGTTTCTCTAATTGGATGAAACCAGATTGGGAAGCTAAATATTGAAATTCCTCTCAAGGGTCCTTTGGAATCTAGTTCTAAGAAGAAGAAGAAGACAGAGACTGAGAAGAGTAAAATGGATGACACTCAGTCTTCTGCTCCAGCTGCCACTACCTCTTCACCTTCTTTCCTCAATGCCACACTTCAACACTTCATGAAAAATATGCTCAAGCGATTTCATATAGACATCGCCAACACCAATGCTGAGTTGATAACTCACATAAATGACAAGATGGCTGAGTTGGTTGAGAGGATGGATAAAAGACATGAGGAGTTATTAGCTGAGCAACGTGCCCAAGGTGAGACCCTCAAGTTGATTCTGGCAATGTTAGACTCTATGGGTCCTGGACTTTCTGCTGGTCCATTATCATCTGCACCTGAGGCTTCTTCACGTCTAAAGAACATCCCCTCTGAGGTTCATCATGCTGAGGTTGAGCCAACTATCCCTGAGATATCCTTTCCCAAACCTCCAGTTTCTAGTCTACTTGAACCAAGACCCTCTGCACTTAAATTCCCCATCATTCTTCCTAGAGACATCCTATGCTCAGTGGATGATCCTGAAACAAATGAAACTATTCACATCACCATTAAGGATTCACCACCCAGAGCACAGCCACAACCCATACCTTCACCTATTCCTTCTCCCACTCATACAGAGGAAATCTCTCCCTTATCCTCTGATCATCATACTCCAGGTGCCACTAAAGAGGTTGAGACTACCTCTATTGTTGCATATCAGTCACCTCCAGTTCCTCCAAGAGATGACATTCATATCCCTCCACTAAATCTTCCTGAACCAGAATCTTCCAGCTCCACTTCTGACTCTTCTAGTTCAGATGGCTTCTTGGTCCTTCCTGTCAAGCCCATATCTGTAGTCAAGCCTTCCGATCCTCCACTTGATTGATGAAGACAAAAAGGGGTAGAAGAGCTTGAGTGATTTTGTAGAGTGCTTGAGTTTTTGTGAAGTTTCTGAGTTCTTTTAAGTTTTCTTTCATTTTGGGTATATGGGTGTACATGGGATTTAGGGAGCTTTTCATAGAGCTTTTTCATATTTGTAATGCAATTTTAAATTCAATGCAAGCTTCTTTAAGTTATAACTTCAATTTAAGTCTATTTAAGTTTTTAAGTTATAATACATTGTGGGACTAATGAGTTTATTATGTATGCAAGGTGAATATGTTATGTTTTCAACCTTTTCCAAAACACTTTGAATCGACACTTAACAAGTTATTTCAAAAAGGTTTTCAAAATTACCATTGACTTCAAGAAGTGTTTATTTGAGAACTTAATTTCAAAAACTTTGTTCAAAATCACCAAGTTTTGTCATCATCAAAAAGGGGGAGAATGTTAGATATCTTATGTTTTGATGATAACAAAGAATGGTATGAAAAAGATTTGACAAACAAATAAGTTTGAACAGAGTAATAATAGGGCAAATCATCACTTGAAGTAAGCACTAGAGTAATAAAGAAAGGCCAAGATAAAAAGCTGAGAAACTTCATCACTGGCAAAATTTCTAAAGGGTTACTCGAGTAAGTACTCGAGTAATAAGACCAAAACTTGAAGTAACCAGAGTTAACCTCCAAGTAACCTGCCAACGTTACTCGAGTAGCTACTCGAGTAATCAGATATAAGACTTGCAGTTGCTCTCAGCCTGCCAACGTTACTCAAGTAGCTACTCGAGTAACCAGCTAAATCACTTGCAGTTGCTTTCGGCCTGCCAACGTTACTCAAGTAGCTACTCGAGTAACCAGCTAAATCAGTTGCAATTTACTCGAGTGAGTACTTGAGTAACCAGGTAAAAGACTTCCAGTTGCTCTCGGCCTGCCAACATTACTCGAGTCTGTACTCGAGTCCCCTGCTTCAAGAAAAATGTTGCTCTCGGCATTTTCAATCCTGTCAATGTTACTCGAGGAGCTACTCGAGTAACTTACTGTGGTAAGCAAAACTTGAAGGTAATACTCGATTAACTTGATATGCTTTTATCACACTTCACTCAAGGCACTACTCAACTATGCAGGTATTCAACTACTCTTTATCAAATATTTGAACTGGATTACTCGAGTCAGTAATCGAGTAATCTGCATACTTATTTACACTGCACTTGAAGTATGTACCCGAGTAAGCTATACAGAAAATTTATGTTTACTCGAGTAAGTACTCGAGTAACAGGGTAAGGAAACTTGAAGTGTTCTCAGCCATGAAATCCTGCCAACATTACTGGAGTGAAGCATCGAGTAACCTGAAGTTTATTTGAGACATTACTCGAGTTGCTACTCGAGTAACCTATGAAGAAAAGTGTGCCATACCCGAGTAAGCACCCGAGTAAACAAGTATTTCCAAGGTTTGTAAATTTGTTTACTTCATACACTACTTGAGTTATGTGATGTTCATTCATTAACTTGCTATCATTACTCTCACGATGATACTCAAGTAAGTACTCAAGTAAACTTAATGAATACTCGAGTAACTACTCCAGTATGCAAGTCCAAAACTTCAAAAATCATTTCCAAGTTCATTGATTTGTTTCCTATATGATTAACCCTTCACTGTATTAGTATTCTTAGTATATCCACAGATAAACAATGAAGAGATCTTACCAAATTAGGAAAGTCAAAAGCAACATTCAAACGCTACCTACCGCCACCTACCACAAACGGATAGTTTTCAAATACTGGAAAAGTCAACAGTAGCTGTGCACGCTCTAACGGGCGAGAAGAAAATGTTCCAATGATCACTACCAACACATCTATATATATGGGAACATCCAAACAGAGATAACAACAAGAACACACACACGAACCCATTATCAAGTTCAATACTCTGTTTTACATATACTTGTAGTTCTGTATTTCAGTGATTCTTATTCACTCTGTGAGAGAGATAGTTCATTCAAACTCAATATTTCTTATTGAGGTAACTTAAGGTTATGGAACCTTGAGTTGGGATTGGATTACAACTTGTAAGGGGGAGCGAGTGTCCAAGTGAAGGAACTTGCTTGTACTGAGGTGCCAATAACCCACTGAATCTTGGAAGTTATAGTGAAACTCTCAGAGATATTCTAAGGACTAGACGTAGGTCAAAGTGGTTGTGGCCGAACCAGTATAACTCCCGGTGTACACTTCGGTGATATTTCTCCTTACTCTTTACTGCATTATATTCACCGTCAAGTTTTTATATTTGCAACGAAATTTTTAGTATCACCCAATTCACCCCCCCTCTTGGGTGAAACGCTTGCTCTAACAAAAGAGAACTCTTTAATAAATAGTTCATTTTATACTTATAATTACCATCCTTTAAAGAGAGAACTACTTAAAAAGTATGATTTTAATTTAAAAAACCTATTGTTTTTTTGATAGGTAGATGGTAAAGGAACCAATGACTAGAGACTGGAGGTGAGCAAATTAGAACCAAAATTGAAACCAAAACAAAACCGAACCAAACTCATTTTGGTTTTTTCATCATGGTTAATTAGGTTTTTTGTTAAATATTCAGTTTTTATTTTTAAAAATTGTGGTTTTGGGTATTTGGTTTAGATATATATTAGAATAACTTGGTTAAAATCAATATATATATATATATATATAAGATTTATATTTAATAGATACTATTTGATAAATGCATATTTTCTATTTAAATTGGTATAAATTTTGAATTATATTAGATCATATCTTTTATATTTTTTATATCTATTTAATTTATTTTATATATTTTCCTCCTAAAAAGTAATTACTGAACCAATTGTATTTTCAACTGTTCTAAATTAATTATGCTTGTGGACTAGTTTCAATATGTTTTGTCTAGAAAACTATAATTTAGACATGCTTAAACATTTGACCGATCAAAAAGTTGATGCGTGCCTAATATACCTTTCACGTTGAGACCTAGACATGCCGCAGTCTTGCTTGTCCTTGAACATCATTTCAATCAATCATACTCACCTTTAATATCTAAACTTTTACTTCAATCCCTGAAGTTTCTCCTTCATTTTCTATTTCGTGAACTAAATATTTTCGTACTTTCATTTTATCACAAGTGCACGAAGAAGAACCATACTTCAGTTTCATTTTAACAGTTACCTAATGTAAATATCTTTGGTGTGGTTTTTTTGTAGTTTCTATGTATTTTGTTAATTTTTTAAAAAAAATTAAATACTCATCATTTTAATCATTTTAATATTTACACGAACTCATATTTTGTTTTACTCACATCATAGGATGTCAAATATGGATTGTAGTTGGATAAATTTTAAGCAAACAAGCACTGAGCATTGTAATAGATTAGGGAGGTTTTGGAATTTCTTAATAGAAATTCTTCACATGCTGATGTTTAGGGGAGGTTTTTTCCCCATGTATGAAATGTCTGAATAGTAGGCGACTAATTCCTATGGAAATATACACCCACTTAATTTGTGAGGGTTTTATGAAGAGTTATGCAGTATGGGTATGACATGGTGAAGAAGTGGAAAGGCCAATAAAATCTCAACAGTGGCAAGAGCCATTTCATCATAAGTACGATGCTATGGATACTAGTGATAGGATGGAGGACATGATTTATGATGCTAGAGTAGGCACTTTTGCACATGCAAGTGTGTGTGGTGATTTGTACAGCAATATTGAGAACCCATTATACCTAGGTTGCGAAAAATACCAAGTATTGAATACTTTAGTGTATTTGGTAAGCTTGAAAGTATGACATAGGTGGAGAGACGGTAGTGTTTCAGAGCTACTTAAGGTTGTAAAGGACATGCTCCTTGATAGAAATTCTCTATAAAAGTGCTACTATGATATAAAGAAAAATTTGTGTCCCCTTGGTATGGAGTATGAAAAGATTCATGCATGTCCTAATGACTACATATTGTATAGAAAAGATTAAAAGGGCTTGTCAAGTGTCTGATATGTTACATAACAATTTACAAATCGAAGAAATCCCTATTAAAGGTGTTGTGGTACCAATCAATTATACCAAGTATAAAGTGACTATTTGCTAATAAAGAGGATGTGAAGAATTTGTCATGGCATGCAAATGACAGGATTGTAGATAGAAAGGTTAGACAATTGGCAAATGCTATGAAAGGGAATAAAATTGATGAACTATTTCTTCATTTGGCCCAAGAGCCAAGGAACAATAAGGCTTGTACTAAGTATGGATGACATGTATCCTTACGAGAACTTAAGCAGCATGCATAATTCATGGCCTATTTTGTTGATGATTTACAACCTTTCTCCTTTGCTATGCATGAAATGCAAGTACATACTATTGTCAATGTTGATTTTTAGACTGAAACAATTAGGGAACAATATAGATGTCTACTTAAGGTCCTTAATCGAAGACTTGAAAGAGTTGTGGGATGAAGGTGTGGATGTTTATGACGCTAATCTGAAGGTGGTTTTCAATCTTAAAGTGATGATAGTTTTCACTTTTAATGACTTCCCTATGTACAGATACTTGTTAGGCTATAGCGTTAAAGGCCATAAAGCATGCCTAATTTGTGAGGCAAGGACATGTTATCATTAACTTCAACAAGGTAGGAAGATAGTATACTTTTGTCATATGAGATTCCTTAGGCCCGACTACCCATATCATAGATTGAAGAAAAAATTCTTTGGGGGTCAAGAACTTGTGAAAGCTCTAGAGCCATTGACTGGAGACTAGATGTATGAATAGGTGAAAAACACCAACACTATCATCGATAAGTCTAAAAAGAGTAAGGGTACTAATAAGAACATATGGAAAAATAGGTTTATCTTCTTTAACCTCCTATATTGGTGAAAGTTTGATGTGAGGCATTGTATTGATGTCATACATGTGGACAAAAAAGCACATGACAATTTTGCTAGAACACTTCTGAACATACAAGGTAGTGCCAAGGATGGGGTGGAATCAAGATTAGATTTGCAAGACATAGGAATATAAGAGAATCTCCACCGAATGCTATATGGTAAATGAATTTATTGTCTTGTAGCTCCTTATATTTTATCAAAGGAAGAGAATATAAGCATATGTTAGTGTTTATATGGCATTAAAGTACCTTTCAATGATTATAAGAATGTTAAGAAGCTTTTTTCAAAGAAAGATTTGAGACTAGTAGGACTAAAGTCTCATAATTGCCACATCCTAATCAAAAAACTACTCCCAGTAGCCATTTGAGGCATTCATAATAATGAGTTAAGACATATGTGTTCAGACTTTACTTATTCAATGCTATATGTAGCAAGGTCCTTAAGCTCGAAAAGTTGGATGAAATGGAACATAAGGGATATATGATCTTGTGAAAATATGAGAAGCTATTTCTTCCTTTATTTTTTGATAGAATAGTTCACCTGGGTTATCTAGTCAGAGAGAAAAAGTTTTGTGGCCCACATCTATTTATACTAGATGTACCCATTCGAAAGAACTTTGAAAATCCTAAAAGGGTATGTGAAGAACCCAAACTAGTTAGAAGCATAAATTGTTCGGAAATATGTTTCAGAAAAAGCTATGGAATTTGATTTGTAGTACCTATCAAAAGTAAAACCAATTGGGGTTCCTAGTAAATGTAGAGTTGAAGAACGCAGTAAATGCCATGCTTCAATGAAGAGCGTGGATCGACATAAAATACAACAAGTGCACATACACATCTTGAATAATATTCATGAAGTTGAAGAGTACATACAGGCTCATAAAGAACATGTTTTGAAGGAAAATGGTAGAGATAGAATGACTAAGAAAAGGCTAATTAGTGAGCATAATGAAACTTTTACACAGTGGTTTAAAGAAAAAGTTAAAGTAAAGGGCTATGCTTCGGATACAGTGAGAGCTTTGTCCCATGGTCTTATGTTAGATGTGATAATTTGGTAGTCATTTGACATCAATGGGGTATTCTTTTTATACAAAGATGCTAGATAATAAAAGTACTCTATAGAATATTGGTCTGATGTTAGTAGTTGAGTCTATGCACTTCTTAAATTTGAAGAACAAGAATCCTAAATTGGCTGCCATGCCTTATTATGGGGTCATTGAAGATATATGGGAGGTGGACTAGGCCAAATTTACATTGCCGATTTTCAAGTGCAAGTGGGTTGACAAGAATAATGGTGTTGAGGTTGATGAGTTAGGATTTACACTTGTTGATTTTAATAGTAGACGGTTCGATGATGAGCCTTTCAGTATCGTATACTAGGCTAAATAAGTAGATATCACTGATCTTGCAAAAAGACGATAGTCCGTGGCTCTTCAAAGGAAAAGGGTGATAGATTTTGATGACCCCAATTATTCAAATATTGATGTTTCCAAGACTCCTTTTTTTTTCTAGAGGTCTTCTTGAATTAAATAAGGAAGATAAGCTGGATGATGAATATGTTGTCTTGTAACTTAAACATTTTTTTATAACAGGAATATAGATGATGATAGTGTCAATTAGAGAGGGCAAACCAATAACTCTCATGATGAGGCTAATGTAGATTAGTTCGATCCAACCACCCATAATACACTGATCATTATTAATGTCTTGAATGTTATGGGTTGTCTAAGCTCAAGCATGTCTACACAGAGGATGCCTTGTAGTGATTAATCTAAGATTACCTCCTACTCTAGTTAAGGAAGAAGGAGAAGGGGGACTAAAATGAGAAAGGGAAACTTATCTCCTAATGCTAGGATAAAGATTCTAATTGAATTTACTAATAAGTGAAGACCAACTAGGAAAAATGCAACTACCTATAAACGTTACCTCGGTGCCCTCGTACGCATCAAGGTGCCTATCATTGCAAATACTTTGGAAAAGGTTTCAGATGGTGTTAAGGACCTACTTTGGGCTACTATCTTGGTACAAAACACATTTTGAATTTACCATATTTTGACCTATGTTGTCTAGTAATAATAACAATTGCTGTCATATTGCTATCCATTTCAATGACATGCAATGTAGATCATGTATTATGTTCCAGATATTCAAGCGTTGAAGGAACATACCCTTTCTTGCTTGATTGAACATTTATGGGTGTTCAAGACACAATTAGCATGTGATTTTATTAATGTCTAGGTAGAGGAAGGCAAGCCTCGTCCTACTCTATTTGGTAAGTATCCATCTATTACTGAAGAAGATTAGGCAGAATTTTGCCAATTGTGTACTACACCAATAGCTATGGTGAGTTTAACTATGTTGGGTGTTTTTCTCGAATGATTCATTTTTGCTATTAATTGGTATTTGACTTTTATGATTCTTACTTTTAGGAAAAAAGGGAAAAAGTAATTAAAATTGGCAGAGAGAATATTTGCTCACATATAATGTCTCGAGGTGATTATGCTAAGGCAACTAAGGACCTAATGGAGGCAAGCAGAGGAAGTTAGAACAGGTAGTAAAAGATGATCCTTTAGTTATGCTTTCTCTACCTTCTCTAGTCTGCCACAAAAGGACATGCTTGTACACTTACCAAATGAAGAGCAAGTCATACATGAGTGAAAGTTCTCATAAAGCTACTAAAAAAATTGTAAGACACGTTACTGTTTTAGTTAAATTAGACAACTAAGCATAGTATTCATACTTATGTTTATACTATATATGTAACAGGATAAGCTTACAACAAAAGTAGTTGAGGGATCTGCATGCCTGAGGAGAGGAATAAATTTTTTATTATTGCAATAGGCAAACAATATCATGGAGGGTGTGTCAAGGGTGTTGGATAAGCGGTTGGCTTAAAAGAGTATTTTGGAAACAAACTTCACAAAATCCCGAGAACTTACTGATTGTGGAGGAGGTCAATGTGTTGTTAGCCACAGTGAAGGTAGAGATAGAACCTTCATTTAGTGCTCAGATACAAAAGGTGAAAGAGGAGATGGACGCAATGTTTACAACAAGTAGACAGGAACCAACATGTGTCACTAAGACACAATCCCATATAGCTCTCTAAAGAAGCAAAGGGAGTTGATGCATTGCTGAGATCTTATAGATGGTGATGGAGATGAACCTTGTGATCTATTTCTGGAGGATCCTCATAAAAGACTAGTAGAACATGGCAACATCCACAACCTTAGCCCAATCGTCAACCAAGGAACTTAAAGATGACCAAGTGATAGTGTTAGTTCTCGAGGTTATAGTAGGAAAAGCTTCTATCCCATTCCACATTGATGATATGAAGAGAGTGGAGGCTGTAAAGAACGGTTTCTTCATGTGGCCGAGGAATCTTATGTCAAAGGTTCCCACTGTAGTCACCTATGCATACCTAGGCGAACCTGGATCCCCTGATACAATTCCACCTCCCAAGTACACTATCAATCATGCATGGGTTTGTTGTACTTTGATGATGACTGCCAACCCAAATAAGTATATCTGGATGTATCTATTACGGGCCATGTTTATGAGCCCAATCAGTACCCTTTTCTTGATAATAATGATTTGAAGTGCCTCTTTGTCTAAAGACAGTAGTTGACTAGTTTGTGCATTCATGAATGGACTCCTCATAAATTTTATGTTTCTTTTTGCTTCTTCTCTATTGTCTAAGGCTATATTTCTTGCCCTATTAGATCTAATTTTTCCCCTCTAACATTTTACTGTGTTTATCATTTTTTTCATTTTTATATCACACCTACTTTCTTCTCTATGTTACTATGGATGCCTCTGTGTATGTATATTTTCTTTTTCCCTACTCTCGTTGTCACAGTATTATGTATAGATTATATAAACCCACATAGCCTCCACACCCAATTACCTCTCTTTTCTATTATTTTTTCCTCTTGTTTGGTGTCTTGTAGCCTTCTCAACATTTTTATTTTGCATTTCTCTTCCTTCATTGGCTTCTATTTTATCTTGTGTGTATGTCTTGTCATTCTTCATTGACTCCTTCACACCATCAACGCAAAGTATATCATGCCCCTACTTTCCCATGGTATTTTCATCTTATTAGTTTTAACCCATTTTCTTTCCTTATGTTCATTGTGTGCATGGGTCTCATATGTGCGTCAATATACATATTTCTTCTGTAATACCCTGAATTTTGAGACTCGAGGATAGAGAATAAGCCTGAGATTAGTGGATTGCTAAGCCCCAGTTTAGCAAGATCCCAAATTGTGATTAGGGGTTAATGACTACAAAAGTGGACGTGGTTAGTGATTAATGAACCCTTTTAGAGAATATAAAGAGGATTGTAGTCGCTTGTGTTATGAGCAACACCAAAACCCTGTATTTGAGTTCAATTGTGGATTAACATCCAAATTGACTTAGAATAGAGGGAAGAATTGAATGGGGTATTGTGATGGAAATGGTGTCATGTTGTGGTATTTAATCATTGGAATTGATTTAAATTGGAATGGACACATTGGTTGCAAAACTGGAAATGCTGTCCAGTGAAACTCTATTCTGGGCTGTCAGTTTGTGTGAACGTTTTGAATGACCAAATGGTGTCTACAAATTCTGATAATTTCCAGTCTTATAGTTCATATCTCAAGCTTCAAAATGGACATATAATTTGTGCCATTTAGTTTTGGGAACTGGGAGATATGACTGTCCAAAGTTTGGGATAGAAACTGAACTCTGTTTTGGGGCAGTGATGAGTTTTATGTAATTCTGGAATTGTGTGGTGATTTTTAGTAATGGCCAATATTTTTCCTATGAAGAGGACTTAAATATCTTTCATTTGGATTTGGAATCACCTCATTTTGAGTTTTCTAGAATTAGTTATGATTTTTCAAAGTTTGGGCAGAAAATCTGCCAGAAAATCCGAAAATGGGAATTATGACATCATCTCAATAAAAGATGACATCATCATGGAATTAAATATCTTCTCATCTTCTTCAGCTCTCATTTTCTGTCGTGAGTTTCAGCTGAAATAGAGAGAGAGCATATGGGATCTTTAGAGAGAGAAAGAGGAAGAAATCTCGTAAGATAAGCCGATTTCTCCGACGATCTAGCTCCTAACGCGTATAACTCCGATCCTAAGCTACTCCTTTATGTTCTTTAAGGTTTGGAAGATCTTCCTTTGGTGTTAAAACAGCTAGGGTTTCAGCCAAGACAAGGAAAAGCTAGTGGGAGCTTGAGGTAACTTCCAAACTCTTGTGTATTGACTATTCTGGCTGCTGTGGACAATTTAATCGGTGAAATTTCGCCGGATTGTCATTGGTTTCAAAAATGGAAAATGGGTGTGTGGAGCTGTTATGCTGCCCAAATTGGTACTAAATGGTAGTTCTAACCTAATGGAATAGTCAATAAAGTGGTTAGGAGTAGAAAGGAACGCGTTTACGGAGCCGAAACCGAAAAACCCCAATTTTTCCCGGAGTACATGTATATTTCGGCCAAGGCTATAAATGGGTCTTAGAGTTGGATTTTCAATGATTTGATGATTCCATTGAGTTCAGGAGCAAAAATTAGGTGGGGTTACAGTTGGGCACTTTTTCAGAAAAGGCCGAAAAAGCATAATTACGAAAATGCCCCTGAAACCCTTAAAGTGGGGCTGTCAAGGGTAATTTTGTAATTGACATTGAATTTGATAATTCCGAGTCCGGAAATGGATTCCTTGGGCGAAAATATGTCAGAGTAGCCCATGTCAAAATTTCAAGAAAAGTACAGCCGGACCGGGTACGGCGAGGTCGGGCTGGGTCCCGGGGGTATTTTAGTAAATTTTCAATATAGCCTCATATAACCCCCAGAAACACTTTGGGAGTGTCTAAATAGTACATTTGACATTGTAGGATCGAATGTGAAGCCCCCAGTTGCTGGCACGCAAATCGAGGAGAAAAGACTGGAGGTAGGGAACTTATCTCTCCTGCATGCTCTGATAACTGTGTTAATGTGTTGATGCAAGTTATTGCTTTGCTTGATTATGTGGAATATGTATGAATGATTTGAAGCTATGTTTCAATATATGCTATGGCCATATGTGTATCGTTCGAAGCATTGAGCTTATAGATTTGTCATTGTATGTGTGCATGAGTTATGTGATGCAAGCATGTCATGCATTAAACACTTATCTTGCCTGCATATTGATAATGTTTCCCTATTGAGATTCTCTCGAATCTCACCCTCCCCTACCAACAATTTAGACAGGGCAAGTGGCTCGTGGAGGGAGCGGCTAGGACTCCTTCGAGATGCGAATATGTAATCCCCATTTGAAGAATTGTAATGGGCAATTGTGCCCTGTGTATCTTTAGCGAAGGTATGTACCCGGGATTGCCGGGATGATTATGTTGTGCACTCTGATATTTATATGAATGTGATTTATCTTCGTGTAGTAATTGTATTCGAAATGTGAATATGAGACCAAGTTTATAAATGATTTCGAAAGATATTTTTGAAAACCCCATCATGTGATGGGTTAGTAAATGTTATTTGATTATTATTGGTCTCTATTTCATTTTAATCACGTATTTCAGATATAATTACGGAGGGGGTTACATTTTTGATATCAGAGCTGCAGTTCCTGGCAAAGATGGATTTTGCTAGGATATTTCCCTTATGCCAAGCTAGGGAATGAGTGATGAGTTATGATTGCCTAAGGAATAGGCAATGATTTTTGATTTTGGTTGTTTGTGGTATACACATTTATATCCTTAGTGTTGTAGATATCTGTGATTTGTGGATTATGTGTATACATTATTTGGTTATCCTGAATTTTTTGTGTTTAAAGGCCTTAAGACCTAGGGGGCTGAGGTGCTTTAGGCTGGCAGAGCTATTTGAGTTTATGCTGGGTGGATGATGCTCCGTGGATTTGAGGGAAGTGATTTCCCAGTTCAACTGAGGTTATAGGTTTGAAAGATGAATTGTGATCTAAGGATCAGACTCAATAGTCAAGCTGGTCCTTAGGAGGTTGATATGTCCTATATAGTCTATGGTACCAGGATGTGGTACTAGGTTGGAATTGAAATGTGTATCAAGTATCCTGAGGTTGCTAGTGTTAATCTAGCACTGGGAAAAGTGATTCTACAGAGAATTTGAATTTGAAAGAGTTATCTACAAGGATTCGGAGAGGAGAATGCACCCTATGGGGAGTTCTGATCGGAGAGGGCTACCTACGGTGACACCTGATCGGTTAGGCTATTTGTAAGTCTACTACCTGTGGCTCATCGGTGGTTTCGGTGAGAGGACCGTACCTTCGGGCGGTAGCATACGGGGGGTGAGACTATGTGATTATGTGAGCCGTAAGGCTATTTCTTCACCTGCGGCCCATCGGTGTTGACGGTGGGAGTACCATGCCTTCGGGGCGGTGGAATACGGGGGATGTGTGTGGATCTACTACCTGCGGCTCATCGGTGGTTCCGGTGGGAGGACCGTACCTTCAGGCGGTATCATACGGGGGGTGAGACTATGTGACTTTGTGAAAGCCGCTGTGACGATAAGCCTTAGTGTGCATCCACCGTGATAACGAACCGTAGAGAGCAGTCACCGTGATATTGAATCGTAGAATAGAGCTCTGGGAACGTTGGGAGTATGGGATCTCAATGAAGTGCTGGTCATAGCTTTGATTAATTTGAGTTGAATGGGGCCAAGGTCTGGCACAAATTGTGAATGTTGTCAGTTGTAGTAGGAAATTCCTATGGGACTCCTGTTAAATCAACTTGACATTGTTAAAGCACAGATAAGGCGAAATACCTCAGAGTGTGCAGTAGAAGTGTGATAATGTGATGTGTTTAAGTATAGCATTGAGCAGAGGCTCGAGTTTGCCGAAAGTGCAAGGTGTTAGTGATGGCTTCGGGAAGTAAAACTTTGAAGTCCAGATTAATTTGTGAGAAGGGGTCTTGAAGGATCCCAGTATGTGAAAAGAATTCGTGATGTTGAAGGTGAAGTTGTTAAGATACTTGGTTCTAGCTTTTTGCGATTGTGTACTGTGAGTCCATCTCCCTGGTTGGGCCGGATCGGGTTGGTTCGGTGGGCTGCGCCTGGTAGGCATAGGCTCAGGATGTGACGGATATTTGTGTGTCTTTCACCTGCGGCCGCATGGGGTGATTCCCATAGCGGAGGACCGTTCTGCTGGGACGGTAGTTTACGGAGGATTGACTATCTGGAAGCCAGAGTGGCTTTGTGATTTCCAGAGAGGCAATGTGATATGTGTATGCCAGTGAGGCAACATGTATGTGTGACAATTGTGAACAAGCTGGGATTGAGGTGTGTCGTAGCAGAGCAGAGCTAGTTTAGCTGATGGCGAATTCGACTACATGATCAGGGATTCTTGTTTGTTAGGGCAATTACCCCGGCATGGCCAGCCTAGCTAGCCACCACGTGGGTTGCACTGGTGTTGACCTGAGGCCAAAAGGCGGTGTGTAAAATTAGATTCTGCAATGTACGTTTGGAAGTGGATTTTCTTGTGAGTCCTAGGTGAAAGGTGAGTAACCCAGCTGCCTGCTAGTCCCGGTTAGGGGACGGCCATCGTAGCCCTGATACGTAGTTGACCAGGGGGTGGGCACTCTGAACGGGTGTGACAATAAAATTGTGAGTCCGGTAACCCACGGGCATCCATCGGATGGGTGTGATGTGGGAGCCAGCCACGCAGCGGAAGCATGGGCACCCATTAAGGGGGGTGTGACAATAAAAGGCGCCTGGATAGAAGAAATTGAGATTCTGGAGTGACCAGATGATGTGACATTGTGTTGATACCCAAAAGTCCCGGTTACCACTAGCGGAGTCACTGGTGGGTGTACGAGTGAGGGCGACACCATGAAGTTGATATAGAAGTAATATTGTGTTGATACCCAAAAGTCCCGGTTACCACTAGCGGAGTCACTGGTGGGTGTACGGGTGAGGGAAAGGCTATGGATGTGAATACAGCGAAAGAGTTTGTGTATACAGCTAAGGCCGTCGTTTGATGTATTGAGGTTGTGGTGTTTTGGGGTTACTCCTGGAAAGAGTAACTAGTTTAAGTTAAGCAGAGTGGTGGCCTATGCCACCCAACTGCCAAGATCTTATGATATGGCACATAAGTTAGAGCCTCTGGATATTGAGATGCACTAGCCACTCATGAATTACGGGGCTTGCGACGATTGTGGTTATGTGATGATGGTGTTGTGGCAATCGTATATGGAAGCAATTGTATCTGTTTGGCAAAATGTATGGTAATCGCGTATGTGTGGCAACCGTGATATGGGCCGATTGCAGTTTGGGGCAATTGAGTTGCATTCATTGTTTGAGATTCTTGCGAGAATCGGATTTGTGGAGTATCATTTGTGTGTGGGTGGTCTAGAGGAGACCATCCCAATATGAAATGAATTGTGAAACGGAAGCTGTCGTGAAGAAGCATCCGTAGTTTTTGGATTAAGTAGTATGACAAATTTCGAGGACGAAATTTATTGAACGGGGGGAGAAATGTAATACCCCGAATTTTGAGACTCGAGGATAGAGAATAAGCCTGAGATTAGTGGATTGCTAAGCCCCGGTTTAGCAAGATCCCAAATTGTGATTAGGGGTTAATGACTACAAAAGTGGACGTGGTTAGTGATTAATGAACCCTTTTAGAGAATATAAAGAGGATTGTAGTCGCTTGCGTTATGAGCAACACCAAAACCTTGTATTTGAGTTCAATTGTGGATTAACATCCAAATTGACTTAGAATAGAGGGAAGAATTGAATGGGGTATTGTGATGGAAATGGTGTCATGTTGTGGTATTTAATCATTGGAATTGATTTAAATTGGATTGGACACATTGGTTGCAAAACTGGAAATGCTGTCCAGTGAAACTCTATTCTGGGCTGTCAGTTTGTGTGAACGTTTTGAATGACCAAATGGTGTCTACAAATTCTGAAAATTTCCGATCTTATAGTTCATATCTCAAGCTTCAAAATGGACATATAATTTGTGCCATTTCGTTTTGGGAACTGGGAGATATGACTGTCCAAAGTTTGGGATAGAAACTGAACTCTGTTTTGGGGCAGTGATGAGTTTTATGTAATTCTGGAATTGTGTGGTGATTTTTAGTAATGGCCAATATTTTTCCTATGAAGAGGACTTAAATATCTTTCATTTGGATTTGGAATCACCTCATTTTGAGTTTTCTAGAATTAGTTATGATTTTTCAAAGTTTGGGCAGAAAATCTGCCAGAAAATCCGAAAATGGGAATTATGACATCATCTCAATAAAAGATGACATCATCATGGAATTAAATATCTTCTCATCTTCTTCAGCTCTCATTTTCTGTCGTGAGTTTCAGATGAAATAGAGAGAGAGAGCATATGGGATCTTTAGAGAGAGAAAGAGGAAGAAATCTCGTAAGGTAAGCCGATTTCTCCGACGATCTAGCTCCTAACGCGTATAACTCCGATCCTAAGCTACTCCTTTATGTTCTTTAAGGTTTGGAAGATCTTCCTTTGGTGTTAAAACAGCTAGGGTTTCAGCCAAGACAAGGAAAAGCTAGTGGGAGCTTGAGGTAACTTCCAAACTCTTGTGTATTGACTATTCTGGCTGCTGTGGACAATTTAATCGGTGAAATTTCGCCGGATTGTCATTGGTTTCAAAAATGGAAAATGGGTGTGTTGGGCTGTTATGCTGCCCAAATTGGTACTAAATGGTAGTTCTAACCTAATGGAATAGTCAATAAAGTGGTTAGGAGTAGAAAGGAACGCGTTTACGGAGCCGAAACCGAAAAACCCCAATTTTTCCCGAAGTACATGTATATTTCGGCCAAGGCTATAAATGGGTCTTAGAGTTGGATTTTCAATGATTTGATGATTCCATTGAGTTCAGGAGCAAAAATTAGGTGGGGTTACAGTTGGGCACTTTTTCAGAAAAGGCCGAAAAAGCATAATTACGAAAATGCCCCTGAAACCCTTAAAGTGGGGCTGTCAAGGGTAATTTTGTAATTGAAATTGAATTTGATAATTCCGAGTCCGGAAATGGATTTCTTGGGCGAAAATATGTCTGAATAGCCCATGTCAAAATTTCAAGAAAAGTACAGCCGGACCGGGTACGGCGAGGCCAGGCCGGGTCCCCGGGGGTATTTTAGTAAATTTTCAATATAGCCTCATATAACCCCCAGAAACACTTTGGGAGTGTCTAAATAGTACATTTGACATTGTAGGATCGAATGTGAAGCCCCGAGTTGCTGGCACGCAAATCGAGGAGAAAAGACTGGAGGTAGGGAACTTATCTCTCCTGCATGCTCTGATAACTTTGTTAATGTGTTGATGCAAGTTATTGCTTTGCTTGATTATGTGGAATATGTATGAATGATTTGAAGCTATGTTTCAATATATGCTATGGCCATATGTGTATCGTTCGAAGCATTGAGCTTATAGATTTGTCATTGTATGTGTGCATGAGTTATGTGATGCAAGCATGTCATGCATTAAACACTTATCTTGCCTGCATATTGATAATGTTTCCCTATTGAGATTCTCTCGAATCTCACCCTCCCCTACCAACAATTTAGACAGGGCAAGTGGCTCGTGGAGGGAGCGGCTAGGACTCCTTCGAGATGCGAATATGTAATCCCCATTTGAAGAATTGTAATGGGCAATTATGCCCTGTGTATCTTTAGTGAAGGTATGTACCCGGGATTGCCGGGATGATTATGTTGTGCACTCTGATATTTATATGAATGTGATTTATCTTCGTGTAGTAATTGTATTCGAAATGTGAATATGAGACCAAGTTTATAAATGATTTCGAAAGATATTTTTGAAAACCCCATCATGTGATGGGTTAGTAAATGTTATTTGATTATTATTGGTCTCTATTTCATTTTAATCACGTATTTCGGATATAATTACGGAGGGGGTTACATCTTCCACCCATATTCTTTCTTTCACGTTTTTCCATGTGTGTAATATATATTTTATTTTAATTTTATTCACCTATGGCTACAAGCTTCTTTTAAAGCTGTTTTCAATATCCTTGCATCACAGTAGCTCTCTTTTTATACATAATATATATCCTTTTCCTAAATTTTCAATAATTATTGCATTTGGCGGATGCATGTGCATTTGTGTGTGTATATAATCTTTGTATTCCCAACTATTATCAAAACTTTACTATAATACATTTTGATCTACAATAAATAATATCATATGTTGACCTTTAGGGAGTAGTTTTAAAGTATCTTTAGTGCATTGTTTAGAGTAATATTTTAATAGATATTCTTTATTAGAGCAATGTTTAATGTTTGTGAACTCTCATTGAGAGCTTTGGTATAACTCCATGTGATTTACTTGTGAGCTAGGGAGTAGTAGATAACTCTGAAAATTCTTTTATATACATGTAAATTGTGTATGATTGAATTATAGATGACTATCTTTTATTTTAAAACTATAAGGGTTGAATTATATGTATCCATGTATGTATTCTAAATTCTCTAGTAATTGAAGTTACAATTAAATTTTCTTTATAACTCATTTTATTTATAGAATTAATATAGTAATTATTAGTAAATATTCCAATTTTGGAGCAATTGTGGCCAAATATATGAAGTTTGAAAAGTAAAAAAAAAGTGGATATGTACATAATTAATTAATTGATGAAGGGAATTATGGAAATTCAAGAAGTATTAATTATTTACCTTTCATCTTTGAATTTTCGTCAAAATGGGGAATAAAGGGGAAAATATTTTACTTGATAGATAGTGATGCCATGTGGACTTATCTTTAGCCAAGTAAAAATATATGAAGAAAAAAGTAAAAATACACATGGGAATTAGCATTAAAATTTATTAAGTTAAGGAGGTGTATGAAGATATTTTTAAGTGCTCATCTCCTTCCATTTGGGACATCATTTTTGTCAAAGTTGAGAAAGTAGAGAGAGAGGAAGATCTTGAAGAACAACGAGAGGAAGAGAGAGCTCAAGAGTTCAAGAAGCACAAATCAAGATAAGCACTCTTGATTTCAAGTGCTTAAGCCTTTAGAATCCATGGAAAAACTCTTCTAAGTTCTTTTCCCTCTTAAAAATCATGTGTAGCAAGCACAATTTCAAGTGAAGAGAGAGAGAGGGGGGTGACACCCTAGAGAGAGAAATTTGAAGGATCAAGAGGTAATCTCAAGAACTTTAATCCTCTTGGTTTATACGTTGTTGTTATAGTGGTTAGTGTTGTTATTGGCTTGATTTTTTATTGTTTTGGTGAATTTTGTAGATTGCGATCATGGAACCCTATGGGGTTATGCTACCCGAATTTCCACAAATCATGTTGAATAAGTGTTTAAGAAGTTAAACAAGTAATTAGGAGTGAAAAAAAAGGAGTTTGGAGGATTAAATCAAGAAAATCACATTTTCCCTTTTATTAGAGCAAGTTTTAGCCAGACCAGATTTGAGGGGGTTAGGGCTGCAATTTCATTAATCTAATGGTTCCATTATGTTTAGAAGGGAAAATTGTGTAGGGTTCATGTTACATGAAGTGTGAAATGACTTGGCATGTGAAATGACAAAATGACCCCTAAAATGCTTTGCCAAGGACACCATTGTCTTTTGGTAAAACAGAGTTCAAAATTGGATTCTACACACAAAATTGTGTGGGAATAGCCAGGGTCAAAATTTTTGGAAAAGTACAGTTGGACTAGGTGCAAAGGGACTTAGAGCGGCTCCCTAGGGGTATTTTGGTCATTTTTCAATTTTAACCTAACTTAACCAACAAATTAAGTAAGAGTCTATGAATGAGTAATGACTAATTACTTTGTAATTTTGAAAATTTTAGGACCGGATAGCCTACCCATATCAGAACACAGTTAGAGCCAGGAAAAAGGGATTAAGATAGTAACTCTTTCTTGCATACACTATGTGAATTTGTATATGCTTTATGTATGCCATCTTCTGTAATATGTATGATACACAGTGCCTATAGGTACACCGATATATAGTGCCTACAGGTACACCAATACAAAGCACCATAAGAGTACACCGATATTGCCCAGTCTATGGTCTTGAGCTCGGTTGAGGTACGGAAAGTAGGGGTTGCAACAATGTTTGACCCTAAATAGATGTGCACATTTTTCGACTGAAATGAATTATGTGTTATTATAATATTGCATTATATGGTACTTGGCATATTTATATATCACATTATCTATGAAAGATTGTTTGTTACTCAAAGGGAAAGGAGACGACCAAGGGCGACTAGGGATTTTACACTGATATAATTTGGGTCATTGGTTATCGAATTTTGGTTTGGGATTACTTAGTATTGATATATGAATGAAACCTGGGGGTTTCTAGGATTTTTATTGTACACTCTAATATGTATGAATGCAATTCAACTGCACAGGGCAATTATATTTGAAACTTGAATTTGAACCCAGAATAGGAATGAATTTTGAAAGAGTTTGTGAAAATCCTACCGTAAGGAAGGGAGTTTGAAATGAGTTTAATTATCCGTTGGTCTTCAATTCATTTTAATTACGTCTTTTTCAATCATAATTATAGTTTTTGAGGTAGGGGGTGGCATTACCAGAATTGAATGAAGAAGATGAAGTAGATAATGAACACGAGACAAGAAATGATCATCATGAGGGAATATGGGAGGATACTCTTTATGAAACTGCTTTGAAAGTTAGCTAGCTAAAGTAATTATCATTATGATTGATATCTGAATAATATATATAGTTATTTTATAGATATAGTATTTTCATGTTATAGCTTAAGGATTTATCTTTCTTTGTTGTCTTAATAGGAAAATGACAGATATGAGGCATCCAAGTGTAGAGGAGCTGGAGCCACCTAGCGCTCTTCAGAGTAAGCCAACTAGTGTTAATTAGAGAGAGCCTAGAAATGCTCTAAGCTAGAATCAAAGTGAGCCCAGTAACCAGTCTGTACAGAGGGGTAGACATGGTATATGGTTGAGACACATTTCCCTCAGTCAGAGTACCAGGCAAAAGATACTGATTGAGTATGATATATATTTCAAGCCAATCATTCCTAATACAATACGATATAGGAGTTTTATCGGCCTTCTTGTGCGCAACAAGCCTAGCATCTTGATAGAAGAGTGGAGAAATGTCGGTAAAAAGGTGAAGCAACATATTTGGGACACTATCTAGGTATACAGTATTGTTATGAGTGTAAATGGCCTATTAGAAAGTACAAGTGTACATTGTCGTCAACAAGTAATATAGAAGCGAGTAGAGTATTGTTCCCTCGAGGATTGATCACTAAGTACCAAAATGAGTAATTTTAACCATATTTAGTCAATCGATTAGTTGGTGATTGAGAATACGAAATAAAAGATAAGTAAATATGAATGCAAATTATATGAAACAACTATTAAGAAAAAGCCCTAGGGGTCAGATTTCACTTAATTAAAACTCAATCATGAAGGAAAAGTTAAAACTAGATTTAATAAGTTAAGATTTAATCCGTTATTAGTAAGCTATGTCATTACCCTAGGAAAATGAAAATTTAGCTGATGATAAAATTTAAAACAAAACAAAAATAAATTGACTTATATAAAACTAGAATGAAATCCTTATAAATATTGCATAAAGCGTGAATATTAAATTCTCAAACATAAATATACAACCAAAAGATGCATGAAAAATGGAAAAATCTAGACGTCCCTTTAGGAGGTAAAACCTTCCATGTAGGTGGCATGCAAAAAGTAATACAATCCTAAGCCTTCCAAGATGGAGGCATGCAAAAAGTAATACAATGCATAAAATTAACTCTAAAATGGTGTATGTGGAGAGGAGAGGAAAGTAATAGATATGAAATGGTTGTATGTGAAGAAGAGAATAGAGTAATGGATATGAATTGGTGTGTCAAATGTGAAGGAGAGGGTGGCTATATATAGGGAAGAATGGAGTAGGGTAGATGAAGTGGTAGATGAAATAGTAGATAGAATGTAGTAGATGAAGTAGTAGATAAAAAGAAAGATGAAGTGGTGGATGAAATATGGTAGATAAAATGTGGTAGATAAAGTAGTAGGTGAAAAGGAAAATGAAGTGGTAGATGCAACATGGTAGATGAAGCAGTAGGTGAAAATGAAGATGAAGTGGTAGATGAAATGGTTGATGGAATGGTAGAAGATTCCAGCTCTCAACTTCCAAGCAAAATTCAAAACCCTTGGAGATAGAACTGGATTTTTGTCTCAACATAAAAGTTGTAGAGCTTTTTCTTAGCTTTTTATCCATATAAAGAACAACCCAATCTAGCATCTAGAGCTTCAGATATTGCTTGAAAACTAAAAGAGGGTCTAATTTAGTATTTTTCAAGAAATTCTAGTTTATGCCAAAAATATTATTTATTTATTAATTATACCCAAATTTCTTAAATTGAGCTCAAATATCATCCATAAAATCATCATATAAGGGAAAATTAATATGCAAATATTTTACTTATCAAATTCCCCTATACTTAGCTCTTGGACGTCCTCTGACAAGGAATGACCATTAAGTACTTCCAACAAAATCAAGTGTCAAGTCATAAGCAATAATACAATTGAAAAATAAAGAGATCATAGTATTCATGAATCAATGAAAATATAAACTGGTAACTTTATTTGAAAATGAATAAATTGAGTTAGTAATTATGACTCAGTCTCCTTATCTCTCAAGTGTTTAAGGGTAAGTGTTTCACTCGAATTCAAATGAAAAAATTGCACTACCATAGGCTTGCTAAAAATCTCAATCTCCACTGTCTAATTCACATGCATAATACAAATCAAAATGACTTATTAAGGGTTATAATGGGGTTAAGGTAAAAGGAATGTAAAACGTGATATGAATGGCTAAATATAAAAATTAATAGAACAATTGAAAAATGGGCCAGCTTCTGAATAAATCTATTTCATCACAACAACCCACAATTCGAATACTAAAAAAACAAATTTCCTTTTTTTTCATCTTTTTTTTTTGCAGCTTTAAAGTTGATGATATATACACCCCCATACTTGTCAGAAGTCTATTTCATAAAAATTTCAAATGTTCTGCTAATATTCTGAATTAGGTAAAAGCACTTGATATACCATTAAAGCATATGTTAATGGGTTGAGAACAGAGAAAGCACTCAATGAGGCTCAAAGGGGCTTATCAATGGTATAATTGCAAGGTTAGTTATTTGGCTCTGGATAAATAAAATGAATGCCTTTATCATTTTCGAATGTGCATGTGAGATGTAATTTCATCCAGATTTAAAGCAAGTTCTAGAGTGACAATTTAATTGGTGAAAATCACACACAAGAGAAATAATCATTATAAGCTCAAAAGCTCATGGTTAGGGGCTTTCAAACTCAGCTCATTCAATCTCAAAATTCATTACCAATTGTAACAATCAGTTGTTCATACATGCTATGAAATCTCTAAATTCAGTTGATCCATACTCAAAACTTATATACTTCTTAAGATCATTACAAGGCACATAAACATGATTTTGTTTTACTTTTACTCTTTTTTTAAAAAAAAAGGATAAAAAACATGCAACTAATAAAATGCGTCTTAGGAGTGAAAAATAACTCTTTACTCTGCCATTTTTTCCACACCCCATGTATCTAATGATTTTACTAACTAAAAGAAAAAAAAATTTCTCCTCCCCCAACCTAAATCAGACATTGTCCCCAATATCTTCTAGAGCTTAGAGAAAGATATTTTTTATACATAAACACACAAAAAGTAAAACCAAGAGATTAAGGAAAGTTACAACTGAAGAGTGGTATCTGGGTTCTGCTTCTGAATGCTATATAAAGATTGCCTACCGATTTGCTTGAAGAGTAGATCTGGTTTAGGTACATAGGTTTGCAGTTGATTGAGTAGCTGATTAGCAGTTGGTGTAGCAATTATGGAGTGGCGAGTCGCTTGGGGTATGAATCGTATTTCCACAGCATGATCAAAAAAACATAACAAATCATCATAAAATCCATTAACATTTAGCAATCCTAATGGCTTTTTGTGATAGTTCAACTAAGCCCAATATGCAATGCTAAAGATCCTATCCAACATCTCCAAACCATCGGGTTGAGCAATAAAAGCTTGAGCATGGTAGAATAATTGTCCCATACATATAAGCAAGCTTGAAACCTACAACTCTTGTCCAAAGGAGAAGATGTGGTCTTCCAACTCATTCACCCTTACACTCAAACCCTTGCTTCCATTCATGGATGTAGCAATGGCCACACTTCCCCTTAGCCCTTGGATGCCTCCCTCATATACAAAATTGATCTTTCTAGTGGCTAATACACTTCCAAGTTCGCTTGCTGCTATTATAAACTTTCCATCCTTACCTATATCAGTTTCATAAAAAATGCAGATATATGTAAATCTACATCTTTATATGATACCCTTTTTCTTTTCTTTTCTCTCTAACCATTTGTGCTTACAAGTGGAAGATTGCATATTTACAAGTGGAAGTATGCATATTTACAAATGAAAGAGTACATATATATAACACTAAAGTAACGACAACAAAATCATACAAATCATGCATTTTTCAATAAATTTTGAAAAACTTCTAACACGAATGACTGGCGTAATTTGCGTGAAGAAAAAAAGGGAAAGAAAGTCAAAAGTTACTGAGAAGATAAGATAGATTTGACAAAAGCTACGGAAAAGATAAGATGATTAGACAAAAGCATGATTATGTACAGTAGTTGTGATTTTGGCTCACATCTTCCTCTGGTTTTACATCCAGTAACGACTTAAATGCTTTTTATGAATCGAGATTTGCTTCCCATCCAGTTTTCTTATAAACTGGTAAATAGGGTCTTTTAACGTTAGATTCCCAAGACAATAGTGTTCTTTTTCTCTGTTGAATATGTCCGCTAAATCAAGAATAATATGATAAACATCACCACTTGGATGCGTCTCAAGAGTTTGAAGGATATCATCCAATGACTCCGTACTCAGTCCATCTTTTATAAATTTAATTTTATCTTCTTAATTTATAGAAACCATACTTTTACTCCTACAGCGCTGATCACAATTCCTCCATGCACATTTATGGCAGACATTCATTCATTTAGGTCAACTCTTTTTGGAGTAAGAACTTCTTCCCATTCTTGGTAAAGGTTTAACAAATAATTTATGAATCTCCTATGCTAAACATACCTTAGCTTCAATGATCCAGCGTATGTCCACAGGAAAGCCCAAATGCTTGAATATCTTCATCCTTTCAAGTTGATTGTTATAGATCTTCCTGAGCACATCTTTGGGAAGAGTGGGGAACCTGTGCTTAAGCTTTACAAGAGATTCCTCCATGGTAACTTAAAATGAAACTGATGAAAACTAAAATTCTCAACCCAGTGTAGTGTGTTTTGGTGAGTAGGAATGAAAAATGAGAGAATAGGAAAAAAAGTTTGAGAGAGTAGGAAAGAAATGAGTAAGTAAGAAAAAAGTTTTGGGTTGCCTTCCAAATGGCCGCCCTTCTTTAACGTCTTTATCTAAATCAAGACCACACCAAATTTTTTTATTTTTTTTAAATTACTACATTGAGGACTTACCTGTTGGTTCCTCAAACGTGATGACAGATTTCAAAGTGTTGAGTGCACCTTCATTGTATTCTTTGAGCCTTTGCTTATTCACTTTTAATTTTTGATCACCATCTTGAATCTCCACAGTTCCATATGGCCATACTTGAACCACAGTAAAAGGACCTGACCACCTTGATCTCAGCTTTCCTGGAAAAGGCTTTAACCTTGAGTTGTATAAAAGCACTTTTTGTCCCGGTGTGAACTCTCTCCTCAAAATTCTTCTGTCATGCCACATTTTTGTCTTCTCCTTATTTAATTTGGAATTTTCATTAGCTTGTTGTCTGAATTCTTTAAGCTCATTGAGTTTGAGAAGCCTTTTCTCACCAACTGCCTTTAAGTCAAAATTTAAGGCTTTTAGTACCCAATATGCTTTGTGTTCTATTTCTACTGGAAGATGGCATGCTTTTCTTTAGACTAATTGATATGGGGATGTACCAATTGGTGTCTTGAATGCTGTTCTACAAGCCCAAAGTGCATCTTCTAATTTCTGTGCCCAGTCTTTCCAAATTGAATTCACCGTCTTCTCTAAAATCCACTTCAGTTCTCTGTTTGAGATTTCCACCTGCCCACTAGTTTGTGGATGATATGGAGTTGCTACCTTATGAGTTACTTCATATTTAGCTAATACCGACTGAAGTTGCTGATTACAAAAATGCCTTCCTCCATCACTGATAATAGCTCTAGGCACTCCAAATCTTGTAAAAATATTTTTCCTTAAGAACTTCACAACTACTAGAGAATCAGTTATAGGAAAGGCAGCTGCTTTAACCCACTTGGAGACATAGTCAACAACTACTAAAATGAACTGGTTGCTAAATGAGGATGGAAAAGGCCCTATAAAATCAATCCCCATACATCAAAGAGCTCAACTTCTAAGATGTTAGTTAAAGGGGCTTTATGTCTCCTTGAGATATTTCCCGTTCTTTGACATCTGTCACAAGTTGCCACAATTCTGTGAGCGACCTTGAAGAGTGTAGGCCAGTAAAATCCTAATTGAAGGACTTTAGTAGTTGTTCTATTTGTTCCAAAATGACTACCATATAGGGCTGAATGGCAATGATCTAAGATGTTGTCCATTTCTTCTTTAGGAACACATTACCTGATAATTCGATCTAGGCATTATTTGTATAAGAACAGATCCTCCCAAAAGTAATGCCTTACATCAGTCAGAAACTACTTCTTTTGTACTTTAAAAAGTTCATAAGGCATTACTCTACTTGCCAAATAATTCACAAAATCAGCATACCATGGGGTAGGTTATGACTGCATGAAGAAAAGTTGCTCATGTAGGAATTTCTCTGGGATTGGTGATTCTCTCTTTCATTCAAGTGGTTCTAACCGAGAAAGATGATCTATAATGAGATTCTTGATCCCTTTTTTATCTTTGATCTTAAAGTCAAATTCTTGTAGTAAAAGCACCTATCTGATCAGTCTGGGCTTAGCATCTTTCTTTATAATCAAGTATTTGATTGTTGAGTGGTCCATCCAGACAATGACCTTTAACCCAATCAAATATGCTCTAAATTTTTTGAATGCAAACACTACTGCTAAGAGCTCTTTTTCTTCTGTTGTTGCATAATTCAACTGTGCTTCTGAGAGTGTTCTGCTAGCATAATAGATAGCATGAAATACCTTGTTTTTTCTTTGGCCTAAAACAACTCCAACTGCATAATCACTTGCCTCACATATCATTTCGAATGGAAGTTTTCAATTTGGAGCCATGATGATTAATGCAGAAATCAAGGTTTCAAAGTTTGGAAGGTTGATAAGCACTCCTCATTAAACATAAAAGGAGTGTTTTTCTCTAATAGCATGCAAAGTGGCTTTATGATTTTTGAGAAGTTCTTGATTAATCTTTTATAAAAGCCAGCATGTCCTAAAAAACTCTGAATCCCCTTGATTGAGGAAGGAGGTGGTAGCTTTTCAATTGTTTCAATCTTAGCTTGGTCCACTTTAATACCTCAATTTGATACCTTATAACCCCGCACGATTCCTTCTTTCACAATGAGATGGCATTTCTCCCAATTTAGAACCAAATTTGTCTTTACACAACGTTACAAGACTTTTGCTAGATTTGAAAGACAATGATCAAATGATTCTCCAAAAACTAAAAAATCATAAATGAACACTTTTATGAACCTTTCCACCATGTCTGAGAAGATCACCATCATACTCCTTTAAAATGTTATTGGTGCATTACATATACTAAATGGCATCTTTCTGAAGGCAAAGGTACCATATGGACATGTAAAAGTTGTTTTCTCTTGATCCTCTAGTGTAATTGTAATTTGATTATATCCTGTGTACCCGCCCAGGAAACAATAATAGGCTTTTCCAGCAAGTCTGTCAATCATCTGATCTATAAATGGTAGAGGTAAGTGATCTTTTCTAGTTGCTTTATTGAGCTTTCTATAGTCGAAGCACACTCTCCATCCAGTCACCGTTTGTTATGGAATTAGTTCATTTTTATTGCTGGGCACTACTGTTATTCCACCTTTCTTTGGTACAACTTAAACTGGACTTACCCATTGATTATCTGAGATTGGGTATATTATACCAGCATCCAGCCACTTTATTACCTCCTTTCTTACCACTTCCTTCATGTTCAGATTGAGTCTTCTCTGGTGCTCAAATGATGGCTTGTAGTTACCGTCCATTAAGATCTTATGCATAAAAATTGAAAGACTAATCCCTCTTATATCAGCTATTGACCATCCAAATGCTGTTTTATACTCCCTTAGAACTCTTAATAACTTTTCTTCTTCATCAAGAGTAAGAGCTACTGAGATGATTACTGGTAGTGTTGAATTTCCTCCTAGATAAGCATACTTCAAGTGGGATGGTAGTACTTTCAACTCTAGTAGTGGTTGTTTCTCTATTGAGGCCACCAGCTTATTCAGCCTTTCCCCTAATTCTTCAAATGGTTTCTTGATAAAAATTGGGGAATCTACTTCAAGGTACCTAATCTGCTCCAAAACTTTTGGATTAGTAGATTTTGATACATCTATCATTCACATTGCTAATGGTTAATCTATGCAGATTTCATTCACCACATCTTTTATGCAGCTGGTTAATGTATCAACTCTGCAACAGGTGTCACCTTTATCTGGAAAGGACAAAGCCTTAAAGATATTGAAGGAAACTTGATTATCTTGAACTTGTAAAGTTAACTTCCCCTATTTCACATCTATTAACATTCTATCGATTGCAAGAAATGGCCTCCCAAGAATGATAGGAATTTCTTGGTCTTCTTCCATGTAAAGTATTATGAAATTAGCTAGGAATGTGAGTTTGTCCACCTTCACCAGAACATCTTCTATGATACCTCTTGGATGTTTTAATGATCGGTCAGCTAAAAGTAATAAAGCTATGGTTGGCTTCACCTCTCCAAGACTGAGTTTGTTGTAAACAAATAGAGGCATGAGGTTTACCGTTGCTCTAACGTCACAAAGTACTCTTTCAAAGTTACATTGACCTATGGTGCAAGGTATGCAAAAAATTCCTGGATCTTTTAGTTTTAGTGGTAATTTCTTTTAGAGAATAGCACTGCACTCCTCAGTAAGTGCAACTGTTTTTAATTCCTCAAGCTTACGCTTATTTGAAAGAATATCCTTCATGAATTTTACATAACTGGGCATTTGGGCAAGAGCATCTACAAAAGGAATGTTCATATGTAGCTTTTTAAAAACCTCTAGAAACTTGCCAAACTGCTTGTCTAACTTTGCTTTCATGAGTCTTTGAGGATATGGAACTGGTGGTACATATGGAGAAGGATTATCTAGAAAGCTGATTCTTCCTATTATTACATCCTCCTCCTTCTGTTCTTCTCCGTTTTCTTTCTTTTCTTCATCATCCTTCTTCTTAATTACAAGATCTTTCAATTTTTTAGCACTCATTAGTACAACAGCCTTCACATGTTCTTTTGGGTTTCTTTCGGTGTCACTTGGTAGAGTTCGTGGTTGCCTGGAATTCAGCATATTTGCAATTTGGCCCATCTGGATCTCCAAGTTCTTTATTGAGGCTTCTTGGTTTTTGTTTGTTACATCAGTCCTAGCCATGAATTGAGATGTATTCATGGTTAGTTGAGCCAGTGCATGCTCCAAATTCACTTTTTGTTGTGGTTGATTTAGTTGTTGAAAAGCTTGCTGCTGGTAGTTCCCTTACGGCTTAAATTTTTTTTGATTATTCCTCCAACTAAAGTTTGGATGATTTCTCCAGCCTGGATTGTAGGTGTTTGAGAATGGGTCATCCCTTTGATTTTCGATGAAATGAGCTTGCTCCGGCATGAATGAATGTCCTTCTTAACATTGCATGCTCACATGAGGTCCTCCACATTGATCACAAGCTTTAGTAGTAGAGCTAATTACATTTGCTTGGGTTGTCAATGCTCCGACTTGCTTGGATATAGATGCAACTTGAGAAGACAAAGTTGTAAGGACATCCAGCTCGTATACTCCAAGTGCTTTCTTTGAATTGCTATATTCAGAAGGCCATTGATATGCATTGGTTGCTATCTCCTTAAGTAGATTGTAAGCATCATCTATATTTTTTCCCATTAAAGATCCTCCAGCTACAGCATCTACAAGAATTCTGGAGATGTGCGTCATCCCATTATAGAAAGTTTGCAGTTGCCAATAATTTGGTAACCCATGATGAGAACATCTCCTTAGCAATTCCTTATATCTTTCCCATGCTTCATAGAGGCTTTCTTGTTCATGCTAGATAAATGAGGCAATTTCATTCCTCAATTTAGCGGTTTTTGCTGAAGGAAATTATTTCTTAAAAAATTTCTGCACCATGATCTCCCATGTAGTTATGCTTCCCACTGGTAATGATTGTAACCAACTCCTAGCCTTATCCCTGAGTGAGAAAGGGAAAAGTTTAAGTCTAATGGAGAGAGTTAGATTTCTCACTCGCGGGTGCTGAGGTACCACTTAGGTGTAAGTACTCTCCAGTCAGGTGCACTTGCTAACCCATGCTCTAGCTAACTCTCGGGCAAATACTTTCTATGCTTCACTCACTTAGACTCAAGTGCAGTTTTCACTTTGAGTTAATTTTGATCTCAGGTGAACACTTCATGTATCACACTCTATAGGACTCAAGTGAACTTGAGACTATCACTTGGGTATTGAGTTGGTGCTTGAGTGCAATGATCATTTCCTATCTCTGACATTGCTCTCTGTCAAACACCTGCATGAGTAGTCCTTCATGCTCAAGTATAAATCACATCATCACTCGAGTGCTGTGCCACTCAAGTGCTGTACCATCACTTGAGTTATCGTGGTATTTTAAGCTAGAGTTGCTTCTGTCAAACACTTTTAGTTCAATACTCGCTTGCGCTTGAGTGCAAAATTTCTTATCACTTGAGTACTAGTTCCATCACTCAAGTGAATCAGTTAAAATCAAATCAATGACATCTGAACTTTGTGAGATGTATTTGGTAATATTTTCAACCTTTGTCTAAACTTACAAAACATGAGTTTCTTACTATAACACATAATAATCTTTTGTCATCATCAAAACTTGGAATCTAACATTCTCTCCCTTTTTGATAATGACAAAACCGTCGTGATGGATTTCAAAAACTTGATTGAAGTGAAAATTTTGGAAAAGACTTTCAATATTTCCAAATGTATATTTACTAAATTTTTGACCCATTCAGAATTTTTTTTTGCACTTAACCTCATAAGTTTCTTGTAATACTTCTAATGAACACTTAAAGCCAAGATAAGTCATAGTACCATAATATTTAAACAAAAAATTTAGAAAATCATGAAAATGACCATATATTGATTAATGAACTTGTAGAGTACAATGGAAAACTTTAATCAATATCTACCCATGAAGCCCATATACATCTAGGTCAGAATAAAACAAAAAAGCTCAAATAACATTAAACCTACCCTAATACATAAAATCTACACAATACTCCCCCTTAAACAAAAAAACTCCCATATCAGACTAGAATAGCTCAAGAAAACCATCACACATCCTTCTCCCCCATTTTGTCAGCATCAGAAGGGGGCTCAGAAAAGTGAGATCAGATGGTTGTGCTGGGGTATATATCACCATAGCGGTGGAAGGATCAAATGGTTCAAGCAAAAAAGATAGAGATGATGGCTGAGGAGCAGTGGTTGCAGGTGTTGAGGATGATGGCCTGTCATAAGTAACATCAATTTGACAATGAGGGTTGTGAAGAGTACATGTGTCTGAGGCTGAGAGGGTGAGGCCGTGGTAGGAGTAGACTCTAGAGGTACCTCAGTAGAAGTAGTCAGAAGATGAGCACGCAAGAAGATCTCCATGTCAAAGATCTTCGTGATTGTTCATCTTGGGTTTTGAACATCATATCAAAATTGGCATTAGCCTTGTCCACCAATCTTGAGAATTATGTTTCCATCTTATTTACCAATTTTTCATACTCACTCATCAATTCCTTTTTCAGGCCTATTACCACTTGATTGATCACTTCGGCCAGATAGTTTGGTAGTGAACCATTTAGGAAAGATAGAGTTAGAGTTGGACTTGGTGCTGAAGACTGAGCTTCATCTCCTCTTGATGGAGTGGCTTCTCTCTGAGATGTAGCCCTCGTTTGACTAACTAGAAGATTGATCCCCATATGAGTCAACTCTATCTTGCCAAACCTTGGAATATTTATTGTCTCAGTCCCCTTTAAATACCAAACTTTGTTGTGCTTTAAGAAGAGGATACAAGCTGTGGATAAGGAATATTGGTGGATTTTGATGAAGAAAATCTAAACCGTATCATCTTATCAAATATAAGCTCCCCCACATTCCTTTATTAGCGAGTTAGGAAGCAGGCCAATAAATAGTAGTCTCTCTGGGCGAAATGGGTATAGTTTTTGCATTTGTTAATAATGCTATGGGTGTATATGTAATGAAGGGCACGAATAGAGTTAGCATATTAATAGGCTTAAAGTTAAGAGGTCCTATAAGGTCATTTGACCTTAATTGCTGGAAGGCTTAATTAGCAGAGAGTGTAGGTGGATCGGAAGGTGGTACAACATAACCAAGTATATCATTTATGATAGTAGGAGATATCATAATGTGTTGACCTCTAATAGTAGTGGACATTGCTTCCTCTATCAACTTTTCAGCCCTAGATTTATGTTTTGGACTCTCAAGTTGCAATAAAAAGTTCTCACAACAGAAGGGGAATATGGAAGATGTATGTTCAACCAGGGATCATATTAACCAAGGAAAGGTTGAAAATCCATACTACAACTTTTCTTCAAATAATCCAAATCTACATAAACTATAGGGTAGAAACTTCTATGAGCAAACTCAGAATCACATACCTTTTGATCAAATAGATTCAGTTCCTGAACATTAAAGCCTTATGGAGGATTTGTGACTTGTTCTTCCTCTGGAGCTTGTGAAGTAGAAGGTACTCCTGAAGCAGCTACACTGGTCTGGCCAACATGATGAGATCTTGAGACATTGTCTTGGGAGGCAATCTTGCCTACCAAGGCATCAAGCTTCGATTTGTCTAATGCTTCCAAGAGGTGTTCATTGAAGGAATCATCAGAGAAAGACTCTTAAGGTTCTTCTATGGTAGTTGTCTTTACTCTTCTCTTTATTTACTTCGATTGAGAACTAGTGACAACATGCACTTTAAAGACAACCCCTTTTGGTCTCTTCGATTGAGGTTAAGTCTCCTTAGCCATCTTAGGCTTAGGAGGAATCCTTTTAGCCGGAGTTCTTTTCTTGGTGATTTTGGACTTTGGATGCAGTGTTGGTGTAGAAGATAGTGATGGTCTTGGAGATGAAGTATGTGAAAGTGCTGCCATTGCAGATTTTGACTCACTGGCTTAGGAATAAGGGGGTGAAGGCATTAGAGAGTTTTGGGAAACTTGAGGAATCTTTGTTCTAACCATTTTGAACAATTTAAAAATAGATTGAAGAATTAATAGCACAAAAAAAGGCTTGAAGAAGTTTTTTTGGAATTTTTCTTCTGTTAAGGCAAGAAAAAGGAAAATGATGAAAAATCTAACCTTTTGATGAAGATTTAAGGGTTGCAACTAAAATTTGAATAAACTTGAGGTGTTTAATCAGTGGGATATGATCGGAGATGAAGAGGTATGGTTAACGAGTGAAGAGATACTTTTAATTGAGAAGGAGAAGTGTGATGGTCTGAGCTATCGCATGTCTGATATAAGTTCTAACACTCGAGTGATACCTCTAGTGGTCGAGTATTATTCATAGAGCACTCGAGTGATACTTTTAGTGCTTGAGTGTAAAACAAAAAAATTTCATAAAGCATGTAAATTCGTACCTAGCTTAAGCAAGTAAGTGCTCGAGTGTTCTTGCTACACTTCAAGTATGTTCTTATATCACTCAAGTAATATTCTTCCTCACTCGGGTAAGGTCTCACACTTTTTGGTATGTTCGAGTGAGTACCAAGGGTTCTTGCATACTCTGTTAGTCCCTGTTTTACATAGCTAGAAGCAGAGTATATGATATAGTTCCACACTCGAGAATTCATCTTTGACTTGAGTGCTAAAGTGCCTTACACTCGAGTGACAGTCCTACAAAAAAATTTTCTATATACTCCGATGCCTAAATCAGTATGGTTATCATCAAAACTTATATTAAACATAATAATTAACAAGAAAAAACTTACAACTCATTGGAAAAAACTTTCAAACTCTCCCTACATAAGCTTGGAAAATTCTTGATAAAGAGATTCATTAGTAGCACCGAAAATAATATCATCAATATACATTTGAACAATTAGGAGATCATTTTTGTTATATTTGATGAAAAGAGTTGTATCTACTTTTCCTCTGACAAAGTGTCTATCAAGAAGAAATTTTCTTAGCCTTTCATACCAAGCTCTGGGTGCTTGTTGTAAACCATATAAAGCTTTCTTAAGTTTGAAAACATGATCCAGGCTTTCTTTCATCTTCAAAACCAAGAGGTTGTTCTACATATACTTCCTCCATAATATAACCATTTAGAAAAGCACTTTTCACATCCATTTGATAAAGTTTAAAACCTTTAATGCAAGCAAAGGCTAAGAGTACTCGTATTGCTTCCAATCTTGCCACTGGAGCATTTGTTTCCTCAAAATCAATACTTCTTGATTATACCCTTTGGCAACCAATCTTGCCTTGTTTCTCACAACGATTGTTGATTCATCAAGTTTATTTTTGAAAACCCATTTGGTTCCTATAACTGAGTGATCTTTAGTAGAAAAAGTTACCTCGTTAAGTATTCTATTTCTGGTTTTAACACCATCGTGAATATCTCCAAAATACTTGATCAATTGGATGATCTTTAATATGCCTCTATGCTTTTGATTGAGCATTGTAATCTCCTGCCATAATGAGCGTAATTAAGATTCAATTTCACATAATAAATTGGTTTAGAGACCGTTGGATAGTTGAAAACTCATTTCAACTCCCTCCCTTATGGTAGGGTCTCCACAAAATCTTTCAAAATTTCTTCCCTATCCTGGTCTCAACTTCAAATATCGAATATAATTATCTGTGCAATTATATTACATTCATAAATATCATAGCGTACAACAAAATTCCTGACAACCTCGGGTTTATTACTTAAGGTTAGATTAAGGGTTTCCAATTCCCATTTAGGGGATTACACCACCATATACAAAATATTATTCACATCAAAAAATAATATACATTCATCCCGTTCCAAAATAGATAACCAACAACCAAAAAGTAATATCCCTATAAGGTCCTAACCACTCCTGGTCATCCATTTCACCTTGGAGCCACTTACCCTGTCTGAAATGTTAGTCGATGGAAAGAATGAGATTCAAGAGAATCCCAGTAGTAACAAGTCACTCATACGGGATATAATCATATAGCATATACGATCATCATAAGCAGCATCACAATGATATATGGCTCACGCCACATACGACAGTACTCAGCTATAAATACTATGCGTCAACTTCCGCTGCGATCTCAATGCAACAGATTACGATGTAATCACTATGCCAGCTTTCACTGTAATCTCAAAGCATCACAATGTATCACAATGCATGACAAATATACATACAATGCTTTACACATAGTATAAGAGAAAGAGTCACTACCTTGTTCTTTCCTAACTTGCTCCAGCACAGTTTGTTCATGACCAGGGTAAATGTCGAACCATATAACCAAGACTAAGGACAATAGATCAATCTCTTTTCCAAGTTCTTAATTCCATAACACTTCAAGTTGGTTATCATTTGAACTCCTTAGGTGGCTATTAGAAGTCTAAGCACACACCTAAAAGGTTGGGGAAAACTACCCTGAAGATCCCTTTTTGGAAGCAAAAGTACTAACTTTTGGCTGAGTCACTCAAGTGAAGAAGGCCTCACTAGAGTCATGCTCTCATTCGCACTCGAGTCCTAGCAAGTAAGACACAGAAAGTGTGTACCCGAGAGCACCAACACATCTTGGAGTGCCCAGTTCACTCGAGCACTATCCTTGACACTCGTTAATAGTGCAGTGACCACCACGAAGAGACAACAATGTTGGTTTATAATTCCCTTATAGTAATTATAATTTGACTTGTCTGTTATAATCATTTTCTATCACACTCGCACTTCAAGGCCAAAAAATAGTCAAATTAACAGCACATGTTAAATTTAAGGTAAGGCATTGACATTGGCATTCAATAAATTCACTAATTACATAGTGGTTTGTAATACACTAAACTAAATCCTGTCTGAACAACTATTCAGTTTTCACCAAAACTTCTTCTCATACAATCGTTGCGAAAACTAATCAAGATTTTTGTGATAGGGTTTTAACCACCAAACACACCAGAAAATTTATATTAAACTACTGTTTAGTTGATCCCCTTGCTAGCATAGGCCGATGACCAAATCTGGAGGTAACAACTTCTATATAGTAATTGTAGAGGGGGAAATGTAGAGGATGATGAAGCATACCTCAAAAAAGAGGATGAAGACAAAGACGTCCCATAAATGCAATGAATGACGAATGACAACACCCACGACGACAACCACGAGTAGTTAAAGCAGTGTATGATAGTGACCAAAGAACGACGACGGACTCGATTCAGAATATATGACAGTGACCAACAATGATGACAGACAGGGAGTCAACGGCTGAGGATAGAAAAGATTGGGAGAGATTTCATAATGGAAAGGATTTTAGAATGAAAGAAGGCAGGAGTTGTGAGGCGTGGCGTGAAAATTATAGTGGAGAAGACTTTTTAGACTGGTTAAAGAAAAGGATTTTAAGACCGGTTCTCCTAACAACCGGTCTTAAAAAGTGGGCTTTTTAAGACCGGTTGTTAGGAGAACTGGTCTTAAAATCCTTTTCTTTTAGACCAGTTATCGTATTAAATGATCTAAAATAAATATCGTTTAGATCGGTTTTGTCAGTAACCGGTTTAAAAAATAAAAGGCTTAATTTTTTTAGACCGGTTAATGTAGAACCGGTCTAAATAATATTTTTTAGACTGGTTAATATAATAACCGATCTCCCAACTTGTTTATAATTATGAAAATGCCACCGCACATTTCTTTTAGACCTCATCCACTACAACAATGTTCTAAAACACCTTTTTTTGTATTAGTGTCTCCTTCAGCTCCTCAAAGCAATTTTCACAATGTTCATCCCACACAAATAGCTGACCCTTCCTCGTGAGCTTGGTTATCGGGAAGGCAATACGTGAGAAATTATGAATAAATCTCTGGTAGTAACCAGTAAGACCCAGAAAACTGCATACTTCAGTAATAGTTTCTGGCATCTTCCAATCTAGTACTACTTCCACCTTACTGGGATCCACAAAGACCCCTTCGCGTGAGATAACATGGCCTAGAAATTTTACTTCTGAAAGTTAAAACTCGTATTTACTTAATTGGGCATAGAGTTGCTTCTCACACAATGTATTTAATACAATTCTTAAATGATGCTTTGCTTTTCTCTACTCTTAGAGTAAATCAGAATATCATCAATAAACACAACTACGAATTGATCCAGATATTATCAAAACATATGGTTCATGTAATCCATGAATACCGCAGGTGCATTAGTCAGACCAAATGGCATCAATAAGAACTTATAACAACCATACCTGGTCTAGAAAGCAATTTTCGGAACATCTTTCGCCTTCACTCATAGCTGATGATACCTCAAACTTAGATCAATCTTCAAAAATACACACGAACCGGATAGTTGATCTAAAAGGTCATCAATTCTGGGGAGAGGGTACTTGTTCTTAACAGTAATCTTATTTAGTTCTCTATAGTCAACACACAAACGAAGACTCCCATCTTTCTTTTTAACAAACAAAACTGGAGCTCCCCACGGTGACACATTGGTTCTAATGAACCCTTTCTTAAGCAAATCTTCAATCTACTTTTTTAACTCCGCCATTTAATTTGGGGCCATATTATACGGGGCTTTAGATATAGAACCAGCTCCAGGTACAATGTCAATGGGGAACTGAACTTCCCTTTTTTGAGGCAATCCACTTAAATCATTTAGATATACCTCAGGAAATTCATTTACCACAGGTATACTACTCAAATTTTCATTGGTCACAACTTGCACAAAGAAGAATTCCATATACCCTTGGCAACCCTTCTTCAAACACATCTTAGCTTTAGCTGTTGAAAGGAAGTTCAAACTAGCATTCACATTCTTAACACCCTGAGGTGTAGAATACGCATTCCTCTTGTTCACACAATGAAGCAACACATTATTTGTTGTCAACCAATCAAACCCCATAATAACTTCTAAATGATGGAGTGGCAGACAAATTAAATCAATAACATATTCGTGTTCCTCTACAGTTAACACATAGTTTAAACAAACTTCTATAGTCAAGGCCTTAACACTCATCAATGTTGACATAATCAGATCGAATGGCAATTTATGCATGTGTAATCCTAGGCCCTTCACACAATCATAGGCAATAAAAGGAGTGACTTGCACCCAAGTCAAACAAATCTTGCAATAAATAGCCATTAAGAAGAACTTTACCTTGTATCAAATAAGGGGATTTCCGGGCCTCCTCGTGAGTCATAGAAAATACTTGGCCCTGAGTCCTCGGTCTCTGCTCCAACCGTGGCTATTTACATTCAATTGAAGTATGCCCAACCTGCTTATAGTTAAAGCATATCACCCGACCCTCACAAGTCTTGCCATGACGTGGCTAATTACAATAAGGGCATATCCATGGTGAAAAAGGAGTTCTTTGCTGATCACGAATCCCAAATTGATAAGGCTTTTAATCACTGTCATTTGATGGAGAGAATCCTTGGCCTTTCCACTTTTGAGAAGCATTACCCTTACTGGGCTCACTACGGCTGTTGGTAGCTTTGGCAGGATACAAATCTCTCAAATTGATTTTTGTGATGCTATATTCTTCAACCGTTCTATTGAACTCCGTAAAACGGTGGGTGACTAACTGTTTCTTCATTTCCCACCTCAAACCTCAAATAAGCATATCAGAACTCTATTCCTTATTATCCATTTTTCATAGATACGAGGAATATCGGGATAAACAGATGAAACGGGATAAATAATCGTCAAAGGTCTCTGTGTCCCCTTGCTTAATGGAAAGAAATTTAGTTTCTTTCTCCAACCGTACAGACTTAGGAAAATACTTCTTGTTGAACTGGTTTTGAAAACGGATCTGGTGGATTGTCATTGACTGCCTCCACCTCTAGGTCCACTTGTTGTACTCTGGGACGACCCTTTATCTTTTTCATTCTACAAATCATTCACTACGTCAGTTTCACAGATAATGTATACACATTGTCCATAAAACTCATGTATATCTACAATCACAAAGCACACAAGTGTATACAATAACCAATCATAATCATGTTCTATCCCAAAGGCAAATAACTAAAGGAGCTATCTAGCAAACTCTACCCATGCTAGGAACATGGCTCTGATACCAAAAATATAACCCCTGCCTTAATAATCGTAATTAACATTCAATGTCACAGAATAAATTGGTTTAGAGATTGTCGGATAGTCAAAAACTCATTTAACTCCCTCCCTTTCGGTAGGGTCTTCACTAAATCTTTCAAAAAAATTTCCCTATCCTGGTCTCAAATTTAAATATCAAATATAATTATTTATGCAATTATATTACATTCATACATATCAGAGTTTACAATAAAATTCTTGGTAACCCCAGGTTTATTACTTAAGGTTATATTAAGGGTTTCCAATTCCCATTTAGGGGATTACACCACCATATATAGAATATTATTCACATACAAAAACAATATACAGTTATCCCGTTCAAAAATAGATAACTAACAACCCAAAAGTAACATCCCTACAAGGTCCTAACCACTCTTGGTCATTCGTTTCTCATTAAAGCCACTTGAACTTTCTGAAATGTTAGTCGATGAAAAGAATGACCTTTAAGAGAATCCCAGGAGTAAAAAGTCACTTATACAGTGTATAAACACATAACATATATGATCATGATAAGCAACATCACAATGATATATGGCTCATGCCACATACGACAATACTTATGGCTGTAAACACTATGTGTCAACTTCTACTACAATCTCAATGCAACAGCTTATGCTGTAATCACTATGCCAGCTTTCGCTGTAATCTCAAAGCATCACAATGTATCACAATATATCATAACACATGACAAACATACATACAATGCTTTACACACAGTATAAGAGAGAGTCACTATCTTGTTCTTTCCTAACTTGCTCCGGCATAGTTTGTTCACGACTAGGGCAAGTGTTGAACCCTGTAACCAAGATTAATCTTTTCTAAATTCTTATTTCCATAATACTTCAAGTTGGTTGTCATTTGAACTCCTTGGGTGGCTATTAGAAGTCTAAACACACACCTAAAGGGTTAGGGAAAACTACCCTGAAGATCCCTTTTCAGAACTAAAAGTACTGACTTTTGGCTGAGTCACTCTAGTGAAGAAGGCCTCACTCGAGTGATGGTCTCATTCGCACTCGAGTCCTAGCAAGTAAGACACATAAAGTGTGTACCTGAGAGTACCAACACACCTTGGAGTGGCCAGTTCACTCGAGCACTATCCTTGGCACTTGAGTGATGACACATTGTATCTCCCTAGAATACTTGTGACATTTCCTTTTATTGAGTATTGCCCTTGCCATTTCTGTGAGGACTCTATTCTTCCTTTCTACTACTCCATTCTGTTGAGGTGTTCTAGGTGCAAAGAAGTTATGATATATTCCCTCATTGTTACAGAAATCTTCAAAGAGTTGAATATCAAATTCTCCTCCATAGTCTGTCTTGATAGAGACAATAGAAATACCTTTCTTATTTTAAACCTTGTTATTAAACATAATAAATTCGACAAACTTTTCATCTTTTGAAGTAATAAATATTGTCCATGTAAATCTTGTAAAATCCTTGACAATTACCAAAGTATATAGATTTCCTCCAAAACATTTTACTCTCGCTGGACCTACCAAGTCCATATGAAGTAATTGTGAAGACTTGGACATAGAAATCTCATACTTTGTTTTGAACGAAGATTTAGTTTGTTTGCCTTTTTGACATGCCTGACAAATCATGTCATCTTTGAATTTAAGTTTGGGAAGACCAAAAATTAGATCTTTTCTAATCAGTTTGTCAAGTTGGTTCATATTAACATGAGCCAGATGCTTATGCCATAATCAAATTTCCTCTGATTTTCTAAGAAAACAATTTTTAGAAGAATTTGAATTTAAATCAATTGTATAACAGTTATCATCCTTTTGAGCTCAGATCTTTGCCTTGATGGATTCTTTGTTAATCGGTAGATCCTTCTTGTTTATTATTAATCATTCCTCTGAATCAAAGATTACCTAGTTATCTTTGCCAATGCTTTGACTCACACTCAGGAGGTTGTGGTATAATCATTCAATGTAATATACATCATTGATTTGAACACCATTGAATTTTCCCACTTCACCAATTCCAACAATACGTCCAGATTGGTTACCTCCAAAAGTTACCTTTCCTCCTTCTCTGGTTTCTAACAGGGTGAACATATTTCTGTCACTAGTCATGTGTCTCGAGCATGCACTATCAATATACCACTTGTTGGCTCTTGATGCTTTGAGACATACCTGAGTAATGTGATCAAGCTTTAGGTACTTACACCTTATTGGGTCCTTTATGGTCAGTATGTATTACTTTTGGTATATGCGTCCCTTTCGGAACCCATTTCTACATACCAATAACCTGTCCTTTTCTAAAAAAACATGAAGTATAATGTCCTTTCCTATTACAGTAACTACATGATGCAAATGGATTTGATGTATGTACAGAGTTCTTAAAATATCTAAGTCCTACTGCCCTTTTTATTATTTCCTCTATTTTTATCCTGATCAGACTTATATCTAATTCCAGATTTATGAAAGGAAATTTTTTAAGATTTTGGAATGACTTTAAGAGTTTTAGTTCCTTTAGTAAATCTTTCTACATTGTTTGTTAAATCACTTATTTTCTTATCTTTTTCTTCACATAATGCACATGATGGTATGATAGTATTTTCTAACTTGTTTACTTTCTTCTTATGACTAACCATTTCATTAGATACCTTGATGAATTTAGTTTGCAATGCATTATATTCAGATAATAACTCATCATAAGTAGGTTCAGAGTCACTTACCTCGAAATCTGATCCTTCTTCTTTAGCTACCAAGCATAGATTTGCAACTTCATCATTGTCGATTTCTTCATCCAATGAGCTATCACCCCATATAGATGATATGCATGTTTTCTTTTTATGCTTCTTCTTGTATTTATTTTTGAAGCATTCAGATTTGATGTGTTTATGCTTTACACATTCATAGCATACTATATGTTGCTCCTTGTTTTCTTCCTTGCTTGGTCCACCTTAATAATTCTTGAAATTCTTTTGGCTTCTTCTATAGAACTTCTTGAATTTTCTTACGATCATTCCCATATCATCATTATTAAGGACATCTTCATTTTTTGAAGACTCATCTTCCTTAATGGCTTTAAGTGCAACTCCTCTTTTCTTTTTATCATCGAACTCTTCTAGTTCTTTCTTGAACTTTTGTTAGATCCCAAGTTTTGATGATAACAATAATTCAATTATGTGTAAAACATGTTTTTAGAAGGTTAAGAAAAGATTCCAAGTTACCAAATGCATATTTGAAGTTTGCTGATATCTGCTGTGATATTGCACTGGAGTGCTCGAGCATGAAATTTACACTCGAGCACAAATCACTTCTGTACTCGAGCAGGTGTGAGAGAAAGCCAGGAAGTGAGTACCCGAGAGGCATTCTCCCTTTGTATTCACTGGATCACTCGAAGCACAAGGTATGCACTCGAGCAGAGAAGTCATTCTCACTCGAGCACACATGCGAGTGAGGGCATGCGAGTGTTTGGCCGAGAGCAAGTAATGGTATGCTTCCTCTACTCACTCGAGCGAGGGCATGCGAGTGTTTGGCCGAGAGCAAGTAATGGTATGCTTCATCTACTCACTCGAGCAAGGGTCTGCGAGTGTTTGGCCGAGAGCAAGTAATGGCATGCTTCCTCTATTCACTCGAGCAAGGGAATGCGAGTACTTGGCCGAGAGTCATGAAGTTCAGAGAAGTGCAAGTGTGCTCGAGCACACCCATCCATGCTCGAGTGACACATCAATGCTTACAAGTGTAAATTTCATCCCTCTCCAAATCAGTTGCGAGTGCTTGTTTAAAAGGTATAATTCTTGAGAATATTCTTCTCACTCGAGCAGGAGTCTTTGTGCTCGAGTGAGGGCCCACATCACTCGCGAGTGAAATTTCTATCCCTCTGTAATCCTGATGCGAGTGATGGTTTAGAGAGCATATTCCTTGAGAATATGCTTCTCACTCGAGCAGAGGTAAGTGTGCTCGAGTGAGGGTCAATTTCACCCGCGAGTGCAAATTCTCACTCTTGTCAAAATGGTATGCGAGTGATGACCCGAGAAGACATTCCCTGTGTAAGCTGCAAAGATCACTCGAGCAGAGGTTTTGTGCTCGAGTGAGACCCCTCTTCACCCGCGAGTGGAGATGTTGTCTCTCTGATTTTCTATGCAAGCACAACCCGATAACAGAGGTATATAAAGGAAAATAGGAGATCACTCGAGGTGAGCCTTTCATGCTCGAGTGATGCCCTGTTTGATCACAGAAAATGCTAAGTATCATAACGTTCATTACGAATATGATTTATTGTTATTAATTCATATCATCATTACTTTTTATCATTGTTTAACATTGTTTTGAATGTTTTAAAAGTATGATACAGGAATATGAACGTTTGAATGCACCACATGAGGAAAGTAATACAATGGCAGACAAGATGATTATAAACACGCTGGCACCTACCGCACTCAGATTATTCAAACATGCACGTGTCTACCAATACTTTCAAATGTCCCGCTCCACAAATGAAGAATTTCCAAACGGGCAAAAACTGGAGCAACTATATATACAGAGACTCACGGAGAAACAAAAACAACGAAGCACAAGAATTCACAAGCTTATACCAATTCTCTGTTATTCATCAGTTTTCTCTGTATACATATTGATCTTCAGTGTTTATTCATTTGCTCTGTAAGAGAGTCCTCATACAAACTCAAAATTCTATGTTTATGTGATCTCAAGGTATTGGGACCTTGAGAGGGTAGTTATTCCTTACGAGAGAAGCAGTTGAGAGAATTCCTTGTAGTGTCTTCCACTCATAAGTCTTACAAGATACAAGCAGAAGAGAACGTTGTTGTTCATAAGGCTTACAGTGGTATAAGCAGAAGAAAACGTTGCTGCTCATAAGTCTTGTATACATAAGCAAGTGAGAAGGGTCATAGGTTGTTTCTCTGCACATAAGACTTGTCGTAAGGGGGAGAGAAGTTTCTTGTTGAGAGAATATTTCTGCTCGTAGTCCGTTCAAGGACGATTGTTGTTTTGTGGCATTCTGAGAGCCCATTGAATCTTGGAGATATTGTGAAAAGCTCAGTAGGTCTTGATCTCTGAGGACTGGACGTAGGCATTATTGTTAGGCCGAACCAGTATAACTCTCTGTGTTCAAATCTTCTCTACTCTACTCTATCCACTATATTTACATATCACCACCTCAAGCGAAAAATTTATAACATCACCCAATTCACCCCCCTCTTGGGTGAAGCTTGCCTCTTACATTTGGTATCAGAGCCTCGTCTTCTCCGAAGAGCCTAACAGCTTGAGAAGGATCCGACAAATGGCAACAATGGGTGAAAATATCCTTCCAGACGGTGCTTCAATCACTAGACCTCCTGGTTTTGCTGGAGAACATTTTTCGTTCTGGAAAGCCAAATTCAGAGTGTTCGTGATGGCCAACGAGTATGGATTATGGAATGTTATACAAGATGGTGACTATGTTCCAGTGAAGAAAATCGAAGATAGAGCAGTTAAAAAGAGTCCAGATGAGTTCGACAAAAATGACAAGAGGTTAGTAACATTAAATAGCAAAGCCATTTTAATGATACAGAGTGCTCTTAGTCAAAAAGAATATTTTCGTATATGTACTCTACCTACTGCCAAAGATATGTGGGATGCTCTTGAAATTGCTCACGAAGGTACATCTGGAATCAAAGAGAATAGGATCAATACTTTAATTACAGGGTATGATTTATTTCGTATGAAATCTGGGGAGAGTATATCAGAATTTGAACTAAGGTATACTCATCTTGTTAATCAATTATCTGCTCTTGGAAAGTCGTTTGATCAAAATTCCCAGGTAAGAAAAATTCTTAATATTCTTACAAAAGAATGGGAAGCAAAAGTGACAGCCATCGAAGAAGCCAAAAGAGAGTCTATGAGATCCGTAGCTGCTCTCTTTGGAAGCCTTTCTGAATATGAAGGTAAATTGAAATTCAAAAAGGAACTTGAAGAATTCGATGATAAAAAGAAAAAGGGAGTTGCGTTTAAAGCTATTCAAGAAGAAGAAGGAACTTCCGAGAATGAAGATGTTCCTAGTGATGATGAAATGGGAATGATCGTGAGAAAATTCAAGAAATTCTACAGAAGAGGACAAAGGAATTTCAAGAATTATCAAGGTGGACCAAGCAAGAAGGAAAACAAAGAACACCAAATAGTATGCTATGAATGTGGAAAACCAGGACACATCAAATCTGAATGCTTCAGAAACAAAGACAAAAAGAAGCAGAAAAAGAAAGCATATATATCATCTATTTGGGGTGATAGTTCGTCAGACGAAGAAAATGACAACGACGAAGTAGCCAATCTATGCTTGGTAGCTAAAGAAGAAGAATTAGACTCTGAGGTAAGTGATTCTGAACCTTCTTATAATGAATTGTTATCTGAATATAATGCATTGCATACTGAGTTCATTAAAGTTGCTAAAGAAATGGTTAGTTATAAGAAGAAATTAAAAGAATTAGAAAGTAATGTCATATCATCACATGAAATGTGTAAAGAGAAAGATAAGAAAATAGAAGACTTAACAAAGATTGTTGAAAAATTTACTAAAGGAAGTGAAACTCTCAAGGTTATCTTAAGTTCTCAGAAAGTTTCCTTTGATAAATCTGGAATTGGATATAATACTGTGCATAACAAGAATAAGAAGAGTAGTAGAGACTATCTTAAATATTTCAGGAATTCTGTGCATACATCAAATCCATTTGTGTCATGCAATTTTTGTAATAGGAAAGGACATTATACTTCAACGTGTTATTTCAAAAAGGGAAAGGTTGTTGGAACATATAAATGGGTTCCAAAAGGGACACATATTTCAAATACTAACCACAAAGGACCCAAGAAAGTGTGGGTACCTAAGACTTGATCATCTTATTCTAGGTATGTCTCAAAGCATCTCGAGCAAACAAATGGTATATTGATAGTGGATGTTCGAGACACAAGACTGGTGACAAAAATAAGTTCACCATGTTTGAACCTAGAGAAGGAGGAAAGGTGACTTTTGGAGGAAATCAATCCGGACGTATTGCTGGAATTGGTGAAGTGGGAAGAACAGATGGCTTTCAAATCAACGGAGTATATTATGTTGAAGGATTATGCCACTATCTCTTAAGCGTAAGCCAAAGCACTGACAAAGATAACTGGGTGATTTTTGACTCAAAAGAATGCTTGATAGTAAGTAAGAAAGATCTACTTCTAAACAAAGAAACTATCAAGGCAAAAATCCGAGCTCAAAGGGAATATTACTGCAACAACGAGGGGATAGATCACAACTTCTCAGCTCCTAGAACACCTCAACAAAATGGAGTAGTGGAAAGGAAGAACAGAGTGCTTACAGAAATGGCAAGAGCTTTACTTAATGAAAAAGAAATGTCACAAGTGTTCTGGGCAGATGCAATGAGTACTGCATGCTATATCTCAAACAGAGCATATGTTCGCAAATCTCTTGGAAAGACTCCATATGAACTCTACAAAGGAAGAAAGCCAAATATTGCTCATCTTCATATCTTCGGGTGTAAGTGTTTCATTCACAACAATGGTAAGGAAAATTTAGGTAAATTTGATTCAAAGTCTGATGAAGGTATTTTTCTAGGATATTCTAATAGAAGTAAAGCTTATAGAGTTTTCAATAAAAGAACATGTACTATTGAAGAATCTATTCATGTTGTGTTTGATGAAATTGAATCTCAGACAAAACTTAATGATGAAGAAGAAATGGATTCAATCAAGAAAAACAAATCTATTTCAAAGTAGGATGATTTTGAAACAAATGATCTTCAAAATTTAGAAGATGTTGATGATCATGATCAACCTAAAGCATGGAGACATATGAAGGATCATTCAATTGATCAAGTTATATGAGATATTCATGAAGGTGTCAAAACCAGAAATAGAATCCTCAATGAGGTAACATTTTCTGCTTTTATTTCTGAAATTGAACCTTCTAATATAGAAGAAGCTTTATCTGACAATGATTGGGTGATTGCTATGCAAGAAGAATTAAATCAATTTCAAAGAAATCAAGTTTGGGATTTGGTTCCTCGACCTAAAGATCATACGGTTATAGGGACCAAATGGGTTTTCAAAAACAAACTTGATGAATCAGCAATCATTGTGAGAAATAAAGCAAGATTGGTTGCCAAAGGCTATAATCAAGAAGAAGGCATTGATTATGAGGAAACATATGCTCCAGTGGCAAGATTGGAAGCAATACGAGTACTCTTAGCTTTTGCTTGCATCAAAAGTTTTAAACTTTATCAAATGGATGTAAAAAGTGCTTTTCTAAATGGTTATATTATGGAGGAAGTATATGTCGAACAGCCTCCTGGTTTTGAAGATGAAACAAAACCTGATTATGTCTTCAAACTTAAGAAAGCATTATATGGTTTGAAACAAGCACCCAGAGCTTGGTATGAAAGACTAAGCAAATTTCTTCTTGATCAAGGTTTTGTCAGAGGTAAAGTTGATACAACTCTATTCATCAAACATAACAAAAATGATATTCTAATAGTTCAAATTTATGTTGATGATATTATTTTTGGTGCTACTAACGAATCTATGTGTCAAGATTTCTCTAAGATTATGCAGGGAGAATTTGAAATGTCCATGATGGGAGAATTGAACTTCTTTCTTGGACTTCAGATCAAACAAAAGAAGAATGGCATATTTATATCTCAGACAAAGTATTTGAAAGAATTGCTGAAGAAATATGGTCTAGATAATGCTAACGGAGCTGATACTCCAATGAGTTCTACAATATTGTTGGATGCTGATGTAAAGGGACCTAGCTTCAACATTACAAAGTATAGAGGAATGATTGGCTCATTACTCTATCTTACAGCAAGTAGGCCAGATATTCAGTTCAGTGTAGGAATGTGTGCAAGGTATCAATCCAATCCTAAAGTATCTCATGCAGAGACAGTAAAAAGAATTTTCAAATATCTAGGAGATACTTCAGAGCTTGGACTTTGGTATCCAAAGAGAGGGAACGAGTATTTAATAGCATATTCAGATTCAGATCACGGTGGATATAAAACTGACAGAAAGAGTACCAGTGGACAATGTCAATTTCTCGGAGGTTCTCTAGTGTCATGGTTCAGCAAGAAGCAGAACACAGTTTCATTATCTTCGACTGAAGCTGAATATATAGCTGTGGCAAGCTGCTGTTCTCAAGTGCTATGGTTAAAACAACAACTTCAAGATTTGGGAATTTATTTAAAAGAAATTCCAATCTATTGTGATAATACTAGCACGATAAGCTTGGCAAAAAATCCAGTACAACATTCAAGAACCAAGCATATAGACATTCGACATCATTTCATTCGAGATCATGTTCAAAAGAAATATGTCAAAGTGGAATTCATACCAACTCATCTTCAACTTGCGGATATTTTCACAAAACCAATTGCAAAAGATCAATTCCTTTATATTCAAAGAGAATTGGGAATGGTTAATCCCAATGAGTTGTAAGTTTTCTTGTTAAAAAGTTTAATTAAATACTTATTTTGATGATAACCATACTGACTTTAGCATCGGAGTGGCCAAAATTTGTTTTTGCAGGAGTCTCACTCGAAGCACTGAAGGTACTGCTCGAGTGAGGAGCTGTGTCACTCGAGCACAAGAAGCTCTGCTCGAGCACAACACTATTCATGATACTCTGTTCTCTGTTAGTTAAAACAGAGGTTAACAGAGGAGTTGAGAATACCAAAGGAATATATCATAAACAACAGTGAAAATTGAACTCACTCGCGAGTGAGGAATTCTCACTCGAGCATGATATGAACATGCTTGAGGTGAGGAATGCCTGCTCGAGTGAAGAAGAAGAATCTCTTTGCAAAAGCTATCCAAATCATGGTTACTCAAATGATTCTGGAGGATTTGAGTACAAAGATGCAAAATATGTCAAGGAATCCACAATCCAGGTACGTTTTACATGATTCTTTATTTTTCCAGAAGATCACTCGAGCACAACTAGAACACACTCGAGCACAGTATGAACATCACTCGAGCACTAGGGTTCATGCTCGAGCACTGTCACTTATATCAGTTACTGGGGAGCTCAGAACGTCACACTTCCTCTTCTCACTCGAAGTGCTCTCTCACTCGAAAGACACAACTCTTCATCTTCAACCGTTTTCTCATCATTCAATCACGTCTTTCTGCTTCAAATCGCCGTTACAACCTTTCAATCTTCTATAAGAGGTGATTTTTGTCTTCTGCATTCTTCACTTGTGCCCTAATCTTCACTTGTATTTCTTTCAAAAACGAGAGTTCTTGTTTCTCTTCCACTTTTCAAATGGCAAGAACAAAGTTACCTTCTATTCCTCAAAAGTCTCATTCTCCTTCTCCTACTCACTCTGCTGCCAGTGAATCTGGAACCCCTAAACTTACTCCTCCATCTCCCAAAAACTCTCCCTCACCTTCACCTCCTCCTAAGCCTAAGACCAAAAAGAGGACTCCCGCTAAGAAACCTCACCCAAAGCCTCAAGTCTCAAAGAAAGACCAACCTCCTCAAAAGAAACCTAAGGGTGTGGTCTTCAAGGAACCCATAATCAAGGAACCCATAATCACTCGGTCTCAATCCAAAGAGGTACAGGGAAAGGGAAAGAAGAAGGATTCAGAGCAACCCCAATCATCTTCTTCTTCTGGGGATACCTTCAGTAAACAACTCAGGGAAGCAATAGAAAAATCCAAATTGGACAAGATAGTTGGGAAGATTACATCTCAAGCCGGTGTTTCAAGTTCACACCAAGTTAAGCACCCAAGTGCTTCTGCTTCAGGAGCACCTTCTGCCTCTCAAGCACCAGTGGATGACCAACTCACTAGTCCTCCTGAGGGATTCAATGTGACAGAGCTTAAGGCTTTACCACAGAAGGTATATGATGATGAATTCAAACATAAACATTTCTGCCTAGTAGTGTATGTTGATTTGGATTATCTGAAAAAGAATTGTCATTTGGACTTGTACCCTTACCTTAAATACTATGCTCCTTGGCTAAATATTCATCTACCATATTCCCCCACTGTTGTGAAAACATTTTACTGCAATATGAAAACTCATAATATAATGTCTAGATCTGGTGATCTGATTGAAGAAGCTGTATCTACAACCATTAGAGGGAAATTCATTATGATTTCTGCCAAAATCATTAATGATTTACTTGGTTATGTTGCACCTCCTACTGATCCACCCTCTTTCTCTGCCAATGAAACTTTTAAAATCTTGAGACCAAAAGACCCAATTGGCCCCCTCACTTTCAAGCCTATTGATATGCCTGATAATTACAAAATCCTTCATTACATTTATTCCCGGAGCATAGTCAATAAATCCAAAAACTTTACCCACTTTGCTCAAAAGGATTACTATCTATTGGCTTCATTGGTTGCTGGGCAACAAAGGAATGTAGGGGAGATCATTTTTAATGAGATGAGGCGGTTTCGATTCTCTTCAACAAGATCCAGAACCATACCTTACCCTCAACTTGTTTCCTTCATCTTGATGAAAAATAAAATTTGGTATTTGGAAGGAAAAGAAAGGGTACTCATCTCAAGGTTTGGTAAGACCCAGTTAACTCACATGGGTATCAATCTTCCGGTGAGTCGGACCAAAGCCACATCAAAGAGGGAAGCCACTCCATCCAGAGGAGATGAGGCACAATCATCTGCACAAGGTCCTATTCCTCCTCCTTCATTTCTCAATGCCTCTCTATCCAATCATCTGTCTGAGGTAATTAATCAAGCTGTATCAAGTTTGAAGAAGGAGTTAGTGACTAAATATGAGAAGCTTGTGGAGAAAATGGAAGCACAAGTCATCAATCTGGTAGACAAGGCCAATCTGAATTTTGAACTGATGTTCAAAACTCAGGATGAGATGTCACAGAGGATCACCAATATGGAGACCTTCCTGCATTCACATTTTCCCTCTTCATCTTCCGGGGTACCTCCAGAGACCACTCATACCTCACCACTTCATCCACAGACTCATGTACTTTTCACTGATCCTGAGTCTAATGTTGATGTCATATTTGATCGGTCACCTTCACTACCTCCCTCAACATCTGTACCACAGCCACCATCTCCTTCTGACCAGCCCATTGACCCTCTCTCTGCCATGGTATCTTTTGTTCCACCTCCAGACCCCCCTTCTGATGTTGACAAAACGGGGGAGAAGGATGTGTGATGTCTTCTGAGCTTCTGTAGGGTGTATATAGGTGTCTGTGTGATGTCTTCTGAGCTTCTGTAGGGTGTATATGGGTGTCTGTGTGATGTCTTCTGAGCTTCTGTAGGGTGTATATGGGTGTCTGGGTAGTTTTCTGTATTGGGTAGGATTTGATATGTATGTCATTTTCATTTTGTCATTTTGAAGTTATCATGTTATCTATGTTGTTCAAGGTTTTCCAAAGTTAATGATATAGCTCAAGCTTTAAAAATTTCAATGTTTCATGTTATTAAGTTCTTATTAAGTTATATACCTCATACTATGCTTATCTTGGTTGTTAAGTGTCCAGAGGAAACATTGCAGGAAAACTTGAATTTGAAACTTAAACTTGATATGCATTTTGGAAACTTTGAAGAAATTTCAAAACTTTTCAATTTCATTCAATTTCTTTTAAATCTTCATCACAAAGAGTTTTGTCATCATTAAAAAGGGGGAGAATGTTAGATCCCAAGTTTTGATGATAACAATAATTCAATTATGTGTAAAACATGTTTTTAGAAGGTTAAGAAAAGATTCCAAGTTACCAAATGCATATTTGAAGTATGCTGATATCTGCTGTGATATTGCACTGGAGTGCTCGAGCATGAAATTTGCACTCGAGCACAAATCACTTCTGTACTCGAGCAGGTGTGAGAGAAAGCCAGGAAGTGAGTACCCGAGAGGCATTCTCCCTTTGTATTCACTGGATCACTCGAAGCACAAGGTATGCACTCGAGCAGAGAAGTCATTCTCACTCGAGCACACATGCGAGTGAGGGCATGCGAGTGTTTGGCCGAGAGCAAGTAATGGTATGCTTCCTCTACTCACTCGAGCGAGGGCATGCGAGTGTTTGGCCGAGAGCAAGTAATGGTATGCTTCATCTACTCACTCGAGCAAGGGTCTGCGAGTGTTTGGCCGAGAGCAAGTAATGGCATGCTTCCTCTATTCACTCGAGCAAGGGAATGCGAGTACTTGGCCGAGAGTCATGAAGTTCAGAGAAGTGCAAGTGTGCTCGAGCACACCCATCCATGCTCGAGTGACACATCAATGCTTGCAAGTGTAAATTTCATCCCTCTCCAAATCAGTTGCGAGTGCTTGTTTAAAAGGTATAATTCTTGAGAATATTCTTCTCACTCGAGCAGGAGTCTTTGTGCTCGAGTGAGGGCCTACATCACTCGCGAGTCAAATTTCTGTCCCTCTGTAATCCTGATGCGAGTGATGGTTTAGAGAGCATATTCCTTGAGAATATGCTTCTCACTCGAGCAGAGGTAAGTGTGCTCGAGTGAGGGTCAATTTCACCCGCGAGTGCAAATTCTCACTCTTGTCAAAATGGTATGCGAGTGATGACCCGAGAAGACATTCCCTGTGTAAGCTGCAAAGATCACTCGAGCAGAGGTTTTATGCTCGAGTGAGACCCCTCTTCACCCGCGAGTGAAGATGTTGTCTCTCTGATTTTCTATGCAAGCACAACCCGATAACAGAGGTATATGAAGGAAAATAGGAGATCACTCGAGGTGAGCCTTTCATGCTCGAGTAATGCCCTGTTTGATCACAGAAAATGCTAAGTATCACAACGTTCATTACGAATATGATTTATTGTTATTAATTCATATCATCATTACTTTTTATCATTGTTTAACATTGTTTTGAATGTTTTAAAGGTATGATACAGGAATATGAACGTTTTAATGCACCACATGAGGAAAGTAATACAATGGCAGACAAGATGATTATAAACACGCTGGCACCTACCGCACTCAGATTATTCAAACATGCACGTGTCTACCAATACTTTCAAATGTCCCGCTCTACAAATGAAGAATTTCCAAACGGGCAAAAACTGGAGCAACTATATATACAGAGACTCACGGAGAAACGAAAACAACGAAGCACAAGAATTCACAAGCTTATACCAATTCTCTGTTATTCATCAGTTTTCTCTGTATACATATTGATCTTCAGTGTTTATTCATTTGCTCTGTAAGAGAGTCCTCATACAAACTCAAAATTCTATGTTTATGTGATCTCAAGGTATTGGGACCTTGAGAGGGTAGTTATTCCTTACGAGAGAAGCAGTTGAGAGAATTCCTTGTAGTGTCTTCCACTCATAAGTCTTACAAGATACAAGCAGAAGAGAACGTTGTTGTTCATAAGGCTTACAGTGGTGTAAGCAGAAGAAAACGTTGCTGCTCATAAGTCTTGTATACATAAGCAAGTGAGAAGGCTCATAGGTTGTTTCTCTGCACATAAGACTTGTCGTAAGGGGGAGAGAAGTTTCTTGTTGAGAGAATATTTCTGCTCGTAGTCCGTTCAAGGACGATTGTTGTTTTGTGGCATTCTGAGAGCCCATTGAATCTTGGAGATATTGTGAAAAGCTCAGTAGGTCTTGATCTCTGAGGACTGGACGTAGGCATTATTGTTAGGCCGAACCAGTATAACTCTCTGTGTTCAAATCTTCTCTACTCTACTCTATCCACTATATTTACATATCACCACCTCAAGCGAAAAATTTATAACATCACCCAATTCACCCCCCTCTTGGGTGAAGCTTGCCTCTTACAACTTTAACTTTCCTTTATACTCTGAAAGGCTACTAAAGAAAGTAGCTACGGATCTCATTATCTCTCCTTTAGCTTCTTCGATAGCTGTTACCTTTGCTTCCCATTCTTTCATAAGAATGTTAAGGATCTTTCTTACTTGGGAATTTTGATCAAATGTTTTCTCAAGTACTGATAGTTGATTAACAAGATGAGTATATCTAAGTTTGAATTCTAACATTCTTTCTCCAGGTTTCATCCAAAACAGATCATACTCTGTAATTTTAATGATAACATGTGCCTTCGTGAGTGATCTCAAGAGCATCCCACATGTCTTTGGCTGTTGGTAGTATATAGATACGAAATATTCCTTTTGGGAACATTGTATCATTAAAATTGCTTTACTGTTTAATGTTACTAACCTCTTGTCATCTTCATCAAACTCCTTTCAACACTTTTTAATGACTCTATCTTCGAATTTCTTTATTGGAACATAGTCACCGTCTTCTATTGTATTCCATAGATTGTATTTGTTGCCATCCGAAACACTCTGAACTTAGCTTTACAGAGTGAAAAATGTTTTCCAGTAAAATCGGGAGGTCTAGCGATAGAAGCTCAGTCTAGAAGGATGTTCTCACCCATTATTGCCATTTACTGGATTCTTCTTAAGTTGTTAGGCTCTTCAAGAAGTCCTTGCTCTGATACCAAATGAAAGAGGCAAGCTCACCCAAGATGGTGGTGAATTAGGTGATGTGATAAATTTTTCGGTTGATGTGATGATATGATAAATTGTGGAGCTGAGCATTTTATTGTGGAATAGCATGCGTACGTTTGAAATCTTTGAACAAGATATTATGGTACATATGTGCTTAGTTGGTCGTAATAATTCTATTCGCTGTTGTTTGACTTCCTCTGTGCCTTTTTAATTCAAATGATCAAATTCATGTTTCACGCTTGAAATATATGTTAAATGATGTTAAATAATAACAACTAAATGTTCGGATTGATCGCTGTAAGTCTATTGTATTTTGGCTTCTGATGGAGTATCGCTCGAGTACACTAAAGCCTTACTCAAGTGCATCTTCATATTTCCTCTCTGGCTTCTGCTTTTGTGTTGCACTTCCACATGATGTTGAGATAGTACATTTTCAAACTTGCAAGTTATATGGGTCCTTACTCGAGTACATATCCTCTAACTCGAGTGCACCTATATTTTGCACCTTGAACTCACATCTCTGGATAACACTCGCATCCCAGTTTTTCAAGAGTGTGATTTTGCACCTGCAGGTGATATGGTATCTCACTCGAGTATACTGATCTTCACTCGAGTATATAGTATATTCTTGTATAAAATACTCTTTCACTTCAGCACTTGCATCAAGAGTCGAGAGAGTTAGATTTCTCACTTACAGGTGCTGAGGTTTCACTCGAGTACAAGTACTCTCCGCTCGGGTGCACTTTCTCTTCCATGCTCTGGCTAACTCTTGGGCAAATACTTTCTATACTTCACTCACTTGGACTCGGTGCAGTTTTCACTTTGAGTTTATCTTACTCTTGGGTAAACACTTCCTGTAACACAATTTGTATGAATCGAGTGAACTTGAGACTATCACTCGAGTATTGAGTCTATGCTCGAGTGCAATGATCATTTTCTGTCTCTGACATTGCTCACTATCAAATACTTGAATGAGTGTTCCTTCATGATTAAGTACAAATCACATCATCGCTTGAGTGCTGAGCCATCACTCAAGTTGTCCTAGTATTTTAAGCTAGAGTTTACTTCTGTCAAACACTTTCATTTCAACACTCGCTTGCGCTCAAGTGCAAAATTGCTTATCACTAGAGTGCTAGCTTCTATCACTCGAGTGAATAAGTTAAAATCACAACAATGACCTTGAACTTAGTGAGATGCATTTGGTAATATTTTCAATCATTGTCTAAACTTGCAAAACATGAGTTTCTTACCATAACACACAATAATCTTTTATTATCATCAAAACATGGAATCTACAATCCTCACCCTCCTCATCCACAAGCTCCTCCTCCACTTCTACCTCTTCCACCACCACTACTTTCACAAGCTCATCCTCCTCCTCTTTTTCTACCTCCTTCTCAAATGAATACTCTACTACAAATGTTTATTAAATCCCAAGTTTTGATGATAACAAAGGATGATTATGTGTTTCAACAAGAAACTTAGGTTTTGCATGTTTAAACAATGATTGAAAATGTTACCAAATGTATCTCACAAAGTTTAGAGGTAATTATTATGATTTGTATTGATGCACTTGAGTGATGAAGGAAAGACTCAAGTGATAAGTAGCTTTGTACTCGAGCACAGTGAGTGTTGGACTGAAAGTGTTTTAAAGAAAAGGCGTTCTAGCTGAAAATACCAGGACTACTTGAGTGATAGACTTAGCATTTGAGTGATGAACTAATTTACACTCAAGCACAGTGAGTATGGGACAGAAAGTGTTTGATAGGCAGTCAAATCAGAGAAATGAATTAGCACTCTCACTAGATCACCAGGTTACCACCTGAGAGATAGCCAAATCTGTACCCGAGTCTAGCAAGTAAAGCATAGAAAGTACTTGTCCGAGAGTCAGCTAGAACATAAAAAAAGAGGTGTACCTGAGTGAATAACTTTTACACCCGAGTGATAGCTCAGCACTCGCGTGTGAGAGAACTCACTTCCTTTAAATGATGCAAGTACTGAAGCATAATAGTACCTGATACAAGAACATATTGATGCACTTGAGGGAGGATCAGTGCACTCGAGTGAGGGCCTACATTACCTGTGAGTGCAAAATCACACTCTTGACATTTTTTATGCAAGTGATGTACATAAGTAAAGTCTAGAGCATGAAAAACACTTGTGCACTCGAGGTAAGCATTTGTCACCTGACTGATAACCTCCACACCCGCAAGTAGAGATTCATACTCTTAAAGAAATGATGTAAGTATTATCCGGAGGCATAAGTACAGTATACAAAATAGATATGTACTTGAGCGAAGGATTAATTTGTGCAAGTTATAGCTATAAAATATGCAGTACACTCGAGTGAGACTTCTTGGCACTCGAGTTATTCTCTTACAAAAGACCAAATGCAACATACTTACAATGATCAATTGAACATAGTTCAATATTATTTATTAAATATGGTTTCACTTATTGTTATTATTAAACTTCATTTAACATATATTTCAAGTGTGAAATAGGAAATTGAATCTTTGAATTTGAGATGCATGTAGTAAGTCAACAACGGCAGACATGATCATTTCATGCAAAATAAAAAACATGCACATTACAAACCTACTACCATATCTTGTCTAGAGATTTCAACATACGCATGCCATTCAATAACATGATACTCTACTCTACCAATGGCTATTACTCAACAGACCAAAACCAACGTGCTATAAATACAGAGCTTCAAAGACTATTCAGGATAGATAACACAAAATCGCGAAAATCATATAGGCAAACACACGAGTCTTAGTTTTTCATATCTACTCTATATTCATATTTTACATTAGTGTTTATCATTTCTACTCTGTGAGGAGAGTCAAAAATACATTGTATTCTTATTTCTTGATCTCAAGGTAAAGGGACCTTGAGAAGGAGATCTCTTATAGGAGAAGTAGTAGAGAATACTAGGAAGGTTATTCTGCACATAAAACTTGTTGTAAAGGGGATAAATATTAGAATATTTTTGCTCAGAGTCCTTGAGGGGATGATTATTGTTTTGTGGCATTTTGAGAGCCGATTGAATCTTGGAAGAATAATTGAAATCTCAGTAGGTCTTGATCTCTGAGAACTGGACATAGGCCTGAGCTGTAGGCCAAACTAGTATAATTCACAGTGACCAAATTCTCTCAACTCTACTTTATCTCTATCTATATTCAATTCACCGCAACAAGCAAAAAATTTATAACATCACCCAATTCCCCCCTCTTGGGTAAAGCTTGCCTCTTTCATTTGATATCAGAGCAATTTTTCTCTAAAGAGCTTAACAGCTTAAAAAGGATCCAATTGATGGCAATAATGGATGAGAACATTCTTCCTGCAAAGCTTCCATCACTAGACCTCTTGGTTTTGCTGGAGAGCATGTTACATTCTAGAAAGAAAAGTTCAGAGTGTTCATGATGGCATATGAATATAGGCTATGGAATGTGAAACAAGAAGGTGATTATGCTCTAATGAAGAAAATCGAAGATAGAATCGTGAGGAAGAAACCAAAGGAGTTTGACGATGATGACAAGAGGTTAGTAACATTGAATAGTAAAGCTATTTTAATTATACAGAGTGCTCTAACTCAAAAAGAATATTGTCAAATATGCACTCTACCAAGAGCCAAAGACATATGAGATGTACTTGAAATGGCTTATGAAGATGAGTCTAAGTTTAGATATAATTGAGAAGTTAGGAGTACTGATTGGTAAGGGTTCTTACTAGTCCTTGTGCTTAGTTAAGAGACGAACTTATACTTAAAATTAGACAATGATGGTTAGTGGATTCATTCACCTAGGACATTTATCTCTTGCATTTACACCCACTCACTCACTTTATACACTGAAAAATTCATAAAAAAGTAGCTCTTTAGTTTAATAAGATAGATGAAACTCACATCCCATACTCTTTGGTTAATTTGTTATTTACACTAGATTACTTAGGAACTAAATATAAGCTCCACTTAGAGATCAACCTAGGTTAGTTGCCCTATATTGCATTTAGCTTAGTTTTATTTGATAGCCCCATGATATGGCTCTTCAAATTTTGATGAACCCATGTCATGTGAGTTTACAAAATAAAACTAGGTTTGAAAATGTAGCATAGTAGCTCAACCTAGGTCGTTCTTGAGAGAAGATTATTTTCCAAGTTTCTAAGTAGTAAAGTGATAACAAACCTTAAAGTTGTGAGAAATCATTTTCAGAATTTGATTTTCAAACAAATGAAGTAATCTAAGCTAAAATAATATTTTTGTATTTTTTGGTTTTGAAAATAAAGAAGCAAAAGCAATTGAAATTAATACAAACAACAAGATAAATTCAATTAACTAATATAATGATCAGACAGGATTCCCTTGAGTTGAGGTTTTAGTCTTCCTTGCTTACTAATGATATTTATTCCATAATATGAGTCAAGAGGATGGAACTAAGCTACTACTAGCTCCGTACTTGCAATAATCATTTAATTCATTCTACCGAAGCAATTAAATGAATACCACCAATTAATTGTGACTCAAGGAGATGAATAATCAACTTCCAATTCTAGCTTGTAATTACCATTACAAATGTTCAACATATTTAGTTTAGTCATTTACAATCCACTTAACCAAGTTGGAATAAACAACTCAACCTACTCCTATTTTGAATCATACAAAGCTTAATTAATTAACTCCTAGCTCAACCACCAAGTTTAATCACTTGGCATAAAACAGTCTAAGTCACAACCATATATTTTACCAAGCCATACAATTATGAAATAGAAAGAGACCTTAAGGAATTTCATTGAAGTTCAGAAGCTCAAACCATTACCCAACTCAAAGAAATCACCAAAGCTTAGCTACTCATGGAGGAAGAGGATGAAACTTGATGAATGAAGGAGAGGAGAATAGCCATTGAAATTGCAGAACCAACATCTCCTTCTTCCCATTCCATTTGCTACAGTAGCTCTTTCTTCTTCTTAATTTATCTCGTGATCTTCCCCCTTTCCCCACATAGCCGCCTCTCCTTTATTCATCCCTTTCCTTTTGGTGCTGCCTCACCCTTCTATATTTGATGCCTTTTTTTCCTTACGTCAGCCCCTTTGCCCTCTTTTAATCTCTATTCTTCATATTTCCCTTTTCTTTATTCAACTCGGTCTACCTCCTAATTCGGTCCTTCTTTTCCAATTCGTTGGTCAACGATTTCTGCTGTATTTCTTTGCTTTCTTCACATCAATCTAGCTTTACACTTCTCATTGGTCAATTCCTCTCTTCTCCTTTCAATTCTCCAATTTCCCTCCTTCAATTCATTTCAGTCAGCTATATTTCCTTTTATTCAACCATTTCAGCTCTCTCTTCTATTCTTCAAACAGTAGCAATTCTCTTCTTCATTTGGTCCAGCTATCCCAATCCTTCAATTCGGTCCATGCTCTCCTTGATATTAATTCAGTCCAGCCCCTTTAAATTGTTCATTCAGTTTACCTCTCCCCTTTACTACACAGCCTCCACCCTTCCTCAGTGGTCCCCACTTCCTTTCCTTCTTCAATTCACTATTTTAAATAAGTTGTCCCATGTTTGGATAAGGAGATGAAAATGTGTTTTAACATTAGGCATAAAATTGCAACCACCAAACAAGGCCCTTACTCATTTAACCTCCTCTTAGAAAATATGTGAAAATAAATTCTGCACTTGTGATGTTCCACTTTTTCCTTCATTAAGCTCCAAAATAATATCTTTGACCTTAACCTCTCAAGTTGTGCCACATCATCACCTACAAAATTATATTCACAATGGTAATACCTTTTGCTCAAAATTAAAGAACAATGGGAATAACAAATATTAATTAAAAATATAACAATTTAACTAATATAATTCTCGAATTATGCTTTCACTAAAATCTCACTTTAACACTTGATTGTGCCCAAAATATTCAATTAAGTCCCACAAAAGACTAAGATTAATTAATAAAAATATATAAATATTGAACTCTATCAAAGGTACATATGGAATCAAAGAAAACAAAGTCAATACTATAGTCACAGAGTATGATATGTTTTGAATGAAACCTGGTGAGAGCATCTCAGTATTCGAACGTAGATATACTCATATTGCCAATTAGCTATCAACACTTGGGAAAACCTTTGATCAAAATTCTCAAGTCAGAAAAATTCTCAACATTCTCACAAAAGAATGGGAAGCAAAGGTAACAGCTATCGTAGAAGCCAAAGGAGAATCGATGAGATCTGTAGCTGCACTCTTTGGCAATCTTTTTGAATATGAAGGAAAGTTAAAATTCATGAAGGAACTAGAAGACTTTGATAACAAAAAGAAAAAGCGGGATTGCTTTTAAAGTTATCAAGGAACTTAATTCATCAGATAATGAAGATAAACCCGATGACAAAGATATAGGAATAATCATAAAAAAATTCAAGAAATTATATAGAAAAGGTCAAAAGAATTTTAAGAATTATCAAGGAGAACTAAGTAACAAAGAAAAAAAAGAGCAACAGATTGTATGCTATGAACATGGGAAATATGGACACTTTAAATCTGAATGCTTCAAAACAAAGATAAGAAGTAGAGAAAGAAAGCATACATATCACCCATATAGGGTAACAGTTTGTCTGATGAAGAAGTAGATGACGATGAAGTTGTAAACATATGCTTGGTAGCTAAAGAAGAATATGATTTTGAGGTTAGTGATTCTAAACCTACCTATGATGAATTATTATCCGAATATAATGCCTTACATATTGAATTCATCAAAATGGCTAAAGAAATGGTTAGTTATAACGAGAGAGTAAAAGAGTTAGAAAATGCTGTTACAACCTGTATATTATATGAAGAAAAAGATAAGAAAATATCTAGCTTAATGAATACCTTGGAAAAATTTACTAAGAGTAGTGAAACACTTAAAGTTATCTTGAAGTCACAAAGAGTCATGCATGATAAATATGGAATTATATATAATTCTGTTCAAGATAAAAACATAAAGAATAAGAAGAAAAGTAGCAAGGCTTATATGAAATAATTTAAAAATTCTGCTCATGCATGAAATCCATTGGCATCATGTAGTTACTACAATAGAAAAAGACATTATACTTCATCATGTCATTTTAGTAAAGGAAAAACTATTAGTATATACAAATGGGTTCCGAAAGGAACACATATATTGCATACTAACCATGAAGGATCTAAGAAAGTGTGGGTACCTAAAACTTAATAATATTACTCTAGGTATGTCAGAGTAAACAAGTGGTACATTGACAGTTGATACTCGAGACACATGACTGGTGACAGAGATAAGTTCACCATGTTAGAAGCTAAAGAAGAAGGAAGAGTAACCTTTAGAGGAAATCAATCTGCATGCATTGTTGGAATTGGAAAAGCTGGAAAATCCAGTAGTGTCCAAATTAATGACGTATACTATGTTGAAGGATTATGTCATAACCTTTTAAGCATGAGTCAAAGCATTGACAAAGATAACTAGGTAATCTTTGATTTAGAAGAATGCTTGATAGTAAAGAAGAAAGATCTACAGTTTAACAAAGAATTCATCAAAGCAAAGATCTAAGCTCAAAGGGAAGGTATTGCTATACTATTGATTAAAATTCAAATAATCTAGAAAACTATTTTCTTAGCAAAGCGATTGGCTCATGTCAGTATGAACCAACTTGACAAGCTAATTAGAAAAGATTTAGTTATTGGACTTCCTAATCTTAAATTCAAAGATATCATGATTTATAGTGCGTGTCAAAAAAGGAAACAGACTAAATCCTCTTTTAAAATAAAGAATGAAATTTCAATATCAAAACCTTTGCAATTGCTTCATATGGATTTAGTAGGTCCTTCAAAGGTAAAAGGTTTTGAAGGAAATTTGTATACTCTTGTAGTAGTTCATGATTATTCAAGGTTTGCATGGACTATATTTCTTACTTCAAAAGATGAAACCTTTTTTGAATTCATTTCGTTCGCTAAAAAGATCCAAAATGAGAAAGGCATTTCCATTGTTTCTATCAGGACCGATCACGGAGGAGAATTTGATAATTAACTCTTTGAAGATTTCTACAACAATCAAGGAATAGATCACAATTTCTCTGTACTAAGAACGCCTTAGCATAATAGAGTAGTTGAAAGAAAGAATAGAGTCCTTACAAAAATGGCAAGGGCAATACTTAATGAAAAAGAAATCTCACAAGTGTTTTAGGCAGAAGCTATGACTATTGCATGCTAGATTTCGAATTGAGCATATATCCACAAAACACTTGAAAAAATGTTGTATGAACTCTACAAAAGAGGAAAACCAAATATTGCTCATATGCACATCTTTGGATACAAGTGATACATTCACAACAACGGTAAAGAAAACTTAGGTAAATTTGATTCAAAGTCTGATGAATTCTTGTTATTAGGCTATTCTAATGAAAGTAAGGCATATAGAGCTTTTAATAAAAGAACATGTACCATAGAGGAAACCATTCATGTTGTATTTGATGAACTTAATTCTCAGACAAAGCCTTTTGATGAAGAAGAAATAGATTTGATAAAGAAAAGTAAAACTTGAGTATTTCAAATCAAAAAGAATTGAAAATAAAGAAACTGTTGATGTTCAACCAAAAGCATGGAGTCACATGAAAGATCATCAAATTGAACAAGTAATAGGAGATGTTAAGAAGGTGTCAAAAGCAGAAATAGAATCTGAAATGAGGTAACATTTTCTGCTTTTATTTTTGAGATTGAACCTTATAGTATTGAAGAAGCCGTTTTTGACAATGATTGAGTAATAGCTATGCAAGAAAAATTGAATCAATTTCAAAGAAATCAAGTTTGGGATTTGGTACCTCAACCAAAAGTACACTCGGTTATAGGAACCAAATGGGTTTTCAAAAACAAACTTGATGAATCAACAATCATTATAAGAAACAAGGCAAGGTTAGTTGCCAAAAGCTATAATCAAGAGAAGTTATTCATTATGAGGAAACATATGCTCCATTGGCAAGATTAGAATCCATACAAGTACTCTTAGCCTTTGCATGCATTAGAGGTTTTAAAATTTATCAAATGGATGTCAAAAGTGTATTTTTGAATAGTTATATCATGGAGGAAGTATATGTAGAACAACCTCCTGGTTTTGAAGATGACATAAAATTTGATCATGTTTTCAAACTTAAGAAAGCTTTATATGGCTTGAAACAAGCACCCAGAGCTTGGTATGAAAGATTAAGCAAATTTCTTTTTGATCAAAATTTTGTCAGAGGAAAAGTAAATACAATACTCATCATCAAATACAACAAAAATGATCTTTTAATAGTTCAAATATATGTTAATGATATCATATTTGGTGTTACTAACGAATCTCTTTGTCAAGAATTTTCTAAGCTTATGCAGGGAGAATTTGAAATGTCCATGATGACAGAATTAAACTTCTTTCTTGGACTTCAAATCAAACAACGGAAGAAATGGATATTTATATCTTAAACCAAATATTTAAGAGAGTTATTGAAGAAATATGGGATGGACAATGCTAATGGCGTTGACACTCCAATGAGTTCTACCACACTGCTGGATGTCGATATGAAAGGCCTTGATTTCAACATCACTAAATATAGAGGAATGATTGGTTCATTACTTTGTCTAATAGCAAGTAGGTTACATATCCAATTCAGTGTTGGGATGTGTGCAAGATATCAATATGCTCTTAAGGTATCACATGCAGAAACTGTTAAAAGAATTTTCAAGTATCTAGGAGACACTGCAGAACTTAGTCTATGGTATCCAAAAGATGGAAATGAGTATTTAATGGCATATTCAGATTTAGATCATGGAGGATACAAAACTGACAGAAAAAGTACCAGCAGATAATGCCGATTCCTTGGAGGTTCTCTAGTATCCTGGTTTAGCAAGAAGCAAAACACAATATCACTATCTTCAACTGAAAGAGAATACATAGCTGCAGTAAGTTACAGTGCACAAGTACTTTGGTTGAAGCAACGACTTTAGGACTTAGGGATATACTTGAAGGAGATACCCATTTATTGTGACAACACAAGTACTATTAGTTTGGCCAAGAATCCTATACAATATTCAAGAACCAAGCACATAGACATCTGACATTTCTTAATTCATGATCATGTTCAGAAAAAGGATGTCAAAGTAGAATACATTCCTACGCATCTTTAACTCGCAGATATATTCATAAAGACGATAGCCAAAAATCAATTTTTATACATATGGAGAGAATTAGGAATAGTTAATCCCAATAAATTGTAAGATTTTATTGTTAATAATCATATTTAATATGAGTTTTGATGATTATCTTACTGACTTAAGCATAGGAGAATGCTAAAAGCTATTTTGTAGGATTATACCTCAAGTACACTATGCATGACTTGAGTGCAAGAGTCTCACTCGAGCACAAAAAGCTCTCACTAGATTCCATCTATCATTCAATATACTCTATTTCTAGCTATGTAAAATAGGGATTAATAGAGTATGTAAGAACTCTTGGGACTCATTAAAGCATATCAAAAGTGTTAGACTTTACTCAAGTGAGGGATGATTTTACTTGAGTGGTATAAGAACAGAACTGGAAGGCAATAAGAGCATTCGAGCAGTAAAGAAAGATATATCCAAATACTAATCCCAAATCATGGTTACTCAAGTGATCTTGGAAGATTTGTGTTGGAAATTGTGCCCTAAGGGCCAATCATTATACTTTGAACATTATTATTTTAATGAAATTTCTCCATTATGTTATCATATTATTTGCATGTTAACTGTGATAATTGTATCCTTGGATAATTCATGAAGATTGTCCTAAAATGTCCCTGGTCGGTCATCTATGCGGGAGTAGAGATGAAACATTACCAATATGACTTTGATAATATATGGAGATACGAATCAAAGTCTTAGGTACTTGTAAGAGTACAAGGTGTTGGACCAACCCACTGTGAGAAAGCTACATGGATCAAGTCATAAGCTTTTCTCATGTATAACCACGTCACAACGCCCTTAGACCTGAGGTCATCATAGATTCCTACATGAATGTTGCTAAGCTTTGAACTAGCGAAAAGTTACTTTTGACCAAGTGATGATAAAGGCTATGATCGGGCTTAGTGATTTTTCATGCAGAGGAATATGAATGATCAAGATGGAATTTGTCCCTCACATTAGTAGATGAGATATTACTGGGCCCCTCGATGAGTGAGTATGAGAAATGTATGGCTATACTACAATAGAAAGAAGTTTCCATTTCTATTATCAGGCTACTTAGGAATCGAGAAATTAATGGTCATGAACAAGAGGATGACATTATCCATGCCTTATCCTTGATCGATATATCGTATGACAAAAGGGACGTGACATGGTTGTATGACAGGTTGCATCTGATAACAATCCTCATATAAATTGGGTAATCATAATGTCTTGTTAGAGGCTGCTTGCGACTTTTGGGTTAGTACAGTTATTGGCCCACTGTCAACTTCATATGGGCTTACTGGGTCACACACAAGAATGGCCCAAAACGAGATAATGTTTAATTTAGGGTGGACGAATTTTATATTTATATATATAATATAAAATTCGTAAATAATATTATATAGATATATATTTTCGTAATACATATCTTATATATTATATATATATGTATATATATTATATGATATTATTATATTGTGTTAGTTTTAAATTTAAATTTAATTTATTAAGATATATTAAATTTAATAACTAACATGATAGAGATATAGTATCTCAGATTTAATTTATGAAGATAAATTAAATCTAATGGCTCTTTATTTGGATTAAATAAATAGGTTAAATTGAAACCGTTAGACAGATTTAATTTAAACTGAATTTATTTAATTATCTCATCAAGATAATTAATTGTTGATTAATTTTGAAATTAATGATGATTAATTTTGAAATTTGAATATAGCCCTCATAGGTTATAAACTTGATAGAGCAGATATACTCAGACGCGCATGAGAATTTAGAGCCGCAAAGGAAACCCTAGGAGACATTGGAGGCACTACCACGCAGTCTCTGTTGTAGAGCATTTGTGTGGATACCGGTCGAGGGAGCGGACCTAAGGTGTTGGCTCCTAGAGATCGTGAAAACCCTAGTTGAAAAAGTACGAATCTTTCTAACTCGATTTAAACGCCGTTGATAGATCCTTGATTATGATCGGTAAAACTTTAAAATTCTTCGACTGTGCCTGTCGAACCTAACAGTGGCATCAGAGCCAAGTCAATTGTGCATTTAAATTGAGTTTATGTTCTTATACATGTGATATATATTGGATATATATGTGTAGTTATAAGAAAACATCCGAATATGTTAATAAGAAACGAAATATGTTCAACGTTATTGTGCATTTTTGGATAAAGCTATGTGTTTATGCTATCTGGTGAAATTGTTTTGATTACATGCGTTATGTTTAGTTTTCAATTCTGCCACTGGCATCACGATTTCTGTTTTGGATTTGATCCAAAGTAGAATTCATCGTTTAGGTTTCGAATAGGCTTGCATGAATCGGGTAGGGTACTTGAGATCATATTTGGCGGCAATCTAATCGGATCTAAGTTTGGATATCTATTCATGTAATAGGGATCCGAACTATGGGGAAGACAATCTGGATCAGAAGCGTTCTAGGCCATTGTTGTTTTATGAAACTGGGCCGAAATCCCTTAAGATCGGACTAAACAAATTTTTTGAAAAATTGGGTCCAAAATTTTAAAATTTTAAAATATTTCTTTTAAAAGGAATGTGCTTTTTTCAAAAGCTCCAGGGGCGCTGCCCCTTAGCCCGCCCGCTAACCGGCTAGCGAGACCGCCGTGACTACCTCTGCGTAGCGTAATATAATATGATCACAACATTTATTACTTTTCATATTGTATGAATTCTTGTTGTGGTTTATTATTTATACTTGTTTGGGTATGGTGAATAACATGGCTTTAGAATTTTACAAAGGGTTGTAATATTTAAATACGGCCTGCGTGCCGTGCCTTTCTCTAAATACTCTCAATGTACATTCTCTTCTCATATCAGTCCCCTCGAATGTTTAAACGAGGTTTCTTTCAATGTATTTTTTTTCTTATTTAGAGAAGTCCTCTAATTGGCTTGAGAGGATTTCAGGTTAGGTAAGCCATGTTGTGTCACGTTTAAATTACGCTTTTGATAAGATCATTGCATGAATACTTTTAGATTTATATGTATTTATCTGTATGAGATACGACCACGATTGCATTCATATAAACAAGACTAATTAATTGAGCCCTCTAATCAAATCTTAAGTCTTAATTCCATCAATTAATGAATACCTATCAAAACCTAGATCGCTCAATTGCGGAAACCACCAAAGTGGATGCACTTGAGTTATCTTGATGAGACAAGCATGAGTAATGGTGTTGCTCATAATATTCATTATTTTTTTGACTTAATTGAGATTAACAAAACGGTTTTAAATCTAAAGGCGTTAGACGGGATTAAACATGCCGGATCATATGATGATCAAATGCCATAAACATCTAAGAGTTACATGTGATGTAATTGGTAAATAGGTTACCTACCTAAATAACTTGAATTTAAGTGTCTTGCTAAAGCGGACTTAAGTTTAAGCCAAATATGGATCTTAGCCCACTGATTATTATTTTGAGGGATGTTAATTTAGTAGGAGATTACTAACTAACTTTTCATATTTTAATTGTAGAATCATGTCAACCAGTAATATTGCTACGCTATCATTGTGATCGGTCCTTGAGAAGGACAAACTCAGTAGGACAAACTTTCTTGACTAGTTCAGGAACTTCAGAATTGTCCTCAAGCAGGAAAGAAAGGCTTATGTCCTAAATCAACCCATTCTTGAGGAGCCTACAGCCAATGCTCTAAGAGTTCAAAGAGATGCTTACACCAAGCACAAGGATGACTCTGTGGATGTAGGTTGCCTGATGCTTGCCACTATGATTCCAGAGCTCCAAAGAAATATGGATCTTATGGAGGCTCATGAGATGATTGTCCATCTCAAGGAAATGTTCCAGTAACAGGCAAGGCAAGAAAGGTATGACACCACAAAGGCCTTACATTTCTGCAAGATGGCTGAAGATGCATCAGTTAGTACTCATATGTTAAAGATGAAAGGCTATATTGATCACCTTGAGAGGTTTGGATTTCCTATGAGCCAGGAGTTAGGTACGGATTTGATCCTGAACTCACTCCCAGAGAGTTATGACTAGTTTGTCATGAACTACAACATGAACAACATGGAGAAATCAATTTCTAAGCTGCATGGGATGCTCAAAACTGTTGAGCAAAGCATTAAAGAAAAGCCTAGTATAATTTTGATGGTTCAGAAAGGAAAGGGTATGAAAAAGAAAGGGAAGGGCAAATAGAAGGGTAATGGTTTAGGTGGTTTTTTCCAAAGAGTCAAACAAGCCCGAAACCAAGCCTGCACCCAAGAAGGTAAAGCCTCCAAAGGAAGGAGTCTGCTACATTTCCAATGAACCCAGTCATTGGAAGAGGAATTGCAAACTCTACCTGGAAGATCTGAAAAAGAAAAAGAAGGATAGTGGGGCTATCGCTTTAGGTATTTATGTTATAGACATTCATTTTTCTACTTCCTCTACATGGGTATTATATACTGCATGTGGTTCTCACATTTGTACAAATGTGTAGGGTCTAAAGGATAGTAGAAAGCTGAAGAAGGGCGAGGTGGACCTACAAGTTAGAAACAGAGCAAGAGTTGCTGCTTTAGCCGTAGACACTTATGAATTAGTTCTGCCCAGTGGGCTTTTGTTAGTTTTAAACAATTGCTATTATGTTCCTGCTTTGAGTAGTAACATTATTTCTCTTTCTTATTTGGATAAGGAAGGTTATACTTCCATTACTAGGAATGTTAAATATTTTATTTATCGTAATGACATTTTCTATGCTGATGGTGATTTGCATGTTGGTCATTATATATTAAATTTGGAACATCCTAATAATGGGAATATCTATAATGTAACTACTTAAAGGATAAAATCAAACGATTTGAATCCGACCTACCTATGACATTATCGTCTAGGCCATATAAATGATAAACACATTTCCAAACTCCATCAAGATGAATTTCTTAACTCATTTAACTTTAAATCATATGATACATACAAATCTTGCTTATTAGGAAAGATGACAAAGGCACTTTTTACTGGGCATAATGAGAGGGCCACTGAATTATTGGGCCACATACATACAGATGTATGTATGTGGTCCATTAAATACAGCTACCTAAAGAGGTTATGTCTACTTCATTACATTTATAGATGACTTTAGTAGATATGGCTATATCTATCTAATGAAACATAAATCTGAATCTTTTGAAATGTTCAAAATATTCCAAAATGAAGTACAAAACCAATTTGGAAAAATAATTAAAGCACTTTGATCTGATCGAGGTGGTGAATATTTGAGCCAAGAGTTCATTAACCATCTTAGAAGTTGTGGGATAATCTCTTAATTAACTCCTCCAGGAACACCACAATGGAATGGCGTTTCTGAATGGAGGAATCGAACACTATTAGATATGGTTCGATCTATGATGAGTCAAACAGATCTTCCACCATCCTTTTGGGGACATGCACTAGAGACAGCTGCTTTCACACTAAATCGTGTTCCATCTAAGGCAATTGAAAAGACACCATATGAGATATGGACTGGAAAGAAACCAAGTTTATCTTTTCTTAAGATCGGGGATGTGAGGTCTATGTTATGCAACAAGCCTCTGATAAATTAGCTCCCAAATCATTAAAGTTCCTTTTCTTGTGGTATCCTAAAGAAACGAAAGGATACTATGTCTACAATCCCACTGATAACAAAGTGTTTGTTATTCGAAATGGTAAGTTTCTAGAAAGAGAGTTTGTCTCTAAAACAACTAGTGGGAGCAAGGTACATCTTGAAGAAATTTGAAAGTTACAAGATAATACAAAACCACAGATGGAAATTAGAGAAGACTCATAACAAGTTGTTGATCCTCCTCAAGTAACACAAGGTCTTCGAAGATCTGATAGGACACGGCATCAGCCTCAGAGATATGGATTTCTGATTACTGAAGGCCGGTATGTGTTGCTCATTGAGCAGAATGAGCCAACCACCTATCAAGAAGACATAGTGGGACTAAACTCTGAAAATGGCTAAATGCCATGAAGTATAAAATGCAATCCATGTACGACAATCAGGTATAGATTACATATATAGATTAAAATGAGGTTAGATAACATGATACTTCTTAGCAAACTGAATATATATAAATAGATAAAATTAAGTTACTTGCCTTTCAACAATTGGTGGTAGATAACAAGGTAGCTTAGTCTGTCAGATTGTATAGCCCGTGCAGCTCATTCTCTCTTCCAATTTATTATTATTACACCTTGATATATAGCCAAGACATAAGAAGCCATACAAAGTGTAGATCTTGCTTTTGACACACATTTTGTGGAAGTAGCTGCCACAGAATTAAAATGAGAAATGACTTAGAAAATGTAAAAAGCTAGAAATCCTAAGTGTCAATGCATTAATTAAAGTTAAAAATAAAAAATAAACTCACATGATTGCAAATGTATCTCCTGCAAAGATAGAAACTCTTTAATATTTTTGCTATCAATTCCAAAATGATACGAGATTGTACAACCTATAATCCTACAAGGCATCTACAAGTTGACCTTATTAATTTTTTTATAAATATGTTACAGTTGTGCCAATAAGGGAAATTTTGTCGCTTCTTCTTGATCCTAGCAACACACAAAATAAGATTATAAGTAGGATGTCAAGGATCAAGTAATAATAAGGTGTTTCCTACCATTAGAGGTGTTGTCACCATTTGAACAAGATGTTGAGACCACAAGATGAAAGATCCTATTGCCTGACCTAGTTTGGCAACCTCATCGTCAAGGAATAAGATATCTACACCTTTCTCCCCATGATGAACACTTGTGACATTGACCTTACGTTGATCGTCCCAAATTTGCTTATTATGGTGGTTTGTAGCATGCGTGCATACAACAGCGTTAGCAATAACACGTATGTATGAGGTGTCTAGCAAAAGAGAGCAAGGTTTTCTGGCCTCTAGTGAATGACCAAGGTTGCCATGTCTAATCTCTAGCAGATTGTAACTGCCTTTGGTGCCGGGAAAGGCCAAGGATTCCTAGATAAGCGAAAATAAAAAAATAATTAAACTAACTTTAGAAAAATCTCAATGTTATGTTAATTGAAATTATTTACAAACCTAAGATCTATGCTCCTCGTTACACATCCTTACTTGAATGTGAGACAATACTATCAAATTCATCTTACCATGTAGCTTATGCAACAACTCTTCTTTAAGCTCTTCTCAAAGTGATCGACATATTTCCACCTCAATCTTTGCTTGGACTTCCTCTCAAACCCTGGCTACAAACTCTCTACTAGGTTTACTTTGTCCATAAGGTATTGAACTTCATCCAAAGTATCTAGAGAGTGTTATATCCCATATGTTTTGATAATAACAAAGATTGGATGAATATTACAAAAGGTTTTGATAATAAACAAAAAGGTTTAAACAAAGGAACTAAGTTATCTATGGCAGAAGAAAGACCATTACTCGAGTAGGTACTCAAGTAATGATAAAGAACTGAGAGACAGAGACAGAGAAAAGCATCATAGGAAGATTTTTAAAGGTATATGTCGAGTAAGCCCTTAGGAATGAACTTCATTACTTAATGGACCACTTGAGCAATGTGTGAGAAATTGTTCTAAAAGCTCTTTGTCAAAAATTGTATAGCATTACTTGAAAGGATTACTCAAGTAATCTGCAAAGTTATTTAAAATATTGCTCGAGGGATCAAACAACAGTGATTTAGTAACTATTAGCCAAGAAATGAATGACAATACTCGAGGGATCACTCGAGTAACATGAAATAAATAGAAAGCATTACTCAAGGGATTACTCAAGTAATTAGGTGAGTAAAGAGAAGTTACTCTCAGCCAAGATTTAGATGCCTTTACTCAACGGATTACTCGAGTAATGAGAGGAGAATTGCAAGCATTACTCGAAGGATCACTCGAGTAATCAGAGAAGAAAAGAAACACTTACTCGAGGGATTATTCGAGTAAGCAAGACTGCAAATTTTTATAACATGAATTACTCGATGGATTACGTGAGTAATCCAGTCAGACATTGTTGACTTACTCTCTGGCATATTTTTAATGAGGTTACTCGAGGGACTACTCAAGTAATAGATCATAATCACTCCAGTAGCCACTCCAGTAATCAGGTCATAGTCATTGACTTAACTCTCTGCCAAGTTTTTTAAAGACTCACTCAAGTAGCCACTCAAGTAATGAAGCATGATCACTCGAGTAGCCACTCGAGTAATACAGTACATAAAGTATAATTTTAATCTATTGTTTAATGATTTATTATCTATAAGACTAATCTTTCATTGTATTTGTTTTCTAAGTATATTTACAGAGAAATAATGAAGTGATCATGCATTAAGAGAAAAGTCAAATATATCGTCCATAACGTCCATAACGTCTACCTACCATAAACTGCTAGTTTTCAAATTTGAAGAATGATTAAATGAAGCTATATGACTTTAACAAACATGTTTGAAATGCTTCCAATAGATACCACAATTCATCTATATATATATGGAGCATTCAATAAAGAATAGAATAACAACTGAGAACATAAACTCACATCGATCAATATATTCTTGGTGCTCTATTTTCTTATACTCATTATTTGTACTTCAGTGATTATATATTTGCTTTGTGAGAGAGATTTCCATTACAAAGTCAATATTTGTTATTGAGACAACTTAAGGTTATGGAACCTTGAGTTGGGGATTTGATTACAACATGTAAGGGGGAGCTAGTATCTAGTGAAGGAACTTGCTGTGTATTAAGGTGCCAAGAACCCACTGAATCTTGGAATACATAGTGAAACTCTTAGAGAAGCTATGAGGACTAGACATAGGTCAAAGTGGTTGTGGTCGAACCAGTTTAACTCCCGGTGTATACTTCGGTCATATTTCTCCTATCTCTTAATTGCTTTACATTTGTAGTCAATTTTTATATACACAATGAATTTTCTTGTATAACCCAATTCACCCCCTTAAGGTGAAACGCTTGCACTAACATTTGGTATCAGAGCGTAGGTTTTCTTGTTAAGGTATAACAATCTAAGAAGGATCTAATAGCAAGCATGGGTGAAGGAACTCTTCCAAATGGAGTTTTTATCTCCAGAACTTCGAGTTTAAATGGTGAATACTTCTCTTTTTGGAAAGCCAAGTTCAGAGTATCCATAATGGCTACAGAATATTGACTATGGGATGTGAATGAGAGTGGAAACTATAAGCCTGAGAGAATTGTAGATTCACTGAAGGTTCCTAAGACACTAGCAGAATATGATGGGAATAACAAGAAACTCATCACACTCAACAACAAGGAAAATCTAATGATTCAAAGTACCTTGAGTCAAAATGAGTACTTCAGGATCTGCACACTTTAAATGGCTAAAGAAATATGGGAAGCTCTGGAAATAGCTCATGAAGGAACTTCAGGAATAAGAGAAAATTGGATCAATACTCTGGTTACTGAATTCGATTTACTTTGAATGAAATTATGTAAGTCAATAGCTGAATTAGAACTTAAGTATACTCATCTTATTAATCAACTTGCAAGACTTGGGGAAGTCTATGATCAACATACCCAAGTATGAAAGATTCTGAATATTCTATCTAACGACTGAGAGGCTAAAGTCACCACTATTGAGGAAGCAAAAGGTGAATCAATGCGATCGGTTACTTCTCTATTCAGAAGCCTTTCTGAATATGAAAGTAAATTAAATTTCAAATGAGAGCTAGAAGATATTGATGACAAGAAGAAGAGAGGTCTATCACTACAAGCAAAAGAACAAAATCAAGATGAAGATGAAGAATTTAACGATGACTAAATGGGCCTAATGATAAAACGATTTAGAAAGTTTTACTAGAAAGGCCAAGGATTCAAAAATTTTTAGAAAGGAGGAACAAGCAGTAAACAACACATCATCTGCTATAAATGTGGAAAGCCAAGACATATCAAATCAGAATGTCAAGAACTACTTAGAAGAATAAAAAAAGAGAAAAGGCAAGTTCTACAACAAGAAGAAAGCCTTTGTATCCGCCATATGGGGAGATAGTTCATCTGACGAAGATAACGATGATGAGGAAGTAGCCAATATCTGTTTGGTTGCTCAACAAGGGCCAGAAGAAGAAGAGGTAACTGATTCTGATCTAACATATGATAAATTACATTCTGAATTCATCAAAGTAGTTAAGGAATTATTTGTTTTCAAAAAGAAAAACAAAAATCTTGAAGAAAAACTCAAAGATAGTTTAGAAAAGGATTGTGAAAATTGTTCGTCTTTGAAAAAGAAAAACACTAATCTCACAAAAACTCTTTGAAAATTCACTAAAGGGAGTGAGATGCTAAATGTAATTTGAAAAGCTCAACGATTTGTAAATAGCCGATCTGGTATTGGATATGAACCAAAATCATATAAAAGGAAAGGAAGAAAAGAAAGAAGGAGGTAAAACATACTTGAGTTATTTTCAGCATTCTGTATATACATAAAATCCTTTTACATATTGCAATTACTATAATAGAAAGGGTCATTATACTTCATGCATTCATAAAAAGAAAGGAAAAATAGGAACCTATAAATGGGTACCTAAAGGTTCATAAGATCAGAAAATATTTTGTATTAACCCAAAAGGACCCAAAAAGATATGGGTACCTAAGACTTAATCATATTTGATTGCAGATATGTCTTAAAGTATCCAAAAACAATAAGTGGTACATAAACAATGGATGCTCCAGATATATGACCGGTGATTTCAAAAGTTTTACCACGATACAACCTAAAGAAGGTGGGAAGGTAAAATTTGGAGGAAATCAATCCAGAAAGATAGCAGAAATTGGTGAAATCAAAATGATAAAGGTATACAAGTCAAAGACGTATATTACGTTGAAGGATTGTGCCATAATTTGTTGAGTGTAGGTTAAAGTACAGATAAAGACAACTGGGTAATATTTGACTCTGAGCAATTTCTAATTGTAAACAAGAAAGAGTTACAATTAGATAAGAAGAATCTCAAGGAAAAGCTCAGAGCAAAAACGGAAGGTAACTGCTATACTCTTGATATCAGTAAAAATGATTTTGAAAACTGCATTCTAAGTAATGCCGATGAAAGTTGGTTATGGTATAAGAGGCTAGCTCATGTCATCAGGCACCAACTAAGCAAACTTCTCCAAAAGGATTTAGTACTTGGATTACCCAAAGTAAATTTCAAAAATGATTTGATTTGTGAGCATGTCAGAAGAGTAAACAAACTAAGTCATCTTTCAAATTGAAAAATGAGATCACAACCAATAGACCACATTAATTATTATACATGGATTTAGTTAGACCAGCACGAGTTAAAAGTCTTGGTGGTAACTTATATTCATTGGTTATTGTTGATGATTTATCTAGATTTACATGGACTATTTTTCTATCATCAAAGGATGAAATCTTTACAGAATTTATTGTTTTGGCCAAGAAAGTGCAAAATGAGAAAGGTATATCCATTACAGGTATTAAGACAGATCACGGTGGAGAATTTGAAAATCAAGCCTTTGAAGAAATTGTGATATTAATGGCATTGATCACAATTTCTCTGCTCCAAGGATACCTCAACAAAATGGAGTTGTGGAATAAAAGAACAGAGTACTCACTGAAATGGTGAGAGCAATGCTGAATGAAAAGAATGTGTCTTACGTTTTTTGGGCCAATGCAATGAGCACAACATGTTATATTTCAAACAGAGTCTACATCAGAACAAAAATTAGAAGACACCGTATGAACTATACAAAGGAAGGAAGCCAAACCTTGCTTATCTACATATCTTCAGTTGTAAGTGTTTCATTCATAATAATGGTAAAGATAACTTATGAAAATTTGATTCTAAAATAGATGAACAAATTTTCCTAGGGTATTCTAACCAGAGCAAAGCATACAGAGTTTTCAATAAACGAACATGTGTTGTTGAAGAATCAATTCATATTGTATTCGATCAATTTGAATCCTCTAACAAAACCATTGATGATGAGCAGGAAGTTGTTTTAAATCAAGAAAATGGTCAACCTAATCCTAAATCTTTCATCCTAGAAGTTGATCAGACCAAGGAAGAAAATCAGTCACTAGGACAACCTAGAGCCTGGAAATACAATCAAAGTCATCCCTTAAAGCAAGTCATAGGAGATGTGAATTAAGGAGTCAAAACTAGGAATAAAATTTTCAATGAAGTTAGTTTATCTGCCTTTATTTCTGAGATTGAACCTTCTAACATTAATGAAGCCCTATCAGACAATGATTGGTAATATCAATGCAAGAAGAACTAAATCAATTTGAAAGAAATCAAGTTTGGGATTTGGTACCCCGACCTAAGGATCATCCGATCATTGGTACTAAATAGGTATTCAAGAACAAACTTGATGAATTTGCAATCATTGTCAGAAATAAGACAAGATTGGTGGCCAAAAGCTATAATCAGGAAGAAGGAACTGATTATGAGGAAACATATGCTCCAGTAGCTAGATTGGAAGCTATATGAGTACTCTTAGCTTTACATGGATCAAAGGATTCAAACTCTATCAAATGGACGTAAAAAGTGATTATATATTTGCTCTATGAGAGAGATTTCCATCACAAAATCAATATTTATTATTGAGACAACTTAAGGTTATGGAAACTTGAGTTAGGGATTTGATTGCAATATGTAAGGGGGTGTGAGTGTCTAGTAAAGGAACTTTCTATATGCTGAGGTGCCAAGAACCGATTGAATCTTGGAAGATATAGTGAAACTCTCAGAGAAGCTCTAAGGACTGGACATGGGTCAAAGTGGTTGTGGGTGAACTAATATAACTTCTGGTGTATACTTCGGTGATATTTCTCCTAGCTCTCAACAACTTTAAATTTACAGTCAATTTTTATATACGCAACGAATTTTCTGGTATTACCCAACTTACCCCCCTCTTGGGTGAAATACTTGTACTAACAGAGAGACCAACTCCCCTTGGCTCCCCTCTAACTTGACCAGGGTGATCTAGCTTCCCAAGCACCATTGCTAAGATGTCCATCCTTCCAATTTAAGTGAAGGAATATTGTTTGCTCTGCTCTTTAAGTTCATCTTGTAGCATACAATGGATAAATATATAGTAGTTGCATACCAAAGTTCTAAGGAAAATGAAACACACTTAAATATACTTTATATTAAATACTCATAATCCTTCCAGCGGCGTCACTAACGATTGGATTTATATATATTTCTCCCTTTATCCTCCCTACTTTCCATTTTCTATGACATGGGGGAGGAAGCGGTGCCAGCATGACAATGCTAGGATCTGCTTTGGCTGGTTTATTTTTTTTTGGCAAATAAGCCTGTATGATCTTCTTTTCCAGCTTCCAATAAACCCTACGAGACATGTAATGCGGATAATTGTTTTTAGCTTGCCTCTCTTTATTTGATTCACTTAATTTCTATGAATAGAGAATAAATAAAACTGAGTCAATGAGGTCAAATAAATGCAAATAAAATATTTCATACTATGATAAACAAAATATATATACTAGAAATTTGGGATGTTGTCGTGATGCCACAAACAGTCTCCACTTATCTAGAGAAAGATAAGAATAGTCTTTACATGGATCTTCATTTCTCTTTGGCCCTTAAATGTACTTGGTTGTAAGCATGGACTTGAAACCTTTCCATCACCCATGAACTTCCCCCATCCAATTCTTGTACATCTGCCTCCTGTTGGGGACATCATAGGTTTGCTATAAAGCAAAATATATAATAGTTATATATAAACCAATAGAAATAAAGGTAGAAATGAAAATAAAACTTTATATACCAAAAGTTGTACCCAAATCATAGCCTTCCTATATTTTATAACTTGCTTCCAAGTAGAAAATAGAATGCCAACTTTGCTCCAACTCAAACAACCAATATGGCTAATAAATGTGTCTTTCTATTCACCAATTACATTCAAACCAGCATCAAATTCCACATGCATCCTCTCATTTTCTTCCTTATAATGTTTGACCAATGATCATAGCTTCATGCTTCCTCTAACCTTTTTTTTAACAGGTGAGCCACTTGAGTCTCCCGAATCTTAACTTGCCATGTTCCTACTAAAAAATCAAGGTGAGATATGATAAGGAAATTACAATTAAATGAATACTTTCAACAATTCAAAATATTACTTTATGTATTTTCCCAAATTCCTTCACAATAATCAATTATATTTGCATATTCATTATCATCTACCAATTCTACTTTTATTGGTATAAGTGGATTTGTAATGAAAGGTGGTGTGTCATCAAGATTTAAACTTGGATCACCATCCTTTAATTTTTTACTTTGGAGTACAATGGACAATTTTTCATTTCCTGGATCAATGATATTAAACACTTGTTTTGCCTGGCTTGCTAGAATGAATGGCTCATCTTTATAACCAACTCTTTCAAGATCAAATAAGGCAAATTCCAATTGATATATTTCAATAGAATTATTGTTAACCCACTTACATTTGAATATAGGAACTCTCAACTTAGTGTAGCTTATCTCCCATATGTCTTAATAACTCCATAATAGGTAATGGATGGCAATATGAGGTTTTAGTCTTTCAAACTTGAAAAGTGCATTGCTTTGCTACCACCATCACCCTACTAGTTTTATAATACTTCTATCATCCTAGGCTTTTGTGTAGAAAGAATACTAATTTATATCAAAACCATTCCAAGTGATGACCTCAAAAGAAGGCCCTCAATCTAACTATTTGATTGTCTGAAACGAATTGGCCTCGTGCGAAACCTTTTCCTTGAACTACTATATGAATATCTTATTCTACTCATTAGATATCTGCATGTCATTTTTTCATTGATAGATCTGCTTTAAACTCTTTCTGTGTTCATCTAAGTATGACTTAACTTCTTCCATATTATTCAAGATATACAAGTGTGCTTGCAACATCTCTTCACGACGCATACTCTTCACTTGAGCTCATGTGTTCCCTTACTTGTACCCTTTTCATGATGACATTAGGCCTTCAACCTTGATAGATATTCTTTACAAAAGTTCATAGCATCTTCAACGACATATCTTTTAATAATTGAGGCTTCAGGTCGATAAGGATTTTTAGAATACCCTTTTAATAACTGGGCTGCATAGTCTTATCTCCCTTACCAAATGAACTATTAAATGCACCATTATATAGAAGAATGCGGGAGTAAAATGCATATCGGTTGGGATTGAATAGTATAACCCTTATTTTCTAATTGTCCAACTTTCCAATGTCAACATTAAAGAAACTACACAGCCATATAATCATGCTTTATACATCATCTTTTATAATTCCTCTAATACCTACTGGTAATAGTTGTTGCATCAAGGCATGGCAATAATGGGACTTCATTCCTACTAACTTCAAATCTTCCTTTGAGACAAGCCTGCTCATATTAGAAGAATACCCTTTGGCACCTTAATGCCATGCAAACACCCACACAAACTTTTTCTCTTGGCTTTTAACCATAATTTCTTACTTGTGGATATAGCCGTTCTCTTATTCCCATTTTGACCAAGTCTAGCCATATGCTAATTCCAACTTTAGTTTTCCCTGGTATGTGCAAAAGCATACCAACAAGGCTATCGCATACATTTTTCTCCACATGTATCACATCAATACTGTGTCTCACATCAAGGCTATGCCAATATAGAAGATAAAAGAAAATTGACCTCTTCTTCCATATGTTCTTCTTACTCGTAGTCCTCTTGTTCTTACTAAAAGTGACATTGATTCTTTCCACCTAACTATAAACCTCATCTCCAGTTAATGCCTTTAGAGCTATTCCATTCTCTGACAAACTATTAAAAGTCTTCTTTAGCCTATGGTACAAGTGGAACTGAGGAAGAAATCATCTATGATCAAGGTAGACCATTCTTCTTCTGTTCTTAAGTTGATAGAAGTGTTTGCCTACTTTACATATTAGACATACTTTATGACCCTTCACACTATACCCTGACAAGTTCCTGCATATAGGGAAGTCATTAATTGTGGTAAAAATCATTGCACGCAGCTGAAAGCACCCTTGCTTATTGCATCAAACACATCTATACCATCCTCCCACAACTTCTTTAAGTCCTCCATCAAAGGTGCCAAGTCGACATTGATATCCTTCCCTAGTTGTTTTGGTAACAAAATCATCATACACTTGCGTTTCATACACAACCAGAGAGATAAGTTGTAAATCACCAGCATAACTGGCCATATATGTATTTCTAAGAGTATCAGAAGGATTGATTGCATCTGTGTAAAGCCCAAGCTGAAGGTTTCTTTGCTCACTGCCAAATCCAAGAAACATTTCATATATTTTCTTCCATTATGGAGAGTCATCTAGGTGTTGAAGGTATTTACCATAACATATTCTCTCATCAGAATGCCATCCTAACTTCTTTGTTCTTTCACATTAATAAACATTCGTTTAAACTACGGGAAGATTGGAAGATACCATAAAACCTTTAAAGGTTCTTTTACTTGTCTCATCACCACAACCAGCATCTTTCTTCTCTTTGTATTTACATTTTGGATACTCACTTAGTCATTCATACTCCTTTATGTACGATACACAGTCATTAGGGAAAGCATGTATCTTTTTATACTTCATACCCATCATAGACAAGATTTTATTCACCTAAGATATATGATTTAGAAGAATATTATCGTCTGGAAACATATCATAAAACAATTCAAGTAAAAACGTGAAACTACTATCGATCCATTTATAAGTTACCTTTAAGTTAGCAAAGTGTAAAATACTTGACAAGCTTGTATACTTAGTACTTCTACAGTGTAAAGGTGTCTCTACATCACTCCGTACTCTATCATATATAGGCGATTGTGCAAAACATTCTACTTCAACTTCATGAATCATTTTCTTCATTCTTTCATCATCTCTGACATAAAAAATTTCCTTCTTGTGGGACATATAAGCAGTTGCTTCCTCACTATGCCATATCCACCTTGTGTACCGATAATTTATGCCATAAAAAATAAGTGATCTCCATATCATCAGTATCTCTTTGACTCTCATTTAAACAATTGATACATGTACACAAATACTTCCTATTTTTACTAGGCACATTTATTTTAGCAAATTCAATAAATTTTCCTCCCATTCTCATATTCTTAACTAGTTCTCAATGCATTCATCCAACTATGATTCAATTTATTACCACCTAAACCATTTTCAACAACACTTAAGTTTAGAACAATGATATGAAATACTCGAGATACACTGTGAAAACTAATAGTTCTACTACCAATTTCAATGTTCAATCATTTAAATAAATCAAGCTTATATCAAATAGTAGCATCATAGTATCCTCAAGTTTCAAAAATTATCATCCTTAAGCAATAGTAAAACTTACAGTCACTTGATTAGCATTTAGACACTCATATATCACTAGTTTCATATACGACTAACAATTATATTCTTTTTAGCTCTTTCATTAGGGAATCTGACACCTACACAAACAATGGGGAGTAATGATTCAGCAAATTATAGAGCAGCAACATACATAACATTATGCCATATCCACATACATACAATAGGGAGTGGAATTAGCTACCTTACCTTGCTTGCTCAGACTGAGAAGAGGGAAAATAAGGAGCTACAAGTGAGAGGGAATGGAGGGACTAAGAAGCTACCAAACCTTTCTCATCAGAGAGGGATAAAAGACACAATGCAGGAGAATGACAGAGGCCAAGAAAGACATAGACATAAAGGAGCTCACAAACGTCAAGAGAGTGAGAGAAGAGAGCTCGTAAATGACAGGAACTGGCAAATATGGGTTTATCTTAACCAGTTTCAATGACTAGTTTTGAAAACCAATCATTGAAAAATTTAACTTTTAAGGACTGGTTTTGAAAACTAGTAATTGAATCTGGTTTAAACATCTGTTTTAAAACCAATTGTTGAAAGTAACCATTTCAACGACTAGTTTTCATGAAAACAGTCTTTGAAATTTCATCTTTATTTATGAAAATTCTAGTGCTTATTTTTTTACCACTATTTTCTTAAAACGGTTGTTATTTAATGTCATGGAATCATCTCTTTGTAGTAGTGAATATTACTAACGTTTGGCATTTTACAAGGAATATTCATAGTTATTATTAAATAATTGTTACTTGTGTTAGTAACTGTGGCAATTTATAAGGACATGTTTGGCTTTATAAGGACATTCTAAAGGATACATTTTGCTCAATAACCCGTGAAACCCGATTCTAAAGGATACATTATGCTCAATAACCTATGAAACCCTCTCCATTCCACCTCTATTTAATAAAAAAATAATCTTTAACATTAAAGGATGTGTTCAACATATCCAACTTCTAAATTTTGTTCTTTATCGATGTGATAGTCAAACACAAGAGATCTTCTAGTTCATCATTCTTCTAATCTCCTTATGATAAAACAAAAAGATGATCGCTATCCACCAATAAGCATTGAAAGGCTTATCCACATGAACTGTGACCTCCAATGTATGGTCGATACTTATATGAGAGCACAAAGGCACATGGACAGATGCTTAAAGGAACTGTAACACCCTTCATTTATGCTCCTATAGTACATATTTGGAAGTGCTAAGGTTCTTGTTATAGCTTAGGAAAAAAATTTATTAAAACTCCTAGCAAAAACTTTCACAATTATTCTTGGCGCATTGTTCACTTGGTAAAAAATTTACCTCAAATTCTCAACCTTATTTTATAATTACCAGAGTTGTATCTATGTATATATATACATACATCCTACCATAATTTATACATCATAGCTTTTTATCTATCAATCTTTTAACTTCATTATATTTTCATCTTGCACATCTCTAAGCATCCCTTTCTTGCATTCAATATACCTATATGGTTGGTAAGGGAGGGTGAGATTCGGGAGAATCTCAGTAGCAAAAAATACCAATTATGCATGTAAATAAATGCTTAATGCATGACATGCATGCCTTATGTGAATTCATACTCACATAATGACATATCTTCATGCTCAATGTTTTACACAACATTCTTATGGCCATGGCATAAATAGAAACAGAGCTTCAATAATTCATAAATGCTTTACATAATCAAGCAAAGCAATTATACATATCAATATACAAGAATACATATCAAATACATGTAAGTTAGGCAAGTTTACTACCTTTTCATATTTATGTCCTCCTCTTGTTCCCTTTTCTTCCAACTATTGTAGTTACTAGAAGAATCTTCCATTGCCTTTCCTTGACATTTCATAACCCTAGATATATAACAACATCATTAGAGCCATGATAGCAAGTCATTACACATGACTTGTATCTCTTACATAATCTGTATAACTTTCCTTATTTTATGTCTAACACATTATATGCTTTAGTCCCTTGTGAGTTGGGTCTCTATTGTAGTCACATTAGGTTCTAAGACATATCTATACTCTTTAGACCCATACTTGTCACAATTTACCTCAAATGCCACAAATTTGTAGGTCAACCCTAATTTGCCAACACTACTACAAGATATACATATTACTACCCTAAAGGATTTCCTTTTTTAAAAAGGGATGACAAAAACATAGCCGGTGGTATAGACTTTAAATTTCACTTTAAAACATTTTATTTTCATGCTATAAGGAAGCTTTAGGCATCCCCAGTTTGACTGGGGACGCCTAAAGCCATCTGCATTTGTGTTTAGTTATCCCCAATCAAACTGGGGATGCCTAAAGCTCACCTAAGGTGTCCCCAGTACTAGTGGGGATGCCTAATTTTTTTTAAATGTTAGTTTACCCGTCCCTAACTTGGTTGGGGATGCCTAAAGATTCACATGCACTGGTATGACATGATCAGTGCATGTGAATATTGTCAGACATTTAGGTGTCCCTAGCCAATTTGGGATGCCTAAATGCTGTTTAGGCATCCTAGTTTGACTGAGGACGCCTAAAGTAATGCCTAAACAGCATTTAGGCGTCCCTAAATTGGTTAGGGACGCATATACTCAGCTACTTTGTCCTTTCCCTGTCTCTACCTCACTTTGCCTCAACTTTCTCCTTTCTCTGTCTTCATTTTCTTATTTCTTCAGAAGGCTAATACATCCTCTCTTCTTGCTCCTCCATTCTCTCTTCTTAGTCGTCCATCCTTTACTTTACCAACTTTGTTCTACCTCAACTAGTCACTGTCGTTGCTACTGGGCTTGTACCATCAATTTCCTCTCATTGTCGCAACTGTCGTCCTCCCTATCACCACTATGGGTTGTCTCCCTCTAAAGCATCAACTACAAGTTTGCTTCCAACCATGCCTTCATCTTCATTCTGTATCTCTCACACCAACTATACTCGTATGTTGTTACAGATGCCTTAGAATTCATAAAAAATAAAAAATATTTATCTTCTCATGTTTATAACTTTGCAGGGAATTAAAATTATTTCTTTTTTATCTTTTCTGATTTGTAACTTGTTAAATATATTCCATGATCCTAAATAGTAGAGTTGTAAGAATCTCTTTGGCCAGTAAGTTATATTTGAGAGTTAAGTGTTCAGTCATTGGAACTATAAAATTTTACTAGTTAAATTTCAATCAATCCATCTTGAAATACCTATTTAATACATGTATAAGGCCTCCATTAGAACCTACAAATACCACCCACGTCTCTGTCGCATGCCAAACCACAAGACCCAATAGTTTACATATAAAGTTCATAGTTTCAATATTTGCTCTATTCTGAATTTGCCATTGATTTAGTAATGAGGCTTCACTCTAAATACCCAGTGGTCCTTGTTTGTGTGTTGCTCTTGCCTGCTCTATGACTCTCCAAATTCAGAGACTCCAAAGCCACATTTTACTCTTCCTATGATGGCAAAGAAATAATTTCTTCCCCTGCAAAGTTATAAATATTAGAAGATAAGTGATGATATGGTTATATGTGAATAATTATAATCATGTATATATGTGAGCCTAATCAATATTTGAAGTAAAAGTTAAATTGTAACACAAATGTTGTATCATGTCTTTAGGCTAAAGCAATTTTTTAGAAGACATAAACATAATTAGAAATTGAAGTTGTTATTTGCTTAATTATTATTTTTTAATTTTTTCTATTTAGTTTCAAATGTAAAGCATGTATTTAATTTGACTTCAAAGTTTCATTGGTTTAATGAAATTCTTGGATTTAATGTGCTGACATTGTCCTGAATATGGATTGCCTTAATTAGTTTAGTTTCGTTTAAATTAATTTAAAATGGTTTGTTATTTTGATTTTGGGATGTCACACTTTTAAGGGGAAATGCTACAAAATTTTGAAAAAACAAAATAGTAAAAGGCAATCCCAGTGTTGACAATTATTCTAAACTTGAGTGTTAATGGGAATGGCGTATGTGGTAATAAAATGGATCATAGTTGGATGAATGCTTTGAGAACAAGTGAAGAATATGAGAATAGGGTGGAAGAGTTTATTGAATTTCTAGAAGGAATGCTCCAGCCAAAAATGGGATGTATTTTTGTCCTTGTGTCAATTGTTTAAATGAGATAATGCAGGATGTTGAAGTTATAAGGGATCACCTACTTTGTGATGGAATAAATCTTCGATACACAAGGTAGATATGGCATGGTAAGGAAGTAACTGATTATCTGTCACACAAAAAGGAAGCTGTGGATGTCATAGATGAAGATAGAATGGAGAGAATGATTTATAATGTTGAGGTAGAATCCTTTAGGTAGTCGCATGAATACGACAACCTATGGAGTGATGCAGAGACACTGTTGTACCCTTAGAGTAAGTACACACCGCTAACAGGAACATTACATTTGGTTAACTTGAAAGCAACTTATGGGTAGATCAATAGTAGTTTCACATTGCTCCTTGAATTGTTGTGTGATATGTTTCCAGACAATAATGAACTTCCGAGTTGTATATATAAGGCCAAGAAAATTCTATCTACGATGGGTATAGAGTATAAAAAGATACACGGTTGGCCTAATGACTGCGTACTATATAGAAATGAGTATGAAGGTCTGAGTGAGTTCCCTTAGTGCTAATTTGCATAATACAAAGTGAAGAAAGATGGTGGTTGTGGTGATAGGACAACTAAAAGGCAATGTTTAAAGGTTTTGTGATATCTTCCAATAATACCACGTGTTAAGCATTTGTTTGGGACTACAAAAAAGCGAAGAAGTTGATATGGCATTCGGATGAGAGAATATCCGATAGAAAATATCTTCGACACCCAGCAGACTCTCCACAGTAGAAGAAAATAGATGAAATGTTCCCTGAATTTGGCAGCGAGCCAAGAAACCTTTGGCTTGGGCTTTTATACAGATGGCATCAATCGTATGGAACTCTTAATAGCACACACAATGCGTGGTTGATACTCCTTGTAATATACAACTTGCCTCCCTGGCTTTGTATGAAATGCAGGTATGTGATGCTTTCTATGATAATTTATTGACCAAAACAGCCAGGGAATGATATCGATGTCTACTTGGCGCCTTTTGTAATATCCCAAAAATTGATTAAGGGCTAATGACTTCAAAAGTGGATGTAATTATTGTTGAATAAACACTTTTGGAGAATTTGTGATGGAATTTGGATATTTTAATGATTCCAATGGCTTCCTTATAAAAATTTGTGTGGGGAGAGTGTTTATTGTGAAATTGGAACCATTGGGAATAATTGCGCAAAAGTTGAAAACTCTGTCCATTGAAACTTTGTACAGGACAGCCGATTTTTATGGACATTTTAAATAGGCAAATGGTGTCTAAAAATTCTGAAATTTTCTAGTCTTAAATTTCACATGTCAAGATTCAAAATGGACAAGTAATTTGTTTCATTTTGATTTGTGAGCTAAGAGTTATGGATTTTTGAAGTTTGCCCAGCGAAATTAATTATTTTCTATAACACTATGTAAAGTTTGAATTCTGGGAATTTTGTGATTCTATTCAAAAAAAATTCTATATTTTTCCTTAAAACAAGACTCAATAAGGATTCCATAGGCTTTGGAATCACCACAATTCAATTTTTCTAGAATTAGTTATGATTTTTCAAATTTTGGACAGAAATCTGCCAAAATTTCTGAAAAAACTGAAATTGTAGGAAATTAATCAATAATTAAATATCATATAATATATGATATTAAATACCATCAGCCTTCTTTCTCCAGCCAATTTCATGCTGTTCCATATCTGAAACAAGAGAGAGAAGGTGAGAGTTTAGAGAGAGAAAGGGAAGAAATCTCACATGGTAAGCCGATTTCTCCGACGATTTAGCTCCTAACGTGTATAACTCCGACTCTAAGCTACTCCTCTTTATTCTTTAAGGTTGTGAAGCTCAAAATTTGGTGTTTCAAGGGTTAGGGTTCAGCCACCTTGAGGAAAAGCTAGTAGGAGCTTAAGGTAACTTCCAAACCTTCGTATATTAACTATTATGGTTGCTGTAGGCAATTTAATCGGTGAAATTTTGCCGGATTGCCATTGGTTTTAAATTTTGGAAATTGAGTTTCCTAAGGGTTATGCTGCACAATTTTTGTTCAAATGGTAGTTATAACCTAATGTAATAGTTAATAAAGTGGTTAGGAGTATAAAGGAATGCGTTTAAGGAACCGAAATCGTAAAACCTCGATTTTCCCCGGAGAACTCATAAATTTTGGCCAGCTCTAGAAATGGATCTTAGAGTTGGATTTTCAATGATTTGATAGTTCCATTGCATTCAGGAGAGGAAATTAGGTAGGGTTACAGTTGGCCACTTTTTCGGAAAAGGCCGAAAAAGCATAATTACGAAAACGCCCCTAAAACCCTTAAAGTAGGGCTGCCAAGGGTAAATTTGTAATTTGACATTGAAATTGATAATTCTGAGTGCAGAAATGGATTCTTTGGGCGGAAATATATTAGGATAGCCCAGATTAGAATTTCTGGAAAAGTGCAACCGGACCGGGTACGGCGGGCCTGGGCCGGTCCCCGGGGGCATTTTTGTAACTTTTCATTATAGACTTATATAACCCTAAGAAACACTATGGAAGTGTCTAAATGGTGCATTTGGAATTGTAGGATTCGATATTTGCCCTATTCATGATCCACCTGCGCTAGAGCACAATCGGAAAGAATAAGGTAGTGACTCTTTCTCTTATACTGTGTGTGAAACATTGTATCTATGTTTGTCATGCATTGAGAATACTTTGTTAATACATTATGAATACATTGAGATCGCAGCGAAAGCTGATGCATAATGATACTTTATGAATACTTTATGAATACATAGAGATCGCAGTGAAAGCTGACGCATAGAGTTTTCAGCCATGAGTGCTGTCGTTTGTGGCGAAAGCCATGATACATTGTGATGCTGCTTAACATGAGCATATATGCTATGTATTTGTGCACTGTATGAGTGATTTGTTACTACAGAGATTCTTTTAAATCTCATTCTTTCCATTGACTAACATTTCAGATAAGGCAAGTGGCTCCAAGGAGAAATGAACCACCAGGAGTGGCTAGGATCTTGTAGAGATGTGTTGTTAGGTTGTTGGTTATCTATTTTAGACTTGGGATTACTATTTATTTTTGAAATGTAGATATTACGTTGATGTTGGTCATGTAATCCCCTAGTTGGAACTTACAACCCTTAGTTTATACATGTATGAAACTCGGGAGTTTCCAGGAATTTGGCTATGCACTCTGATATGTATAAATGTGATAGAACTACACAGAGTAATTAGATTTGGAAGATGAATATGAGACCATGTTGAACAAATTTTAGAAAATAGGTTTGAGAAAAACGTAATCGTCGGTCTCTAATTCCTTTAAATTACACATTTTCGAATCTTAATTACGGTTATCAAGGTAGGGGATTACACCTTTGATTGAGGACTTGAAGAAGTTGTGGGAGGAAGGCGTAGATGTGTTTGAAGCATATAAGAAGGAGTCTTTCAAGCTATGTTTAATGATATTCACTATAATAAATGACTTCCCTGCATATAGAAACTTGTCAGGGTATAGTGTGAAGAGGCATAAAGGATGTCTGATCTGTGAAGTAGACACTCACTTCCATCTGCTTAAGCATGGAAGAAAAATGGTCTACCTTAGTCACAGGAGGTTCCTTCATTGGTTCCACCTGTACCGTAAGTTATGAAAGCATTTTAATGACTTGCCGGAGCATGGAATGGGTATAAAGGCATTAACCAGAGAGGAAGTTTACAATCGGATGGAACATATCAATGTCTTCTTCAGTAAGAATCAGAAGATTGTGAGTAAGAAGAATATAGGGAAGAAGAGATCAATTTTCTTTGATCTTCTATATTGGCGTACTCTTGACGTAACACACGGTATTGATGTGATACATGTGGTGAAAAATGTTTATGATAGCCTTGTCAGTATGCTTTTGCACATACCAGGGAAGACTAAGGATGGGATTAGTATGAGACTAGACCTTGTTGATATGGGAATAAGAGAACAGTTACATCCACAACTAATAGATGATGGTAGGAAGGCATATATGGAGCCAGCAGCGTATACTCTATCAAAAGCAAAGAAAAGAAGTTTGTGCGATTGTTTGCAAGAAATTAAGTTCATAAGGGTATTATTCAAATGTGAGAAGGTGTGTGTCAATAGGCGATTTGAAGTTAGTGGGAATGAAGTCATAAATGGTGTGTGCCAATGTGTTGATGCAACAATTATTACCGATAGCTATTAGAGGCATCATGAAAGATGAAGTGCAAACCACTATAACAAGATTGTGTATTTTCTTCAGTGCTATTTATGATAAAGTCATTGACACTAAATCCTTGGATGAATTGGAAAATGAGGGTTGTATTATATTGTCCCAATTAGAGATGCACTTTCCTCCTTTATTTTTTGATATAATGGTGCATTTGATAGTTCATTTGGTAAGAGAGGTAAGGCTCTGCGGTCCAGTTTACCTGAGGTGGATGTACCCTTTCGAGTGATACATGAAGATTTTAAAAGGGTATTCTAAAAATCCCTATTGAATAGAAGCCCTAATAGTTGAAAGATATGTGTTGAATAGGCTATGGACTTTTGTAGCGATTATCATCGGGGAAGAAGGAACAATATCGGCATGAAGAGGGGAGAAGCAAGGGAATATGAAGACTAAAGGTGAAGAATATGCTTTATGAAGAGGTGTTGCAAGAACAGTTATATATCCTGAATAACATGAAAGAAGTTTAATCATATATAGATGAACACGAAAAGGGATTGAAGAACATGAATCCAAGGAAGAATGACATGTAGATTGCTATTAAGTAAAACAAGATATTCATAAAGTCGTTTGAGGAAAAGGTTTCACATGAGACCGATGTGTCTGAGACAATAGAGTGGCTAGGTTGAGGGCCTTCTTTTCAAATTATTACTTGGACCGGTTGTGATATAAATAGGTATTCTTTATATATAAAAGACCAAGATGACAGAAGTACTATGCAAAATAGTAAGGTGATGGTAAAAGCTGAAGTCATGCACTTTTCCAGTTCGAAAGAAAAAAACCCCATATTAGCATCCATGGGCTATGATGGAGTGATAGAAGAAATATGGGAAATTACTTGCAATAAGTTCAAAGTTGCTTTATTCAAATGTGGGTTAGCAATAATGCTGTGGTAATAGGTCAACAATTTGGATTTGTCTCAGTTGATTTTTGAAGAGTAGGTTACAGGGATGAGACCTTCATTCTAGCAAGCCAGGTGAAACAAGAGTTTTATGTCACAGATCCTACAAATAAAAAAATTTCCATTATACTTCAAAGTAAAAAATAGAAGCATGGTGATTCGACCTTCAACCTTGACAACACACCACCTTTCACAATTAATCCACCTAGAACAAGTGAAGTAGAATTGGTAGATGATTAAGAATATGCTGTAAGAAATGATCATGGTGAAGGAACATGGGAAACAATATAAGTAAGAGCTTAACTTAGAAAATAATAATGTATGCTATTCATTTTATAACTGGTTAGTTTATTCATTTAATTACAATTTATTTACCTATATGACAATGATTTTTATGCTTACAGGAATATGGACAATTCTAGTGACTCACAAAGTAATAGGATAATGAAATCAATAGACCTGAACTCGTTGCGAGAATAAGGGTTAGAGGCAGCGCAAAAATAGGAGAGGCTGCATATTGAGTTTGAAGCCAATATAAAACCAATTGGTTCAGAGGAAGATCATTTCATTAGTTATTTAAGCTATTTGAGTCGAAGCAAAGTTTGAATTATCTATTATAATTGGAAGTTGGCTCCCCGAAAAATGAAAGACATGATTTGGCAACAACTTTTGGTATATAAGTTTCGATACATCTGTATTTATAGCTTTATTCCTATTGCTTCAAATATAATTATCTTATATTTATCCTTGCAGCAAACCTACAATATCCCTGGCATTGCGGTGATATACAAGGAGTGGATGAGGGAGGTTCAGTTACGATGGAAAGATTTCATGAACAAGCTTACAACAAAGTACATTTAAGAGGACCGAGGGGTCAGGATCCATGTCAACATTATTCTTATTTATCTCTAAGGACTGGAGGTTGTTTATGGCATTATGAGAAGATTCTAAGTTTTTGGTAAAAATTTTTTCATTATAGTGTTTTATTTGAATATAGTTGACATTATTGATTTGGTTTTCATTGTTTTCCTATCACAAGAATTAAGTATAGTAAATACAGAGAAGCAAGCATCTAATAAGTATCAGCATGGAATGTCTCGTGGTGGTTATTACAAGCCTAAGCAAAGGTTGATGGGAGAAGAGTGAGAGAAAATGAAGGAAGCAGCCACATCAGATCCTAGCATTGTAGTCTAGGCCCCGATACCTCTTCCATGTAACAAAAAATGGAAATCAGGGAGGATTAAGGGTGGGAAGTTCATAAATCCGACTGTTATTGAGGTTGCCTCAAGGATTGTAAGTAGTTAGAGCATAAGTTCATAAATTTTTTCATATTAGGAGTGCTTAATTTTCATTTATGATAAGTTTTATGTAGCAAGATAAACTAAAAGATCATAGTAGCCAAGGTTCGTTCTGTTAGATATGAATAGTTTTGATGATGTCAAATATAGATGTTAAATATGAGCAAAAAGTCTGTATGATATAATTATCTTCTACATTGACTAACTACTATATTTAATGTTGCATATTTTGTAGATTAGTCATAAACCCGATTGTGGGTTGATGCCTCATATGTGGAGAATGATTATCAAGAAGAAAATCAAGAGACAAGGGATTGAAGAAAGAAGGGGGAGCAAGAACTAATAGGAATATCAAGCAAATATTGAAGATATCCATCAAGAAGATTGAAGTTGGGTTATGAAGAATGATCATCAAGAGGAAAAACAAGAAGAAAGAGATTAAAGAAAGAAGAACTTGCAAGATCACATGAGAATATCAAGATTCAAGCTCCTAGAAGTGGTACCGGAGGTTTCTATGATCATACGGAAGTTAGAATGGGTCAATACGAAGCTAAAATGATGTATACGGAAGCTATGGTACCTTTGGGGATGATTACCCGAGTAATCACTCGAGTAATATGGTATTTTCTGATTTTGGAGGTGTTTACTCGAGGCCTTACTCGAGTAATCTGCCGGGTTATTTGATGAATTACTCGAGGCGGAACTTGAAGTAATGGCACTCTGTTTTCGCGCGACAGAACAGAGGTTCGGTATTTTGATGATATCTCTCCAACCACATGTCGGATCGAACTGAAACCGGTGGCATTGGAAACTAGACTTCTAACACGAACTTTTGACACCAAGATCACATTCAAATGAGTTCAGATGAGGGAGATATGATCTGTTGAAGTTGACTCATGAATCACCGTCATGTTCCTGGACAGTTTCGGTAGTTTGGACATAACTCTCAAAATACATATCGGATTGAGACGAAACCGGTGCCATATGAAAGAAGACTCAAAGAGCTTTCCATGGATATATAATTTGTCATATTTGAAGCTATATCCTAAGAGCTATGACTTCTGGAAGTTGCTGCTGGTGATTTCAGGATTGTCTAAGAACAGTAGATAATCTTTGGATCATAACTTTCTGTACACAACGAGTTTGGAGCTGATTCTTGTTGCATTGGAATGTAGATCATGAGGGCTTTCCAATGATATATAATTTGCCATGTTTCGAGTCAAAATCAAGAATTTACTTGAAGGCGCTACTCGAGTAACTGGTTGAAAACAAAAGACTTTACTCGAGTAGGTACTCGAGTAATCACATAGAAAACTTCCAGTTGCTCTCGGCCTGCCAATGTTACTCGAGGAGCTACTCGAGTAACCATGTGAAAAACTTCCAGTTGCCTTCAGGTTGCCATTGATACTCGAGGAGCTACTCGAGTAACTTTGTTTCTGAAATTATGGAGCTCTCGGCATTTTGTACCACTGCAACATTACTCGAGTAAGTACTCGAGTAAACTTAAATGAATACTCGAGTAGCTACTCGAGTAAAGCACTGTGCATGAAGAGTTATTGACGAAAACTTCAAGTCACTACTGGAGTAAAGCACTGTTCATGAAGAGTTATTTACGAAAACTTGAAGTCACTACTGGAGTAAATCACTGTACATTGACGAAAACTTCAAGTCACTACTGGAGTAAATCACTGTTCATGAAGAGTTATTGACGAAAACTTCAAGTCAGTACTGGAGTAAAGCACTGTGCATGAAGAGAAAACTTCAAGTTACTACTGGAGTAAAGCACTGTGCATGAAGAGAGAACTTCAAGTCACTACCCGAGTAACCTATGAAGAAACTTGATATTTACTCGAGTAAGTACTCGAGTAATGCTTCCCAGAAAAACAGAACAGCGTCTCGAAGATTCTGGAAATCAATGGAATGATCATATAACTCATTCTTATTGCTTCTAATCACTCTAATACTTCATTATATTAGTGATTAATGTATTTCTCCAGGAATACAATGAAGATATGATGTGAAGAGTCAAAAGGTGAATTTGCGGAAGAGAAGCGTCAACGTTCCAACGGCTAGTTTTCAAAAACGAAGAACAGTCAAACAAAGCTGCGCACGCTCTAACGGACATGTTCCAACGGTCATTATCAACACATCTATATATATGGGAACATTCAAGAAGAAGAAAAATGAAAAAAAACGCAGAAGAACATGATGAGATTATGAATCATCCACTTCTACTCAAATACTCTATGTTCTTATCTATTTTCCACATCATGTATATTTGAGAGAGTGTTTTTGTATTGTACTTCAGTATTCATCATATCCACTCTGTGAGAGAGTTTATAAACACTTTCAATTGTATTTCTGAATTGATCTCAAGGTAGAGGGACCTTGAGTGGGTTGATTTCCTTACGGGCAAGTGTAGAGAGAATCGCCGGTAAGACTTTCTACTAGTAAGACTTACAAGGTGCAAGCAGTAGAGAACGTTGCTGCTCATAAGACTTACAGTGGTGTAAGCAGAAGAGAACGTTGCTGCTCGTTAGACTTGCATAGGTAAGCAGGAGAGAAAGGTCTTCGGGATTGCTCTGCTCGTAAGACTTGTTGTAAGGGGGAGTACTTGGTGAGAACTTTGTAAAGGCTTTTCTTGTGCCTGGATTAAACAAGAAGATAGTGGATTTGAAAATCTCAGGAGGAGCCTGGGGACTGGACGTAGGCCATCACAGATTGGACCGAACCAGGATAAATCACAGTTTGCACACTCTCTTCCTTAAACTCTTATATTTCCAGCATATATTAACTGTTGATTTATGATTCATTACTTTCATATTTATTGCTTCCTCTAAGATGTAAAAAGATTTACAAAGTTCTTAAGATTTTTATCTTACACCCAATTCACCCCCCCTCTTGGGTGTCAGCCGGTTCTAACATTTGGTATCAGAGCCGGACTCTTGTTTAAAGGACTTAACCGTCTCAAGAGTTTATAATGGCTGATTTTGGGTGTTATATGCTTTCCGAAGGTTTTGACTACACTGTTCCACCTATTTTGAAAGATATTGATTTTTGGTTTTGGAAAGCTAGAATGACGTCTTTCATAAAAAGCTTTGATTATAATATGTGGAATGTTTTTACAAATACCTTTGATTTCAAACCAAGAAAGGATTGGACAGAAAGAGAACAGAAAATGTTTTCGTTAAACATTAGAGCAATGAAAATTTTGTATAATGCTTTAACTGAAAATGATTTTGAGAAAATTAGATTATGTTCTACTGCAAGAGATATTTGGGATACTCTTGATTCAATGTATACTTCTAACAAGAGTGTTGAAGTTGAAAGTGTTGATAGTTCATGTGAAACTACAAGCTGCATATCTACGATTCATGAACAAGTGGAAGTTGACAATGAAGATGGAGAAATCATAGAACACTTCCATGATCTTGTCAACATAAAAGAACAAGAGGAAGATGATTCCCAAGAAGAGCTCATTACGGACGAATTTGATGGATCATCCTCTAGAGATCAAGAAACACATATGGTAAACAATTCCAATTCTTCTGGAGTTATTTTGAAAACTGATTTTCAAAGTTTGCATAAAATTGTTTCTCAACCAAGTATTGACTCTATTCAGAAAAGCAAAAATGTTTTCAATCATGCTGGAAAGTTTATTGGAAAGAAAGAATGTTCAAATGAAATTTATTCAGGTTTTTACTCTCTTGACCGACACAATACTTGCATAAAATCTCATAATGCATATCATCATATTATTTGCAATTATTGTGGTAAATCAGGTCATATTTCTCACACATGCTATATTAGAAGAAATTCTAATGTGAGGAATAAATGTGCTTGGATTCCTAAAACGCAAGTGAGTTCAAATGCTAACGTTCAAGGACCCAAAGCAAAATGGGTACCAAAATGTCCATATGGTGTTTCATGTGTGCAGATTGATCCTAGAAAAATTGGACAAAAGGGTACTGAGAAAATGAAGAAGATTCCAAGAGTTTCTCATGCACCAAGAAAGAGGTTCATACCATCTATATCGAAAAGAAGAACTCTCGGAGCACCCATTGCTAGAACTGCAAAGTTTAATCACAAAGAAATGCAATGGAGAAAAAGAGTACGTTCTACCTCAAGAATGGACTACCATAGAGTACCACTCAACTATCTTGAGGAGAACAAGAAAAGGAGGATCTCTCAAGCATCAAGTACAAGACTCCTGGAGTCTATGTATTTTGAGAGACGATTGCCAACACCCAAAGCAAGATATTCAAAGTATCAACATCATAGAAAAATGCAGTGGGTAAGCAAAAGCAATCTTCCAAGTATCTAAGGCAAAGGTACACAATGATAAAACCTCCTATGTTATTGTCCGTAATATTTATTGAGGTTTTAGATTTTGGAATCTTAGGAATGAGCATTGCAAATGATTTTGAAATTATATTTTCACATCCCTTAAAAAGGCATTTAATAGATTTATTTATAAAGGGATTGCAATGCTTAATAGGATAATTCTTTATGCATATATAATGATTTGAAAAGAAAATATTTCTTTTATGCATAAAGATATGTTTAATTCATTATGCGCAATTGCCTCGAATTGATTATATTCTTAGAGCATGTGAATTTTATCTTGATTCCTACAAGCTAACAAGAAATGGATCCAATCAATGTTGGATACCATGAAGAAAAGAAATTTATATAGTTCTGTAGAATAAGAAAAAGCTTCTCAAGACTATGACCACATTCATATCTTGATGATGCTGAAATTCGGAGTTTGGATCTTGGTGCTGATTGTGCAAAGGAGAGAAACCAATGTTATTCCACCAAAATCAAGCAAGCTGTCACAAGGACAATTACGGTGATATCTAATCCTTACTCTATACTGTGATTATATGAATTATTTATTTTGAGTAATGAGAATTTGTTCATTATTGCATTCATTTAGCAATCAATCCTTCATGATTGATAATAGATTGCTAAATGAACGATAAGTGAAATTGTGCATAGTTTATCTATCAATTTATGTTTTGAAGTGCACAATTCAAAAATGTGTTTTGGTTTCATCATGTGTTATAAAATTGCATACCATTAGCAATCAATCATTTATGGTTTTCAAACTGTTTTTTAGATTGCTAAATGGACTTAAAATGAAATTGTGTATTTGAGTTTTGAAAAGTACATTTCAAAAATATACTTAGATTCCAATTCATCTTGTTTATAAAAATGCATACACATTATTTGAAAATTACTTATATATTGTTTGCATTTAAATTGGTTTCAAAATTGGAAGTTAATATTTATGTATACTGTAAATCAGAAATGCTTCAAATTCTTCCACTAGAGTATTTCCCCATCATTGACATATTGATCATTGATCCTAAATGTGTTATCCAATGCTTGAACTCCTCAATCATTATTTTCTAACAAATTAGACCTTATGTCTAACAAGTTATCTATCTATGAGTTTCAAGTATATTTCCCAGAAAAGAATTCAATATGTGAAAGCCTTATGCCTGATGCATAAATCTTTGGTTGGCTATGTTATTCCAAGCATTATGAATGTTTATTAGTGCATTGAATCTTAATGCATTAATCATTATAGTGGAATAACTTACTAGGATAATATTCAAGTACTCGAGTCATTTGGACTAATGAGTATGTGCTTCATCACTCATAAATTTTTATACTCATCCTGTTGCTCAAATGTATTACCATTTGTCTTCATCCATTCTTTGAGTAACTTGATCCTTCTATTCAAATTCTTGAGGTGAATATCCCTATTCTTCAAGACACATCTCTAAAAGTCAAGTTTATCTCTTGGTCAATAGCAAAGTCATCGTGTTTATATACATCCTTGAAATTAAGCCTTTTTGGCTAATTCATTTTCAATATGACTTTTGCTCTTGGAAAATTCTCAAACATGTTAAACTCCAATGTCTAACATGTTATCTTAGTTGTTCTCTAAAAAGGAAGCTTTCTGGTATATGTATATTTAAACTATTGACTTTCACCATTTTCAATATAAACATTGATTATAAATATATTTCAAAGATGAGTTTTGCATATATTCAAAATCTCAATTTTACAATGCATTGTCATGATTTGAAATTAAATATGAGATTTGAATCAATGTGCGTATCTCATGATCATTCTTGAAAAATCTGATTTCATTCATGATTTATCATTTTATAATAGTTGGTCATTATAAATAGATTTTCAACTCTCTTTGATCTGACTTACCTGCCTTGCATGAAAATTTTATCAATGACATATCTTTTAAAGTGTATTTACAAATTGTCATTGATCTTTGAAATTATCATTCTTGGTATTATTTGTTCATTACCCTTTATGATTTAATTGCTTGAATTTATTTAATTGGGTAAAATTATATTCTGGTCTTTGTTGATTATTATACTCTTTGCTCAAATATCATATGATTCAGTTGTATAAGAGCATAAGAGTTACAATATTTGATACTGTATGGACCCAAAAGAAAGTTGGGTACCAAAGAGCATATACTTTTGCAGGAATTAATCAAAATGATCTACTTTTGGATACAAAGATTAGAGGCTAATAGAGGAGGCGTGACTGACAATATTGCAATGTGAGCATAAGCAAAATCTGTGGTATCGTTCAAGTGACACCACAAGTAAGTAGCTAGTGATGCAGTCAGAGAAAGAAAAATCTCTTAGTAGCCTCGAAGGTGTTCAATTCAAGGTCAAGAACAAGTCTCATAATTATGAGTCTTGGTTATTCTTCATCTTCCCTACTACCAAAGGAAGTTAGACATCTCTTCCACGATATGGATCCTGCTGAATTATGCTTTGAAGAAGGCACAAACATTGGAGATAATAATCAGAGATTAGAGTGTCACCATCTTATCTTCAAAGATTAATAAGTGCTTGGGCTTCAATACTCTCCCACTAGACTTCTCAAGGAGTACAACGAGCCTAAGAAGTATAAAATCATCAAATCACGAAAGCTAATGAGGGTTCTTAACTTCAACCTTAGCTTTATGTGTGATCTCTATTGCATTATCTGATATACATACACTAGAGCTATGGCGAACAAGGCCAATTCAATCACTTCATTGGGAAGAATTACCACATAATGGCCTAGATTATAAGCAAGGAGGGGAAGAATACTGGAAAGATCATGTTTGTCAGAGAACAAGAGGTATATATATACTTCTACAGGACTTACTCCAAGTAATCAGAAGTTACTTCAAGTAATCTGCAATTACTTCAAGTATACCTTCAAGTAATTCGCAATTACTCCAAGTAAATCTGAAACTCACTCCAAGTTAACACAAGAGGCATAGAGGATGAGAGCTGAGACTTCAAGAATAAATGAGAGATAACACTTTGCTAGAGCTGGTCTCCCTGGTTCTTCATTCTTTGGTCCATCTATCCAAGGCTATCTGAGAAAGGAGCTCAACAATCCCACAGAGCTTGCTGCCAAACAATGTTGAGTTCATCACTTCTGTGAATGACAAGATTAGAAGACTCTGTGATTTGATCAACCGGAACTTCAAGGCCTTATTCCGAGCTCATCTTGACAATGACTAGCCAATGATGCATTAATGGACTTCAGAGGATTATGTCTCGAGTGATTACGATATTACTCGAGTGAGGTATTGTATTCTTTAATTCAAATTCTCTGAGTTGCATCACTCAAAGTGAACACTTGAGTAATGACTCAAGTAATACAGGGTTACAGTCTTAAAACCCTGAATAGCATCATTATTTTCAATACTTGATTTCTCTCCAAATCTTCATATTTTCATACTCATTCTCTTTACAAAATTTTCAATGGTTTTTACAAATTTAGGAGAGTTATTAATTGTATTACTCATGATGATTTTTTTTTCAAAAGCCATGCATTCATTAAGGGGGAGCTTCACATTCACATGTGTTTTATATCTTAAAAGCTCATCTCTTTTATTGAAAGAAAATCTTTTTAACATACTCATCTGAATTCACTATTTTTTAATTAGTTTTGATGATGAGTTATTCTTATATTTTCCTTTCATGATCTTAATTTTTAACATATCATATAGAAAGGATGACTTTGATTTGTGCAATAAAGTTAATACTTGATTGCACCAACCATTCTCCTTGCAAGAATGTTTTTTATTTATAACAGGAGAATTTGTTCTATGCAAGATCATTCCTCAACACACTAAAAGGAGAATGTATCAACTTTGAGGACATATGCTTTAGCGCTCAATCAAGGGGCAACAACATGAACATACATCAAAGTTGCATAGCAAGACGTGTGGAGAACACAACATCATAACTAGCATTGCTAAAGAATAGAGCAATGGTCTTCATGGAGCGCTTCATCATTTTCCAAAATCCAAATGAGCATTTCTAAACCCTCTCTTTATATTTTGAGCTTACTTTGCATATTCTTGACTATGGAAGTTTCCTTGAAAACTTTTCCAAATTGTTTCAAATTTGTTTTCATGAAAACCATTTTTCATTTACATCAAATTATAAATGAAACTACTTTCAAAACGGGGGAGAGAAACTTGTTTTCTTGATGCATTTATTTTGATTAATGGGGAGAATGGCATTTTTCATTTGATTTCATATTTACTTCTCTACAAGTCTTTCTTCTTTATACTTCAAACTTTTTGCTGATGTCAAATAGGGGGAGAGAAAGGCAAGAAAAATATATTGTTCTTACTTAGTTTTTATAACTCATACATATTTTTCTTGAAGGATTTATCATCATCAAAAAGGGGGAGAATGTTAGATATGAATAGTTTTGATGATGTCAAATATAGATGTTAAATATGAGCAAAAAGTCTGTATGATATAATTATCTTCTACATTGACTAACTACTATATTTAATGTTGCATATTTTGTAGATTAGTCATAAACCCGATTGTGGGTTGATGCCTCATATGTGGAGAATGATTATCAAGAAGAAAATCAAGAGACAAGGGATTGAAGAAAGAAGGGGGAGCAAGAACTAATAGGAATATCAAGCAAATATTGAAGATATCCATCAAGAAGATTGAAGTTGGGTTATGAAGAATGATCATCAAGAGGAAAAACAAGAAGAAAGAGATTAAAGAAAGAAGAACTTGCAAGATCACATGAGAATATCAAGATTCAAGCTCCTAGAAGTGGTACCGGAGGTTTCTATGATCATACGGAAGTTAGAATGGGTCAATACGAAGCTAAAATGATGTATACGGAAGCTATGGTACCTTTGGGGATGATTACCCGAGTAATCACTCGAGTAATATGGTATTTTCTGATTTTGGAGGTGTTTACTCGAGGCCTTACTCGAGTAATCTGCCGGGTTATTTGATGAATTACTCGAGGCGGAACTTGAAGTAATGGCACTCTGTTTTCGCGCGACAGAACAGAGGTTCGGTATTTTGATGATATCTCTCCAACCACATGTCGGATCGAACTGAAACCGGTGGCATTGGAAACTAGACTTCTAACACGAACTTTTGACACCAAGATCACATTCAAATGAGTTCAGATGAGGGAGATATGATCTGTTGAAGTTGACTCATGAATCACCGTCATGTTCCTGGACAGTTTCGGTAGTTTGGACATAACTCTCAAAATACATATCGGATTGAGACGAAACCGGTGCCATATGAAAGAAGACTCAAAGAGCTTTCCATGGATATATAATTTGTCATATTTGAAGCTATATCCTAAGAGCTATGACTTCTGGAAGTTGCTGCTGGTGATTTCAGGATTGTCTAAGAACAGTAGATAATCTTTGGATCATAACTTTCTGTACACAACGAGTTTGGAGCTGATTCTTGTTGCATTGGAATGTAGATCATGAGGGCTTTCCAATGATATATAATTTGCCATGTTTCGAGTCAAAATCAAGAATTTACTTGAAGGCGCTACTCGAGTAACTGGTTGAAAACAAAAGACTTTACTCGAGTAGGTACTCGAGTAATCACATAGAAAACTTCCAGTTGCTCTCGGCCTGCCAATGTTACTCGAGGAGCTACTCGAGTAACCATGTGAAAAACTTCCAGTTGCCTTCAGGTTGCCATTGATACTCGAGGAGCTACTCGAGTAACTTTGTTTCTGAAATTATGGAGCTCTCGGCATTTTGTACCACTGCAACATTACTCGAGTAAGTACTCGAGTAAACTTAAATGAATACTCGAGTAGCTACTCGAGTAAAGCACTGTGCATGAAGAGTTATTGACGAAAACTTCAAGTCACTACTGGAGTAAAGCACTGTTCATGAAGAGTTATTTACGAAAACTTGAAGTCACTACTGGAGTAAATCACTGTACATTGACGAAAACTTCAAGTCACTACTGGAGTAAATCACTGTTCATGAAGAGTTATTGACGAAAACTTCAAGTCAGTACTGGAGTAAAGCACTGTGCATGAAGAGAAAACTTCAAGTTACTACTGGAGTAAAGCACTGTGCATGAAGAGAGAACTTCAAGTCACTACCCGAGTAACCTATGAAGAAACTTGATATTTACTCGAGTAAGTACTCGAGTAATGCTTCCCAGAAAAACAGAACAGCGTCTCGAAGATTCTGGAAATCAATGGAATGATCATATAACTCATTCTTATTGCTTCTAATCACTCTAATACTTCATTATATTAGTGATTAATGTATTTCTCCAGGAATACAATGAAGATATGATGTGAAGAGTCAAAAGGTGAATTTGCGGAAGAGAAGCGTCAACGTTCCAACGGCTAGTTTTCAAAAACGAAGAACAGTCAAACAAAGCTGCGCACGCTCTAACGGACATGTTCCAACGGTCATTATCAACACATCTATATATATGGGAACATTCAAGAAGAAGAAAAATGAAAAAAAACGCAGAAGAACATGATGAGATTATGAATCATCCACTTCTACTCAAATACTCTATGTTCTTATCTATTTTCCACATCATGTATATTTGAGAGAGTGTTTTTGTATTGTACTTCAGTATTCATCATATCCACTCTGTGAGAGAGTTTATAAACACTTTCAATTGTATTTCTGAATTGATCTCAAGGTAGAGGGACCTTGAGTGGGTTGATTTCCTTACGGGCAAGTGTAGAGAGAATCGCCGGTAAGACTTTCTACTAGTAAGACTTACAAGGTGCAAGCAGTAGAGAACGTTGCTGCTCATAAGACTTACAGTGGTGTAAGCAGAAGAGAACGTTGCTGCTCGTTAGACTTGCATAGGTAAGCAGGAGAGAAAGGTCTTCGGGATTGCTCTGCTCGTAAGACTTGTTGTAAGGGGGAGTACTTGGTGAGAACTTTGTAAAGGCTTTTCTTGTGCCTGGATTAAACAAGAAGATAGTGGATTTGAAAATCTCAGGAGGAGCCTGGGGACTGGACGTAGGCCATCACAGATTGGACCGAACCAGGATAAATCACAGTTTGCACACTCTCTTCCTTAAACTCTTATATTTCCAGCATATATTAACTGTTGATTTATGATTCATTACTTTCATATTTATTGCTTCCTCTAAGATGTAAAAAGATTTACAAAGTTCTTAAGATTTTTATCTTACACCCAATTCACCCCCCCTCTTGGGTGTCAGCCGGTTCTAACACGTTCACTCCAAGTGGACGGGTGGACATCTTGGCAACGGTGATTAAGAAGGCAGATCACCCCGATCATGTTCTAGGGGAGCCAGGGGGAGTTCGTGTCATGAAGTATTTTGGACGCGCCTCACAATATTATCCATCACAAGCTAAACCCAGTAGGGGGCTTATAACCAAGATTCACCCCAAAGTCAAATAAAAGTTTGAGTCTAAACTTTGCGAAAAAGCTCCAACAAAAGTTGTTGCCGGAGCTACATCTTGAGCTGTTGCTGGAACTACGAGCTGAAATAACAAAGATGTTTAAATCACAGATGGCAAGTTCCTAGCATAGTACCTAAGAATCCCTGGCCTTCTAAAGCACTAAAGGAAGTTACAACCCACTGGTGGAACCACTTGGCGACTCTTCTCCCACTTTAGCACTGAGAGAACCTTCCATCCTCTATTTGGATGCCCTACTGTTGTGTTAATTGTAGATGCTCTCCTTCACACACAAGCTACTACCCACCATCATCAGTAAATTCCATAGCATTTACGTAGGGTGACTATGACGTGTGTTTGAGAGGGGGAAGAAGGTACAACCATCCCTATTTCTGATGATGAGGTTGCCACGATAGGTCAGGCTAGAGGATCTTTCAACCTTTGGCCTCTCAATCTTATTCGCTCGGCCGCAACACCTCCAATTATAGGAATTACCTCACTTTTACTTGAGATCTGCTGGGATCCTATTAACAATATTATTTTTTTTGTGTTCTAAAGGATGAGCAAGAAGCATAAAAATGGCCCTTCTTAGAACAGTTACGGTAGATCTATAAAGGCATTTGCCAAATTGATTTGTATATGCCACTAGCGATTATCGACCTGAAATTAGAGTATCCCTTCACAATTGATAGAGAAGACCTCAAAGAGTTCATTAAGCTGGAGGAGATATATGTAGGATGTGTTAAATTTGCAATCCTGTAAATTTTTTATTTCACATTTTTTCCTTCATTTAGTGCAATGGTTTTTTGGTTTTATACATTCATCATTTTTATTCTATTATAGCATCTTCCATCGTATATGCTTTAACATGTAATGGCAGGATTTATATGGATTCTTGTGTCCCGTAAATACGACAAGGGATGAGAATACAATTGAATTAAGGACTCACTATGTGGGCTACATAATTAGAGAAACCAAATATCATTGTTATCTAGCACCGATTGTTCAAGGGTGCGTATTTTAATTTTGTTTATTTAAGATGTTTAATAAATAATTTCCTTGCCATCTAACTTCATTTTAATCTGTATATGTGTTATAGTTACTATTGGAGTTTGTGTGTTGTCTATCCTCATCTCAACATAGTTTACTGGTTTGATTCCTTGCATAAAAGGCCAGACAAAGAAACAAAAACCACCTTCAACACGTAAGTTATTTTGTTTATATTTAATTGATTATTGATTCTTGACTTAAATAAATAGTTCTTATTTCAGTTTATTTTTATTTTAATGATAGCGCAACACAGACATAAAGAATCCTTGGTGGCCCATATGATTGTAAAGTTTTTAAAGACTCAAAATTGTTTTATCCAAAGGAAAGTAGTTTCAAATCAAGTTCTTTTGATTGATGGTCGTTTTAGTGCCCTCGACAACCTGACTGCACTGAATATGGATATTATATCTTACTTTATATGTATAACATCATTCAGAGTAGAATTACGAACGATTTTGAATAAGTAATAGCTTATTCATTCTCAAAAATTGGATAATATTTTGTGTGTGGTAATTGAATTGCAAATTAATTAATTCACTTGATTCATTATTTTATCTAAGCTTATTTTCTAATTTGTAGATTTTTGACAATGAAGATGCCTACTTATATGAAGACATTAATTTGATCAGAAACCTTTTGGCTGGACATCTTCAATGTATAGAAGTGAGAAGTTTTTATTTATACTAGTTAATTAATTAGTAGTTTGTGTAGGACACAGCTTTTTAACACACTTTGTAGTGGTTATATATGTTGTACATAAAATTAGTAGAGTTGTTGTTGTACATAGTATTAGATTGTTGGATAACATTTTAATTAGATAGTGCTGAACTACTGATGTTGTTTTCATTCTAGTTTATGCAATATTTCTTCGATCCTATTTCTCCAGTATAAATTTGCTGTATAGTGAAGTATATATAAAAGGCCGTTTAAAAAATTTTTAACATCTGTAAATAAAAAAGATGTAATTAACACTTTAGACGTTACTTTAAATGTCCCTACTTCAAAATGGGGACGTCTAAAGTCTTAAACTGGGGATGTCTAAATTGTGTCCTTCCACTTTAGGCATCCCCAATTTGAAGTGAGGACATCTGAAGTACAGACTTTATATGTCCCCTATTTTACGGACGTTATTACCAATTTTTACTACGTCGCTCAGATAGACATCCCCTTGTTTTCAAACGTTAAAAGGCCTAAAAAAGGGACGTTAAAAATGCTTTTTGTAGTATTACAGATTTGTCACTTAACTTTGAAAATTCATTACTTAATGTAGAAAATTCAAAATGAGGTATTTCAAAGTCTTATATGAAGCTCTCTGAGTCATATTTAAAGGAAAAATATCACTCACTGACAATTATAGGCACAAAGGTCAATAATTCCTCGACCAACAACACTGTCTTAGGATTCATTCCAGATTCAATGCCTAAACTTTAACAAATCATAACTTACAATCTACTGACCCAAATAATGCATTATATACCTCATTTTAAAGCTAAGGATGTCTACTAATTCCTTGTAAAATATCATAACTATTAGAAAAGATTTGGCCCTCCAAAATCAGTCTACAAGGAACATGATTGTCCTAAAAAAGAATTTGGTAGCACTATCACCAACAACCTTAAATTCCAATTTTAGGGTTTTTAATCCTACCCTTCTAAAATCATTACCATAAGCTTTTCCCACACATATTTGCGTGTGGAATCCATTGGAAACCTTAAATTCACCAAAATCACATTCCTTCCCTCAAATTCATGCTTGGCCGAATCTGACCCTAAATCACCACAAGGTGAATTCTTGCAAATTTAACTACAAAACTTATGAAATATCACCTTTAACTCTTGTTTAGCATTATATTCATAATTATAAGATAATTAAATCCCTAATTCCTAATGTTTGCTGAAGCCCTATAGAAGAAATATGACCTCCAAAAACTCAAGAAAACCTCAAAAGATTATACTCAAATTGAAGCCTATGCTTACTTCTATATGGTACCATATACCGTTCTTGATTTCAACAGCACCCCAACTGTAGAGGTAGCACAAAACTCCTCTGACCAAGAATCTGAAACCTTAGAAACATAGCCCTCAGTGAATAGAAGAAGATTCGTGAAGGCTCTGTCTGTCAGAAACACCGATCAGGCTTAAATCGAGCATGACACCAATCAGGCTTAAATGAGCAAGAACACTTTCTCTTTCCTCAAGAACACTCCTTTTCTCTCCTCTTTCTTTTTCTCCTAATTTTCTCTATTTTGTCTCTTCTTTCCATAGCTTGGATGGAATTAATGGAGGCAGGGCGGTGTTGGATGATCTTATAATGACATGTATCCAAGTGTTTAACTCTCAAGGTGCTTGGCGCTCTTTTTTAAAATTCGACTGACTAACTCACTGGGAAATTTATCTACTAGCCTAAATGGTGTCCTGGGAAAGGACATATGCCAAGATATAATCATTCTCTTTGCTCTCTCCTCTTGGTTAACCCCATACACTAAAAGAGGGAAGTCTGATTATTTCCTTCGTCTTTCACCCTTGGTGTTGGGAAAGTATGACATGTGACTTGACCAAAGACCAATGAGTTACCTAGCTAATTCAACATGTGATTGCTGAGCCAGCTAGGTGGCAACTTCTCCATGTGCCAACACAAAAGCTACTTTATGAAAGAGCTAGGTTGCATTGTCTTGTTAAGCCAACCGAAAATCAAACACTAAATGGTTTCTTCTCATTACACCAATCCAAAAGTCACTTTCATAAAAGCTACTTTATCGGTGTAAGTTTTAGACCATGCCATGTGTCTATGTTCCAGTATACTTTATCTTACCAATTACACACTCAGCACACCAGTTACTATGTGGGACCCCATATGAAGCCACATGTAGTTATATGTGTGAACAAAATTGTGCCAAGTGTCTTCTTGCACTCTAAGGGCACCGCATGTACTCAAGTGCATGCATCGATCTATTTATTCAACTAACCACACACATTGAGCCCTCGATGTGTCATAAAAATAGTGCATATACGTTCTCAAGTATACTTGCACTGGTATATTTTATTTGATAGGCTGAATCACAGTGTCCCTGTAAAGCATTTTACTTCTCGATCATTCTTGAGACTCTTACTAAACTGAGCTTAGTAATCTACTTGATTCAGGCTTATTCTTAAGCTTCTAGACCCAAAATTTGGGATATTATATGAATTTTCCTCTCTCGTTCACTATTTGAATGAGGAGATGGACAAATTACTGGAGAAGGATGAATTTGGTGATGTCGTAGATTCTTTATGTCCATAAATTTATTTTTTGTTTATTTATTCAAATTGTCATTTTCTTTTGTTAATTTTTTGTTTGAAATATGGGGTTGAATAACGATTTCAAAAATTATTTAAAAAATTTCAAATATATAGAAGTTATTAAGTAAAAACTGTCACTTTTTAGAATACCATGTCAAATATCTAATGATTCTGAAGAAAAAACTATCACCATTTATAAAACAAAACGAGTGTATTGTAATACCCCAAATTTTGGGACTATACGCTAGAGAATAAGTTTAAGTAAAGTAAACTACTAAGCTTATTTTAGTAAGAGTCCTAGGAATGAATAAGAAATAGAATGATTATTATAAATTGCATCCGAAATAAAGTATGAATTTCAGTGCGAATTAGTCAAAAGAAAATACTCAATTCCTTTAGGATGCGTCATTATGACAAAAAACCTAACCTGGATCCAAAGGAAAAGGGAAGTAGTGTTTAGAAAGAATTAATAAATAGAGTTGAAAAAATTAATGACACAATAAACAATAATGCCATAATCAAGGGCAAAAGATACGATTGCTACTTGATCTGGAGGTCAAAATTGGAAAACAAATTATAGGGCTAGGATTTGTTGTTCAAAAGTAAGAAGTAATTATGAGGAAAGAAAAGTAAATTTTCTCTCCCTTTAGGCCACAATAAAGGCCCAAAATTAAGGGTAAAGAAAAAAGAGAATAGCGTGGTCAATTAGTCAAAGTTTGGAAACTTTTCCAACTTCAGAATTTATTGAGCAATGGCAAGCTAAAAGAAGCAAGAAGGTCAACATTTCCCTTTATTTGGGTAGCCCAAATTCATCCAAAGTGCAAGAGGAAAGAGGAAAGAAAAGTCAACAAATTGGAATTAACCACACTTGGTTAGTTAACTTGGCTTGGGAAAGAAAAAGCATTTTTGGCTACATGTTATTTTATTTCTCCCTAATTCTTTTTGGGCCATTTTCAGCCATGTATTAAGTGGCCAAGGAAGACAAAAATCGAATATTCCTCTCTGTGATAAGCTAAAAATTGCAGCAAAACTAGGCAAAGAAAGAGAAAAGAGAAGACAAGAAGCTAAGGTGAGATTCTTCTTGATTTTCACCTTCCAAACCACCTCTCTTCCTCTGATTATTTCTATGGATCTAGAATTTTCAATGGGAGGTGTTTTGTGTCATCTAGCAAGAGCTAAAGTTGGAGAATCAAGAAAAGAGTTTAAGAAAGAGTAAGAGGTAAGCAAGAGCTTCTGCTTGACCTATGTATTGTGTTATTTATTGGAATTTTTTTGACTTTTCTTTTCTGCGATAATGTTGGCCAAATAATTTATGTATGGTTTCCTGATGCTTTGCTCATATACTTATGGTTATATGAGCTTTGGGAAACATATGAACCTAGTATAGTGAATAAATTGTGAATTGGTGAATTGTTGCCTTCTGACCTAATTTTTTGGTCAGACCAGGGCAGGTACAAGGAGAATCATTTTACCAATTTTGATGTCTCTAATGGAATTCTAGGGCAAAATTGTGTGGGAATAAGCTGTTGGTGAAATTTTAGAAAGAATGGAATTGAAATCCAAAAGTTGGAATAATGCTGCTAATTAGGGATTCTTGCGTGGCAGCTGGAATGCATTATGTTTTTAAGTAATAGAATGTTGTCCAATGGATTTTAAACTTTCCAATATAAAGGTAGACTTATTAAGCTTTAATTTGATAGGTCATTTGTTCTATTTGGACCAGTACACTAAGAGTTATGAATTTTTGAAGTTATATATTGAATCTGGAAATTGTCCTATGGCAGTCAAGAGTTTGGCATATTTTTAAATAATTAGACTCTATCCAATAGCCATGATATTTTTCTAAACTATATTAGATATATTGAGCTTTAATTTGATGGTTAATTTATGGCAATTGGATAAGTACACAAAAAGTTATGATTGATGAAGTTAAACATTAATTCTGGAAAGACATTTGTGGTAGTAAGGATTAATTGTGAATTCTGGGTTTTGGTGCTTGAAACCGTTAGAGGTGGATATTTTTTCCTTAAAGTAGACTTAATTGTTAGATATGATTAGTTTTGATGATGTCAAATACAAATGTACAATGATAAGAGTTTGTTGATTCTACTGAGAAAAGCAAAAATGTGTTCAAATATGCTGGAAAGTTTGTTGGAAAGAAAGAATGTTCAAATAAAATTAATTCAAGTTTCTACTCTCATGATCAACATAATACATGCATGATATTCCATAATGCTTATCTTCATACAATTTGTAATTATTGTGGTAAATCCAATCATATTTCTCACACATGCTATATTAGAAGAAATTCCCATGAGAGAAATAAATATGTTTGGGTTCCGAAAGGACATGTAAAGCTGAACGATAACAATCAAGGACCCAAGTATATGTGGGTACCAAAATGTCCATCTAGTACTTTATGTATGCAGGATGATCTTAAAAGAAATGGACATAAGTGTATAGAGAAGATGAAGAAGCCAAGAGGTTCTCATGTACTAATTAAGAGGTTTATATCATTACAAAAGAGAACTCTCAGAACATCCATTGCATGAGCTATAGAGCATGACCATAAAAAGAAGCAATGGATAAAAGGAGTACGTTTCACCTCAAGGAAGCGCTACCATAATGTATTATTCAACTACCTTAAGGAGAACAAGAAGAGGACGATCTCTTATATATAAAGAGAACTACTCTCGAAGCCTACATCATATGAGAGGGCTTTACAAAAAGCCAAATGAACAAAAACAAAGCTTCAAAGAAAGATGCAGTGTGTATGCAAAAGCAATCCTCCAAGTACCTAACATAAAAGTAAACAACGGTACAACGTCCTACACTATCATTTGTAATATTTATTAAGGTTTATACTTTGTTACCTTAGGAATAAGCATTGTAAAAATGTTTTTACAATCTTTAGAAAAACCATATATGAAAGTTGCAATGTTCAATAGTCTTACTATTATGCATATACGCATACTCTAACAGAAAATATTTTTTATGTATAAAGTCATGCTTAATTCATTATGCTCAATTTCTTTGAAGTGGCTATATTGTTAGAGTATGTAGATTATTATTCCTACAAGCTAATCGTGAGTGGATCCAAGTAAAATTGGATACCAAATGAAGAAAAAGATCTATATGCTTTTGTAGGAAGAAGAAAGGAATGCTCTGTTTATGATCATTAAAACAGGGGTAAACAAATGTAGAATTTGATTTCAGGAAAAAAATTGCAAAAAAGCTTGATTCAAAGGCATAGGTTACTTAAGTGATCTTCGAGGACTTGAGCAAAAAAATACAAGGAGATGGAAATTAATTTGGGTATCTATAAGTTACACTCAAGCTAGGTACGCTGTATCAGTATGCTAACATTTCTGTAGAACTCAAATTCTTAGGGAAAACTCGAGTATAGAATTAAGTATGATATGTGGTAAGAGTAACGGCTCATCAGTCATGAATTAGTAATCAAACCCTGAAAAAATATAAACGAATGCTTCCGTGTACATAATAAAGGGGTTTTTTATGACGGGTGTTACATGTACTGTAAAACCGTGAACTTTTGTTTTAAGAATAATTATGGCTATAAAGTAATAACCGAAAGAAAAGAAAACTTATTTAAAAAAATGTCAATTACATAATAGTTATTTAGTAAAACCCATCACTTTTTAGATTACCATGTCAAATACCTAACGATTGTTAAGAAAAAATTATCCCCATTTATAAAACCTAAAAATTGTAATTTAAAACCATGAACTTTTGTTCAAAGTTTCATTACGGTTGTATATTAAGAACCGTAAGAAAATACCACATTTCATAACAATTTTAATCTTATAACCGTGAGAAAATTTGATCAAGTCTTTTAAAACACCCGCTATCTTGAACCTCTTCACATTTCCAAGTTATTGTACATAACACACTTGTCCGATTTAGTCAACAACAATCCCCTGATTTGAAAGGGAAGCTTGATCCTCAGCTAGCAGAAGACTAGCTATCCCGATTGGAGAAAATTTTCAAGATCTTGATTTGCCCATATCATATTAAAGTCCTATTGGCAATTTATAAATTCGAAAGGGATACCGACAGATGGTGGAGAAACACTAAGCTAATTCAGCTAGCACATAATATTCCTATGATATAAGAATTATTCCAAGATAAGTACAATAAGGAGTACTTTCCCCTATCTGTGTGGCTGGAGAAAGAGAAAGAATTCCTCAACATATAGCAAAATAACAAAGAGAGCTTTGATGAGTATCTAGCTCATTATATATGGTTGTCTCAATCTTCTTTATACCTTAAGTATCGGGATGACAAGGAGTGTAGTTCTGACATGATGATATAGGCCTTAAAGCTGGAGTTTAAAGAGAAACTTATCTCCAAACATTTTACAGAGTTCAACAAGGAAGTTGAGGAGTGCCAGATCATTGAGAATAATTTGTTAAGCATGTACTTCGATAAAGCAACAATAACAACGGTGTGTTTGGTAGTAGGAGTTCTTCCCAAAAATGTAAAGAACAAAGTAGGTCAGAGGCAAAAACAAGAAGCTGTATTAGGCTGAGGGCTATGGAAATCAAACCCTCTCAGGGCAAAACATGCTAATATTGTAGTAAGCCACACCATCCTAGCAGGACATATAGTAATGCTCCATTACATCAGGCTTCGCTAGTAAATCAGGCTCCCACCAGGAAAATAACCTGTTACATATGCCATAAACTAGGCATTGTGCTAAAGATTGCCTATAATAGCAGTAATAGACAGTGGGGCCTAGACAGAGAGTTTAGGGTAGAGTTGACATGATAATTCAAGAGGAGGCCAAGAAATCTCCTGAACTAATACAAGGAACATTTTCTCTTAATGGTAATTCAGTACAAGTAATGTGTGATTCATTAATTCATTGCATATAACTATGCAAGACAGTTAGGCCTGAGTGTACACAAATTCTTATATGACTTGGTTGTGTCTACACCCACAAGTGTTAGAGTTATCATGGCCGACGTCTATTTGAATTGCATAGTATATCCTGAGGGACATGAATCAATAGTGGATTTAATCTATTACTGTTGTAAGGCTTAGAAGTAATCCTTGGTATATACAGTTGGTAGTAAATAGTATGTTACTAGACTGCAGAAGAAAAAGGGTCATTTACTCAAATCTGTAACCATACGGTGTTATAAAAATCAACCTTAACTTTCTTTCAGTAGTTGAGGCTTAGAGATGTTTGCATAAAGGTTGTCAGTGGTATATGGTGTTCTTTTCCATGCAACAGAAGTTAGAACAAAATTTGAAAATATCGCTATGGTGAATGATTTTCTAGGTGTTTCGGGAAGATATTAGTGGATTACCTCCAGATAGGGAAGTGGAGTTTGTAATTGACCTTAGGCTTGGAGCGGAACTAATATCTAATACCCTATATGGGATGGCTAGAAATGAAATGGTAAAATTGAAGAAGCATGTTGAGAAGCTACTAAAGAAAGGGTTCATTGGACCTAGTATTTCACCATGGGGATCTCAAATACCCTTTGTCAAAAAGAAAGATGGAAGCCTATGACTTTGTATTGATTATAGGGAGCTGAACAAGGTGATCGTTAAGAACAAGTACCTACTTCCTTGAATTTATGATTTGCTTAATCAGTTATCTGGTTCGTGCATGTTTTCAAAAATTAACTTGAGATCGGGATATCACCAGCTCAAGGTACAAGCATAAGACATATCAAAAACGACTTTTAGGACTAGATATGGCCATTCTGAATTTCTTGTAATGCCATTTAGGCTAACCAATGCACCTGCTATGTTCATGGACTACATGAATCAGATTTTTCATCTGTATTTGGACTAATTTGTAGTAGCCTTTATTGATGTTGTTCTGGTATACTCACAGAGTAGAATAGAATATGAATGACATCTGAGAACAGTGTTGAATACATTGAGAGATACCTATGCCAAATTGAGCATGTGCAAATTTTGGCTTTCAGAAGTTAAATTTCTAGGCCATGTAGTCTCAAAGCAAGAGGTCTTGGTGGATCATAGCAAAGTGGAAGAAGTACTGAACTGGAAGAAGCCAGAGACTATTTTTGAAATACGTAATTTTCTAGGTCTTACCGGATATTACAGAAGATTTATCCAGAATTTCTCCATAACAGCTTTGCCTCTAACAAAGTTAACACAAAAAACTCAACCTTATCTGTAAGACCACAATTGTGAGAGGAGCTTCATAGAACTTAAATGTAAATTAACATCAGCACTAATTTAACAATCTTAGATCTACAGTTGACCTTCATTGCCTGTATAGATACCTGTAGGTATAGATTGGGATATGTTTTAATGCAGTATGGCTATATAGTGGCATATGTATCTAGACAGCTGAGGCCTCACGAAAAAAATTATCCCACAATGATATTGAGTTAGCAGCAATTTTGTTTATGCTAACAATTTGGAGACACTATATTTATGGGGAGACCATAAAGCTGTAATATGACCATAAGAGCTTAAAATACTTGTATGATCAGAAGGAGCTCAACATGAGATAGCGTAGATGGATGGAGCTGCTTAAAGATTACAACCTGGTGATAAAGTACAATCCAGGAAAGGCTAATGTCATTACTGACTCATTGAGCTGTAAAATAGTGCAAATGGCAACCTTAATTATTCATAATTAGAAACTAATCGAGGATTTCAGAGATCTCAATCTATCTAATTAGATCATGATTATTGGCAATAATGTCAGTTAGGAAGAAAATGTTCTGTTAGCAGCAATTGAAGAAGATCAGATACAGGATAGACCAGCATAGTCTATCTGAAACATGAGTACAAGGGGGAAAACTCAGGAACATGATTTGTCACTTAGTGGACTAGTCAAATACAGAAAGTGGATATATGTCCTACCACAAATAGAGCTTAAGCGACAAATCCTAGATAAAGTACATAAGAGTAGGTATACTCTACTCCCAGGAGTAACCAAAATGTATCATGACTTGAAGTCCACATATTGCTGGCTAGGGATGAAAAGTGATGTGACAAAGTTTGTTGCCCTTGTCTCACAGCCCATTTCCTACCTATTAGCATTCATTATTCTCCTGACAAGTTAGTAGAGATATATATCAAGGAGATTGTGCAGCTATATAATACATTGAAGAACATTATATCTGATAGAGATCATCATTTTACTTCTAAGTCTTGGATGGTAGTGTAAGAGGCTTTAGGTACCAAGCTCAAATCCAGCACAACATATCATCCTCAGACAGATAGACAGACAAAATGAACAATATAGACATTAGAGGACATGTTAAGGGTATACTTAGATTTTAATGGCAGTTGGGATTAATTCCTTCCACTTATGGAATTTGTGTATAACAACAGTTACTGTTAGATCAAGCGTTTCACCCAAGAGGGGGGTGAATTGGGTGATACTAGAATTTCTTTTGAAAATATAAAACTTTGACAAAAGAATTAAAACAGTAATGAGTAAGGAGAAATATCACCGAAGTGTACACCGGGAGTTATACTGGTTCGGTCACAGCCACTTTGACCTACGTCCAGTCCTCAGAGCTTCTCTGAGAATTTCACTATAGCTTCCAAGATTCAGTGGGTTCTTGGCACCTCAGTACAAGCAAGTTCCTTACACCTGGACACTCGCTCCCCCTTACAGGTTGTAATCCAATCCCAACTCAAGGTTCCACAACCTTAAGTTATCTCAATAACAAATATTGAGTTTGAATGAAATATCTCTCTTACAGAGTAAATGATAATCACTGAAGCATAGAAATACAATTTCAATGTGAAAACAGAGCAATGAACTTAATGATACGTTCGTATGTGTGCTTGATTGTTCTTCTCTGTTTGGATGTTCCCATATATATAGATATGTTGGTGATGACCGTTGGAACATTTTCTTTCGTCCGTTGGTGAGTGCGCAGCCACTATTGACTTTTCAAGTTTTTGAAAAATATCCGTTGGCGGTGGTTGGCATTTGAACGTTTCTTTTGACTTTCATCTCTTGATATGATTTCTTCATTGTTTATCTGTAAATAGACTAAGAATACTAATACAATGAAAGGTTAATCATATAGAAAACAATATAATGTAAGTTTGAATGATTTCTAAATTTCTGGGTATGCTTACTCGAGTAACTCCTCGAGTAACCCTTGAAGTTTACTCGAGTAGCTCCTCGAGTAACATCGAGAAATCATTATTTAATTGAAAGTCAATGAAGAGAAACAAGATTACTCAGGTAGTGCATGGAGTAAATTAAATTTCAGACCTTTGGGAATAGTTATTTACTCGGGTAGCTACTCCAGTAATGCTTTTGCAACTTCATAGATTACTGGGGTAACACCTCAAGCAATCCTTTAAAAAACTTTCGATTCCTCGATGCTCTACTCCAGTAATGTTGGCAGGATTTCAAGGCCGAGAGCAATTACCTTGTTACTCGAGTAGGGACTCGAGTAATGCATTCATTTTTGCATAGATTACTCGGGTACCACCTCGAGTAACTATGACTTTTGAGCATGACTTACCCGGGTAGTGACTTAAAGTTTACTTTGAAAATATTTGAGCATACTGGGGTACTTACTCAAGGAATCCACTTAAATTAAACCATGAAAAACTTGTATACTAGAGTAAGTACTCGAGGAAGATGAAACAAAGAGAGATCAGGTTAATCGGGTACCAATCTCAAGTTTTTACTTACTTTAGTATGTTACTCGGGTAGCTCCTCGAGTAACATTGGCAGTGGTACAAAGTGCCGAGAGTTACATATTTTCAGAACAGAGTTACTCGAGTAGCTCCTCGAGTATCATGGGGAAACTTGAAGGCAACTGGAAGTTTTCACAGGGTTACTCGAGTAGCTCCTCGAGTAACATTAGCAGTGGTACAAAATGCCGAGAGGTCCACATTTTAGGAAACACAGGTACTCGAGTAGCTCCTCGAGTATCATTGGGAAAACTTGAAGGCAACTGGAAGTTTTCACTTGGTTACTCGAGTACCTCCTCGAGTAACATTAGCAGGCCGAGAGCAACTCCAAGTTTTTACCTGGTTACTCAAGTAGCTCCTCGAGTAATGGTGTCAGGTTACTGGAAGTTTTCTTTGGTTACTTCAAGTTTTATCTCATTACTCGAGTAGCGCCTCGAGTAATGCCTTAGAAACTGTACTTCTGATCAAGTTCCTCGGCATTTTCTCTTGGCCAATCTTCACTACTTCCATGCTTACCTCAAGTAAGACTTGTTCCTGTCATTACTCTTTTCAAGCTTGATTATTAATTATTTCTATTTTCAAACCATTCTTTTGTTATCATCAAAACATGAGGTCTAACATTCTCCCCCTTTTTGATGATGACAAAACTTGGTGATTTTGAACATGGTTTTTCAAATTGGATTCTTAATTAATTATTTCTTATTAAGGTTGAATATACCTTGCATACATAACAACTTCATTAGTCCAAACATGTATTATAATTCCAAACGTAATAGAACTTAAAATGAAATCATATAACTTAAACATTCTTGCATTAAGCTTAAAATTTTCAAATTACAATAAAGTAAGTTCAAAGAAATTAAAATGCTCCCTAAAAACCCATGTACAACCAAAAACCCAAAAAGAACTAGGACACATCCACAAAATCATCCTCAAGCTCTTCTCCCCCTTTTTGGCTTCATCATTCAAGTGGAGGGTTAGAAGGCTTCACCATAGAGATAGGCTTTACTGGAAGAACCAAACCACCACCATCTGAACTAGATGAATCAAAGGAACTGATGACTCTGGTTCAGGAAGATTGATAGGTGGGATATGGATGTCATCTCTAGGCAGGAGAGGAGAAGGTTGGAAGACAACCATAGTAGTCTCAGCCTCTGGAGGAGTGTCTAACACAGGAGTAAAATGTTCAGAGGAGGAAGAGGGTGATATTTCCTCTGTTTGGGTAGGAGAGGGAATAGGTTTAGGGGCAGTGTCTGACTGTGGCTTGGGAGGTGAATCATCGATGATAATATGTGTGGTCTCATGAGTATCAGGATCATCCACTGTGAATAAGATATCTTTCCCTTGGGGCTCAAGTGGATCAGAAACCAGAGGGGTAGATGGTTCAGCCTCAGGAATAGGGATGTCTGAAGGAGGGTCTACTGGAGGTGGTGGTGGTGCAGATGAGGAGGGACCGGCAGAAGGTCCAGGACCCAATAAATCCATTCGTGCTAGGATCAATCTCAAGGTCTCTCCCTGGGCACGTTGCTCTGCTAGCAACTCCTCATGTCTCCTATCCATTCTCTCAACCAACTCCTCATGCCTTTTGTCAATTTTCTCAACCAGCTCTCCCATCTTGAAGTTGGTATTGGTAATTAGCTCAGCATTTGTGTTGGCTATGTCCACATGGAAACCTCTGAGTATGTTCTCCATGAAGTGCTGGAGAGTGGCATTGAGGAAGGATGGTGATGATGTGGAAGCAGCTGGAGCCGATGACTGAGTGTCATCCATCCTACTGGTCTCTGCCTCAGTGGCCTTCCGCTTCTTCTTGGACCCAGACTCCAGAGGGCCTTTGAGAGGGATGTCGATGTTCAGTTTCCCAATTTGGTTCCTTCCGACCGGGGACAACCTCTCAATTGGCTCTTTGCTATCCAAATACCATATTTTGTTCTCTTTCAGGATTAGAGACACAATCTGGGGATATGGCATTGGAGTAGTACCCTTTCCATCCACCTTGTACCTTTTCATCTCTGAGAATATATACTCTCCCAGATCCTTTTGTTCCTTCAGAAGCAGTGAAGCAAACCACCTAAAGTCCCTATCAGAGAAATGGGTGTAGTTGTTGGCTTTATTTACTAGGGACCTAGAGTAAATGTACCAAAGGACCCTATGGTGATCACACATATCACTTGGTTTAAAGTTTAGGGGGCCAACTAACTCACCGGGTTTGAGAATGGTAAAAATTTGATTTGGCTCAAGTTCAGAGTATATATCATCAGGGGGTTCTCAATTCCTAACCACAAATTAATTCTAGAGGGAGATATCAGTATCTTTTGACCTCTAACTGTAGTGGTCATCTCTTCCTCAACTGAGGTTCGGTTAGGCTCATCTATAATTTCTAAGTTGCAGTAAAAATGGGTAATTACTTTAGTGCAAAATGGTAACCTAATAGATAGCCAAGGCATAAAAGGTTCTAAATAAGGACTTAAGTCATGCTTCACTACCTCTTGAAGTAACTTCAGATCAACGTAGTGTGTCTTACACACTTTTCTTCTGGAGAATTGAGTTAAGTACTTGGGAGACTCCACCAGTTTGCCCACATTGAAACCCTTTGGTGGGGAAGTGATCTCTGCTTCTGGAATCTTGGACTTCTTAGAAGATTGACCCTTCTCCATTTGGTCAATGATCCCAGCCACAGCCTTAGCCACATTTTTGTCATATTCTGGCTTCTTGATAGGCTTTGGAGTAAAAGAGGAATTTGGCACTCTTGCCTCTTCCAGTAGATGAACTCTTTTTGGTTGAACAGGAATTTTGGCTTTTGGTCTTGGAGTCAACTTTCTTCTCTTTGTTGGAGGAGGAGAAAAGGAGATCAGGGTTTTGTTGTGAATCAGAGGAATCTATGGGAGTAAGATTCTTGGTTCTCATCTTTCTGAAAGATTGAAAACTGAGATTTTCTGAAAAACAGAGGCACTTAGCGCGAATTAGGGCAAAGAGATTCTGAGCAAAATGGCAAGTTTAAAGGACTGAAATTACTTAGGTTTTGACGGAAATGAGGCAAGGAAGCGATTGAGAAAAGTTTTTGAAAGGGTGTATAGTGATTTACTCGAGGAGATTTTTTGGAAATGACCGAGTTTGCGCAAGATAAAGACCTAACACCCGACATTACTCGAGGCCTTACTCGAGTAACCTTCAAGTTTACTCGAGGCCTTCCTCGAGTGATCATACAGAAAAATTCAAAAATAATTCATTTAAATTGCGTACCTGGCATGAATAATATAGTAATTATCCATGGATGTTCCCTCGATCATTCATAGTTCATTTGAATCAGATTTGAGTCATTATTCAACACTTTGAGAATCTGAACTCCGACATTACTCGAGGCCTTCCTCGAGTAAGTTTCAAGTTTACTCGAGGCGTGCCTCGGGTAAACAGCTTCTCAACTTCTAACTCTTCATTTCTTTGAAAACTGAACCGTTATATTTGAAAATCAAGTAACTTGATTCGTTACTTCCAGTTTTGGGGGCCATTACTCGAGTACATACTCGAGTAAGCTTCTACTTTACCTCAAGTTACTCCTCGGGTATTGCTTCTGTCTTAGCCATAACTTCAAGTTGGTACTCCAGTAAATGTGTCCTCTAATAATCTCTGTTTTTGTTTCCCAAAACAGAGTTTCTTTCTTCCTGTAAAACACATTTCTATATACTCTGATGCTTAAGTTAGTAATCATCAAAACATTATTAAATGACTTCATCTAATATTATGAAATGCTGAAATTACTTATAACTCATTAGGATTTACCATTCCCAATTCTCTTCTAATGTATAGAAATTGATCTTTTGCAAGGGGTTTTGTGAAGATATCTGCTAATTGAAGATGAGTAGGAATAAATATTACTTTTACATCTTTCTTTTGGACATGATCTCTGATGAAGTGATATCTGACATCGATATGCTCGGTTCTAGAGTGTTGAACTGGATTCTTTGCCAAGCTTATCGTACTAGTATTGTCACAATAGATTGGTATTTCTTTGAGATAAATACCAAGGTCTTGTAGTTGTTGTTTTAACCATATCACTTGTGCACAACAACTTGAGACTGCAACATATTCGGCTTCTGTTGACGAAAGAGACACTGTATTTTGTTTCTTGCTGAACCACGAGACAAGAGATCCTCCAAGAAATTGTCCTTGTCCACTGGTGCTCTTTCTGTCTGTCTTGTATCCTCCATGATCAGAATCTGAATAAGCAATTAAATATTCACTTCTTCTTTTGGGATACCACAGACCCAATTCTGGTGTGTCAGCAAGGTATCTAAAGATTCGTTTGACCGTTTCAGCATGTGATTCCTTTGGCGCCGATTGATATCTTGCACATATGCCAACACTAAATTGGATGTCTGGTCTGCTTGCCGTGAGATAGAGTAATGATCCAATCATTCCTCTATATTTTGTGATATTGTAGTCTTTCCCTTTGACATCAGCATCAAGCAACGTTGTTGAGCTCATAGGCGTGTCTGAGCCATTTGCTTCATCCATTCCATACTTCTTCAATAGCTCTTTTAAATACTTTGTTTGAGATATGAAGATTCCATTCTTTCTTTGTTTGATTTGCAAACCAAGAAAGAAATTCAATTCTCCCATCATTGACATCTCAAACTCTCCCTGCATTATCTCAGAAAATTCTTTACACAGAGATTCATTAGTAGCACCGAAAACAATATCATTAACATATATTTGAACAATTAAAATATCATCACGTTTTCGATTTATAAATAATGTTGTATCAACTTTTCCTCGTACAAAACCTTGATCGATGAGAAACTTACTAAGCCTTTCATACCAGGCTCTAGGAGCTTGTTTTAAACCATATAAGGCCTTTTTAAGTTTGAAAACATGGTCAGGTTTAGTAACATCCTCAAAACATGGAGGTTGTTCTACATACACTTCTTCTATGATGTAACCATTTAGAAAGGCACTCTTAACATCCATTTGATAGAGTTTGAATCCTTTGATGCATGCAAAGGCTAAAAGTACATGTATAGCTTCCAATCTAGCCACTGGAGCATACGTTTCCTCATAATCAATTCCTTATTCCTGATTATAGCCTTTGGCCACCAATCTTGCCTTGTTTCTGACAATAATTGTAGATTCATCAAGTTTGTTTTTGAATACCAATTTAGTACCAATGATCGTATGATCTTTGGGTCGGGGCACCAAATCCCAAACTTGATTCCTTTCAAATTGATTTAGTTCTTCTTGCATTGCTATGACCCAATCATTGTCTGATAGGGCTTCATCAATATTAAAAGGTTCAATCTCAGAAATGAATGCAGAAAAACTTACTTCATTGAAAACTCTATTTCTGGTTTTGATCCCTTCATTCACATCTCCTATGACTTGATCTAAGGGATGACTTCTATTGTATTTCCAGGCTTTAGGTTGACCTAGGGATTGCTCTTCATCCTTAGTTTCATCAACCTCTGGAATAAGAGACTTAGAGATAGATTGACCATTTTCTTGATTTAAAACAGCTTCCTGTTCTTCATCAATCGTTTTGTCAGAGGATTCAAATTCATCAAATACAACATGAATTGATTCTTCAACAACACAAGTTCTTTTATTAAAAATTCTATATGCTTTACTTCGGTTAGAATATCCTAGGAAAATTCCTTCATCAGTTTTAGAATCAAATTTTCCTAAGTTATCTTTACCATTATTATGAATGAAACACTTACAACCGAAGATGTGTAGATGAGCAATGTTTGGCTTCCTCCCTTTGAATAGATCATATGGTGTCTTCCCAAGTTTCGTTCTGATATAGGCTCTATTTGAACTATAACATGCTGTACTCATAGCATCAGCCCAGAAAACTTGAGACATGTTCTTTTCATTTAACATTGTTCTAGCCATTTCAGTAAGCACTCTATTCTTACGTTCCACAACTCCATTTTGTTGGGGCGTCCTTGGAGCAGAGAAATTGTGATCAATACCATTAGTATCACAATACTCTTCAAAGGCTTGATTTTCAAATTCTCCACCATGATTAGTCCTAATACCTGCAATAGACATACCTTTCTCATTTTGCACTTTCTTGGCAAAAATAATAAATTCTTCAAAGGTTTCATCTTTTGATGATAGAAAAATAACCTATGTAAATCTAGAGAAATCATCAACAATGACCAATGAATATAAGTTGCCACCAAGACTCTTTACTCTTGCTGGTCCAACTAAATCCATATGTAGTAATTGTAATGGTCTATTTGTTGAAATCTCATTTTTTAATTTGAAAGATGATTTAGTTTGTTTACCCTTTTGACATGCATCACAAATCAAGTCATTTTTTAAATTAACTTTGGGTAATCCAAGCACTAAATCCTTTTTGAGTAATTTCCCTATTTGATGCATATTGACATGAGCCAATCTTTTATGCCATAGCCAACTTTCATCGGTATTACTCAGAAAATAGTTTTCAGATTCATTTCTACTAATATCTAAGGTATAGCAATTACCTTCCCTTTTTGCTCTGAGCTTAGCCTTGATATTCTTTTTATCAAGCTGTAAGTCACTCTTGTTGATAATTAGACATTCCTCTGAATCAAATATTATCCAGTTGTCTTTATCTACACTTTGACTTACGCTCAGCAGATTATGACACAAGCCTTCAACGTAATATACATCTTTGATTTGTATGCCTTTGTCATTTTTTATTTCACCAATTCCTGCTATTTTTCCGGATTAATTTCCTCCAAATTTTACCTTTCCTCCTTCCTTAGGTTGCAATGTGGTAAAACTTTCGAAATCACCGGTCATATGTCTAGAGCATCCACTGTCTATGAACCACTTGTTATTTTTGGATGCTTTAAAACATACCTGCAATCAAATGACTAAGTCTTAGGTACCCACTTCTTTTTGGGTTCTTTTGGGTTAGTATAAATGATTTTCTGAACATATGTGCCTTTAGGTACCCATTTGTAGGTTCCTATTGTTCTTTTCTTTTTATGAATGCATGAAGAGGTATAATGACCTTTTCTGTTACAGTAATTACAAAATGCAAAAGGATTTGATATATGCACAGAATGTTGGAAATAATTTAAATATGGCTTTCCTCCTACTTTCTTTTTACCTTTCCTTTTATCTGTTTTTGGATCATATCCAATACCAGATCGGTCATTTACAAATCGTTGTTCTTTTAAAATCACACTTAGCATCTCACTTCCTTTGGTAAATTTTTCAAGAGTTTTTGTGAGATCAATGTTTTTCTTTTTCAACGAAGAACAATTTTCACAATTCTCTTCTGAACTTTCTTTAAGTTTAATTTCAAGAGCTTTGTTTTTCTTTTTGAAAACAATTAATTCTTTAACTACTTTGATGAATTCAGAATGTAAAGCATTATATTCAGAGAGTAATTCATCATAGGTAGGTTCAGAATCATTTACCTCTTCTTCTGTCTCTTCTTGAGCAACAAGACATATATTGGCTACTTCTTCTTCATCACTTTCTTCGTCAGAGGAGCTGTCACCCCATATAGCAGATACAAAGGCTTTCTTTTTGTTGAAGAATTTACCTTTTCTCTTTTCTTTGCTCTTTTGATTCAAATCTGGACATTCTGACTTGATATGTCCTGGTTTCCCACATTCATAGCAAATGATATAATCTTTGCTACTATTTCCTCCTTTCTGAAAATGTTTGAATCCTTGACCTTTCTTGTAAAACTTTCTGAATCGTTTTATGATTAGGCCCATTTCATTATCATCAAACTCCTCATCTTCATCTTGATTTTCTTCTTTCGCTTTTAGTGCTAGACCTTTCTTTCTTTTGTCACTGATGTCATCTAGTTCCCGTTTGAACTTTAATTTGCTTTCATATTCATAAAGACTTCCAAATAGAGAAGCAACTGATCTCATTGATTCTTCTTTTGCCTCTTCTATCGTAGTGACTTTGGCCTCCCACTCTTTAGAAAGAATATTCAAAATCTTTCTTACTTGGATATTTTGATCATAGACTTTACCAAGTGCTGCAAGTTGATTAACAAGATGAGTATATCTAAGTTCGAATTCAGAAATTGACTCACCTGATTTCATTCGAAGTAGATCGAATTCTGTGATAAAGGTGTTGATTCGATTCTCCTTTATTCCCGAAGTTCCTTCATGAGCTATTTCCAGAGCTTCCCACATTTCCTTTGCTGTTGGAAGTGTGCAAATTCTGAAGTATTCATTTTGACTCAAGGAGCTTTGTAACATCAGAATTGCCTTGCTATTGAGAGTGATAAGTTTCTTGTCATTCTCATCATATTCCGCTGGCGTCTTTGGAATTTTCTGAGAATCTACAGTCTTTATAGGTTGATAGTTTCCACTCTCGATTACATCCCATAGCCCATATTCAGTAGCCATCACGAACACTCTGAATTTAGCTTTCCAGAAAGAAAAGTGTTCTCCATTGAAACCGGGAGGTCTAGTGATGGATGCTCCGTCGGGAAGAATTCCTTCACCCATGCTTGCCATTGGATCCTTCTTAGGTTGTTATACCTTAACAAGAAGACCTAGGCTCTGATACCAAATGTTAGATCAAGCGTTTCACCCAAGAGGGGGGGTGAATTGGGTGATACTAGAATTTCTTTCAAAAATATAAAACTTTGACAAAAGAATTAAAACAGTAATGAGTAAGGAGAAATATCACCGAAGTGTACACCGGGAGTTATACTGGTTCGGTCACAGCCACTTTGACCTACGTCCAGTCCTCAGAGCTTCTCTGAGAATTTCACTATAGCTTCCAAGATTCAGTGGGTTCTTGACACCTCAGTACAAGCAAGTTCCTTACACCTGGACACTCGCTCCCCCTTACAGGTTGTAATCCAATCCCAACTCAAGGTTCCACAACCTTAAGTTATCTCAATAACAAATATTGAGTTTGAATGAAATATCTCTCTTACAGAGTAAATGATAATCACTGAAGCATAGAAATACAATTTCAATGTGAAAACAGAGCAATGAACTTAATGATACGTTCGTATGTGTGCTTGATTGTTCTTCTCTGTTTGGATGTTCCCATATATATAGATATATTGGTGATGACCGTTGGAACATTTTCTTTCGTCTGTTGGTGAGTGCCCAGCCACTATTGACTTTTCAAGTTTTTGAAAAATATCCGTTGGCGGTGGTTGGCATTTGAACGTTTCTTTTGACTTTCATCTCTTGATATGATTTCTTCATTGTTTATCTGTAAATAGACTAAGAATACTAATACAATGAAAGGTTAATCATATAGAAAACAATATAATGTAAGTTTGAATGATTTCTAAATTTCTGGGTATGCTTACTCGAGTAGCTCCTCGAGTAACCCTTGAAGTTTACTCGAGTAGCTCCTCGAGTAACATCGAGAAATCATTGTTTAATTGAAAGTCAATGAAGAGAAACAAGATTACTCGGGTAGTGCATGGAGTAAATTAAATTTCAGACCTTTGGGAATAGTTATTTACTCGGGTAGCTACTCCAGTAATGCTTTTACAACTTCATAGATTACTGGGGTAACACCTCGAGTAATCCTTTAAAAAACTTTTGATTACTCGATGCTCTACTCCAGTAATGTTGGCAGGATTTCAAGGCCGAGAGCAATTACCTTGTTACTCGAGTAGGGACTCGAGTAATGCATTCATTTTTGCATAGATTACTCGGGTACCACCTCGAGTAACTATGACTTTTGAGCATGACTTACCCGGGTAGTGACTTGAAGTTTACTTTGAAAATATTTGAGCATACTGGGGTACTTACTCTAGGAATCCACTTAAATTAAACCATGAAAAGCTTGTATACTAGAGTAAGTACTCGAGGAAGATGAAACAAAGAGAGATCAGGTTAATCGGGTACCAACCTCAAGTTTTTACTTACTTTAGTATGTTACTCGGGTAGCTCCTCGAGTAACATTGGCAGTGGTACAAAGTGCCGAGAGTTACATATTTTCAGAACAGAGTTACTCGAGTAGCTCCTCGAGTATCATGGGGAAACTTGAAGGCAACTGGAAGTTTTCACAGGGTTACTCGAGTAGCTCCTCGAGTAACATTAGCAGTGGTACAAAATGCCGAGAGGTCCACATTTTAGGAAACACAGGTACTCGAGTAGCTCCTCGAGTATCATTGGGAAAACTTGAAGGCAATTGGAAGTTTTCACTTGGTTACTCGAGTACCTCCTCGAGTAACATTAGCAGGCCGAGAGCAACTCCAAGTTTTTACCTGGTTACTCGAGTAGCTCCTCGAGTAATGGTGTCAGGTTACTGGAAGTTTTCTTTGGTTACTTCAAGTTTTGTCTCATTACTCGAGTAGCGCCTCGAGTAATGCCTTAGAAACTGTACTTCTGATCAAGTTCCTCAGTATTTTCTCTTGGCCAATCTTCACTACTTCCATGCTTACCTCAAGTAAGACTTGTTCCTGTCATTACTCTTTTCAAGCTTGATTATTAATTATTTCTATTTTCAAACCATTCTTTTGTTATCATCAAAACATGAGGTCTAACAGTTACCACTCAAGTATTTAGATGGCTCCCTATAAGGCGTTGTACGAAAGGAAATGTCAGTCACCCTTGTGCTGGATAAAACTGTCTGAGAGGCGAATACTTGGGTCAAATATAGTTGATAAGGCAACAGAGCAAATCAAGCTAATTAAGCAAAGATTATTAACTGCTCAAAGCTGACAGAATAGCTATGTTGATGGAGGCAAAAACCTCTAGAGTTTGAGGTTGGTGATGATGTATTTATGAAAGTTTTGCCTGTTACGGGTATTGGCAGAGCACTGAAAGTGAAAAAACTAAGAATAAGGTATATTGGTCCATTTGAGATCTTGTTGTTAAAGGTTGGGTTAGTAGCGTACTGAATAGTTTTACCCCTAAATCTGAGCAGATTGAATGTTGTATTATGTGTTTCACAATTAAAGAAATATCAACCTTATCCATAACATGTAATCAAATATGAAGATGTGGATATGCGGGATGATTTAACATATGAGGTCACACCTGACCGAGTTATTAATCGGCATGAAAAATAGCATAGACACAAGAGTATCTTGTTTATAAAGTTGTTTAGAAGGGATTATTTCCCAGATAAGCAATATGGGAAATAGAAGAAGATATGTGGAAGCGTTACTCATAGTATATGGTTATGTATATGTAGCAAATTTCAAGGATGAAATTTATTTCAGGGGGAGAGAGCTGTAACATGCTAATTTTATTCACCAGTATTCCTTGTATGTATTATGACATTTAATGGAATAAAATGTTGAATTATGTTGCACATAAAATGACATAAACATTACAAATAATGGTTGTACACAACATGACTATGTTTAGAACACAAATTTTAAGAATTGGGATTTGATACCAGTGAGTTTTCCTGCGTGGCAGGGAGATTGTCAAATTTTTTTAGATAATCAAATGATGTCTAATGAATGTCGAATTTTTTAGAATAAAAGTATATGTATCAAGCTTTAATTTTGTAGGTCATATATGTCCTTTAGATCTGTACACTAAAAGTTATGTATTTTTGAAGTTAGCCAAGTAAAACTAGCAAGTTAATGTGGCAGTGTCCAATAAATGGTACTTCTAGAATCCTGTGTGTTCCATTTGGCTAAAGACAATATTTTTCCTTCAAAATAGACTTAATAAGGGTTACATAGCCTTTAGAACCACTCAAATTTCACATCTATAAATGAAGATATGAATTTTCAAAGTTTGATGAAAATTCAGTCAGCTTTTAAGCAATGTGCAAAATTAATAAGGCAATGGCAAAAATGTATGGGCAAAATAGTCATTTGGCTAAATTAAATCCATAACCCATATTTTTTTTTTCTTTTTCTTGTTTGTGGGACGTCCAAAAAGGCAAGAGGTAAGGGAAATGAATATTTGAGATAAATATGACAAAAGTTGAGGCAATTTTGGCTAAGCAAATTGAAGTTTGAAAAGTCAAAAAAGCAAATTTTGTAATAAATGGCTATTACACATTAGTTGCAAGGGAATTGATGAAGCTAATTCAAAAGCTTATTTGGTTTCTTTAAAGGCTTCATATTCGTCATTTTGCAATGAGGAGAGAGAAACATTTATGCCAAGTTAAAAAGGGATAAAGCTTGAAAAAATCACATGTGCAAAAAGGTAATAAAATATTATATCATTAAGGAGATAGAAGGGATATTTTGTAGAGCCATTCTCTTTCCTTCAAGAGACCATATTTCAGTTGGCATTAGAAAATAGTGAGAGAGTATGTGTTTTAGACAAAAGTGAGAACAATAGAGAGTTTAAAAGTTTCAACAAGCAAAGATCAAGGTGAGTTGATGAAATTACATGTGATCATGCTTTCTAAATTCTTTGAAAACCTCTTATAATCTTTATTCCTTCATGAATATCATATGTAGTAAGCAAAACTTCAAGAGAAAGAGGAGGAGAGAGGGACGACTAGAGAGAGAAAGAGGAGAAATCAAGAGATAGTCTCAAGAACCATGATTATCTTGTTGATTATGATGTAGTTATAGTTATTGGTGTCTTGTACTAGTTGATTTGGTTGGTTTTGTAAAATTGGGATGAAGAAACCCTAAGGGGTTATACTGCCCAAATTTCCACAAATCATGATTAACAAGTGTTTAAATGGTTAAACATGTGATTAGGAGTGAAAAGGGATGTGTTTAAGAGGTTAAATCATGAAAACCAAATTTTTCCCTTTCCTTTGTTGAGTTTCGTCCAGCAGCAGAAATATGGGAACGAGCCAGAATTTCATTAATTTGTGGTTCCATTGAACTTAGAAGGGAAAAATGTGTAGGGTATATGTTAAGTGTGAGGTATGAAAAGCATTAGAATGTGGAATGACAAGATTATCCCTAAAACCCTAAGTTAGGGGGACTGCCAAAGGCAAAATCGTCTTTTGTCAGTGAATTTGACAATTCTAAGGTCAAAAATGGATTTTACATGTAAAATTGTGTAGGATTAACCTGGGTCATAATTTTTGGAAAAGAATAGTTGGACCGGGTATAAAGGGACTTGGACGAGGTCCCTAGGGGTATTTTGGTCATTTTGCAGTTTTAAGCTAAGTTAACTAACAAAGTAAGTTTGGAAAAGTATATGAATGAGTAGTAACTCAATTCTTTATAAACTTGGAATTTTAGGACTGGACAATTTGCCTAAGCCAGGATATGGTTCAGAACAGTTTGTGTGTCAAAAAGGGATTTAAGGTAGTAACTCTGTCTTTCATACACTATGTGAACTTGTATATGCTTTGTGTATGCCATATTCTATTATATGTATAATGCACACACATTATCTAACTGGTGTGGGAAGAGCACAAGTACCCTAATGGCCCAAAGGGGACCCAGTTATGATACACAGTGTGAAGAAGGTATATTGCCCAGTCGGTGGTCTTGAGCCCATTTGAGGTACCGGAAAGTAGAGGTTCTAACAATAGTTGGCCCTGAATATGTGCACAACTGCACATAACGATTATTATGATTACTGTGTTATTATTCTATTGTATTTTATGGTGCTTGGCATATTTATTTGTCACATTTTATATGACTGATTGCATATTACTACTAAGATTCTTTTGAATCTTACCCTTCTTAATATTTAAAAATATTATAGCAGAAGCTAGCAACTCTATGGGCAAAATGGTAAATACCAGTGTATATGGGTACCGGTTAAAGCAAGGGCTACCATTGGTTATCATTAGTTTTATTTTGGTAGTTTGAACAAGTTGTATATATTTTTCAAACCCTGTGGGGATTTTTTGTATTGTAAACAAGTACATATTGTTAGTATATTTGTGCTATTTCTGTATGCATGTGAAGCTATGCTTTATTATTTTGGAAAATATCAAAATGTTAAGGATTTTGACATTTTTGGTATCAGAGTTAGTAGTAGTTTTGACATTATCAGAATAATATACTGAAGAACGTCATTTCAGATAGAGATCCTCGTTGAATTTCCAATTTTTTTAAAGCATTGCATGAGGCTTTGGGTACCAAGCTGAGATTCAGCATAGGATATCATCCTCAGATTGATGAGCAACAGAACAGACAATACAAACCTTAGAGGATATGCTGAGGGAGTCTGCCTTAGATTTCAAAGCCAATTGGGATCAATTCCTTCTATTGGCAAAATTTGCCTATAATAACAGTTACCATACGAGCAACAAATAGCTCCATATAAGGCATTGTATGGAAGGAATGTCAATCACCCTTGTGCTGGATAGTATTATCTGAAAGGCACTTACTTGGGCCAAATACTATTGATTAGACAATAGAGCAGATTAAGCTTATTAAGAAAATATTATTAACTGCTAAAAGCCAACAAAAGAGCTATGTTGACAAGAGGTTAAAAACTTCAGAGTTTGAGGTTGGTGATCATGTTTTTATAAAACGTTTGTCTATCACGGGTATCGGTAGAGCACTAAAAGTGAAAACGCTAAGTCTAACGTACATTGGTCTATTTGAAATCTTATCGAAGATTGGACCAGTAGCGTACCAGATAGCTTTACCCCCAAATATGAGCAAGTTGCATGATGTATTCCATGTTTACCAGGAGAACAAATATCAACTTGATCTGGAACATGTGATTGAATATGAAAATATGGATATGCAGGATGATTTGACTTATGAAGTCACACCTAACAGAGTCATTGACTAGAAGGAGAAACATCTCAGACACAGGAGTATCCCATTCTTAAAAATTGTCTGGAGGGAATATCTCCTAAGGAAGCAACATGGGAAAAGAAAGAGGATATGCAAAAGCGTTACCCAGAGTTTATGGCTATGTATATGTAGCAAATTTTTGGGCTGAATTTATTTAAGGGGGTAGAGCTGTAACACCCACTTTTTAGTCACCAATATGCCTTGTAAATATTTATAGCATTTAATGAAATAAAATGGTGAATGTTGGTGCAATTGGAATGACAAAAATTGGAATGACAAAAATAACCCTAGTCACAGTTACCAAGGAAATTTGGCTAAAACAAGATATAAAGCCAATCTTTGTCTTCCAAAAATCCCATTATCTAAGAACCAAATTGAGAAATAAAAGAGAAAAAATCATGGCTCAATAAAAGGGGTGAAAGTTGGCGAAAATAAGAGGAAAAGGAAGGAACCACAATTAAAAGCAAGATATAAGAGCAAAATGGTAATTTGCCAGTTAAGCCAAGAGCTAGTTTTTTTTTCCGAATAATTTGGGGCCATTTTCAGCCAAATGAAGAAAATAAGGGGAAAATAAATATTTAGTGATAGATATCCCAAAATTAGAGCAATTGTGGCCAAGTAAAATTGTTGAGAAAAGTCAAAATGTAAAAAGGTGAATTAATGAACTAATCGAAAGAGAAGAATGATAACTTATGAAGCAATTATATTTTCCTTTTCTCACGATAATTTTGGTTGATTTGGGAAATATTGGAGAAAAATAATTACTTGGATGATGATGACGCCAAGTGGAATTAATTAGAGCCAAGTAATTAAATATGAAGTCATAAAAAAAAGGCACATGGAATATTTAGGATTTAATATATTATTTTATGAGAGATGAAGTAAGATGTTTTATGACAATTCTCATATCTCCTTTAACTCTCATTCTTGCTAAATCAAAGAGAAATAGAGAGAGAAAGAGATGGAAGAAAATAAGAACAAGAAAGGAAGAGCTTGGGTTCAAGAGCACAAATCAAGGTAAGAACTTTTGGTTTCAAGTACTTAAGCTTCTCAAATTATGTTTATAAGGAAAAATTGTGTAAGGTTCTATTGTGTTTATAAGGGAAAATTGTGTAAGGTTCTATTGTGTTTATAAGGGAAAATTGTGTAGGGTTCATGTTAAGTCTGAAGTATGAAAAACCTTGGAATGTGAAATGACAAATTACCCCTAAAATCCTAAATAGAAGCTGCCAAGGGAAAAATTGTCTTTTGGCAGTGAATTTCAAAATTTGAGTTCAAAAATGGATTCTACACACAAAATATTGTAGGAATAGCCCGGGTCAAAATTTTTGGAAAAGTACAGTTGGACCGCGTATAAAGAGACTTAAACTGGGTCCCTAGGGGTATTTTGGTCATTTTGCAATTTTATTCTAACTTAACCAACAAATTAAGTTTTGAAAGAGTCTATGAATGAGTAATGACCCATTACTTTGTAAATTTGGAAATTTTAGGATGGGATAGTCTACCCACGCAGGAACACAGTTAGAGCCAAGAAAAGGGATTAAGGTAGTAACTCTTTCTTTCATACACTATATGAATTTGTATATGCTTTATGTATGCCATCTTCTATAATATGTATGATACACATTGCCTATGGGTACATCGATAATAGTACTAGAAAGGTACACCGATACATAGTACCAAAAAGGTACACCGATATATAGTACCATGAGGGTACATCGATATGTGCAGTCAGAAGATTGAGGTACGAAACAAGAAGGGGTTGCAACAGTGGTTGGCACTGAATACATGTGCACATTTCCAACTGAACTAAATTTGTGTTATTATAATATTTTATTATCTGGTACACGGCATATTTATTTATCGCATTTTCTATGAATGATTGTCTGTTATTACTGAGATTCGTTTGAATCTCACCCTTTCCAATATTTAAAACAATCCAACAGAAGCTAACGGCTTAAAGAATAAGGTGGGAAATAACGGCGTCTAAGGGGTTCCAGGGCAGCTAAAGATAGCTGTTGGTTGTAGTTAGTTTATTTTATTAATTTTGGACAAGTTTGTATATATTTTTCAAATCCTACGGGGATGGCCTATATTGTAGACAAGTACTTCTTATCAATATATTTTTGCAATTTTTTGTGTCCCTGTGGAACTATGCCTTTATCACTCTCACAAATGCTAAAATGTTAAGGGGTTTGACAATAGAATTCAGCAAATTTTCAACCACACGTACAGTGTCATATGATCCATGAACTCGATATGACCATTCGGGACCCGCTTTACTATCTCATTCTTCTTCCTGGCCCAAAATGTTGTGTTTAGGAAGAAGTACATCGTCATGTAAATCCAAACCTCATCTGGATTGTCCAGTCTCCATGGAACTTGCTCCTAGTAGAGTGAATCCACATACTTTAAATATGCAAGGTGTTGGCCTATAAGTATGCTATACTTCTTGAAAGCCCGTAAATATTTGCGCTAGGCATACTCCTACAACCTCTTGTCAAGCCGCAGGTGATATCCACATGCACTAGTTTGGCTCTGGAAAGAGTAGCAATACAAAGATCAGACTAACTCATCAGAGAGTGGCTGCTTGGAGTCTCCCACTACCTCTCTCAACAAAAGGCTAGCCCTCAAGAATCCTCTAACCTGGGGAACCTTGGTTAACTAACGATGGGGACATATCTCATTGTCACCATCCTCCGTGCATCTCTCCTGTCAAATTGTAAACAAGATCATATCAATATACTATTCTGATAATGCAGGAACCATTTTTAGCTATAAAACTAAAAATGTCAAACCCCTTAACATTTTGATATTTTCCAGAGTGACAAAGGCATAGTTCCACATGCATACAAAAATAGCACAAATATATTCTGATAAAAAGTACTTGTTTACAATACAGGAGTTCTCCGTAGGGTTTGATAATATATACAGCTTTGTCCAAAAACTACCAAAATAAACTAACAATAACAAATAGCTTCGTCTTCTAGACCCTGACACCTCAATTGCCAGTATTTACCATTTTACCCCTAGAGCCGTTAGCTCCTACTGGAATATGTTTAATTTGAAAAATGGTGAGATTCAAATGAATCTCAATAGTAACAGACAATCTATCATATAAAATGGAACAAAAATAATTATGCAGGAACCATATACTTCAATAGAATAAATACACTATAATAATATTAATCAGATGTGCGCAATTTTTAGGGCAAACAACTGTTAGACCCTAAGCCATTGCAACCTATAGTTAGTCCCTAACTTATGTAGCTTAGCTGGGATTTCGACCAAAAACTGGGCAGTGTACCCTCTCGGTACTGAATTCTCATAACTGGATCCCCCTTTTTGGGGCCATTGGGGTATTAGTATTTCTCCCCCGGACGGTACTTGTAATTTTCCTAGACTAGTTAGAGAGTGTATTATACGTATCATAGAAGATGATATATACAAAGCATATACATGTTCATCATATAGTGTATGGAGGATAGAGTTACTACCTGAATTCTTTTTCAGTTCCATTGTCCGTCCAAGACTCTTTTTTCATCTCAGTCTATTAACAATTCCTATAAATTGAAATTAATAGGTAACTAGTTATTACTTCTACTACTACTACTTTTAATCACAGTTTGTTGGTTATCTATCGTAGTTTTAGCAGTTTCTGCATAGTATAATTCTGTACAGTGCAGTTTTATAGTTTTCCAAAAAACAAGCAGATTTTCAGTCAACTTTAAAAAATCATAATTAATTTTAGGAAATATAAATTGACTCATTCTGAAGCATATGTAAAAATCTTTAAGCTTATTTTCATGGGAAAAATGCCTAAGTCCCCAAACCTTCACTGTTCCTGATTGCATTCTAAAAACAGGATTCAACCTTGAAAATCCATATCTTTTAATCTATAAGTCCAAAAATTATGATCTACCTATCAAATTATAGCTCTACATGTCTACTTCAATCCCATAAAGTTTCATAATATTTGGACCAGCTTTGAGTAACAAAATTCTTTTCACAACAACACTGCGTCCAGGAACCAAATCAAAAATAGCATTTCCCCTTAACTTCAATAATTTCCAGATTTGCATACAATTATCAAAAAATCATGAACACAAATATTCCTACACAATTTTCCCTCCTAAATCTAATAGAATAATCAAAATTACATAATTCCAACTCCTTCCCTTGGTTCTGCACATGGTTGAAACTTACAACCCTTAAAAGGGAAGTTGTGTTTTCTTGATTTCTCTTGATTAACTACTTTCTTTTCACTTATTTTCACATGATTAGCCATTTAAACACCAATAAACATGATTTATGGAAATTTTAACAGCATTTCATGTTAGGGTTTCATCTTCCATTTTTCACAAAATCAACTAAATCAAGCCAAAATCAACAATAACCACAACAACAACATATAAGGCAAGAGGATCAAGTTTTGGAGATTGCCTCTTGATTTGTTCTCTTTCTCTCTCTAGATGTCTCTTCCCTCTCTTTCTATTCTTTCTTGATTTACTTGCTAACCATGATTTTTAAGTAAAAGAAGAGGTTAGAAGAGGTTCCCAAGTGATTTAGAAGGTAAAAGCACTTTAAATCAAGCCTCTTACCATAGATTTTGGCTTCTTGAAACCCTAGTTCTTCCTCTTGTTCTTAAAGCTTTTCAAGCTCTTTTCTCTTGCTTCAATAGAAAATTGGAAGACAAAAGAGAGATAATGGAGTCTTATGCCCTGTTTGGTATGGTGGAATTGATGGCATGGAATTGAATTCCATGTGTTGTACATGTTTAGTATAAAGAAATGCTCACGGAATTTAATTCCATATGGAAGCCAAATAGGGTCAATTCCATCAAACTCAATTCTACCTAAAAACCTAAAATTTGTCCCTCACATTATCTATCGTAGTTTTAGCAGTCGCAAGCGGCCTCTAGCAAGACATTACGACTACCTAATTCATATAAGGATCATTAACATGATACAATCTATCATACAACCATGTCACATCCCTTTTGTCACATATTTCGATCAAGGATGAGGCATGGATGATGTCATCCTCCTATTCCTAACCATTACTTTCTCCATTCCTGAGTAGTCAGACAATAGAAATAGAAACTTCTTTCTATCGTAGTATGGCCATACATTTCTTAGACTCACTCATCAAGGGGCTAAATAATATCTCTCTACTAATGTGAGGGACAAATTCCATCTTGACCATTCATATTTCTCTACATGAAAAACCACCAAGCCTGATCATAGCCTTTATCATCACCCGGTCAAAGGTGACTGTCGACTAGTGCAAAGTATAGAAACTCTCATATAGGAATCCATGATAACCTCAGGTCAAAGGGCATTGTAATATGGTTATACATGAGATATGCTTATGACTTGATCCATGCAGCTTTCTTATAGTAGGTCGGTCCAACACCTTGTACTCTTACAAGTGCCTAAAACTTTGATTTGTATCTCTATATCTTATCAAAGTCATATTGATAATAATATTAATCGGATGTGCACATTTTTCCAAGGCCAATTACTGTTAGACCCCGAACTATGGCCAACTAATTTTAGTCCCAACTTCCTACCTCAGTCGGGGTTTCGACCACAAACTGGGGAATGTACGCTCTCAGTACTGAATTCTCATAACTGGACCCCCCTTTTTGGGGTTGTTGGGGTATTAGTGTTTCTACCCTAGATGGTACTTGTGATTTTCCTAGACCAGTTAGAGAGTACATTATACGTATCATAGAAGATGGAATACACAAAGCATAAACATGTTCACATAGTGTATGAAGGATAAAGTTACTACCTAAATTCTTTTTCAGTTCTATTTTTCGTCCAAGACTCTTATTTCGACTCGGCCTATTCCAAATTCCTATAAATTAAAGTTAACAAGTAATTGATTATTACTTGTACTACTACTGCTTCTAATCATAGTTTGTTAGTTATCTATCATTGTTTCAGCAGTTTCTGCACAGTACAATTCTATACAGTGCAGTTTCACTCTTTTCTAGAAAACTGGCAGACTTTCAGTCAAATTTTAAAAATTATAATTAATTCTAGGAAATTATAAATTGAATAGTTCCAAAGCCTATGTAAAAGATCTTTAAGTTTACTCTTATGGAAAAATACCTAAGCCTGGCCATTACAACCACATTATTCCCAAAAATTCACCAAACCTCTACTATTCCGATTGCATTCTAGAAATAGGGCTCAACTTTAAAATTTCATATCTTTTACTCTACCAGTCCAAAAATTATGATCCACCAATCAAATTAAAGCTATACATGTCAACATTAAACATTTAAAGTTTCAAAACATTTGGACTAGGTTTGTCTAATAAAATTCATTTCACAACAACACTGCCTTCGGGAATCAAATCAAACAGCATTTCCCCTTAAATTCAAAAATTTCCAAATTTGCATACAATTATCCAAAAATCATGAACATATATATTTCTACACAATTTTCCATTCTAAATCTAGTGAAATCATCAAAATTACAAAATTCCAATTCCTTCCCTAGATTTGCACATGGCTGAAACTTACAACTCTTATAAGGGAAGTTGTGTTTTCTTGATTTCTCTTGATTAACCACTTCCTTTTCACTTAATATCACATGATTTACCATTTAAACACCCAATAAACATGATTCATGGAAATTTTGACAACATTTCATTATAGGGTTTCATCTTCCTTTTATCACAAAATCAACCAAATCAAGCCAATATCAACAACAACCACCACAACACCAACACATAAGGCAAGAGGATCAAAGTTTTGGAGATTACCTCTTGACTTGTTCTCTTTCTCTCTCTAGGCATCTCTGACCTCTCTCTCTTCCCTCTTGATTTTACTTGCTAACCATGATTTTCAAGAAGAGGTTAGAAGAGGTTCCAAGGTGATTTAGAAGGCAGAAGCACTTGAAATCAAGCCTCTTACCTTACATTTTGGCTTCTTGAAACCATAGTTCTTCCTCTTGTTCTTCAAGTTTTTCAAGCTCTTCTCTCTCTCTCTATTTATCTTGCTTCAATAAAAATGGGTGGAGGAAAGAGAGATAATAGAGTCTTAATGATAATATCTCTCTTGATTTTTGGTTTAATATTGTTTATTGCAAATCAACATATGTATATTTTAATTGGCTCTCATTTTTTTCATTCTTGAATTAAATATGGGCCAAGCATATTATTTTCCTTTTAATCTCCCTTTTAAGAGAGAAAAGGGAATAAAATATTGCTTCTTGCATTTTTCCAAAATCCCTTGTAGTTACAACACATTATTGTAATTTGTACCATGTGCTTTTCTTTTATGACATCATTTTTTTTATTTGGCTTTAAGATAATTCCACATGGCATTCTTGTCTTCCAAATATTTATTTTTCCTCCCTTTTACCCTTATTTAACCAAAATTATTAAGAGGAAGGGGAAAAATAAATTGCTTCTTGCTTTATTGGCAAATTACCATTATGCTATTACATTTTTACAAAAATTCATGTCTTGCTCTTCTTCCTAATTTTTGGCAAGTTAATTAGGCCAAGATTTGTGTCCTTTCATGCTCCAATTTATGTTACAAATTATGCCTTTAAGTAGACAATAATTACTCCTTTGTGTGCCAGCTTAGCCAAGTTATGTATAACCACCAATTAGAGTGTTTATGTCATTTCATGTACATCACAATTCACCATTTTATTCTATTAACTATATCAATTACATATAAGGAAATTGGTGACTAAAAATAGGATGTTACATAAAACCTTCCATGTAGGTGACAACCTATTCCATCCATAAATGAGGTATACCTAATCCTTCTATATAGGAGGTAAAACCTTCCATGTACGAGGCATGTAAGAAGTAATACAATGCATGATATTTAATTCCAAGATAATGTTAATCTCCTTTAGAAACAACACCTCTCTCTCTATGCTCTAACTCGACCTCCTTTATCAGAGAAAGACACCCCCTTCCAGCTTTCTCTACTAGTATGAATATATATAGGCTCTAATACAGAATCAAAGGGTTTGAATATCATCTAAGAATTGGACAGCAGCCCCCCTTTTTTCAATATTGGTAGACTGCTTTGACTTCCTCTTTCTTTATGTTTCCACCTACTTCCCTCTTTTCTTTTTAAATTCGCTGCTTGCTTTTTGACACTTGGTACTCCTTTAATCCTATAGGTCCCTTCCTTTCATTAAATGCATTTTCCAATTCTTCTTAAAGTGGTGATGTATATGGCTATCAAAAGAAAAGCAACAAAATATTATATTATAGTTGTAATAATAATAGTAATAAAAATATTTATGGCAAAATCATTATTTATTTATCAATTACACCCCAGTTCATTACATTAAGCTCAAATATTGTCTACAAAATCATCATGTAAGACAAAATAAATATGCAAATTTTTTACTTATCAATCTTCTCATGAGTCATGTCAATACTCCACCTTGACTCTCGAGTCTAGGCTCTATCAACTGTTATGGGCAATCTTTAGCAATATGACATGTCCTTTGGCAATCATAACAAATTCGCTGCTTGATTCTGTAAGGTCTACCATCATGAGGCTAGCCATAGTGCTAATATGTTCTATTCTCAAGGAATCTTTACTTGCTACGGCTATAAGCCTGATATAACTTTTTATTATTCCACATAGAGGGAACTTCCTGATTCTTACATTTCTAGAAAGAATTCCCACTGCCAGATGCACCCTTACTGTTAGCATGTTTGTCAGCACATAGGTTCAAGAAATTATTTTCTGTGATCTAGCACTCTTCTATCGCCATGTTAAACTTTGTAAATTGCTTAGAGACTAGCTTTTCTCTCAGCTCTAGTCTCAATCCCTGAATCATCATATTTAAGATCCATACCTCATTATCATGATACCTCAGGTAAGAAGAGTATCAAGCAAGCGGATGAATCGAACCAAGTACTCGTCAAAACTTTCTTTCTCCTCTTGTTGTATCAGCAGGAACTCTATTTCCTTTTTCGATTCTGACTGATCGGGGAAAATATTTTTTTAGTGAATCTTTCTTGAAATAAATTCATAGTTACTGGAATATTTTGTGCCAGAAGGATTATTTCAGTGTTCTTAGTAACATAGGTACTCCAAAAGTAACATATAATAGACTGTTATCACAGTTTAGGGAAAGCTGTGAACAACATACAGTCTATAAACTACTGTACAGCATATTTCTACTCCTTTGCATTATGTCAAACCCCTTCTTTATTTTGACAATTATCAGAGTATTTGCGTGCATTTCAATGGACATACAGAAATAGCATCAATATACTAATATAAAATACTTGATTACATCACAGGAATTCCCACAGGGTTTGAACATATTACTTACAAATCCCAAAAATAATAATAATAAAATCTACAAATAAATAATGTCCTTGCTTAAGTTGAACCAGAACCTTTACTTGCCAGTATTTTCATTTTTTCCCTTAGAGTTGCTTCCTTCAACTGGATAAATTATACATTTATGGAAAGGGTGAGATTCAAATGGATCCCAGTAGCAACATGCTATCAATCATATAAAATGCGATGAATAAATATGCAATGCACCATATAGTGTTATAGAAAATTCATACTGTAACATGATTGTGCACACTGGTTAAGGCCAAATGATTTTTTAGTTTCCTACTTGTTTGTCACCTTAGCTAGGTCCCAGACCACTACTAGGTTCTATTCATACTACGTATATTATAGCTGGGTCACACTAGGCCGGCTAGTACGTGTGTTTTTCCCATCGGATGGTACTTGTACTTTTCCCACACCACAGCTAGATCTTGTACCCCAGGCACTATTCATATCATAGAGTATGGCATACATAAAGCATACAAACAATCATATAGTATATAAAAGATAGAGTTACTCCCTAAAATCCTTTTCCTACTCAACTGTCTGTCCACTATACTCGGTCCAGCTCAGGAAACTGACAAATCCTAAAATTCCAAATTGATAATAAATGATTTATTACTCCTACATGTTCCCATTCTAAACTTATATAGTTGGTTATCCTAGTTCAAAATTGCAAAATAACCAAAATATCCCAGGGAACCCAGTCAAAGCCACTTTATACCTGGTGTAACTGTACTTTCCCAAAATTTTGATGTGGGCTATTTCCCTACAATTTCGAGTGCAAAATTCATTTTTGACCTCAAATTTGACAAATTCATACTCAAATTATAGAAATACCCCTAGCAGCCACAATGTTAGGGTTTTATGGGTAAAATTGTGATTTCACACCCTAAAGCCTTAACACATCATATTTTACATGTTACCTGCACAATTTTCCATTCTAAAAATAATGGAATCATCAAATTAACCAAATTTCAGCTCTAATACTCTATTCCATTCTTGGCCAAAAATTGGGAAAAATTTTGGTAAAATGGATTTTCATGATTTCATTCAGCCAATCATCTTTTTTTTACTACTATTCACTTGTTCAACCACTTAAACACCTATTGCACATGATTAGTGTGAAATTGGGCAGCATCTCCCTTTAGGCCCTGTTTGGTTGGAGGGAAGGGGATGGCAGTGGAGGAAAAATAAGCCCCTCCCCTCATTTGGTTTGAAATTTTGGAAGGGAGGGGAGTAAAAATTTGCTTCTCTCCCCCCTTCCCTCCCCTTATTTTGATTCCCTCCAAATTGGGGGGTTTTTTAGGGGAGCCAAATATTGGGACTAATTTGCCCTTATAATCTTTGTCATATCCCATCAATGCCCATGGTTGCAACTCATGCCCTCTCCACTGCTGTTGCTCCTGTTCTCTCGCCCTCAACTCCCTTCCTCTGCTTTCTGCCAAAAACATAAATTTGGACTTTATTTGTGTTCCTATTTTTTGTACAGTAACATATAAGAAATCTAGATGGCTGATAGTTTCATCTTCACAAATCCGGATGAACATTCGGCTCAATAAATTTTGTCAGCAATTGAATTTTGAGAACCATGTTATAGGGTGATCTAAATAATTTTCATTGTTGCTAGTCATTTTTAGCCAAAGCATTGTTGCTGGAGTAATCTTTTTTTAGAGTCAAATTAGCCCTTCGTTGAAAATGTAGTTTAAACAAAAAATTATTATAACAGTTGTTGTATACATATTAACATTATAGTGAGGTGAGAGTAAGTTTTCAAAAATTATATAATTTATAATAAGGTGTAAATTAATTTAAATAATTTATATAATTAAAAATATATAAACTAATATATAAGGGTAAAATGATAAATTACATATTATCTCCCCTCCCATCCCCTCTTGAACCAAACAAAAGATCATTAAAAAACCTTCCCTTTCCTTCCCCTTCAACCAAACAAAACAAAGTAACCTCCTATCCTTTCCTTCCATCCCCTCCCCTCCATTCCCTCCTATTCCATCCCCTCCCATTGAACCAAACAGGCCCTTAGGGTTTAAGCATCCTAAATTTACAAAATCAACAAAAATAAGCCACCAAACAAAGACAACATTAATCAAGCTACCTTGAATCATTAAGAAAACAAGGCTTTTTAAGTTTATGTCTTGTTTCTCTCTCTAGCTCAAGAAAACCATCCCTCCCTCTCCTTCTTTTCTTTGAATTTGTGCTTACTACATGTGTGATTAAAAAAATCATAAAGATTAGAGAAAGTTTCCATAAATGTAAAGACACAAACATGGGAATTTTACAACCAAACTTACCTTGTTCTTGCTTCTTGATCACTTGAGCTCTCTCTCTTGTTCTTTTATTTTCAAGGCACACACACTCTCTCTCTCATGCTTCTTGTGTTGGACAAAATAAGCCTCTTGGAAGAGGATAATGATCTCTTAAAAATATCCTCTTACACCTCCTTAATAGAATATTATTTTAGCGCCAATTTGTCATGTTCTTTTTGACTAATTGATTGCTTCATCTTTTTAAACTTGGTCAAAACAACTTCTACTTGCTTTAATTTAGACTGAGTATTTATTTTTTATAACATCCTAAATTTTAGGATTAGAGGCTTAAGAATAAGCCTAAATCAAATGGACTGCTAAGTCCAGGTTTAACAAGAGTCCTAGGCATGTAAACTTTGCTACCAGTGTATTTTTCCTACGTGGTAGTTTGGTTGTGTGATGGGTTTTGGATAAATAGATGATGTCCAACGAATGTGAAATTTTTTAGAATAAAAGTAGACTTATCAAGCTTTTATTTGATAGGTCATATAAATCATTTGGAGCTGTTCACAAAGAGTTATGTATTTTTTAATTTAGCCAAGTGAAATTGGCAAGTTTCTATGGCAGTGTCTGATAAATAATAATTCTAGAATGTTGTGCGTCCAGTTGGCTAAAGAAAATATTTTTCCTTAAAAATAGACTTAATAAAGGTCATATAGCCTTTAGAACTATACCAGTTGGACATCTGTACAACTAGATATAAATTTTCAAAGTTTGGTGAAAATTTTGTCAGCTTGTACAAAAATCACAAAATGTAAGGGACTTATATTTTTGGTATCAGAGCAAGCGGTTTTAGTAACATGATAGAATACTGATAAGGTCTTGATAGTAAAAGGAAATATGTACAGAATGGGGCACTAGAGAAGTTAATTACCCTTCTTCTATGAATCAGCTGCCAAAAGATTAGAGAAAACCTAAAGGGCAATCAATATCACAATACATGATTCAGGGTGGTATAAGGATATTGCAAAACCTGAGGAAGCAGGTATGGCTAAAGCCATGGTACAGGCATAGTGTTTAGTCAGCTAAAGATAGCTAGCATGATTTTTGAGACAAGGGTAGTCTCTGGGCACCTATGGTCAAGAGCAGATAGAGTTGGCATCTACTGTTTGGCACTTGCACACAAGGTTAAGCTTGCCCAACCCTGGGAAATCACATGATGGGTAACCCCCTGGAAAGTTACGTTGATAGGGTTATAGAGACTTGAGGAATAGTGATTGCCTTGAAAATTCTCCATAACTAACAATCATCTTAGTTAGATGATTTAAAGAATGTCTAGAAGCATAAAGATGATGATGATGTAAGTATTGATTTTAATTCGAAACATTTCTGTTGTAGTGATTATTGCCCAGAAAGGTTTATTTGATGAAGATATGGAAACTTAAGGAATAATGATTGTTTTGAGGGTTTTCTATGCTAGTTGATGATCCTTAATAACAACTTGGTGTCAAAGGAATATAGATATGATATACGGTGCTATATGATACACAGTGCTTATGCCGTATATTAATCCTAGAGTATCTAATCTTATGACACTGAAGGTTGAGGATAGGCTTGAATCTGATCTAAGCTAAAATATTGCTTAAGCCAAAATGTGAATTGGCTACACTATGGTTCTATCCAATGACAAAAGTTTGAATCTTGTGAACATTGTGGATGATGTTGAACCTTCAGTAATGTTTTGAGGATATTACTCGAATACCATCAAGGTTAGAATAAGTGCTATTGATTTTAATCTTAGTGTGCCTATTGGGTATAATTGAGAAAAATGATTTTTGATCTGTGTGATGTCGTGGTTATTGATTTCATGATGAACCTAAAAGTTGAGTTAGAGATAGAGTCCTCCTAATGATATATTCAATAGAATTTTATGCTAGTTAAAGCACCCATGATATCCTTGAGGTTCCTGATCAGAGTGTTTGGGCTGGTGATGATTCGTGAAATCAAGGAATAAGATTCTTATGTATATAAATCCATGCAAAAAGGGATTTCGAAAGGTTGCTAGATGTTAAGTCTAGCATAGGGAAATATTATGATTATAAAATATTCCCTTAAAGGATTGAGGTGATAGCTCTTTGATGAAATGAGAGAAAGAATTGATCTATCTGTTATTCCACTAACTTGAGGCTATATTAGGAGCAGATTGTTGGATGGCAGATAATATGTTGAAAGTATAAGTAGAGAAGGATTACCAAGTAAACTATAACCCAAGAATCGACTATTAAGTTTTGATTCCACAAGAATTTGAAATGGCCCATAATGATTTAAGGTATTAAAATAAGGTGCAGTTAGATGTTATAAGAGGCTTTTATGGGACTCTTATTAAATCATTTTAACATTATTAAAGCTCATATGAAGGGATAAATATAAGAGTGGGCAGCGAAAGCATAGTAAATTTATGTGTAATTTTGTAGGCCAACCGAAGAGGTTGATATTCGCACCAATATTGATTATCCCAAATCATAAGTACACTCGCATGATCTATAGTGACATAGCCTACATGGCATACAATGATTTGCCCAGAGTAGTAAGCTAACCAATCAGAGCATGTTAAAGATGCGACTAATCCATCTATGATCCAGTGGCTCTTACCCCGATATGGCTAGGCAGGTTGTACCCCACTAGTTGCTTACAATCAAGGGGCTAGGCATAAAACATGTGTGCTTAGGTGATATGGTCAATAGTAAATTGAGTAATTTAGATCAAAGAATATGATGATTTTGTTGTATGTTCATTAAGTTTGCATAACAAAGAAATAAATTAAGTAATGACTTGTGTCCCATGCTTATGGATAGAGCCGGGAATTCGGGTCGATCCCGTCGGGCCAGCCCGTTTAGGCCTAAGCCCTTCAAGGGCCGGGCTTATGATTTAAAGGCTAAAAAGAGAAGCGGGCCTAAAAGGGCCGACCCTGTAGGACCACAAGCCCTGTAGGGTTGGCCCTGCAGCCCTGAGGGCCGGCCCTTTTATGCCCGTTTAATATTTTTTTAAAATAAATTAATAAATATAATATCATTATATCAAATTATAAATATGAGAGACACCTAAGTACCTAATAGAGTATTAATAAAAGGCAAACACTTATTAATTGGTTTGATTTATTTTATTTTCTACAATGATTTATTAATTTAAACTTTAAAAAATAGGCTAATTTAGAAATAGATGATTATTTTAACTAAAATTTACACCTTAAAGAATATGAAAGAAAAGCTTAGGAACAAGGTTATACGCATTAGGTATCAATTCACCGAAGAAATCAACCTGCCTTGTGAGATTTCTTCTCTTTCTCTCTCTAAAAGCTCTCAACTCTTTCTCTCTCTTTTTAGCTATTGTGTGTGTAGAAAGGAGGATAATGATGTTTAATATCATATATTTTATGAGATTTAATTATTTATTGAATTTCCCAAATTTAGGATTTAAGGAAAATTCTGGCAGAATTTTCATCCAAATTTGAAAAATCATAACAATCCTAGAAAAATTGAATTGGAGTGATTCTAAAGGCTATAGAACCCTTATTGAGTCTAGTTTCAAGGAAAAATATATACTTTGGCAAATTAGAGCACAAAAATCCCAGAATTTAAATCTCTGAATGTTATTCTAAAAACGTTCAAGTTTTTCTGGGTTAATTTCAAAAATTCATAACTTTTTTATATATAGCCCTAATTGAGTCATATGACATCAAATTAAAGCTTAGGATGTGTACTTTTACCTTGTAAAATTTCATAATTGTTGCTCATCACTGGATCATACAAAACTCATATGACAAGCTCACAGCCTCATAGGCAATTTCACCGAAAATATAATTATATTCTTCAAAATTCACCATTTCATTTCATTGACTATTTCCAATAATTACAATATATTTGGTGAATAAAATTTGGGGTGTTACAAATGATAAACTTGAGTTCTTGGTTCATACTCGAGTTTCACTTTCAAACTCAAGTTCTCTTTTAATATCTGCACGTGTACAGAGAACACTTTCAGTACTTTCAAATAACTCTCAAGAGTGTTTAGAGAATTTTTGGACAACACTTGAGTTCTTAAGTACAACTCGAAATCCCTTACAAAGGTCCAGGTTCCAACTCTCTATACTTGTGAGTAAACTTGAAAGTTTTCAAATATAACTCAAGTTCTCCTCACAAACTTGAGTTTATATGGTTGTTGTTATTCCTTCAGTTTGTCTCTGCCAAGAACTTGCAAGAGTTAACTTGCACTCGCAAGAGTTTCCAAGAATGACTAGAATTCTATGCTCAAACTCAAGTTCACACTTGAGTTTCATTTTATAACTCAAGTGCACTAGATGGCTTGGTTCCATAAGCTTCTACTTAATTCCATAAGCTTCCACTTGATTCCATAATTATCAAGAAGTAAGAGGCTTCTTGATTTATTAGCCAAAGGACTAGTTTGCCCTTACATTTCTACAATTTTTGAATTAATTGTTGCCTTCCTTCTTCCCTTTTTATTCTTTACTTTAATTTCATATTAAATTGGACCAAGAATTGTGCTCTTCCCTTCTCCATTTTGGGCTACAAAATTAGGCCTTTAAGAAGAAAAAAATTGAAATTTTATGTCTTAACTCACCAAATTTCATGCAACCTCTACTTCTAATATTTTGGCCATTTCAAGTGCACCAAAACCAGCCAATATATTTCATTTAATGTAATAAATGTACAAGGAATTTTTGTGAACAAAATTTGGGATATTACTCTTTTGACATAAAAGTGCTTTTTCTAATTTGTATGTTAATCCTTGTTTAATCATCTAGAAAACACTTAGCATTGATATAATGAAGAGTTAGAGTGAATAGACGCAAGAAGAACAAGTTATACAATCATTATAATGATTTATAGAAGTTTCAAAGTGATGCTCTATTTACTGGGAAAGCATTACTCAAATAATATTCTCTTAGAAATTTGAAAACCTTACAAAGCACTGGATGGATCACTGGAGTGATGTGCTAGTAATACATAAAATGGGATAACTCGAGTTATCTTATTTCTTTAAAAACTAGATCACTTGATGCATCACTATAGTGTTTTGCTAGTGATGTTGTTTTAACACATCACTCGAGTAATCTCACACTTAGAAAATTTTCACACTTCAAAACACTTCCAGGATCATTGCAGTGTTATGCTACTGATGCTCTTTGACATATTACTCAAGTAGTCACTTGAGTGATTTCAAGTCATTACTTAAGTGGCCACTAGAGTGACGTTTTCTTCAAAAGAGCAACATCATTGGGACAGATCACGTGAGTGGTGTGCTAGTGATGAGATTTAACACATCACTTGAGTGAGGTTGGAACATCACTCAAGTGGTCACTCAAGTGATTTTCCTTTTGAAAATTTCCCTACAACATTGATCACTGGAAGATTCACTATAGTGATATGGTAGTGATGAATCTTTAAACACATCACTTCTTTTCATTGGAAAACAATTTACTAGAAAAATCACCATGTGGTTTAGAAGAAGTTTTATCTCATCACTCGAGTGATATGTTTTTCTACTTCTAGTAATCACTTGCAGTGATAAAAACATATCACTCGAGTGGTCACTCGAGTTATCTAGCATTTTTGTAGAAAGTGATCTTTAGTTTGTTCTAAATACTTTGTTTATCTTTTAAATCTTTTGCAAAACCCTTCAAAGCTTTGTTATCATCAAAACATACAATCTAACACCTTCTTCCTCCCTAGATCTCATAACGCACTAGTCGTGTTTGAATTTTTGTATACCTATTATCCATTTTTTATTAAAAAGACTTACAATAGTTAAGTAAATATTTCATAACAAAAAAGAGAGTTAAGTAATTATTTATTATCTTATATATCAGTAGTACTATGACTATTTTTTAACTCTGTAATACCTTAGGTTAAAAATAACTCTGCAATACCATATAGAGACTGCACCACATATCAGTAACACCAAAAGTAGAACAATGTTAATATGTACTTTTCCTCTCCCCCCACATTCCTTATATTTTGCAACACCTCATGAAGACAAAAATTTGATTGCAATATACCTTATGAACTCCATATTAGGATCGACAGGCACAGTGGAAGAATTTAAGATTTCATAAATCCCAATTACAGATCTATCAATAGCATTTAAACCAAATTAGAAAGATTCATACCTTTTCAATTTAGGGTTTTTCGATCTCTAGGAGCCAACACATCAGGTCCGCTCCTTCCACCAGTATCCATACGAATGCTCTACAATATGGACTACATACTAGTGTCTGCAATGTCTCCTAGGGTTTTCCTTACGGCTCTGAATTCTCATCGATGTATGAGTTTTCCGCTCTATCAGTTTTATAACCTATGAGGGCTATATTCGAATTTCAAAATTAAATTGAATTATCTTGATGAGCTAATTAAATAAATTCAATTTAAATTAAATCTATCCAACAGTTTTAATTTAACCTATTTATTTAATCCAAATAAAGACCCAATAGAATTTAATTTATCCTCATAAATTAAATATGATATACTATATCTCAATCATGTTGATTATTAAATTTAATTTATCTTAATAAAATTAAATTTAAAACTAACATAATAAAATAATATCTATAATATAGGGAAAATCCCTCTAAAGTACATTGGAAATAGGGAAATCCCTATTCAGTGCATTGAAATTGAAAAATCTAGATCAGTCTACTGTTAGTACGGATGAACAGTGCGGGCGGTGCGAAAAGACAATTTTGCCCTTCAGCCTTCATTCCGCCACTTCAGAAATAACAACACGCAGTTCTTAATTAACAACTCCGTATTCTTGATTAACAACTCCAGTTTCATCTTTTTTCACAATAACAACACCGATCTTGTTATTAACAACTCTGCTTTATTCTTCCACATATTCGCTTCTCAAAAATATAGTGTTGTTAATGTAAATATGGTGTTGTTAATAAAGAAAGAGGTGTTGTTATTGGCCCTGAAACTTAAATTATAAAATTGTGAAACAAGAAATGGGAGTTGTTGATGTAGAATTTGGTGTTGTTAATAACAAGACCAGTGTTGTTATTGTTAAAGTAAAAAGATGAACTGGAGTTGTTAATCAAGAATATGGAGTTGTTAATCAAGAATTTGAAGTTTTTAATAAAGAGCGTGTGTTGTTAATAAAAAAAGAGGTGTTGTTATTGGCCTTGAAACTTAAATTAGGAGGTTGTGAAATAAGAAAGGGGAGTTGTTAATCAAGAATCTGGAGTTATTAATTAAGAACCGTGTGTTGTTATTTCTGAAGTGGTGAAAATGAGGGCTGAAAGGCAAAATCGTCTTTTGGCTCCTCCCGCACTGTTCTTCAGTACTGACAGTGGACTGATTAGGATTTTTCAATTTCAATACACTGAATAAGGATTTTTCCTATTTCCAATGTATTTTAGAGGGATTTTCCCTATAATATATCTATATATATAAATATGTATTTTGAAAATACATACATATATATAATATTATTAATTTTATTTTCATGAATTTTATATTATATATATAAATATAAAATTCATCCACACTAGATTGAACATTATCTCATGTTTGGTCATTCTTATGTGTGACCTTGTAGGCCCATACGAAGTTGGTAGTAGGCCAATAACTGTACTAAACCATAAGTCACAAGTGACCTCTAGGAAGACATTACGACTACCCAATTCATATGTGGATTGTTAACACGATGCAACCTGTCATACAACCATGTCACACAACTATGTCATATCCCTTTTGTCACACGATATGTCGGTCAAGGATGAGGAATGGATAATGTTATCCTCTTGTTACTAACCATTACTTTCTCGATTCCTGAGTAGTCTGACAATAGAAATAGAAACTCCTTTCTATCGTAGTATGGCTATACATTTCTCAGACTCACTCATCAAGGGGCTCAGTAATATCTTTCTACTAATATGAGGGATAAATTCCATCTTGACCATTCATATTCCTCTCAAAGAAAAGAAAACATCAAGTTTGATCGTACCCTTTATCATCACCCAGTCAAAAGTGAGTTTTGAGTAGTTCAAAGCTTAGCAACTCTCATGTAGGAATCCATGATGACCTCAGGTCAAAGGGCATTGTGACGTGGTTATATATGAGATAAGCTTATGACTTGATCCATATAGCTTTCTCATAGTGGGTCGATCCAGTAACTTGTACTCTTACAAGTATCTAAGACTTTGATTTGTATCCCCATATCTTATCAAAGTCATACTAGTCTTACTTCATCTTTGCTCCTGCATAGATTACCGACCAAGGATATTTAGGACAATTAAGGATATAGTCATCATAGTGGACATGCGAATAATATGATAACATAATGGAGAAATTAATTAAATAATAATGTTTAAAGTATAATGATTAGCCCTTAGGGCACAATTTCCAATATCCTCCCACTTACACTAGGTACAATCATCAACTTGACTAATTCCCATTGTCCTAACATGACGCTCATGCTTTACTTATGCAAGCATCTTAGTAAGAGGATCAACAACATTGTCTTCTCCTGCTACTTTGCATATTTTTATGTCACCTCTATCATTGATTTCTCTAATGAGATTAAATCGCCTTATTATATGCTTGGTCCTTTGATGTGACCTTGGCTCCTTGGCATGTGCAATAACACCGCTATTGTCAAAGAACAAATCTATTGGATTTGAGATCGTAGGCACCACCCCTAGTTCAGTAATGAACTTTCTGATCCAAACGGCTTCCTTAGCTATATCCGATGTTGCTATAAGTTCAGCTTCTATTGTAGAATATGCTATAGTGCTCTACTTAGAGCTCTTCTAGGATACTATCCACCATTCAGGAGGAATATGTATCCATATTGCAATTTAAGGTCATCTTAGTCAGTTTGAAAACTTGTGTCTATGTAACTGGTTGCACAGAGCTCATCATCCAATCTACCATATGTTAGAGCAAGCGTTTCACCCAAGAGGGGGGTGAATTGGGTGAAACTAAAATTTTTCACTGCAAATATAAAACTTGATGATGAATATAATGCAGTAAAGAGTAAGGATAAATTTCACCGAAGTGTACACCGGGAGTTATACTGGTTCGGCCACAACCACTTTAACCTACGTCCAGTCCTTAGAGTATCTCTGAGAGTTTCACCATAACTTTCAAGATTCAGTGGGTTCTTGGCACCTCAGTACAAGCAAGTTCCTTCACCTGGACACTCGCTCCCCCTTACAAGTTGTAATCCAATCCCAACTCAAGGTTCCACAACCTTAAGTTACCTCAATAACAAATATTGAGTTTGAATGAAATATCTTTCTCACAGAGTGAATAAGAATCACTGAAGTACAGAATTACAAGTATATGTAAAACAGAGTATTGAACTTGATAATGCGTTTGTGTGTGTTCTTGTTGTTGTTCTCTGTTTGGATGTTCCCATATATATAGATGTGTTGGTAATGACCGTTGGAACATTTTCTTATCGCCCGTTAGAGTGTGCACAACCAATGTTGACTTTTCTAGTATTTGAAAAATATCCGTTTGCGGTAGGTGGCGGTAGGTAGCGTTTGAACGTTGCATTTGACTTTCCTTATTTGGTAAGATTACTTCATTGTTTATCTATGGATATGCCAAGAATACTAATACAATGAAGTGTTAATCACATAGGAAACAAATTAATGAATGTTGGAATGATTTCCAAATTTTTGGACTTGCATACTCGAGTATTCATTAAGTTTACTCGAGTAGCATCGTGAGAGTAATGATAGAAAGTTAATGAATGAACATCACATAACTCGAGTAGTGCATGAAGTAAACAAATTTACAAAGCTTGGAAATACTTGTTTACTTGGGTACTTACTCGGGTATAGTACACTTTTCTTCATACGTTACTCGAGTAACCACTCGAGTAATCTCTCAATTAAACTTCTGGTTACTCGATGCTTTACTCTAGTAATGTTGGCAGGATTTCAGTGCCGAGAGAACTTCAAGTTTGCTTACCCTGTTACTCGAGTAAACATAAATTTTCTGCATAGCTTACTCGGGTAGATACTTCAAGTGCTTTGTGAATAACTCTGCAGATTACTCGATTACTGACTCGAGTAATCTAGTTCAAATACTTGATAAAGAATAATTGAATACCTGCATACTTGAGTAGTGCCTCGAGTGAAGTGATAATAGCATTTCATGTTATTCGAGTATTACCTTCAAGTTTTGCTTACCATAGTGAGTTACTCTAGTAGCTCCTCGAGTAACATTGGAAGGATTGAAAATGCCGAGAGCAACATATTTCTTGAAGCAGGGGACTCGAGTACACACTCATGTAACGTTGGCAGGCCGAGAGCAACTGGAAATCTTTTACCTTATTACTCGAGTACTTACTCGAGTAACGTTGGCAGGTTACTTGAAGGTTGACTCTGGTTACTTCAAGTTTCTGTCTCATTACTCGAGTAACCCTTTAGAAATTTTGCTAGTGATGAAGTTTCTCAGCTTTTTGTCTTGGCCTTTCTTCATTACTCCAGTACTTACTTCAAGTGATAATTTGCCCTGTTATTACTTTGTTCAAACTTGTTTGTTTGTCAAATCTTTTTCATACTAATCTTTGTTATCATCAAAACATGTGAGATCTAACACCATAGACCAAAAATAAGTCTTTAGTCCTTCATAAGTACTTTAGGATATTATTGACAATAGTCCAATGGCCCTTACTAAGATCTTGTTGATATCTGCTGGTCATACTTATAGCAAATAAGAAATCTGGTAGAGTACATAACATGGCATAAATGATGGATCCAATAGTAGAGGTATATGGAACCTTACTCATGCAATCTCACTGATCAGGTGTACTAGGACATAGATCCTTGCACGATGGATGCCATGAGACATGGGAATAAAAACCCCTTTTTGAATGCTGCATGATGAACCTATGCAGTATCTTATCTATGTATATGCTCTGACTTAGGCTATTAATCTCTATAGATCCTAATCCCAAGGAAGTAGGTTACTTCACCTAAGCCTTTCATTGAAAAGGACTTTCCTAACCAAGAGTTGACACTCTACAAGGTAGGAATGTCATTCCCAATGTATAAACACAAGGTTTATCGATGTTTTGAATAAATCCAAACTCTTTGACTACTAAATCAAAATGATGAATCCAACTCTTAGATGGTTGCTTCAATCCATAAATCGATCTTTGAAGCTTGCAAACTTTACCAGAGTCCTCTGGACGCACAAAACCTTCAAATTGTGTCATGTACACATTCTTAAGAAGCTTTCAATTAAGGAAGGCTATTTTGATGTCTATCTGCCATATTTTATAGTCATAATATGCTGCAATGGCAACAAGGATTCTAATTGATTTGGCTATTCAACTAGGGAAAAAGTTTCATCATAGTCTACACCATGAGTTTGAGTGAATCCTTTTGCAACTAGTCGTGCCTTGAAGACATTTACATTTCCATCTATGTCAGTTTCCTCCTTGAAAACCCATTTGCACCCGATGGTTTTTACACCTTCAGGTGTATCGACTAAGTTCTATACCTGATTGTCGTACATGGATTGCATTTTTGACTTCATGGCATTTAGCCATTTCTCAGAGTTTGGTCCCACTATGGCTTCTTGATAGGATGTTGTCTCAATTTGCTCAAAGAGCAACATATCACGACTTCCAGTATTCAGAAATCCATATCTCTAAGGTTGATACTGTGTCCTATCAGATCTTCATGGACCTTGCGTTACTTGAGGAGGCTCAGCAAGTTGTTCTGAGTCTTCTCTAATTTCCATATGTGGTTTTCTATTATCTCATGACTTTCAAATTTCTTTGAGATGTACCTGCCCCCACTAGTTCTTTTAGAGATAAACTCTCTTTCTTGAAACTTACCATTTCAAATAACAAACACTTTGTTATCTGTGGGATTGTAGACATAGTATCCTTTTGTTTCCTTAGGATACCCTATGAAAAGGCACTTTGAGGATCTGGTGCTAATTTATCTAAGGCTTGTTGCTTAACATAGACCTCACATCCCTAGATCTTAAGAAAAGATAAACTTGGTTTCTTTCCAGTCCATATCTCATATAGTGTCTTTACAATTGCCTTAGATAGAACTCAATTTAGTGTGAATGCAGCTATCTCTAGGGCATTCCATAAAAGGATGGTGGATGATTTGTTTGACTTATCATAGATCAACCATATCTAATAGTGTTTGATTCCTCCGTTCAGGAATGCCATTCTATTATGGTGTTACTGGAGGAGTTAATTGTGAGATTATCCCTCAACTCCTAAGATAGTTAATGAACTCTTAGCTCAAATATTCACTACCTCGATCAGATCGAAAAGCTTTAATTATTTTGCCATGTTGGTTTGGACTTCATTTTGGAATATTTTGAACATTTCAAACAGATTCAGATTTATGCTTAATTAGATAGATATATCCGTATATACTAAAGTCATCTAAAAATGTAATAAAGTATAGATAACCTCCTCTGGCGGCTATATTTAATGGTCCATATACATCTATATGTATGAGGCCTAATAAGCCCAGTGAAATGTTCCTTTGTCATCTTTCCTAATAAGCAAGATTCACATGTATCATATGATTCAAAATCAAATGTGTTTAGAAATCCATCTTGATGGAATTTAGAAATGCGTTTCTCATTTATATGGCCTAGACGATAATGCCATAGGTAGGTAGGATTCAAATCATTTGACTTGATTCTTTTAGTAGTTACATTATAGACATTTCCACTATTAGGATGTTCTAAATTTAATATTTAATGACCAACATGCAAATCACTATCAGCATAGAAAACGTCATTACGATAAATAAAACATTTACCATTCCTAGTAATAGAAGTATAACCTTCCCTTTCCAAATAAGAAAGAGAAATAATGTTACTACTTAAAACAGGAACATAATAGCATTATTCAAAACAAACAAAAGCCCATTAGGCAAAACTAATTCATAAGTGCATATGGCTGAAGCATTAACTCTTGTTGTGTTTCTAACTTGTAGGTCCACCTCGCCCTTCTTCAACTTTCTACAGTCCTTTAGACCTTGCACATTTGTACAAATGTGAGAACCACATGTAGTATCTAATACCCATGTAGAGAAAGTAGAAAAAATAATGTCGATAACATAAATACCTAAAGCCATGGCCCTTCTATCCTTCTTGTTCTTTTTTAGATCTTCGAGGTAGAGTCTTCAATTCCTCTTCCAATGATCGAGTTTATTGTAGAAGTAGTAGACTCCTTCCTTTGGAGGCTTTGCCTTCTTTGATGAAGGCTTGGTTTCGGGGTTATTTGACTCTTTGGTCTTACCACTTGAGCCATTACCCTTCCATTTGCTGTTCCCTTTCTTTTTCATACCCTTTCCTTTTCTGAACCATCAAAACAGTACTAGGATTTTTCTTAATGCTCTGTTCAGTAGTTTTGAGCATCCCATGTAGCATAGAAATTGATTTTTCCATGTTGTTCATGCCGTAGTTCATTACAAACTAGTCATAACTCTCTAAGAGTGAGTTCAAGATCAAACTCCTGGCTCATGGCAAATCCAAGCCTTTCAAGGTGATCAATCTAGCCTTTCATCTTTAACATGAGTACTAACTAATGCACCTTCAGCCATCTTGTAGGAATATAAGGTCTTTGTGATTTCATACCTTTCTTGTCTTGCCTATTGCTGGAACATTTCCTTAAGATGGGCAATCATCTCTTGAGCCTCCATAAGTTCCTAATTTCTTTGGAGCTCTGGAACCATAGTTGCAAGCATTAGGCAACCTACATAACAAAGTCATCCTTATGCTTCGGTAAGCATCTCTTTGAGCTCTTGGAACATTGGCTACATGCTCCTCATGAATGGGTTGATCAAGGACAAAAGCCTTTTTTTCCTACTTGAGAACAATTCTCAAGTTCCTGAACCAGTCAAGAAAATTTTTCCCATTGAGTTTGTCTTTCTCAAGGACCAATCACAACGATAGTATAGCAGTATTACTAGTCGATATAATTCTACAATTAAAATATACAAAGTTAGTAATCTCCTACTAAATTAAGAACCCTCAATATAATAATTAGTAGGCTAAGATCCATGTTTGGCTTAAACTTAAGTCCACTTTGGTAGGACGCTTAAATTCAAGTTATTTAGGTAGGTAACCTATTTACCAATTATGTCACATGTAACTCTTAGATGTTTATAGGATTCGATCATCATATGATCCAGCATGTTTAATCCCATTTAATGCCTTGAAATCCAAAACCGTTTTGTTAGTCTCAGTTAAGTCAAAACAATAATGAATTTTGTGAGTAGCACTATTACTCACTCTTATCTCACCATGATAACTCAAAAGCATCCACTTTAGTGGTTCCCACAATTGAGCGATATATGTTTTGAGAAGTATTCATTTATTGATGGCATTATGACTTAAGATTTGTTTTCGAAGTCTTAATTAATTAGTTTTGTCTATATAAATGCAATCGTGCAGGTTGTATCACATACAGATAAATACATATAAATGCCAAAAGTATTCATGCAATGATCTAATCAAAAGTATAATTTAAACGTGACACAGCATGGCTTACCTAACCTAAAAGCCTCCCAAGCCAATGAGAGGACTTCTCTAAATAAGAAAAGAATACATTGAGAGAAACCATGTTTAAACATTCGAGGGGAGTGCGATGAGAAGTAAATGTACATTGAGAGTATTTAGAGGAAAGCATGGAACGTAGGCTGTATTTAAATATTATGACCCTTTGTAAAAATCTAAAGCCATGTTGTTCACCATACCAAAACAAGTATGAAGAATAAACCACAACAAGTAAGAATTCATACAATATTAAAAGCAATAGATGTCGTGATTAGGTTATATCGCGCTATGAATAGGTAGTCATGGTGGTCCCGCTAGAGATCCAAACTAGTTTTAAAATATTAGTGTTAGTCCGTTCAAAAAGGATTTTGGCCTTGGAGCTTTTTGAAAAAGGCACATTCCATTTAAAAGAAATATTTGAAAATAAAAAATATTTAAAAATTTCTGGTCCAACTTTTAAAATATTTTTTTTAGTCTAGTTCAAAAAAAATTTCGGCCCAGTTTCAAAAAAATGCCCAAGAACGCTTCTGATCTAAATTGTCTTCCCCATAGTTTCAGATCCCTAAAACCCAAATAGAGATCCGAACTAGACCCGGTTCTTGTCCAAGCTTTTGAATCCCTAAATCCGATTAGAGACCTGAACGTGACCTGTACATTGCGATCTTCAAGTGATGATTTCAAGCGATTAAATGACCTCGATGACTGATAATTTCAGCCTTTTTCTCGCAATCATGTTTTGCATATAATTGAAATCCAAAACCGAAGTGAAAACATTTTTCGTATATTGTCTAATATAATCCGAAAACAGAAAAAGGAAACAAATGCATGTTGTGTATCATGTTTCAAATAAATTCATGATTTACTTCCAAAGGCAAATCATACAGATTTAACGAAAACCATATATATCACATGATTAAGAACATAAACTCAATTTAAATGCATAATTTACCTTGCTCTAATACTACTATTAGGATCGGCAAGCACAGCGGAAGAATTTAAAATTTTAGCAATTCCAATTGCGGATCTATCAACAACGTTTAAACCGAGTTAGAAAGATTCATACCTTTTTAATTTAGAGTTTTTTATCTCTAGGAGCCAACACCTCAGGTCCGCCCCCTCTACCGTTATCCACATGAATGATCTCCAACACAAATTACATGCTAGCGCCTCCAATGTCTCCTAGGGTTTTCCTTGTGGCTCTGAATTCTCATCCATGTATGAGTTTTTCTGCTCAATCAGTTTTATAACTCATGAAGGCTATATTCGAATTTCAAAATTAATCTTTATTAATTTTGAAATTAATTAATCCTTAATTATCTTGATGAGATAATTAAATAAATTCACTTTAAATTAAATTTGTTCAACAGTTTTAATTTAACCTATTTATTTAATCCAAATGAAGAGCCAATATATTTAATTTATATTCATAAATTAAAGCTGAGATACTATATATCTCTATCATGCTACTAATTAAATTTAATTTATCTTAATAAAATTAAATTTAAAACAAACACAAAATGATAATATCATATAATATATATATAAGTATTTTGAAATATATATATATATATATATATTAATATTAATTTTATTTTCAAGAATTTGATATTATGTATATAAATATAAAATTCGTCCACCCTAAATTTAACATTATCTTGTGTTGGGCCATTCTTGTGTGCGAACCTGTAGGTCTATACGAAGTTGGCAATTGGCCAATAACTGTACTAACCCACAAGTCCAAGCAGCCTTAAGCAAAACATTACTACCACCCAATTCATATGAGGATCGTTAACACGATGCAACCTTTCATACAACCATGTCATATCCCTTTTGTGACACGATATGTCGGTCAAGGATGAGGTATGGATAAGGTCACCCTCTTGTTCCTGACCAATACTTTCTCAATTCCTGAGTAGTTTAACAATGGAAATGGAAAATCCTTTCCATCATAGTATGACCATACATTTCTCATACTACTCATCAAAGGGCCCAGAAATATCTCTTTACTAATGTGAGGGACAAATTCCATCTTGACTATTCATATTCCTCTGCATGAAAAACCACCAAGCCTTATCGTAGCCTTTATCATCACTCGGTCAAAAATGACTTTTGACTAGTTCAAAGCTTAGCAACTCTCATATAGGAATCCATGATGACCTCAGGTTAAAGGGCATTGTGACATGGTTATACAAGAGATAGGCTTATAACTTAATCCATATGGCTTTCTTATAGTAGGTCAATCCAGTACCTTGTACTCTTACAAGTGCCTAAGACTTTAATTCATATCCCCATATCTTATCAAAGTCATACTGGTCTTACTTCATATTTGCTCCCGTATAGATGACCGACTAGGGATATTTTGGAAAATCTTTATTCTGATCCGCTTCTATGATTTCATCCATATCGAATCTTCATATCAGAATAACTCTTTTCAATTTAAATAAAATAATCCTTAGCTCACTTGAGTCATCATCTAATTATCGAATGTGGCAAAATGACAGTGCTAAAAGTAGCTGACTAGGTTTACAAATAAGCTCCATCTCATAGGGAAAAGGATGGAAAGGGGTTTTGGAGAGAAGCCAATCCCATCATGACTTACCTTCTTTCCCTTATTTTTTGTATTCTCACATTATAATTTTTATTTTTTTACTACTTTAGACCTTTTTAAGCACAATCTTTGATCAGATTGACCTGTTTTTAATAGCAAATTAAAGATTTTATATGAGTTAATATATAAAAAAAACATAAGTAATTTGTTTCTGTGTAGACACACTTTCTATCATATATTAATTTGCTTTTACAGCCCTCTGGTGGTGCAACAACTTTTATGAAAAAGGAATACCAATCCACATTCTATGCTTGATTTGCTTAATTATGTGATATACTTTGATGGGTGTGTAAATCTAGGATTTGTTCACAAGAAGAGTGAGACAAACTAGACATCATTAATTGGTGTTAAAAAGAAATTCATCTACCACTACAAAAAATCACATTTTAGTAGCGGTTCACTTATCAAGGTTACAAAAAACCACTACAAATATCAAGATTTATAGCAGTTTTTAGCCAGACCACTAAAAAGGAATACGTTGCTTCCTGAGATAGGGCTTACATAAAATGTTGTTTTGTGGGATATAATTAAGCACGCTACTAGCGTTTTTTAGCTATTACATCTATAGGAGTTATGTAACACCCGTCTTACATACCCCTTTATTACGTACACGAAAGCGTTATTCTTTCTTTACTTAAGGGTTGAATACTTATTCATGACTAATAAGTTGTTACTCTCACCACATATCATAATTACTTCTATTACTTAGTTCCTGTGATCCTGGTTACAGATGAATTCAAATTCACATATTCATTCATATAGGTCAAGTGTAAATATTTTACATACAGTAAACATAAATACACTTGGCTCTTCAATTCTTCATCTTCTTTCTTTCTGGTTCATCTTCAAGTATCCTTCTCTGTCTTGCTCACAAACCTATATAGTTGGTGGGGGAGGGTTGTAATATCCCAATTTTTGATTATGGGTTAATCATGATTATTATGGATAATTATGAATTTAATTGGAATTATTATGTGTTTTATGGCAATATTAAATTAATATGTCATAATTACTGAAAAATTGGAATAATAGAAATATTGGCCATAAGTGGTAATTAATGGAGAAATTAATTACTAACTAAGAGAAAATGGGATGTGTGATTAAAATGGCTAATGGAGAGATTAGATAAGTTAATTGGTGACTTAATTGGTGTAAGCCAATAGCAAGTTGACATGTGGTAAAGAGAGTATGGGAGAGAGAGTGCATGTGTGTGTAAGACAAATGGGATAAAAATATTATTTTCTCTCTTCTCTCTTCTCTCTCTTTTGGCTGGAGGTATGGGGGGGAGTATTATTGTCTCTTCTTCCTCACACTCCATCTCATTTCTCTCTCATTCTTGCTTTCTCTCTCTCGTTCACCATTGTTGAAGGCAAGGGAAAGAAGAAAGCTTGATCTTTAGGTAAGTAAATGCCTTTCTTTGCTCAAACTCCCTTCATTAAAGTTGATCCTTGAGTTAAGAGCAACATTTCTATGGTTCTAGCTTGTCCATTGGTTGTGGTTTGTGGCCACACGAAATTTTGGGAGGTGGTGAATCAAGAACTCCCTTTGAGAAAGTTGATAAGGTGGGTGAGACCTATCTATCTATCTATGTTTTATGCCAAATGGATTAACTTGGATTTTCTGGAATTCTTGGGCCATTTTCGAAAATGAGGGCCATTGAGAGTTTGGTATGTGTTTGGTATGTAATTTGTATGTTTGGAATGCATTTTGGATAGATAGAATTGTTTGGGTTGGAAATTGTTAAGTTTGGAGAATTTGAGATTTTAGTGTTTAATGTTACCCAAAACCAAAGCATGATAATGGAATAGGATTTTGGTGATTTTGACATTCCCATTGGATTCCTTGAGGATTTTGTGTGGGAATGAGCTTGGTTATTGATTTTGGCTTCATTTGAATCACTTGGGAAAAGTTGGAAAGTTGTCTGGTTTGAGCTCTGTTTTGTGCAGTTCGTTTGTACGAGCGTTTTGAGTGATCAAATGGTATTGGAAAATTATGAAACTTTCCAGTCTTAAATTTCACATCCCAAGCTTCAAAATGGACATATATTATGTGTCATTTCATTTAGTATTCTGTGAGATATGGTTGTCCAAAGTTTGGGATTGACAGAGAACTCTGTTTTGGAGTAGTGGTTAGTTTTTGGTGATTCTGTATTTGTGTAGAAATTTCAAGTGAAGAGCTATATTTTTCCTTGCAAGAGAACTTATATACCTTTCATTTGGCTTTGGAATCACCTCGTTTTGATTTTTCTACAATTAGTTATGGTTTTTCGAAGTTCGGCCAAGAGTCAGGAAATTTCTTGGCCGCGGCCCAGGAGTGGCTGGCCGCGGCCAAAGACTTTCTGGCCTGATTCGGGCCGCAGCCCATGGATGGCTGGCCGTGGACCACGGCCTTCTGACCATGTTTGGGCCGCAGCCCAAGGAAGGGCTGGCCATGGCCCACCCCTGTGTTCCAGCACTTTAAGTTTTCGAAAGGAGATCTCTAACCTATTGTTTCCCAACCTTTTAGGGCATTTATTAGAGGCATTTGTGGCCTCTTAAGGGTCAATTATGATAACCAAAATTAAGTGTTTCAAGTTAAATAACTCTTGGAATAGAATATAACTCTTCGTCCCTAATCATGAATATAGGATTTGACATTTGCCTTCCTCGGGAGAGACCGGCGCTAGGACACGTATGAAAGGATCAAGGTAGTGACTCTTCTCTCATATTATGTATGATGTTTTGGCATGTATAACTTATCGTTGAATTTGTGAAATGTGTGCCATGGTCTATTACGGTGTGAGCAGGTTAGCGTGAGCCGTGTAGGGATTGACAGTGGTCATCTCTAGGTCGGCCGTTGAACTGCCGTCGTAATCGACATAGATATTGTGAATCCGACCCGAGGGGCGGCATTTGTGAATCCAGCCGTGGGCTATGTGTATCTTGCCTGTATGGCTTGTGTATGAAATGCATTATATGAATCCCAGCTGTGGTGAAATGTATTGTGTGGATTGACGTGATGCAATGCAATGTGAGCAATTCAGCGTGAGCAATCGTAAGGAATGACATGTGTCATACTAACCATTGCCATTACAGTTGCTTGTTGTGGTTAATGATTTGCTTACATGCACTATTATTGTACATTATATGATTGATTTGTTACTACGGGGATTCCTTAGAATCTCACTCTCCCAAAAACCATGTTTTAGAAAGGGCAGAAGGATCAAAGGGAAAGCGGGCGACGAAGAGCGGATAGTACTCCGGTTTAGAAATATATTTTGGTCTATTAGTTATCATGTATATCTTTTGGATATTTTTGGGAAACAATTGTATATAATGGGATTGTAGTATAGTTTTGTGTAATCCCCAAGTTAAGGGTAATAAATTGTGGGCTTTGTGCCTTTGTAAATCCCTTATTTAATGAATGGAACCCGAGTGTGTCGGGAATTTGTTTATACTCTGATATTTGTGAATGAAATCAACTTGTACAGGCCATTTAGTATTGAAATGTGAATATGAGACCGTCATGAACAGATTTTGTAAAAGTTTTTGTAAGCCGTGATTTTGGGAAGTTTGATTTTGCTTAAGTCCCAAAATCATTTATGGTCTCTAATTCTACATCAATTACGTGTTTATGAACTAAATCTCGGCCTTAAGCATGAAGGGGGTTACAAGGGTGACATTTTGGGGAATCTCAGTAGCAAACATTACAAACAAAGTATGTAAGACGAATACTAGTACATGATATGCTTGCCTTACATAGGCTCATGTTCACATAATGATATTCTTCATGCTCAATGCTTCGTGAACATACTTATGACCACAACAAAAACAAAAATAGAGCTTTATTCATTCATACATGCTTCATATAATCAAACAAAGCAATACTACAAATCAATACATAGCATAAACATCACACACATGCAAGTAATTTTACTACCTTCTTGACAAAGTCCTTCTTCTTGGCCCCTTTTCTTCCAACCACTAGGGCTTCTTAGAAATTCTTCCATTCTTTTTTTTCTTGACTTCTCATAGCCGTAGGATATATAATTATATCATTAGAGTCATTTTCCAAAGTCAAACAATGAGTTAAAGTGGTCAAATTATCCTAAAGGGTTAATTTCTACCCTTAGAGTTCAAAGAAATTACAATGTGCCATAACCTTTAGATTTACGCACATTTACCAAACCTAGCAGAATTTGTGAACCAACTTTGAAAAATCATATCTTTTTGTACAAGTATCCAATTGCAATAGTTTAAAAGGCTATGTGACCCTTGTTAAGTTTATTTTAATGGAAAAATATTTTCCATAGCCAATTGGACGCACAACATTCCAAAATTACCATTTATTGGACATTCTCCAGAAACATGTCAATTTTCACATGACCAACTTCAAAAATACATAACCACTAGTGTACTACTCCAAATGACCAATATGACCAATCAAATTAAAGCTTGATAAGTATACTTTCATTTTGAAAAATATCATGGTCATTGGACACCATTTAATTACTCAAAACATAATGCAAACATATACCACGAAGGGAAACCCTAATTAGACATCAACATTGTAACTTTACAAATTATGTTCCAATGACCCAAAATTTATAACTGAGGGCTATTGCCACATAGTTTTTCATGTAGAATACAATGATAACATCAAACTTATCAAATTCCCATTTATTCATCATGTCCTCTTCATACCAAAATTTAGGGTTTGATGCAACAAGTTACCAATTCACATTTCAACCACCAAACTTAGCTCATATGCCTCTAAAACAACATAAAATCACATGTATATGAGGAAAGCTTCATGAAATCTAACAAACCCTAAAATGCTGAAATTAAGGTAGCCAAAACAACCCACAAAAATACAATCAACCAAAACAACATATACATCAAAATGATGCTCTTGCTCACCTCTAGCTCCTTCTTGAGCTCTTTCTTGATTCTCCATCTTTTGCTCTTGCAATATTACTCACAACTCCTCCTCTTGAAAAACAAAAACCATAGAAAATGAAGCTCCAGATGAGAGGAACAACATTTATACAGACCTCAAGAGCTAGAAGGTGATTTGGAAGGTCAAAATTAAGCTAGAATTTTGACCTTAAAGTTGTCTTCCTCTTTCTTTTTCCTCAAGTTTCTAGGATGAAATGTGCAAGTGAGAAAGAGAGTGGAAATGTAAGACCCTTAATTTATTTCCATATTTTTCAGAGTGTTTGCTCGTAGTTCACTGGGCACACAAGAATAACATAAATATATTGATAAAATGTACATGATTATATTATAAAAATCCCAACAGGGTGTATTCAGAACAATTATAGACCTTAAAATAATAAAAAGGCCTTCAGATTACCACTGTCCTGCCTGTACTAGTCTGGAACCTAATTATTGATAATTATGTTCTTCACTACTACAGAATATAGATTCTACTACCCTAAAAGACGTTCCTTTTAAAAAAGGGAAGTAAAAAATATAGGCGATGCCTTTTTTATAATTCTGGGTGGGAACTAGCTAGCTGTAGGCATCCTAAATGTAAATTTGGACACCTAAAGGTACCCTTTAGACATCCCTTTTGGAATTTGGGACGTCTAAAATAATTCAAATTTTTTTCTTTTTTACTTTAGACGTCCCAAATTCAAAAAGGGATGTCTAAAGTAAAAAAAAAAATCACTTTAGACGTCCCTTTTTGAATTTGAAACTTCTAAAGTAAAAGAAAAAATTAAATTTTTTTTAAAGTAAAAAAAAATTAAAATTTTTTTCTTTTACTTTAGACGCTCCAAATTCAATTTGGGACGTCTAAAGTGGGACTTTAGACGTCCCTTTTTCAATTTGGGACGTCTAAAGTAAAACAAAAAATTTAAATTTTTTTCTTGTTTAACTTTAGACGTCCCAAATTAAAAAAGGGATGTCTAACGTGGGACTTTAGACATCCCAAATTGAATTTGGGACATCTAAAGTAAAAAAAAAATGATGTCCAAATTGAAAATGGAACGTCTAAAGTCCCTACTTTAGACATCCCCTTTTCAATTTTAGATGTCTAAAGTAATTTAAAAATTTACTCGTGAGTTGTATAAGGGACGCCCGTCCCTTATATTAAATATAAGGGACGCTTTCCTTCCCGCCTCTCTCTCTCTCTCACTCCACAACATTTTTCAATTTCTCTGAGAAGAGTTGTAGAGAGAGGCCCACATTCTATTGATTTAAATGGCTTCTTCTTTCAGTGTTCTAGCCATCCTCCCTACTCTCATCATGCCTTTCGGTGCCCCTAGCTGCGACGGTAACTCTCTCTTCATAACTTTTCAAATCTAACATGCTTGTTTGTTTATTTTTATTATTATTATATAATTTCCTTTCTTTTTTCACAATCAGATCTAGTATAGTACATGTGGAGATAAAAAAATGAATTTTTGAATTCTAAAGTTTGACTAAAAGAAGTTTGAACAAAGCTAGCAAAATGGTGGAAGTATGGTGATGCCAGAAAATGAAATTCTAGAGACAAAAAGAGAATGGAGAAAGCTAGAATTTGTGTTCAATAAAACTATTGCAGAGGATTCTCATCTGAAACTTGTGTTTGCTTCCGTAATTGCTGACCTCAGCATCTGCAGGAAATTTGAAATTCAAATGACTTTAAATGTCCCTATTTTAAAAATCGGGTATCTAAAGTGTCAGTATAACACTTTAGACGTCCCTTTTTAAATTAGGGATATCTAAAATCTCGCCTTTAGGAGTTTCTTTATTTATGGATGTTATTGCTTTTTTTAACTACATCGTCGACATATACATCCCCCTGTCTTCAAACATTAAAGGACCTAAAAAAGGGATGTCTAAAACATTTTTGGTAGTGGTGCTTACCCCTTGAGCTACTGCCTACTGCTGAAAGCTTTATTTATTTATGGAAAGGGTGAGATATAAAAGAATCTTAATAGTAACAAGCTATCAATCATATAAAATGCGATAAATAAATATACCAAGCACCATATAATACAACATAATAATAACACTGTAAAACTCATAATCGGAATGTGCACATGTATTCAGGGCCAACTACTATTAAAACATGTACTTGTTTGTATCTCAGATGGGCTCAAGACCACAGACTAGGCAATGTTCCCTCTTCGTACTTGGTCACATAACTGGATCCCATTTAGGCCGTTTTCCCCCTGGATGGTACTTGTGCTTTTTCCACCCCAGTTAGAGAGTGCATTATACATATCAGAGAAGATGGAATACACAAAGCATACAAATAATCACATGTTTATGAAAGATAGAGTTACTACCTGGAATGCGCCCTTTCCTTACCTGCCTATCAATCCAATATACTGTGTTCCGGCTCAAGCACATGTCAAGTCCTAATATTCCAAATTCATAATAAATAAGTTATTACTTATTCATGACTTATTTCTAAACTCATTGTTGGTTATCTTTACACTTAGAGTTCAAGATAATTTCATCATGCCATTACATTTTAAATTTTGCCGCTTGACTAAAAGTTGCTAGAATTTTCATTAAATTTTGAAAATTCATAATTAATTCTAAAAGAAACCAAATTGAATGGATCCAGTTTCTCTGTAAATCCCTAAATGTTCTATTTTAAGGAAAAATATCATAATGTATCAATTATAGCCACACATTTCCCAAAAGTTCGTCAAACTCAGACTACCACAGATTTTGTTCCAGATTTATGGTCAAATTTTGAAAAGTCATTTCTTTCAATACACTAGTCTAAATGGCTTATATTACCTATCCAATTAAAGCTCTGAATGTCTACTTTAAACCTATAAAGTTTTATAGGATTTGGACTAATTTTGGCCAATCAAAAACACATTGCAAGTTTTTTGCCTCCAGAAAACAAAGTTAGATAGATTTGAACATGAACTTCCAAAAGTTCATAATTTCAACATATTCACCCAAAAATCACAACCACATGTTTTCCCACACAATGTTTTGTGTCAAATTCAATAAAAGGCTTCAAAATATCAAAATCCATCTCCTTCCTATGGTTCTGGTCAGACTAAGTTAGAACCCTAATTTCACTAAATTGTGTTCTTGCAAATTTAACGACAAGAATCATTATAGATCATCACAAAACCTCTTTTAACGTCATGATCATCATCATATGAACATCAATCCCTAAAAGAATCCCTCTGGCCAAAAATTAAGGTTTGAATATCTCAAGAAATACTCAACGAAATCACAAAATATACGATTCAAATCAGAGCTTATACGTACCTCTTCTTGATTCCATAGTCGGTTCTTGATTCCGACAACACCTCTCCCTAGTAGATGGCACTAAACACCTCTGATCAAAAATCCAAAATCATAGAAATGTTGCTCTCACTAAGAAGAACAACATTAGAGAAAACCCCAGAAGCTAGAAATGACGAATCAGAGGTGAAATTGGCTCAAGAGCTCAAGAACTTTCACTATTCATCATTTCTCTTTCCTGTTCCATTTTCTCTTCATTTTTCTCATTTTCCTCTTCTTTTTTAGGTCTAGACAAAGTAATAGAGAGAGATAAGATATAATTAGTCAATTTTACAACTTGCCCTTAGTTTGTGTAAAAATTACTAAGATGCCATTCAGTTGGATTTCAACCATCCAGTTTCTTTTCTCTTTGTTCTTATATTTTTCCAAATAGCTCTCCCTCTCTCTTGGCACGTGTTTGGCTGAAAATGTCCTCTTGGAAAGAGCATAAGAGCTTTTAGAAAAAAATATCATCATTTACCTCCTCAATTAATATTATTTTATTGTAATTTTGAACATGTAAATTATTGACTTTTCTTCCTCCTTCTTATTTGGTTTGAAATGCTCCTTCTTGGCTTAATTCTTGGCCAAGTATTTATTTTCCCTTGCTATCTCTTCTTTTGGATGCAATATGGCCCTTAATTTGAAGAAAAAAAGGCATCTTACTTTATGGCCAAATAACCAATTTATTTTTCCGATAAATTGTATCAAATCATGTCCTCTTCCCTTCTTGCACCTTTTTAGACGTTTTTTGTCGATATAAGGGAGAAAGATGATTTGCTTTCATTCTTATAATTGCTTCTTGCTTTTGAAGAGCAAATCCTAGCCCTTTATTTTATTTCCAATCTTAACCTCAAGATGTGGCAATTGTCTCTTTTTACCTTTTATTATGGCAATATTAATTCTTGTGTCGTTTGTTCTTTTATTTCTCTTTGTTTCTTATTTATTGACACCATTCCCCTTTTTCTTTGGATCCGAGCTAGATTTTATGTCATTCTGACACATCCTAAAGGAATCAGGTATTTTCTTGCGACTAATTTGCACCAAAATTCATATTATATTTCGAATGTGATGACTGTAAGCCATTCTGCTTCTTATGCCTTGCTGGGACACTTGCTAAACCAGGGCTTAACAGTCCACTTAATTCAGGCTTATTATCAAGCCTCTAATCCTAAAATTTTTGGATATTACAAGAAATGATCTGATTTTTCTCTTTCCATACCCTTAAATGTTTAGCTAAAATTGGCCTAAAGAAATAAGGAAAAAGTATTAATCATGTGGCCACAATTTCATCTTCTTACACAAGCCAAGTTTATTTACCATGGTAAATATGTTGATATTCTTTTTCCTCTTTCCTCCTTACTATAGATGAAAATAAGCTGCCTAAATGGAGGAAAAATTGTCGACTAATTGCCTTAATTTGTCTTGACATTGTCAATAATTTTCCAAGTTGAAACTTTGACTTTTTGACCATTTCTTCATCTTTCTTTATTTGCCTTTCTTTTGATGGTTTTTGTGACAAAAAAGGAGAGAAAATGTTGCTTTTCTTTCTAATAATTACTTCTTGCTTTTGAAGAGTAAATCTTGGCCCTTCATTTTATCTTCCAATTTTGACCTCAAGATCAAGTGGTAATTATCTCTTTTTCCTTTGATTATGGCAACATTATTTCTTTTGTCATTAGTTATTTTCTTTCTTTACATTTCTCTTTGTTTCTCCTTTATAGACACCATTTCACTTTTCTTGTGGATTCGAGTTAGGTTCTATGTCATTCTAACACATCCTAAAGGAATTAGGTGCTTTCTTTCTTCCGACTAATTCACATCAAAATTCTTATTCTATTATGAGTGCAGTTTCTACAAGCCATTATGTTTCTTATGCCTTCCTGGGACTCTTGCTAAACTGGGGCTTAGTAGTCCCTTTAATTCACGCTCATTCTCAAGCCTCTACTTCTAAATTTTGGATATTACAAGTTCAATATTCCTTTATTTTTAAAATTTTTAGAATCATGTACTCCTAGAAAAAAGAGGCTTTAAATTTTGTTGAAATTGGTTTTTAGATCAGGTTTAGGTCCGATCTTATATTGACCAGTTTAGAAAGTCTATACTTATTAAGATAGGACCAACAATTGTTCTTAAAAGTTACCTTTTCAGACTGGTTGTTTAAACCACCCATGTTAAAAACTTTCAATTTTTAATTAAAAAAATGCCTACTCTTTAGACAAGGTAATTTTATACCCACTCTAAAAAGTGGGCATTTTTTTTAAAGAAAATGTCTATTTTATTTTGTTTCATATAAGCCCTGTTGGATATTATGCAACATAAATTTGATAGATAGCCCTAAAAAAATGCAATCAAAATAAAAGAGAATTATAGCTAATAACCATGAATATAAGCCTTATATTAATAGATAATTATTGAATATTAATTCTGACATTTATTTTTTCAATTCTTTTTGCTACCATTTTCCCCACCTCTAAAGAAGTTAGATGATTTGTGAGTGTAATATTTAATAGGTGCAATTTTAGGCTTGGCATCTGTATGTTGTTGACATATGATTCATATTGTGAGCATCCCTACAATTGAATGCAGCTACTCATGGATTAGCTACTAGGTTACCATACTTATGCATTTTGATCCTTCGGGACCTCAAATATGAAACATAGCTCTACCCTACCCCAGTCTCAGGTCATAAAGGAGAATATTTTTATTTAATGAAACTAAGTATAACAGAGTAAATATAAAAGTAAGAGAACTAGACTTCATATGTGTGAATATGATCTCGTGGGGAGGTCTTGGTTGAGAAAGAAACTAAGCTAATGGCCAATTATAAGGAAGTAACCAGCTAGGTCGAAATACTAGTGACATGGTGAGGATTAATAACTCTAAGTTAGAGGATGAAAAACATTTGCTAGATGATCATCACTTGAAAGAATAAATTTGTTGGACTAGGTGGTAATCCAATTCAACAGATGTTTTCTTTCAAGCATTGATCACACGTCACTAGTAACTCCACCTAGTCGGTTAGCTCCTTATTATTCGCCTTCACTTTGATTTCCATCTTAACCAAGACCTCATCACATAACCAAATCCAACCATATAAAATAAAGCCTCAAGTCTATATATCAACCATGTTAGACTCAGCTTCATTAAATAAGACACTCCACCTTTATCATCTAAAACTGATGTAGGCCAAAGCCATATTCTATATGTAATATCCCAAAATGTACTCAAGGGCTAAATATACAGAATAGATGGTGGGATTAATAACAGAATTACCTCTAGAAATTTTGTTATGAATTTAGTCAAGTTTCACATGCAAAATTGGCAATTAAATATTATATTGCAAGATGATATATTACAAGATCATCATCTTCTTCAAAGGGCTATTATTTACGCATGACAAGAGGAAACAATATAGGCTACTAAATATGACATGTGAAGGCAATTTGACCAAGTTGTAAAAGATGATGACTAAGTCAACAATTTCAACTAAAGAAGTAACATTTGAAGAGTTGAAATTATGATTAGTTCAAGAAGCCCTTTTGGCTATTCCAAGGGCTATATTCGCATGACATGAGGGAAAGAGAATTAATATCATACACTTCATCTTTTCCATATGAAAAGTCAATAAAAGTGGCTAGGGATATAAGAGAATTCTAAAGGCAAGAGAGGTGAGAGAATTAAAATTGAAGTCATCTTATATTTATCATCAACTTTTACCAAGAAGGAATAATTATTCACCACACATATTCTTTATTTCTTTTGGCCCACTTTCGGTCAAATATTAAGGGCCAAGGGAAGAGAATTTCATAATGCATTCACTCCCTCTCATTTGTCTCAAAGTCGTTTTACAGCAGCAAAAACGTAGAGGAAGAAAATCAAGGTTTCAAGGTGAGCTTAATCTTGATTTTTCACCTTCTTAACCTCATCTATGGTTCAAGTGACCTTCATGAAACTTGTTCTCCTCTTCCTTAGCTTCATTTCTATGGTTTTTATTATTGAAGAAGATGAGTTTTCGGCCACCTTGCAAGAACAAAAGTTGAGGAATCAAGAAAAGAACACAAGAAGAAGCAAGAGGTGAGTAAGAGCATTATGTTGATGTATATGATGCTTTAATTGGCTGAGTTGTGGTGGGCTATTGTGACAGCCATAATTTCATTTTTTAAGGTATATTAGGGATCATGAAGCTTTCATCCTATGTATGTGCTTATATGTTGGTTTGGAGGCAAATGAGCTAAGCTTAGTGATTAAATAGTGAAGTGGTTGTTTGTTGTGAAATACCCTAAAATTTTGCCAAAACAGGACATAGGGAATGAGTAGTAATTTGTTCATTTTGATGTTAACATTGTGTTCTACATGAAAAATTCTGTGGAAATAAGGTGGGTTGTTGATTTTAGAGCCATTGGACACATTGGTTGAAAATTGGAAAAACTGTCAAGTGAAACTCTGTACAAGGCAGTCAGGTTGTCTGGACGTTTTGAATGGGAAAATTGTGTCTAAAAATTCTGAAATTTTCCATTCATAAAGTTCACATTCCATGCTTCAAAATGGATATATAATTTGTGTCATTTCGTCTTTTGTACTGGGATTAATGACTGTCCAAAATTTGGGATTAAAACTGGAATCTGTTTTGGAGCAGTGGTCAATTTTGTGAAATTCTGTATTTGTGTGGTGCTTTCTGGTAATGATTCATATTTGCCAATGAAGAATACTTAAAGAGCTTTCAATAGGATTTGGGATCACCTTATTTTGATTTTTCTAGAATTAGTTATGATTTTTCAAAGATGCTGAAAAATTCTGGCAGATTGGTCACCTATGCGAAAATTGAAGATTTTATGGCATAATGTAATATTGTGGAACTTTGAGGTTAGAAATTGGCCTTTTAGGTAAATTGACCACTTTAACTCCTTAGTTGACTTGATTAAATGACCATAGTGATAATCAACCCAAGTATTATGAGTTATTAAAGAATTGGAATAGGTAATAATTCGTCATCCTTAATTTTGGTTTATAGGATTCGATATTTGTCCTGCTCGTGATCCATCTACGCCAAAGCACAATCAGAAAGAGCAAGGTAGTGACTCTTTTTCTTATACCATATGTGATGCATGGTATGTATGCTATATCATTGATTTGTGATGGATTCATATGCTGCAATGTTTGTGAAATTGTGTAAGCACCGTCATACCAATAGTCCCCGAGTTGCTAACAACGGTTCAGGTAAGAGCTGTGAGCCTTCTCGATGGTAAAAGGGGATGAGGTGGGGTTGATATTTGTGATTATGTGGGCCGAAAGGCTATATGTTAGCCGTAAGGCTATGTGTATGCACTGCCATACCAATAGTCCCTGAGTCGCTAACAACAATTCGGCTAAGTGCGGTGAGCCTTCCCGGTGGTAAAAGGGGATGAGGGTGGAGTGTGATTGTGCTGCTACTGTGGTGTGATGATTGCTTACATGCTATGTGCTTATGTGCAGTATAAGTAATTTGTTACTACTAGGATTCTTTTAGAATCTTATTCTTTCCATTGACTAACATTTCAGACAGGGCAAGTGGCTCAAAAGAGAAGAGGACAACCCAGAGTGGTTAGAGTCTCTTAGAGATATTTGTGTAGGATTGTTGGTTATCTGTTTCGAATTTGGGACTACTGTATATGAACATTATTTTGGATATAGTAGTATAATCCCCTTTAAGGGGAAATGATAAACCCTTTAGCATGTATATGAAACCCGGGGATTTGCCAGGAATTGAGTTGTACACCTTGATATGTTGAATGTGATATAACTACACAGTTAATTATATTCGATGTTCGAACTTGAGACCGGGATAGTAAGAAGTTTCAAAAATTTTATGAAAACCCTACCGTAAGGAGGGAGCTCAAAATGAGTTTTAAATTATCCAACGGTCTCTAATTCATTTAAATATGTGTTTCGAATTATAATTATGTTTAATTAAGGCAGGGGATTACACTATATCTGAAATCTCAAAAGAGCCAAAATGCCTTAGATTAGCAAAAATTGGCATCCAATCCAAGGGTGGCTACATTCTGTAACACCCCAAATTTTATTCACCATATTCAATAAAATGGTGAATTTTGGAGAATGTGACTATGCTGCCAGTGAAGATTTCCAATGAGGCAGTGAGTTTATCATGTGGTTTTGGATGATCAAATGATAGACAAAAACTATGAAATTTTTTAGGATAAACTTAAACATCCTAAGCTTTAATTTGATAAGTAATGGGTAATTTTTGGAGCTGTAAACAAAAAGTTATGAATTTTTGAAGTTAGCCCAGAAAAACTGGTTATTTTCTCGAACAACATCCAAAGATTTTAATTTTGTAAATTGTGAGCTTCCAGTTTGTTAAAGACTACATTTTTCCTTGAAACTAGACTCAATAAGGGTTTCATAACCTTTAGATGTACTCCAATTCAATGTCTACAAATAGAGTTGTGATTTTTTAAAATTTGTACATAAAATATGCAAGAATTGCCACTAATTCAAAAATGAAAAAAAAATGTGATGGCAAATCTGGTAATTATTGGATAAATTAACATCAACCTATTTTACTCTTTTAATGGATCCTAGACGTGAACTTGGATAACCAAAAAGGGAAGAGCATTGGTTCAAGTTTAATGAGATCATATCACACAATTACATGTAGATAAGCTCAATTACTTTTGTGTTACAAAAGTAAAAATTTTGGGATTTTATTAAATTAAGTAATTTGAGCAAAAGTGGGAGATTTTAAAACATATTTCCCTTCATCTTTCTCCATAAACTATTGACCACAAGAAAAAGAGAGAGAGAGAGAGAGAGAGAGTTCAAGGGAAAGCCTAGAGAAAAGAGAAGGAAAATCTTAAGGTAAGACTTTATTTCCTTTGTGATTTGGCTTCTAGTTTGTGTAATATCTTCTATAAGCTTCTCTTCTCCATGGATTCACGTGTTTAGCAAGATAAATTTTAAGGTTTGAGGAGGGTGAAGTTTTGGCTAGAGAGAGAAAGAAGGAGAAAACCAAAGATAACCTCATAAACCTTATATCCTTGTTATAGATGTTGTTGTTGTTCAAGTTGTTGGTGGATTTGTGGTTGGTTTGATTGGATTGGTAGGTTTGGGAAGTGTTAACCCTAAGGGGTTATGCCACCTAAATTTTCTCAAAATCTTGGGTATTAGGTGTTTAAAAGGTTAATCAAGTGAATAGGAGTGAAAAGGAGTAAGCTTTTGGTGTTAGAATTCAAAAAATCCAATTTTTCATTTTATACTTGTAAGTTTTGGCTAGAGCTAGAACAAGGGGAAGGAGTTGGATTTTCAATAATCTAATAATTCCATTATGTTCAAGAGGGAAAATTAGGTGGGCTTGATGTTGAACACTTTTTTAAAAAAGCCCTATAAAGCGAAATGACCAAAACGCCCCTGAAACCCTAATTAGGGGCTGTCAAGGGCGAAATTGTCATTTGGAAGTGATTTTGAGGCAACTGAGGTCAAAAATGGATTCTTCATGTAAAACTATGCAAGAATAGCCTGGGTCAAAATTTTTAGAAAAGTACGATCGGATCAGGTACAAAGGAGCCAGGTCAGGTCCCTAGGGGCATTTTGGTATTTTTTTGAAATAGACAATATAACCACAAAAAACACTTCGGAAGTCTCTAATGTGGTACATGAATGGGTTTTAACCTAATTCTTGTACATTTGGAATTTTAAGACAGGAGTGATTGCCCAAGCTGATTGACACGTAGTTCAAGGAACTAGTTGAGTGTAGCGAAAAGGGATACTAGGTAGTAACTATATCCCTCATACATTATGCCACTATCTATATGGTTGTGTATGCCATTGTTTGTCTTTTAATTAATCAATATGGTTTTGCTGAGAAGGGGAAGACTGCCGAGAAGGGGCAGTTAGTGCGAGAAGTGCACTTTTGCCTGGTTGTTGAGTAACAATCCAACCAAGGTGTAAGAATAGTGGGATTTGAGCCTTACTCATGTATACATGCCATTACATTGTTCATTAATTTATCCATATCATGGAGCATGACATTTTTGCTATTCACATTTTATATGAACGAATGTATGTTGCTACTAGGATTCCTTGGAATCTTACCCTTTTTCATAAATAAATAAATAAATATTCTAGTGGGAATTAGTGGCTCCAAGGACAAAGTGGTGAATATGAGCAATTAAAGGGTGTAGACCCTGAGAATGGAGTTGCTTGACTATATTGTTTAATTTTTGTAGTTTGGATATTTTGGGACAAAATTTGTAAATATTATCAAACCCTACAGGGAGGATTTCTGTATGTAAACTTGTACTTAATAACAGTATATTTATGCTATTTCTGTATGCATGTGGAACCGTGTCTTTATTACTTTACACATATTGAAATGTTAAGTGGTTTGACATTATTGGTATCAGAACTTAAAGCAGTTATGGCATTATCAGAATGGTATACTGATATGGTCTTGTTTGCATAGTGACAGGAAAGCATGAGCAACAGGAGTTAGCAACTGAGGGATCGTTGGCATCTGTGAACCAGATAACACTGGAGCTGTGAATTCCTGACGGGCAGCAGTACATTGATTATTATGTGGCGGGAGGCCTTTGTATAAGATGGATGGCCAGGAAGACAGTGCCAGCGGTACCAATGTATGTTTTTCTGAGCCACGGCCAATGTCGCCAACCAAATCACTGTATGGACAAACAGGACAGCCTCCATAGGAGAACCCAAAGGAGGACCAGGAGGGGGAACCAAGCAAGTATGACTCCTCTAAAGTTGAGACATTGTATGTATAGTATGACCTAAAGCCGAACTTGGAGATGTGGGATTACAGCAAGGGCAGAAATCGTCGAGCACTACGGGCATATAACATTTCCAGGGGCCAGTATCTCTTATTTTTATAGGGCATGGAGTCGTTGTACTGGACCTGAGATTAACTAGAGGTGGATTTGCTCAACGTATTTTGGGTCTTTACTACGATGGACTTTTTCCCAAATTCAGTTTACTAGAACTGGCAGAACATTAATATTATTGAGAGAGGCTAGAACACAAAATTTTATGAGTTTCGGGAGCATATGACTAACCTAGTACAGAGGTACATGTTCATCAAGTGATGTAGGACCCAGTCAACATATTTTGGGTGACCAAAGGTAGTCGGCATGTATTTTGAGGCGAAGGCAATCATACGAAACTGGAGAATGGAAGTTGATAGAGCCATAGTAAGTGTTTTCGATAGGTACATAGAAAGTTAAGCGTGCTCGTCCCAGGAAATCTTAGGATAGGTGACCTCCTGGGAAGTTACATTTACTTAAGTCATGTAATTTAAAAAGGACAAGTATATGATGTACAGTAGTTTAAAGTATATGTGTCGTTTCTATCTTTCTGCAACTACTGCAAATATCTGTTGTTTGTTATATCTCACATATCTATATACCTGAATTATTATGAAATGATGAAAATACCCTTGCATTTATATGAAAATTTATTTCTGCTCTATTTTCATTTAGAGTGAGTTATAGAGATGGCACATCCTGGAAGAGGTGATAGGGGCCGAGGTATAGGCTGAGGAAGAGGAAGAACGGGGGTCGGGATGGTAATAATGAGGAAGACCTGAGCGCCAGACTAGACCCAATCCAGCAGCAGGTTACCATGATCGAGATCGGAGAGGAGCTACGAGACGTGTAGTAAAGTGAAGATAGTCTTGAGGATCTGGTTAGGGGTTGAGGTGATAAAGAAGATCTACACGAGGAACCACAACCGAAGGATATTTTGACTAATCCTGAGGTAGACATGCAAACCTGGGTAGGCAAGTTCAGTAAGCAACAACCTCCTATCTTTAGGGGTAAATTTGATTGACAGATAGTTGAAGATTGACTGTCATGTTTAGAGAAGATCTTTAATATTCTGTTGTACCCAGACGAGATCAAAGTCCGACTTGCTGTCTATAAGCTGAAGGGTGATGTGGACCGATGGTGGAAAAATACCGCGTTGGTTCTGTGGGGCAGGAATATTCCAATGACTTGAGAATTGTTCCTAGAGAGGTTTAATGAGAAATATTTTCCTCCATTTATCAAGTGTCAAAAAGAGAAAGAATGTCTCAGCATCCAATAACAAGACAGTGAGAGCTTTGATAATTATCTGGCTCGGTATATTCAATTGTCTCGATATTTGGCCTATCTCAAACATTGAGATGATGAGGAATAGAGTGTTGATATGATGATAGAAGGATTGAAGCCAGAGCTGAAAGAAAAACAGGTTTTAAAGCGCTTTACAGAGTTCAACCTAGTAGTCGAAGAATGTCGGATTACTGAAAGAAATATGTTGAACTTAGCTGCTAGAAATACAGGTAAGTGTGCATCTGGAAATGGTAGTTCATCATAGAAATAAGGTGCACTATTGAGGGGTGACAACAAGTGGCCAAATCAGACTAGAGGCCGTAAAGGCCAATGCTTTTTAGGAAACAAAACCAGTTGGCATTGCCATAAGACAATTCACCCTGGTAGATCTTATAGTGGTTTTCCATTTAGACTAGATCCAACCAAGCCGCTTACTTGTTTCTATTGCAATAAGCTGGGGGCATATTGCCAAAGATTGCCCACAAAAGCATTAGCCCGAGGAGACAAGGTCCAGGGTTCCAAGCAGGGTCTATACATTGACACAAGAAGTAGCCAGAAAGTCTCTGGAATTGATACAAGTTATGGTTTCTATCAATGGTGTTGGACTTTGGGCCCTTGATGGGCCAGACTATTTGATTAGGATATGAGTAGCCTAATCAAATAAGAATAAAATCAGTATTAATTGCAGATTGGGGAATAATATAGTAATAATTATGGATTTGTTAATTGAGGAACAAATCACCATGATTAAGAAATTAATCAATTAATTTAATTGCTGTCTTAGAGGGCAAGAAGGAGTGCACATGTTTCCTAATTAGTGGCCTCCATAAACCACTATAAATAGAATGTGCCTCCTTAATTGCATTTCACCCCACCATTGAGCTTTCTAGTAATCTCTTCTCTCCTACTATCTTTCTAGTTCTGGTGATCTGCTGTGCAAATCACAATTAGGCTCTAGTAGTCTAATAATTGTGTGGGCACAATTATGGAGTATTGAAGCCTTGACCCAGATCCAAACATGGATTCACCCCGATACGCCAGTTCTTTCCCTCTATAGTTTTCTATCACAAATGTTGCAGCAAAGGACAAGACAGATAGAGATGTGAGAATCATCTCATCAAGTGGGAGGTATGTTGCAATTACATCTAAGTGGATGTAAACATGGCAAAGAAGAGCTAGATATTGTAGCTGGATGCTACATGAGCTCATATGGTCAAAGGGCCTATGAGAAGGAGAACCTAGTTAAGAGACAACAATATGAAATAAAGTTTTTGAATGATCTTTTTCCATTGAATTTAATGATTAAATTTTTTTTTGGAATTGAATTAAGAATATTCTATTCTTGTTTTCATGAACATTCATGTTGATTAGATGATATTGTATTATTATCTTCTTAGTATAAATGTTTTTGATTGAGTAGGAGTTTCTAGAATGCGTCTATCAATCCTAAGGGGAATATGTTCAATCAAGACTATGGTTAAAAGGGTGATGAGCTAACTAGCATGATTGGGATAGGAGTTAACATAGTTGCCTCCTGAACATGAAACTAGTAAACTTATTATCTAATTATCCTTTGTATTGTTTGAATAAATATGATTTGTATACCATAATCGTCTAAGTGATCAATTATGACCAAGTCTATTTGATTGAGCTTATGAAGACAAGCTTAATAGAGATGACTATGGAGTTAGAAACTCTCAAATCTCTTTTTCATTCAGGAAGAATGAGATGTCAGGGACATCCTACCAACTAGTCTTTAGCATTTAGAGGCTAAAGCAACCGAAGAATACAAAAGGTTTATACTATCAAGCATAGAAATAACAGCACTCCTTAAACTTATGATGCTGCGAGTAATGTAATCTTATCCAAGCTGTGTGGATAGTATTGAAAGATAGTGGAATAGGTGATCTTCTTCTATAAAGTTAAAACTAAGTTAAGTTTTAACATAATGTACTAAGTCCTAACATGTCGTTTAGCCAACATTTGAGGCAAGTGTCAAACTAAGAAGTTGAGACAAACTAAATGCCAAGTTGTTTCTAACAAACAACAAATGTATGTTGTGTAAGACATCTCCCGGTGAGTGGGGGGAAGCTGTCTCCCAGTGAGTGGGAGTGAGCCACGTCTACCAGTGAGTGGGCATATACGAAAGTAAATATTGCCCTTGATATGCATATTGTGACCTTCAGCAATGTGATTTGCCATATTGAACTTGAGTGTGAAAGACTAAAGGATCCAAGATCCATCAGTTAGATGAACTTAGCTAAAGAATGGGAGGATTCATCATCTAATCCTCAGGGCAAGAAACCTATTAGGAAAACTTGATCTAGAGGAGATCAGATGGTTTCTACAAAGATAAAATGCTACATTGATAATCCTTAAGGGTTGTAAAAGTGGCAATCCATATGATTTGTAGATGTTTCACAGAAGCATATGGCTTCATGTCAAATGCAAAGCAATAAAGAGATAGAATCATGGGATTGGAACTTGCATGTTAACTCTGCATAGATAAACCACCCTGATTCACTCCATGCAATTGCAACTAACAAATCACATCTTTGCTATCTCTTTAGTTAAGGATCGATGGGACTATGATTCTCAAATCCTTTATTGGTTTTTGATTTTTTTTAGGGATAAAAGATTCCTTTTCTTGCCACATGTACATATTGATCAAAGGAAATGATCAAACTAGCAAAAGAGCATTTGCTAAACAACGTGTGGTAAAGGGTTAATACCCTTATGAATAAGTTGAGAACTTATTCTACCTGACGATAAAGACAAGGAAACATTTTTGAGAAAATCCACTGCAATTGGCAAATTATGACGTTAGTGAACCAATAAACGCAAGGGCAAAACATAGAGCTTGGTGTTTCATTAACGTCGTGAATATTTACTCGAAATACAGTAATGTTTTCTTCATATTTTGGCAAGTGTAAAGCTGTTAGATAATGGCTGAACTAGCCAAGAATCAGTTAAACTAAAAGGATAAGACCTTTTTCGAACTAACGAGGGTAAAAGACACCCATGTGATTAGTTCAAGCTACTCTGTGTACAAGAAATACATTGTTAGGTAACTATCAATACCTAGAACTCTTCAACATAATAGATTTGTTGAAATGAAGAGATAGACCTCTCCTTGACATGGTTAAGTAAATATGGCATAAGTGAAACTATCAACCATATGTTGTATGTAATCTAACAGCTATTATCTTTACACTTAACCAAATGCCCTCTATATCAGTCACGACCTTACCCTATGAATCATAGATAGGCCTTAGATCAGGCCTAAGCTCATTGAGACCATAAGGGTCAACAACTTCATATCCATAATTCTTCCTATGAGTAAGGAAGATTGGGGCTGAGGTATATAAGGTATTTCTTGGTGAGATGACCTGAGAATTTGACAAGACAAGTCTTCATTAGTGAAAATGATGGTGGTTCAGTGACCGAGAGAAAACCGTGGGACACAATGTTCATAAAACTCAGATTTCCTAGTAGGAAATGAGTATTAATCATATTGAATCTCTTTAAGAAGTTCAAAATTGACAAGGAATAACCAAGTATTCCTAAGTTCACTGATCCAAATGGGAGGATTAAGACCATTTTCACAATGAAAAAGGCAAGAGGTAAGTTACGAGAGAATTACCTCACTTATACATAGGAAAAGAATCCTATGAAATCCACCTCAGAGAAAATTGTCATCTTGCGTATGACTATAAGGGGATAGATTTCCTAATGGATTAAATGCTCTCTTCATCATTTAGAAGGTGATGAAAACTACCTATAAGTGTCTGAAAGACACTAGAAGGACCTGCTAAGAAGCATTGCAAAGTGTTATGCAGGAGGATTTGGATTCTCTTTGAGCAAAGTACATGTTTGGGCAATTTGTCACCTAGCCAAGAGGCAATTGGGAACAAGTAGGTTCTCAAATCTGTTGGGGGCATATAAAACCTAAAACACTTAGTGGCTAAGGGGTACCATAATAGAAGGTTGTCCGTTGTGCATTTTAACCATGAACTTTGGCATTGACAACAAGCTTATTCTTAAGATTACATCAAGATGATGTGAAGGCCACTTTCCAATTTGGAAATTTTAGAAATTGGATTATGAACTCTACATGAAGCAGCTTTAGGGCTTCGTAGAAACAATCACCTAGATAGTAGTATATGAGGTTTCACAAGGTGAAAGCCTCACCAACTTTGAGATAATCGAAGAACACTACATGAGTACCAAACGGTCTAATAATGATTCTTTGTGAAGTCATCCTTTGTCAAATGACATATGTTTAGTTGAAACAAGTGTCAAGGGAGTTAAAGGAATAAAGGATCAGAGAATCCTTAAATTATGAGTTGAGAAAATCATGGGTTGAGCAAATATCTTGAATGACAAGGTAAAAGGAGATTGCACAAGGAAAATACATTCTTTACTACCTAAGACATGTACAAGTGTGATCTTTAGGCATCCAAGGATGCCAAACTGTAGACCTATGGACACCCCTGAAGTCCAGGGCATAAACCTAAAGAGGTTATATGTCCTATGAGAAATCCAACATAAAAAAAAGTGGATAGAATCCCATGTGAGATTATGATTGGTAATATGAATGTACATATTGGTGTACACAAGACCAAATATTTTTGGTCAGATTTGGAAGCTATTTTTTGGTCCTGCTATAAAATGGGTTATGAGAATAACCATGGATTAAGTTGTCAAGACAACAACTTTCTTTTGAAAGGATACTCCAATACAAGACTTAGGCAAATGGTAATGGAGTAAGGAAATATACGAAGTATTTTTTCCTGTTATCCATGGAAATAGAACACAGGGCATGTTATTTCATCATTCAAAGTGCCATATGGCTAAAGTAATTCCTATGAGAGATTGGGAATGAATGGTAGATAGAAGGACCCAAACGATAGTATCTTATGATAAGGATCCTATGTATCACAGCAAGGCAAAACATACTTTCTGATATATCTCTATGAGAGATATGCTTTCAAAAAGGGAAAGCGACAGTTCAATGACCTTCTACTGACAGAATATTGGTAGATCCCCTTATTGGGTCCATAGCTTGATTTTCATGGAGTTAGTGAAAATCTTGGGGTGCAAATAAAATATAAGGCTGTGAACTTCTTTTATATAAATATAAAAGAAATAGTATGTATGTTATGAGAAAATACATATAAGGTATACAAGTTTGTATGTCGTACAGGTCAAAAGAGTTTGGTTCACTCACACGAACAACCGGCATCCCATGTTTTACAGGGGCATGGGAGGGTAAGACGAGCAAATAATCACTATGAGATGGTTAAGAAGAATCTTTGCGTTTGAGTCACCTCAGTTAGACTGAGATGAGATCAATAGGTGTACACATACACATAAAATGGATCGGAGCATGAATACAGACCTGTAGCCAGGCAAATAACTCTTTTTCACAAATGAGATTGTAAAAGAAATATTGTGAAAAAGAAAGTTTTGGTTCAAATGTTGAGTACATTTTGAAACTAATGTCTATATAGTGAAAGATAAAGAAATCAACATACACCTCAAACCATTCATTGTACCATGCGATTCATACTGCATGTGCTTAAGAGTTTGACTGCAACATGGGATGAAGGTGAAAGATCCCTAGTTCACTACAGTGTGAGTCCCAGGAAGGAAAAACCATTACACGATGCCCTTAAGACTTAGGCAACATAATGAAAGCTTGGTTTGGTGACAACTACTTTAGCTGAAGCTCCATGATCACACTCGATTGAGTCAAACGAGTGAAAACTAGGAAAGTGACCAAGCCAAGATGGGCTGATGTTTAGTCAAAAAGGAAGATTTACTCCTAGATACATAAGATATGCTAGTATCTGTGGTCGACCCCTTACTAGCTCTATGTGTAGATAGTAAGTGCGAATAATATGTGCGTAGAAGGTAATCTGAGTTAATCAACATATTAACTCGAGAGGGATTAGATATGCCATGAGTAATATGTATTGGAGAATCTGGGGGATATGAGGCAATGAACATATAGCTTACGGTTATATATAAAGGGTGTCCTTGGATGCTGATCCGATATGAGGGATTTCTAGTATCACAAGCACCAAATCTTAAAGACATTTTTGACCACGCGGTCACGACAGACACCAAGTATGAAACAAGAAAGAGTAATGCACGCACGATAGGAGGCCCATCAAGTGCGAGTGGTAGATGTTGGACTTTGGGTCCAAGTCCGCCCTTGATGGGCTGGACTATTTGATTAGGATATAAGTAGCCTAATCAAACAAGAATAAAATCAGTATTATGAGTTTGTTGTGATGCTATTTGGGCTGACCAATACACCTGTTATGTTTATGGATTACATGAATCGAATCTTTCATCCGTATATAGACTAGTTCAGTGTAGTCTTAATTGATGATATTCTGGTATACTTGCACAGTAAAGATGAATATGTGCGACATTTGAGAACTGTGTTGAATATATTGAGAGATAAGCAACTTTATGCCAAGCTAAGCAAATGTGAATTCTGTCTTTCAGAGGTTAAGTTAATAGGCCACGTAGTTTCACAGCAAGGGGTCTCAATTGATCATAGCAAGGTGGAAGTAGTACTGAATTGGAACAGGCCAGAGACTGTATTTGAAATACATAGTTTTCTGGGTCTTACCGGGTATTACAGAAGATTTATACAAAATTTCTCCAGAATAGCTTTGCCATTGACAAAATTGACGCGGAAAACTCAACATTTTATATGGGACAATAATTGTGAGAAGAGCTTAATGGATTTAGAGCAGAGGTTAATGACAACACCAGTATTAATGATCCCAGATCTACAGTTTATGTATGTTATGTATACAGATATTAGTGGGCATGGATTGGGATGTGTGTTGATGCAACATGGCCCTGTGGTGGCATATGCATCTCGTTAGCGAAACCTCATGAATTAAATTATCCCACTCACGATCTTGAGTTGGCGGCTATTATGTTTGCTTTAAAAATCTGGAGACATTATCTCTGTGGTGCAACAATAAAGCTGTACTCTGACTACAAAAGCTTGAAATATCTATATGATCAGAAAGAGCTAAACATAAGACAACACAGGTGGATAAAGTTGCTAAAAGATTACAATCAGGAGATTAAATATTATACAGGGAAGGCCAATGTCATTGCTGATACATTGAGCTGTAAATCGGTGCAGGTGGCAGCCATGATGATGCATGAGTAGAAATTGATCGAGGTTTTCAAAGATCTATTTAGTCAGATTCTGATAGGCTACAGTGTCAGACAGGTATACAATGATATGAGAGCTGCAATTGAAGAAGCATAGCTGTAGAATAGACAAGTGTTGGCTATCAAAGAAATAATTGCTATAGGTGAAACTCAGGAATATGACTTGTCACCAAGCGGGCTAGTCAGGTATCAAAAGTGGATATATGTTTCACTTCAAATAGAGCTAAAATGGCAAATCCTGGAGAAGCTACACAAGAGTAAGTATACTCTGTATCCAGGGGCTACCAAAATGTACCATGACTTAAAGTCCCAGTATTGGTAGCCAGGAATAAAAAGATATGTGACGAAGTTTGTTACTCGTTATCTCACATGTCAGAAAGTGAAAGTTGAATACCAGTGATCATCAGGGCTTATACAAAATCCTAAAATTCCAGAGTGGAAGTGGGAAAGCATTACTATAGATTTTGTGATGCGGTTAACCAAGGTCAGAAATCACGACGCTATATGGGTGATAGTCGATAGATTCATGAAGACAGCCTACTTCCTACCTATCATATCTACCATTCTCTTGACAAACTGGAGGAAATCTATATTAAGGAGATTATACGACTACATGGTACTCCAAAAAATATTATCTTAGATTGAGATCATTGATTTACTTCCAAGTTTTGGAATGCACTTAACGAGGCTTTGGGTACTAAATTGCAATTCATCACATCATATCATCCTCAAATAGATATGAACAATTCAAACACTTGAAGATATGCTAAGGGCATGTGCACTCAATTTTAAAGGCAGCTACGACAAATTCCTACCAATGGCAGGTTTGCCTACAATAACAATTATCATCCAAGCATCTAAATGGCTCCATATGAGGCACTGTACAGGAGGAAATGTCAATTGCCCTTATGCTGGATGGATTTGTCTGAGAGGTTCTTACTTGGGCTAGATACTTTTGATCAAACAACTGATCAGATAAAGTGTTAGGATCTGCAGGCATGGCAGAAGAATTATAAAAATTTTCACCTATCCTAATCCAGGATCTATCAACGGCATTTAAATCGGGTTAGAAAGAACTCGTACCTTTTTAACTTAAGGTTTTCACAATCTCTAGGCGCCAACACATAAGGTCCGCTCCCGCTACCAGTATCTAAAGGAATGCTCTCCAACAGAGACTGCGTACTAGTGCCTCCAATGTCTCCTAGGGTTTCCTTTGCGGCTCTGAATTCTCATGCGTGTATGAGTCTATCTGCTCTATCAAGTTAATAGCCTATAAGGGCTATATTTGAATTTCAAAATTAATCCTTATTAATTTTGAAATTAATTAACAATTAAATATCTTGATGAGCTAATTAAATAAATTTAGTTTAAATTAAATCTGTATAACAGTTTTAATTTAACCAATTTATTTAATCCAAATAAAGAGTCATTAGATTTAATTTATCTTCATAAATTAAATCTGAGATACTATATCTCTATCATGTTAGTTATTAAATTTATTATATCTTAATAAATTAAATTTCAAATAAACACAACATAATAATATCATATAATATATATACATATATATATATAATATGTATTTTGAAAATACATATCTATATAATATTATTAATGAATTTTTATATTACATATATATATATAAATATAAAATTCGTCCACCCTAAATTAAACATTATCTCGTGTTGGGCCATTTTTGTGTGTGACCCTATAGGCCCATATGAAGTTGGCAGTGGGTCAATAACTGTATTAACCCATAAGTCGCAAGTGGCCTCTAGCAATACATTACAATTACCCAATTCATATGAGGATCATTAACATGATGCAACCTGTCATACAACTATGTCACGTCCCTTTTGTCACACGATATATAGGTCAATGATGATGCATGGATAATGTCATCCTCTTGTTCCTAACCACTACTTTCTCGATTCCTGAGTAGCCTGACAATAGAAATGGAAACTCCTTTCCATCATAGTATGGCCATACATTTCTCAGACTCACTCATCGAGGGGCCAGTAATATCTCTCTAATAATGTGATGGACAAATTCCATCTTGATCATTCATATTCCTCTGCATAAAAAACCACCATGCCCGATCATAGCCTTTATCATCACCCGGTCAAAAGTGACTTTTGACTACTTTAAAGCTTAGCAACTCTCATGTAGGAATCCATGATGCCCTCAAGTTTAAGGGCATTGTGGCGTGGTTATACATGAGAAAAGCTTATGACTTGATCCATGTAGCTTTCTCATAGTGGGTCGGTCTAGCACCTTGTACTCTTACAAGTGCCTAAGACTTTGATTCATATCTCCATATCTTATCAAAGTCATACTCGTCTTATTTTATCTTTGCTCCCGCATAGATGACCAACTAGGGCATTCAGTTTAGTCATTTACAATCCACTTAACTAAGTTGCAATAAACAACTCAACCTACTCCTAATTTGAATCATACAAAGCTTAATTAATCAACTACTTGCTCAACTACCAAGTTTATTCACTTGGTATAGAACAATCTAGATCACAACCATATACTTTACCAAGCCAAACAATTATGAAATAGAAAGAGAGCTTAAAGGAATTCCATTGAAGTTTAGAAGCTCAAACCATTACCTAACACAAGGAAATCACCAAAGCTTAGCTACTCATAAAGGAAGAGGAAGATGAATCTTGATGGAAGGAGAAAGAATTGGCCATGAAATTGTAGCACCAAATAGCCCTTACAATTCCTTTCACCCAGTGCCTCCTCCTTCCTTTCTCTAAGTTGCATATCTCTTCTTCCTTTTCCCTTTATTTCCGCTACTGCTCCTTCCTCTATTTCATTTCGTTAGCTTCACATCTCTCCCCTCCCACACACAGCCACCACACACCCTTTTTTTCCATCCCATACTTGCTTCCTTTTCATAACCGTAAAAATCCTTTTGTTCCTTTCACATGAGCTCTCCTTCCTTATTCCATTATTCCTCTTGTCTTTCCTCAGTCCAGCCCATCACTTGCGTCTTCTTTTATTCTTCCATGTGGTCCCCTTCACCAATTCGTCCAACAGCCTTTTCTTGTATTTTTAATTCCAATTTTGGTCAGCTCTCTTGGTTAATTCCTCTCTTTTATCATCTATTATGTGCTGCTACTTCCTTTTAATTCAATTTGTATGGTCAATGCTGTTATCCCTCTCGGTCCACCTCTCTCATTTCAATCAATCACTCATTCAACTATTTTGGCTACTTTCATTTTTTGTACTTCCTCTCTTCCCATTTTGGTATTTTTATCCAGTAGCCCCTCCAAAACAATTCCCTTCAGTCAACAACTCTCCCTTTTGTATTTCATACCCTCCTTTCTTCACTTCTTCCCTCACGATCTAGCACATCTCTTCTCTTTTCAATTCAGCGGCAACTTAATAGACAAATGGTCTCCACCTTTTCTTAATCAATTCTCTTTAGGTTAAATAAGTAAGTTGAGCCATGTCATCACCTATAAAATTAAATTCACAAAGGTAATATCTTTTTCTCACAATTAAAGAATAATGGGAATAACAAATATTAATTAAAAATATAACAATTTAACCACTTTAGTTCCCAAATTATTCTTTCACTAAAATCTCACTTTAACACTTGATTGTGCCTAAAATATTCAATTAAGTCCTACAAAAGCCTAAGATTAATTACTAAAAATATATAAATGATTGAATATGAGACGTAGAGATGCAGGACGATCTGACATATGAAGTCATACTAACTAAGTCATTGATCTATAGGAGAAACAACTCAAAAGTAAGAGCGTCCCGTTTGTCAAAGTTGTCTTGAATGGGTTATCCCCCAGAAAGGCCACATGGGAAACAGATGCAGATATGAGAAAATATTACTCAGAGTTTATGGCTATGTATATGTAGCAAATTTTGGGGATGAAATTTATTTAAGTGGGGGAGAACTGTAACACCTTAAATTTTATTCACCAATGGGTATTGTAATTATTTGAAATATTCAATAAAATGGTGAATGTTGGAGAATGTGATTATGCTTCCAGTAAAGATTCCCTGTGAGGTAGTGAGTTTGTCATGTGGTTTTGGATGATCAAATGATGACCAAAAATTATGAAATTTTATAAGATGAAAGTAGACATCCTAAGACTTAATTTGATAGGTAATGGATAAATATTAGAGCTGTATGGAAAGAGTTATGAATTTTTGAAATTAGCCCAAGAAAACTGGCTATTTTCTTGAACAACGTCTAAAGATTTTAATTCTGGGAATTATGAGCTTTCAATTGGGTAAAGGCTATATTTTTCATTGAAACTAGACTCAATAAAGGTTTCATAGACTTTATAATCACTCCAATTCGATGTCTATAAATAAAGTTGTGATTTTTCAAAGTTAGGGCAGAAAATCTACCAGAATTGCCATTAATCCGGAAATGAAACAAAAAATGTGATGGCAAATGTGGTAATTATTGGATAAATTAACATTAGCCTATTTTGCTCTTTTAATGGGGCCTAAAGTAAAGTTGGGCTAACCAAAAAGGGAAGAGAATTGGTTCAAGTTTAATAAGATCATATGACACAATTACATATAGATAAGCTTAATTACTTTTGTGATGCAAAAGTCAAAATTTTGGGATTTTAAGTAATTAAGTAATTTGAGCAAAAAATGGGATATTTTAAAATAGATTTCCCTTCATTTTCCTCCATAAACCATTAGCTACAAGAGAACAAGAGAGAGAGAGAGTTCAAAGGAAAACCTAAAGAGAAGGGGAGGAAAATCTTAATGTGAGACTTGATTTCCTTTGTGATTTGGCTTCTAGTTTGTGTAATCTCTTCCCTAAATTTCTCTTATACGTAATTTCATGTGTTTAGCAAGCAAAATTTCAAGGTTTAAGGACGGTGAAGTTTTGGCTAGAGTGTGAAAAAAGGAGAAAATCAAAGGTAACTTCATAAACCTTAAATCCTTGTTGTAGATGTTGTTGTTGTTGAAGTTGTTGGTGGATTTATGGTTGGTTGGCTTGGATTTGTAGGTTTGGGAAGTGTTAACCCTAAGGGGTTATGCTGCCCAAATTTCCTCAAGTCAAGGGTATAAGATGTTTAAATGGTTAATCAAGTGATTAGGAGTGAAAAGGAGTAAGCTTTTGGTGCTAGAATTCAAAAATCCAATTTTTCTCTTTTATACTCGTTTGTTTTGGCTCGAGCTATAATAAGGGAAAGGAGCTAGATTTTCAATAATCTGATGATTCCATTCTGTTCAAGAAGGAAAAGTAGGTTGGGTTGGTGTTGAACACTTTTTCAGAAAAGCCCTAGAAAGCAAAATGACCAAAATACTCCTGAAACCCTAAATAACTGCTGCCAAGGACAAAATTGCCATTTGACAGTTATTTTGTGAAAAATAAGGTCAAAATTGGATTTTACATGTAAAATTGTGTAGAAATAGCCTGGGTCAAAATTTTTGAAAAAGTACGGTCGGGCCGGCTCCCTAGACTAGTATAGACTAATATAACCACCAAAAACACTTTGGAAGTCTCTAAAGTGGTACATGAATAGGTTTTAACCTAATTGTTATATATTTGGAATTTTAGGACTGGAGTGATTTCCCAAGCTGATTGGCACATAGTTCGATGAACTATTTGCGTGTAGCAAAAAGGGATATAAGGAAGTAACTATATCCTTCGTACATTATACCACTATCTATATATTTGTATATGCCATTGTTTGTATTTTAATTCGTTAACATGGTTTTGCTGAGAAGGGGCAATTAGTGCAAGAAGTGCACCTTTACCTAGTTGTTGAGTAACAATCCAACCAAGGTGTACAGATAGTGGGGTTTAAGCCTTACTCATGTATACATGCCGTTACATTATTAATTAATTTGTACATTTCATGCAGCATGACATATTTACTATTTGTATTTTACATGAACGAATGTATGTTGCTACTGGGATTCCTTGGAATCTCACCCTTTTCTATAAATAAATAAATATTCCAGCAGTAAGTAGTTACTCCAAAGGCAAAGTAGTGGATGCGGGCAATTAAATGGTGCAAACCCTGAGATTGGAGTTGCTTGGTTATATTAGTTTAATTTTTGTATTTTGAATATTTTTGGGATAAAATTTGTACAATTCATGTGGGGAGGACTCCTATATGTAATCTTGTACTTAATATTAGTATATTTGTGCTATTTTTGTTTGCCTGTGGAACTGTGCTATTATTACTTTACGCATATCGAAATGTTAAGGGGTTTGACACATTCAACTCTAAGAATGGCCCATGATACAAATCACACATCTATAGCTCTTACATGTTGGGGTTAAAATTACAATTGACTTTCCCACCCAACACTCAATAATGATCTAAGCGGGCATCCAACAGAACAAAGCCAAGACAAACAAGATTCAATTAACTTATGTGTACATAAACTTTTGTGTATGGAATTAAAAATGATTAGATTTGTGAAACATGCCATTGTAAGAATGATACAATGAAATTGCATTATTGTCATATTCACAAGTTTTGCATTCTTGACCATAATGAATTCTATGGATAAAAGCTTGCATATACTAACTATAACAACCATAAAAAATATACAACCAGTAGAAAAAATGTAAACTTTCATGTATCACACAAACAACATACAAGAAGGCAACAAGCACAAAAGGAATTTCATATTTATACATGTAGAAGGAAGGCTTTTTTTCATTTCCAAGTCCTACAGGAAGGGCTTCCATGTATATACAACCGCAAACAATGTTCATCATATCCCCTATATTCAATTACAATAAGTTACATATTAGATCAGATTATTTAATGTTCTTCACATGTGTGGAAAAATATAAGGGATAGCTACAAAAAAATGAATCAACTTGGCACTCTTCACATGTTATTTTGGCGCTCTTCATAGTCCTTTTTGTAATTAAAAAGAATAAATTTGTAATAAGCAAATTAAATACAAATACACTATAAACAAATAAATATGATAATGAAAGATGATGATGAGAATGATACAATTTTATTAATGAAATTGTATGATTCTCATAATGACAAGTTCATATTGGTATGTCAAGAGCATTAGTGCTTCTATAACTACAAAAATTATAAAGAACATATAAGAAGGCAACAAGCACAAAAGGAATATCATATTAATACCTATAGAAGGAATGCATTTTTTTCTTTTTCCAAGACCTATAAGAAGGGATTGCATGTATCTGCATCCTCCAACTATGTTCATCCAATCCTCTATGCTAGTATACAAATGCAATGTTGAACGAGAGCATGTGTACTACATAACATAATTACTGTAGATCTAATGTACTATATATGTTCAAAAACTATATTGCATTTTGTAGCAAGCAACAAATTAAATAATACTAGCTGGCCTCTTCACAAACTCTTCACACTTATGAACATATGGTCTATTTAGCACTCATTGCAAGTTTGTGATATGTGTGGTGGTGTTGATTGGCCAAAATTATCACTACTTGCTTTAAATTCAATGTATTACGTGTAGACCATATGTTTATGAGCTACATTTAACTTGAAGCAAGCATGAATATACTGGCCTACCCACACTACCATATATATCACAAATGGGACACTTCTTAAGTCATGAATATGTAGTCTTGTGAAGATTTCCATTACAGGATGTAAGAAAAAAAGTGAACTTTCAATAAGGGTTTCAATAAAGAAGGAAAAGGAGTATCGATGGTTTATGAGAGACAATGATTAAAAATTCTATGCAAGTAAAGATAATGAAAGAAAACACTAACATAATGTGAAAGCAAAGCATTTATCAAGGGTTTGCAAAAACCAATTATTTTTACCGAAAGCAAGAGTAAAATGGATTGACAGAGAGGGAGAACCCAACAAAAAGGAATACCAAGCTATCTTGATGGCGGAGAGAGGGATATCTCAGCATCTAGAGGCAACAAAATCAAAACTACATTAAAATATTATAACTGTTAGATATGACTAGTTTTGATTATGCCAAATATATGTGCTAAATATTAAGAGTAAAAAGTTTACATAATATATTTATTTTATACATTGACTAATTACTATGTTTAATATAAAATATATTATAGATTAGTCAAGAAAAGGAAAAATATATCAAGTTGTATTGATAAGAATGATTAAGAAGAAGAAGAAGAAGAAGAAGAAGAAAGAAATTACAGACATTCATCAAGAAAGCTAGGAGCTATCAAAAGGATTTTGGAAAATAACCAATAAGAAGAAGAAAAGAGATTCAAGAAAGAAGAACTTGCAAAGATCTAATGGGACTATTAAGATTCAAGCTGTTAGATGTAATATTGGAAGTCTCTATGATCAAGTTTGACGTTGGAATGGTTTAATTGGAAGCAAAAGTGTCTTATATCAGAGTCATATCAACCCCACGCGAGTCATGCTTCATTTTGGCATTTTCAAGGCTGATCACTTGAGTGAAATACAATATCATTCTAGTGAATTCTTCAGGACTCTAGTGATCTCTTCAGAATCCCTAGGGTGATGCTCAAAAGTGTAATGCTCTATTTTCTTGCAGCATGATAGAGGCTTGGTATTATGGACATAACTCACAAAATACATATTAGATTGAGATGAAACTAACACCATATGAAACCAGACTCCAAATGCGTCATTTTGACACCAAGATCAATTCAAAAGAAGCTCAGATGAAGGAGATATGAATTTTCCAAAATGCCACTCAAATCACCATTATATTCAATAACATCTTCGGTATTTTGGACATAACTCTCAAACTACAAATCTGATTGAGTTGAAACTAGTGACATATGAAAATATACTTAAAGAGCATTCCATAGATAGTCTTAGGTCATATTTTGAGTTATATGCTAAGAGCTATGGCTTTTAGAAGTTGACTCTTGTGAATTCAGACACTATTTAGTATAGTAGTCACTCTTGAGATTATAACTTGCAAAGTACAATGAGTTTGAAGCTGATTCTTTATGCATTTGAATGTAGATTATAAGAGCTTTCCAATGACAGGTTATTTTCTATATTTAAAGTCAAAATTAACAGATCATGTCTAATGAGAATTCCAATTGACTGTACACGCTCTCATAAGTTTTGCACATAAACTTATCCACAAATTGAAGTTCTCACAAGAACTTGAGTTTTAGATGAAAACTTGAGCTATAGTCCAATATAAACTGAGTTTGTGGGAATCACTCAAGTTCTAAAAGCTAGAACACTCGAGTATGGATTCACACTCTTACAAGTGTTAGACAAACACTAGTTAAGCAACTGAAATTCCACTGATGCACTCGAGTTCCTATGATGCACTTGAGTTTTGTTGGTAATTGCATTTGAGTGTTGGTAGAAAGTGCAACCCGCACTTCCAATACACTTCATGCACTTCCAGTGAATTCTCAGTGCACTCGAGTGAACACTAGAATTACTTGAAGTAATTATTAATAAAGGCATATCACTCCTAGTGAATTCACAACGCACTTGAGTGATGTGATATAAATGATAGTGCACTTCCAGTGATATGGGCTAACACTCAAATGAAGCACACTAGAATGCAATATCACTCGAGTGATACAAAAATATGACAGAACACTTCCAGCACTAGTTTTTTCAGAAAATAGAGCAACACTATGTAACTTCTAAAAATCATAGGAATGATAGCATAACTCATTTTTTCTTGCTTCTAATCACTCTAACACTTTATTGTATTAGTGTTTGATGTATTATTACAGAAAAATAATAAAGACATCATGTAGTGAGGAAAAACTACTTTACAGAGTGTAAGGAGCATCTGATGTAACGGATAGTTTTTCAAACATGCTCAATGGCCAAACGAAGCAATGGGACTCAATGGGTACGTTACAATACTCACAACGGTCATATCCTACTCAACTATAAATATAGGAGATTCAAGCAGAGTATAACAATGACCTGAGAAAAATAACGCCAATATGCGATATAATGAATCCTTTTCCTCAACCCCAATTATCTCTGTTATTCTTTCTTCTATATTACTAACCATTGAGAGAGTGATTATTTGTTCTTTAGTGTTCATTATATCTACTCTATGAGAGAATCTTTATTCACTTCAAAACTATATTTCTGAATAGATCTCAAGGTAAAGGGACCTTGAGAGGGTTGATATTCTTATGGGGGAAGTTGTAGAGAGAATTACCGGTAATACTTTCTGCTCGTAAGACTTACAAGATGCAAGTAGTAGAGAACGTTGCTGATCATAAGACTTATAAGGGTGCAAGCAAGAGAGAACGTTGCTGCTCGTAAGACTTGCATGGGTAAGTAGGAGAGGAAGGTCTTTGGGAATACTTTGCTTGTAAGACTTGCCATAAGGGATAGTATCTCTGAGAGAGATTTGTAAAAGGCTTCACAAGTGCCCGGCTAAACTTGTCAGTTTGTAAAAGTTCTTCTTGTGCTCGAATTAAATAAGAAGATAGTGGATTTGAAAATCTTAGGAGGAGCCTGGGGACTAGACATGGGTCATCACATATTGGACCAAACCAGGATAAATCACAGTTTGCATATTCTCTTACCTAACCTCTTATATTTCCAGCATATACTATTTAATCTAACTGTTGATTTATAATTCATTACTTTTATACTTATTACTTTTACACCTAATTCACCCCCTTTAGGGTATCAGCCAGTTCTAACAATAACAATGGGGGTCTTAAAACTCAGACCTTCAGAAGATCATCATCACTCTAGGAGACTCGTCATGCCTAGCCAAATAGTCAATGATGTCGTTCAATATCACCGTCAACTCCTCCAGTCATTCAAAGAAGCAATCTTGCCTTGCCATGACCTCCAGAATAGTGTCTTAGAGGTGAAAGATGGCCTCAGTGAATTTCTTCAAGGTCAAAGGTAGAGGGGGATGTAAAGAGAAACCATCAATGGCTATCATTAGGGGAAGAGAGGGAAATACTGCCTCTTTGATCTTTCCATTGAAAGTGTTGCCGCTCAAGAAGAAAAAGAGAACTAGAAAGGAACTTTTAAATTTGAACTTCAAAACTAAAGGTACCATGGTATTTATAATAGACACTTTGGAGTAAGATGAAATGAATATGACTTTGAAGAGGTATGGAGATACGAATCAAAGTCCTAAGAACTTGTAAGAGCACAAGATGCTAGACCGACCTGCTATGAGAAAGTTACATGGATCAAATCATAAGCTTGTCTTATGTATAACCACATCACTATGCCTTTTTGACTTAAGATTATCATGGATTCCTACATAAGAGTCGATCAGCTTTGACCTAGTCAAAAGTCACCTTTAATCGAGTAATGATAAAGGCTATGTTTGGGCAGTTTTCATGTAGAGGAATGTGAATGATCAAGATGGAATTTGTCCCTCACATTAGTAGAGAGATATTACTGGGCCCCTCAATAAGTGAATCTGAGAAATGTATGGTCATACTACGATGGAAAGAAGTTTCCATTTCTATAGTTAGACTACTCAGGGATCAAGAAAGAAATGGTCAAGAATAGGAGGATGACATTCTCTATGCCTCATCCTTGACTGAAATATCATGTGAAAAAAGGGACATGATATGACTGTATGACTGGTTGCATTGGTTTATCAATCCTCATATCAATTGGGTAGTCGTAATGTCTTGCTAGAGGCTGCTTATGACTTGTGGGTTAGTATAGTCATTAGTCCACTGCCAATTTCATATGGGCGTAAAAGGTTACACACAAAAATAACCCAACAATAGCTATAGTGTCCAGATTCATTGAATCTAAGATATGTCTAGATTAATTAATGTAATTGTTAATCTAGGGTAGACAAATATGTGTGTGTGTGTGTGTGTGTGTGTGTGTGTATGTATATATTATATATGATAACATTATTATATAGTGTTAGTTTTAAATTCAACTTTATCTAATAATTAAATTTAATAACTAACATGATAAAGATATAATATCTTAAATTTAACTTATAAAAATAAATTAAATCTATTTCCATTGGCTCTTTATTCATATTAATTAAATAAGTTAAATTAAAACTGTTGGACTGATTTAATTAAACCATATTTATTTGATTTGCTTATCAAAACACAATTAAGTGTTAATTGATATAATATTAATTTCAAAATTAATTAAGATTAATTTTAAAGTTCAATATTTATCATAAAATAGAAAGCCCGGACTAATATTTAAAGGGTGAGATAAGGTTTTCTACGAATGATGAAAGATAGATAGAGAGACGTGAGAAAAGAAAACTATGGAGAGGGATGTTGGTAGCGATAGCACGCTATTCGTGTTGGATTCCTATTTGTGTTGATGCTGGTAGAGCAGTTGATTTGAGTTGTTAGCTCCTTGAGATCAAAAAGAAAGACTGAACATATAAGAATTGTATGTTTCTCTACTACTCAACTTAAATGTCGTTAATAGATCCACAGTAGGGATTGAAAACTTTTGAATTTTAATTTTCCACTGTGCCTATCAATCCCAATAGTGGTATCAAAGCCTAGTTAATTGTGCAGTTAAGTTGATTTTGAGTGATATATTGTTGTATATATGGTTTCATTTCGAAGGGTTTGAGTGCTTATAGTTGTATATATGATATATAAGTTGTATGTGATATATTGCTTTGGATTCGATTGATAGTGATTAATCGAGATTGATGGTGGTTAATTGAGATTGATGGAATCCAAGAAAGCCAATTGTGATTAATGGGATTAATCGCCACAAAAAAATCTCAACAAGCCATACTAATATCAAAGCGGGACCGTCGTGGCTAACTATTCATAAGCCATACTAATATCATAGTAACAATACTAAATTAGAATACCTCTATCTTTCTAGTATTAATAAGATCATTCTCATTAAAAGTTGGGATCACTCTTAATTTCAATAAAGAATTAGCGGGACTACCGGGGCTAACTTTTCGTAGCATGACATAATCATAACATTTATTGCTTTTCATATTGTATGAATTGTTATTTGTTGTGGTTTTAATTTCTAAAATTCTTTGGGTATGGTGAACAACATGGCTCTAGTTTTACAAGAGTTGTAAATTTTTTAAATATCACCTGCGTGACGTGCCTTCCTCTACATAGTATGGATGTACATTCTCTTCTCATCTCACTCCCCTCGTATATTTAAATGAGGTTTCTCAATATATTTTCTTTTCTTAATATACAGGCCCTCTCATTGGCTTGAGAGGACTTAGGTTAGGTGAGCCATATTGTGTTATGTTTAAAATTATGTTTCTTTTGATTAGATCATTACATACATATTTTACATATATATGTATATTTGTATGAGATACAACCGCGATATATGTATTCATATAAACAAAATAATTAATTAAGCCCTCTAAATGAAATCTTAAGTCATAATGCCGTCAATTAATGAATACTTGTCAAAACCTAGATCGCTCAATTGTAGGTTCCACCAAAGTGGATGCATTTGAGTTAATTGGTGAGACAAGCGTGCGTAATGGTACTACTCACAAAGTTTCATTATTGTTTTGACTTAATTGAGAATAACAAAATTGTTTTAGATCTCAAGGCATTAGATGGGATTAAACATGTTAGATCATATGATGATCAAATCTTATAAAGATACAAGAGTTACATGTGATGTAATTGGCAAAGAGGTTACCTATAATAAGTTGATTTAAGAGTCCTGCCAAAGCAGGCTTAAATTTAAGCAAAATATGGATCTTAGCCCATTAATTATTATGCTGAGGGTTGTTAATTTAGTGGGAGATTACTAAACAAGTTTGCATATTTTATTGTAGAATCATGTCGACTAGTAATATTGCTACACTAGGACAAACTCAATAGACCAAACTTTCTTGACTAGTTCAGAAACTTGAGAATTATTTTTAAGTAGGAAAGAAAAGCATATATCCTAGATCAACCTATTTCTGAGAAGCCTGTATCCAATACTCCCAGAGCTCAGAAGATGCTTACACGAAGCATAAGGAAGACTATATGGATATAGGTTGCTTGATGCTTGCCACCATGGTTCCAGAGCTCTAAAGAAATCTGGAACTTATGAAGGCTCATGAGATGATTGTGTATCTTGAAAGAGGCAAGCTTCACCCAAGAGGGGGTAAATTGGGTGATGTGATAAATTTTTTGCTTAATGTGGTGATATGAAAATAGTTGAAAATAGAGTAGAGTTGAGAAGATTAGAACACTGAGAATTATACTAGTTCGGCCTAAAAACCAGGCCTACGTCCAGTCCTCAGAGATCAAGACCTCCTGAGATTTTCACTATTCTTACAATATTCAATAGGCTCTCAGAATGCCACAAAACAACAATTGTCCTCGAATAGACTACGAGCAGAAATATTCTCACACTAAGAAATTTCTCTCCCCCTTACAATAAGTCTTATATGCAGAAAAACAACCTATGACCTTTCCCACTTGCTTACGTATACAAGTCTTATGAGAAGCAACGTTCTCTCCCGCTTACACCACTGTAAGTCTTACGAGCAGCAACGTTCTCTACTGCTTGTATCTTATAAGTCTTATGAGTGGAAGGTTTAACTAGGAATTCTCTCAATTGCTTTTCTCGTAAGGATATCTACCCTCTCAAGGTCCCAATACCTTGAGATCAAATGAACACAGAATTTGAAATGTATATAGACTCTCTTACAGAGCAAGTATGATAAACACTGAAGATTATATGAATACAGAGAAAATATGAATAACAGAGACACTTGAATTTGCTTGTGAATTCTTGTGCTTTGTTCTCTTTGACGATTTCTGGGACTCTGTATTTATAGACGTTCATTTTTTCCCGTTTGAATAATGATCATCGTGGAGCGGGGCATGTTACTGTGGAACGGAATGCGCACGTTTGAATACTTTGAATGTGGTAGGTACGTGCTTGTCATGATGTTGTCTGCCGTTGTTTGACTTCCTTTGCGTCTGTTTATTTCAACGTTTATCCTCCTGTATCACACTTATAATACTTTCAAAATGATGTTAAATAATAATAATAAGGGATGATAAGATAAATAAATATCATTAAACCATATTCGGATTTAATGCTGTAAGACTGGTGCATTTTGTCTTCTGGCAGAGTATCACTCGAGCATGGATGGGCTCACTTGAGTGAATGCACATATTTTCTCCTTGTCCTTCAGTTTTATGCTTGCACTCTTACAGGATTTCAGAGAGTTAATTTTCTCACTCGCGAGTGATGTGGGGCCTCACTCGAGCGCAACTCCTTCTGCTCGAGTAGCCTTGCTTATTACACTAGGAGACCCGTCTCTGGACAACACTCGTATACCATTTTAGCAAGAGTGAGATTTTGCACTCGCAGGTGATATGGGCCCTTACTCGAGCACACATACCCCTGCTCGAGTGAGAAGAATATTCTCATGAAATATACTCTCGTTATCAGCACTTGCATCAGAATTTGAGAGAGTTAGATTTCTCACTCGCGAGTGCTGATGTGTCACTCGGGCATACTTGTACTTCTCTGACCTTTATGACTCTCGGCCAAACACTTGCACTCCCTCAATCGCTAGTGCTCGAGTACAAACCATCTTTATGCTCGAGTATTGATTACAATGCTCGAGTGCATCAGTAAGGATGACAGGAATTGCTCTCGGCCAAGCATCGCAGTCCCTCACTCGCATGTGCTCGAGTGAGAAAGAGTCTTCTGCTCGAGTGCTATCTCCAGTGCTCGAGTGCATCAGTAAGCATGATAGTAGTTTGCTCTCGGGCAAACACTTTCTGGCTATCATTCGCATCTGCTCGAGTACAAAAGAGCTCCATGCTCAAGTGCTAGTTCTTGTGCTTGAGTATATCAGTTAAATCTGACAGCAGACTTCACAGAACTTTGCCATATGCATTTGGTAACTTTGTAATCATTCCTTAGTCTTATAAAACTATGATTTGCACACAATTGCCTTTTGTTATCATTAAAACTTGGGATCTAACACATCTGAAGGAAATGTTCCAGTAAGGCAAGAAAGGTATGAGACCACAAAGGCCTTATATTCCTGTAAGATGGATAAAGGTGCTTCAGTTAGTGCTCACATGTTAAAGATAAAAGGCTACATTGATCACCTTAAGAGGCTTGGATTTCCCATTAGCTAAAAGTTAGCTACAGATTTGATCTTGAACTCACATACGGAAGGTTATGACCAGTTTGTTATGAACAACATGGGATGCTTAAAAATGCTAAGCATAACATTAAGAAAAAAGCCCAACACTATTTTGATGGTTTAGAAAGGAAAGGGTATATGAAAATGAAAGGCAAGGGCAAGGGGAAAGGTAATGGCTCAGGTGGTAAGATCAAAGAGTCAAACAAGACCAAAACCAAGCCTATACCTAAGAAGGCAAAGCCTTTAAAGGAAGGAGTATTCTTCTTCTGCAATAAACCTGATTATTGGAAGAGGAATTACAACCTCTACCTCAAAGATCTATAAAAGAGTAAGAAGGATAGCGGTTCTATCTTTTCAGGTATTTGTCTTATAAACATTCTTCTTTCTACTTCCTCTATATGGGTATTAGATACTACATATGGTTCTCACATTTGTACAAATGTGTAGGGTCTTAAGGATAGTAGAAAGCTAAAGAAGGGTGAAGTTGACCTATAGGTTGGAAACAGAGCAAGAGTTGCTACTTTAGCTGTAGGCACTTATATATTAGTTCTGCCTAATAGGCTTTTGTTAGTTTTAAAAAATTACTATTATGTTCCTGATTTGAGTAGTAACATTATTTCTCTTTCTTATTTGGATAAGGAAGGTTATACTTCTATTACTGGAAAGATAAATATTCTATTTATCATAATGTCGTTCTCTATGCTAATGGTGATTTGCATGTTGGGCCTCATATATTAAATTTGGAACATCCTAATAGTGAAAATATCTATAACGTAACTATCAAAAGGATCAAGTCAAACGATTTGAATCCCACATACCTATGGCATTATCGTCTAGGCCATATAAATGAGAAACATATTTCTAAACTTCATCAAGATGAATTTCTTAACTTATTTGATTTTGAATCATATGATCATGTGAATCTTACTTATTAGTAAAGATGGAAAAGCACCTTTTACTAGCCATAGGAGAGGGCTACTGATTTTTAGGCCTCATACATACAGATGTATGTGGACCACTGAATACAGTTGCTAGAAGAGGTTATATGCACTTTATTATATTTACAGATGACTTTAGTAGAAATAGATATATCTATCAAATGAAACATAAAAATGAATCTTTTGATATGTTCAAGATATTCTAAAATTAAGTACAAAACCAACTTGGTAAAATCATTAAAGCACTTCGATCTGACCGAGATGGTGAATATTTGAGCCAAGAGTTCATTGACCATCTTAGGAGTTATGGGATAATTTCATAATTGACTCCTCTAGGAATACCAAGATAGAATCGTGTTTTTAAACAGAGAAATCAAACACTATTAGACTGGTTTGATCTATGATGAGTTAAATAAATCTTCCACCGTCCTTTTGGGGCCATGCCCTAGAGATAGCTGTGTTCACACTAAATCGTGTTCAATCTAAGGCAATTGAAAAGACACCATATGAGATATGAACTGGAAAGAAACCTAGTTTATCTTTTTTCAAAATTTGGGGCTATAAGGTATATAGTAAGTAACAAGCCTCAGATAAATCAATGCCCAGATCCTCAAAGTGCCTTTTCATAGGGTATCCTAAGGAAACAAAGGGATACTATGTCAATAATCCCACCGATAACAAAGTATTTGCTATTCAAAATAGTATGTTTCTAGAAAGAAAGTTTATCTAAAAAAGAACCAGTAGGAGCAAGGTACATCTCAAAGAAGTTCAAGAGTCACAAGATAGCACAGAACCATAAATAGAAAACAGAGAAGACTCACAACAAGTTGCTAAGCCTCCTCAAGTAACACAAGGTCCATGAAGATCTAATAGGACATGCCATCAGCCTCAGAGATATGGATTTCTGATTACTAAAAGCCGTGATATGTTGCTCGTTGAGAAAAATAAGGCAACTTGCTCCTTAGAAGCCATAGTGGGACCAAATTTTAAGAAATGGCTAAATGCCATAAAGTCTGAAATACAATCTATATACAACAATCAGGTATGGACTTTAGTTGATCTACCTGAAGGTCTAAAAAATTTCAGGTGCAAATGGGTTTTCAAGGAGAAAACGGATATGGATGGCAATGTAAATATCTTCAAGGCATGACTAGTTGCAAAAGGATTAACTCAAACTCATAATGTGGACTATGATGAAACCTTTTCCTTAGTTGTAATGGCCAAATCAATCAAAATCCTTCTTACCATTATAGCATATTATGATTATGAAATATGGCAGATGAGCGTTAAAATAGGCTTCCTTATGGATAACTGCTTGATGATGTATACATGGCACAACCTAAAGGCTTTATGCATTTAAAGGACTTTGGTAAAGTTTGCAAGCTTTAAAGATCCATTTATGGATTGAAGCAAGGATCTCGAAGTTGGAATCATCATTTTAATAAAGTAGTAAAAGAGTTTGTATTCATTCTAAACATCAATAAACCTTGTGTTTACAAGATTAGTGGGAGCACAATTGTTTTTCTAGTACTTTATGTAGATGACATCCTACTCATTGGGAATGACATTCCTACCTTGTAGAGTGTCAAGTCTTGGTTTGGAAAGTCTTTCTCGATGAAAGACTTAGGTGAAGCCACCTACATCCTAAGGATTAGGATCTATAGAGATGATCTAAGAGAATAATAGGCCTAAGTCAGAGCACATACATAGATAAGATACTGCATAGTTTTAATATCCAGGATACAAAAAGGGGTTATATGCCCATGTCTCATGGCATCCATCTTAGCAAGGATCTCTATCTTAGTACACCCTGTTAGAACCAGTTGACACCAAAAGAGGGTGAATTCGGTGTAAGATAAAAAATTAAGAACTTTGAAAACCTTTTCGCATCTTAATAAAAGCAGTAACTATGAAAGTAATGAAACATAAATTAACAGTTCGATATTTAAATTATATATACTGAAAATATAAGAGCCTTGGGAAGAGAATATGCAAACTGTGATTTATCCTGGTTTGGTCCAATCTATGATAACCTACATCCAGTCCTTAGGCTCCTCCTTAGATTTTCAATCCACTATCCCCTTGTTTAATTCAAGCATAAGAGAAGCCTCTACAATCCCACAAGTTTAGCCTAGCACTTGCGAAGCCTTTTACAGATCTCTCACTAAGATACTCCCTCTTTCACACTGTAAGATTATAGTTGAGTTACTCCCCGTTACACACCATAAGGATACAAGTTTAATTATGAAAGACTATAATCGATCTTCTCTCTCATAATACATAAGATGAATACTGAAGCATAATAAAAACAATTACTCTCTCAAAGATAATTGATATCAAAACTATAGAATAACAGAAAGTGTTTCAGCTAAAGTGAATGACTCATAATTATAGTATGTTGGCGTAGTTGAGCTCTTGTTGTTGTTTTCAACTTTGAATGCTCTTCTATTTATAGTTGATGAATACTGATGACCATTTAAGCATTTCAACTTGTCTGTTAGAGTACCATTGCTTTGTTTGATCATTCTTCATATTTGAAAAACTAGCCATTATGTTCAGTGGACGTTTCACTTTCGTAAAGTTACCTTTTGTCTCTTCACATCATCTCTTCATTGTATTCCTAGATAATTATATTAAACACAATACAATGAAGTGTTAGAGTGATTAGAAGCAAGAAGAGTAAGTTACACAATCATTTCTATAATTTTCCAAAATTACGATACGTTGTCTGTCTCATCACTCGAGTGGTCACTCGAGTTGTAATGCTCTAAAATATTATTAAGGGCTAATGACACCAAAAGTAAATGTAATTAATGTTAAACAAACACCTTTAGAGAATACAATGTGAATTATGAACAAAGTGACAGTAACCAATGCCCTAACCCTGTATTTAAGCTTAATTATGGTGTTAAAGCCTAAATTGAATCAAAATTGAGGGGAGGGCATATGGCATGAAGAAAGGGAAGTATATAATGTGCTTAATGGTGATTTAATAGGAATTGACATAGCCAAGGGCAAAATGTGAATAAAGAAATTTATCGGCCAATTAGTCAGCAACTGAAGAAGCAATTGACTTTCAACTAAAAGAGTAAGTAGTGTGACTAAATGGCTAAGTGAAATAGTTAGTGTGACCATGTAATTATATGCTTTATGAGAGGGCACAAAAGTTTGACACATGGCACCATAAGAATGAGTCAAAAAGTCCAAGCAATTATTTTATTCAACTCTTCCCTCTCCCTCTCACTTTTATAGTTAGCCAAAGAGCATGGGAGGCAAGGAAAAATTGATCCATTTTCATCTCATAAACTCTCTCTCCAGCTCTCTCAAGTCGTCCACTGTGGGGAGGAAAAAGAAAGGAAATTCTTAAGAAGGTGAGATTTCTTCTTGAGTTTTGGCCATATAGATGACCTCAAATGCCAAAAACCTCTTCTCTAATCTTGATCATCCTGATGAGAGCTTTATTTGTATGGTTTTAATTTTCAAGAGGAGGTGTTTTGTGAAATCAAGAAAACTTAAGGATGGTGAAGCAAATAACAAGTTAGAGAAGTGAAGGAGGTGAGCAAAAGAAACCTTTTGATATATATATTGTGGTCATTGGTTGAGTATTTTAACTTGTGGATTTTTTCCCTATTTTCATGTAATTGGGTGTTAAAGGGTTCATGATGTTTTGATTGTGAAAATGGTGTCTTTTGTTGTGTTTTGGACAATAGAAGTGGTTTGGAGTCTTGAATATGGAGTTTGACAATTTTATGGTTGCATTGAAATGTGCCAAAAATAGAACATGTTAAAGGAATGAGAATTTTGTTTTTTTGTTGCTCCCATTGGATTCCATATGAAAATTTGTGTGGGAATAGTGTTGGTCGTGAAATTTGGACCATTGGAAACATTTGCTGGTAAAACTGGAAAATGTTGTCGGTGAAAACTCTATGTAGGCAGTCAATTTGCATGGCAGTTTTGAATGCATAAATGGTGTTTAAGAATTCTGAAACTTTCTAGTTGAATAGAGGATGTGTTAAGCTTCAAAATGGCTACATGGTAGGTGTCATTTTAATGTGTGTGTTGGAAGTTATGTATTTTCAAAGTTAAAGGTTCAAATTGGAATCAATTTTGGAATAGTATAGACATTTGTTGAATTCTGTATTTTTGTGGCTGTAGATGGAAGTGATTCATATTTTTCATATAAAGAGGACTTAAAAAGCTTTAATTAGGACTTGGGATTACTTAGCTTCAATTTTTCTAGATTTAGTTATGATTTTTGGAAGTTCAGTCAAGAAGCAGGAAGTTCCTTGGTCGTAGCCTGAAAGTATCGGACCTGCTTTTGGCTACAGCCAAAATACTCTTGTCCACAGCCAAAAACCTTCTGACCTATTTTTGGTCACAGTCGAAGACTCTTGGCCGCAGCCAAAAACCCTCTGACCTATTTTTTGCCGCATCTAAAGAATTTCTTGGCCACGGCCAACCCTTAATTTCAGTACCTTACATTTTTGAACGATGGTAATGGGTCTAGTTCTTCCCAAACCCTTTAGGCTTTTGTTTAAGCTTCTAGAAGCTACCTAAAGGTCTTAAATGATAACCAACCCTAAGTCTTTTGGTGTTGATTGAGAATTGAAATAGGGAATAACTTGTCATCCTTGCTTATAATTTATACGATTTGACATCTGTGTAAGAGGCAAGCTTCACCCAAGAGGGGGGTGAATTGGGTGATGTTATAAATTTTTCGTTTGAGATGGTGATATGTAAATATAGTGAATAGAGTAGAGTAGAAAAGATTTAAACACAGAGAGTTATACTGGTTCGGCCTAACAACAATGCCTACGTCCAGTCCTCAGAGATCAAGACCTACTGAGCTTTTCACAATATCTCCAAGATTCAATGGGCTCTCAGAACGCCACAAAACAACAATTGTCCTTGAATGGACTACGAGCAGAAATATTCTCTCAACAAGAAACTTCTCTCCCCCTTACGACAAGTCTTATGTGCAGAGAAACAACCTATGACTCTTCTCATTTGCTTATGTATACAAGACTTATGAGCAGCAACGTTTTCTTCCGCTTACACCACTGTAAGTCTTATGAACAACAACGTTCTCTCCTACTTGTATCTTATAAGGCTTATGAGTGAAAGACACTACAAGGATTTCTCTCAACTGCTTCTCTCGTAAGGAATAACTACCCTCTCAAGATCCCAATATCTTGAGATCACACAAATATAGTATTTTGAGTTTGTATGAAGACTCTCTTACAGAGTAAATGGATAAACACTGAAGATCAAAAGTGTATACAGAGAAATTAGATGAAGAACAGAGAATTGATATGAGCTTGTGAATTCTTGTGCTACTTCGTTCTCTGCGTATGTGTATGTCTATATTTGTTCTCCTTGAATTTCTGTATATATAGAGCCTCCTCAGTTTTTGCCCGTTTGAACACTCAATATTGGAGGAGCGGGTCTTTTGAAAATATTGGCAGGCACGTGCATGTTGAAATGGAATAAACTGAGTGCGGTAGGTGCCAGCGTGTTTATAATCATCTTGTCTGCCGTTGTATCAATTTTCTCATGTGGCTCAATTCAAACGTTCATATTCCTGTATCATCCTCTTAAAACATTCAAAACAATGTTAAACAAAGATAAAAAGTAATGATGATATGAATTAATAACAATAAACTATATTCGTAATGAACGTTGTGATACTTAGCATTTTCTGTGGTTAAACAGGGCATCACTCGAGCATGAAAGTCTCACCTCGAGTGATCTCCTATTTTCCTTCATAAGCCTCTGTTATCGGGTTGTGCTTGCATGGAAAAATAGAGAGAAAATATCTTCACTCGCGGGTGAAGAAAGGTCTCACTCGAGCACAAAATCTCTGCTCGAGTGATCTTTGTACTTTACACAGGGAATGTCTTCTCGGGTCATCACTCGCATACCATTTTGACAAGAGTGAGAATTTGCACTCGCGAGTGATATGGACCCTCACTCGAGCACACTTACCTCTGCTCGAGTGAGAAGCATATTCTCAAGGAATATGCTCTCTAAACCATCACTCGCACCAGAATTCCAGAGGGATAGAATTTTCACTCGCGAGTGATTTTGGCCCTCACTCGAGCACACTTACCTCTGCTCGAGTGAGAAGCATATTCTCAAGGAATATGCTCTCTTGAACAAGCACTCGCATCTGAATTGGAGAGGGATGAAAATATTACTCGCAAGCATGGACGAGTCACTCCAAGCATGGATGAGTGTGCTCGAGCACACTTGTACTTTTCTGAACTTCAAGACTCTCGGCCAAGTACTCGCAGTGCCTTTCTCGAGTGAATGATGGAAGCATACCTTAACTTGCTCTCGGCCAAGCACTCGCATGCCTTGCTCGAGTGAGGAGAGGAAGCATGCCATTACTTGCTCTCGGCCAAGCACTCGCATGCCCTCACTCGCATACGTGCTCGAGTGAGAATGACTTTACTGCTCGAGTGCATCCCTTGTGCTTCAAGTGATCCATTGAATATAAAGGGAGAATCCCTCTCGGGTACTCACTTCCTGGCTTTCTCTCACACCTGCTCGAGTACAGAAGTGATTTGTGCTCGAGTGCAGATTTCATGCTCGAGCACTCAAGTGCAATTTCACAGCAGATATCAGCAAACTTCAAATATGCATTTGGTGACTTGGAATCTTTTCTTAACCTTCTAAAAACATGTTTTACACATACTTGAATTATTGTTATCATCAAAACTTGGGATCTAACAATCTGCCTTGAGCATAAGAAACCGGTGCCTGAGCAGGAACAAAAAGAACAAGGTAGTGACTCTTTCTCTTGTATCCTGTATAATGCTTGCATGTTTGTGCTTATCATTGAATTGTGATGAACGTGAATGCTGCTGTTATGTCATTGTGAAATTGCGATAAACATGAATGTTGTTGTTTAGGCCATTTTGAACACAGCGAAAGTTGTCGTAATGCCACGGAAGCAAATATGGCGAAAGCTGTTGTTTTATATGCAGTTGTGAACACAGTGAAAGCTGTCATAATGCCGTGCAAGTGAATACGATGAAAGTTGTTGTTGTTTATGCTGTTGTGAACACAGTGAAAGCCGTTGTGATGTTGTGAAGTGAATATGGGGAAAGTTGTTATTGTTTATGCGATTGTGAATACAGTGAAAGTTGTCATTTTGTGGCTTACGAGTCATGCATCAATGTGGTAGCTGAATACAGTAAAAGCTGTTGTGACACTCGTCATACATCAATGTGGAAACTGTTGTGAATGTTGTTGAGAATTTGCCACTGAGAATATTATCGTTATTGTGAATGTTGTTGTATTGTTGCTTTGTGATAATTGCTTACATGCCTTGTTTATTATATATCATATGATTGAAACTGTTACTACTAAGATTCCTATGAATCTCATTCTTTTTATTACTAACCTACAGCTAGGGCAAACAAATAAAAGGAGAAGCTGGTATACAAGGACGGTTAAAGTTCGTGGCTAGGAGATTAGTTTTATGTTAGTTATCAAATGTTAGGATAATTATATATGCAAATGTAGATCAATGTAGTAGACTTATGTAGATATCTGTAATCCCTGTTGAAAATGGGCGAATATACCCTGTAGGCTCTTATAGTTAATGATTGAAACCCGAGTGTTTATCGGGAATTTGTTTAGGCACTCTGATATTTACGAATAGAGCCAAACTATATAGGCCAAATAAATTTGAAAAGTGGAAGTAAGACCATATTTAATATATTGTGAAAAGTTTTGAAAAACCCACTTTATCATAGAACCAAATCCTGTCTTGAAGTCAGGACCTTTCATGATTTTGAAATTGTTCGTTGGTCTCTCATTCAATATATGACATGTTTTTGAATCATATTATTGGTTGTGAGGGTAGGGGGTTACATAAGTGATCTTAGGTGATTCACTCGAGTAATCCCCTTCAAAATCTGGCAAAGAGCATCAGATTCATTTTCCAAGTTCATCACTCGAGTGGTCACGCGAGTGCTCTTAAGACATCACTCGAGTGATCTATCCATTTTAAATTCAAATATGGTAAATGGCCTATCATTAGAAAGCTTTTGCCATCTACATTCCAATGCAACAAGAATCAACTCCAAACTTATTGTATTCTGAAAGTTATGTTCCTAGTAGTGACTACTGCACTAGATAGTCTCTGAATTCACAAGTGTCAACTTCCATAAGACATAACTCTTACCATATAACTCCAAATATGACCCTTGACCTATCCATAGAAAGCTATTTAAGTCTAGTTCCATATCCAACGAGTTCAGCTCAATTCGACAATTAATTTGAGAGTTATGTCCAAAATACTGAAGCTGTTTTGGAATATGACGCTGATTTGAATGGCATCTTCCAAAGATTATATCTCTCTCATATATACTCCTTTGAAAGTGATTCTAGTGTTTATTTGACATGTTAGGAGTCTAGTTTCATATAAAACTGGTTTCAGATCAATTTGATGTGTGGTTAAAGAGATATGTCCAAAATACCGGACCTCTGTCATGCTGCACAAAAACAGAGTATAACAGAATGCTCATTACCTAAGTGATCACTTGAGTGATGCCTTTCAAAACCTGGTAGGCAACACCTTAAGGAAGTTTCATAACTTTCATATAAGCTATCTTAGCTTCTAATTGACTCATTCCAACCTATATATGATCATAGAAACCTCCGGTATCACTTCTAAGAGCTTAAATCTTGATGTACTCATTAGATCTTGCAAGTTCTTCTTTCTTCAATCTCTTTCTTCTTGTTTTTCCTCTTGATGATCATTCTTCATAACCCAACTAGATATCTTCTTTCTTTGCTTGACTAATCTATAAGATATTTGACATTAAACATAGTAGTTAGTCAATACATTAGATAAATACATTGTACAAATTTTTTTCTCTTAATATTTAGCATCTATATTTTACATCATCAAAACTAATCATGTCTAGCACACTTGTTCAGCGAGATCGCATGAGAAAGGTTCCATATACCTCAACCATTGGATCCATCATGTATTCCATACTTAGGTGATTTCATCTCATTAGAGAAATTGTAACACCCTAAATTTTGTATTCACCAAATATATTGTAATTATTTGGGAAATTCAATAAAATGATAGATATTCATGAATTTGGACTTTATGAATTTTATAAATGTTTATATTCAAGAGAAATTGAGCAAAAATAATTATGGAATTAATGTGGGTAGTTTAAAAAGCCCAATATTAAAGTCCAGAAATGGAGAAATTATTGAGAAAATATTTGGTCCAAAAATATATGGAACTTGGCCAGATAAAAAGAAGAAAAGAAGTTAGATTAAAAAGGTAATGGGAAAATCATAATTTCACCAAAATACACAAAATTAATTATTTTATGATTAATTGAAGTTTATTTCAATTAACTAAGTAAAATAAAGGGAAAAATGTATTTGGAATATTTTGGTCAATTAAATATGAATTTATGGAAAATTTGGGCAAAAAGTATAATTTTGACCAAAATTGAGACTTTACATGTGTACGTAACTGAACAAGTTGTGAAGCCAATTGAAACCAAAGAAAGGGAGGGACCCTTAGGTGTCTACTATATGTGACATGAAGAAGGAAATATTAGTTTGGCTTAGTGAGCCAAGTTGCATGTGTATAGGTTTATGGACATAAAAAGTGATTTTTGAAATTTTGAAAGAATTATTAAATAAATAAAATATGACATAAGCTAATAAAATAAAGCATAATCTCTTCCCTTCATTTGCCCAAACCGATGTGAAACAGCTAAAACAAAAGCTTACAAAGGTAGGTACTTTCTTCGGTAAATTGGTTCCTAACGCGCATAACTCCCTTCCTAAGCTACTCTTCTATGTGGATTAACGTTTTGAAGCACAAATTTTAATCTTGGGAGCTAGGGTTTTTCAACCAAGTCAAGAAAAGCCAGAGGTAACTTCCAAACTTTTGTATATTGACTATTATGGCTGTTGTGGACAATTTAATCAGTGACATTTTGCTAGATTGTCTTTGTTTGTAAAATTTGGAAATGACATGGCCTAAAGGTTATATTGCCAAAATTTGGTTTAAATGATAGTTGTAACTTAATGTAATAGTTAATAAAGTAGTTAGGAGTAGAAAAGAACACATATGCGAAGCCGAAATAGCAAAACCCCAATTTTCCCTAAAGTATTTATAAATTTTGGCCAAGGCTATTAGAGGGCCTTAGAGTTAGATTATCAATGATTTAATGGTTCTATTGAGTTCAGAAGGGAAAATTAGGTGGGGTTATAGTTGGTCACTTTTTCAGAAAAGCCCGAAAAAACATAATTACGAAAACACCCCTAAAATCTTGAAATAGGGGCTGTCAAGGGGTATTTTTATAATTTGACAATGAATTTGATAATTCTGAGTCTGAAAATGGATTCTTTCAATGAAAATATGCCAGAATATCCTATGTCAAAATTTCAGAAAAGTACAGCTAGACCAGGTACGACAGGACTAGGCTAGGGTCTCAAGGGCATTTTGGTAAATTTTCACCATAGGCTAATATAACCACAATAAACACTATGGAAGTGTCTAAAATGATACATGGATAGGTTATAACCTATTTCTTGTACATTTATATTTTGGATCGAGTTGGGAGCCTAAGCTTAGCATGTATTATGAGGTGGACGATTTGAAGTAAGAAAAGGGTTTGAGGTAGTAACTTTGTCCTTTATATACTATGTGAATGTTTATATGCTTTGTATATGTCATCTTCTATAATATGTATGATACAAAGTGCACATTGATGAATGGTGCCTACGGGTACACTAATCTACCCAATCATGGACTAAGGTATGGGATGTATAGGGGTTTCAACCGTGATTCGCTCTAAACATATTTCTGACTAAACTGAGTTATGTGTTAGTATGATATATGCATTATCTGGTATTTGGCATATTTATTTATCGCATTTTCTATGAATAATAGTATGTTGCTACTAAGATTCCTTGGAATCTCACCCTCTTTCATAATAACAAAATTCCAACAAGAGTTAGCGGATCCAAGGGAAGGGTAACCAATACGAGTAAATGAGGGTTCGGAAGTCAAGAAGTTGGCTAGTAGTTATATGTGGCCTCTGTTTTGGATATTTTTGTATAAATTGTAAATATTATCAAACCTTGTGGGGATAAATCCTATATATAAACATGTACTCAATATTAGTGAAATGTTACTGTGAATGTTGTGAATGTTATGAATGTTGCTATGTGATGATTGTCAAGTTTTCAAATGTTATAAATGTGAAGAATGTGCTGCTATTATGAATGTTGTTATGTGATAATTGCTTACATGCTTTTTGGAATTATATGTCTTATAAGTGAAATGTTACTATTGAGATTCATATAAATCTCACTCTTTCCAACGACCAATCTACAACCAGGGCAAGCAAATTAAAAGACAAGCAGGTAAACAAGGGCGGTTAGGCCACGCCGATAAAAAATTAGGGGTTTTGTTTATTAGTTATTAAACTTTTGAAGAATTTGTATATGTTGTACTTGATGTAAATATAAGTACATTGTACTAATGGTGGATGGACTAAATGTAGACTTGAGCTTTTGTATGTAACCCTATTAAGGGAACTAAGAATGGTTGATCATGCCCTATAGACCTTATTAGTCTATGAATGCTACCCGAGAGTTCGACGGGAAATTTTGTTAAGTACTCTGATATTAATGAATGGAACAGAACCGAATAAGCCAAATATATTTAAGAAGTAAAGATGAGACCACATCAAACGTGTTCTAAAAAGTTTTTGAAAACCCACTTTATCATGGGGCTGAACCCTGTCTTGAAATTGGGACTTTAAGAAAATTGTAACTTATTCTCTAGTTCCAGTTTAACATTACGACACATTTTTGAACTGTTTTCAAGGCTTTTAGGTAAAGGGGTTACATTTTTTGTATCAGAGCATAATTCTTGGCGATATTAGGATGTTGCTAGAGTTCTTTGTTTCGGTTGATAATTGCTCACCCTTGACTAGTGACTTCTTGTTAGGGATTATGGATAGTAGGGGATCTTTTGGTGTAAATGATGAGCTTCAAATTGTAAATTTGACTAGTTGCATTAAAATATATAAATATGTTCCTGTTGTTTGTTAGTGCATGAGTTTTAAGTGTTAGTGCAAGCGTTTCACCCAAGTGGGGGGTGAATTGGGTGATACCAGAAATTTCGTTGCGTATAAGTAAATTAACTAAATATTTAAAATAGTTTAGAGCAAAGAGAAATATCACCGAAGTGTACACCGGGAGTTATATTGGTTTGGCCATAACCACTTTGACCTATATCCAGTCCTCAGAGTGTCTCTGAGAGTTTCACTATATTCTCTAAGATTCAGTGGGTTCTTGGCACCTCAGTACACAGCAAGTTCCTTTACCTGGACACTTACTCCCCCTTACACATTGTAATCAAATCCCCAACTCAAGGTTCCACAACCTTAAGTTGTCTCAATAACAAATATTAAGTTTGTAATGAAAAAAAAATCTCTCACAGAGCAAATATATAATCACTGAAGTACAATGAATAAGTATAAGAAAACAAAGCACTAAGAGCGTATTGATCAGTATATGTTCGTGTGTTCTTAGTTCTTGTGTCTTCTTTTCTTTTTTTGAATGCTCCATATATATAGATGATTTATAGTGTCGATTGGAAGCAATTCAAACATGTCCATTAGAGTCACGCAGTAATGGTTGACTATTCTTCGAATTTGAAAACTATCCGTTTGCGGTAGGTAGCGGTAGGTGGACGTTCGGACTTTTATTTGACTTTTTACTTCTGGCATGATCTTTCATTGTTTCTCTGCAAATGTACTTAGAATACTAGTGCAATGAAGAGTTAATCATATAGAAAAAAATTTAATAAACATTCAATTAAAAATATAATTTCTTTACTGCCTTACTTGAGTGGCTACTCGAGTGATCATGCTCTTTACTCGAGTAGTCCCTCGAGTAAACCTGTCAAAAATATGGTAGTGGGTAGCTCAACATTTTTCATAAGATATTACTCGGGTAAGACATGGAGTGCAATATATCACAAACCTTGGAAATACCTAATTACTCGAATGGCTACTCGAGTGGCCATGTCTTTCCTTCACAAGTTACTCGGGTGCTGACTCTAGTAATCTGATTACTCGAGTGGTTACTCGAGTGGCCATGTGTTTTCTTCAGAAGTTACTCGAGTGCTCCCTCGAGTGGATTTCAAATAAGTGTGCAGATTACTCGATTCTTCCCCCGAGTAATGTCATTCAAATCTTGGCCGAGAGTTTGCTTACCTGATTACTCGAGTGATCCCTTGAGTAATGGATCAAATAACTCTTCAGATTACTGGAGTACTCCATCGAGTAATGCCTTTTTCTCACATGGTTACTCGAGTGGCTACTCAAGTAAATTGTTGCATTTCTTGGCTGAGAGCTACTGGAAGATTTTTGCCTTGGTTACTCGAGTGATGCCTTTTCAAATCATGTACTCGAGTGGCTACTCGAATAATAGTTTATATAACTTTGCAGATTACTCGAGTGGTCCCTCGAGTAACTTCTTCCAAATTTTGGCAGTGCTTCTCTGGATGAAATTCTCTATGATTACTTGAGTGGCTACTCGAGTAATAGCTTCCCTTACTCGAGTGGTTACTCTAGTAAGTCATCACAAAATTTGTTCATTACTCCAGTGCTTACTTCAAGTAATGCTTTGCCACTTTGTTCAAATTCATTTGTTTGTTATCAAATTCTTTTATATCATTGATCCAATCTGTGTTATCATCAAAACATATGGGATCTAACATTCTCCCCCTTTTTTATGATGACAAAACTTGGTGATTTTGAACAAAGTTTTTGAAATTGATTTTTCAAACATATTCTTCTCAAATACTTTTCATATGAAATCTTTTGTTCAATTTAAACTTGAAAAATCTTTGTGAAATAGCTTATTAAATATCTTTTTAAAGTTTTTGTTCTTATTTATTTGTTCACCTTGCATACACAATCAAAAACTCATTAGTCCCACAAAGCAATATAACTTTAATGAGATTTAACAAATGGCATAAAGAAGAATTCATTACACAATCAAGAATTCTTTACATAATAAAAAAATTAAAACTGCCCAAAAGCCCCGAACACCCAAATCCCAATACATCAACTCAGCCATTCATCACAAAATCACTCAGGCTCTTCTCCCCCTTTTTGTCTTCATCACAAAGGTGGAATCAATCATAAGGAGGAGTAGGTGGCTTGGCTGCTGAGATAGGAGTGATAGGAAATGCAATTGATTCTTATGAACCATCTGAACTTGAAGGATCTGAATATAATGGTTTAGGGCCAGGAAGGTTCATTGGCGGTATCTGAAGATCATCTGGAGGATTCACCGGAGATAATGGGTAAGGAACCAAAGAAGTAATTTCTACTTCCACTGTAGCAACTAGTGAAGACTCAAGCACCTCCTCAGTATGTGTAGGTGATGTAATGGGAGTAAATATGGGCTTTGGCTGAACAGGCTAAGGTGGATCATCAGTGGTGATGTGGATAGGCTCGGATGTGTCAAGGTCAGGCATAGAGAACAAGACATTGCTGGGTACACTCTCAGAGGGTCTATGCTCAGTAGGTATAGAGGTATGGGTTTAGGAATACCAGAAGGACCAGGAATAGAGGAGGCAAATGCCATCGCATCAAGTTTGGCAACAATAGATCTCAGAAGCTCACCCTGGGCACGCTGTTCAGCTAGCAACTCTTCGTGCCTCTTATCCATCCTCTCCACAAGTTGTCCCATCTTCTCATTCATATGGGTTACCAACTCCACATTGGTATTCGTAATGTCAATATGAAAACTCTTCAGAATGTTCTCCATGAATGTTTTCATTGCGGCACCAAAGAAGGATGGAAAAGATGTGTTGGCTGGAGCTGAAGACTATCTATCATCCATTCGACTAGTTGTTGTGTCAGTCTTCTTCTTTTTCTTGGAACTTGCTTCTAGAGGAGTCTTCAGAGGAATCTCAATATTCAACTTTCCAATTTTATTCCTCCCCTCTGGTGCTATCCTCTCAATCGGCTCCATACTCTCCAAGCTCCAAATCTTATTCTTCTTGAGGAATAAGGAAATAAGTTGAGGATAAGGCATTGGAGTAGTTGGTTTTCCTCCATACCTATACCTCTTGATCTCATTGAAGGTATACTCTCCCAAGTTCTTTTGCTCTTTGAGAATCAATGAGGCGAATTTCTTGAAGTCCCTCTCAATGAAATGAGTGAAGTTATTGGATTTGTTCATCATAGCTCTAGAATAGATATACCATAGGACTCTATGAAAATCACTTATATCACTTGGATTGAAATTGAGGGGTCCCACTATCTCACCAGTCTTAGGATAGAGAATATCTGGTTTGAGTCAAGGTTAGGGTAATCATCATAAGGACGGTTCTCTATTCCTAACCAGGTATTGATTCTGCAAGGTGAGATTAGAATTCTCTGCCTTCTAACCTTAGAAGTCATTTCTTCTTTTACAGACTTCCGAACAGGATCATTTATAGGTTTGAGGTTACAAGAAAAATTCTCACAACTTTGGTGCAAAATAGGAGTTTAACAGAGAGCCAAGGCATGTAGGAATCAAGGTAGGGACTCAGATCGAATTTTAATACCTCTTGAAGAACCTTGTAGTCAATGTAATGCATCTTGCACACATTTCTTCTTGTAAAATGACTCAGGTACTTCTGAGATTCCTCAAGCTTGCTTACATTGAATCCCTTTGGAGGAAACATGATTTCTTCATCCCTATCTTCTGTTTGCTTTGAAGATTGCCCTTTCTTTGCTTCCTTAGATTGGAAAGCTTCTTCAAGCACGCCTACCATGACTTTGGTAAGCTTCTTATTAACCTTAAGCTTTTTCAGAGGCTTAGGAGAAAAGGTAAGTGTATCGGATGAATCAGAAGAAGGAGGAGATAGCTCTTTTGTTGATTTACCTTTTCTAGGAGGTGAACTCTTCTTGGATTGAGCTCTTGTGGCAATGGGCTCCTTAATCACAACCCTGTTTACTTTTGGCTTGGTTTGCGTTTTGGTTTTGGATTTAGGTTTAGGAGAAATCTTTCTTTTCTTGGTAGGAGGAGAGGAATGTGAATCAAAGGGTTTATATGGTTTAGAAGACTCAGAAGGAGTGTTAAGATTAGGAGATTTTGTCCTCACCATTGTGATTTGAGAAAATTGAATATTTCTGGAAAAACAGAGAAAAGCGTCACGAGTTTAGGGCAGACGATTCAGTGCAATCTGAGAGGTTTTTGTAAGCGTAAATCATTGGGTTTTGATAGTTATGGGAAGAGAAAAAGATTTTGAAAAGTTTTTGTGAGAGCACTAGGAGAATCACTCGAGGAGATTTTGTGAGAAATGATCGAGTATCGACTCTAGAGCCCAACATCACTCGAGGGCTTACTCAAGTGATCATCAGCATCACTCGGGTAGCTACGCGAGTGATCATACCAAAAAATTTTAAAATACAGCAAATTTGAGAGCATACCTGGCATGAATAATATTGTAATTATCCATGTATATTCCCTCGATCATTTGATAACTCTTTAGAACATATTTGAACTAAAATTCATCTGATTTAACATCTGTACCCAGATTCACTCGAGGCCTTACTCGGGTATTGTTGAAGTTCACTCGAGGCCTCCCTCGGGTAATCTGTCTCTTAACCTTTTGACTGTTAATTTCCAACCGTTGTGCCATTTTATTTGAAATTAATGCTTCACTGGCACATTTCCAAGTTCATTACTCGAGTGGTTACTTGAGTAATGCATTCATTACTTTAAAGTGTCACTCCAGTAAAGCTCATTACTTGAAGTTGTCCCTCCAGTAATGTTGTCCTCTGTTAACCTCTTCTTTTCATATTCTAAAATAGAATATTATGATCCTGCAAAACAAATTACTAGAAACTCTTATGCTTAAGTTAGTAATCATCAAAACATCAATTAATAACATCATCTAACATTTTGTAAACACTAAATAACTTACAATTCATTGGGATTTACCATTCCCAATTCTCGTCTAATATACAAAAATTGATCTTTTGCAAGAGGTTTTGTGAAGATATCTGCTAGTTGAAGATGAGTTGAAATGAATATTACTTTGACATCTTTCTTTTGGACATGATCTATGATGAAGTGATGTCTAACATCAATATGCTTGGTTCTCAAATGTTGAACAGGATTCTTTGCCAAGCTTATCATGCTAGTGTTGTTATAGTATATTGGTGTTTCTTTCTAATAAATACCAAGATCCTGGAATTGTTGCTTTAGCCATATTACTTGTGCACAACAACTTGATACTGCAACATACTCAGCTTCCGTTGACGAAAGAGACACTGTAGTTTGTTTCTTGTTAAACCATGATACAAGTGAGCCTCCAAAAAACTGGCCTTGTCCACTTATACTCTTTCTGTCTGTCTTGTATCCTCTATGATCAGAGTCTGAGTATGCAACTAGATATTCACTTCTTCCTTTAGGATACCAGAGACCCAATTTTGCCATGTCAGTAAGATATCGGAATATACGTTTGATGGTTTCAGTATGTGACTCTTTTGGTGCTGATTGATATCTTGCACACATTCCCACACTGAATTGAATATCAGGCCTACTTGCAATGAGATAGAGTAATGATCCAATCATTCCTCTATATTTTGTGATGTTTTAATCTTTTCCCTTGACATCCGCATCAAGCAATGTGGTTGAGCTCATGGGTGTGTCCGTTCCATTTGCTTCATCCAATACATACTTCTTCAATAGCTCTTTCAAATATTTCGTTTGAGATATGAAAATTCAATTCTTTCTTTGTTTGATTTGCAAACTAAGGAAGAAATTCAATTCTCCCATAATTGACATCTCAAACTCCCCCTGCATTATCTCAAAAAAATTCTTTACACATAGTTTTGTTAGTAGCACGAAAAACTATATTATCAACATATATTTGCACAATTAATATATCATCACATTTTCGCTTTGTAAAAAGTGTTGTATCAACTTTTCCTTGTACAAAACCTTGATCAATAAGAAATTTATTGAGCCTTTCATACCATGCTCTAAGAGCTTGTTTTAAACCGTACAAAGCCCTTTTGAGTTTAAAAACATAGTCAGGTTTGGTTACATCTTTGAAACCTGGAGGTTGATCTACATATACTTCTTCCATGATGTAGCCATTTAAAAATGCACTCTTTACATCCATTTGATAGAGTTTGAATCCTTTGATGTATGCAAAGGCTAAGAGTACTCGTATAGCTTCCAATCTAGCCGCCGGAGCATACATTTCCTCATAATCAATTCCTTCTTCCTGATTATAGGTTTTAGTCACCAATCTTGCCTTGTTTCTCATAATAAATATGGATTCATCAAGTTTTTTCTTGAATACCCATTTAGTGCCTATGATCGGATGATCCTTAGGTCTGGGTAATAAATCCCAAACTTGATTTCTTTCAAATTGGTTTAGTTCTTCTTGTATTGCTATAACCCAATCATTGTCTGATAGGGCTTTGCCAATATTAGATGGTTAAATCTCATAAATAAATGTAGAAAAACTAACTTCATTGAAAATTCTATTTCTAGTTTTGACTCCTTCATTCACATCTCCTATGACTTGATATAGGGGATGACTCCTATTGTATTTCCAGGCTTTAGGCTGTCCTAGTGACTTATCTTCTTCCTTGGTTTAATCAACTTCTGGAATAAGAGATTTAGAAATAAATTGACCATTTTCTTGATTTAAAATAACTTCCTGCTCATCATTAATGGTTTTGTCAGAGGATTCAAATTCATCAAATACAACGTGAATTGATTCTTCATCAACACATGTTCTTTTATTGAAAATTCTATATGCTTTACTTCGGTTAGAATAGGCTAGGAAAATTCCTTCATCTGTTCTAGAATCAAATTTTCCTAAGTTATCTTTACCATTATTATAAATGAAACACTTACAACCGAAGATGTGTAAATGAGCAAGATTCGGCGTCCTTCCTTTGTATAACTCGTACGGTGTCTTTCCAAGTTTTGTTCTAATGTAGGCTCTATTTGAAATATAGCATGCTGTGTTCATTGCATCGGACCAAAAAACTTGAGACACGTTCTTTTCATTCAACATTGCTCTAGCCATTTCGGTGAGCACTCTATTCTTATGTTCCACGACTCCATTTATTGTAGTGTCCTTGGAGCAGAGAAATTGTGATCAATGCCATTAGTGTCACAATATTCTTCAAAGGCTTGATTTTCAAATTCTCCACCATGATCTATCCTGATACCCGTAATGGACATACCTTTCTCATTTTACACTTTCTTGGTAAAAACAATGAATTCTGCAAAGGTTTCATCCTTTGATGATAGAAAAATAGTCCATGTAAATCTAGAGAAATCATCACCAATGACCAATGAATATAAGTTGCCACCAAGGCTTTTAACTCTTGCTGGACCAACTAAATCCATATGTATCAACTGAAGTGGTCGATTTGTTGTAATTTCATTTTTCAATTTGAAAGATGATTTAGTTTGTTTACCCTTTTGACATGCGTTACAAATCAAATCATTTTTAAAACTTACTTTGGGTAATCCAAGAACTAAATCCTTTTTTAATAGTTTTCCTAGTTGATGCATGTTGACATGAGCTAGTCTCTTATGCCATAACCAACTTTCATCAGCATTAATTAGAAAACAATTTTTAGAGTTATTTCTATTGATATCAAGTGTATAGCAGTTACCTTCCCTTTTTGCTCCGAGCTTTGCCTTGATATTTTTCTTATCAAGTTGTAAGTCTTTCTTGTTTACAATCAGACATTCCTCTAAATAAAATATTATCCAGTTGTCTTTATCTACACTTTGACTTACACTCAACAAATTATGACACAAGCCTTCAATGTAATATACATCATTGACTTGTATTCCTTTGTCATTTTTTATTTCACCAATTCCAGCTATATTTTCAGATTGATTTCCTCCAAATTTTACCTTTCCACCTTCCTTAGGTTGCAAAGTGGTAAAATTTTAGAAATCACCTGTCATATGTCTAGAGCATCCACTGTCTATGTACCACTTGTTGTTTTTGGATGCTTTAAGACATATCTGCAATCAAATACGATTAAGTCTTAAGTACCCACATCTTTTTGGGTCCTTTTGGGTTAGTAAAAATTTTTTTGGAACATATGAACCTTTAGGTACCCATTTGTAGGTTCCTATATTTCCTTTCTTCTTATGAATGAATGATAAAGTATAATGACCTTTTCTATTTCAATAATTACAATGTGCAAAAGGATTTGATGTATGCATAAAATGCTAAAAATAATTCAAGTATGATTTACCTCCAGCTTTCTTTCTTCCTTTCCTTCTGTCTGATTTTGGATCATATCCAATCCCAGATCGATCATTCACAAATCATTGAGCTTTTAAAATTACATTTAGCATTTCACTTCCTTTACTGAATTTTTCAAGAGATTTAATAAGATCAGTGTTTTTCTTTTTCAAAGAAGTACAGTTTTCACAATCCTTTTCAAAATTTTCTTTAAGTTCTACTTCAAGAACTTTGTTTTTCTTTTTGAAAACAACTAGTTCTTTAACTACTTTGATGAATTCAGAATGTAGAGCATTATATTCAGAAAGTAATACATCATATGTAGGATCAGAATCAGCTACCTCTTCTTCTGTTTCCTCTTGAGCAACTAGACAGATATTGGCTACTTCCTCTTCATCACTTTCTTCGTCAAAAGAACTGTCTCCCCAAATGACAGATACAAAGGCTTTCTTCTTGTTGTAGAATTTGCCTTTCCTCTTCTCTTTATTTTTCTGAATCAATTCTTGACATTTTGATTTGAAATGTCATGCTTTCCACGTTCATAGCAAATAATGTGTTGTTTATTGCTTGTTCCTCCTTTCTGAAAGTTTTTGAATCCTTGGCCTTTCTTGTAAAACTTTTTGAATCATTTTATGATTAGGCCCATTTCATTATCGTCAAGCTCTTTATCTTCATCTTCTCCTTCTTCTTTTGCTTTCAGTGCTAGACCTCTTTTCTTCTTATCACTAATATCATCTAGTTCTCATTTGAACTTTAAATTACTCTCATATTCAGAATGACTTCCGAATGGAGAAGCAACCGATCGCATTGATTCACCTTTTACTTCCTCAATTGCAGTGACTTTTGCCTCCCAGTCTTTAGAAAGAATATTTAAAATCTTTCGTACTTGGGTATGTTGATCATAGACTTTTCCAAGTGCTACAAGTTGATTAATAAGGTGAGTATATCTAAGTTCAAATTTAGCTATCGACTCACCTGATTTCATTTGAAGTAAATCAAACTCAGTAACCAGAGTATTGATCCGATTTTCTTTTATTCCCGAAGTTCCTTTGTGAGCTATTTCCAAGGCTTCCCATATTTCTTTAGATGTTTGGGAGTGTGCAGATTCTAAAGTACTCATTTTGACTCAAAGCACTTTGAATCATTAAAATTGCCTTGCTATTGAGTGTGATGAGTTTCTTGTCATTCTCATCATATTCTGCTAGTATTTTGGGAACTCTCTGTGAATCTACAATCTTTTCAGGTTTGTAGTTTCCACTCTCAATCACATCCCATAGCTCATATTTAGTAGCCATTACGAAGACTCTGAACTTTGCTTTCCAGAATGAGAAGTGTTCGCCATTGAAACCCGTAGGTCTTGTGATAGAAGCTCTGTCGAGAAGAAAGACTTCACCCATGCTTGCCATTAGATCCTTCTTAGGCTGTTAAACCTTAACAAGAAGACCTACGCTCTGATACCAAATGTTTGTACAAGTGTTTCACCAAGAGGGGGTGAATTGAGTGATACCAGAAATTTCATTGCATATAAGTAAATTAACTGAATATTTAAAACAGTTGAGAGCAAAGAGAAATATCACTGAAGTGTAAATCGGGAGTTATACTAGTTTGGCCACAACTACTTTGACCTATGTCCAGTCCTCAGAGCATCTCTGAGAGTTTCATTATATTCTCCAAGATTCAGTGGGTTCTTGGCACCTCAGTACACAACAAATTCCTTCACCTGGATACTCACCCCCCTTTACACATTGTAATCAAATCCTCAACTCAAGGTTCCACAACCTTAAGTTGTCTCAATAACAAATTTTGAGTTTGTAATGAAAAAACTCTCTCACAGAGCAAATATATAATCACTAAAGTACAATGAATGAGTATAAGGAAACAAAGCACTAAGAATGTGTTAATCAGTATATGTTCGTGTGTTCTCAGTTCTTGTGTCTTCTTTTCTTTGAATACTCTATATATATAGATGATTTGTAGTGTCTGTTAGAAGCAATTCAAACATGTCCATTAGAGTCGCGCAGCAACGGTTGACTATTCTTCAAATTTGAAAACTATCCATTTGAGGTAGGTAGCGGTAAGTGAACGTTCGGACTTTTATTTGACTTTTTACTTCTGGCATGATCTTTCATTATTTCTCTACAAATGTACTTAGAATACTAGTGCAATGAAGAGTTAATCATATAGAAAAAAATTTAATAAACATTAGATTAAAAACATAATTTTTGTACTGCCTTACTTGAGTGGCTACTCGAGTGATCATGCTCTTTACTCGAGTAGTCCCTCGAGTAAACATGTCAAAAATATGGCAGTGGGTAACTCAACATTTTTCATAAGATATTACTCAGGGTAAGACATGGAGTGAAATATATCACAAACCTTGGAAATACCTGATTACTCGAGTGGCTACTCGAGTGGCCTTGTCTTTCTTTCACAAGTTACTCGGGTGCTGACTCTGGTAATCTGATTACTCGAGTGGCCATGTGTTTTCTTCAGAAGTTACTCGAGTGCTCCCTTGAGTGGATTGCGGCATGAGATGAAGAAAAGGTTAGTCTTCTGATAGTTTATAGAATTCAATAGAGCTATATAAGAATGTAGAATTATGGAAAACAACCTGAAGAATTTGTATTCTATTAAGAATGTCATTAGCCACAGTGAACCTAGTAAGGGAAACTCTTCCTAGAAACAGAAAGGTCAAGATTCCTTATCTAAGGGCGACAGTAAGAAACCATATCGGCCTAAGGATCATGGGACCTAAAGACCCCCAATGCCATAACCATGCCCTCGATGCGACAGGATACATATGGGCAGGACATATGTGGGACAAATAATTTGCTATAACTGCTAGCAAATGGGACATATCTCCAGTAACTGTAAGTAGTGGCTAGCTGAGCCAAGAACTAGGAATTAGGGCAAGGTGTTTACTATGATGCTTGAAGAGGCACGAAAGTCCCTCGACTTGATTCAAGGTAAAATCCTTCTAAATGGTAGTTCGTTCTAAGTTTTATTTGATTCGAGTACTAGTCATTCCTTCATTGCTTATGATTTTATGAAGCATCTAGGATTACATGTTCATAAACTACTATTTGACTTGGTTGTGTCGATATTGATAGGTGTCAAATCTGAGACTGCTTATGCTTGCTTGAATTGTGTAATCAAAGTTGAGGGGAACGAGTCTACGGTTGATTTGATTTATTTGTCACTCCATCAACTAGACGTTATATTGGGTTTTGATTGGTTGATAGCAAATAATATGTTGCTGGATTGTGGAAATAAGAGGATAGTCTATTTATTCCATAAAAAGATGATAACATAAATGCTAGCCTGAGTTTCCTCTTAATGGCTGGAGTCGAAAAATGCTTGAAAAAAGGGTGTCAGGGGTATCTAGTATTCTTTTCTATTCAGACAGAGACAGAAGTAGCTCTAGAGAATATACCCGTTGTCAAGGAATTTCCTAAGGTGTTTCCAGACGATCTCAGGGGATTGCCTCCAGAAAGGGAAGTGGAATTTACTATTGAGATTACGCCTGGAGCTAGATCTATATCAAAAGCCCTATATAGAATGGCTCCAAACGAGATGGTGGAGTTGAAAGAGTAAATTGAAGAGTTACTTGAGAAAGGGTTCGTTCAACCCAGTATTTCTCTGTGGGGAGTTCTAGTATTGTATGTTAAGAAGAAAGACGAAAGCCTGAGGCTATGTATAGATTATAGAGAGCTGAACAAGGTAACCATTAAGAACAAGTATCCACTTCTAAGAATTGATGACCTTTTAGGTCAACTGTCTGGTTCTTGTGTATTTTCAAAGATAGATCTAAGGTCGGGTTATCATTAGCTGCGAGTGAAAGTATAAGACGTACCGAAGACTACTTTCAAGACTAGATATAGGCATTATGAATTCCTAGTAATGCCTTTCAGACTAACTAATTTACCTACAGTATTCATGGACTACATGAATTATATTTTTCATCAGTATCTAGATCAATATGTAGTGGTTTTTATCGATGACATGCTAATATACTCTAAGAGTAACAAAGAACATGAGCATTATTTGAGAACAGTGTTAGGAATATTGTGAGAAAAGTAACTTTATGCCAAACTAAGCAAGTGTGAGTTTTGGCTTTCAAAAGTGAAATTTCTAGGCCATGTCATCTCACAAGAAGGGGTCTCAATGGATCCCAGTAAAGTGGAAGTAGTACTAGACTAAAAGAGGATAGAAACTGTGGCGGAGATACACAATTTTCTAGGTCTTGCTGGTTATTATCAAAGGTTTATTTAGAATTTCTCTCATATTGCCTTGCCGATGACTAAGCTCACTTGACAGGATCAGCCTTTTAAGTGGGATGACCAATGTGCGAAGAGTTTCACTAAGCTGAAGGAGAGGTTGAAGACGGCACTAGTGTTGATTGTAATACCCTGAATTTTGAGACTTGAGCTTAGAGATTAAGCCTGAGATTAGTGAACTTCTATACCCTAGTTTAGCAGGATTCCAAATTGGATTAAAAAACATGAAAATGAGGTTGGTGGTGATTCAGTTACAATTACCATATCAGGGACAAAACGATGAAGTTACCGACCAAGTAAACGGTTGCCGAAGAGGAAACTTATTAGTAACTTTAAGATCAATGGCTAGGATTGTATTGTTCAATAGATCAAGGGGCGGAATCCCATGTGCAAGTGTGTATGTGAGCTCATACAAGGTGTGACAAGATTGTGCCAAGTGGCACTTTGTGAGCCATGGGATTTTGGTCAAATATTCAACTCTTTTTCCTCTCTCCTCTCTTCCTTCTTGGTCAGCCAAATGGCCTAAAAAAACTGATCTCTTCTTCATCATCATTATCTCTTAATTCTCTCTCTTGTTCCTCCATTTTCGGTGAGCTCAAGGTGGAGAGAGAAAAAGAAAAGGTAAGGTTTGGCTATGTAAATGTCCTCTAATGCTCAAATACCTTTCTTTAAAGTTGTTCATAATAATGAGAGCTTTATTGCTATGGTTTTAGATTTGGGAAAGAAGGTGGTTTGAGAGATTGAGGAATTTAGAAAGATGAACAATTAAGGAATAACTTTGAGAAAGAGGAAGAGGTGAGTGATATCTTCCTTTTGATCTATTATTTGTGATATTTGGTTGAGTTTTGTAATTTTTAGTTTTTGCCCTAATTTGGTATAATTGTGGAATGATGGTGTATTGTGATTAAAATGGTGTCATAGTGTGTTTTGATACCATTAGGATTGATTTGGAACTTTAGAAGTAAAGTTAGAGAAATTTGGGTAATATGTGTGATAAGAGTGACCATAGGGAAAAATGTTATTGTGATATGATTTTAGTTATTTTGAGGTTTCCAATGGGTTCCTTGTGTGAAATTATGTGGGAATAGCCTTGTGTAAGAATTTTAGGACCATTGGAGACATATTGGTTAAGTTAGAGAAAATGCTGATATCAGCTGCGCTTTTGGTCTCTGATGCACAACACTCGAGTGAGGGAAGATCATGCTTGAGTGCTGTTGTGTATTTTCCCTTTCTGTGTTGAGTTTTGCCTAGGTTTCTATGAAGAGAGCTGGAGTATACTTCATTGTCTGCTAGTGATGTTGGTGCTTACTCGAGTGAGCAAGGGATTTCTCGAGTGATAGTGTGAGAGCTTAGTTAGGGCTGCTCTCGGGTTGTCACTTGCTCGCCATCTGTCAAGAGTGTGCTCTGACACTCACAAGCACAATCGTCTCACCTGAGCACTGGGGGGTATGCACGAGTGAGCTTGTCCCTCTGATGTTGTCCGTGCTCTCGGGTTGTCACTTTTTGTATTGCACTTTCAGGGACTCGAGTAGATTTGGAGTCATTACCCTAGTGTAAAGCCTTATACTCGAGTGATGTGAGCACTTTCTGGTCAAGGTAGTTGCTCACTGCCAAACACTCGCGAGTGAGAGTCATTCTCACTCGGGCACGAGTCGTCCCTTACTCGAGTGTGCCATCCTTCACTTAAGTGATGAAGCCAAAAATGAGTTTGTGAGATTTCAAAAGAGAACTTTGGTTAAATGTCTCCCAACCCTTTAGGCATGTGTCTAGGCTTTGTGTAGCCACCTAAAGGTTGTGTATGATAATCAACTTAAGTGTTTAAAGGATAAGGATTTGGAAAAAGGGATTAACCCCATACCCTTATTTTGGTTATAGGGTTTGGTGTCCACCCTGATCGTGAGCAGCTGGAGCTAGAGCTTGTGTGGAAAGAGTGTAGGGAACATATCTCTCCTGCATGTATTTGATATCTGTTTTAGTATCTGTCGGTGCATGTCTTTGCTTTGCATGATTATATGTAATTTGAAGCTATATTTGAATCTATGCTATGGCCATATGTATATTGTTCGAAGCATTGAGCTTACAAATGTGTCATCGTGTATGAGCATGAGTTGTATGATACAAGCATGTCATGCATTAGACATTTATCATACATGCATATTGATATTGTTATCCTACTGAGATTCTCTAGAATCTCACCTTCCCCTATCAACATTTTAGACAAGGAAGGAAGATTGAGGATGGAGCAAGCATCCAAGGACAAGAGGACTCGTTTCTGGGTGAGAGCTTAGTAGTTGGTTATCAATGTGTAGTTGGGAATATGTATTTGTATATTCGTATTAGTATTTGAGTATGTATTCAAGTGGGTTGAGTAATCCTTAATTGAGGAGTGGTATGGCTATTGTGCCCTATGATTATTGAGCGCAGGTATGATCCCGGGATTGCCGGGAATTTATATTGCGTGCTCTAAAATTGTATAAATGTGATTTATCTTCACGTAGTAATTGTATTTGAAGTGTGAATGTGAGACCAGGTTTAAATAATTTCGAAATGTTATTATGAAAATCCCATATGGTGGATAGATTTGTAAATGTTTATTTGTTTGTTATTGGTCTCTATTTCACTTAAACTCGATAATCTGGATATAATTACGTTGAAGGTGTTACATTGATTATACCCGATCCCAATTTGACATATGTGTTTACAGTGATGCTAGTAAGCAGGGATTGGGATATGTCCTTATGAGCAGAGTAGAGTGGTGGCCTACACCTCCCGACAGCTAAAGTCTCATGAAATGAACTATCCCACTCATGATCTAGAGCTTATGGAAATCGTGTTTGCATTAAAGATATGGCGACACTACCTGTATGGTGTGACAATGGAATTTTATAGTGACCACAAGAGTCTCAAGTACTTGTATGATCAGAAAGAATTGAATATAAGACAGTGTGGTGGATGGAGTTGCTGAAAGACTACAACCTGGAGATCAAATATCATCCAGGTAAAGCTAATGTCGTCACTAATGTGCTTAGTCAGAAGGCGGTGCAAGTAGTAGCAATGATGACACAATAAGGGAAATTAATTGAAGATTTTAGAGATTTAAATTTGTTGAACCAACTTTTGTGTACCAACTATAGTGTTATCCAAAGGGAGAGTGATTTGAAGCCTGAGATTAAAGGGCCTCAAAGGCATGATAAACGAGTGCAGTTCATTCGAACCATTATTGAATAGGGAAGGACTCGAGACTATAATATGTCGCCTAGTGGACTAGTTTGATACAAGAAGAGGATCTATTCCACATAAGGCTGACCTGAGACAGAAAATCCTAGATAAGGCATATAAGAGTCAAGATACTCTTTACTCGGGAATGACCAAGATGTACCACAGTTTGAAGTCTATGTACTGGTGGCCGGGATTGAAAAGTGATGTGACCAAATATGTGGCACGGTATCTTACCTATCAAAAGGTAAAGATTGAACATCAAAGGTTGCCAGGACTACTTCAGAGCCCTGAGATTCTAGAGTAAAAGTGGGAAAGCTGACCATGGATCTGGTGGTAGGATTACCTAGGGTTAGAAACTATGATACGATCTGGGTAATTGTTGATCGGTTTATAAAGTTGGCACATTTTATACCGATCAATGCCAGCTACTCTCCTGATAAACTAACAGAGATTTATATCAAAGAGATAGTAAGACTCAATGGAGCATCGAAAAGCATTATTTTCTACAGAGATCCTTGTTTTACTTTGAGGTTCTGGAGGGCTCTACATGAAGCTCTGGCTAAAAGTTAAGGTTTAATACGACCTATAATCCACAAACAGATGGACAGTCAGAAAGAACCATCCAGACACTGGAAGATATGTTAAGATTGTGTGTCCTGGACTTTAAAGGGAATTGGGATCACTTCCTTTCACTTGCTGAGTTTACGTCAACAATAGATATCATGCGAGCATTCATATGGCTCCGTATGAAGTGCAATATGGGAGGAAGCGCCAATCACCTTTGTACTGGACAGAGTTGTCTGAAAGAAGGCTGTATAGGCCAGATCTGGTTGATCAAACCACATAGTAGAACAAGATTATAAGAAAGAGGCCCCTAACAGTGTAAAGTCGATAGAAAAGCTACACTGATAAAAGAAGAAGACCTTTAGAATTTGAAGTCAGAGATCACATGTTCTTAAGCGTGTCTCTGGTCACGAGAATTGGTAGAGTGGCCAATAGAAATAAGCTGAGCCCACAGTACATTGGTCTATTTAAGATTCTTGCAAGAATCAGACTAGTAGCATATAGAATAGCCCTGGCCCCCAAACTTAAGTAAACTCCATGATGTGTTTCATGTCTCGTAATTGAAGAAGTACCAACCAGACCCTATGCATATTATCGAGTATGAAGATGTCGACATGCAAGATGATTTCACTTATGCAGTGGAGATGGAATGACTCATTGAACAACAAGAAAGATGGCACATACACTGAAGTATACCATTTGTGAAGGTGGTTTGAGGGGTTATCACCTAGAAAGGCAACCTGGGAACTGGAAGATGACTTGCAAAAGCGCTACCCAGAATTTATGTTTTAGAATATGTACAAATTTCTAGGACGAAATTTATTGTACAGGGGGAGAATTGTAATATCCCAAAATGTATTCCAGGGCAAAAGAGGCAATTGCCACTTGATCTTGAGGTTAAAGATGGAATACAAATTGAAGGGCTAGGATTTGCTCTTCAAAAGCAAGAAGCAATTATGGGAATAAAAAGCAAATCATCTCACTCTATTAAGATCACAAAAACGTCTAAAAACTTATACCATAAGAAAAGAGGATTAGCCAACATATTTTACAAGAAGACTTGGTCAAAAATTGTGGCGAAGACATAAAGGAAGTAATATAAGACTTTTTTAGCCAACATTTCCTCTCCATTTGGGCAGCCACTTTTGGTCAAAAAGAAGGAGAGAGGAAAGGAAAAAAAGCTGAACTCAAGTCACTTAACCATGCTAGTTAATTCACCATTAGTGTTTGACCAAATGAATTAATTTTCACCACAACTTTTCTCTACTCCTTGACTATATTTTTGGCTGGTTATTAAGGGATAGGGAAGCCAAAAATATGATAATTCATCACTCATGTTCTATCTTTTCAAGTCGGTTTTGGGAGCTGCCATATGAAGAAAAAAGAAGCAAGGTTATAGGTGAGATCTTTTCTCTTGATTTTCACCTTCTTAACCTCATCTATGGCCAAAATTCTCTTCATAAATATTGTTCTTCTTGATGAGAGCTTCATTTCCTTGGTTTTAAAATTTTAAGAGGAGGTGTTTTGAGACATCATCCAAGAACAAAAGTTATAGAATCAAAGAAAGAACCTAATGAGGAGCAAGAGGTGAGTATTAGCTTCAATTTGAGCTATTGGTTGTATTCATTGAATGAGCATTTTGGCATGTGTAAATCTACCCTAATTTTGGCCAAACAAGGGTTGGGATAATTCATGGTATTTTGGTTATGTTGTTGGTGTTTTATGATGATTAGAAACCATATGACACAAGTTTGATGTTGAAATTGGAAGTTGGTAATTGTTGGAATTTATTTTGAATTTTTTTGCTAAAGCAAGATATGGGGAATATGTGGAGATTTTTTCATTTTGATACTACCATTGTGTTCTACATGAAAAATTATGTGGGAATAGCCCTAGGTTGTGAATTTTAGGTCATTGAAACTTAAAATGTAAAATTGGATTTTCTACCCGAACAGGATTCCAAACAGGTACCCTGATAGTGTAGTGTTTTAGGATAAAAAAATGATGCTAAAATGAGGTTGAAATGTTCCAAAATAAAAGTACACATATCAAGCTTTAATTTGATAGGTCATTTGCATCATTTCAATTTGTACACTGGTAGTTATGAATATTTGAAGTTAGGTCATGAAAACTGGGTAGAATTCTGGCAGTGTACAATAAATAACAATTTTGGCAATGTTGTGCATCCAACTGGCTGTGGATGATATTTTTCCTCGAAAATAGACTAAATAAGGGTCACTTAGCCTTTAGAATTACTGAAATTCGTTTTTTGTATATAAAGATATGATTTTTCAAATTTGATGAAAAATTCTGAGAGATTTGGTCACTAATGCGAAAATTGAAGATGTAGTGGTATAAAGTAATATTGTTGAACTCTTAGGTTAGAAATTGCTCTTTTAGGTTAATTGACCACTTTAACTCCTTAGTTGACTTAATTAAATATCCCAAATGATAACCACCTTGAGTATTTGAATTAAAGAATAATTGAATTAAATTAATAACTTGTCATCCTTAATTCTAATTCACTACTATAGAAGATACTTTTAACAACCCTTTTTACACCCTTTAGACGACTGTTTTCAGGAGGACGTTTATGTGAGTGTCGGTGAAAATTAAAGAAAAGATTACTACTGTTAAACAATTGTAGTAACAGAGTTACAACGACTGTTTTGATAAAGCAGTCATTTTATCTCAGAGATACAATGATTGTTTTATCAAAATAGTCATTGTATCTCAGATATAAAACAATTACAACGACTATTTTTATTAAAACAATCGTTGTAACTCTATGTTTTTAAAAAAAATTATGTTTGACTCCTTACAACCACTAATGCCATTGGAAAAGCACCAACCCAGACAATTACATTTTGAATCTTCGAAGTTCTATCATGACATATAGCACATATATCATCATAACATCATTTTAATGTTCAAACTTCAACTTTTAATGTAAATCATGACAATCATATGGCCAAAGAAATGACATGCTTCCATGAAATCCCTATGCTTTGTCATCATTTTCCAAAGTGTTCTCTATAAAGCACAATGCCTTAACAAATTCAAAGTACTCATAAATAAGAAACTAGGAAAAGTATTCGAATATGAAAACTTATATAGCATTGTACAAAATCACTGCACTATGTAAAAACAAAACCTCTACACGTCATCACCCCTCTATGTGTTGTAGAAGATGTCCTGACAAAATGTCTTGGATCAAATTAATGTCTTTGATTGTGTAGGGGTCCTGATTACCAAACATCTGTGCGCAAAATGGAAAATATGTTAACATAAATCAATAAATTGAATGAAATAATTAACAATTCAATTAAAAGAAAAGAAATGAAATTCGGTTAAGAATCAATAAAGGATAACCTGTTCAAAATTAGTAGTAAGGCCACTGAAAATGATGTTATACATATATAGTATAACATAGAAGCTGCACTCAGTTTTCCCTACTTGCTGAGGGCACTATACATCAAAAGCAAATGATAAAAAAGAATAAAAGCATATGTAAAGCAATAGTCAATTAAAGAACTTGAATGTTAGCAACTTACCTTTGGTTAGAACCACTTTATTGGACCATTTTTACTGTCATGCTTCCCACCCATGATATAATATGTCTTCAGTGCATAGTAATAATTAAAATGATAAGCAGAAGGCATTAAAACAATTGAGTAAAATCAAAAATCAATGATTGACAAACAAATTAACTTATGTGTTAAAAATGGTTTTGATATCTCCTTCTAGCTTGTGACCTAATAGTCAAACCAAAAGATGACGTTGATCAAGGGACAAGAAATACAAAGACTCCAATGATAACTATAATCACATATATAGATTAAAATGAGGTTAGATAATATGATACTTCTTAGCAAAGTGAATGTGTATAAATATATGAAATTAAGTTACTTGCCCTTCAACAATTGGTGGTAGACAACAAGGCAGCTAAGTCTGGCCTATTGTATAGTCTACATAGCTCATCTGATCTTCCAACCTCTAGTTATTACGCCTTGACATATTGTCAGGACAAAAGAAGGCATATGTAGTGTTGAGCTCTTATTCAACACACAATTTGTGGAAGCAGCTACCACAGAAATGAAATGAGAAATGACTCAGCCAATGTAGAAACCTTAAACTCTTAAATATCAATGCATTAATTAAAGTTAAAAATTATAAATAAACTCACATGATTGTAAATGTGACCCATTCTATGTCTATCTCTTGCAAAGATAGGAACTCTCTAATATCTTTATTATCAACTCCAAAATTATACGAGATATCTATACCCACAAACTCACAAGGCATCTGCAAGTCGACCTTGTTAATTTGTTTATGGATATTTTGCAGTTGTGCCAATAAGGGAAATTTTGTCGCGTCTTCTTCATCCTTGTAACACACAAAATAAAGATTATAAGTAGGATGTCAAGGATCAAGTAACAGTAAGGTGTTTCTTACCATTGGAGGGGCTGGCACACTCTAAACAAGATGTTGAGGTCACAAGATGAAAGATCATGTTGCCCACCTAGTCTGGCAACCTTTATTTTATGACGACTGCCTATATAAAATTAGAATAGCAACAAATCATAATTGATGGTTTTATCAATAAGGACCCCATGTCACGAAATTATTAAGTTGTAATTTATGCAATGTGAATTGGATCAGTAATCAAAAGTGTTCAATAATATTATTGACAAATTATATGTAACAAATTAAAACATTTTTTTTTGTGAGGACACTAGTTTTGTCCCCTACCGTCAAGGAAAAGGCCATGTGATTACACTTCTTTTGCCTCATTGCCCTATCCCCTTTCTCCATCTTATTCCTCATTTTGTCTTAGAATAATTTGACAAACCAAGCAATTAACCTAAGCACAAATGCACGCTGTGTGCAACAGAAACAAAAGGAAATTAAAATAAATGCAATGTGACAAACCTGAACCAAAGAGGTAAGAGAGGGGAGCCGCAGAACCAAGATGAACAGAGGATTGAGAAGAGTACATGAAGCACAACACATCATTATCACAAGGAGAGAGAGAAGGACAAGACATATGTGGAAATAGTTCTTAGAAATTAGGCATAAGGATATGGAGAAGAGAGTAGTGTAGGATAAGGCTAAGCACAAGAGTATGATTCAAAATGGAGTTTATTCAATTAAAAAATGTAATCTAAGAAACTACTTTTGACTACTGATAAGTCCGGCCCCCACACTTGTTCAATAGCATATATCATCAAAGGAAAACAAGCAATTAACCTAACCACAAATGCACCTTGTGTGCAACAAAAAGAAACAGAAATTAAAATAAATGCAATGTGGAACCTCTAAACCGAAGAGGTAAGAGAGGGGAGCTGCAGAACCAAAATGAACAGAGGATTGAGAAGAGGAAGCTACAGAAAAGGGAAAACAACACACCTGAACCGAAAAGGTAAAACAGGGCAGCTATAGAACCCACACTAATGGAGGATGGCAACGACTGTGGCAGCGTGAGAAGGGGAGGGAGAAGGATGCACTAGAGAGACATAACAGCTAGCCACCACTTGTGACTTGCGAAGAACAAGATGTGAGGAAAAGTGACGGAGGGTAATATGAGATTGGGTGGGAGAAGGAGATGCCAATTGAAGAGGAAAAGGGGAAATTGGAAAATGAGGAACAAGGGGGCAATTTTATTCTGAGTTACAACATCCGTTCTCCAAAAATGGTCATTGTAGAGCTGAGTTACAATGATAGTTTTAGAGAACGGTCATTGTATGTTAGATACAATAACCGTTATTGGAAACGGTTGTTATAACTTTGCTTACAACGTCCGTTTCCAATTAACAATCATTGAAACAGTCCTTTAACAACCATTTTTATGAAGTGCCTTTTTACGTCTGGTTTCTGAAAATGGTCATTGTTTGGTGTCGTGGAATCATGTTTTTGTAGTATAGGATTCGATATCTGCCCTGAGCGTAAGAAATCTGTGCAAGAACAAGACCGGAAAGACCAATGTAGTAACTCTTTCTCTTATATAATGTATAATGCTTTGTATGTATGTGCATATTATCAATTGTTGCGAATGTCAAGAATTGTTACAAATGTCAAGAAGTGTTACGAATGTTACAAATGTTATGAAAGTCAAGAATGTGCTGCTACTGTGAATAATGTTATGTGATGATTGCTTACATGCTTTGTGAAATTGTATGTAATATAAGTGAAATGTTACTACTGAGATTCATATGAATATTACTTTTTTCAATGACCAATCTATAGCCAGGGCAAGCAAATTAAAGGACAAGTAGGTAAACAAGGGCAGCTAGGGCACACCGATAGAAAATAAGGAGTTTTGTTTGTTGGTTATCAAACTTTTGAAGAATTTGTACATGTTGTATTTGATGTAAATATAACACTGTAGTAAAGGCGAACAGACCAAACATAGACTTGTGTTTTTGTATGTAACTTCGTTAAGGGAACTAAGAACGGGTGATCATGCCCTATAGACCCTATTCGTCAATGAATGCAACCCGAGAGTTCATAAAAAAAATTTATAAAGTACTCTGATATTAATGAATGGAACGGAACAGAATAAGCCAAACATATTTAAAAAGCGGGGATGAGACCACATCAAACATGTTTAAAAAGTTTTTGAAAACCCACTTTATCATGGGACTGAACCCTGTCTTGAAGTTGGGACCTTAAGCGAGCTGTAACTTATTCTCTATTCTCTAGTCTCTAGTTTAACTTTATAACTTTCAAACTGTTTTAGGTAAGGGGATTACATGAATTGCTCCACTTTTATTATATTGGGGGGCAAAATTACACCCAAAATTTTTTAGGGTGCTAGTTGCACCAACAAAAATTTTTCAGGATGTTGATTGCACCTTTATCAAAAAAAAAATCTTGTAATGCTATAAAATTTATGACTGTAATTATTATTTCACTATTTTGGTAACCACAATATAATAGCAATGATGGTGATTTTAGTTATTCTTATTGAACTTGATCAGAAGGATAATAGTAGCATTGCATTTTTATGTTTTAGTAGTATTTTTTATCATTTATAATTGAGGGCTAATATTTATAATTTATTTACTAGTATAATTAATGTCGTTTTTTATATGAGCATCATGTAACTAGGCATTTTCATTAATCTTGCTATGTTTTTAACCAAAATAATCTTCATATATCGAACCAATTCGTCTGTCTAGAAGAAACCATGAACAATTTAATATGTATCAAATCATAGGCCCTTCGTTTATTCATAAGAGAAAGCACCAAATTATTAAGAAATCCATTTCCTAATGCCTGACCAACCAATAACTAAATGAGAAAGGCAAATCAAATTTTCTAAGGGAATTTTGAGTCATTTACACCTGTGCAGAAAGGTTTTATAATGCCCTAATATATTCCATATACTATACAATTAATAATTGTCAACCGCCCCATCGCGCCTTCTCTGCTTTCTTGCACTTTTTTTTTTTGGTCAATATTGCTTTCTTGCACTCGCCACTACTTCAACTAATGATTAGAAGTCTAGTTTTTCACATCTGAACTTTGGCTTAAGTTTTTTTTTTGAGGGTTAAGGCAAAAAAATACTCACCAACTTATACCAAAAGTGCATCTAACATCATAAACTCTTAGGTTTAAAAGTAGCCACAAACATTTAAAATCAAAACAAAAATGACACATTTTATTAAATGGTCCAATGTCTATTACTTTTTGAATTGGGCCCACTCTAGTTTTCTGAAAGGACCAAAATGTCCTTGGCTCAAAAATAATAAAGGTACAAAAATAACTATAAACTTTTATCCAAAATGCATTAAATGCCACATGTTCTTTATGCAAAAATACATACGAACATTCAAAATAAACATAGAAGTACTAAAATACCCTCAAGTAAAAACCCTCATTTCTTCCATAACCTGTGAAGAGCAAAAACGTGAATAAAAGGGCAAGGTGACTTCACAAACTTACTTCTTACACAAGTCAAGGACGTGTCACCTCAGATTAATGAATGGTCGTTGTTGATTTTCCAAGCATTTTAATCAAAATCAATTTAAATCAACATGCCTGCCTCATGTACTCATAAACTTAAATCATAGAATTAGTTTTAAGCGAGGTTGAAATTTCCAAGCATTTTTATCCCTTGACATAATTAGTGTTGTACAAATTTAGCAATTTAGTCCTTCATGCCCTAAACCTTCATGTAACTCTCTCGTTGTCTCACCTCTCCTAGCCTACTCGCCAATCCAATCATTACATCAATTGCAAGGGGGCAAAAATTAATAAACCGTACTATATTTTTCCCTGATAACTTCAAATAAAAAGAAAATAATTTATATATTTTTTCCTCAATTCTTCTCGACACAAGGTTCTTGTAGACATCAAAGAAATCACCACCACCTTCTAACTTTTATGAAAAACCTTTCTTTTTTTGCCAGAAACATTTATGAATAACAAATCTCTTTGTTAATCAGAACAGCTGCCGAGTTTGTAGCAAAATTTTAAACATGGAGCCTAGTCTTATGTCGCTTGATTTTTAACTGCAAATTATAATTAGTATTATACATATGGTTACCAACAACTGTTTAATGGAAATCTAACAATATGATTTTTTTTTTTCAACCTACAATTTCCATGCAATGTTTAATAATCATTTCAGCTCCAATACTGATAGCAAAATTAAAAGGATAATGGATTGATGTGTCATTCTAGATCATTAAAGTTTGGAATCTATCACGAGACAATCAAATTTCTCTTCAATAGACGAAGACAAGTATATGTCTAACCAAGACCTCACTAAAAGTAGCGAGAAACCACAAAATCCTGAGCTTCAACTACAGAGAAACAGGCATCAGAGAACTAGAAGAAAAATACTAGCAATTTGGTCCAACAACAAGCACTTTCACAGGTCTTGAACGCTCAAACCTGCAAATATTAAAGAGGTCACAACGGTCAAGATCACATAACAAACAAATTTGTGTTCAACTTCTTTTTTTGGCATTAATTAGCAGCATCCTTGGGTTTAACTTGAAACTAGATTTCTTCGATAATACATCTACAACATATATGACTCCCAGAAGAATTTTACCACAGTGAAATTCCAGAGGAATAAAACTCCTGTTAATAACAAGAGACGCCATTTCAATAATACAATGGACTAACTCCACAAAGACAAGTATATCTTCAATAAGACTAAAGTGCACCACTCCACCCCTACCCATATTACATCAATTAATACCTCAAATAAATAATAAATAAAGTGCACCACTCCACCCCTACCCCCATTACATCAATTAATACCACAAATAAATAATAAATAAATAAATAAATAATATCCAAAACAAAGAGACACGTTTCAAGATTAAATATAGAGCATGCATCAAGTCTCTTGATTTGAACAATCATATAACCATGACAAACTTTTCGAATCATAGTAATTTCTAAGAGTTTTCACTAGTTCATGTGCCACATGCAAAAACTGTTTCAGTCTGATAAGGAAGAATGTACACTTCATCCTAATAATGTTTCAGATATCATGACAAGAAATCAAAGAAATGAGCATTTGCTATACAGAGAGATAGATTATAGTATTAGAAATAAAAATAATAAAATAAAATATTGCTCCACGCAGAAAATTATTCATACTAACCTGGAGGAAGTGATTGCTTCAACTTATCAGCCTTCTCTGGGTCAAACACACAGAGGGTGTAGAGGTACTTGGAACATCGAACCTTGAACTTAACAACATCTCTGCTCCTCTTGATTTTCACGGACCTTGCGTCTTTCCTTCGGGCAGTGAGAAGAAAGTCCTTAATTTCATGGATTTGCTTAGGCTGTACAGAACAATGCAAAGATATTTACATAAGAATTAGCGTAGTGCAAGCAAAACTGACATAATACAAAGAGGCCGACATAGTGACGCACTGACATTTGAGGAACTAAAACATGATCAACGACTAAGTTGTATAAGCAATTTATGCATCTAGAAAAATTGATGATTATTGACATATCCGTAGACATGGTAGCATATTTTACCAAATTTGATAATTAATTAAAAATTAAAATCATTTTATTAGCATAAATTTATAATTAAAATTACCAAAGACAGGAAAATTAAGAAACTCGATTTGGGCATATTCAGTTTAATGTAGTCTACACCAACGCCCTGGTTTTACCTAGGATTAGGTTTCCAACCAGTTCATTCAAGCTATCAAAATTTTCACCAACATTAATCGCATCCCAATTACAACAATATTCAATTCCAAAGGATGCGTTTGGATGTATAATTTCTCAGATTTCAGGGATTCAGACACTCAGGAAATCTGCCGCTGACACTAAAAATTTATTAGTATGGGCAATATTTCAAGAAATATCATGAGTATATAATCAATGACACAATCAAGAGGAAAATGCGACGACACGAGTAAGCAGTAAACGCACAACAAATTGCACAATAAGATGAAATATTATTGTTCCCGCATCAGGAGTGTATAAATTAAGCTAACTATATTGACTCATTCTATTCTAGTACTTCTATTACAAAATGAAATTGAAATATGTACGCCATTAACGCTGATCAACAGAGCTAAGAAACGGAAACTTCATCGGTGAAAAGAAAGACAAGATGAACAAACTATACAAAATCAATGGGGAAAGAGAGTGTGTACCATTGTGAAGAGCGTAACCGTCTAATCCAACGGGCTCTGAGCTTCGGCACGACGGCACACGAGGATGAGAGCAGAGGAGGGGAATTAAACTAGCTATAAACCCTAGCAGCGTCTTGCCTTTTTTATTGGGCCCTAAATTTGTATGGGCTTGACCCAGGATGCGTCTACAGTAAAAACCCAATCAAGGTATACGTAAAAAGGGAAAATTTCACCGCATCATATTTTAGCGAATTAACTTCCATTTCTCTTAAAAGATTTTAAAATTTCACTAAACTCCCTTGAATCAAAGTAAAATAAAATTTTGTGGGTAAAAGGATATTAATGTCCTTGCTCTTTTTTAACCAAAAAAAAAAAAAAGAGTTTAGTTGTTGCCCGTGGTTGTAAGTTCCTATATGTGTTGTTGTAAATTTGCTAATTATAGTGATAAATTGGTACCAATGTAAGTAGGGAAGGATAGTTAGTTACTTTTAATTCAACATGGTCATATTAATAGCAAGCATATAGAGACTATAGTCCCACACAAATGACACAAGTACTCGTAAGTAGTGATTTAAAGAACTAAACTAGATCAGATGGTCCAATCGGTTGAACTGTCATGTGGACCAGCCAATAGCTTTGTTTGGACAAAAACTTAGTTGACCTATCATTGATCTTGAACCCAGAATTAGATTGACAATGGAAATAGTGTTAAGAAAACTAACAATTTTTGGGCATAATGAAAAAAACTAAAAAAATTAAAAGATATAAAATATTGACAATCTCAAAAGGCTATATATATATATATATATATATTAGATGATTTGAAGTTGTATGGTGTTATTTAATTGAAAATTTCATATATTGTGATGTTATTATGTTGTGAATTAGAATTGTTAAGGATTTATTTTATATATATGATTATATATTAATATAATTATTTTTATTAATTTTTTATTTAATTATTATATCACCGGCCAGTTCGAACAACTGACTGTTTGAATATCATGACTTACTAATCTTTATGACTTCCATCGGACTTTTTTAAATATTGCTCCTAAGTGTTGTGCATGAAAAATAACAAGTTATTATTAAAACATGTAATGCTACCCGTGCGTTGTACCAAGAAGTTTTTATATAACATTTTGAGTTTCTGTAAGTACAAAAGGACAATTTAATTTAAAGCATTATTTTATGAGATATATAATATTTATTATATAATTTAATCTTTATGGGTGGACATTTTTTTTATTGTATACACAATAAACAATATTCATTTGTAATCATAATAAATTATGTAATTATTTTATAATCATATATTTTAAATGACTTGTATATTTTTAGTTTTTACATTGAAAAGCCTAAATGTATTTCTTGTCTATTAAATATTAAATAGCAAAACTATGGCATATCACCGTAAAGATTCAGGAATAGCAAAACAACATTAAGTGAGAGAAAGAATCCGTATTTTAGCTTAATTTGCATGAAAGAATATGTTTGAATAAATTACCAATAATTTAATATTGTCAATAAGATCTTTTTTGACTTCTTTTTTGACTTCTCCCAACATTATTATTTGCAAATCAAATTGCTAAAGGCAATTAAATAAGAGATTAAATGTTAAATCACAAATGCGTATTTCACCCAAAGAAAATATATTCAAATGTGGATTTTTCCAATAAAATATAATAAAGAAAAGATGTAATCCCCACAAATCAAGGATCGAGGAGTTATTATAATTTAGAGATGTCAGGGTTTATAAGGGATTCAAAAGGTAAACCAAAAAAAAATCCATCAAATCATCTTTAAATGTCTTTATGTATGGCATAATTTGTAAAAAAGAAGCCGTTAGATTAAATGAACCAACGACCTAACATTGTCAATAGGATCTTTTTCATTATTTCTCAATCAAAACGCCAAAGCTACATAACACATTTAAACTTAGTTGTGTAACTTACAAAAAAAAATACATTTAAATGTGTATTTTGTAAACCCCTTCCTTAATAGCTATAGTTATAGTTCGAAAATGTGTCATTATATTAAATTAGAGACCAATGGATAATTCAAACCTTATTGAAAGTCCCGACTTCAGGATATGGTTCTCAAAAACTTTTTCCAAAACCTGTTTATAACTGTCTCACATTCAACCTTTGAATATATTTGGCCTGTACAGTTTAGTTTCATTCATAAATATCAGAGTGCATAGTAAAATTCCTAACGATTTTTGGGTTTCATCTATTTACCACAAGGATTTATAGGGCATATTCGCCTGTATCAAATTTTCATACCGGGGATTACATCACACTAACCAAATTTACAATATTTATAATATGTACAATAATCCCAAAAATATGATATCCAACTAATAAAGTACAAATCTCCTAGCTGGGAACTCTAGCCGCCCTTAATCACTTGTTTCTCCGTCGATTCGCTAGCCATGGCTATAGGTTAGTCATTAGAAAGAGTGAGATTTATAAGAATATTAGTAGTAACAATTCACTTATATGATACACTGATAATGGCATTGATAGTAAAGCTACACTGATAAGAGGAGAAGACCTTCAGAGTTCAAAGTTGGTGATCATGTATTCTTGAGAGTGTCTCCGGTCACAAGTATCGGGAGAGTTATCAAGCAAAAGGAGTTGAGCTCGAGGTCAATTTGAGATTCTTGCGAGAATTGGACCTGTGGCGTATCAAATAGCCTTAGCCCTAAACTTGAGCAGGCTCTATGATGTGTTCTATGTATCCCAACTAAAGTAGTACCAACCGGATCCAACGCATATTATTGAGTATGAAGATGTCGACTTACAAGATAACTTCACCTATACGGTAGAGCTATAACAAATCATTGATCAGGAAGAAAGGTAGCTCAGACACCGAAATATTCCATTTGTGAAAGTGGTCTGGAAGGAAATGTCTCAAAGGGAAGCCACATGGGAAGCAGAAGTTGACATGCAGAGACGTTATTCGGAGTTTATGACTCAAGTTATGTAACAAATTTCAGGGATGAAATTTATTGTACTAGGGGAGAATTGTAATGCCCCAAAATATGATTAAGGGTTTATTGTCTCCAAAAGTGAATGTAATTAATGACAGATAAACACTCTCAGAGAATAAAATGTGAATTATGACCCGAACTAGCAGTAGACAATGCCCAAACCCTATATTCAAGCTTAATTGTGTTGTTAAGGCTTAAAATGAATTCAAAGAGAAGGGAGGGCGCATGGCATGAGGAAATGGGGTCAAATAATGTGTTAAGTGGTAATCCAATAGGAATTGCCATAGTCAGGGGCAAAATGGGGAAAAGAAAAGTTATCGGCCAATTAGTCAGCAACCAAAGAGGGAATCTATGATAGATTTAGGATTGATCACAGTGGTAGAAGGTAGACCACTTCCATTCTTAGCTTGCAAGTCATTAAGAGTGTTGGAGACTTGAGTCAAGTGAGATTGCACCGTGTTATTCTTTATTTCTAACTCTTCCAACTTCTTGCAAATATTTGCCATTTGGTTGTTGTTACTTGCTCTATCACCTTGCATTTGCTGTAGGATTGTGGCAATAGATGAGAATTGACTATCATTTAAAGCCTTATCTCCCTTCATCCGATTGTCTATATTAGTAAGTTAAGCAGCCATACTCTTCAACAGTTGGTTGGTCTCATCACTCTTTGGTTGGGAAAGCGTGTTATCTTAGAGTGGAATTACCATCTTTGAAGATTCTTGAAACTGGTTAGAAGAGATACCATCTCCAATATTTCCTTGTTGAAAAAGATTTTGTCTTCTAGTATCATTGTCTCTCCAACTAAATTTAGGATTTTACCTCTACCCTTCATTATATGTATTTGAGTAGGGGTCCCATTTGGGATTGTTAGGGCGCCCTTGATACATGGCAGAGACCTGTTCATAATGAGATGGACAATTGCAGGAGATGTGCATAGATGAGCCACAAAGATCACAACTTGGGGCTACCAATTCCTTACCAACCGAATTGACTTCTTCTTGAAGGGATGGTTTAGAAGCAATCCGGTCTAACTTTGTTATTAAAGCGGAAATTTGAGCGGTGAAGGTGTCAAGCTGAGGAATGTGTAGAGGTGAAGAGTTAACATGATAAACTCCTCTAGAATTCCTTCTTGGTTCCCCATAGGTTTGCTTAGCTAGGGCCATCTTCTTTATCAATTCCCAAGCTTCAGGAGCAGTGAAATCAATGATAGCACCACCAGCGGCTGCATCAATCTTGTCTTGATCTTTCTCTTTCAAACCGTCATAGAAAGTTTGAGCCAGCTGCTCATCAGGAATCTGGTGATGTGGGCACCGAGCCAAAAGATCTTGAAAACGGTTCCAATACTCATACAAAGTCTCATTTGGATCTTGGAGGATTGAATTGATCTCCTTTCTCGTAGCAGAAGTTCGAGATGCAGGAAAGTACTTCTCAAGAAAAGCTTTTTGCAAGTTTTGCCAACTTTGATATGCATCAGCTACATGTCTTGGTAAGCTCATGTACCATTCCTTTGCCTTGCCTTCCAATGAGTGGTGAAAGACCTTCCACATAACGTCTTCCACAGAAGCTCCAACTGGCTTCATACTCGAACAATTCAAGTAGAGCTCCCTTAGATGTAGATATGGATCCTCTGCAGACAAACCATGAAACTTAGGTAGTGAATTGATCAATAAACCTTTAATCTCAAAATCAGCATTCATGTTAGGTCCAGCATTAGCAAGATGATTTAAATCAATACCAGAAGTGGTGACTTCCCTAATTGTTCTTCTATGTGGTACCCCATTATTTTCTCCTTCATCCTCACCTCTTCTATGTGGAATACCATTATTTTCCTCTTCATCCTCATTATGGCGTTCCATATCTAAAGTTTGATTAAATTGATCACCTATTTCAGAATGAAGTTTCCTAAAGGCACTAGGTTCAGCAGATATGTGATGTCCTAAGGGATTTTTACTAGTGCTCCTTGTTCCTTTTCCTTTACTCTTTTTTAGTTGTTTCCTAAGCTGTTTTAAAGTTATGTCAAGATCAAGATCACTAGGTACAACTTTTTTACCTCGGGGCATGCACACAAAATTCAACCACAATGTGCAAAATGTATGATATGTGATGCAAATGCAATCTAAAACCTAAATGATGAATGAATGCAAGAAACTATAACTAACTAACTAACTAAAAGGCACACAAAAGATTAACCCAAATTTTTTGTTTTAAATTGACACTTAGTTAAACAAGGAGTCAAATAAATTGACTCCCCGGCAACGGCGCCAAAAGCCTTTAGTCGCCTCAGGTTAAATCAAAATAAATCAAATTATGCAGTGAAGGGCACAACTCGGGTCGTATTCTCTTGAGGAGCCTTTTATTTAATTCCTAATCTAAACTAAGTGGCAAAAATATTAAGATGGGTTTTAAATTGATTTTTTTTTCTTTTTAATAATGGAAAATAACCTAAACTACTTTTTTTTTGGATTTTTGAGAAATTGTTGAAATAATTAATGAAATTGTGATTTAAACAAATTAATGATGAATGCTTCTTGGAAAAATGGAATATAGGTTATCATTGCTCAAATTGAATTGGGAGTTAAACCACTCACTAAGTCAAAAATTAAACCTTAACAACTCGCTAAGTCTAGTATATTAATTGGTGATTACCCCTAGAACTCTAGCTAGATAATTACCTCTTAATACACTATTAAATACCACTTAGTGTGTAATTTAGGATTGGATTTATGTAACTTATTCCTCTAAATAATGAACACTCAACTAAGATATTCAAACAAGATCAAAGTAATCATAATACTCATTCAAACTATGAAAGAATAGCACAACCACATTAATCCAAAAAGGGAATATAGAAATTTAAATCTCAAATCACATAATCCAATTTAAATCACAATTGTTCAATCCAAACTAAGATAAACAACTCGCAATCTCAGTAAATTAACCACATAACAAAAGAAAATCGTAACTCAGGAAATCTGTTACATAGTTAAATAAAAAGATTAAAACAAATAACTCTCCTGAATGTATCTCTGGAGCTCAAACCAATCTCTCATCTCCAAAAAGCACAAAAGAATTTAGCCTCTCATCATAAAATTCATCACCGCTGCAACTCTTTGAAGGCACCAAGAACCCATAAATTAAGATGGAAAGAAAAGATTAGAGAAGGAGGAGACGCTGTTGGAGAGTCGACGGTAGTGCTGGTGTAGGTAGAGATTCTCGTCTGCGGTTGCTCCTCTGATCTCGTATCTCAATTCCGTCCACACTATGTGCTCGTGCCTGTGAGTCTCGTCTCTGCCTGCTGTTCGTATTTCTGCTGCGTGCTGGCTGTGTGCGTGAAAGTGCTCTATTCTGTTTTAAGGGCCTCCTCTGGAATCTGATGTGCGTCTGTGGTTTTTCCTCGTGTGGCTCCGTCTCCCCCTCCTATATCTTTCCAATCTTTTTAGTAATCCCTTTTTTTCTCTTTGACATCTCGGTCAAATCCCTTTAAATTTGGGATATAATCTTCCAGGAAATATTTAGATCTAATTTTCCTCAAGATTCTGAATGAGAATCTGGAAAAAAAATCATTTTTAGAAGTAAAGAGCGTTGGTTTTCGGATATTGGGACCAAACTGGAAATTCTCAAATTCGGGGTTCTGTTCTGTAATTTCTGCTGAGAGCAAATGAATCAGTTCCAGCGGTGATGTGCGTATTTTGGGACCCAACTGGTATTGTTTACTTTCAGGGTCATTTTCTGTAATTGTTTCTAATATTTTCCTCTCTGAAAGTGGCAGCTAATATTACAGAAAGTTACCTTTCTTTCTGAAAGAATTCCCTTGGAGACACATGTAGAATCTTATTTTCTGCTTCAGTCCTTAAAAATCTTTACTTTTTGGTCCCTCAGCTCCTCTTTTCCAATGTGACCTACAATTCATATCAATATCTTGTAATATCTTTATTCAAAATTCAAATTTTAAAAATTAATTACAAGATTATAACAAATATCTCTTTTTAAGATTTATTTTCACACATTTATCTTTAATTCAATTTAATAATAATAAATGCTATTTAACCCAAAAATTAATGATAAAATCCCTAAATATGATATTCAATATTATGATAAAATCGTGATATATCAATCTACTAATAATTGAAAGATTAAGTGGTGTGACCAATTGCCAAGTGAAATAAGAGAGAATAATCATATGGGTACAAGCACATGGAAGAAGTCACAAGATAGTGACACTTGGCATCACATGGGCTTTTGGATGAAGGTCAAATTTTCAAAACTCATTTTTCTCTTCCCTCTCTCCTCAAGGTCGGCTAAAAGGGTTAAAGGGGGTGGAAAAACTGATCTCGACATCATTTCTCACTCTCTCTCCAAGTTCAAGGTTATTTATGGTGTAGGAGGAAAGAGAAAGAAGAAATCAAGGTAAGTGTGTTCTATTTGACCTTGAAGATGACCTTGAATGCCAAAGACCTCTTCTTTAATATTGACTACCATGATGAGAGCTTCATTTCAATGGTTTTGATTTTCAAGTGTATGTGTTTTGTGAGTTCAAGAAAAGTTGGAGGTTGAAGAATCAAATAACAAGCAAGAGATAATGCAAGGTGCGAAAAAGCTACCTTTTGGTATATATGTTATGGTCATTAGTTGAAACTCTTGAATTCTGGATTTTTGCCATATTTTTTAGGTAATTAGGGTTTTAGAGGATTCATGAGGTTTTGATTGTTGAAATGGTGTCTTACGTTGTGTTATGGACAATGGCATTGGTTAGAGTTTTGAATGTGAAATTGTCCAAAATGTGGGATTTTGTGTTGCATTGTGGTCAAAATAGAACATGAGAAAGTAATGGGAATTTGGGTGTTTTGATGTTTCCATTGGATTCCTTATGGAAAATTATGTGAGAGTGGTGTTGGTTGTCAATTTTGAACCTTTGGAAACATTTGTGCAAAAACTAGAAATTTTGGAAAATGCTGTCAGTGAAAACTCTGTGCAGACAATCAGTTTGCAGGGCAGTTTTGAATAAGTAAATGATAGTTAAAAATTCTAAAATTCTCTAGTCTAGTAGATCACATGCCAAGCTTTAAATTGATAAATTATGGGAGTCATTTTGAAGTGTGTGCTGGAAGTTATGTATTTCCAAAGTTTGATGTTGAAACTAGACTTAATTCTTGGAGTAGTATGGGAATTTGTTAAATTCTGTATTTTTGTGGTCGTATATGGTAGTGATTCATATTTCTCCTATAAAGAGCACTTAAAAAATTTTAAGTAGGATTTGGAATCTCTCCATTTTGATTTTTCTAGATTTAGTTATGATTTTTGGAAGTTCAGCCAAGAAAAAGAAATTTCCTTGGGCGCAGCCAAATGTTCTTAGCTACAGCCCAAAAGCTTCTGACCTTCTTTTGGCCGTAGCTAGAAGACTCTTGGCCATAGGCAAAAACCCTCTAACATTTTTTTGGCCGCAGCCAAAGAATTTCTCAACTGCGACCAACCAGGAATTTCAGCACTTTACACTTTTGAACGGCGGTAACAGGTCTAGATCTTCCCAATCCTTTTAGGCTTTTGTTTGGGCTTATAGTAGCCACCTAAAGGTTTCAAATAATAACCAACCTTGAGTGTTTTGGAGTTGAGCCCTGATACTAATAAATTTAACACCCATGTTTTGAAAGCATATAGATGGCATAAATGTAGTAATATCTTTAAAAAGGAGACCTGTAATCTTTTGTAAATAGTAGAAGTCCCAACTTCAAGTAGAGTGTAGAGTTGCACTTGAGTGGGTTTTCAAAAAAATATTTTGAAAAATCATTTTCAGATTTGGTCTCATATTATTTTACGATTCATTTTAAGCCATCTATTTTCGGTTCATTTCTTCATATCAAAGTTTTTACTAACAAGTTCTCTACTGAAACCCAAACTACTATGTTTAATTAACGACCCTAGGTGAACGACTGTTCACTACTGTTTCAAATGTCGTTGTATGTTTGCTTATATACAGGCCTTACAAACATGTCAGTACGAGACTGACCACACTTAAATACAAATTAAGTACAATCTTCAAAATAGATAACCAACAGAAAATTAAATTTTAAGTCCTTTTCCTCATTCGCCCGTGTTTACCTTCTTGCATGGGGAACTACTTGCCCGAGCTGAAAATTTGTTTTGGAAAAATAGGGTGAGATTCAATGAATCTCAATAGTAATAGATATCACTCATATAAAATGCACATATATCATTGTTAGGATCGATAGGCACAGCGGAAGAATTTTAAAATTTTCGCCGATCCTAATCAAGAATCTATCAACGGCGTTTAAATCAAGTTAGAAAGATTCGTACAATTCTCAATTTAGGATTTTCGATCTCTAGGAGCCAACACGTCAAGTCTGCTCCCTCTACCGGTATCCACAAAAATGCTCTCCAACACAGAATACGTGAAAGCGCCTCCAATGTCTCGTAGGGTTTCTCTTGCGGCTCTAAATTCTCATTCGTGTATAAGTATATCAGCTCTATCAAGTTTATAACCTATGAGGGCTATATTTGAATTTCAAAATTAATCTTTATTAATTTCAAAATTAATTAACAATTAATTATCTTGATGAGCTAATTAAATAAATTCAGTTTAAATTAAATCTTGCCAACAATTTTAATTTAACCTATTTATTTAATCCAAATAAAGAGCCATTAGTTTTAATTTATCTTCATAAATTAAATCTGAGATACTATATCTCTATCATGTTAGTTATTAAATCTAATTTATCTTAATAAAATTAAATTTAAAACTAACACAATATAATAATATCATATAATATATATAATATGTATTTCAAAACTACATATATATAATATTATTAACGACTTTTTATATTATATATATAAATATAAAATTTATCCACCCTAGATTAAACATTATTTCGTGTTAGGCCATTCTTGTGTGCGACATTGTGTGCTATCGTGGCAACCTCGTCATCAGGAATAGGGATGGCTATACCTTCTTCCTCCTCTCGAACACGTCACAGTCACCCTACGTAAATGCTGTGGAATTTACAGATGATGGTGGGTGGTAGCTTGTGTGTGAACGAGAGCATCTGTAACTACACACAGCAGTGGGGCATCCAAAGAGAGGATGGCAGGTTCTCCTGGCACTGGAGTGGGAGAAAGGTTACCAAGTTGTTCCTCCACTAGGTTGTAATTTCCTTCGGTGTTGTGGAAGGTCGGGGATGAATGGATTCTACGCTCGGTAGTTTCCATCTGCAATTCAAACATCTTCATCATTTCAGCTCGTAGCTCAGGTATCAGCTCAAGACATAGCTCTGGCAACAACTCTTGTCGGAGCTTGTAACAAAGGCTGGCCTTGAGCTCTTGTGAGACTTCCTGGCGAATCTTGGCCACAAGCTCCCTACTGGGTTCAGCTTGTGACGAATAAGAATGTGAGGCTCGGCCAAAATACTTCACGACACGAACTCCCCCTGCCTTCCCTCAAACATGACCGAGGTGATCTGCCTTCCCAATTGCCGTTGACAAGATGTCCATCCATCCACTTGGAGTAAATGAACCTTGGCTACTATGATCTTCCAGTTCATCCTACAGCATGAAAGTTATCATAAATGAAAATTAAACACTCCCAAAATGAAATAAAACTTTGTACTTATGCTCTAACTACTTACAATCCTCACAACAACCTCAACAACAGTCGAATTTATATACTTCCCACCCTTAATCCTCCCTACTTTCCATTTTTTATGATGTGGAGGAGGTGGCGGGGCCTGGACTATAATGGTAGGATCTGATGTGGCTACTTCCTTCAATTTCTACAACTCTTCTGGCATCATCTTTCGCTCAAGCTTCCGATAACCACCATGAGACATGCAATGTTGATACTTATTAGCTGCTTGCCTCTCTGTATTTGCTGCACTTAATGCCTGTGAAAGGAAAATAGTAAACATCGAATCAATAATGTCAACAATATTTCAAATAAAACACTATGATGACAGAAATCTTACCAAAAAGTTTGGATCTTCTCGTGATGCCATAAACAACCTCCAGTCCTCTGGAGACAAATATATATACTCCTGACATGGATCCGAACCCCGTAGGTCCCCTCAAATGTAATCTCATGTAAGCCTATTCTTGAAATCTTTCCATCATAGATGAACCTCCCTCATCCACTCCTTGTATATCACCATATTGTCAGGGACATCATAGGTTTGCTGCAAGGTAAAAACATAAGTTAGTTATATTTGAAGCAATAGGAATAAAGATATATATGTTGATGTATTGAAACTTATATAACAAAAGTTGTTGCCAAATCAAGTCTTTGCTTTTTGGTGGAACTAACTGAAAGAGGCAAGCTTCATCCAAGAAGGGGGTGAATTGGGTAATGTAATAAATTTTTCAGATGATGAGGTGATATGACAATAATTGTAGATAGAGTAGAGTTGAGAAGATTAGTACACAGATAGTTATACTGGTTTAGCCCAAAATCCAGGCCTACATCCGGTCCTTAGACATCAAGACCTACTAAGATTTTACTTTGCTTCCAAGATTCAATGGGCTCTCAAAATGCCGTAAAACAACAATCATTCTTGAATGTACTACGAGCAAAAATATTCTAACACTATAAATTTCTCTCCCCCTTACGATAAGTCTTACGTGCAGAAAAACAAACCTATGACCTTTCTCTCTTACTTACGTATACAAGTCTTACGAGCAGCAACATTCTTTCCTACTTACACCACTATAAGTCTTACGAGCAGCAACATTCTCTACTGCTTGTACCTTGTAAGTCTTATGAGCAGAAAGTCCTACTAGAAATTCTCTCAACTACTTCTCTCGTAAGGAATCTCCCCTCTCAATGTCCCAGTATCTTGAGATCAAATGAAAATAGAATTTGAAGTGTATATAGTCTCTCTTACTGAGCAAATTTGATAAACACTGAAGAATGATATGAATACAGAGAAAATATGAATAACAGAGACTCATGAATTTGCTTGTGTGAATTATTGCACTTGGTTATTTTTTATGGTCTCTGGAGCTCTGTATTTATAGCCAGTTGTTTTTGCCCGTTTGAATAATAATCATTATGGAGTGGAGCATTTTATTGTGGAACGACATGCGTACGTTTGAAATCTTTGAACGCGGTAGGTACGTGCTTGGATGGTTGTAATGATGCTGTCTATCGTTGTTTGACTTCTTCTATGCTTTTCTAATTCAAACGTTCAAACTCATATATCACACTCGTAATATATGTTAAATGATGTTATATAATAATAAGTAGAAATAGGATGAATAAATAACATTTAACCATATTCGGATTGAACGCTGTAAGACTGGTGCGTTTTGGCTTTTGGTAGAGTATCACTCAAGTGCTGAGAGGCCTTACTCAAGTTCAATACTATATTTACTCTTCATGCTTCAGCTTTAGATTTGCACTTCCATGTGATTTTGAGAGAGTGCATTTTCACACTTGCGAGTGATGTGGGATCCCACTCGAGCACGAGTCTCCTCACTCGAGTGCTTCTTCATTTTACACTATGAGCCACGTCTCTGGACAACACTCGCACCTTACATTATCAAGAGTGTGATTTTGCACTTGCAGGTGATGTGGGCCCTCACTTGGGCATACTTACTCTCACTCGAGTAAGCAAACTATTCTTCTATAATATACTCTTTGTCTTCAGCACTTGCATCAGAATGGAGAGAGTTAGATTTCTCACTCGCGGGTGCTGAGGTATCACTCGGGTGCATGTACTCTCACTCAAGCATGCTTATTCTTCTCTGCTCTGCATAACTCTCTGGCAAACACTCGCAGTCCCTCACTCGCTTGCACTCGAGTGCGGCTTACATTTTTAGTTTACCTTTCTCTCGGGTAAACACTTTCTATGCCATACTTGCATGTACTCGAGTGCAAATTAGCTTAATGCTCGAGTGCTAACTCCATCACTCAAGTGCATCAGTAAAACTTATAGCAAATACTTCTAAACTTTGTAAAATACATTTGGTAACTTTGTATCTATTATCTAGACTTAAAAACATAATTTGCACACAATAACCTTTTGTTATCATCAATACTTGGAATCTAACATTCTCCCCCTTTTTGATGATGATAAAACCTTTGTGATGAGTTTTAAACAAACATCTTGATTGGAGTGAAAATTTTGAAAAATATTTTCAAAATTTTCAAATGCATATTTCACCAAAGTTTAGACTCATATTCAGATTTTTGCAATTAACCTCATGTTTCCTGCAATACTTCCAATAGACACTTAAAGCCAAGATAAGTCATAATACCATTATGTTTGCACAGAAATCATTAAATTTGAACAAAAAACTTAGCAAACTTGAAAATGATCATTAGTAAACTTGTAAAGTACAAAATTAAGCTTGAATCAACATTTACCCATAAAACCCTATATATAACCATGTCAGCAAAAATAGATCAGAAAATAACAATAGTCCTACTCCAATACAGAAAAGCTACCCAAAACTAAACTCCAACTCCCCATATCAGACCATAATAGCTCAGAATAGCTTAAAAACCATCACAGATCCTTCTCTCCCTTTTTGTCAGCATCAGAAGGGGCTAAGGAAAAGTGAGATCGGATTGTGGGGCAAAGAGCACTATAATAGTGGAAGGGTCAACTGGCTCCAGCTCAAAAAGTGGAGATGATGGCTGGGGAACAGAGGCTGTAAGTGGTGGTGAAGGCGACCGATCATAAGTGACATAAACATTATAATCCAGGTCTATGAAGAGAACATGAGGTTGTGTTTGAGGAGGTGAAGTCGTGGCAGGAGTAGACTCAGGTGGCTCCTCAAAAGAAGTAGTCAGAAAATAAGTGTGCAAGAAATTTCCATATCAGTGATTCTTCTTGATATATCTTCTTGAGTCTTGAACATCAAGTCAAGGTTGGTATTTGCCTTGTCCACCAACTTTAAGACTCGTAACTTCATTGTGTTCACTAATTACTCATACTCATCATCAATTTCCTTTTCGGACAAGTAACAGCTTGATTGATCACTTTAGCCAGATGGGTTGAAAGTGATGCATTTAGGAAAGATGGAGGTGGAATTGAACCTTAAGCAAAAGATTGAGTCTCATCACCTCTCGATGGAGTGCCTTGTCTCTGAGATGTAGCCCTGGTTTGACTCACTAGAAGATTGATACTCATATGTGTCATTTGAGTCTTGCCAAACCTCAGAATGGTTACCCTCTCAATTCCCTCCAAGTACCACACTTTTTTTTTCTTGAGAATGAGAGCCACAATTTGTGGATATGGTATGGTGGTAGATCTTGATAAAGAAAATCAAAATCTTCTCATCTCAGTAAAGATAAGCTCCCCCATGTTAGATATGATTAGTTTTGATGATGTCAAATATAGATATGAAATGATAAGAGCAAAAAGTTTATATAATGTATTTCTTTGACTAACTACTATATTTAATGTTACATATTTTGTAAATTAGTCAAGCAAAGAATGAAGAAGATTGAATTAATGAAAATGAATAAGAGGAAGAAATTGAAGATAGTCAATGAGATGCATACTTTGGTTATGGAGAATTATTATCAAGAGGAAAATCAAGAAGAAAGATATTGAAGAATGAAGAACTTGGAAGATCAATCATGAATATCAAGATTCAAGTTGTTAGATGTGATATTGGAGGTTTCTATAATGATACCGGAGGTTTCTATGATCAAATGATGGTTGGAATAGGTTAATACGAAGCTAAGATGACTTATATATGAGTTTTGGCACTTCCAGAGGTGTTATGATCAAGCACGAGGTGTTTTACTCGAGCACAGGAAGAACACACTCGAGCACAGACCAATTTACTCGAGCACGGGGTGAATACTCTGTTCTACTCTGTTTTACATTCAGCCAGAGCGAGGTCTGGTATTTTGGTCATATCTCTCAAACTACACATCGGATTGACCCGAAACTGGTGGCATATGAACGAAGACTCCCAACATATAAAATGTGCACCAAGATCACATTGAAAGAAGCTCAAAAGAAGGAGATATGATCTGTGGAAGAAGACAGTGAAATCACCATCACTTTTCGACACAGGTTCGGTATTTTGAGCATAATTCACAAACCACACATCGGATTAGACCAGTGCCAAATGAAAGTAGACTCAAAGAGCTTTCCACGGATAGGTAATTTGCCTAATTTGAACGTATATTCTAGGAGCTATGCCTTCTGGAAGTTGATGCTTGTGCAGACTAGCGAAATATACACTCTTTCGATCATAACTTGCAAAATACAAGGAGTTTGGAGCTGATTCTTTTTGCATTGGAATGCATATGGCAAGAGCTTTCTTATGATACATTATTTGAATCAAATGAACAAAATTTTTCTAAAGTGGCCCCACATCACCCGCGAGTGTAAAAACTTTCTCTCTGAAAATGTTGTGCGAGTGATGTCCAGAAGCAGCTGAAACGTGAAGAAAATTGCATCACTCGAGCACTAGGATCCATGCTCGAGCATTGGATGATGTCTCACTCAAGCACATGCAATTTTTGACATGGAAGTGATAACCCGAGAAGAAGCTTGTATGTGAAAGCATAAAATGCACTCGAGCATGACTGGTTGTGCTCGAGTGATTCGAGAATTCACTCGAGCAGATGCGAGTGAAGTGCAGCGAGTGCTTGCCCGAGAGGAAGTCAGAACGTGAAAATATGAACTGCACTCGAGTGAGCCATATTGCACTTGAGTGAGGTCCTGACAGAAGCAACGTAGAAGTGTAGACTCTCACGGCCATCAATCCAAACATGGTTAAATGTTATACAATCATTATGTTTTCACTTGTTATTGATCCTAAACATTAACTAACATATATTTCAAGTGTAAAACAGGAGATTAAATATTTGGGTTGTATCTTCAAGAACAGAGGTCACGGCGAATATCTTCATTCAATGTGATGAGTCCCAGAAGCCAGAAATTCAGTTTTTGACCAATGATCCAACATACCCATGACTAATATTTCATCATATTAGTGATTAAGTATTTTACAGTGTGAAACAAGAAATTTAACGTTGAGATTACATATTCAAATGAAAGAGTCAATTGTGGCGGGCGGCATCATTACACACCGAGCATCAGCTACCTACCACGACAAAAGTTTGACCTACCATAAGAGATTGTCTGGAAACTCAAACGAATTCATCCCGCTCCACAACGTGATGTACAGTTCAAAATGAGACATGCGGCTCCTCAACGTGACGCTCTGCTTTGCAACGGAAAACTCATGGTAGCTCATTTTTCAAATATGCTCAACGGTCAAAATGACTCCAACGGACGAATGCTCACAACGGCCATCATATTCATCAACTATAAATGAGAGAGCATTCAACATCGATGGGTAACAGAGAAAACAGAGACATCGAGCAACTACGAGAAAAGTGATAGAAATGTGAATCCTCTGCTTCTACCCAAACACTCTCTATTTTCCAGTTTCTATATTACTTATCATTGAGAGAGTGATTATGTGTATTGTACTTCAGTAAGTATTATACCCACTCTATGAGAGAGTCTGTAAACACTTTCAACTATATTTCTGAGTTGATCTCAAGGTAGAGGGACCTTGAGAAGGTTGATTTCCTTACGGGGGAAGCTGTAGAGAGAATTGCCAGTAAGACATTCTGCTCGTAAGACTTACAAGGTGCAAGCAGTAGAGAACGTTGCTGCTCATAAGACTTACAGGGGTGTAAGCAGGAGAGAACGTTGCTGCTCGTAAGACTTGCATGAGTAAGAAGGAGAGGAAGATCTTCGGGATTGCTCTGCTCGTAAGACTTGCCGTAAGGGGGAGTATTTCAGTGAGAGATTTGTAAAAGGTTTCACAAGTACCTGACTAAACTTGTGGATTGTAAAGGCTTTTCTTGTGCCTGGATTAAACGAGAAGATAGTGGATTTGAAAATCTCAGGAGGAGCCTGGGGACTGGACGTAGGCCATCACAGATTGGACCGAACCAGGATAAATCACAGTTTGCATATTCTCTTCCCAAAACTCTTATATTTCTAGCATATATTATTTAATCTAACTGTTGATTTATAAACCTTCATACTTACCGCTTTTGTTAAGATACGAAAAGATTTCTAAAGTTCTTAAGTTTTTATTATACACCCAATTCACCCCCCCTCTTGGGTGATAGCCGGTTCTAACATTTGGTATCAGAGCCCGGGCTCTTGTTTAAAGGACTTAACCGTCTCAAGAGTTACAATGGCTAATTTTGGGTGTTTTATACTTTCAGAAGGTTTTGATTATACAATCCCACCTCTTTTGAAAGATATTGATTTTTGGTTTTGGAAAGCTAGAATGACTAGTTTTATAAAAGCTTTTGATTTTGATATGTGGAATGTTTTTACAAATGTTTTTGATTTCAAACCAAGAAAGGATTGGACAGAAAGTGAAAAGAAAATGTTTTCGTTGAACATTAGAGCAATGAAAATTCTGTATAGTGCTTTAACCGAAAATGATTTTGAGAAAATTAGATTTTGTTCTAATGCTAAACATATCTGGGACACTCTTGATTCTATTTATGCTTCTAACAATTGTGTTGAAGTTGAAAGTGTTGACAGTTTGTGTGAAACTACATGCTATGCATCTACTGTGCATGAAAAATTGGAAGTTGATGATGAAGATGGAAAAATCATAGAACACTTCCATACAGTTAGCATGGATAAACAAGAAGAAGAGAATTCCCAAAAAGAGCTCAGTATGGACGAACATGAAAAATCACTCTCCGGAGCTCAAGATGAACTTAAGGTAAAAAGTTCCAATTCTTTGTGTGATTTTCATAAAAATAATTTTCAGAATTTACAAAAGTTTGTTTCTCAACCAATTGTTGATTTTATTGAGAAAAGAAAAAATGTTTTCAAATATGCTGGAAAGTTTGTTGGGAAGAAAGAAAGTTCAAATCAAATCCATTCGAATTTCCACTCTCATGATCGACATAATACTTGCATGATATCCCATAATGCATATCTTGATATAATTTGCAATTATTGTGGTAAATCCGGTCATATTTCTCACACATGCTATATTAGAAGAAATTCCCATGTGAGAAATAAGTATATTTGGGTACCGAAGAAACATGTAAGGTTTAATACTAACAATTAAGGACCCAAGTATATGTGGGTACCAAACTGTCCATCTAGTACTTTATGTATGCAGAATGATCCGAAAAGAAATGGACATAAGGGTAAGGAGAAGATGAAAAAGAAGCCAAGAGTTTCTCATGCACCTAAATGGAGATTCACACCAATTAGGAGAACTCTCGAATCATCCATTGCTAGAACTGCAAAGTTTAACCATAAAGAAAGGCAATGGAGAAAAGGAGTACGTTCCACCTCAAGAATGAACTACCATAGAATACCATTCAACTATCTTGAGGAGAACAAGAAAAGGAGGATCTCTCAAACATCAAATAAATGATTCCTGGGGTCTATATATTTTAAGAGAAGGTTGCCAGCACCCAAAGCAAGATATTCAAAGTATCAACATCATAGAAAGATGCAATGGGTAAGCAAAAGCAATCCTCCAAATATCTAAGGCAAAGGTACACAATGATAAAACCTCCTATGCTGTTGTTTGTAATATTTGTTGAGGTTTTATATTTTGGAACCTTAGGAATGAGCATTGCAAATGATTTTTAAATTATGTTTTCGCATCCCTTAAAAAGTCATTTAATAGATTTATTTATAAAGGGATTGTAATGCTCAACAGGTTAATTCTTTATGCATGTATAATGATTTGAAAAGAGAAATATTTCTCTTATGCATAAAGACGTATTTAATTCATTATGCTCAATTGTTTCAAATTAATTATATTATTAGAGCATGTGAATTATGATTCCTACAAGGTAACCATGAGTAGATCCAAGTAAAATTGGATACCAAAAGAAGAAAAATTTCTATAAGGTTTTGTATGAAGAAGAAAGGAAGAGCTTCATCTCAAGATTATGACTACATAAGATTTCACTCAAATCTTAGTGAAGTTGGACCTTAAGGCTACATCTTAAATGTGTAAACAAAAAGGAGGCATTACTTGAGGTAACACTGCAAGTGCCTAGCTAGCAATGAAGGAAGAAAAGATGCACAGTGAAGCGTCACTCAAGTAACCAATCAAGTAATCATCATCACTGCGTGGCAACTGGGAGTAAATGTTCAAGTGATAACATCAATTGGAAGATTGGAAGGTAAAAGTCAAGGAATTATGCACAAATGAACTCCAAAGGATAATTTCTCAAGTAATTACGAGATTACTTGAGCACGGTATTGTCTTCTTTATTCTTACCTTTATATAAATTGTTTATTTGGGTAATGAATAACTTGCTCATTATTGCATACCATTAGCAATCAATCATTTATGGGTTTTAAATTGTTTTTAGATTGCTAAATAGACTGAAAGTAAAATTGTGCATAATCTTTCTATGCATTTGAGTTTCGGAATGCATATTTCAAAAAATGAACTTAGATTCCAAATTCATCTTGTTATTAAAAAATGCATACACATTATTTGAAAATTTTCCATATTTTATTTAAATCAGTTTCAAAATTGAAGGTTAATATTTATGTATACTGAAAGTCAGAAATGCTTCAATTCCATCCCTAGAGTTTTCCTCATCATTCACATATTTGTTTCTTAATCTTAAACCTATTACTACTTGAACTCCTCAATTTTTATTTTGTAACAAGTTAGATCTTATGTCTAACAAGTTAACTATCTATATGAGTTTCAAGTGTATTCCCTAGAAAAGAATTCTACATGTGAAAGCTTTGTGCCTAATGCATAAATCATTAGTTGGCCATGTTATTCCAAGCATTATAAATGTTCATTAGTGCATTGAATCTTAATGCATTAACTATTATTGTGAAATAACTTACTGAGATAATATTCTAGAACTCTAGTCATTTGGATCAATGAGTATGTGCTTCATCATCCATAAATTCTTATACTCATATTGTTGCTCAAATGCATTACCATTTGTCTTCACCCATTTTTTGAGTTACTAGAGCCTTCTATTCAAATTTTTGAGTTGAATATCCCTATTCTTCAAGACACATCTCTAAGAGTCAAGTTTATCTCTTGGTCAATAGCAAAGTCATTGTGTTTATATATATCCTTGAAGCTAAGCTTTTTGGCTAATTCATTTTCAATATGACTTTTGCTCTTGGGAAAAATTCTCAAACATGTTAAACTCCAATGTCTAACATGTTATCTTTTGTTGTTTTCTAAAAAGGAAGCTTTCTGGTATATGTATATTTAAACTGTTGACTTTCACCATTTTTAACATGAACATTGATTCTAAATAGGTTTTAAAAATGTGTTTTGCATGTAGTCAGAATCTCAATTTCACAATGCATTATTATGATTCGAAAGAACATTTGAGATTTTGAAACAATTTGCATATCGCATTATCATTCTTGAAAATTTGGTTTCATTCATGATTTATCACTTCATAAAAGTTGGTTATTATGGATAGATTCTCTACTATCTTTGATCCAACTTACATGGACTGCACGAAAATCTTATCAATGACATATCTTTTAAAATGTATTTACAAATTGTCATTGATCTTTGAAATCATCATTCTTGGTATTATTTGTTCATTACTCTTTATTATTCAATTGCTTGAATTTATTTAATTGGGTAAAGAATTATATTTTGATCTTTGTTGGTTTATGATACTCTTTGCTCAAATATCATATGCTTAATTGTATAAGAGCATAAGCGTTGCTATGTCTAATATTGTACGGACCCAAAAGAAGATGGGTACCAGAGAGTATATGTTTATACTTTTACAGGAGTTGATCAAGAAGCTTTTATTTTGGATACAAAGGTCAGAGGCTAACAGAAAAGGCATGATTGATAGTGTTGCAGCGTGAGTTAAAGCAAAATATATGATATTACTCAAATGACATCCCATCACTAGCAAATAACTAGCTAGTGATACAATCAGAGAAAGAGAAAGAGAAGGAAGATCTCTTAGTGGACCCAGTGGAGATTATTTCAAAGCAGCACAGAGCCAAGAATAAGTTTATCCAATATTAATCTTTGTTACCTACCCACCTTCCTTATCATTTCAAGTTGATCAGATATTTTCACTATGATATGGAGCCAACAGAGATGTTCAAAGGAAGATGCTGAGATGCACAGAATCATCAAGCTTGATGAGCCTATGAGGATTCATAACTACTATCCTAGCTCTATGTCTAATCTTCACTGGATTATCTGCTATACCTACACTAGAGCTATGGTGAACAAGGCCAATAAATGAGAGACGACAATTTGCTAGAATTGGCCTCCATGATTCTTCATGCTTTGGTCCATTTGTCTAAGGAGAGGAGCTTCAACAATCACACAAAGCATGCTACAAAAAATACTGAGATCATCAGTCAATGATAAGATGAAGCAGCTATGTGAACCAGAACTTCAAAGTTCTATTTGAGATGATGGATGACAAAATAAGGGTGTTATGTGCTATGATGAAATTAAAAGTTCTCAATGATGTTTGCTAAGCAAGGGGCACATACTAAGCCAATATGCGCATAAAGCCTTACTCCGAGCTCATCTTGGTATCCTAAAGTGCTCATAGAAGATTACACTTCAGAATCCCTCAGTTAGTCACATCATCCAATATTGACTAGGACATGATGCATCAATGGACTACATGAAAAATATGTATGAAAAATGTAAGAAAAATATGTATGTTGCATTATATATAATATGTATGTTACACTTTGCATTATATATAATATGTATGTTGCACTTTGCATTATATATGTATGTTGCACTTCATTTAGACATATTTTTCTTAAAGGATTTGCCATCATCAAAAAGGGGGAGAATGTTAGATATGATTAGTTTTGATGATGTCAAATATAGATATGAAATTATAAGAGCAAAAAGTTTATATAATGTATTTCTTTGACTAACTACTATATTTAATGTTACATATTTTGTAAATTAGTCAAGCAAAGAATGAAGAAGATTGAATTAATGAAAATGAACAAGAGGAAGAAGAAGGAAGAAATTGAAGATAGTCAATGAGATGCTTACTTTGGTTATGGAGAATTATTATCAAGAGGAAAACCAAGAAGAAAGATATTGAAGAATGAACAACTTGGAAGATCTATCATGAATATCAAGATTCAAGTTGTTAGATGTGATATTGGAGGTTTCTATAATGATACCGGAGGTTTCTATGATCAAATGATGGTTGGAATAGGTTAATACGAAGCTAAGATGACTTATATATGAGTTTTGGCACTTCCAGAGGTGTTATGATCGAGCACGAGGTGTTTTACTCGAGCACAGGAAGAACACACTCGAGCACAGACCAATTTACTCGAGCACGGGGTGAATACTCTGTTCTACTCTGTTTTACGTTCAGCCTGAGCGAGGTCTGGTATTTTGGTCATATAGCTCAAACCACACATCGGATTGACCCGAAACTGGTGGCATATGAACGAAGACTCCCAACACGTAAAATGTGCACCAAGATCACATTGAAAGAAGCTCAAAAGAAGGAGATATGATCTGTGGAAGAAGACAATGAAATCATAGTCACTTTTTGACACAGGTTCGGTATTTTGAGCATAACTCACAAACCACACATCGGATTGAGACGAGACTAGTGCCAAATGAAAGTAGACTCAAAGAGATTTCCACGGATAGGTAATTTGCCTAATTTGAACGTATATTCTAGGAGCTATGCCTTCTGAAAGTTGATGCTTGTGCAGACTAGCGAAATATACACTCTTTCGATCATAACTTGCAAAATACAAGGAGTTTGGAGCTGATTCTTTTTGCATTGGAATGCATATGGCAAGAGCTTTCTTATGATACATCATTTGAATCAAATGACCAAAATTTTTCTAAAGTAGCCCCACATCACCCGCGAGTGCAAAAACTTTCTCTCTGAAAATGTTGTGCGAGTGATGTCCAGAAGCAGCTGAAACGTGAAGAAAATTGCATCACTCGAGCACTAGGATCTATGCTCGAGCATTGGATGATGTCTCACTCGAGCCCTTGTAAGTTTTGACATGGAAGTGATAACCCGAGAAGAAGCTTGTACGTGAAAGCATGAAACACACTCGAGCATGACTGGTTGTGCTCGAGTGATTCAAGAATTCACTCGAGCAGATGCGAGTGAAGTGCAGCGAGTGCTTGCCCGAGAGGAAGTCAGAACGTGAAAATATGAACTGCACTCGAGTGAGCCATATTGCACTCGAGTGAGGTCCTGACAGAAGCAACGTAGAAGTGCAGACTCTCACGGCCATCAATCCAAACGTGGTTAAATGTTATACAATCATTATGTTTTCACTTGTTATTGATCCTAAACATTAACTAACATATATTTCAAGTGTAAAACAGGAGATTAAATATTTGGGTTGTATCTTCAAGAACAGAGGTCACGGCGAATATCTTCATTCAACGTGATGAGTCCCAGAAGCCAGAAATTCAGTTTTTGACCAATGATCCAACATACCCATGACTAATATTTCATCATATTAGTGATTAAGTATTTTACAGTGTGAAACAAGAAATTTAACGTTGAGATTACATATTCAAATGAAAGAGTCAATTGTGGCGGGCGGCATCATTACACACCGAGCATCAGCTACCTACCTCGACAAAAGTTTGACCCACCATAAGAGATTGTCTGGAAACTCAAACGAATTCATCCCGCTCCACAACGTGATGTACAGTTCAAAATGAGACATGCGGCTCCTCAACGTGACGCTCTGCTTTGCAACGGAAAACTCATGGTAGCTCATTTTTCAAATATGCTTAACGGTCAAAATGACTCCAACGGACGAATGCTCACAACGGCCATCATATTCATCAACTATAAATGAGAGAGCATTCAACATCGATGGGTAACAGAGAAAATAGAGACAGCGAGCAACTACGAGAAAAGTGATAGAAATGTGAATCCTCTGCTTCTACCCAAACACTCTCTATTTTCCAGTTTCTATATTACTTATCATTGAGAGAGTGATTATTTGTATTGTACTTCAGTAAGTATTATACCCACTCTGTGAGAGAGTCTGTAAACACTTTCAACTATATTTCTGAGTTGATCTCAAGGTAGAGGGACCTTGAGAAGGTTGATTTCCTTACGGGGGAAGCTGTAGAAAGAATTGCCAGTAAGACATTCTGCTCGTAAGACTTACAAGGTGCAAGCAGTAGAGAACGTTGCTGCTCATAAGACTTACAGGGGTGTAAGCAGGAGATAACGTTGTTGCTCGTAAGACTTGCATGAGTAAGCAGGAGAGGAAGATCTTCAGGATTGCTCTGCTCGTAAGACTTGCCGTAAGGGGGAGTATTTCAGTGAGAGATTTGTAAAAGATTTCACAAGTACCCGGCTAAACTTGTGGATTGTAAAGGCTTTTCTTGTGCCTGGATTAAACGAGAAGATAGTGGATTTGAAAATCTCAGGAGGAGCCTGGGGACTGGACGTAAGCCATCACAGATTGGACCGAACTAGGATAAATCACAGTTTGCATATTCTCTTCCCTAAACTCTTATATTTCCAGCATATATTATTTAATCTAACTGTTGATTTATAAACCTTCATACTTACCGCTTTCGTTAAGATACGAAAAGATTTCTAAAGTTCTTAAGTTTTTATTATACACCCAATTCACCCCCCTCTTGGGTGATAGCCGATTTTAACACCCCACATTTCTTCATTGACCGGCTAGGAAGGAGGCCAGCAAGTAGTAATCTCTCTGAGCAAAATGGGTATAATTTTTGGATTTGTCAACAATACTATAAGAGTATATGTAGTAAAGGGCATGAATAGAATCAGGCATGTTAATAGGCTTAAAGTTAAGAGGGCCTTTTGGGTCATTTGGTCTTAAAAGCCGAATGGCTTCATTGGCTGAAAGAGTGGTGGATCAAAAGGTGGTGCAATATAGCCAAGAATGTCATTAATGATAGTAGCAGTTATCATAATAAATTGATCTCTAACAGTGGTAGATACTGCTTCCTCTATCAACTCTTCGGTCCAAGAGTTTATGTTATGGGTTTTCATGTTACAATAGAAGATTTTCACAACAGAGGGTGAATAAGGAATATGAACACTCAGCTAGGGATCATAAAATTCAAGAAAAAGATGAAAATCCAAACCAAATCTTTTCATCATATAATCTAAGTCTACATAAACTATAAGACAGAATTGTCTATGTGCAAACTAAGAATCATATTCCTTCTGTTTCAGTGCCTTCAGTTCCTTAACGTTGAATTTTTTAGGAGGATTTGTGACTTGTTCTTCCTCTGGAACCTGTGTAGTAGAAGGAACCCCTGAAGTAGCTGTACTGGATTGGCCAACATGATGTGAACTTGAGGCACCAGCTTGGGAGGCAATTTTTCCAACCAATGCGTCAAGCTTTGATTTCTCCATTGCTTCCCGGAGATGCATATTGAAAGAGTCATCGGAGGAAGAAGATTATTGTGGTTGCTCTGTATCCTTCTTCTTTCCTCTTCCTTTGACTTCTTTGGATTGAGACCGAGTGACAATTGGTTCTTTGAAAACCACTCTGTTTGGTTTCTTTTGCGGAGGTTGATCCTTCTTTGCCATTTGAGGCTTAGGATGAGGTTTCTTGGCTGGAATTCTATTTTTGGTTTTGGGTTTAGGAGGAGGTGTAGGAGTAGAAGACAGAGTAAGTATAAGAGATAAAGATGTGGCCACCAGAGTCTCTGAAGCACTAGTGGCTGAATGAGTGGGTGAAGGTGAATGAGATATTTGAGAAACAACAGGAATCTTAGTTATAGCCATTTAGAAATGAAATGGTAATCATAGATTTGCTAAGGACTTAGAGAAGGATTTTCAGAAAATTTCTTCTGTTAGGGCACGAAATGATAAGCTTGAAGGATAAATCTCACCTTATAAAGATGAATGAGAAGCTTGAGTCATTTAATCAATGGGTAACGGTTGGAGGTGAAGAGATACGCTCTTCGAGTGGCGCGATGCTTCAAGTAAGAAGAGGAAATGCGACAGTCTGAGCTATCACATAACTGATATAGGTGCCAATACTCGAGTGCTAACCCTACTGCTCGAGTGTTGTTCATATAGTGCTTGAGTGAGACAATATTATGCTCGAGTGATATTCAAACAAATCTGATAAAGCATGTAAAAGCGTACTTGATTTAAATATATCTTGTTATATTTTTCATCTTTGTACTCAAATCCTCCAAGATCATTTGAGTAACCATGCTTTGAATAAGTATTTGTATAAATTTCTTTCTTCTGATCAAGTTCTCTTGCTTCATATCAGGTAGATTCATTCCATGCTCGAGTGAAGTTCTTCCCTTACTCAAGTGAGACCAGTCACTCTTGGTATGCTTGAGTGAGTTTCAAGAGTTCTTACATACTCTATTAATCCCTGTTTTACATAGCCTGAAGTAGAGTATATTCTATAGTTCTGGACTCGAGCATTATTGACTGACTCGAGTGAGAATAAACTTGGCACTCGAGTGACACATCCAGTGCTCGAGTGACAGACTTGCAAAAACAATTTCTACATACTCTGATGCCTAAGTCAGTATGTTTATCATCAAAAACTCATTAAACATAATAATTAACAAGAAAAACTTACAACTCATTGGGATTAACCATTCCCAATTCTCTTCGAATATATAAAAATTAATCTTTAGCTATCAGCTTTGTGAATATATCATCAAGTTGAAGATGTGTTGGTGCCACACCCCACTTCTAGCCTGGCCACACATAGACCCCGTAAGAGGTGGACTCACAAGAGTTCCTCGCTCCCCAAGCGAGATTTTCCGCCTCCGCAGGGATCGAAGCCACTACCTTGGGGTAAGTAGCGCCTCATGACAATCCCCACTACCATTGAGCTAGTGGGGATTGTCATGAGGCGCTACTTATCCCCAGGTAGTGGCTTCAATCTCTGCGGAGGCGGAAAATCTCGCTTGGGGAGCGAGGAACTCTTGTGAGTCCACCTCTTACGGGGTCCATATGTGGCCTGGCTGGAAGTAGCTCAATGGTAGTGGGGATTGTCATGAGGCGCTACTTACCCCCAGGTAGTGGCTTTGATCCTTGCGGAGGCAGAAAATCTCGCTTGGGGAGTGAGGAACTCTTGTAAGTCCACCTCTTACAGGGTCCATGTGTGGCCTGGCTGGAAGTGGGGTGTGACAGTTGGTATGAATTTTACTTTGACATCCTTCTTTTGCACATGATCTCGAGTGAAATGATGTTAGATATCTATGTGTTTGGTCCTTGAACGTTTCACAGGATTCTTGGCCAGGCTAATGGTACTAGTGTTGCCACAGTAAATTGGTATCTCCTTTAAGTATATCCCCAAATCCTGAAGTTGTTGCTTCAACCACAGTACTTGAGAACAACAGCCTATTGCAGCTATGTATTCTGCTTCAGTGGAGGATAATGACACTGTGTTCTGCTTCTTGCTAAACCATGATACCAGAGAGCCTCCAAGGAATTGACATTGACCACTGATACTTTTTCTGTCAGTTTTATATCCTCCATGATCATAATCTGAATACGCCATCAAATATTTGTTTCCTCTTTTTGGATATCATAGGCCAAGGTTTGCAGTGTCTCCTAGATATTTAAAGATTCTTTTCACTGTCTCTGTATATGATACCTTAGGAGTAGATTGATACCTTGTGCATATTCCAACACTGAATTGTATATCCAGCCTGCTTGCTGTTAAATGGAGTAATGAACCAATCACTCCTCAATATTTAGTGATGTTGTAGTTAGGGCCTTTTACGTCAGCATCCAACAATGTTGTAGAGCTCATTGGAGTATTAGCTCCATTAGCATTATCCAATACATACTTCTTCAACAACTATTTCAAATATTTTGTTTGAGACACAAATATCCCATTCCTCCCTTGCTTGATTTAAAGTCCAAGAAAGAAGTTTAATTCTCCCATCATGCACATCTCAAACTCTCCCTACATAATCTTAGAAAATTCATGACAAAGAGATTCATCAGTAGCACCAAAAATAATATCATCAACATAGATTTGAATAATTAGAAGATCATTTTTGTCATGTTTGATGAAAAGAGTTGTATCTACTTTTCCTCTAACAAAGTTTTGATCAAGAAGAAACTTGCTTAGTCTTTCATACCAAGCTCTAGGAGCTTGTTTCAACCCATATAAAGCTTTCTTAAATTGTAAACATGATTGGGCTTTGTTTCATCTTCAAAACTAGGAGGTTGTTCTACATATACTTCCTTCATAATATAACCATTTAGAAAAGCACTTTTCACATCCATTTGATAAAGTTTAAAACCTTTAATGCAAGCAAAGGCTAAGAGTACTCGTATTGCTTCCAATCTTGCCACTAGAGCATATGTTTCCTCATAATCAATACCTTCTTCTTGATTATAGCCTTTGGCTACCAATCTTGCTTTGTTTCTTACAATGATTGCTGATTCATCAAGTTTGTTTTTGAAAACCCATTTGGTTCCTATAACCAAGTGATCTTTTGGTCGAGGAACCAAATCCCAAACTTGATTTCTTCAAAATTGATTTAATTCTTCTTGCATAGCAATCACCAAATCATTGTTAGATACAGCTTTTTCCATATTAGAAGGTTTAATCTTAAAAATAAAAGCAGAAAAAGTTACCTCATTGAGAATTTTATTTCTGGTTTTGACACCTTCGTGAATATCTCCAATTACTTGATCAATTGGATGATCTTTAATATGTCTCCATGCTTTTAGTTGAACATGATCATCGACATCTTCTATATTTTGAAAATCATTTGTTTCAAGATCATTCTATTTTGAAATAGTTTTGATTTTCTTTATCAAAGCCATTTCTTCTTCATCAAAATGCTTTGTCTGAGAATCAAGTTCATCAAATACAACATGAATGGATTCTTCAACTTTACATGTTCTTTTATTAAAAAATCTATATGCTTTACTTTTATTAGAATATCCTAGAAATAAATGTTCATAAGATTTTGAATGAAGCACTTGCATCCAAAGATGTGTAGAGGAGCAAGATTTGGCTTTCTTCCTTTATAGAGTTCATATGGTGTCTTTCCAAGTAACTTGCAAATATATGCTTTTTATGAAATGTAGCATGCGGTACTCATTACATCTGACCAGAATACTTGTGACATTTCCTTTTCATTAAGTATTGCTTTGCCATTTCTGTAAGAACTCTGTTCTTCCTTTCTACTACTCTATTTTGCTGGGGTGTTCTAGGTGCAAAGAAGTTGTTATTTATTCCCTCATTGTTGCAAAAGTCTTCAAAGAGTTGATTATCAAATTCTCCTCCATGGTCTGTCTTGATTGAAACAATAGAAATACCTTTCTCATTTTAGACCTTCTTAGCAAACATAATAAATTCGACAAATGTTTCATCTTTTAAAGCAATAAATATAGTCCATGTAAATCTTGTAAAATCATTGATAATTACTAAAGTATATAGATTTCCTCCAAAACTTTTTACTCTTGCTGGACCTACCAAATCCATATGAAGTAATTGTAAAGGTTTGGAAGTAGAAATTTCATACTTTGTTTTGCATGAAGATTTAGTTTGTGTACCTTTTTGACAAGCTTCACAAATCATGTTATATTTGAATTTTAGTTTAGGAAGACTAACAAATAAATCTTTTCTAATCAGTTTTTCAAGTTGGTTTAAATTAACATGAGCTAGACACTTATGCCATAACCAACTTTCCTCTGATCTGCTAAGAAAACAATTTTCAGAAGAATTTGAATTTAAATCAATAGTATAATAGTTACTGTCCCTTTGAGCTCGGATCTTTGCCTTGATGGATTCTTTATTAAGTGGCAGATCTTTCTTGTTTACTATCAAACATTCTTTTGAATCAAAGATCACCCAGTTATCTCTGTCAGTGCTTTGACTTACACTCAAGAGGTTGTGGCATAATCCTTCAACGTAATATACATCATTGATTTGAATACCATTAGATTTTCCCACTTTACCAATTCCAGCAATACGTCCAGATTGGTACCTCTAAAAGTTACCTTTCCTCCTTCTCTGCTTTCTAGCATGGTGAACTTATTTTTGTCACCAATCATATGTCTCGAGCATCCACTATCAATGTACCACTTGTTTGCTTGTGATGCTTTGAGATATACCTAGAGTAAGGTGATCAAATTTTAGGTGCCAACACTTTCTTGGGTCCTTTGTGGTTAGTATGCAATATGTTTGTACATGTGTCCCTTTCGGAACCCATTTATACGTGCCAATGACTTGTCCTTTTCTAAAATAACATGATGAAGTATAATGTCCTTTCCTATTACAATAGCTACATGATGTAAATGGATTTGATGTATGCACAGAATTCTTGAAATATTTGAGATAAGTTCTACTGCTATTTTTCTTATTTCCTCTATTTTTATCATGATCAGACTTATATCCAATTCCAGATTTATCAAAGGAAACTCTTTGAGAATTTAAAATAACTTTAAGAGTTTCACTTCCTTTACTAAATTTTTCCACAATTTTTTTTAAATATCTTATTTTCTTATCATTTTCTTCACATAATTTCCATGATGATATGACAGTATTTTCTAATTCTTTTACTTTCTTCTTGTAACTAACGATTTCTTTAGCTACCTTGATGAATTCAGTATGCAATGCATTATGTTCAAATAATAACTCATTATAAGTAGGTTCAAAGTCACTTACCTCAGAATCCGATTCTTCTTCTTTGGCTGCCAAGCATAGATTTGCCACTTCGTCATTGTCGCTTTCTTCATCCGACGAGCTATCACCCCAGATAAATGATATGTATGCTTTCTTCTTCTGCTTCTTCTTGTCTTTGTTTTTGAAGCATTCAGATTTGATGTGTCCAGGCTTCTCACATTCATGGCATACTATCTGTTACTCCTTGTTTTCTTTCTTGCTTGGTCTACCTTGATAATTTTTGAAGTTCTTTTGGCCTCTTTTATAGAACTTCTTGAATTTTCTCACAATCATTTCCATATCATCATCATCAGGAACATCTTCATTTTCTGAAGATTCTTCTTCCTTGATAGCTTTAACTGTAACTCCTCTTTTCTTTTTTATCATCAAACTCTTCTAGTTCCTTCTTGAATCTCAACTTCCCTTCATACTCAGAAAGGCTACCAAAGAGAGCAGCTACGGATTTCATTGACTCTCCTTTAGCTTCTTTGATAGTTGTCACCTTCGCTTCTCATTCTTTCATAAGAATATTAAGAATCTTTCTTACCTGGGAATTTTGGTCAAATGATTTCCCAAGTGCAGATAGTTGATTAACAAGATGAGTGTATCTGAGTTCCAATTATGATATTCCTTCTCTAGGTTTCATGCGAAATAGATCATACTCTGTAATTAGAGTATTGACTCTATTTTCTTTGATTCCAGATGTGCCTTCGTAAGCGATTTCAAGAGCATCCCACATATCTTTGGCTGTTGGTAGAGTGCAGATTCGGAAATATTCCTTTTAACTGAGAGCACCCTGTATCATTAAAACAGCTTTACTATTTAATGTTACTAACCTCTTGTCATCTTCGTCAAATTCCTCTGGGCTCTTTTTAATGACTCTATCTTCGATTTTCTTCATTAGAACATAGTCACCATCTTGTATCACATTCCATAGACCATATTCATTAGCCATCACGAACACTCTGAATTTAGCTTTCCAGAATGAAAAATGATCTCCAGCAAAACCAAGAGGTCTAGTGATTGAAGCTCCATCTGGAAGGATGTTCTCACCCATTGTTACCATTTACCAGATCCTTCTCAAGCTGTTAGGCTCTTCAGAGAAGACCTTGCTCTGATACCAAATGAAATAAGCAAGCTTCACCCAAGAGAGGGTGAATTGGGTGATGTAATAAATTTTTCAGATAATGAGGTGATATGACAATAATTGTAGATAGAGTAGAGTTGGGAATATTAGTATACAAAGAGTTATATTGGTGCAGCCTAAAATCCAAGCCTACATCCAATCCTCAAAGATCAAGACCTTCTGAGATTTTACTATGCTTCCAAGATTCAATGGACTCTCAGAACACTGCAAAACAACAATTATCCCTGAATGGACTACGGGCAGAAATATTCTAACACTATAAATTTCTCTCCCCCTTACGACAAGTCTTACATGCAGAAAAACAAACCTATAACCTTTCTCTCTTGCTTACGTATACAAGTCTTATGAGTAGAAACATTCTCTCCTACTTACACCACTGTAAGTCTTACGAGAAGCAACTTTCTCTACTGCTTGTACCTTGTAAGTCTTATGAGCAGAAAGTCCTACTAGGAATTCGCACAACTGCTTCTCTCGTAAGGAAATCTCCCCTCTTAAGGTCCCAGTACCTTAAGATCAAATGAAAATTGAATTTGAAGTGTATACAGACTTTCTTACAGAGCAAATATGATAAACACTGAAGAATGATATGAATACAGAGAAAATATGAATAACAGAGACTCGTGAATTTGCTTGTGTGAATTCGTGCACTTCGTTGTTTTTATGGTCTCTAGAGCACTACATTTATAGCCAGTTGTTTTTGCCCGTTTGAATAATAATCATTATGGAGCAGAGCATTTTACTGTGGAACGGGATGCATACATCTGAAATCTTTGAACGCAGTAGGTACGTGTTTGGATGGTCGCAATGATGCTGTCTGCTGTTGTTTGACTTCTTCTATAAAATACATTTAGTAACTTTGTATCTATTGTCTAGACTTGTAAAAACATAATTTGAACACAATAACCTTTTGTTATCATCAAAACTTGGAATCTAACACCAACTTCCAATTATCACAAATAATGCGAACTTTTCTCGGACCTGAATAACCTAAGTAGCTAATGAAATGGTCTTCCTCTGGACCAGTTGGTTTCAAATTGTCATCAAAATCAATATGCAACCTCTCCTGTTGATGGTGATGATGTGCTACCAAAGCAGGCAATTTTGTACTGCCTCTAACCCTTCTTCTCACAATAAGTTCAGGCCTATTCATTTCATTGTCCCTATCACTTTATGAGTCACTAGAACTGTCCATATTCCTCTAAGCACAAAAATCATTGTCGGATAGGTAAATAAGTTGTAAGTAAATGAATAAACTAACTAGTTATAAAACAAACAGCACACATTAATATTTTCTAAGTTAAGCTCTTACTTTATATTGTTTCCCATATTCCTTCACCATGATTATTTCTGATAGCATATTCTTCATCATCCACCAATTCTACTTCACTTGTTGTAGGTGGATTAATTGTAAAAGGTGGTGTGTTGTCAAGATTGAAGGTCAGATCACCTTACTTCTATTTTTTACTTTGAAGTACAATGGAAATTTATTTATTTGCAGGATCTGTGACATAAAACACTTGTTTCGCCTGGCTTGCTAGACTAAAGGCTCATCCCTATAACCTACTCTTTCAAGATCAACTGAGACAAATCCAAATTGTTGATATATTACCACAACATTATTGCTAATCCACTTACATTTGAATAAAGCAACTTTGAACTTGTTGTAAGTAATTTCCCATATTTCTTGTATCACTCCATAATAGGCCATAAACTGGACTACAGAGCCTTACCTCCCTTACCAAATGAACTATCAAATGCACTATTATTTCAAAAAATGAAGGAGAAAAGTGCATCTCTAATTGGGACAATATAATATAGCCCTCAACTTCCAGTTCATCCAGCTTTTCAATGTCAATGACTTTGTTAAAAATAGCATTAAAGAAAACACACAATCTTGTTACAGTGGTTCAAACTTCATCTTTCATAATCCTTTAATAGCTACTGGTAATAGTTGTTGCATCTACACATGATAATCATGGTACTTCATTCCCACTAACTTCAAATCATCAATTGCCACACACCTTCTCACATTAAAAGAATACCCTTATGGCACCTACACAAACTTCTTTTCTCCACTTTTGATAGTGTATGCGCTGCTGGCTCCATGTATGCCCTCCTACCATCATCTCTTAGTTGTGGATGCAACCGTTCTCTTATACCCATATCAACAAGGTCTAGTCTCATACTAATCCCATCCTTAGTCCTCCCTGGTATGTGCAAAAGTGTACTGACAAGGCTATGACAAATGTTTTTCTCCACGTGCATCACATCAATACTGTGTCTCACATCAAGAGTACGCCAATATGGAAGATCAAAGAAAATTGATCTCTTCTTCCATATGTTCTTCGCACCCGCAATCTTCTGATTCTTACCGAATAAGACATTGATACGTTCAACCCGACTATATACCTTCTCTCTGGTTAATGCCTTCCGAGCCATTCCATGCTCCGACAAGCCGTTAAAATGCTTTCTTAACCTACGATACGGGTGGAACCTATCAAGAAACCTCCTGTGACCAAGGCAGACCGTTTTTCTTCTATGCTTAAGTTGGTGGAAGTGAGTGTTTCCTTCACAGATCAGACATGCTTTATGCCCCTTTACATTATACCCTGACAAGTTTCCATAGCAGGGAAGTCGTTTATCATGGTGAAAATCATTACATGTAGCTTGAAGGACTCCTTCGTATATGCATCAAACATATCTATGCCTTCCTCCCACAACTTCTTCAAGTCCTCAATCAAAGGCGCCAAGTAGACATCGATATCATTCCCCAGCTGTTTTGGTCCAAAAATCATCATAGAAAGCATCACATACTTGCGTTTCATATAAAGCCAAGGAGACAAGTTGTATATTACAAGGAGTACTGGCCACGCGTTGTGTGTGCTATTAAGAGTTCCATACGGATTGATGCCATCTGTATAAAGCCCAAGTCGAAGGTTTCTCAGCTCGCTTCCAAATTCAAGGGACATTTCATCTATTTTCTTACAATGTGGAGAGTTAGCTGGGTGCCGAAGATATTTTCCATCGGATATTCTCTCATCTGAATGCCATCTCAACTTCTTCGCTTTTTTTTTCAGTCCCAAACAAACGTTTAAAATGCGGTATTATTAGAAGATACCACAAAACCTTTAAAGGTTGCCTTTTAGTTGCTCCATCGCCACAATCGCCATCTTTCTTCACTTTGTATCATGTAGTTTGACACTTAGGGTACTTACTCAAACCTTTATATTCCTTTCTGTACAGGACACAGTCATTAGGGCAAGCGTGTATCTTTTTATACTCTATACCTATAATAGATAGGATTTTCTTAGCCTCATACATACGATTTGGAAGTACATTATCGTCTGGAAACATATCACACAACAGTTCAAGCAGCAATGTGAAACTACTATCAGTCCACCCACAAGTTGCTTTTAAGTTAACCAAATGTAATGTTCCTGTCAGCCGTGTGTACTTACTCCTAGGGTACAATGGTGTCTCTGCATCACTCCGTAGGCTGTCATATTCATGCGACTGTACAAAGGATTCTACCTCAATATCGTGAATAATTCTCTCCGTTCTATCTTCATCTATGACATCCATAGCTTCCTTCTTATGCGACAGACAATCAGTTACTTCCTTACCATGCCATATCCACCTTATGTATCAAAGATTTATTCTATCACAAAGTAGGTGATCCCTTATAACTTCAACATCCTATTTTCTCTCATTTAAACAATTAACACAAGGACAAAAATACATCCCATTTTTGGCTGAGCGTTCCTTCTAGCAAATTCAATAAACTCTTCAACCCCATTCTCATATTCTTCACTTGTTCTCAAAGCATTCATCCAACTATGATCTGTTTTATTACCACCTATGCCATTCCCATTTACAATAAGTTTAGAATAATTGTCAATACTGTGAGTTGCCTTTTACTATTTTGTTTTTCAAAATTTTAGTAGCATTTTCCCTTAAAAGTGAGACATCCCAAAATCAAAATAACAAACCATCTCAGCTTAATTTTAATGAAACTAAAATTTAGCTTCTAGTACCAAGCACAAACAGAATACATTTATAGTTTAGCAACTAAATTATTAAATCAGATATGTACCATGAGTGAGATGTGTGGGAATTTACAAGTCAACTATGTGTATTTACAAGAGACATATGTAGGAATTTATAAGACCGTCTCGACCATATATAAGATAAGGGCCTAAATGTCTTTTCAAAAAAAAATTTCTGTTTAGACCTAAGGGTACAATGAAGTTACATAAAGTTTTAGAAACTATTTGAGAATAATTTGCTAGAGAGGGTGTAGTGATTGTTCCCTTTAGAAATTAAATTGAATAATCATGTCAAAGAGAATGACTTGTAGTTATGATTGCTGAAATGATATATAACATACTCCATCACATTTGTATCTTGGGATATATATGTATATATATGGTTGATGGGTCATTTATAGGCATATTGCTTGTGAGTGAGAGAGGGGAAAAAAGGAAATGATTGCATATGCCTTGAAATATCTCTGTAAATATACTCCCCATTCCCTCTCTGCCCATTATCCTCTTCCTATCGCTCCCCTTGTGCTTCTAAGCATGCACGCATAATTATATATATTTATATATCTATATCTATATATTCATCATTAATATCTAATACTGCTAACTTATCTAGCTAAATTCGAACATTGTTGAGATGCCAATACAGAAATGTTATTCTCCCAATGTTACACACGCACATCATTTATAAAAATTAAATTAGAAATCCTTGTTCATGATATATATCATTATATTATATATATATAAATATATCTAGTGTCTTCTACTTGATCTAACTATTACCATTATTGGTGCGTGTGTGTATATAAATATTCCAGACTCTTTACCTATTCTACACCTTGCAAGCCATTTACAGTCACACTTTAATTTATTCTTTTAATCACCAATTAAACTCAATAGCAAGCAAGGTGTACAGGTCCAACATAAGTCAAACTTTAAATTCACAGCTCACGTTGACAACCATTGTCTCAGCACGTCTACCACTAAAACAGCAAAGATAAAGCTCAAGCATAAATCACACTTAAATTCCAGCCGAGAATCAAATGCATTTTACTAAGCATTCACAAGTTTAGTTAGCTAACTTGTAGCTGAAACTTTAGAGGGAGATGACCCACGGTGGTAAGAGGGAAGACGATAGTGGGGAGGATGAGAAAATGGTGCAAACCTAGAGTAGAGACGGCGATGAGCAGGCACGATATGGATGAAATAGAGGGTAAGATGGAGGACCAAGAAGAATCAGGGGATTGCCATATAGAAAGATTTGGAGAAAGAAGAAAAACAAGAAGGCCAGGGGAGAGGTGATCACGAAGATGGGGATGTCAGAAGTGATGAAGATTGGAGGAGTGAGGAAGAGTAAAGCAGAGGAGCTTTATGCGTCCCCAGTCAATATTGGGGATGCCTAAAGTAATTTTTTGACACTTCACATGCGCCTGGCATGTCTGAGATACAGCTTTAGACGTCCCTAACCCAGATGGGGACGTCTAAATTTACCTTTAGACTTCCCCATTTGGGCTGGGGACGTCTAAAGTCACGTCCTGGGGTCTTTAAACGTCCCCAATAATGATTGGGGACGTTAAAACAATCCTGGCGTGAGATTCAATTATTTTAGACGCGCCAACCTTTCCAATTTTCATCTATAATGACACATATGCCACCCGCCAATATTTTGGGCGTCCCTTTTTCAAAAAGGGACGTCCTTTAGGGTAGTGGAAAGTATATTCTGTAGTAGTATAGAACTCTAGTCCTTTGGACTAATAAGTATGTGTTTTATCATTCATAAATTTTTATACTCATTTTGTCACTCAAACACATTAACTATTGATATGATCTATCTTTGAGTAACTAGTGTCATATATCTAAATCCTTGAGTTGAATATTCATATCTTTCATGACAACTATAAGAGTCAAGATAGTCTATAAATCATTAGTAAAGTCATAATGCTTATATATGTTTATCGAGCAAATACTTTTGGTTATTCATATGACTTTAGCACCTAGGAAAATTCTCCAACATGCTAACTCTGATAATTAACATGTTATCTTAGTTGAACGCTAAAGTGAAGCTTTCTGATACATATTTTATAACTCTTAGCTTCCACCATTTTAAAAATAAACATTGATTATAAAAAGGTTTCAAAAATTTGTTTTGCATATATTCAGAATCTCAATTTTATAATGCATCATTATGATGTGAAATTACATGTGAGATTTGAAACAATTTGCTTATTTCATTATCATTCTTGGAAAAACTAATTTCAATCATGATTTACCATAAAGATTGATTTATCTATCATGGATTGCATGAAAATCTTATCAATGAAATATTTTTTATATAAAGTGTATTTACAATTTGTCATTGATCTTTGGAAATCATCACTCTTGGTATCACTTGGTTATTATGTTTTATGATTCAATGGATTGAATTTATTGGGTAAGATTATATCTTGATCTTTATTGGTTTATGATACTCTTGTTAGGATCGGCAGGCACAGTGGAAGAATTTTAAAATTATTGCTGATCCTAATCGAGGATCTATCAATGGCATTTAAACTAAGTTAGAAAGATTTATACCTTTTTCAATTCAGAGTTTTCAATCTCTAGGAACCAACACGTCATGTCCACTCCCTCTACCAGTATCCACATGAATGCTCTCCAACACAGACTACGTGCTAGCACCTCCAATGTCTCCTAAGGTTTCCCTTTTGGCTCTAAAATCTCATCCGTGTATAAGTATATAAGCTCTATGAAGTTTATAACCTATGTGGGCTATATTCGAATTTCAAAATTAATCTTATTAAGTTTGAAATTAATTAACAATTAATTATCTTGATGAGCTAATTAAATAAATTCAGTTTAAATTAAATCTGTCCAACAGTTTTAATTTAACCTATTTATTTAATTCAAATAAAGAGCCATTTGATTTAATTTATCTTTATAAATTAAATCTAAGATACTATATCTCTATCATGTTAGCTATTAAATCTAATTCATCTTAATAAAATTAAATTTAAAACTAACACAATATAATAATATCATATATATATAATATGTATTTCAATACCTAATTCATATGAGGATCGTTAACACGATACAACCTATCATACAACCATGTCACATCCCTTTTGTCACACGATATATCGTTCAAGGATAAGGCATGGATAATGTCATCCTTTTGTTCCTGACCATTACTTTCTTGATTTCTGAGTAGTCTGACAATAGATATGGAAACTCCTTTCCGTCGTAGTATGGCCATACATTCTCACACTCACTCATCGAGGGGCCCAATAATATGTCTCTACTAATGTGAGGGACACATTCCATCTTGATCATTCATATTCGTTTGCATGAAAAACCACCAAGCCCGATGGTAGCCTTTATCATCACCCAGTTAAAAGTGACTTTTAACTAGTTCAAAGCTTAACAACTCTCATGTAGGAATCCATGATGACCTCAAGTTAAAGGGCATTGTGACGTGATTATATATGAGAAAAGCTTATGACTTGATCCATGTAGCTTTCTCATAGTGGGTCAGTCCACCATCTTGTACTCTTACAAGTGCCTAAGACTTTGATTCGTATCTCCATATCTTATCAAAGTTATACTGGTCTTGTTTTATCTCTTCTCCCGCATAGATGACCAACCAGGGACAATTTAGGACAATGTTTATGATTTATCTAAGGATACAATTATCATAGCTTACATGAAAATAATATGATAATAGAATGGAGAAATTTCATTAAATTAATAATGTTCAAAGTACAATGATTGGCCCTTAGGGCATAATTTCCAACAACTCTTTGCTCAAATATCATATGATTTAATTGTATAAGAGCATAAGAGTTATAATGTCTAATATTATATGGACCTAAGAGAAAGTTGGGTACCAAAGAACATATATTTATGCATTTGCAAAAGTTGACCAAAATGCTCTACTTTTGGATACAAAGATTAGAGGCTAACAGAGAAGGCATGACTGACAGTATTGCAGTGTGGGTAATAGCAGAATCTATGGCTTATCTGAGAAGAGAAGCTTTAACACTTTCATACTGAGTTATTACAAACAATGCTGAGATCATCATTCAATGAATGATAAGATGAGGTAGCTGTGTGACTTAATGAATCAAAACTTCAAAGTTCTATTAGAGATGATGGATGATAAAATAAGGAAGCCATGTGCTATGGTGAAATCAAAGTTTATCGATAGTGTTTGCTAAGAAAAGGGCACATACTAAAGCTAATATTCATATAAGGCCTTATTTCAAGCGCATCTTGGTATTCTTAAGTGCCTACAGAGATTACATCTTCAGATCATATCATCAGATAGTAACTAGCCAACAATACATCAAAGGACTATAGAGAACTATGACTCGAGTAATTATGATATTATTCGAGTGAGGTATTGTATTCTTACTTAATTAAAATTCTTTGAGTTGCTTCACTTGAGTAAACAATGGAGTAATGGTCAAATAGGATCATTCAAGTGACCACTCAGATGATATTGGATTATATCTCTTAAAACCCCTGAATATCATTGTCAGTTTTTTTTTTCAAATTTGATTTCTCTCCAAACCTTCATACTTTTAAAATCATTTTCCATACAAAGTTTCCAATCATTTTCAAAATCCAGGAGAGTAATTTACTATTTTCCTAATGACAATTTTTAAAACCATGCATCAATTAAGGGGGAGCTTCACATTCACATGTGTTTTATATCTTGAAAGGTCATCTACTTATTAGAAGAAAATCCTTTAAACATACTTATCTATATTCACCATGTCTTGATTAGTTTTGATGAAGAGTAACTGTTATATTGTTCTTTTCATAATCTTAATTTTAACATATCATATGGAAAGGAATTTTTTTTTACTTGATTGAACTAAAAATTCTCTTTGCAAAGAAAGATTTAAATTTATGACAGGAAAATTGGATTTGTTCAATAGCATTCCTCAACATGCTACAAGAAAAATCTATCAACTTTGAGGATATTTTAACATTCAGTTAAGGGAAATATATTGGTTGCAATGTTCAAAGGAATAAATACATATGCAAATCAAATTAGCTTTAAGCATGCTGAGCAAAAGTTCAACTCAATTGTAGAATCATGGCACAAACATGAATAAACATCAGAGTTGGATAGCAGAAGTATGGTGAACACAACATCATTGCCAAAGAATAAAGCAATGGACTTCATAGAGCGCTTCATCATTTCTTGAAATCTACGTGAGCATTTCTAAACCTTTTCTCTTTATATTTCAAGAATACATTTCATATCTTTATTTAAATTTGCTTTATTTTTGAAAGTTTTCTAGAAAAATTCCCCAAATCTATTTTTAGTTCCACCACATTAAAATAAAAATACTTTCAAATAGGGGGAGAGAAAAATTGTTTTCTTCACACATTCACTCAAATCATTACTTCTTTATACTTCAAACCTTTTGTTAATGTCAAAATGGGGGAGAGAAAGACAAGAAAAATATGTTGTAATTAATTTGCTTTTATAATTCACACATATTTTTCTTGTAGGATTTGTCATTATCAAAAAGGGGGAGAATGTTAGATATGATTATTTTTGAGGAAGTCAAATATAGATGCCAAATATTAAGAGCAAATTTTTTTGCATAATATATCAATCTTCTACATTGACTAACTACTATATTTAATGTTGCATATCTTGTAAATTCGCCAAGCAAAAAAAAGAAGATTAAAGGTAGTCAAGAAAATAATGAAGACATCTTGATTGAGGTATGGAGAATGATCATCAAGAAAAAAATCAAGAAGAAAGATTTTGAAGAAAGAAGAAATTACAAGATCTAGTGAGAATATCAAGATTCAAGCTCTTAGAAGTGAGACTGGAGGTTTCTAAGATCAACTAATGGTTGGAATGGGTTAATACAAACAAAGATAACGTATATATGAATTATGGCACTTCTAGAGAAGTTACACTTGAGTATGAGCTCTTCACTCGAGTGTAAGAGGTGTTGCACTTGAGTATAGGAAGAACACACTCAGGTGTCAGCGCACTCTATTCTACTCTGTTTTGTGTTTAGTCTGATGAGGTCCAGTATTTTGGTCATATCTCACAAACCACATGTCAGATTGAATTGAAACTAGTGGCATATAAAAATAGAATCACAACAAGAAAATTATACACCAAGATCATATTGAAAGGAGCTTAGATGAAAGAGATATGAATCGTGGAAGATGACACTAAAATTACCATCAATTTTCAAGACAGGTTCAGTATTTTGGACATAACTCACAAATGACACATCGGATTGAGGTAAAACTGGTGCTATAAGAAACTAGACTCAAATAGCTTCCTATGGATACCGGTAGAGGGAGCGGACCTGACGTGTTGTGTCACACCCCACTTCCAGTCAGGCCATACATGGACCCCGTAAGAGGTAGACTCACAAGAGTTCCTCGCTCCCCAAGCGAGATTTTCTGCCTCAGCAGGGATCGAAGCCACTACCTGGGGGTAAGTAGCGCCTCATGACAATCCCCACTACCATTGAGCTAGTAGCAGAGGCGGAAAATCTCGCTTGGGGAGCAAGAAACTCTTGTGAGTCCACCTCGTATGGGATCCATGTGTGGCCTGACTGGAAGTGGGGTGTGACAATAAAAAGGCACCTTTTTATTTCACAAGGTACTGTCCCCCCTCTACACACTTCTAGCCAGGCCACACATGGACCCCGTAGTGCCACAAGGCACCATATGCTTAAGTATTTCTTTCGCCTCCCGCAAGGTTCGAACACGCCACCTGAGGGTCAAGTAGCGTGTCGTGGCGAACCCTGCTACTATTGAGCTACTCATAAATGTAACACCCGTGTTTTGAAAGCATATAGATGGCATAAGTGTTAGGAGACCAGTAATCTTTTGTAAACAGCGGAAGTCCCAATTTCAAGCAGAGTGTGGAGCTGTACTTGAATGGGTTTTCAAAAATCTTTTCAAAAACAATTTTCAGATTGGGTCTCATATTATTTTATGATTTATTTTAAGCCATGCGTTTTAGGTTCATTTCTTCATATCAGAGTATTTACTAATAAGTTCTCTGCTCAAACCCAAGCTACTATGTTTAATTAACAGCCCTAGGTGGACGGCTGTCCACTACTGGTACGAATGTCGTTGCGCGTTCGCTTATAGACAAGCGCTTACATACATGTTAGTACAAGACTGACCACACTTAAATACAAATTACATACAATTTCCAAAATAGATAACTAACAGAAAACTAAATTCTAAGTCCTTTGCTTCATTTGCCCGTGTTTACCTTCTTGCCTGAGGAACTATTTGCCCGAGCTGAAAATTTGTTTTGGAAAAATAGGGTGAGATTCAATGAATCTCAGTAGTAACAGATATCACTCATATAAAATGCACATATATCATGCCATGTCAACCAAAGTTACAATACAATCAACATATTCAACATTCAGAGATAAATTCACAATATGCAGAAAGCATAAAGGGCCCGTTTGGTTCGATCCGATTACATCCTGTGGTGCAGTACAATGCGATATTAATTACAAGGGTAGTGTTTGGTTTAATTTTTAAGCAATGTGCAATGACTTAATATTTTAACAATTATTTAAAATTAATATATTACACAAAGTCTGTTTTACCCCTTAATATAATCTTTGTAGAAAAAATAGTTACAAGACAGCGACGACGGGGATGGAGGAGGAGGTGGTGGCGGTGGCGGTCGGGGGGGGTGGAGGAGGAGGTGGTGGTAGTGGCGGTGGACGGTAGGGGTGGGGAGGTGGTGGTGGGCGGCAATGGGCGGTGGGGGGTGGAGGAGGTGGTAGTGGTGGTGGAGGAGGAGGAAGTAGTGGCGGTGGCAATGATAGGGGTGGCGGTGGGCTGCGGGGGTGGAGGAGGAGGTGGTGGCGGCGGCGGTGGGGGTGGCGGCAGTGGAGGTGGTGGCGGCGGCGGCGGGGTGTAGAGGAGGAGGTGGTGGCGGTAGGTGAGGGTGGCGGCGGAGGAGGTGGTGGTAGTGGTAGTGGATGGTAGTGGTGGAGGAGGTGGTGGTGGGCAATGGGTGGCGGCGGAGGAGGAGGATGTGGTGGTGGTGGTGGTGGCGGCAATGGGCAGTGGAGGGTGGAGGAGGAGGTGGTGGAGGCGGCGGCGGCGGGTGGAGTAGGAGGTGGTGGTGGTAGGCGAGGGTGGCGGAGGTAGTGGAGGCGGCGGTGGCGGGGGGTGGAGTAGGAGGTGGTGGCGGTAGGTGAGGGTGGCGGATGAGGAGGAGGTGGTGGTAGTGGTAGTGGGCGGTGGGGGTGGAGGAGGTGGTGGTGGGCGATAGGCGGTGGGTCAGTAGGGGCGGCAGGGGTGAGGGGTGGCGGCAGAGGAGGAGGTGGTGGCGGCGACAATAGGCCGTGGGGGTGGAGGAGGTGGTGGTAGGCGGTGGGCGGTGGGGGCGGCAGGGGTGAGGGTAGCGGTGGAAGAGGAGGTGGTAGTGGCAGCGGTGATGGAGAAGGAGGTGGTGGTGGCAGCGGTGGGTGGCGGGGGTGGAAGAGGTGGTGGTGGGTGGTGGGCTAGTGGCGGGGCCGGGGGTGGTGGCGGGTGGAGGTGATGGTGGTGGAGGAGATAGTGGTGGCGGCAGAGAGTGGAGGTGACGGCGGTGGAAGAGGAAGAGGTTGTGGCGGTGGCAGTTGTGACGTGATGCGGCAAATAAAATGAGATAAGTGAAATAAATGCAAAGGAAACTAAAGGGTAAATTGGACTTTTTAGAATATGCAATGGGATGGTAATGAGGATTCATAGGGGGGGAGGTATGAATGAGGATTACCAATTTTTTGGTAATCTTCATTACCATGGTAAACCCTATTACCATGCTAAAGAGCTACCAAACACTCTTCTCTTGGTAATGCAATCATGATTACCATTGCAGGTATGCAATGGGGTTGAACCAAACGGGCTCAAAGTTACCAATTCAAGGACAACCGTCCCTTGCCACAGCCCCTGGGAAATTCTACTGGGCCTTAGCCCTTCTCATCTAAATGTTTTAAATTCATAATGGTACAAACATGCATATAACATATCACATAGTATGTGAGGGATAAGTTACTACCTGACAATTTTTCCAAATCTTGATCTTGAATGACGTGCTTTGAACGTCCTGGGCAAGTGTCAAGTCCTATAAATTATAATTTACGGGCAATGAGTTTTTCTTAGTCCAACTCTTCATAAATTAATCTCTTATGTTGGTTACCATTAGGGTCACTACATTAGGCCCAATATGAAGCTAATGAGCTCAAGCTACTCCAAATGCTTAACTTAACTCTTAAATGTCCAATTTTATTACAAAAATTCTTTGCTTTGAATTTTCGCACAATTACCAAAAGCTGGCAGATTTTTCACTGAACTTTGAAAAATCATAACTAATTCTAGAAAAATTGAATTGAGGTGATCCAAAATTCTATATAACCCTTATTAAGTCTATTTTAAGGGAAAAATACTTTCAGTAGCTGAAAGACCGCGCACACTTCTCAGTTTTTCTTTTTCTCCCTGCTGCCAGAAAATCTGACCAGTTTTAATGGTCTACTTCAAACATTCATAACTCCTAGTATACTTATTGAAATCCTTCATAATACCTATCAAATTAAAGGTATATAAGTATACTTTAATTCGGGAAAATCTCATAATCAAAAAATTAATTTTGGACAGTGAAAGTTTCACCACAACAAAACTGCCAGACAAAAACGCACACTGGCAACTTTGTTATACAAGTAGACTTAATTTCCAATTTTTGAATCTTTAAACCAGTCTGTCAAAAATTATAACCAGAGCCTATTCCCACACAATTTTTCATGTGTAGAATCCAATGGAAAACTCAAAAATACCAAAATCAAATTATTTCTACCAGATTTAGCCCCCAACCGAAATCTGCCTCCCAAAACAACAAAAATTCCACTTTGTGATTTTAACAACCAACAAGTCTAATACTTCTCCAAACATCATACATCACCTTATATATGTGATTAAAACATCTTCCTTCTTCAAAAACACCCCTTGAATGAAATACATGGGTGGTTGAAGAGCTAAGAAAAACTCAATGAAATCACAAAGTATTCTGTTCAAAAGAAAGCCTATGCTTACCTCTTCGCGTTTCTACAAGTGGTTCGGTATTCCGGCGGCACTCTGGTAGACTAATTGGCACAAAACACCTCAGATGAGAAATCTAAGACCATAGAATTGAAGCTTATAGTGAATAGAGGAAGTTTCCTGAAGGACTTACCAGACAATAACAGTGATTCAGGGTTGAAATCGGCTCCGGTAGTCAAGAAAACTCACTATTCACTCCTCCTTCTCTCTTCTTGTGTTCTTAAGCTTAAGAAATCTGATTTCCCTTTCTCTTTCCATGGTTGCACGAAATTTTGCCATTTAATTAGGCATGGATGGTTGTGATAAAATCACATAAAATGATCTCATCTCATCTTGCCACGTGTCACAAGTTTAAAGCTTAAGAGTGCCACGTGTCATGCAACCATTTGTCTTCCACTTTTCTCTTTCTTCGGTGGGTCATAAATGGTCAGGGGAAGGGGAGGCCTGACAATTTTTCCGGACTCCTAGGTTCGGTGCTCGACTCAAAAAGTAAGCGACCCGGCCGGAGACCGGTGAATTCCCCGAACTCATACGCTAGGTGGCGTACTCCGGAGATGACAACACGAAAGGCTTAAAGTGGGTGTAATGATGTGTAATGATGAGGGACACATGTCACCCCCTCATTTGGCCAACACAAAAACATGTTTTTACTTTGTAATAATTTCGGGACACTTGTCATTTCCTTATTTGGCCAACACGAAAGATGTGTCATCATAAGTCATAATGAGCTGTCATTACATACTTTACTGAAGTTCTTTTTAATAAAGTTTCTCCATCGGTGCATTACCCGGAATTCCATGTGGGACCCACGTGGGACCATAGCACGTATATCGAGGCATATCACGAAATGCCCGAATTCCTCCGATCTCGTAGCTGACGCCCCTGAACCCTGCAACCACCGACGAATTTTGCTCCGACTTCTTACACTTGTATTTTAACAATATTGACTTCTCGATTTCTGTAAATGACACAATGGATATCTGGGAATTCCAAAAGTAACTCTACCTTTAATTGTAAATACTGATATTTATTTTATTCTACTATTTCCATATTTACACGTTTTTAGTATTGAAAAATTTGTTATATTACATGTTGGCTCCTAGAGATTTTGAAAACCCTGAATCATAAAAGGTATGAATCATTCCAACTCGGTTTAAACGCCGTTGATAGATCCTCGATTAGGATCGGTGAAAATTTTTAAAATTCTTCCGCTGTGCCTACCGATCTTCATAGTGGTATCAGAGCCAGATCAATTGTGCGTATAAATTGAGTTTATGATTCTTATACATGTGATATATATGGGATGTGTACGTATGTTTATAAGAAACACTCGAATATGTATGTGATTCTCATTTTGGAACAAGCATGAAATTGATTCTGAACATGTATATCTTGAAACATGTATATGATTTTCGTTTTGAACAAGCATGAAATTGGGTAGGGTACCTGAGATCGTAGTTGGCTGTAATCAAATCAGGTCTAGGTTCGGATATCTATTCAGGTAATAGGGATCCGAACTATGGAGAAGACAAATTGGATCAGAAGCGTTCTGGGCCATTGTTGTTTTTGTTTTGAAAAATTGGGTCCGAAATTTAAAAATTTAAAATTTTCAAATATTTCTTTGAATCTGATCACGCCATTTATTGCTTTTCATATTGTATGAATTCTTGTTGTGGTTTATTATTTATCCTTGTTTGGGTATGGTAAACAACATGACTTTAGAATTTTACAAAGGTTGTAATATTTAAATACGGCCTGCGTGCCGTGCCTTTCTCTAAATACTCTCGATGTACATTATCTTCTCATCTCACTCCCCTCGAATGTTTAAACGAGGTTTCTCTCAATGTATTTCTTTTTTATTTAGAGAAGTCCTCTCATTGGCTTGGGAGGATTTTAGGTTAGGTAAGCCATGTTGTGTCACGTTTAAATTATGCTTTTGATAAGATCATTGTGTGATTACTTTTACGTTTATATGTATTTATTTGTATGAGATACGACCACGATTGTATCCATATAAACAAAACTAATTAATTAAGCCCTCTGAATCAAATCTTAAGTTATAATGCCGTCAATTAATAAATACTTGTCAAAACCTAGATTGCTCAATTGTGGAAACCACCAAAGTGGATGCCCTTGAGTTATCTTGATGAGACAAGCTTGAGTAATGGTGCTGCTCATAATATTCATTATTGTTTTGACTTAATTGAGATTAACAAAACGGTTTTGAATCTCAAGGTATTAGATGGGGTTAAACATGTCGGATCATATGACGATTAAATCCTATAAAGATCTAAGAGTTACATGTAATGTAATTGGTAAATAGGTTACCTACCTAAATAACTTGAATTTAAGTGTCTTGCCAAAGCGGACTTAAGTTTAAGCCAAATATGGATCTTAGCCCCCTAATTATTATATTGAGGGTTGTTAATTTAGTGGGAGATTACTAACTAACTTTGCATATTTTAATTGTAGAATCATGTCGACTAGTAATACTGCTACACTTTCGTTGCGATCGGTCCTTGAGAAGGACAAACTCAATGGGACAAACTTTCTTGACTGGTTCAGGAACTTGAGAATTGTTCTCAAGTAGGAAAGAAAGGCTTATGTCCTAGATCAACCCATTCCTGAGGAGCCTGCAGCCAATGCTCCAAGAGCTCAGAAAGATGCTTACATAAAGCATAAGGATGACTCTGTGGATGTAGGTTGCCTGATGCTTGCCACTATGGTTCCAGAGCTCTAAAGAGATCTAGAAATCATGGAGGCTCATGAGATGATTGTACATCTTAAAGAAATGTTCTAGCAACAAGCAAGGTAAGAAAGGTATGAGACCACAAAGGCCTTACATTCTTGTAAAATACTGAAGGTGCATCAGTTAGTACTCATGTGTTAAAGATGAAAGGCTATATTGATCACCTTGAGAGGCTTGGATTTCCCATGAGCCAGGAGTTAGCTACGGATTTGATCCTCAACTTACTTTCAGAGAGTTATAACCAGTTTGTTATGAACTACAACATGAACAATATGGAGAAATCAATTTCTGAGCTGCATGGGATGCTTAAAACTGCTGAGCAAAGCACTAAGAAAAAGCCTAGCACAATTTTAATGGTTCAAAAAGGAAAGGGTGTAATACCCCGAATTTTGAGACTCGAGGCTAGAGAATAAGCCTGAGATTAGTGGATTGCTAAGCCCCGGTTTAGCAAGATCCCAAATTGTGATTAGGGGTTAATGACTACAAAAGTGGACGTGGTTAGTGATTAATGAACCCTTTTAGAGAATATAAAGAGGATTGTAGTCGCTTGTGTTATGAGCAACACCAAAACCCTGTATTTGAGTTCAATTGTGGATTAACATCCAAATTGACTTAGAATAGAGGGAAGAATTGAATGGGGTATTGTGATGGAAATGGTGTCATGTTGTGGTATTTAATCATTGGAATTGATTTAAATTGGATTGGACACATTGGTTGCAAAAAATTGGAAATGCTGTCCAGTGTGAATTCTGTCTGGGCAGTCTTCTCGTGTGGATGTTTTGACTAAGCAAATGATGTCATAAAATTATGAAACTTTCCAGTCTTAAAGATACCATCCCAAGCTTCAAAATGGACATATAATTTGTGCCATTTCGTTTTGGGAACTGGGAGATATGACTGTCCAAAGGTTGAGGTCGAAAATGGACTCTGTTCTGGGGCAGTGATGAAATTTGTGTAATTATGGAATTTTGTGGTGATTTCTAATAATGGTCCATATTTTTCCTATAAAGAGGACTTAAATACCTTTTATTTGGCTTTGGAATCACCCCATTTCAATTTTTCTAGAATTAGTTATGATTTTTCAAAGTTTGGGCAGAAAATCTGCCAGAAAATCCGAAAATGGGAATTATGACATCATCTCATTAAAAGATGATGTCAGCATGGAATTACATATGTTATCATCTTCCTCAGCTCATTTCTGTCGCACACAGCAGCTGAATGAGGAGTGAGAACGTTGAGGTTTGTAGAGAGAGAAAGGAGAAGAAAAATCACAAGGTAAGCCGATTTCTCCGACGATTTAGCTCCTAACGCGTATAACTCCGATCCTAAGCTACTCCTTTATGTTCTTTAAGGTTTGGAAGCTCCTCTTTTGGTGTTTTGAAGTTAGGGTTTTCAGCCACAAGAAGGAAAAGCTAGTGGGAGCTTGAGGTAACTTCCAAACTCTTGCATATTGACTATTCTGGCTGTTATAGACAATTTAATCGGTGAAATTTCGCCGGATTGTCTTTGGTTCTAAAAATGGAAAATGGGTTTGTGGGGCTGTTATGCTGCCCAAATTGATACTAAATGGTAGTGCTAACCTAATGGAATAGTCAATAAAGTGGTTAGGAGTAGAAAGGAACGCGTTTACGGAGCCGAAACCGAAAAACTCCAATTTTCCCCGGAGTACTTGTATATTTCGGTTATGGCTATAAATGGGTCTTAGAGTTGGATTTTCAATGATTTTATGGTTCCATTGAGTTCAGGAGCGAAAATTAGGTGGGGTTACAGTTGGTCACTTTTTCGGAAAAGGCCGAAAAAGCATAATTACGAAAACGCCCCTGAAACCCTTAAAGTGGGGCTGCCAAGGGTAAATTTGTAAATTGACATTGAATTTGATAATTCCGAGTCCGGAAATGGATTCCTTGGGCAAAAATATGTCAGAATAGCCCATGTCAAATTTTCAAGAAAAGTACAGCCGGACCGGGTACGGCGGGGCCGGGTCGGGTCCCCGGGGGTATTTTAGTAAATTTTCAATATAGCTTCATATAACCCCCGAAAACACTATGGAAGTATCTAAATAGTACATTTGACATTGTAGGATCGAATGTGAAGCCCCGAGTTGTTGGCACGTAAATCGAGGAGAAAAAGACTGGAGGTAGGGAACTTATCTCTCCTGCCTGCTCTGATAACTGTATTAATGTGTTGATGCATGTTATTGCTTTGCTTGATTATGTGGAACATGTATGAATGATTTAAAGCTATGTTTCAATATATGCTATGGCCATATGTGTATCGTTCGAATCATTGAGCTTGTGGATTTGTCATTGTATGTGTGCATGAGTTATGTGATGCAAGCATGTCATGCATTAAACACTTATCTTGCCTGCATATTGATAATGTTTCCCTACTGAGATTCTCTCGAATCTCACCCTCCCCTACCAACAATTTAGACAGGGTAGGTGGATCGAGGATGGAGTAAGCAATCAAAGGCGACGAGACTCGTTCGGGTTGTAATCTTGTGATAGGTGGTTATCAATGCATGTTTAGGATGAGTATATTTGGTTATGTATTTGAAATGAGTTGTTGGATATTTGTATATGTATGAGAAAGATTTGTGTAATCCCCATATGAGGGCTTGTATAGGCGAATGTGCCCTATAAAGCTTGAGTTAATATATGGAAACCGGGATTGCCGGGATTATTTTTGTGTACTCTGATTTATTATGAATGTGATGTTCCACGTAGTAATTGTATTCGAAAAGTGATTATGAGACCAAGTTTATAAATGATTTCGAAAGGTAATTGTGAAAACCCCGTCTGGTAGATGGGTTTGTAATTTGTATTTGTTTCTTATTGGTCTCTATTTCACTTTAATTGCGTATTTCGGATATAATTACGGCAGGGGGTTACATTTTGGTATCAGAGCTACAGTTCCTGGCAAACATGGGAATTTGCTAGGATGGCTCTCTTAGATCTCTACCTTGGTGGTAGATGATGTCTTGTGATAGTGATTATGTATACACATGTGTGATTTGTCATTGTGGACATAAGAGATTTGAGGAATATGTGTATACATTGGGGTTATTCTAGAGTGGCGAATCATTGTGTAATCGAAAGATATAGTGATTCGTCCGAGAATTTGAGGTGTAAACCCAGAAGTGGAGGTAATCAGACCTATCATCTGATTTGAAAACATAGGAAAATGGTTTCCGAAGTGTTTGATATTGAGGTTCTAGGTTAATCATGGCTCCTACCTAGATGTTGGGTATGTAACCCAGGGTGGTATGATGTTACATGTAGTAATGTTATACTGAGCTTGTGTGTGAAAAGGCCTTAAGACCTAGGGGATCGGTATGTCTTAGGCTGGCCGAGATATTTAAACTTGTGATGGAGTTAAGGATGCTCCTTGGAATTGAGGGAAGTGATTTCCCGGTTCAACGGAGGTTGTGGCTTTGAGAGCTAAATTGTGATATAAGGATTAGACTCAATAGCTGGGTTGATTCTTAGGAATTGGATTTGACCTCAATGGTCTGTGGTACTAGGGTATGGTACTAGAAGTGAACTGAAAGGTGTATCAGGTATTCTGAGAGTGTTGGTTGTTGATCCAACATAGGGAGAAAGTTATCTACGGTAAGATCCGATCGGAAAGGGCTACCTACGGTGAGATCCGATCGGAAAGGGCTACCTACGGTGAGATCCGATTGGAAAGGGCTACCTACGGATAGTTCTGACCGGAGGGGCTGACCAGTCAGTGGACTGAGTGAAGCACCGAGTGCAGTAGCGTAGTGTGGAGCCACCATGATGATGAACCCTAGAGTGCAGCCACTGTGACGATGAACCCTAGAGTGCAGCCACCTTGATAATGAACCGTGGAGAGCAGTTACCGTGATGTTGAAATGTAGAGTAGAACTATGAGGACGTTAGGAGTATGGGCTCTTAACTCTGTGTTGATTATGGCTTTTATGGTTCGATTGAATCAGGCCAAGATGTGGTACAGATTGTGAATGTTGTCAGTTGTGGTAGGAGATTCCTATGGGACTCTTGTTAAATCAACTTGACATTGTGAATGCACAAATGAGGAGGGAGACCTCAGAGTGTGCAGCGGAAGCGTGTGGATGTGATATGTTTGAAAACTGTGTTGAGCAAAGGCTCGAGGTTGATGTGAGAATGATATGATAACTATGGCTTCGGGAGGTAAAACTTCGGGGTCAAGTTGTGTTGTAAAAGGGGTCTTGAAGGATCTCAGTACGTGAAAAGAATTCGAGATGTCGAAAGTGAAGTTGTTGAGATGCCTGGTTCCAGCTTGTTGCAATTGTGCAGTGTGGGTCTCTCACCTGCGGCCGCATGGGGTGATTCCTATGGCGGAGGACCGTTCCGTTGGGGCGGTAGTTACGGGGGATTGATTATATGTGAGCCGCGAGGCTGTGTAAGCACTGCCACGCCAATAATCCCTGAGTACCTAACAACAGTTCGGGTTAGACTGTGTGTCTTCTCGGCGGAGAAAGGGGATGAGGGTGGAGTGTGATGTGAAAGCCAAAAGGCTATGTGTGTGCACTGCCACGTCGATAGTCCCTGAGTAGCTAACAACGGTTCGGGTAAAGACTGTGTGTCTTCTCGGCGGAGAAAGGGGATGAGAGTGGAGTGTGATTGTGAATCTGTGACAATTGTGGATAAGCTGGGACTGAGGTATTGTTGTGTAGTAGAGCAGAGCTAATTCAGCTGATGGCTAATTCGACTACATGATCGGGGGTTCTCTATTCTGAGGGCACTACCCCGGCATGGCCAGCATGGCTAGCCACCAAGTTGGTTGCACCGGTGTTGACCCAAGGCCGAAAGGCGGTGCGTAAAATTAGAGTCTGCAATGTACGTTTGATAAGGAAGTGGATTTTCTTGTGAGTCCTGGGTGAAATGTGAGTAACCCAGCCACTGTCGCGGGGCATCCCCAGCGGGGGGTAAAACCGGGGTGGGCACCACCGGCACGGGGCATCCCTAGAGGGGGTAAAACCGGGGTAGGTGTGACAATAATTGAGTAACCCAGCCACCGTCGCGGGGCATCCCCAGTGGGGGGTAAAACCGGGGTGGGCACCACCGGCGCGGGGCATCCCTAGAGGGGGTAAAACCGGGGTGGGTGTGACAATAAAAGGCGCCTGGATAGAGGAGACTGAGACTCTAGGTGGGCCATTATGGTAGGGTGCTTCGGATAGAAGAGTTTGAGATTCCGGAGTGACTTGATGCGATTGTGGTTGATACCCAAAAGTCCCGGAAGGGCGAGGGTAATGCCGTGAAACTCGATACGGCAATGAGATCTTGTTGTGAATACCTAAAAGTCCCGGTTACCACTAGTGGAGTTACTGGTGGGTGTACGGGTGAGGGTAAAGCTGTGAAAGTGGATATAGCGGAAGCTGAATGTTTATGTATACAGCTGAGGTTGTCGTTTGATGTATTAAGGTTGTGGTATTTTGAGGTTACTCCCGGAAGGGGTAACTAGATTGAGTTGAGCGGAGTGGTGACCTATGCTGCCCAACTGCCGAGATGATAAGGCTCATGATCTAGAGCCTCCAGTGAATATGTTATGTGATGATGGTGTTGTGGCAATCGTACGTAAAGACGATTGCATTTGTTTAATAATCGTGAGGTGATTATGTTTCTGCGGCAATCGTGAAATGGGCCGATTGCAATTTGTGGCAACTGAGTTGCATTCATTGTTGAGATTCTTGCGAGAATCGGATTTATGGATTATCGGTTGTGTGTGGGTGGTCTAGAGGAGACCATCCAATGTGAAATGAATTGTGAATCAGAAGTTGTCGTGAAGAAGCATCCGTAGTTTGTGGATTAAGTGGTTCGACAAATTTCGAGGACGAAATTTATTGAACGGGGGGAGAAATGTAATACCCCGAATTTTGAGACTCGAGGCTAGAGAATAAGCCTGAGATTAGTGGATTGCTAAGCCCCGGTTTAGCAAGATCCCAAATTGTGATTAGGGGTTAATGACTACAAAAGTGGACGTGGTTAGTGATTAATGAACCCTTTTAGAGAATATAAAGAGGATTGTAGTCGCTTGTGTTATGAGTAACACCAAAACCCTGTATTTGAGTTCAATTGTGGATTAACATCCAAATTGACTTAGAATAGAGGGAAGAATTGAATGGGGTATTGTGATGGAAATGGTGTCATGTTGTGGTATTTAATCATTGGAATTGATTTAAATTGGATTGGACACATTGGTTGCAAAAAATTGGAAATGCTGTCCAGTGTGAATTCTGTCTGGGCAGTCTTCTCGTGTGGATGTTTTGACTAAGCAAATGATGTCATACAATTATGAAACTTTCCAGTCTTAAAGATACCATCCCAAGCTTCAAAATGGACATATAATTTGTGCCATTTCGTTTTGGGAACTGGGAGATATGACTGTCCAAAGGTTGAGGTCGAAAATGGACTCTGTTCTGGGGCAGTGATGAAATTTGTGTAATTATGGAATTTTGTGGTGATTTCTAATAATGGTCCATATTTTTCCTATAAAGAGGACTTAAATACCTTTTATTTGGCTTTGGAATCACCCCATTTCAATTTTTCTAGAATTAGTTATGATTTTTCAAAGTTTGGGCAGAAAATCTGCCAGAAAATCCGAAAATGGGAATTATGACATCATCTCATTAAAAGATGATGTCAGCATGGAATTACATATGTTATCATCTTCCTCAGCTCATTTCTGTCGCACACAGCAGCTGAATGAGGAGTGAGAACGTTGAGGTTTGTAGAGAGAGAAAGGAGAAGAAAAATCACAAGGTAAGCCGATTTCTCCGACGATTTAGCTCCTAACGCGTATAACTCCGATCCTAAGCTACTCCTTTATGTTCTTTAAGGTTTGGAAGCTCCTCTTTTGGTGTTTTGAAGTTAGGGTTTTCAGCCACAAGAAGGAAAAGCTAGTGGGAGCTTGAGGTAACTTCCAAACTCTTGCATATTGACTATTCTGGCTGTTATAGACAATTTAATCGGTGAAATTTCGCCGGATTGTCTTTGGTTCTAAAAATGGAAAATGGGTTTGTGGGGCTGTTATGCTGCCCAAATTGATACTAAATGGTAGTGCTAACCTAATGGAATAGTCAATAAAGTGGTTAGGAGTAGAAAGGAACGCGTTTACGGAGCCGAAACCGAAAAACTCCAATTTTCCCCGGAGTACTTGTATATTTCGGTTATGGCTATAAATGGGTCTTAGAGTTGGATTTTCAATGATTTTATGGTTCCATTGAGTTCAGGAGCGAAAATTAGGTGGGGTTACAGTTGGTCACTTTTTCGGAAAAGGCCGAAAAAGCATAATTACGAAAACGCCCCTGAAACCCTTAAAGTGGGGCTGCCAAGGGTAAATTTGTAAATTGACATTGAATTTGATAATTCCGAGTCCGGAAATGGATTCCTTGGGCAAAAATATGTCAGAATAGCCCATGTCAAATTTTCAAGAAAAGTACAGCCGGACCGGGTACGGCGGGGCCGGGTCGGGTCCCCGGGGGTATTTTAGTAAATTTTCAATATAGCTTCATATAACCCCCGAAAACACTATGGAAGTATCTAAATAGTACATTTGACATTGTAGGATCGAATGTGAAGCCCCGAGTTGTTGGCACGTAAATCGAGGAGAAAAAGACTGGAGGTAGGGAACTTATCTCTCCTGCCTGCTCTGATAACTGTATTAATGTGTTGATGCATGTTATTGCTTTGCTTGATTATGTGGAACATGTATGAATGATTTAAAGCTATGTTTCAATATATGCTATGGCCATATGTGTATCATTCGAATCATTGAGCTTGTGGATTTGTCATTGTATGTGTGCATGAGTTATGTGATGCAAGCATGTCATGCATTAAACACTTATCTTGCCTGCATATTGATAATGTTTCCCTACTGAGATTCTCTCGAATCTTACCCTCCCCTACCAACAATTTAGACAGGGTAGGTGGATCGAGGATGGAGTAAGCAATCAAAGGCGACGGGACTCGTTCGGGTTGTAATCTTGTGATAGGTGGTTATCAATGCATGTTTAGGATGAGTATATTTGGTTATGTATTTGAAATGAGTTGTTGGATATTTGTATATGTATGAGAAAGATTTGTGTAATCCCCATATGAGGGCTTGTATAGGCGAATGTGCCCTATAAAGCTTGAGTTAATATATGGAAACCGGGATTGCCGGGATTATTTTTGTGTACTCTGATTTATTATGAATGTGATGTTCCACGTAGTAATTGTATTCGAAAAGTGATTATGAGACCAAGTTTATAAATGATTTCGAAAGGTAATTGTGAAAACCCCGTCTGGTAGATGGGTTTGTAATTTGTATTTGTTTCTTATTGGTCTCTATTTCACTTTAATTGCGTATTTCGGATATAATTACGGCAGGGGGTTACAAAGGGTATGAAAAAGAAAGGGAAGGGCAAATGGAAGGGTAATGGCTCAAGTGGTAAAACCAAAGAGTCAAACAAGACCGAAACCAAGCCTGCACCCAAGAAGGCAAAGCCTCCAAAGGAAGGAGTCTGCTACTTCTGTAATGAACCCGGTCATTGGAAGAGGAATTACAAACTCTACCTAGAAGATCTGAAAAAGAACAAGAAGGATAGCGATGCTATCACTTCAGGTATTTATGTTATAGACATTCATTTTTCTACTTCCTCTACATGGGTATTAGATACTGCATGTGGTTCTCATATTTGTACAAATGTGCAGGGTCTAAAGGATAGTAGAAAGCTGAAGAAGGGCGAGGTGGACCTACGAGTTAGAAACAGAGCAAGAGTTGCTGCTTTAGCCGTAGGCACTTATGAATTAGTTCTGCCTAGTGGGCTTTTGTTAGTTTTGAACAATTGCTATTATGTTCCTGCTTTGAGTAGTAACATTGTTTCTCTTTCTTATTTGGATAAGGAAGGTTATACTTCCATTACTAGGAATGATAAATGTTCTATTTATCGTGATGACATTTTCTATGCTGATGGTGATTTGCATGTTGGTCATTATATATTAAATTTGGAACATCCTAATAATGGGAATATCTATAACGTAACTACTAAGAGGATAAAATCAAACGATTTGAATCCAACCTACCTATGGCATTGTCGTCTAGGCCACATAAATGAGAAACGCATTTCTAAACTCATTTGATTTTGAATCATATGATACATGCAAATCTTGCTTATTAGGAAAGATGACTAAGGCACCTTTTACTGGGCACAGTGAGAGGGCCACTAAGTTATTGGGCCTCATACATACAGATGTATGTGGACCATTAAATATAGCTGCCAGAGGAGGTTATGTCTACTTCATTACATTTATAGATGACTTTAGTAGATATGGCTATATCTATCTAATGAAATATAAATCTGAATCTTTTGAAATGTTCAAAATATTCTAAAATAAAGTACGAAACCAACTTGGTAAAACAATTAAAGCACTTCGATCTGATCGAGGTGGTGAATATTTGAGCCAATAATTCATTGACCATCTTAGGAGTTGTGGGATAATCTCACAATTGACTCCTCCAGGAACACCATAATGGAATGGCGTTTCTGAACGGAGGAATCAAACACTATGAGATATGGTTCAATTTATGATGAGTCAAACAGATCTTCCACCATCCTTTTGGGGACATGCCCTAGAGACAGCTGCGTTCACACTAAATCGTGTTCCATCTAAGGCAATTGAAAAGACACCATATGAGATATGGACTGGAAAGAAACCAAGTTTATCTTTTCTCAAGATCTAGGGATGTGAGGTATATGTTAAGCAACAAGCCTCTGATAAATTAGCATCCAGATCCATAAAGTGCCTTTTCGTGGGGTATCCTAAAGAAACAAAAGGATACTATGTCTACAATCCCACCGATAACAAAGTATTTGTTATTCGAAATAGTAAGTTTCTAGAAAGAGAGTTTGTCTCTAAAACAACCAGTGGGAGTGACGTACATCTCGAAGAAATTTGAGAGCCACAAGATGGTATAGAACCACATATGGAAATTAGAGAAGACTCACAACAAGTTGGTGAGCCTCCTCAAGTAACACAAGGTCCACGAAAATCTAATAGGACACGGCATCAGCCTCAGAGATATGGATTTCTAATTACTGAAGGCCATGATGTGTTGCTCATTGAGCAAAATGAGCCCACCACCTATCGAGAAGCCACAGTGGGACCAAACTCTGAGAAATGGCTAAATACCATGAAGTCTGAAATGCAATCCATGTACGACAATCAGGTATAAACCTTAGTCGATCTACCGAAGGTCTCAAGTAACACAAGGTCCATGAAGATCAATAGGACACGGCATCAGCCTAGAGATATGGATTTCTAATTACTGATGGCCGTGATATGTTGCTCATTGAGCAAAATGAGCCCACCACCTATCGAGAAGCCACAGTAGGACCAAACTCTGAGAAATGGCTAAATACCATGAAGTCTGAAATGTAATCCATGTACGACAATCAGGTATAGACCTTAGTCGATCCATCTGAAGGTGTAAAAACCATTGGGTGCAAATGGGTTTTTAAGGAGAAAATTGACATGGATGGCAATGTAAATGTCTTCAAGGCAGGACTGGTTGCAAAAGGATTCACTCAAACTCATGGTGTAGACTATGATGAAACCTTTTCCCTAGTTGCAATGGCCAAATCAATCAGAATCCTTCTTGCCATTGCAGCATATTATGACTATGAAATATGGCAGATGGATGTCAAAATAGCCTTCCTTAATGGAAAGCTGCTTGAGGATGTGTACATGACACAACCTGAAGGTTTTGTGCGTCAAGAGGACTTTGGTAAAATTTGCAAGCTTCAAAGATCCATTTATGGATTAAAGCAAGCATCTCAGAGCTGGAATCATCATTTTGATGAAGTAGTCAAATAGTTTGGATTCATTCAAAACATCGATGAACCTTGTGTTTACAAGAAGGTTAGTGGGAGCATAGTTGCATTTCTAGTGCTTTATGTAGATGACATCCTACTCATTGGGAATGATATTCCTACCTTGCAGAGTATCAAGTCTTGGTTAGGAAAGTCCTTTTCAATGAAAGACTTAGGTGATGCCACCTATATCCTAGGGATTAGGATCTATAGGGATAGATCCAAAAAACTAATAGGCCTAAGTCAGAGCACATACATAGACAAGATACTGCATAGGTTCAGTATGCATGATTCAAAAAGGGGTTACATGCCCATGTCTCATAGCATCCATCTTAGCAAGGATCTGTGTCCTAGTACACCTGATTAGCGAGATCGCATGAGTAAGGTTCCATATGCCTCGACCATTGTATCCATCATGTATGCCATATTATGTACTCGACCGAATGTCTTGTTTGCCTTAAGTATGACCAGTAGATACCAACAAGATCCTGGTGAGGGTCATTGGACTGCCGTCAAGAATATCCTAAAGTACTTAAGAAGGACTAAGGACTTATTTTTGGTCTATGGTGGATTGGATGATGAGCTCTGCGTAACCGGTTACACAGATGCAAGTTTCCAGAATGACCAAGATGACCTTAAATCACAATCTGGATATGTATTCCTCCAGAATTGTGGAGCAGTAAGCTGGAAGAGCTCCTAGCAGAGCACTGTAGTAGATTCTGCAATAGAAGCTGAGTATATAGCAGCATCAGATGCAGCTAAAGAAGCCGTTTGGATCAAAAAGTTCTTTACTGAACTAGGGGTAGTGCCTACCATCTCAAATCCAATAGATTTGTTCTATGACAATAGCGGTGCTATTGCACAGGCCAAGGAGCCTAGGTCTCAAGTGAAACCCTAGGAGACATTAGAGGCGCTAGCACGCAGTCTCAGTTGGAGACCATTTGTGTGGATACCGGTAGAGGGAGCGGACCTGACGTGTTGGCTCCTAGAGATCGTGAAAACCCTGAATCATAAAAGGTATGAATCCTTCCAACTTGGTTTAAATGCCGTTGATAGATACTCGATTAGGATCAGTGAAAACTTTTAAAATTCTTCCGCTGTGCCTACCGATCCTCACAAATACTCTCTATTATGCCTTGTCTGCAATTTACGGGGAGAAAGATGGTGAATTCCAGACAAAAGAGATGCCAAAGTTAGACCAGAAAATCATGGTTTATACAGCTTTCCAAACAGAATCTACTCTTGATATTTCTGATACTCTCATAATCCTGATAACCTTGACACTCTTGATACTCCTGATAACCTTGACACTTATGATAAGGTGCCAATTCTAGGGGAGACACAAATAGGTGGGGTAATACCTACATCTGATGACACAAAATAGGTAATGAGCCATAGATTATTAGCACTCACCAGGAGTCGAAACTAGATGTTGGTCTAGGAGAAATAGAAGGTTCTAATCTTAATCTTCCTATTACAGTATAAAAACAACCTAGACAACTCAGATCATACACTAGATATTCTATTGAGAAATTTTTCTCATATAAGGCCCTGTCATCTAAATACAGTGCATTTGTCTCTCATCTTGATAGAATCAAGATACCAGACATGATTGATGAGGCTATGGCTATACTTAAGTAGAGACAAGCTGTCTTAGAAGAGATGGAGGCTTTTAAGAGAAATAATATATGGGATGTAGTAAATCTACCTTAAAGAAAAAAAGTTGTTGGATACAAATGGATATTTACTCCTAAGTTAAGAGGAGATGGAACACTCAAGAAATACAAAGCTATATTAGTTGCACTAGGTTTCACACAAAAATATGGGGAAGATTACACAAAAATGTTTTCTCCGATAGCTAAGTTGAATACCATCAGAATTATATCATCTATTATAGTGAATTTAGATTGGAATATGCACCAACTTGATGTAAAAAATGCCTTCCTTAAGGAGAGCTCAAGGAAGAGGTATATATGAAGTTACCTCCGGGTTCCTAGGAAAAAAGGCTAACCAAGTCTGCAGGCTAAAGAAGTCTCTCCACATGCTTGGTTTGACAGATTCACCTGGGTTCTGAAGAGGTATGGGTATACTCAAGGGTAGAGTGACCATACTTTGTTTGTAAAATATCATAAGGGTAAGATGGCTATTCTGGCTTTATATGTTGATGATATAAACCTTATAGGAGATGATAGGGTAGAAATCAATCAAATCAAGATAGCCCTAGAACAAGAATTCCATATTAAAGATCTTGGAGAAATAATTACTTTATTGGGATGGAAGTTACCCAATCCAAGGAAGGAATATATATCCCCTAAAGGAAATATGTACTAGACCTTCTAAAGGAAACAGGGATGACAGGTTGTAGACCTAGTGACACACCTATACGAGTTGATAAGATAGATGAAGAAGTAAATCTTAATAAGGATGTGGACTTAGGGAACTATCAACTAATGGTAGGCAAACTAATATACCTGTCTCATACCAGACTAGACATTGCATTTGCAATAAGTTTGGTCAGCCAGCATTCTCATGATCCTAAACAGAAATATTTGAATGAAGTCTACAAGATCCTTCATTATTTGAAAGGATCTCCAAGACGTGGCTTGCTGTTTAAGAAAATTGACAAACGGATTGTAGAGTTATTTACGGATGCTGATCAGGCAGGTGATCAAGATGACAGGAAATCCACATCTGGATATTGTACATATGTGTGGGCTAACTTGGTCACATGGAGAAGTAAAAAGTAAAGTGTAGTTACGAAAAGCAGTGCTGAAGTTGAATACAGGGATGTAGCACTGGGAATCTGTGACGGTATATGGATAAAGCGTGTTCTAGAGACTTAAGGAAGTCTATAAATCTACCAATCAAGGTCTATTGCGATAACATAGTTGCAATCAACATTGCTCATAATCCAGTTCAACATGATAGAACTAAACATTTTGAGAGAGACAGATATTTTATAAGGAAAAAAGTTGATGAGGATATTGTTGATCTAAGGTATATACCCTCTAAAGAACAGACCACAAACATCCTTACTAAAGAACTGCCCAAGGATAGGTGTAAGTATCTAATTGACAAGTTGAACTTGATTGATATCTACAATCCAACTTGAGGGGGAGTGTAGAATCTCGAAACTTGAAGGAGAAAATTCTAGATCCACAATTATATGTTGTGATTTGTAGAGTTTGTCTTATGTATTTTTTCCTTGACTGAACAGTGATAGGTTAGACCTTAGTAATGCTCGATTCTGTCATTTGTATATATATATATATATATATATATGTAATCTACTAGTGTAAATAATATCAATTCAGTCTTCTAATTCTCTTCAAGATCAAATTGAGAAAATGTGCACTTAGTGAAGAATATGCAAATTGAACAAAGAAAATGCTCACAACCATCAATCTGAAGCCAAGCCAAATCACAATCACAGTGAATGATATACAAATTTTCTAGGCTCCAGCAAAGGTGTGTTAGATCCCAAGTTTTGATGATAACAATAAGTCAATTGTGTACAAATCATGTTTTTTGAAGATTAAGAAAAGTTTACAAAGTTACCAAATGCATATTTGATGTTTTCTGATATCTGCTGTGAAATTGCACTGGAGTGCTCGAGCAAGGATTTTGCACTCGAGCATAGATCTCCTCTGTACTCGAGCAGATGCGAGTAAAAGCCAGAAAGTGTGTACCCGAGAGGCATTCTCCCATTATGTTCACTGGATCACTCGAGCACTAAGGTGTGCACTCGAGCAGAGAAGTCATTCTCACTCGAGCACATGCGAGTGAGGGTCTGCGAGTGCTTGGCCGAGAGCAAGTAATAGTATGCTTCCTTCATTCACTCGAGCAGAGACATCAATGCTCGAGCAAGAGCATTCTGTGCTCGAGCAAGGTACTGCGAGTGTCTGGCCGAGAGTCATGAAGTACAGAGAAGTGCAAGTGTGCTCGAGCACACCCGTATATGCTCGAGTGACACATCAATACTTGCAAGTGAAAATTCTATCCCTCTCCAGATCTATTGCGAGCACTTGTTTAAAAGGTATAATACTTGAGAATATTCTTCTCACTCGAGCAGGAGTCTGTATGCTCGAGTGAGGGCCCACATCACTCGCGAGTGATAATTTTATCCCTCTGAAATCCTGATGCGAGTGATGGTATTGAGAGCATATTCCTTGAGAATATGCGTCTCACTCGAGCAGAGGTATGTGTGCTCGAGTGAGGGTCCATATCACCCGCGAGTACAAATTCTCACTCTTGTCAATATGGTGTGCAAGTGATGACCCGAGAAGACACTCCCAGTAGAAAATGAAAGATCACTCGAGCAGAGGAAGTTGTGCTCGAGTGAGACCCCTCTTCACCCGCGAGTGAAGATTTTGTCTCTCTGAAATTCTATGCAAGCACAACCCGATAACAGAGGCATATGAAGGAAAATAGGAGATCACTCGAAGTGAGCCTTTCATGCTCGAGTGATGCCCTGTTTGACCACCAAAAATGCTAAGTCTCACAACGTTCATTCCGAATATGGTTTAGTGTTATTTATTCATATCATCATTACTTATTATCATTGTTTAACATTGTTTTGATTATTTTAAAAGTGTGATACAGGAATATGAACGTTGGAAATAAACCACATGAAGAAAGTCAAACAACGGCAGACAATATGATTATAAACTCGCTGGCACCTACCGCACTCAGATTATTCAAACATGCGCATGTCTGCCAATAGTTTTCAAATGTCCCGCTCCTCAAATGAAGAATTTCCAAATGGGCAAAAACTGAAGCAACTATATATATACAGAGATTCAAGGAGAACAGAGATAACAACGCAGCAAGAATTCACAACCTTATACCAAGTCTCTGCTATTCATCATTTTTCTCTGTATACACATTGATCTTCAGTATTTATTCATTTACTCTGTAAGAGAGTCTTCATATAATTCAAAATTCTATGTTTATTTGATCTCAAGGTATTGGGACCTTGAGAGGGTAGTTTTTCCTTACGAGAGAAGCAGTTGAGAGAATTCCTTGTTGTGTCTTCCACTCATAAGTCTTATAAGATGCAAGCAGGAGAGAACGTTGCTGCTCGTAAGACTTACAGTGGTGTAAGCAGGAGAGAACGTTGCTGCTCATAAGTCTTGTATACATAAGCAAGTAAGAAGAGTCATAGGTTGTTTTTCTGCACGTAAGACTTGTCGTAATGGGGAGAGAAGTTTCTTGTTGAGAGAATATTTCTGCTCGTAGTCCGTTCAAGGACGATTGTTGTTTTATGGCATTCTGAGAGCCCATTGAATCTTGGAGGTATAGTGAAAATCTCAGTAGGTCTTGATCTCTGAGGACTGGACGTAGGCCTTGTTGTTAGGCCGAACCAGTATAACTCTCTGTGTTCAAATCTTCTCAACTCTACTCTATCTACTATATTTTTCATATCACCACATCAAGCGAAAAATTTATAACATCACCCAATTCACCCCCCTCTTAGGTGAAGCTTGCCTCTTTCATTTGGTATCAGAGCCTCATCTTCTCCAAAGAGCCTAACAGCTTGAGAAGGATCCGACAAATGGCAACAATGGGTGAAAATATCCTTCCAGACGGAGCTTCAATCACTAGACCTCCTGGTTTTGCTGGAGAACATTTTTCGTTCTGGAAGCCAAATTCAGAGTGTTCGTGATGGCCAACGAGTACGAATTATGGAATGTTATACAAGATGGTGACTATATTCCAATGAAGAAAATCGAAGATAGAGCAGTTAAAAAGAGCCCAGATGAGTTTGACGAGAATGACAAAAGGTTAGTGACATTAAATAGTAAAGCTATTCTAATGATACAGAGTGCTCTTAGTCAAAAAGAATATTTTCGTATATGTACTCTACCAACTGCCAAAGATATGTGGGATGCTCTTGAAATTGCTCATGAAGGTACATCTGGAATTAAAGAAAATAGAATCAATACTTTAATTATAGAATATGATTTATTTCGTATGAAATCTGGAGAGAGTATGTCAGAATTTGAACTAAGGTATACTCATCTTGTTAATCAATTATCTGCTCTTGGAAAGTCGTTTGATCAAAATTCCCAGGTAAGAAAGATTCTTAATATTCTTACGAAAGAGTGGGAAGCAAAAGTGACAGCCATCGAAGAAGCCAAAGGAGAATCTATGAGATCCGTAGCTGCTCTCTTTGGAAGTCTTTCTGAATATGAAGGTAAGTTGAGATTCAAAAAGGAACTTGAAGAATTCGATGATAAAAAGAAAAAGGGAGTTGCACTTAAAGCTATCAAAGAAGAAGAAGAAACTTCCGAGAATGAAGATGTTCCTAGTGATGATGAAATGAGAATTATCGTGAGAAAGTTCAAGAAATTCTACAGAAGAGGACAAAGGAATTTCAAGAACTATCAAGGTGGACCAAGCAAGAAAGAAAATAAAGAACAACAAATAGTATGCTATGAATGTGGGAAACCAGGACACATCAAATCTGAATGCTTCAGAAACAAAGACAAAAAGAAGCTGAAAAAGAAAGCATATATATCATCTATTTGGGGTGATAGTTCATCAGACGAAGAAAATGACAATGACAAAGTAGCAAATCTATGCTTGGTAGCTAAGGAAGAAGAATCAGACTCTGAGGTAAGTGACTCTGAAACATCTTATGATGAATTGTTATCTGAATATAATGCATTGCATACAGAGTTCATCAAAGTTGCTAAAGAAATGGTTAGTTATAAGAAGAAAGTAAAAGAATTAGAAAGTAATGTCATATCATCATATGAAATATGTAAAGAGAAAGATAAGAAAATAGAAGATTTAACAAAGATTGTTGAAAAGTTTACTAAAGGAAGTGAAACTCTCAAGGTTATTTTAAATTCTCAAAAAGTTTCATTTGATAAATCTGGAATTGGATATAATTCTGTACATGATAAGAATAAGAAGAATAGTAGAGACTATCTTAAATATTTCAGGGATTCTGTGCATACATCGAATCCATTTGTATCATGCAATTATTGTAACAGGAAAGGACATTATACTTCATCGTGTTATTTCAAAAAGGGACAGGTTGTTGGAACATATAAATGGGTTCCGAAAGGGACACATATTTCAAATACTAACCACAAAGGACCCAAGAAAGTGTGGGTACCTAAAACCTGATCATCTTATTCTAGGTATGTCTCAAAGCATCTCGAGCAAACAAATGGTATATTGATAGTGGATGTTCGAGACACATGACTGGTGACAAAAATAAGTTCACCATGTTTGAAACTAGAGAAGGAGGAAAGGTGACATTTGGAGGAAATCAATCTGGACGTATTGCTGGAATTGGTGAAGTGGGAAGAATCGATGGCATTCAAATCAACGGAGTATATTATGTTGAAGGATTATGCCATAATCTCTTAAGCGTAAGCCAAAGCACTGACAAAGATAACTGGGTGATTTTTGACTCGAAAGAATGCTTGATAGTAAGCAAGAAAGATCTACTCCTAAACAAAGAAACTATCAAGGCAAAGATCCGAGCTCAAAGGGACGGTAATTGTTATACTATTGATTTAAATTCAAATTCTTCTGAAAATTGTTTTCTTAGTCGATCAGAGGAAAGTTGGTTATGGCATAAGCGTTTGGCTCATGTCAATATGAATCAACTTGACAAATTGATTAGAAAAGATTTAGTTGTAGGCCTTCCTAAACTCAAATTCAAAGACGACATGATTTGTGAAGCATGTCAAAAAGGCAAACAAACTAAATCTTCTTTTAAAACAAAATATGAAATTTCTACTTCAAAACCTTTACAATTACTTCATATGGATTTGGTAGGACCTGCAAGAGTAAAAAGTTTTGGAGGAAATTTATATACGTTAGTAATTGTTGATTATTTTACAAGATTTGCATGGACTATATTTATTGCCTCAAAAGATGAAACTTTTGCTGAATTTATTATGTTTGCCAAAAAGGTTCAAAATGAGAAAGGTATTCCTATTGTCTCTATTAGAACAGATCATGGAGGAGAATTTGATAATCAATTATTTGAAGATTACTGCAACGACAAAGGAATAGATCACAACTTCTCAGCCCCTAGAACACCTCAACAAAATGGAGTAGTGGAAAGGAAGAACAGAGTGCTTACAGAAATGGCAAGAGCATTACTTAATGAAAAAGAAATGTCACAAGTGTTCTGGGCAGATGCAATGAGTACTGCATGCTATATTTCAAACAGAGCATATATTCGCAAATCTCTTGGAAAGACACCATATGAACTTTACAAAGGAAGGAAGCCAAATATTGCTCATCTTCATATCTTCGGGTGTAAGTGCTTCATTCACAACAATGGTAAAGAAAATTTAGGTAAATTTGATTCAAAGTTTGATGAAGGTATTTTTCTAGGATATTCTAATAGAAGTAAAGCTTATAGAGTTTTCAATAAAAGAACATGTACTATTGAAGAATCTATTCATGTTGTGTTTGATGAAATTGAATCTCAGACAAGACTTAATGATGAAGAAGAAATGGATTCAATCAAGAAAAACAAATCTATTTCAAAGCAGGATGATTTTGAAACAAATGATTTTCAAAATTTAGAAGATGTCGATGATCATGCTTAACCTAAAGCATGGAGACATATAAAGGATCATCCAATTGATCAAGTTATAGGAGATATTCATGAAGGTGTCAAAACCAGAAATAGAATCCTCAATGAGGTAACATTTTCAGCTTTTATTTCTGAAATTGAGCCCTCTAATATAGAAGAAGCTTTATCTGACAATGATTGGGTGATTGCTATGCAAGAAGAACTAAATCAATTTTAAAGAAATCAAGTTTGGGATTTGGTTCCTCGACCTAAAAATCATACGGTTATAGGGACCAAATGGGTTTTCAAAAACAAACTTGATGAATCAGCAATCATTGTGAGAAATAAAGCAAGATTGGTCTCCAAAGGCTATAATCAAGAAGAAGGTATTGATTATGAGGAAACATATGCTCCAGTGGCAAGATTGGAAGCAATACAAGTACTCTTAGCTTTTGCTTGCATCAAAAGTTTTAAACTTTATCAAATGGATGTAAAAAGTGCTTTTCTAAATGGTTATATTATGGAGGAAGTATATGTAGAACAGCCTCCTGGTATTGAAGATGAAACAAAACCTGATTATGTCTTCAAACTTAAGAAAGCATTATATGGTTTGAAACAAGCACCCAGAGCTTGGTATGAAAGACTAAGCAAATTTCTTCTTGATCAAGGTTTTGTCAGAGGTAAAGTTGATACAACTTTATTCATCAAACATAACAAAAATGATATTCTAATAGTTCAAATTTATGTTGATGATATTATTTTTGGTGCTACTAACGAATCTATGTGTCAAGAATTTTCTAAGATTATACAGGGAGAATTTGAAATGTCCATGATGGGAGAATTGAACTTCTTTCTTGGACTTCAGATCAAACAAAAGAAGAATGGTATATTTATATCTCAGACAAAGTATTTGAAAGAGTTGTTGAAGAAATATGGATTAGATAATGCTAACGGAGCTGATACTCCAATGAGTTCTACAACATTGTTGGATGCTGATGTAAAGGGACCTAGCTTCAACATCACAAAGTATAGAGGAATGATTGGTTCATTACTCTATCTCACAGCAAGCAGGCCAGATATTCAGTTCAGTGTAGGAATGTGTGCAAGGTATCAATCCAATCCTAAGGTATCTCATGCAGAGACAGTAAAAAGAATTTTCAAATATCTAGGAGATACTTCAGAGCTTGGTCTTTGGTATCCAAAAAGAGGGAACGAGTATTTAATGGCATATTCAGATTCAGATCACGGTGGATATAAAACTGACAGAAAGAGTACCAGTGGACAATGTCAATTTCTCGGAGGCTCTCTAGTGTCATGGTTCAGCAAGAAGCAGAACACAGTTTCATTATCTTCGACTGAAGCTGAATATATAGCTGTGGCAAGCTGCTGTTCTCAAGTGCTATGGTTAAAACAACAACTTCAAGATTTGGGAATTTATTTAAAAGAAATCCCAATCTATTGTGATAATACTAGCACGATAAGCTTGGCAAAGAATCCTGTACAACATTCAAGAACCAAGCATATAGACATTCAACATCACTTCATTCGAGATCATGCTCAAAAGAAAGATGTCAAAGTGGAATTTATTCCAACTCATCTTCAACTTGTGGATATTTTTACAAAACCAATTGCAAAAGACCAATTCCTTTATATTCGAAGAGAATTGGGAATGGTTAATCCCAATGAGTTGTAAGTTTTTCTTGTTAAAAAGTTTAATTAAATGTTTCTTTTGATGATAACCATACTGACTTTAGCATCGGAGTGTTCAAAATTTGGTTTTGCAGGACTGTCACTCGAGCACTGAGGGTGCTGCTCGAGTGATGAGCTGTGTCACTCGAGCACAAGCAGCTCTGCTCGAGCACAGCGCTATTAAAAATACTCTGCTCTTTGACATGTAAAACAGAGGTTAACAGAGGAGTTAAGAATACCAAGGGAATGTATCAGAAATAACAGTGAGAATTGAACTTACTCGCGAGTGAGGAACTCTCACTCGAGCATGATATGAACATGCTTGAGGTGAAGAATGCCTGCTCGAGTGAAGAAGAGGAATTTCTTTGCAAAAGCTATCCATATCATGGTTACTCAAATGATCTTGGAGGATTTGAGTACAAAGATACAAAAATATATCAAGGAATCCACAATCCAGGTACGTTTTACTTGTTTCTTTATTTTTCCAGAAGATCACTCGAGCACAGATAGAACACACTCGAGCACAGTATGAACATCACTCGAGCACTGTCACTTATATCAGTTACTGGGGAGCTCAGAACGTCGCACTTCCTGCTCTCACTCAGAGTGCTTTCTCACTCGAAAGACACAACTCTTCACCTTCAACCGTTTTCTCATCATTCAATCACGTCTTTCTGCCTCAAATCGCCGTTACAACCCTTCACTCTTTTATAAAAGGTGATTGTTACCTTCTACATTTCTCATTCGTGCCCTAATCTCCATTTGTCTTTCTTTCAAAAACTAAGAGTTTTTGCTTCTCTTCCACTTTCTCTACAATGGCAAGAACCAAAATACCATCTATTCCTCAAAAATCTCATTCTCCTTCTCCTACTCACTCTGCTGCCAGTGAATCTGGAACCCCTGAGCTTACTCCTCCATCTCCTAAAATCTCTTCCTCACCGTCACCCTCTCCTAAACCCAAAACCAAAAAGAGAACTCCGGCTAAGAAACCTCACCCAAAGCCTCAAGTTTCAAAGAAAGACCAACCTCCTCAAAAGAAACCAAAGGGTGTGGTATACAAGGAACCCATAATCACCCGGTCTCAATCCAAAGAGGTTTAAGGAAAGGGAAAGAAGAAGGATTCAGAACAACCCCAATCATCTTCTTCTTCTGGGGATACCTTCAGTAGACAACTCCGGGAAGCAATAGAGAAATCCAAACTGGACAAGATAGTTGGGAAGATTGCTTCTCAAGCTGGTGTTTCAAGTTCACATCAAGATAAGCAACCAAGTGCCTCTGCTTCAGGAGCACCCTCTGCCTCTCAAGCACCAGTGGATGACCAACTCACCAGTCCTCCTGAGGGATTCAATGTTGCAGAGCTTAAGGCTTTATCTCAGAAGGTATATGATGATGAATTTAAACATAGACATTTCTGCCCTGTAGTATATGTGGATCTGGATTATTTGAAAAAGAATTGTCATTTGGACTTGTACCCTTACCTCCAATACTATGCTCCCTGGCTAGATATCCATTTGCCATATTCCCCCACTGTTGTGAAAACCTTTTATTGCAACATGAAGACTCATAATATTATGTCTAGATCTTGTGAGTTGATTGAAGAAGCAGTGTCTACTACTGTTAGAGGAAAATTCATTATGATTTCTGCCAAAATCATAAATGACTTACTTGGTTATGTTGCACCTCCTCCTGATCCACCCTCTTTCTCTGCCAATGAAGTTTTTAAAATTCTGAGACCAAAAGACCCAATTGGCCCCCTCATTTTCAAACCTATTGATATGCCTGATAATCACAGAGTCCTTCATTATATTTATTCCCGGAGCATAGTCAATAAATCCAAGAATTTTACCCACTTTGCTCAAAAGGATTACTATTTCTTGGCTTCTTTGGTTGCTGGGCAACAAAGGAATGTAGGGGAGATTATTTTTAATGAGATGAGAAGGTTTCGATTTTCTTCAACAAGATCCACAACCATACCATACCCTCAACTTGTTTCCTTCATTTTGTTGAAAAACAAAATTTGGTATTTGGAAGGAACTGAAAGGATACTCATCTCAAGGTTTGGTAAGACTCAGTTAACTCACATGGGTATCAATCTTCCGGTGAGTCGGACCAAAGCCACATCCAAGAGGGAAGCCACTCCATCCAGAGGTGATGAGGCACAATCATCTGCACAAGGTCCTATTCCTCCTCCTTCCTTTCTCAATGCCTCTCTGTCCAATCATATGACTGAAGTAATTAATCAAGCTGTATCAAGTTTGAAGAAGGAGTTAGTGACTGAGTATGAGAAGCTTGTGGAGAAAATGGAAGCACAAGTCATTAAATTGGTAGACAAGGCCAATCTTAACTTTGAATTGATGTTCAAAACTCAGGATGAGATGTCACAGAGGATCACTAATATGGAGACCTTCCTGCATTCACATTTTCCCTCTTCATCTTCCGGGGTGCCTCCAGAGACCGCTCATACCTCACCACTTCATCCACAGACTCATATACTTTTCACCGATCCAGAGTCTGATGTAGATGTTACATTTGATCGGTTGCCTTCACTACCTCCCTCATCATCTGTACCACAGCCAACATCTCCTTCTGATCAGCCCATTGACCCTCTCACTGCTATGATATCCTTTGTTCCACCTCTATAGCCCCTTTCTGATGTTGACAAAATGGGGGAGAAGGATGTGTGATGTTTTCTGAGCTTCTGTAGGGTGTATATGGGTGTTTGGGTAGATTTCTGTATTGGGTAGGAATTTGATGTTATTTTGATTTGATGTTATGAAACTATTATGTTTGATGTTGTTGATATTATGTACTTGTTTCAAGATTGAACTTTTTCATGTTTTCAAGTTGTTCATGATTTTGATTATCAAGTTACTATTAAAACTTATATATCTCATACTATACTTATCTTGGTTGTTAAGTGTCCAGAGGAAACAATGTAGGAAAACTTGAATTTGAAACTTAAACTTAATATGCATTTAGAAACATTGAAGAACTTCAAAATTTTCAATCTCAATCAATTTCTCTTAAACTTTCATCACAAAAGTTTTGTCATCATCAAAAAGGGGGAGAATGTTAGATCCCAAGTTTTGATGATAACAATAAGTCAATTGTGTGCAAATCATGTTTTTTGAAGATTAAGAAAAGTTTACAAATTTACCAAATGCATATTTGATGTTTTCTGATATCTGCTGTGAAATTGCACTGGAGTGCTCGAGCAAGGATTTTGCACTCGAGCATAGATCTCCTCTGTGCTGGAGCAGATGCGAGTGAAAGCCAGAAAGTGTGTACCCGAGAGGCATTCTCCCATTATGTTCACTGGATCACTCGAGCACTAAGGTGTGCACTCGAGCAGAGAAGTCATTCTCACTCGAGCACATGCGAGTGCTTGGCCGAGAGCAAGTAATAGTATGCTTTCTTCATTCACTCGAGCAGAGACATCAATGCTCGAGCAAGAGCATTCTGTGCTCGAGCAAGGTACTGCGAGTGTCTGGCCGAGAGTCATGAAGTACAGAGAAGTGCAAGTGTGCTCGAGCACACCCGTATATGCTCGAGTGACACATCAATACTTGCAAGTGAAAATTCTATCCCTCTCCAGATCTGTTGCGAGCACTTGTTTAAAAGGTATAATACTTGAGAATATTCTTCTCACTCGAGCAGGAGTCTGTGTGCTCGAGTGAGGGCCCATATCACTCGCGAGTGATAATTTTATCCCTCTGAAATCCTTATGCGAGTGATGGTATTGAGAGCATATTCCTTGAGAATATGCGTCTCACTCGAGCAGAGGTATGTGTGCTCAAGTGAGGGTCCATATCACCCGCGAGTACAAATTCTCACTCTTGTCAATATGGTGTGCGAGTGATGACCCGAGAAGACACTCCTAGTAGAAAATGAAAGATCACTCGAGCAGAGGAAGTTGTGCTCGAGTGAGACCCCTCTTCACCCGCGAGTGAAGATTTTGTCTCTCTGAAATTCTATGCAAGCACAACCCGATAACAGAGGCATATGAAGGAAAATAGGAGATCACTCGAAGTGAGCCTTTCATGCTCGAGTGATGCCCTGTTTGACCACCAAAAATGCTAAGTCTCACAACGTTCATTCCGAATATGGTTTAGTGTTATTTATTCATATCATCATTACTTATTATCATTGTTTAACATTGTTTTGATTATTTTAAAAGTGTGATACAGGAATATGAACGTTGGAAATAAACCACATGAAGAAAGTCAAACAACGGCAGACAATATGATTATAAACTTGCTGGCACCTACCGCACTCAGATTATTCAAACATGCGCATGTCTGCCAATAGTTTTCAAATGTCCCGCTCCTCAAATGAAGAATTTCCAAACGGGCAAAAACTGAAGCAACTATATATATATAGAGATTCAAGGAGAACAGAGATAACAACGCAGCAAGAATTCACAAGCTTATACCAAGTCTCTGCTATTCATCATTTTTCTCTGTATACACATTGATCTTCAGTGTTTATTCATTTACTCTGTAAGAGAGTCTTCATACAATTCAAAATTCTATGTTTATTTGATCTCAAGGTATTGGGACCTTGAGAGGGTAGTTTTTCCTTACGAGAGAAGCAGTTGAGAGAATTCCTTGTTGTGTCTTCCACTCATAAGTCTTATAAGATACAAGCAGGAGAGAACGTTGCTGCTCGTAAGACTTACAGTGGTGTAAGCAGGAGAGAACGTTGCTGCTCATAAGTCTTGTATACATAAGCAAGTAAGAAGAGTCATAGGTTGTTTTTCTGCACGTAAGACTTGTCGCAAGGGGGAGAGAAGTTTCTTGTTAAGAGAATATTTCTGCTCGTAGTCCGTTCAAGGACGATTGTTGTTTTGTGGCATTCTGAGAGCCCATTGAATCTTGGAGGTATAGTGAAAATCTCAGTAGGTCTTGATCTCTGAGGACTGGACGTAGGCCTTGTTGTTAGGCCGAACCAGTATAACTCTCTGTGTTCAAATCTTCTCAACTCTACTCTATCTACTATATTTTTCATATCACCACATCAAGCGAAAAATTTATAACATCACCCAATTCACCCCCCTCTTGGGTGAAGCTTGCCTCTTACAAGGTGCACGGTGCTAAGTTCACAGTAACAACCCAATGATCCAAACCAATCACAATCACAGTGAATGAAGTTTGTCGACTTAGAGTGTTCAAATGTAGTACTGCCTAAGAAGCACCATACTTCCAGACCATAATTTGTGAAACAGCAGGATTTCAGAGAAAATTGCTTAGGTGCAAAATGTTTGAACCGACTAACACCCAAGAGGGGGTGAAATGGGTGTAAGATAAAAATCTTAAGAACTTTGAAAATCTTTTTTCATCATAGAGGAAGCAACAAATGTGAAAATAATGAATCATGAATCAACAATTAATATATGCTTGAAATATAAGAGTTTAAGGAAGAGAGTGTGCAAACTGTGATTTATCCTGGTTCGATCCAATTTGCGATGGCCTACATCCCGTCCACAGGCTCCTCCTGAGATTTTTAAATCCACTATCTTCTTGTTTAATCAGGTACAAGAAAAGCCTTTACAACCCACAAGTTTAGCCGGGCACTTGCGAAGCCTTTTACAAATCTCTCACCGAGTTACTCCTCCTTACACACCGTAACGTTACAACCGAGTTACTCTCCCTTACACAACCTGTAATGATACAACTTTGATGATGAAAGATTACAGTCAATCTTCTCTCTTAGAAGTGAATAGATGAATACTAAAGCATAATGACAATAATCTCTCTCTCAAATATACATAATATAGAAAATGGATAAGAACAGATAGTAGAGTACTTGGGTTGGAATATATGATCATGATCTTTGCATGTTTCTCATTTTTGTTGTCTGTTTGAATCTTCTGTATTTATAGTAGAGTAGGATATGATCTTTGTGAGTATTTCAACTTATCCGTTGAGTCCCGTTGCTTCGTTCGTCCATTTGCTTCAATTTGAAAAATAGCCGTTATGAACGTTGACCCTCATCTTCCGTAAAGTCAACTTTTGTCTCTTCCCATCATCTCTTCATTGTATTCCTAGAGAAACACATTAAACACTAATATAATAAAGTGTAAGAGTGATTGGAAGCAAGAAGACTAAGTTACATAATTAATCCCATGATTTTCGAAAGCTTCAAAACGTTGCTGTGTATTCTTGGGAAGCATTACTCGAGCGGTCACTCGAGTAAGTCTTAGTCATTACTTGAGTGAGCCCTTGAGTAATCCTATTCAAAATCTGGCCGAGAGCATTTCCTAATTCATGACTCGAGTGATCCCTCAAGTGATGTTACTTTTTCTTATCTGGTTACTCAAGTAGTCCATCGAGTGATGTGAGTCATTTCTTGGCTGAGAGCTATTTGAAGATTTCTTCTCTGGTTACTTGAGTGATCCCTCGAGTAAGCTCTTAAATAACTTTACAGATTACTCGAGTGGTCCCTCAAGTAATATCATTCAAATCTTGGCTGAGACTACATTACTCGAGTGCTTACTCGAGTGAGCTTACAAATAAAACTGCAGATTACTCGAGTAAGCCCTTCAAGTGAATTCTTGATTTTTATTTGAAACATGACAAATTATATATTATCGGAAAGCCCTCATCATCTACATTCCAATGCAATAAGAATCCCCTCTAAAAGCATTTTGTACATAAAGTTATGATCCAAAGAATATCTTCTGCACTTAGAGAAAGTCTGAAATCACGAGCATCAATTTCCAGAAAGCATAGCTCTTGGTATATAACTTGAAATATATTGAATTATATGTCTATAGAAATAAATTTAAGTCTAATTTTGATATGGCACCAGTTTCTTCTCAATCTGATATGTGTTTTGAGAGTTATGTCCAAAATACCGAACCTCATTCTGGTAAAAGATGTTGATTCATGTGTCAACTTCAACAGATCATATCTCTCTCATTGAAACTCCTTTTAATGTGATCTTGGTGTCTGTAGTTCATTTTGGGAGTCTAGTTTCATATTCCACTGGTTTTAGCTCAATGTGATGTGTGGTTAGAGAGATATCATCAAAATACCGAACCTCTATCATGACGCGCGAAAGCAGAGTATCATAACCCAAGTGGTCACTAGAGTAATCTTCAAGTAACTCTGCAGATTACTCGAGTAGCCACTCGAGTAATCACCTCCAAAATGAGGTAGTGCCCTATTACTCGAGTAATCATCCCTGGAGGCACCATAACTTCCGTATACATCATTTTAGCTTCGTTTTGACCCATTCCAACTTCCGTTTGACTATCGAAACCTCCGATATCACTTCTAATAGCTTGGATCTTGATATTCTCATGTGATCTTGCAAGTTCTTCCTTCTTTAATCTCTTTCTTCAATCTTTCTTCTTCTTTCTTCAATTTCTTTCTTCTTGTTTTTCTTCTTAATGATCATTCTTCATAACCCAATTAGGTGTCTTCTTGAATATCTTCAATCTTTGCTTGATATTCCCATTAGTTCTTGCAATGCCTTCTTTCTTCAATCCCTTCTCTCTTGATTTTCTTCTTGATGATCATTCTCCACATATGAGGCATTATAACATCAACCCACCATCGGGTTTATTACTAATTTACAAGATATACAACATTAAATATAGTAGTTAGTCAATGTAGGGAATAAGTATATCATACAAACTTTTTGCTCATATTTGACATCTATATTTAATATCATCAAAACTATTCATATATAACATTCTCCCCCTTTTTGATGATGACAAATCCTTTGAGAAAAATATGTATGAGTATGACAACAATTTGAATACAACATATTTTTCTTGCCTCTCTCCCTCCCCCTATTTGACATCAGCAAAAAGTTTAAAGTATAAAGGATAAAAAACTTGTAGAAGGGTAAATATGTCATGAAAATTTTCTCTTCATTAATCAAAATAAATGTGTTACGAAAACAATTTTCTCTTCCTCGATTTGAAGGTAATTTCATTTATAATTTGATAAAAATGGAAAATGATTTTCGTGGAAAACAACTTTCATAATCAAGGCAAATTAAAATCAAAGAAAAAGTATTCTTGAACAATAAAAAGAGGGTTTAGAAATGCTCATGTAGTTTTTGGAAAATGATGAAGCTCTCCATGAAGTCTGTTGCTTCTATGGCCATGCTAGTTCATGATGTTGTGTTCTGTACAACTCTGATAGATGTTCATATTGTTGTCAGGATTTTCCAATTGAGTTGAGCTTTTGTTTAGCATGCTCAATGCTCATTTGTATTGGCATATGTATTTGTTGCTCTGAATGTTGTAGCCAATGTAGTTTCCTTGATTGAGCATTAAAACATCGTTCCTCTTCTTGTAGTATATTGAAGAATGTTATTGCACAACACAAATTCTCCTACCTCAAGTACAAATCTTTCTTCCACAAAGAATGATTAGTGCTATCAAGTTATCAAATTTATTGCACAAATCAAAGTTATCCTTTCTATATGATATGTTAAAATTAAGATCATGAAAGGAAATATATAAGTAACTCATCATCAAAACTAATTGATTGAGAGTAAATATAGATGAGTATGTTGTAATAATTTTATTTAAATAAAGGAGATAAGCTTTTAAGATATAGAACACAAACGAAAGTGAAGCTCCCCCTTAATGAATGCATGACTTAAAAGAAAATCATTATGAGTAATACAGTTAATAACTCTCTTAGATTTGTAAAATCATTGGAAATTTTGTAGAGAGAATGAGTATGAAAATCTGAAGATTTGGAGAGAAATCAAGTTTTTAAAAATGACAGAGTTATTCAGGGTTTTAAGGTTGTAACCATGTATTAATTGAGTCATTACTCAAGTGTTCACTTTGAGTGATAGAACTCAGAGAATTTGAAATAAATAATACAATACCTCACTTGAGTAATATCGTAATCACTCGAGCCATAATCCTCTGAAGTCCGTTGATGCATCATTGGATACTCACTGTCTAATGATGTTATTAGTACTGAAAGATTCTGAAGCATAATCTTTGTAAGCACTTTAGGATACCAAGATGAGCTCGGAATAAGGCCTTGAAGTTCTAGTCGAACAAGTTACATAGTTGCCTAATATTGCCATTCACAAAAGTGATGAACTCAGTATTGTTTGTAGCAAGCTCTGTGTGATTGTTGAAGTTCTTATCTCAGATAGCCTTAGGCAGATGGACCAAAGAATGAAAGACCAGGGAGACCAGCTCAAGCAAAGTAGTGTCTCTCATTTATTCTTGAAGTCTTAGCTTTGATCCTCTACGCCTCTTGTGTTAACTTGGAGTGAGATTTAGACTTACTTGGAGTAATTGTGAATTACTTGAAGTAATTGCAGATTACTTGAAGGTCTACTTGAAGTAATTGCCAACTACTTGAAGATCTACTTGAAGTAATTGTAGATTACTTGAAGTAATTTTAGCTTACTTGGAGTAAGTCCTGTAGAAGTATATATATACCTCTTATTCTCTGAAAGACGTGATCTTTCCAGTATTCCTCTCCTTCTTGCTTATAATATAGGCCATTGTATGATAATTCTTCTCAATGAAATGAGTGAAGTTGTTAGCCTTGTTCACCATAGCTCTAGTTTAGATGTACCATATAATTTTAGACATAGAGTAAGGATGGTTGTTGAGAATTCTCATAGGCTCACAAAGATTGATACTTCTGTGCATCTTAGTATCTTCCTCTGAACATCTTTGTTGACTCTATTTCATAGTGCAAATATCTGATCACCTTGGAACGATAAGGAAGGTGGGTAGGCAGCAAAGATTCATATTGACTAGGCTTGTTCTTGGCCTTGAGCTACTTTGAGATGAATCTTATCTAGGTTCACTTAAGAAATTTTCTTTCTCTTTCTCTTTCTCTTTCTCTGACTGCACTACTAGCTAGTTACTTGCTAATGATGGGGTGTCACTTGATTGATTTAGCTTCTGCTCACACTACAACACTACCAGTCATGCCTCCTCTGTTAGCCTCTGATCTTTGTATCCAATAGTAGAGCATTTTGATCAATTCCTGCAAAAGTATAAATATATGCTCTTTGGTACCCAACTTTCTCTTGGGTCCATACAGTATTAGACATTATAACTCTTATGCTCTTATACAATTGAATCATATGATATTTGAGCAAAGAGTGTATTAAATCACCGAAGATTAAAATTATAATGTCATCCAATTAATTCATGTCATAAAGAATAGCAAACAATTGATACCAAGAATGACGTTTTCATAATAACAGTATGCAAATATGCTTTGTATAGAAAAATATATCATTAGGAAGATTTTCATGCAATCGATGTAAGTCAGATCAAAGAGAGTTAAAAATCTATTCATAATGAACAACTATTATGAAATGATAAATCATGAATGAAATCAAGTTTTCCAAGAATGATAATGAGATATGCAAATTGTTTCAAATCTCATATGTGATTTCAAATCATAATAGTGCATTGTGAAATAGAGATTTTGAATATATGTAAAACTCATCTGTGAAACATGTTTACAATCGATGCTTATGTTAAAAATGGTGGAAGTCGACAGTTTAAATATACATATACCAGAAAGCTTCCTTTTTAGAGAACAAGATAACATGTTAAACATTAGAGATTAACATGTTTGAGAATTTTCCCAAGAGCAAAAGTCATATTGAAAATGAATTAGCCAAAAGGCTTAGCTTCAAGGATGTATATAAACACAATGACTTTGCTATTGACCAAGAGATAAACTTGACTCTTAGAGATGTGTCTTGAAGAATAGGGATATTCAACTCAAGAATTTGAATAGAAGGCTCTAGTAACTCGAAAAATGGATGAAGACAAATGGTAATGCATTTGAGCAACAAGATGAGTATAAGAATTTATGGATGATGAAACACATACTCATTGATCCAAATGACTAGAGTTCTAGAATATTATCCTAGAAAGTTATTCCACTATAATGGTTAATGCATTAAGATTTAATGCACTAAAATGAACATTCATAATGCTTGGAATAACATGGCCAACCAATGATTTACGCATTAGGCATAAAGCTTTCACATATTGGATTCTTTTCTAGGAAATACACTTGAAACTCATATAGATAGTTAACTTGTTAGATATAAGGTCTAACTTGTTAGAAAATAATGGTTGAGGAGTTCAAGCATTGGATAACACATTTAAGATCAATGATCAATATGTCAATGATGGGGAAATACTCTGATGGATGAATTTGAAGCATTTCTAATTTTCAATATACATAAATATTAACTTCCAATTTTGAAACCGATTTAAATGCAAACAAGTTATGAATAATTTTCAAATAATGTATATGCGTTTTTATAAACAAGATGAATTTGGAATCTAAGTACATTTTTTAAATGTGCATTTCGAAACTCAAATACATAGAACGATTATGAACAATTTCACTTTCAGTCTATTGAGCAATCTAAAAACAATTTGAAACCCATAAATGATTGATTGCTAATGGTATGCAATAATGAGCAAGTTATTCATTACCCAAATAAATAATTTATATAAGCATAATATCGGGTGAGAATAAAGAAGACAGTACCGTGCTCAAGTAATCTCATAATTACTTGAGAAATTATCCTTTGAAGTTCATTTGTGCATAGTTCCTTGACTTTTACCTTCCAATCTTCTAGTTGGTGTTATCACTTAAACATTCACTCCCAGTTGTCACACAGTGATGATGATCACTTGAGTGATGCTTCACTGTGCATCTTTTCTTCCTTCATTGCTAGCTAGGCACTTGCAGTGTTGCCTCAAGTAATACCTCCTTTTGTTTGCACATTCAAAAATGCAGCTTCAATGTCCAACTTCCCCAAGAATTGAATTAAATGTATGTATTCATAATCTTGAGATTAAGCTCTTCCTTTCTTCTTCATACAGAACCATATAAATCTTTTTCTTCCTTTGGTATCCATTTTTACTTGGATCCACTTATGGTTACCTTGTAGGAATCATAATTCACATGCTCTAATAATATAATTAATTCGAGACAATTGAGCATAATGAATTAAACATGTCTTTTTGCATAAGAGAAATACTTTCTTTTCAAATCATTATACATGCATAAAGAATTAACCTATTGAGCATTGCAATCCCTTTATAAATAAATCTATTAAGTGGCTTTTTAAGGGATGCGAAATCATAATTTCAAAATCATTTGCAATACTTATTCCTAAGGTTCCAAAATATAAAACCTCAATAAATATTATAGACAATAGAATAAGAGGTTTTATCATTGTATACCTTTGCCTTAGAAACTTAGAGGATTGCTTTTGCTTACCCAATGCATCTTTCTATGATGTTGATACTTTGAATATCTTGTTTTAGGTACAGGAAACATTTTCTCAAAATATGTAAACTCCAAGAGTCTTATACTTGATGCTTGAGAGATCCTCCTTTTCTTGTTCTCCTTATTGTAGTTAAATGGTACTCTATGGTAGCTCTTCCTTAAGGTGGAATGTACTCCTTTTATCCATTGCTTCTCTTCATAATCACATTGTGTAGTTCTAGCAATGGGTGCTTCAAGAGTTATTCTTTTCGATATAGATGATATGAACCTCTTTCTTGGTGCATAAGAAACTATTGGTTTCATCTTCATCATCTATGTACCCTTATGTCCATTCTTCTTATATTCAATTTGCATACATAAAGTACTAGATGGACATTTTGGTACCCACATAGACTTGGATCCTTGATTGTTAGCATTAGACATTACTTGTCTTTTCGGAACCTAAACATATTTGTTAGATATGATTAGTTTTGATGATGTCAAATATAGATGTGAAATGATAAGAGCAAAAAGTTTATATAATGTATTTCTTTGAGAAAAATATAAGAAAAATATGTACGTTGTACGTTGCACTTTGCATTATATATGTATGTTGTACTTCATTCAGACATATTTTTCTTATAGGATTTGTCATCATCAAAAAGGGGGAGAATGTTAGATATGATTAGTTTTGATGATGTCAAATATAGATGTGAAATGATAAGAGCAAAAAGTTTATATAATGTATTTCTTTGACTAACTATTATATTACATATTTTGTAGATTAGTCAAGCAAAGAATGAAGAAGATTGAATTAATGAAAATGAACAAGAGGAAGAAGAAGGAAGAAATTGAAGATAGTCAAGGAGATGCTTACTTTGGTTATGGAGAATTATTATCAAGAGGAAAACTAAGAAGAAAGATATTGAAGAATGAAGAACTTGGAAGATCTATCATGAATATCAAGATTCAAGTTGTTAGATGTGATATTGGAGGTTTCTCTAATGATACCGGAGGTTTGTATGATCAAATGATGGTTGGAATAGGTTAATACGAAGCTAAGATGACTTATATATGAGTTTTGGCACTTCTAGAGGTGTTATGCTCGAGCACGAGGTGTTTCACTCGAGCACAGGAAGAACACACTCGAGCACAGATGAATTCACTCGAGTACGGGGGTGAATACTCTGTTCTACTCTGTTTTACGTTCAGTCTGACAGAGGTCCGGTATTTTGATCATATCTCTCAAACCACACGTCGGATTGACCCGAAACTGGTGGCATATGAAAGAGGACTTACAACACGTAAACTTGGCACCAGGATCACATTGAAAGAAGATCAAATGAAGGAGATATGATTCGTGGAAAATGAAACTGAAATCACCGTCACTTTTCGACATAGGTTCGGTATTTTGCACGTAACTTACAAACTACACATCGGATTGAGACGAGACCAGTTTCAAATGAAAGTAAACTCAAAGAGCTTTCCATGGATAGGTAAATTTCCTTATTTTAACGTATATTCTAGGATCTATGCCTTCTGGAAGTTGATGCTTGTGCAGACTAGCGAAATAGACATTCTTTCGATCATAACTTGCAGAATACAAGGAGTTTGGAGTTGATTCTTGTTGCATTGGAATGCATATGGCAAGAGAATTCTTATGATACATCATTTGAATCAAATAAACAAATTTTTTCTAAAGTGGCCCCACATCACTCGCGAGTGCAAAAACTTTCTCTCTGAAAATGTTGTGCGAGTGATGTCCAGAAGCAGCTGAAACGTGAAGAAAATTGCATCACTCGAGCACTAGGATCCATGCTCGAGCATTGGATGATTTCTCACTCGAGCACATGCAAGTTTTGTTATGGAAGTGATAACCTGAGAAGAAGATTGTACGTGAAAGCATGAAACTCACTCGAGCATGACTGGTTGTGCTCGAGTGATTCGAGAATTCACTCGAGCAGATGCGAGTGAAGTGCAGCGAGTGCTTGCCCGAGAGGAAGTTAGAACGTGAAAATATGAACTGCACTCGAGTGAGCCATATTGCACTCGAGTGAGGTCCTGACAGAAACGAAACAGACTCTCACGGCCATCAATCAAAACGTGGTTAAATGTTATACAATCATTATGTTTTCACTTGTTATTGTTCCTAAACATTAACTAACATATATTTCAAGTGTAAAATAGGAGATTAAATATTTGGGTTGCATCTTCAAGAATGGAGGTCACGTATGAAAAATCTTCACTCAACGTGATGAGTCCCAGAAGCCAAAAATTCAGTTTTTGACCAATGATCCAACATACCCATGACTAATATTTCATCATATTAATGATTAAGTATTTTGCAGTGTGAAATAAGAAATTTAATGTTGAGATTACATATTCAAATGAAAGAGTCAATTGTGGCGGGCGGCATCATTACACACCGAGCATCAGCTACCTACCACGACAAAAGCTTGACCCACCATAAGAGATTGTCTGGAAACTCAAACGAATTCATCCCGCTCCACAACGTGATGTACAGCTCAAAATGAGACATGCGGCTCCTCAACGTGACGCTCTGCTTTGCAACGGAAAGCTCATGGTAGCTCATTTTTCAAATGTGCTCAACGGTCAAAATGACTCCAACGGATGAATGCTCACAACGGCCATTATATTCATCAACTATAAATGAGAGAGCATTCAACGATGATGGGTAACTGAGAAAAACGGAGAAAACAGAGACAGAGAGCAACTACGAGAAAAATGATAGAAATGTGAATCCTCTGCTTCTACCCAAGCACTCTCTGTTTTCCAGCTTCTGTATTACTTATTAATGAGAGAGTGATCATTTGTATTGTACTTCAGTGAGTATTATATCCACTCTGTGAGAGAGTCTGTAAACACTTTCATCTATATTTCTGAGTTGATCTCAAGGTAGAGGGAACTTGAGAGGGTTGATTTTCTTACGGAGAAGCTGTAGAGAGAATTGCCAGTAAGACATTCTGCTCGTAAGACTTGCAAGGTGCAAGCAGTAGAGAACGTTGCCGCTCATAAGACTTACAGGGGTGTAAGCAGGAGAGAACGTTGCTGCTCGTAAGACTTGCATGAGTAAGTAAGAGAGGAAGATCTTCGGGATTGCTCTGCTCGTAAGACTTGCCGTAAGGGGGAGTATTTCAGTATGAGATTTGTAAAAGGTTTCACAAGTACCCGGCTAAACTTGTGGGATTATAAAGGCTTTTCTTGTGCCCGGATTAAACAAGAAGATAGTGGATTTGAAAATCTCAGGAGGAGCCTGGGGACTGGACGTAGGCCATCACAGATTGGACCGAACCAGGATAAATCACAGTTTGCATATTCTCTTCCTTAAACTCTTATATTTCCATCATATATTATTTAATCTAACTGTTGATTTATAAACCTTCATACTTACTGCTTTCGTTAAGATACGAAAAGATTTCTAAAGTTCTTAAGTTTTTATTATACACCCAATTCACCCCCCTCTTGGGTGATAGCCGGTTCTAACAATATTTATTACTCACATTAGAATTTCTTCTAATATAGCATGTGTGAGAAATATGACTAGATTTACCACAATAATTGCAAATTATGTGATAATATGCATTATGAGATTTTATGCAATTATTATGTCGGTTAAGAAAGTAAAAACCTGAATAAATTTCATTTGAACATTCTTTCTTCCCAATAAACTTTCCAGCATGATTGAAAACATTGTTGCTTTTCAAAATAGAATCAATACTTGGTTGAGAAACAATTTTATGCAAACATTGAAAATTAGTTTTCAAAATAACTCCAGAAGAATTGGAATTGTTTATCATATGTGTTTCTTGTTCTCTAGAGGATGATCCATCAAATTCTTCCGTAATGAGCTCTTCTTGGGAATCATCTTCCTCTTGTTCTTCTATGTTGACAAGATCATGGAAGTATTCTATGATTTCTCCTTCTTCATTGTCAACTTCCACTTGTTCATGAGTCGTAGATATGCAGCTTGTAGTTTCACATGAACTGTCAACACTTTCAACTTCAACACACTTGTTAGAAGTATACAGAGGATCAAGAGTATCCCAAATATCTCTTGCAGTAGAGCAAAATCTAATTTTCTCAAAATCATTTTTAGTTAAAGCACTACACAAAATTTTCATTGCTCTAATGTTTAACGAAAACATTTTCTTTTCTCTTTTTGTCCAATCCTTTCTTGGTTTGAAATAAAAAGTATTTCCAAAAACATTCTACATATCATAATCAAAACATTTTATAAAAGATGTCATTCTAGCTTTCCAAAACCAAAAATCAATATCTTTCAAAATAGGTGGAATTGTATAGTCATCAAAACCTTCGAAAAGCATATAACAACAAAAATCAGCCATTATAAACTCTTGAGACGGTTAAGTCCTTTAAATAAGCGTCTGGCTCTTATACCAAATGTTAGAACCGGATGACACCCAAGAGGGGGTGAATTGGGTGTAAGATAAAATCTTAAGAACTTTGAAAATCTTTTTGCATCTTAGAGGAAGCAATAAATATGAAAATAATGAATCATGAATCAACAGTTAATATATGCTTGAAATATAAGAGTTTAAGGAAGAGAGTTTTCAAACTGTGATTTATCCTAGTTCGGTCCAATCTGCGATGGCCTACGTCCAGTCCCCAGGCTCCTCCTGAGATTTTCAAATCCACTATCTTCTTGTTTAATCCAGGCACAAGAAAAGCCTTTACAACCCACAAGTTTAGCCGGGCACTTGCGAAGCCTTTTACAAATCTCTCACCGAGTTACTCCTCCTTACACACCGTAAGGTTACAACCGAGTTACTCTCCCTTACACACCCCGTAAGGATACAACTTTGATGATGAAATATTACAGTTAATCTTCTCTCTTAGAAGTGAATAGATGAATACTGAAGCATAATGACAATAATCTCTCTCTCAAATATACATGATATAGAAAATAGAGAAGAACAGAGAGTAGAGTAGTTGGGTTGGAATAGATGATTTATGATCTTTGCATGTTTCTCGTTTTGTGTTATCTGCTTGAATCTTCTGTATTTATAGTTGAGTAGGATATGACCATTGTGAGTATTTCAACTTATTCGCTGAGTCCCGTTGCTTCGTTCGTCCATTTGCTTGAATTTGAAAACTAGCCATTATGAACGTTGACGCTCCGCTTCCGTAAAGTTAACTTTTGTCTCTTTACATCATCTCTTCATTGTATTCCAGGAGAAACACATTAAACACAAATATAATAAAGTGTAAGAGTGATTAGAAGCAAGAAGACCGAGTTACAAAATTAATCCCATGATTTTCGAAAGCTTCAGAACGTTGTTGTGTATTCCTGGGAAGCATTACTCGAGTGGTCACTCGAGTAAGCCTTGGTCATTACTCGAGTGAGCCCTTGAGTAATCCCATTCAAAATCTGGCTGAGAACATTTCTTAATTCATTACTCGAGTGATCCCTCGAGTGATGTTACTTTTTCTTATCTGGTTACTCGAGTAGTCCCTCGAGTGATATGAGTCATTTCTTGGCTGAGAGCTATTGGAAGATTTCTTCTCTGGTTACTCAAGTGATCCCTTGATTAAGCTCTTAAATAACTTTGCAGATTATATGAGTGGTCCCTCGAGTAAGATCATTCAAATCTTGGCTGAGACTGCATTACTCGAGTGCTCACTCGAGTAAGCTTCCAAATAAAACTGTAGATTACTCGAGTAAGCCCTTCAAGTGAATTCTTGATTTTTATTTGAAACATGGCAAATTATATATCATCGGAAAGCCCTCATCATCTACATTCCAATGCAATAAGAATCCCCTCTAAAAGCATTTTGCACATAAAGTTATGATCCAAAGAATATCTTTTGCACTTAGAGAATGTCTGAAATCACGAGCATCAATTTCCAAAAAGCATAGCTCTTGGTATATAACTTGAAATATATTGAATTATATGTCTATAGAAATAAATTTAAGTCTAATTTTGATATGGCACCAGTTTCTTCTCAATCTGATATGTGTTTTGAAAGTTATGTCCAAAATACCGAACCTCATTCTGGTAAAAGATGTTGATTCATGTGTCAACTTCAACAGATCATATCTCTCTTATCAAAACTCCTTTTAATGTGATCTTGGTGTCTGTAGTTCGTTTTGGGAGTCTAGTTTCATATGCTACTAGTTTTAGCTCAATGCGATATGTGGTTAGATAGATATCATCAAAATACCGAACCTCTATCATGACGCGCGAAAGCAGAGTATCATTACCCGAGTGGTCACTCGAGTAATCTTCAAGTAACTCTGCAGATTACTCGAGTAGCCACTTGAGTAATCACCTCCAAAATGAGGTAGTGCCCTATTACTGGAGTGATTACTCGAGTAATCATCCTCGGAGGCACCATAACTTCCGTATACATCATTTTAGCTTCGTTTTGACCCATTCCAACTTCCGTTTGACCATAGAAACCTCCGATATCACTTCTAATAGCTTGGATCTTGATATTTTCATGTGATCTTGCAAGTTATTCCATCTTCAATCTCTTTCTTCAATCTTTCTTCTTGTTTTTCTTCTTAATGATCATTCTTCATAACCTAATTAGGTGTCTTCTTGAATATCTTCAATCTTCTTCAATCTTTGCTTGATATTCCCATTAGTTCTTGCAATACCTTCTTTCTTCAATCCCTTCTCTCTTGATTTTCTTCTTGATGATCATTCTCCATATATGAGGTATTATAACATCAACCCACCATCGGGTTTATTACTAATTTACAAGATATACAACATTAAATATAGTAGTTAGTCAATATACGGAATAAGTATATCATACAAACTTTTTGCTCATATTTGACATCATCAAAACTATTCATATCTAACACAAAAATATTAGTTAATAAACAATTAAGCCATCTATCAAGACTCATTTGCTAGCACAAACCATGGTTGAAATTTGATGCAAAAACTTATGTAGCAATTGTATGGTCTAAATCAGTGGAGGAAAAGCAAAAATAAGTCCAAGACATGTTCAAATGGAGTAGCACCAAAGTTAGATTTAAATTCAATGACAAGGAAGTGAACTGCAGAGATATGCATGCAACTGAAACCTAATTATACAAATGAGATTAGCAAACTCCAAGTTCACAAGTTCAATGTATAACATAGCAATCGTAGTCATGATTATAAATAGAAAAATTCAGCATGCTTAATTTGACAATAGCCTCAGGATCTCATAGAATAAGTCACACTAGCACAAACCCCAACTTGCCCTTTTGCACTCCTAAGAAAAAGATTCAACTGGGCATATCTAATATAAACTGAATAAAAATAAGTGAGAATAAGGCAAGCTTGAATCAAAACATGCAAGCTTAATAGCATCATATCCTTAAACCCATACCACAAGAGAAATACACAAATGCACTTCAAATAGTCTATGTAGTTAACCTAGACAATAGTGATTAATGCTTTAGAACACAACTTGGAAGTTGTTTTACACTTCTCATATTTCTCTCTTAGGGTTCTTTCACTCCTCTCTATTAGTCCAATTCCAACTGTAGGCTTGTAGTGTTTCTACTATCTCCATCACCCCTCAAGCACTCACTACTACAAAAAACACAAGTTATGGCGCTTAATTAAAAGAACACTATGGCGCTTAGGAAGCGCCATAGCTTCCAACACCATTAAAATAAGCTACAGTTCTTCTTGAATATATAGAAGCGTCATAGCTTGATTATTTATTTATTTATTTATTAATATAAAGCTATGGCGCTTTCACTGGAAAGTGCCATAGGAGGTTGGCACCTCCTATGGAACTTCTCCAAGGAAGTGCCATTAGAAGTCAACTTCCCTGGAGAAGTGCCATAGGAAGTCTTTTTTTTAAAAAAAAAAATTGTAATTATTTTATGTTCCTGATGTAAATCTCCATTTACAATCCAAAATCCACAGCAAAATGAAATAGCATAGCACGTATCTTTTGCAATATTGCATCTTCATGTATCAAGCATAAAGGAACTCCATCATTTAAGTTGCTTAAACTTGAGCTATAAACGTTACTTCTATAGAGGATTAAACTAAGAATTATTATATTTGTAAGCTTAAAAATTAAAAAACTTACAATTTATAAATAGTTTAAGAAGACAAAGTTGAGACTTCAAATAAATACCTAAAAACAAAATTATGAGCACACGTATAAGATTCATAAAAGATTTTAACTAAAAAAATGTGGACCAAATGTTGAAAAAAAACACTTACTCGGTAGGGAGCTTCTGAAGGAGCCAAGACAAGAAGAAAAAAACATGTGGGAGAGGAACCTTTGTATTGCAACGGAGTTTGATTTGGGAAATAGGGGAGCTTTAGGGAATGCGAGAAGATGAAAAAGAAAATGAAAATGACAGGATGTAGAAATTATATAGGACCTTGTATGGCGCTTTATATAGAAGCACCATACAAGATGGGAGAAGCTATGGCACTTTCACACAAAGTGCCATAGCTTCCCAATTTAATTTCATGAATGAGTGTCGCTTGGGATTAATTGTAGGCAAAATTACTCCAATGCTATGAAACAATATTAGGAGATCTGCTAACAATATCTTTCAATTTATGAAAGAAAATGCATTAAATAAGTCTTCAATCGTTTGGTAGTGTGGGAGATAAGTTTTCCTGGCCATATTGATGACGTTAATTATAATTTTTTTGGTTAAATAATAAAAGTAAATTAATTAACAAATTTTCATTAAAATTAAACTTTTGATCTTGGCTATACTTGTATACATATATTGTGAATAATAAAAATTTCACTAACAAAGTGTTAAATATATACAACAACAATATCTTGCCAATTTCCAATAAATTACTTCCCATTACTAACTCATATATAATAAAGTAGCAACTTTACTTGGTTACTTCTTAGTATACACGTAAATCTAATATATGTAGATAATTCAAATTTGTTCAACTTTCAAAACAATGACCAATAAAACAAATTTGAAAGCCTTGGCATTTTAGTCATTGATCTATAAAACAAAATATTAATATAGTAATCTTGTTGTGACCTTGTATGGTGCTTTATATAGAAGCACTATACAAGGTGATTTGAAAAAAAAAATTGAAAAGACCTTGTATGACACTTTATATAGAAGCGCCATACAAGGTCTAGAATTAAAAAAATTATTGTAATGCTTATAAATTATTGGAATGCTTTGCTAAAATGCATACAAAAAATGCTTCTCTATGATTTTTTGGCATTAAAATCTAAATTCATATGGCCAAAAAATAAATAAATTGATTATCGATCCAAAACAAATCTAAAGTGACAAAAAAAATCTTGGTTGTGTTCTCACTCATTCTCAGTAAAAAAAATGTCTTGACACTGACAAAGGTAAAAAAAAAGTTATTCAAACCATTTACTACACCTGTCCCTCACTTTCACCCTTATTTTTTTAAAACAAATAAGGCCAGTTGTGGCATTTACCTAAGAAAATGCCATAGCTGGCCCTTTATTTTTGTTAAAAAACACCTTTTTCATTAGGGTTTATCAAAAAAAAATTACACCACTTTGTTTGGCGCTTGCCAAACAAGCTCCATACAAGGGCATAATAAAATATCTCATTCAATGCGATATTACCTTAAAACAAGAGCCCTTTATTGCAAGCACCATACAAGGCATTATCCAATAATGCCCTTATAATGCAAGAGCCATACAAAGGCCCCTCGTATTACAAAGGCTGCCCTTGTACCGATTCAAGGCCTTGTATGGCACTTGTCCTGACAAGCACCATACAATGGGAGTAATTTTTTTTTTGAATATCCCCTTGTATGGTGCTTCACCAGACAAGCACCATACAAGGGGAGTAATTTTTTTTTTGGAATAACCCCTTGTGTGGCGCTTTCCCAGGAACGCACCATACAAGGTATTAGGCAGCTATGACACTTTTCTGGTCAAGCGTCATAGCTGCCACATGTAGTTTTTTTTAAAAAAAATAGAAGTCTCCTCCGGCGCTTATTTGAAGAAGTGCCATAAGATTAGCACCATTAAATATATATTTTGTAGTAGTGACTAGAGCAATGAAACAAGAGGCCTTTGTTTTGGTTGAATGTTGGAAAGGTTAAAGTGTAAAATGGCAGTAGGAATGTACATAATCTAAATGCATTACAAGCTAAATGACAATTGAAGAATTAAAGGAGTGGCTTGTCTTCTAGAAACATTTCTGTCATGCACTGTAGAAAAGAAGCATGCAACTTATGGTCTACACACACTTTAAAAGCTGAAAGTTGCTTGGACAATTTATTCCTTCTTTCAACATTTTTTCTCTGCCTTCCCTTCTCATATTCATCTATTTATTTCCCTTCTACCACTCTTTTTTTGTACATATGTATTGTTTTCTCTTTTCTTTATATTTTTATGACTTTTCTTCTTTCTTTTCTTGCCTTTTTCATCCTTCTTTTCCTCATATTTTTTCTTGTTGGCTTTCTTTTTCTTCTTCTATTTTTTTTTAAAATTCTTTTTTCCTGTCTAGCGACAATCATTCAGTCAAGCAAACTCAAAATATCATATCCATACTCAATCGTGTAGTCATGTGTTAGACTATACAATAGGTTCAATCTTTATAGCTTCCTAAATTTTACCATTCTCATATAGATTCTGCAGAATATATAGAAAATCATCATGCTATATATATTCATATCATGTGTAGTTGTGAAGAAGAAATGAAAGTGAAGAGCTCAAGGGGCTTAGTAAATTGTTGATTAAAATGGCTAATGTTTAGGATAGTGAGGTGCAGAATCATGTTCATAAGCTCTTGTGCAATTATGTGGCCTTGGTTAGGAAACAAGACAAGTTCTAGAGAAAATTAAGTCCAGGTGGAGTATGCTCACTAATTTTGAATAATATTGGGGCTTAAATCCTTCCATCAAGGCTTGTGCATTCTAAGCTAACTCACATAAGGCTAAACTATGCACCTCACCATTTTCATTGCAAAAGAACATTCCACTAATGGTGCAAATTTTCTTGATAATGAACCACAAACAATATCACAATGTAAATAAAACTTGCTTCATTCATTCATGATAAATTCAGTTCTACATGTATATCTCAAAATTAAAAAGTGCAGCAAAGAAAAAGTCTTGGATCAAGCATTAATTTTAGCAAAAACATACTTTAATGTGGCTTCTTATTACTATAAAAGTGCAATCCAGTAGAGAATCTTATCAGTCACACAAAGAATAAGTCATACTTAGCTTCCCCCATGCTCACACTTTGCATTGACCTTAATGGAACTAAAGTCAAGATAAGAATTCAGTCACAGTGTAGAAAATGTAAGTGCAGGTGCAAATGTGAAACCACTTATGTGAGTGTCATGCCATAAAAAGAAAAAATTAAATTTCAACCCTATTTTTTTGAATATGGTTTAGTCTATATGTCAAAAGATGATTGATGCTACAAGCTTGCCCATTAGTGAGAACATTAATAATTATGTTGAATGTAGTACCGATATAGAGACTACATGTGATGATGCTAGTGACAAAGATGTTTTTCACACTCATATCATTTCTTCCATGGATTTGATAAATTAAATGTCTCATGAATATGAATATGATGGCTTGGATATTGTAACACTCCAATTGCTTCTAATAACCTTGATAAGCTTAGGAAAGGTATTTGTAGTGTTTTGATAGATTCTAACAATGCATTTGAAGATAAAATCATTGCAAATCCATAGGGAAGATTGAAGCATCTAACGAAGAAATTCTTAAGCAATTAAAGGGAATCAAGTTAAAACAAAACAAAGGCAAATACAAGAAGGAATTTACTTAAGAGAATTAAGCAGTTCAAGAAATCGAGGAGGAAGAGACACAATCGATGGAGTCTATTAAGAATTCTTTATTTGCCTCATATCCTTGTGTGACTAACCCTTTAATGGTGTCTCTTTAATTTTGTCTAATAATCTTGATAAGCTTGAGAAAGATATTTGTAGCGTTTTGCTAGATTCTAATAGTACATTTAAAGATAAAATCATTCTCAATCCCACAAGAAAGATTGAAGCAACTAATAAAGAAATTCTTAAAATATTAAAGGAGATCAAGTTAATAAGAACCAAGGCAAAGAGAAGAAGGCATATGCTAAAGAGAAGCAACAGCTATATTAGAATAGAATGGACAATGATTTTCTCTTATGCATATGCCTTCTTTCTTTGTATTGATTCTTCTTAACTTGTTCCCCTTTAATTGCTTAAGAATTTCTTCATTAACTGCTTTAATCTTTCTCGTGGGATTGACAATGATTTTATCTTTAAATGCACTGTTAGAATCTAACAAAATATTATAAATACCGTTCTTGAACTCATCAAACAAATTGTTACCCATAAAAGGATATGAGGCACATAAAGGATTCTCGTTAGACTCTATGGATCTTGTTTTCTCTGCCTCCTCTGTTTCTTGAATTTTTGGCATGATGTGAGATGGCTTTGCTCAATTCTCTAGTGCAAATGCCTTCTTTTCTTTACATTGGTTCTTCTTAACTTGATCCTAATTATGTGCTTATGATGTTCTTCATTAGTTCCTCCAATCTTCCTTGTGAGATTGGCAATGATTTTATCTTTAAATGACTATTAGAATCTAGAAAAATACCTTCTCAAGTTCATCAAGGTTACTAGAAACAATTAAAGTGCTATGACTACCCAAACCATAACTTTAGACATCATCTATCAAATAATGATGAGTATGAGAAACATCATTTCCACTAGTATGTCATACGTAGTCTCTACATCAGTGCTACATTCAACATTATTACCAACTTTCTCACAAAAGGCCAAGATTTTAGCATCAAGCATCTTTTAACTTAGAGCAAGCCAGATTCACAAAAATGATCAGCTACAAAGAAATTGAACAATAAGGCAATAGGTCCATGTTCCGCAAAATTATTGAAGGCCTCAAACACAGCTTTTCCCTTGCCCAATTTTGATAAGGAAAATAACAAATTTATACAATTTTGAAACAGTTGTAATGAGAAACTGCAATTGTGCAATTGCAAAATAGAAACAACCTAGAAGCATCTCAATAAAAACAAGCTAGAAATATCTAAAATTCTCCATCAAAACCAAACAAAGGAAGTCCCAGAACAAGGTTTATGGGATTATTTAGTCACTGTCCCCCACTAAAAAACTTGTAAAAAACTCACAAAAGTTGGAAGCAATGATAATTAGATCATGCAAGCACAAAACCATATCATGCCCAAAACAAACTTTATGAGTTAAGCTGCAAAAATATCTATGAACTTGCGCCTTAACATCCAAAAAATTTTCTCAAGTGCAAAAGTACCCATAAACATGTAAAATTAAGAAAGTCATAGCAAAGTACTTTATCATCAAAGCCATGCACACACTATCTCAAAGAAGCCAAAGACCACATTGTATTTCTTGTCTTCAAATGCAACCTTGTACATATATTTTAATAGCTTACTAAGAGAGATTGCTGCTATAAATGATAGCATGCAAAAACAAAATCTTGCAAACATCCATGATTAAACTTACTTGTTAAATGACACTTTCATTGGTACTGTTGATCCAGTCTTTATGTGCGCTACCTTGCCCCTCTCCTCCATCTGAAATTAAATTCAGTAGCTTCAATGAGAATATCGCTTACTGAAGGGTCTCCTTTGCAATTACTTCAAATGGGCACAAATACCAAAGTAACAAAGATCATCCTTAGAAAGGGTATTATGGAAACAAGATAAAATTCCTCTAATGAAAATATCAAGTAAACTTTTACATGTTGAAATGAGTAAACCATCTTTGCTTACTTTGGATTGGGCCTTGTCTTGGTCATCAAGACAACTCCCAAGAATTTCAGCAAATTCTGGATAATGATTGTAATCTTTTTCTTGTTTACCTATATAAGCCCCTCGATGTTAAGTTACCAAATCTAATATATAAAATTTAGGATGAAGAAGAAGGAAATAGAATATTATATTTTAAAGAAATAGTAAGCATCTCACTAACTCTTTAAGAACAGCCTAGGAGAATCTCCACACTTAATTAACTCTCTGAATATTCGATACTTTTTTGTGTAGGCAAGAAGCCAATTTATAGAAATACAGAGAGTTAAAATCTAATTCAAAAATAAAACTATGAAATCCAAATAATATCTAAAATATAGGAACTAAATCTTACTTCTGGATATTATGCTTATTCTGAAATATCAAAAATAATATCTAAACTATAGGAACTAAATCTTACTTGTGGATTATTCCACTTATTTTGAAATATCTAAAATAATTAATAATAAAATAAAATCAGACTAATTAATTTGTGCACAAAACTTCAAACTCAATACTCTATCATTATCCCCTCCTTGTAAATCTGCCTTGTCCTCAAGGAAAAATGAAAAAATTATCTTCCTTGTATATCTGGAGGTTTAGGCAGCGATGGTAGGAAGACAATATACGATGTGTCAACAACACTAAATGAGACTTCAAGAAAAAGGGTTGGCCAAATAAGATGTAGCAAATTAGACACCAATCCATTAAAGAAAAAAATGATCCATGGAGCCATAGTCCATTAGAATCACATCATAAGGACACGGTAAGGTTTCTTGAAGCTTCACCAATGGTTTAGACTTTCATAGGATGGCATCAAAAGAAATTTCAACCTCATCACCCCTATCCATGTTTCAACTTCTTCAGTTAGAGATAGAATGATTTCCGTGATCTCCATAAGCAAGACGGACTCGGAATAATGCCGCCTAAGGCGAATTTGCTCGCAACAATAAAAGCTGTCGTTCTTTTTGTAAGGCTAGCACTCAGACTCCACAGTCGAGGGATTGGACGAGTTTGCAAAGCAGTACTGGGATGAAGTCACATTTGTTGTCACTAGTGGGGGTGGTCTCAAACTCACAGACACTACTCTTATTGAAGTTGCTGTAGAATCTTCGTCCAATGTCATATGATTAGAAGAGTATAACTATGAGAGAGTTTTGGTGATGTCCAATGACATTGCGGTGAATTAATGGGATACAAAAGTTTTGGGTGGCTTGGTTTAGAGTCACATGTGTTGTTGTTGGCTAAATACCCCGATAGAGTTAAACGGTTGTGACTAGGTTTTTGCTTCTGTACTTGTGGATTCTAATATCTTTCCTAACTCCTAAGTCAATATCACTGGATTTTTCTTTGATGGTGGGAGTCATGCTACTTTTTAAGGGCTGGGAGTTACTAACTTGGGTTTTTAAGCCAAGTTCAGCATTTATAGTGTCAAGACTTGAGATAATATAAGATGCTTGCAATGACTTGTAAAAAGTGGAAGAAGTGTATGATGGGAATGAGGAAGGAAAACTAGCAGAAGGGCTTGTTACCGGATCGAATGGCTCTGATACCATTTGCTAGGTTACCAAATCTGATATATAAATTTAGGATGAAGAAGAAGGAAATAGAATACTCTGATTTAGAGAGATAGTAAGCATCTCACTAACTCTTTAAGAATAGCCCAAGAGAATCTCCATACTTAATTAACTCTTCTGAATATTTGATGCTTTATTGAGTAGGCAAGAAGCCAATTTATATAAGTACAAAGAGATAAAATCTAATTCAAAATTCAAACTATGAAATCCAAATATTATCTAAAATAATATCTAAAATCTAGGAACTAAATCTTATTTGTTGATATTCCATTTATTCTGAAATATCCAAAATAATATCTAAAATCTATAAACTAAATCTTACTTGTGCATATTCCACTTATTCTGAAATATCTAAAATAATTAATAATAAAATAAAATCAGACTAATTTATTAACTTTAAACTCAATACTCTATCACTCGACCTAAAAATCCAGCTGTAAAATAATTATCATCTTATTGTTTTCATCTTCAAGTTCAATATCCACGGTCTATCTTCTTGCATACAATCCCTAAGTTGAAAATTCGCCTACGTCCTCCTCCTTGGATTCTTGTTCTTCATCAAAAATATCTATATCAATATCTTTACTGTTCATCTTTTTGTATGGAATTCTGACATCACATGAGAATCTTGTATTTCTAGTATAGATGGGGACTATCAGTGCAACAGATGAAGATGCCACAAAGTTATTGTTATGGAAGAAACATTTAGAGCACATAATGGTTAGGCCAATTCGAAGGGGAGCATAGAGATGTTAGATGGCCATGAGTTGTATGATTTAATAGGGACGAATGAACCGTTGAGGTCACATTAGCTCCATTTTTCCATTAGCCTGCACTAAGTATTGTAAAAGACTTTAGATTCTGAAATATGTGTTGGGCAAGATGACAAAAGTTCCAGCCAGAATTTTACACGAAACTTGCATACATGAGTCAAGTTTATGAGGTATTTGACACAATTATAGCATGCTAGATTCCAAAATAATATTTTGTAGTGTGACCAATGGATGTAAATAGAATTTGAGACAATAGAAGCACTCTTTGGATGAACATCAAAATTTTCTACTCAAACCATGTGCTCTAAAGAACACCATACATTGGACATTACCACCAAATTACAGAGTGATTAAGACTTCACTAAACCCAGTACTACACAGCGTATGCAAGCATTACTGCATTACTACACAATCTTTGGGTTCATTCATCCATAACTTGCTGCAACTTACATTAGACCAAAACAACAATGCATAGTCTCCAATTTTGGCCAGCCTTCAAGTGTTTCAGCACCAACAATAACTTGCGGTAACCTACAAAATAGAAAGAATTATTACAAAACAATGATGTGGTAAAGATTAAAGACACAATAATTATAGTCATGAGGTTGAATGGAAGGAATAAAGTAAAAGTGAGTGATTGATTATCGCCCAAGCGTTTGAATATACTCATGGAATAATGTAAGATAGGGCATGATCATTTTTGTTGAATGTTGTATAAAGGAAACAGGACATTCCTATAAAACATCAGCCTATGCTTTTTCAAGAGGGAAAATAGGAGATGGAAAAAATGGAAGCGTTAGTGTAGTTATCGTACCTCTAAATTGTTCATAACAGTAAGCTAGTCCAGTTTTTTTTAATTAAATTGATATTGTCATACTACTTGCAGGGTGAAGAGGAACCTATAGAATTCTCTTTAAACAGCAATGCAAATATTCCTAGGTAGAAAAACATATTTAACAACACATGTAAAGAAGGGGAAAGAAGCCTAATGACATACCAGAGAGTTGATTTTAACTGTAGCTGTTTGTTAGTATTTCATACTATCATATTAAACCAAAACATCAACTTGCATTAAAAAAGATTATCAATGTCAATATCTTATAAATAACTATTCCCCAAAGCCATCTACAGTATCGACTTATCATCAGCTCCTCTCACAGATTGCTATACACAAGTTGGTTTCGAATAAAATGTAATAATTTATTCCGTCTTAGGCTATGCCTATGCCACTCCACATGTCAAGTTTGAAATGTCCCATGCATAGGGCTACTCGCTAAGTCACAGGAAAGGATAAGAAGCAACAAAGACTTGTCATGACCAACTTTAAATTCAAAATTCAAATCCTTGAGTGACTTTTGTAGAGAAGGATATAGGAGTATTCTCAAACCCAAATAAATTTTTGCTTTTCAACATTCCATTCTTCATTCCTCTGGTCCATTGTTCTTGCTCCATAACCTCAATAGCTCACTCTTCATCTTCTTCTGAACAAAAAGCTTTGGATTTCAAATATTGCTCACTCATGGCTTCCATTTGTCCAGTATTGATTTTTGTTTTTTAAGACCTGAACACCTTCTTTCTTTGCCTTTTCTCTTCTGTTGATTTAATTTAGGTTGGGGTTTGTTTCCTTTTCCAATTTTGATTGAGTTCAAGAGTGATTTTTCCTCTTTTATTGGTTTAATTTGGGTTGGGATTTGTTTTCTTTTCCATTTTCAATTTAGTTCAAGAGTAGACCAACCAATTTCATAACATTAAGTTGGTGACAACCTTGACGAATACCAAATCCATCAAAGGTGGTGATTGCTTTGGTACTCGTGGTGAAGACCAAGCAATTTCTTAAGATCCAATCAAGGTTCTTTCTTTCTTGCGATGATTTAGTTAGAACCCCATCTTTTAAGTCTTTGGGACATTTTACTTATTTGTCTGGAGAACCATTTCAAACAAACTTTCAACCAGAGATCTAGAACGAGGAAGAAAGAGTATATGGCTGAGATGGAGAAGCAAGCAAATTATTTGGAGGTGAAAGTTTCTTCTTCAAACTTTGTGATTTATTTATTAATGATGTTTTGGGGGTTTACACAAAAAAAGTTGGTTGTTCGATCCTTTTTTCTAAACCAGTTGTTCCTGGAATTTCTTATGAGATCATAAATGCAACAATTAGCATGAATACATTCAATGTTCCACATCTCATTAGCCCACATAGATAGATGAAAGGTAAGCGTGTAACGAAAGAAACACTACCAAACTCCAGTGCGTATCTGATGGGAAATATGTTAAGCTTTAACGTATTTGCAGAAAATTTATATTATTAAAAGATATCTTAAAGAAAGTTTCCTCTTACCAAGTCATTTGTAATTGTTGCATTCTATTAAATGAGAATACACACACATTGTGAATTTCAATTAACTCTGAAAATAATGAATTTTATAGAAGGTATGAATATGTAGACCCGTATTTTATTACAAATTGCGTACCCTTGACACATTATTACATGTAGAATATTGTTGCCTCCTATAACTCATTTTGTTTATTTACTTTTTTTTTTGTAATTAGTATAACTGAAACAAAGCACACTAACGTTGGCAGACCATACCAACGTTGAAAATGAAAATAGAGCACATGACTGAAATGATGCAAGGCATGACGATTATGCAGAGGGAGTAGGTGGGAGGAGAGTTGGTGAAGCACAATATTTCTAACTCTTGTAATATTTTTAATCGGCATCTTAGTAGTATAATAAGTATCCCATTTCTATTACGAGACATCCATAAATTGAATAGACACATTTGAGATTGGTTCCTGAATCATTTTGGTATCAGAGCTGAGTTCCGAAAGGTCAAAAGAGCGAAAGAGCAAGGAGTGGGTGAGAAACAAAAATGTGATAAAATAGAGGGTGTCAGATTTTCACTCTCGGAGCATTTTTAGAAGAAACTGACCTAACCATTGTGTTCAAAAGGCCGAAAAAGCTTAGAGTAGCCTTAGTCGCTGTCGTGAAACAGTTCCATGTGCCTCATCAAAATTTCACGCGCCTCGACGAAGTTTAGAGGTTGAAGATGATGATGTCATCAGCCACGTCATCTTGATCTGCTGCGTCAGCAACAAATCAACCACCCGTTGGCTGCCTAATTTAATATATTTACTCTTAATCTCAATTAAGCACAAAGAAGGCATTTTAAGCCCAGAAATTATGACAAAATCCCTAAATAAAATATGAAAATATATAATAAAATTGAGATTTGTGACTGCCACGTGTCATAACCACCACGTCAGCAAAAAAAATTAGCCAAAATTTACGAAATTACATTTTGACCCCTAATTCTGGCTAAAAATAAATTTCCTACCCTAAAACTTTCTGAAATTACATTTTGGCCCCATAATTTAGTCAAAATTACATTTTAGCCCCAAACTCTCTGAAATTACATTTTGGCCCCTTATTTCTGCCAAAATTACATTTCAACCCTAAAACCTTCTGAAATTATATTTTGACCTCAAATTTCTGTTAAAATTACATTTCGACCCAATAAAGTTGCCAAATTAAATTTCTACCCCTAATTGTCCATAAAATTTCCAATTTTACCCTTTTCTTTTCCATAAACAACCAACCAACCCTAATTGTCCAAAAAAATTACAGTTTTACCCCTTTCTTTTCTATAAACACTGATCCTACCCCTATACCCTTCCACCCTATGCCTAAGAACTGTGTCCTTTATGTTAGAATCGGTAGGCACAGCGGAAGAATTTTAAAAATTTTCACCGATCCTAATCGAGGATCTATCAACGGCGTTTAAACCAAGTTGGAAGGATTCATACCTTTTGATGATTCAGAGTTTTCACGATCTCTAGGAGCCAACACGTCAGGTTCGCTCCCTCTACCGGTATCCACACGAATGCTCTCCAACCGAAACTGCGTGCTAGCGTCTCTAATGTCTTCTAGGGTTTCACTTGCGGCTCTCAATTCTTATATGCGTATAAATATATCTGCTCTATCAAGTTTATAACCTATGAGGGCTATTTTCAAATTTCAAAATTAATCATCATTAATTTCGAAATTAATTAGCAATTAATTATCTTGATGAGCTAATTAAATAAATTCAGTTTAAATTAAATCTGTCCAACAGTTTTAATTTAACCTATTTATTTAATCCAAATAAAGAGCCATTAGATTTAATTTATCTTCATAAATTAAATCTGAGATACTATATCTCTATCATGTTAGTTATTAAATTTAATATATCTTAATAAATTAAATTTAAAACTAACACAATATAAAAATATCATATAATATATATACATATATATATAAGATATATATTTCGAAAATATATATATCTATATAATATTATTAATGAATTTTATATTATATATATATATAAATATAAAATTTGTCTACCCTAAATTAAACATTATCTCGTGTTGGGCCATTCTTGTGTGTGACCCTGTAGGCCCATATGAAGTTGGCAGTGGGCCAATAACTATACTAACCCAAAAGTCGCAAGCGGCCTCTAGCAAGACATTACGACTACCTAATTCATATGAGGATCGTTATCACGATGCGACCTATCATACAACCATGTCACGTCCCTTTTGTCACACGATATATCGATCAAGGATAAGGCATGGATAATGTCATCCTCTTGTTCCTGACCATTACTTTCTCGATTCCTGAGTAGCCTGATAACAGAGACAGAAACTCCTTTCATCATAGTATGGCCATACATTTCTCAGACTCACTCATTGAGGGGCCTAGTAATATCTCTCTACTAATGTGAGGGACAAATTCCATCTTGATCATTCATATTCCTCTGCATGAAAAACCACCAAGCCCGATCGTAGCCTTTATCATCACCCGGTCAAAAGTGATTTTTGACTAGTTCAAAGCTTAGCAACTCTCATGTAGGAATCCATGATGACCTCAGGTCTAAGGGCATTGTGACGTGGTTATACATAAGAAAAGCTTATGACTTGATTCATGTAGCTTTCTTATAGTGGGTCGGTCCAGCACCTTGTACTCTTACAAGTGCCTAAGACTTTGATTCGTATCTCCATATCTTATCAAAGTCATACTGATCTTGTTTCATCTCTTCTCCCGCATAGATGACCGACCAGGGACATTTTAGGACAATTTTTATAAATTATCCAAGGATACAATTATTACAGTTAACATACAAATAATATGATAACAGAATGGAGAAATTTCATTAAAATAATAATGTTCAAAGTACAATGATTGGTCCTTAGGGCACAATTTCCAATACTTTAAGTCCTAACCTTACAAGTATAGCTCCAAAATGCCTCCAAGACATAGAAACACACACGAGATTGAGATGGACGAGATGAGATGCCAGATACAGGAACTGGAAACCACTATACAAATACAACAAGCTATGTTAGAATCTCGTAGTGAATATCCAGAGGATGATTTTGATAACAATAGTTCGTCATCCACTGACTACTGCCGAGGTCCTCAACAACAACCATTTCGCCTTAATGAAATTAAGGTAGACATACCTAAATTTGAGGGAAGACTTCAACCAGACAAATTTTGTTAATTTTCTTCAAACTATTAAGCAAGTTTTTGAATACAAAGAGATTCCTGATGAGCAAAAAGTCAAAATTGTCACCATGAAACTAAAGAAACATGCTTCTACATGGTGGGAGAATCACAATAACAGGTGTGAAAGAGAAGGAAAAAGCAAGATCTGAATGTGGGATAAGATCTAAGTGAGCTCTCATGTAAGTTTCTTCCTGAAAATTATTATCAAGATAACTTCCTTCAATTACATAATCTCTGGCAAAAGGCTATTTTTGTGGAAGAATATATGAGGGAATTTGAAAAACTCATGATAAAATGTGATATCCAAGAGAGGGAGGAGCAAACAATAGCCCGTTATCTCAGAGGGTTGAATACTAACATTGCCCATCCAGTGTAGCTTCAATAATATTGGACTCTGGATGATGTCATTCGTCTACCCATCCGTATCGAGAAGCAATTACCTAAAAGGTTTTTGTACCAACCGTTTTCCTCAACCAGAATTCATTTTGATGGGTGTAAACCATAAATGCCTCAGCCTAGCTCTTCAAACAAACCTCCACCAAAGGCCACCAAGGAGTTTAGCTCCAAAGCACCTAAGTACTTCAAGTGTAAGGGTTCAGTCATATTGCTTTAGAATGTCCTACTTGCAGAGTTATTACTATTATTAAAGGGGACATTTCTGCAGTGTTTAAAGAAGAAGAGGAGCCCATGCCTGGCAAAAAGCTAGTATTTGATGAGGAACTAGTTTTTGATGAAGAAGTCACTCCTGCTGATCACAGTGAATCACTTGTGATTAGAAGAAGTCTGCATACAACAACTATGAAAGAAGAGCCTTGGCTACATCACAATATTTTTCATACTCGCTGCACTACTCAAGGTAAAGACTGTGACATCATTATTGACAATGGAAGCTAAGAAAATGTAGTCTCTAGCTATATAGTAGAAACGTTGCAACTACCAACTCACAACCATCCGTGCCCTTACAAGCTCCAATGGCTTAACTAGGACAACGAGGTAAAAGTTTTGAAACATTGCTCTGTTACTTTTTCTAGTAGTAAAAGGTATCATGATGAAGCTTGGTGTGATGTTGTTCCTACAGATGCCTGTCATCTTCTTCTAGGGAGACCTTGGCAATATGAGCGATGTGCTCTATATGATGGTCATGCAAATACATATTCTTTCTAGAAGGATGGCATAAAGATTCATCTTGCACCGTTGCCACCCGATAAACACATCAAAGGCAAAAATGAGTCTAAGCAGATAGTATCACTAGTCGAGAAGTCACAACTAAAGGTAACCAAATCAGAAAGCCAAATCATGGGTTTTTCTTCTATTGCTCGAGCCAATTAATGTTACTATCATTCCACTGAAAGTTCAGTAGTTTTTAGCTGAGTTTCCTGATGTGATTCCAGATGACATTCCACCAAGACTACCACCCATGCGAGATATTCAACATGCCATAGATTTCATCCTAAGAGCAACAATTCCTAACAAGCCAGTTATAGAATGAGTCCCCAAGAACATGCTGAAGTACAAAGGCAAGTTGAAGAATTGCTAAAAAAGGATAGATATGTAAAAGTGTCAGCCCATATGCCGTGCCTGTACTCTTGGTACCCAAGAAAGATGGAAGCTGGAGAATATGCGTAGATTGTCATGCAGTCAACAAGATCACAATTAAATATCAGTTTCCCATACCTAGGCTTGACGACATGATCGACCAGTTATATGGCTCTACTACCTTCTCTAAGATTGATCTTCTTAGCAGATATCATCAAATCTACATTCATCTCAAAGATGAATGGAAAAACCGCTTTCGAAACCAAAGACGGGTTATATGAATGGAATGTGATGCCATTTGGGTTGACAAATGCTCCTAGCACATTTTTAAGCTTGATGAACCAGGTCCTTCACCCTTTTATTGGCAAGTTCAATGTTGTTTACTTTGACGCCATTCTTATCTACAATAAGAGCATAGCAGATCACTTAGAACACTTACGTCAAGTACTATAAGCTCTTCGTGAATAGAAACTTTATGCCAATTTGAAGAAATACTTTATTGACAAGTGAAGTCATTTTTTTGGGCTACATTATCACTACAGAAGGTGTACAAGTTGACCCAAGCAAACTTGAAGCCATTAACAGTTGGCCAACGCCGCAATTTATCAAAGAAGTTCGAAGCTTTCATGGATTAGCTTCATTTTATAGGAGGTTCATAAGAAATTTTAGTTCCATTACCACACATCTCACAGATTGCATTAAGGGAGACAAGTTTCAATAGACAGAAAAGGCTCAGAAAAGTTTTGAAAAACTAAAGAAACGCTTGATAGAAACTCCTATGCTAGCCCTTCCTAATTTTGATCAAGTGTTTAAGGTGAGTTGTGACACCTCTAATACTTGAATTGGTGTTGTTCTAAGTCAAGATGGCCATCCAATTGGTTTTTTCAACTAGAAACTTAATTATGCTAAGCTTAAATATTCTACCTATAATAAAGAATTCTATGCCGTTGTCCGAGCTTTGCAATATTGGAGCCACTACCTATTACATAAAGAGTTTATCCTCTATTCTTACCACGAAGCCCTCAAGCATTTGAATTCTCAACAAAAGATCAATCGAAGGCATGCCGCTTGGATAAAATGTTACAGACCTACCTGTTTTTGCTTAAGCATAAGGTTGGTGTCCTGAATTTTGTAGCTAGTACACTTAGTCATCACCATGCTTTATTAACGACTAAGCAAACCAAAGTAGTGGGTCTTAAAACTATAAAAGAGCTGTACCATAATGATCCTGATTTCTAAGGTGCCGGAAGTGCCACTAAATCTCAGCCATGTTAGTAGTATTACAAGGAAAAAGGATTCATATTTAAATTAAAAACCCTTTACATTCCTCGTTGCTCACTAAGTGAAGCTATAATTTGGGAAGCCCATGATAGAGGATTAACCAGTCATTTCGATAAAGACAAAACTGTGGCCTTAGTCAAGGAAAATTGTTATTGGCCAAAGCTTGAGAAGGATGTAAACAAACATATCTAAAGGTGCAAAACATGTCATCTAGATAAATCCAAAAGTCAAAATACCAGGTTTTACATGTCACTGCCAGTACCTAAAGCACCTTAGAAAGACGTGAGTATGGATTTTGTCCTTGGGTTACCTCAGACCCAAAGACAAAAGGATTCTTTCATGGTAGTTGTTGACCATTTTTCAAAGATGGCTCACTTTATCTCTTGCCAAAAGACTAATGACGAGGTTCAAGTTGCAGATCTGTACTTTAAGGAGATTATTCGTCTCTATGGTATTCCCAAAACTATCACCTCTAATAGAGACATCAAGTTTATAAGCCATTTTTAGAGGATTTATGGAAGAAGATGGGAACTAAGTTTTAGTTTAGCAGTGCTAGCCATCCATAAACTAATGGACAAACAGAAGCTGTTAACAGAGTTCTTGGAAATCTTTTACAAAGCTTTATTAGAAAAAACTTGAAGTAGTGGGATCTTATTCTTGCTCAAGTTGAATTTGCTTACAATAATTATGTCCATGAACCAACAAAAAAGTGTCTATTTGAAGTTGTTTATGGCACCCATCCTCTTAGTCCACTTGATTTAATGCCATCATCAGATAAGCAATAATATAGTGCCCATATGGTCCAGCATGCCGAGGAAATTAAGAAACTACATGAGCAGGTCTGTGATAGGATTCACAAGAAAAATTTGAAAATCAAGGCATAACGGGATAAGCATTGAAAGTAGTAAGTCTTCAACGTGGGAGATTTGGTCTGGATACATTTGATAAAGGAACATTTTCTTAAACAATCGAATGCCAAGTTATCTCCTCGAGCTGATGGTCCATTCAAGATCATACAGAAAATTAACAACAATGCCTATAAAAAGAAATTGCCCAGGGCCTATAGTGTTTCAACCACTTTCAATATTGTAGATCTATCTTTGTATATTAAATATTTTGATTCTGACTAGAGGATGAGTCCTATCCAACCCCAGGAGAATGAAATAGAGTATACCAACATTGACAGAGCACACCAACATTGAAAATGAAAACAGAGCACATGACTGAAATGATGTAAAGCATGACAATTATGTAGAGGGAGTAGATGGGAGGAGAATTGGTAAAGCACAATATTTCTGAATTTTTTAATTTTTTTAATGGGTATTTTAGTGGTATAATAGGTATCCATTTCCATTGTAAGACGTCCAAAAATTGAATAAATACAGTTGAGATTGGTTCCTGAACCAATAACTGTCATATGAGATAGGAGTTTTAGGTTGTTAGATCATTAGTTTCCTGGAATTGAAAGGGAAGAAAAAGTTAAATTAGATGTAGCACCACATATTTACTGGTCCGTTCAGTACAAGGAGAATTCTGGGATTATAAAGGAGAATGGATGCAGGGCTTCCAAAGTGTAAAATACTAACATCATGTTATCATAAACACACATCAGAAAAGGAACCCCAAGCATCTACCTATTATGGACACAGAAGCACTGTAAAAAAATTTGATTCAAAAGACATCTTCTAACTATTACCATATGCTTGGGGTTTTGCCAGATGAGCACATTGAATGATGTGAAAAAGTGCCTTCCACTTGACACATCTTTAAAGATTTATATATTTAATTAAATAAACATTACTCATAATTATCAAACCTAAGTGATCCTACCTTTGACTTTTGCTCCCAGATGCCTTCTACAGGATAGCTTAACCACTTCAAGAAAGCTTAAAAAACATTCTTCCAACAATAGTAGCATTTAGGATTGCTTTGCTTCATTATGCTCTATCAAGCTGAACTGATATTGATGAGAATTTTATAGGATTAGTTAATCAATAGACTAAGAATAGATCAAGTTGAACTATACCTTCTGATTCATGTCCTATTCAGTTGAGAATAGTGATCGAGTTGGTTTATTATTCATAAACTCATTAGCAATTTTTGAATTGATGCATTGTGTGGTTATCACTAGAAGGAATTAGTTGTTGATCTTCTTCTCCTAACCAAACAGTTTCTTACTTGTGTATTCTAAATTATAAGATATAGTCAACGATGAAGACCATTAGATCACCCATTTTGAGCTTGGGATCTTTGCGATCTCTCAGTAAAAAATCCATCATCCATCATCACCAAGAGGAAGACCGATAAAGTGAAAGAGAATATAGGTTTTATTTGTTTTCTTATTTCAGAGAAATTTCCTATAAGTACTTTGGGTTTGCAATTAGATGGGGTCCAATTATAGGAAGATGAAGAGAATAAAAATTAAATAGAAAACTAGAGGAAGTTGAAGCCAAACTTTGTGATAATTTTCTTCATGCTTTCGATTTTGAACAATGTTGCAGGAACTCTTTACTTGTGTGGTGCCTTTAGCCTCATTTACTTTCTTATTCCTATAGTGGTTTAGGTCTCTTTCATAGTTTAAGACCTGTGTGTTTCTAAACATGAGGAAAATGAGAGGGTTACTCTGAGAAAGGGTGAGTTTTTGTTCATAAGCTTTCATGTAAGTTTTCTTGTTTGATTGGTCTATTCTTTGTTGAAATTGAGCTGCAAAAACAATAGGATAGTATTATCCAAGTCGTTCTTGCCATCATTGACCTGGACATCACAGTGGATCCCACCAAAATAAAGTAAAGGTCGTTGGGTTAAGATAACGGCACATGCATTTTTGCACCTTTGAAAAGCATATAGTGTTGGATGCACTTTTAATAAAAGCTTGTGGGATTTTTGCACCTTAACCCTAGAATAAACTTTGTTATCCTCCCATCCATTGATGATAAACTGTTATAGCCAACTCTTTTTATGAATTCTTCAATTTCTCTAGACGAATATTGCTTAGAATAATTGTCCTCAAAGTACTGCACGCAAAAACAAAGTATGTTAAAATATATATGACTTGACTTTTAATTTAACTTAAACACAAATACATGCATATATATACATACCTTAGTATTAATTGAGCTGGGATTGTGGGTAGCTATGTCCTTCATGAACTTCATGACACATTACCCACAATAAGAGCTCTGATATGGTTGCCACGGATACTATAAACAAACAAATGATATGTATCAGTATAACACAAAAAACCAAATCTGACAGTGTAACATAAGATAGGAAGTATTGGTTACTCCTTCCATTCATAAGCGGATGCAATGCCTTTGCCTTTTAACGAGGGGTATCCAAGACCTTCGTCCGTGGAGTAATAGTAAACAACTCTAATAAGATCACAATAAGAAATTAAAGCACCAAATTCATAATAAACTCTGACCGGGAAATAAGAAATTAAAGTATCAAACTTAAATTCATCAACTTACTTATTGAAAACCTCGACCATCTGTGGCTGATTGTCCACATCCCCATGAACCAAATCAAAGTACCAAATCCTTTGCTTTAAGGGATTTAGCATGATGAGCATCCAATGCCCCCTAAGTACAATAAATATAATGAGAATAAAACTAAGAAAAAAACATAATGAGCATCTAATTTAATGAAGTAGTATACTTACCCCTGGTAGTATGTGTTGGAACTGGTAGGCACAGTGGAATAATTTTAAAATTTCACCAATCCCAATCAAGGATCTATCAAAGGTGTTTAAACCGAGTTGGAAAGAATCGTTCTTTTCTTTTTTGTTCTGAGTTTTCGATCTTTTGGAGCCAACATGTCAATCAACTCCCTCTACCGGTATCAACCTGAAAGCTACTCCAACACAAACTATGTACTAATGCCTCCAATGTCTCTTAGGGTTTCCTTTCAGCTCTGAACTCTCATCCGTACATAAGTTTTTTCTGCTCCATCATTTTTATAACCCATGAGGGCTATGTTGGAATTTCAAAATTAATCTTAATTAATTTCAAAATTAATTAACACTTAATTATCTTGATAAACGAATTAAATAAATTCGGTTTAATAAAATCTGTCCAATAGTTTTAATTTAAACTTTTTATTTAATCTAAATAAAGAGCCAACAAATTTAATTTCTCTTCATAAATTAAATCTAAGATACTATATCTCTATCATATTAGTTATTAAATTCAATTTATATTAATAAAACTAAATTTAAAACTAATATAATAATATTATCATATATATAAATATGTATTTCAAAAATACATATTTAGAATATTATTAATTTTATTTTCCCAAATATTATATTATATATATAAATATAAAATTTGTCCAACCTAGATTAAACATTGTCTCATATTAGGCCATTCTTTTGTGTAACCCTATAGGCCTATACGAAGTTGGCGGTAGGCCAATAACTGTACTAAGCAAAAAGTCGCAAGCGGCCTTTACTAAGACATTATGACTACCCCAATTCATATAAGGATCGTTAATAAGATGCAATCTATCATACAATCATGTCACATATCTTATTCCTAATCATTACTTTACCGATTCCTGAGTAGCCTAACAATAGAAATGGAAACTCCTTTCCATATAGTATGACTATACATTTCTCAGAATCACTCATTAAGGGGCCCAATAATATATTTGTACTAATGTGAGGGATAGATTCCATCTTGACCATTCATATTTCTCTACATGAAAAACCACCAAGTCCGATCGTAGCCTTTATCATCACCCGATCAAAGGTGACTTTTGACTAGTTGAAAGCTTAGCAACTCTCGTGTAGGAATCCATGATGACCTCAGATCAAAGGGCATTATAACGTAGTTATAAAAGAGATAAGCTTATGACTTGATCCATGCAGGTTTCTCGTAGGGGGTCGGTCTAACACCTTGTACTCTTACAAGTGCCTAAGACTTTGATTCATATCTCAATATCTTATCATAGTCATACTGGTCTTATTTCATCTTTGCTCCTGCATAGATGACCGACCAGGGATATTTAGGACAATCTTTATGATTTATCCAAGGATACAGTCATCACAGTGAACATGCGAATAATATGATAACATAATGGAGAAAAATCATTAAATTAATAATGTTCAAAGTACAATGATTGGCCCCTAGGGCACAATTTCCAACAGTATGGCACCAAGAAAAAATTGTTCTTCTTCTTTAATGCCCTTCTAATAACCATATCTGCCAGTTCCCTCACTTTTATCTCCACAAAATCTAGCTTATTGCCTAAGAACATTCCTAAATAAAGGTGGGGGTTGACAAATAGGAACATGTCCTGTAGGCCATTGTAGGATACGTGCTCCTTGTGAAGGAACCTTACATATAAAAACAAGCAAATCAATATATATAAATGCAATGAGTAGCTAAGTATTCATTTGCAGTAGAAGAAATACAGGACATCAAAGTTACAAGCACTCATGCTAGCCATATCGCCTATGACGATCTCTTCGACTTACACTCGATTGATAGTGTCAAACATGCCTAATTCCCTATATATATCGAAAGGGCATACTTGGGAGCAATGGTAATCTTCAGCTCTTACCTAACAAGATTATGAGAGAGAGGCTAGTTGTAAATCGTGTTCTCCCTCTGTAAGTTGAGCTTGTAGCAACCGTATGCCGATTAGGGCTATCCTTTGTCAACTATCTTTAGCACTTGGGTTATGAGCCTTTCTCTACTTCCCCACGATGTCTCAGCTCATTAACTGATAAATAACATCTTGTTATGCTTCAACCTACTACTTTAGCATCCTATTCACCTCCATATACCATTGAATCTTTTGATCAGACACCCTTGTCGACCTCTTTTGCTTCCCAAAGTATTCTTTTTTGCCAACTTTATAGCCGACACCCATTAAAAGATCACCGTGGTCAGGACCCGGAACTATTTGCAAGACATCCTCATCCCCAGGAAGCTCGCATCACTCTAATTCTTGACTCAAGGTCTCTTGCATCAAACTAAAAGGTTAAATACCTCTTTATATGAAAAAATCAATTACAATTAAATCAAAATCATTAGTATTTACCATTCTTGAGACAATCTCCTGGATGTGAGGATGTCAATGTTGCCCTCTTTATTTTGCCTCATAGCAGCCCATAACAGTCCATGATTGATAGTCACATCCCATCTTGACCCCAACTTCTCTATAAATTGATGCTCGATGTTCACATACCCCATACAGCCTCCATGGTATGGGTATTCATTATTCTTCACCCTTTCACAATTTCCTACGCTTAACGCCTTGAAAGCTAGTGAGCATTGTGACCATACAAAAGCATCCCATTGGGGCTATTTTGACAACTTCCATTAGCAACGTAGGAACCATCGACTCATCTATAGAGTCGGGTTCCAACAAATATTTCTTTATCACAAACCCTCAAAATGATCATGGTACCCTACCATCCTTCCCAAGCACATAATCCTTATTCTCCTCATCTATATGGAATTTAGACTACAAAACATACAAATCATTATTAGTATTAGGTATACCTGTAAGATCAAGCGTTTCACCCAAGAGGGGGGGTGAATTGGGTGATACTGAAAATTTCTTTCGAAAATATAAAACTTTGACAAAAGAATTAAAACAGTAATGAGTAAGGAGAAATATCACCGAAGTGTACACCGGGAGTTATACTGGTTCGGTCACAACCACTTTGACCTACGTCCAGTCCTCAGAGCTTCTCTGAGAGTTTCACTATAACTTCCAAGATTCAGTGGGTTCTTGGCACCACAGTACAAGCAAGTTCCTTACACCTGGACACTCGCTCCCCCTTACAGGTTGTAATCCAATCCCAACTCAAGGTTCCACAACCTTAAGTTATCTCAATAACAAATATTGAGTTTGAATGAAATATCTCTCTCAAAGAGTAAGTGATAATCACTGAAGCATATATATACAATTTCAACGTGAAAACAGAGCAATGAACTTAATGATTCGTTCGTATGGATGCTTAGTTGTTCTTCTCTGTTTGAAGGTTCCCATATATATAGATATGATGGGGATGACCGTTGGAACGTTTTCCTTTCGTCCGTTGGTGAGTGCGCAGCCACTGTTGACTTTTCAAGTTTTTGAAAAATATCCGTTGGCGGTGGTTGGCATTTGAACGTTTGATTTGACTTTCATCTCTTGAAGTGATTCCTTCATTGTTTATCTGTAAATAGACTAAGAATACTAATACAATGAAAGGTTAATCATATAGGAAACAAATCAATGAATGTTTGAATGATTTCTAAATTTCTGGGTATGCTTACTCGAGTAGCTCCTCGAGTAACCCTTGAAGTTTACTCGAGTAGCTCCTCGAGTAACATCGTGAAATCATTATGTATTTGAAAGTCAATGAAGAGAAACAAGATTACTCGGGTAGTGCATGGAGTAAACTAAATTTCAAACCTTTGGAATAGTTATTTACTCGGGTAGCTACTCGAGTAATGCACTCACAACTTTATGAGTTACTCGGGTAACACCTCGAGTAATCCTTTGAAAAACTTTTGATTACTCGATACTCTACTCCAATAATGTTGGCAGGATTAAAATGCCGAGAGCACTTACCTCATTACTCGAGTAGCTCCTCGAGTAATACACACATTTTTGCATAGGTTACTCGGGTAGCACCTCGAGTAACTGAGACATTTGAACATAACTTACCCGGGTAATGACTTGAACTTTCCTTTAAAAATATTTGAGCATACTGGGATACATACTCGAGGAATCCACTTAAGATAAAACATTAGAAACTTAGATACTCGAGTAAGGACTCGAGGATGATGAAATAAGAAGAAATCAAGTTAATCGGATACCAACCTCAAGTTTTAACTTACCTCAGGCTGTTACTCGAGTAGCTCCTCGAGTAACATTGGCAGTGGTGCAAAGTGCCGAGAGTTACATATTTTCAAATACATGGTTACTCGAGTAGCTCCTCGAGTATCATGGAGAACTTGAAGGCAAACTGGAAGTTTCTGTCCTAGTTACTCGAGTGGCTCCTCGAGTAACATTAGCAGTGGTACAAAATGCCGAGAGGTACATACGGTTACTCGGGTAGCTCCTCGAGTATCATTTTGATAACTTGAAGGCAACTGGAAGTTTTCACATGGTTACTCGAGTAACTCCTCGAGTAACATTAGCAGGCCGAGAGCAACCTTGAAATTTTACCTGGTTACTCGAGTAGTTCCTCGAGTAATGGTGGCAGGTTACTGGAAGTTCTCCTCTGTTACTTCAAGTTTTGTCTCATTACTCGAGTAGCGCCTCGAGTAATGCCTTAGAAGATTTGCTACTGATCAAGTTCCCCAGCATTTTCTCTTGTCCAATCTTCATTACTTTCATGCTTACTTCAAGTAAGCTTATTCCTGTCATTACTTAGTTCAAACTTGATTATTAAACATTTCCTTTTCAAACCATTCTTTTGTTATCATCAAAACATGAGATCTAACATTCTCCCCCTTTTTGATGATGACAAAACTTGGTGATTTTGAACATGGTTTTTCAAATTGGATTCTTAATTAATTATTTCTTAATAAGTTGATTAAACCTTGCATACATAACAACTTCATTAGTCCAAACAAGTATCACAAATCTCAAACTTAAATGAAATCAAATGAAGTCATAATTAAAAACATACTTGTATTGAAATTTAAGAAATTCAAATTACAACCCTAAAGCCCATATACAACCAAATCCCCATGAAAAGCAAGGACAAATCCACAAAATCATTCTCAAGCTGTTCTCCCCCTTTTTGGCTTCATCAATCAAGTGGAGGGCTAGGAGGCTTGGCCATGGAGATTGGTGTTGCTGGAAGGACCAAGGAATCATTTGATTCTAGAGAATCAAATGAACTAGATGGTACAGGATCAGGCAGATGAAGTGGAGGGATATGGATATCTTCGCCGGGAAGAGAAGGTTGGAAGACAACCATAGTTGAGGTTTCTCCTTCCGGGGTGATCTGAGTCTCAGCTTCTGGAGTTGTGTCAAAAGTTGGAGTGAGATGCTCAGAAGAAGAAGATGATACTACCTCTGTTTGGGTAGGAGAGGGAATAGGTTTAGGAGTGGTCTCAGGCTGTGGCTTTTGAGGTAAATCATCAAGGATAATGTGAGTGGTTTCGTGGGTATCAGGATCATCCACTGTGAATAAAACATCTTTCTCTTGGGGCTCAAGTGGATCAGAAACCAGCGGGGTAGAAGGTTCAGCCTCAGGAATAGGAATGTCTGAAGGAGGTTCTTCTGGAGGTGGTGGTGCAGATGATGAGGGACCGGCAGAAGGTCCAGGACCCAGAGAATCCAACCGTGCCAGTATCAGTCTCAGAGTCTCTCCCTGGGCACGTTGCTCTATTAGTAGCTCCTCATGCCTTCGATCCATTCTTTCAACCAACTCTCCCATTTTGGTGTTCATGTGGGTTATGAGTTCAGCATTGGTGTTGGCTATATCCACATGAAAGCCTCTGAGCATATTCTCCATAAAGTGCTGGAGAGTGGCATTCAGGAAAGATGGTGAGGATGTAGTAGCGGCTGGAGCCGATGACTGAGTGTCATCCATTCTACTGGTTTCTGCCTCAGTAGCCTTTCTCTTCTTCTTGGACCCAGACTCCATCGGGCCTTTAAGAGGGATGTCGATGTTCAATTTACCAATCTGGTTCCTCCCCACTGGGGTCATCCTCTCAACTGGCTCCTTACTATCCAAGTACCTTATTTTGTTCTCTTTCAGGATAAGAGACACAATTTGGGGATATGGCATTGGAGTAGTCCCTTTCCCATCCACCTTATACCTCTTCATCTCTGAGAATATATACTCTCCCAGATCCTTTTCTTCTTTCAAGAGGAGTGAAGCAAACCATCTATAGTCCCTATCCGAGAAGTGGGTATAGTTGTTGGCTTTGTTCACAAGGGACCTAGAGTAGATGTACCATAGGACCCTGTGATGATCACACATATCACTCGGTTTAAAATTGAGAGGGCCAACTAACTCACCGGGCTTAAGGATAGTGAAAATTTGGTTTGGCTCAAGCTCTGAATAGATATCATCCGGGGGATTCTCAATTCCTAACCATAAATTGATCCTAGAAGGAGATATAAGTATTTTTTGCCCTCTCACTGTGGTAGTCATTTCTTCCTCAACTGAGGTTCGGTCAGGCTCATCAGTGATTTCTAGGTTACAGTAAAAATGGGTGATTACCTTTGTGCAAAAAGGCAATCTGACAGATAACCAAGGCATAAATGGATCAAGATAAGGACTAAGATCAAACTTTACTACCTCTTGAAGAAGCTTCAGATCAACGTAGTGTGTTTTACACACTTTCCTTCTGGAGAACTGTGTCTGGTACTTGAGAGACTCCACCAGTTTCCCCACATTGAATCCCTTTGGAGGGGTAGTGATCTCTGCCTCTGGAATCTTGGATTTCTTGGATGATTGACCCTTATCCAATTGGTCAATGATCCCAGCCATTGCCTTAGCCACATTTTTGTCATACTTTGGCTTCTTGGGAGGTTTTGGAGTAAAAGAAGGTGTGGATGAGTCTGAGTGAGAAGGTGAGGGAGTTTTGACACCTTTACTTCTTCCAGTAGATGTGCTCTTTTTAGACTGAGCCCTAGTTACAATAGGCTCTTTGATCACCACACCTTTGGTTTTAGGTTGTTGAGGTTTAAGAGGGGTTTTGGCTTTTGATCTAGGAATTAACTTTCTTCTCTTTGTTGGAGGAGGAGAAAGAAGATCAGGTTTTTGCTGAGAATCAGAGGAGTCTGTGAAGTTGAGATTCTTGGTTCTAACCATTTTGAATCACAGAAAAATCAGAAATCTCAGAAACAGGGTAACTGTCGCGAGAATAGGGCAGACGGATTTTGAACAAAATAGGAAGTTTTTGGACTTGAAATCAGTTGGGTTTTGACGGAAATGGGACTAGGAATCGATTGGGAAAAGTTTTTGAAAGGGTGTATAGTGATTTACTCGAGGAGATTTTGTGGAAATGACCGAGTTTGCGCAAGATAAAGACCTAAATCCCGACTTTACTCGAGGCCTTACTCGAGTAACATTCAATGTTACTCGAGGCCTTCCTCGGGTGTTCATACATAAAAATTCAAAAATAATTCATTTAAATTGCGTACCTGGCATGAATAATATAGTAATCATCCATGGATATTCCCTCGATCATTCATAGTCCATTTGATTCAGATTTGAGTCATTATTTAACCTTTTGAGAATCTGAGCTCCGTCATTACTCGAGGCCTTCCTCGAGTAATCTTCAAGTTTACTCGAGGCCTGCCTCGAGTAAATAGCTTTACCGCTTCTGACTCTTCATTTCTTTAAGATCTGAACCGTTACATTTGAAAATCAAGTAACTTGATCCGTTACTTCCAGTTTTGGGGGCCATTACTCGAGTACATACTCGAGTAAAGTACTTCTTTACTTCAAGTTGCTCCTCGGGTATTGCTTTTCTGTCACACATTACTTCAAGTTGGTACTCCAGTAAATGTGTCCTCTGATCACCTCTGTTTTTGTTTCTCAAAACAGAATTTTTACCTTCCTGCAAAACACATTTCTATACACTCCGAAGCTTAAGTTAGTGATCATCAAAACATTATCAAATGACTTCATCTAATATTATGAAATGCAGAAATTACTTATAACTCATGGGGATTTACCATTCCCAATTCTCTTCTAATGTATAGAAATTGATCTTTTGCGAGGGGTTTTGTGAAGATATCGGCTAATTGAAGATGAGTAGGAATGAATATCACTTTCACATCTTTCTTTTGAACATGATCTCTGATGAAGTGATGCCTGACATCGATATGCTTGGTTCTAGAGTGTTGAACTGGATTATTTGCCAAGCTTATCGTACTAGTGTTGTCACAGTATATTGGTATTTCTTTGAGATAAATACCAAGGTCTTGTAGTTGTTGTTTTAACCATATCACTTGTGCACAACAACTTGAGACTGCAACATATTCGGCTTCCGTTGACGAAAGAGACACTGTATTTTGTTTCTTGCTGAACCATGATACAAGAGATCCTCCAAGGAATTGCCCTTGTCCACTGGTGCTTTTTCTGTCTGTCTTGTATCCTCCATGATCAGAATCTGAATAAGCAATTAAATATTCACTTCTTCCTTTGAGATACCACAGACCCAATTCTGGTGTGTCAGCAAGGTATCTAAAGATTCGTTTGACCGTTTCAGCATGTGATTCCTTTGGTGCAGATTGATATCTTGCACATATGCCAACACTAAATTGGATGTCCGGTCTGCTTGCCGTGAGATAGAGTAATGATCCAATCATTCCTCTATATTTTGTGATGTTGTAGTCTTTCCCTTTGACATCAGCATCAAGCAACGTTGTTGAGCTCATAGGTGTGTCCGAGCCATTTGCTTCATCCATTCCATACTTCTTCAATAGCTCTTTTAAATACTTTGTTTGAGATATGAAGATTCCATTCTTTCTTTGTTTGATTTGCAAGCCAAGAAAGAAATTCAATTCTCCCATCATTGACATCTCAAACTCTCCCTGCATTATCTCAGAAAATTCCTTACATAGAGATTCATTAGTAGCACCGAAAACAATATCATCAACATATATTTGAACAATTAAAATATCATCATGTTTTCGATTTATAAATAATGTTGTATCAACTTTTCCTCGTACAAAACCTTGATCGATGAGAAACTTACTAAGCCTTTCATACCAGGCTCTAGGAGCTTGTTTTAAACCATATAAAGCCTTTTTAAGTTTGAAGACATGGTCCGGTTTAGTTACATCTTCAAAACCTGGAGGTTGTTCTACATACACTTCCTCCATGATGTAACCATTTAGAAAAGCACTCTTAACATCCATTTGATAGAGTTTGAATCCTTTGATGCATGCAAAGGCTAAGAGTACACGTATAGCTTCCAATCTAGCCACTGGAGCATACGTTTCCTCATAATCAATTCCTTCTTCCTGATTATAGCCTTTGGCCACCAATCTTGCCTTGTTTCTGACAATAATTGCAGATTCATCGAGTTTGTTTTTGAATACCCATTTAGTACCAATGATCGTATGATCTTTGGGTCGGGGCACCAAATCCCAAACTTGATTCCTTTCAAATTGATTTAGTTCTTCTTGCATTGCTATGACCCAATCATTGTCTGATAGGGCTTCATCAATGTTAGAAGGTTCAATTTCAGAAATGAATGCAGAAAAACTTACTTCATTGAAAATTCTATTTCTAGTCTTGATCCCTTCATTTACATCTCCTATGACTTGATCTAAGGGATGACTTTTGTTGTATTTCCAAGCTCTAGGTTGACCTAGGGATTGTTCTTCATCCTTAGTTTCATCAACCTCTGGAATAAGAGACTTAGAGATAGATTGACCATTTTCTTGATTTAAAACAACTTCCTGTTCTTCATCAATGGTTTTGTCAGAGGATTCAAATTCATCAAATACAACATGAATTGATTCTTCAACAACACAAGTTCTTTTATTGAAAATTCTATATGCTTTACTTCGATTAGAGTATCCTAAGAAAATTCCTTCATCAGTTTTAGAATCAAATTTTCCTAAGTTATCTTTACCATTATTATGAATGAAGCACTTACACCCGAAGATGTGTAGATGAGCAATGTTTGGCTTCCTTCCTTTGTATAGCTCGTATGGTGTCTTTCCAAGCTTTGTTCTAACATAAGCTCTATTTGAGATATAACATGCTGTACTCATAGCATCAGCCCAAAATACTTGAGACACGTTCTTTTCATTCAACATTGCTCTAGCCATTTCAGTGAGCACTCTATTCTTGCGTTCCACAACTCCATTTTGTTGAGGTGTCCTTGGAGCAGAGAAATTGTGATCAATGCCATTAGTATCACAATATTCTTCAAAGGCTTGATTCTCAAATTCTCCACCATGATAAGTCCTAATACCTGCAATAGACATACCTTTCTCATTTTGCACTTTCTTGGCAAAAACAATAAATTCTTCAAAGGTTTCATCTTTTGATGATAGAAAAATAACCCATGTAAATCTAGAAAAATCATCAACAATGACCAATGAATACAAGTTGCCACCAAGACTCTTTACTCTTGCTGGACCAACTAAATCCATATGCAATAATTGTAATGGTCTATTTGTTGAGATCTCATTTTTCAATTTGAAAGATGATTTAGTTTGTTTACCCTTTTGACATGCGTCACAAATCAAATCGTTTTTGAAATTTACTTTGGGTAATCCAAGAACTAAATCCTTTTTGAGTAGTTTACCTAGTTGATGCATATTGACATGAGCCAATCTCTTATGCCATAGCCAACTTTCATCGGTATTACTCAGAAAACAATTTTCAGATTCATTTCTACTAATATCTAGAGTATAGCAGTTACCTTCCCTTTTTGCTCTGAGCTTAGCCTTGATATTTTTCTTATCAAGCTGTAAGTCATTCTTGTTGATAATTAGACATTCCTCTGAATCAAATATTATCCAGTTGTCTTTATCTGCACTTTGACTTACGCTCAGCAAATTATGACACAGGCCTTCAACGTAATATACATCTTTGATTTGTATGCCTTTGTCATTTTTGATTTCACCAATTCCTGCTATTTTTCCGGATTGATTTCCTCCAAATTTTACCTTTCCACCTTCCTTAGGTTGTAATGTGGTAAAACTTTCGAAATCTGCGGTCATATGTCTAGAGCATCCACTGTCTATGAACCATTTGTTATTTTTGGATGCTTTAAGACATACCTGCAATCAAATGACTAAGTTTTAGGTACCCACTTCTTTTTGGGTCCTTTTGGGTTAGTATAAATGATTTTCTGAACATATGTGCCTTTAGGTACCCATTTGTAGGTTCCTATGTTTCCTTTCTTCTTATGAATGCATGAGGAGGTATAATGACCTTTTCTATTACAGTAATTACAAAATGCAAAAGGATTTGATATATGCACAGAATGCTGGAAATAATTCAAATATGACTTACCTCCTGCTTTCTTTCTACCTTTCCTTTTATCTGATTTTGGATCATATCCAATACCAGATCGGTCATTTACAAATCGTTGTTCTTTTAAAATCACACTTAGCATCTCACTTCCTTTGGTAAACTTTTCAAGAGTTTTTGTGAGATCAATGTTTTTCTTTTTCAAAGAAGAACAATTTTCACAATTCTTTTCTGAACTTTCTTTAAGCTCAATTTCAAGAGCTTTGTTTTTCTTTTTGAAAACAATTAGTTCTTTAACTACTTTGATGAATTCAGAATGTAAAGCATTATATTCAGATAATAATTCATCATAGGTAGGGTCAGAATCATTTACCTCTTCTTCTGTCTCTTCTTGAGCAACAAGACATATGTTGGCTACTTCTTCCTCATCACTTTCTTCGTCTGAGGAACTATCTCCCCATATAGCAGATACAAAGGCCTTCTTTTTGTTAAAGAATTTGCCTTTTCTCTTTTCTTTGCTCTTTTGATTGAGCTCTGGACATTCTGATTTGATATGTCCTGGTTTACCACATTCATAGCAAATGATATGGTCTTTGTTGCTAGTTCCTCCTTTTTGAAAGTGTTTGTAGCCTTGACCTTTCTTGTAGAACTTTCTGAATCGTTTTATGATTAAGCCCATTTCATCATCATCAAACTCCTCAACTTCATCTTGATTTTCTTCTTTTGCTTTTAGAGCTAGACCTTTCTTTCTTTTGTCACTGATGTCATCTAGTTCCCGTTTGAACTTTAACTTGCTTTCATATTCAGAAAGACTTCCAAATAGAGAAGCAACTGATCTCATTGATTCTCCTTTTGCCTCTTCTATCGCAGTGACTTTGGCCTCCCACTCTTTAGAAAGAATATTCAAAATCTTTCGTACTTGGATATTTTGATCATATACTTTTCCAAGTGCTGCAAGTTGATTAACAAGATGAGTATATCTAAGTTCGAATTCAGAAATTGACTCACCTGATTTCATTCGAAGTAGATCGAATTCTGTGATCAAGGTGTTGATTCGATTCTCCTTTATTCCCGAAGTTCCTTCATGAGCTATTTCCAGAGCTTCCCACATTTCCTTTGCTGTTGGGAGTGTGCAGATTCTGAAGTATTCATTTTGACTCAAGGAGCTTTGTAACATCAGAATTGCCTTGCTATTTAGAGTGATAAGTTTCTTGTCATTCTCATCATATTCCGCTGGCGTCTTTGGAATTTTCTGAGAATCTACAGTCTTTGTAGGTTGATAATTTCCACTCTCGATTACATCCCATAGCCCATATTCAGTAGCCATCACGAACACTCTGAATTTTGCTTTCCAGAAAGAAAAGTGTTCCCCATTGAAACCGGGAGGTCTAGTGATGGATGCTCCGTCGGGAAGAATTCCTTCACCCATGCTTGCCATTGGATCCTTCTTAGGTTGTTATACCTTAACAAGAAGACCTACGCTCTGATACCAAATGTAAGATCAAGCGTTTCACCCAAGAGGGGGGGTGAATTGGGTGATACTGAAAATTTCTTTCGAAAATATAAAACTTTGACAAAAGAATTAAAACAGTAATGAGTAAGGAGAAATATCACCGAAGTGTACACCGGGAGTTATACTGGTTCGGTCACAACCACTTTGACCTACGTCCAGTCCTCAGAGCTTCTCTGAGAGTTTCACTATAACTTCCAAGATTCAGTGGGTTCTTGGCACCACAGTACAAGCAAGTTCCTTACACCTGGACACTCGCTCCCCCTTACAGGTTGTAATCCAATCCCAACTCAAGGTTCCACAACCTTAAGTTATCTCAATAACAAATATTGAGTTTGAATGAAATATCTCTCTCAAAGAGTAAGTGATAATCACTGAAGCATATAAATACAATTTCAACGTGAAAACAGAGCAATGAACTTAATGATTCGTTCGTATGGATGCTTAGTTGTTCTTCTCTGTTTGAAGGTTCCCATATATATAGATATGATGGGGATGACCGTTGGAACGTTTTCCTTTCGTCCGTTGGTGAGTGCGCAGCCACTGTTGACTTTTCAAGTTTTTGAAAAATATCCGTTGGCGGTGGTTGGCATTTGAACGTTTGATTTGACTTTCATCTCTTGAAGTGATTCCTTCATTGTTTATCTGTAAATAGACTAAGAATACTAATACAATGAAAGGTTAATCATATAGGAAACAAATCAATGAATGTTTGAATGATTTCTAAATTTCTGGGTATGCTTACTCGAGTAGCTCCTCGAGTAACCCTTGAAGTTTACTCGAGTAGCTCCTCGAGTAACATCGTGAAATCATTATGTATTTGAAAGTCAATGAAGAGAAACAAGATTACTCGGGTAGTGCATGGAGTAAACTAAATTTCAAACCTTTGGAATAGTTATTTACTCGGGTAGCTACTCGAGTAATGCACTCACAACTTTATGAGTTACTCGGGTAACACCTCGAGTAATCCTTTGAAAAACTTTTGATTACTCGATACTCTACTCCAATAATGTTGGCAGGATTAAAATACCGAGAGAACTTACCTCATTACTCGAGTAGCTCCTCGAGTAATACACACATTTTTGCATAGGTTACTCGGGTAGCACCTCGAGTAACTGAGACATTTGAACATAACTTACCCGGGTAATGACTTGAACTTTCCTTTGAAAATATTTGAGCATACTGGGATACATACTCGAGGAATCCACTTAAGATAAAACATTAGAAACTTAGATACTCGAGTAAGGACTCGAGGATGATGAAATAAGAAGAAATCAAGTTAATCGGATACCAACCTCAAGTTTTAACTTACCTCAGGCTGTTACTCGAGTAGCTCCTCGAGTAACATTGGCAGTGGTGCAAAGTGCCGAGAGTTACATATTTTCAAATACATGGTTACTCGAGTAGCTCCTCGAGTATCATGGAGAACTTGAAGGCAAACTGGAAGTTTCTGTCCTAGTTACTCGAGTGGCTCCTCGAGTAACATTAGCAGTGGTACAAAATGCCGAGAGGTACATACGGTTACTCGGGTAGCTCCTTGAGTATCATTTTGATAACTTGAAGGCAACTGGAAGTTTTCACATGGTTACTCGAGTAACTCCTCGAGTAACATTAGCAGGCCGAGAGCAACCTTGAAATTTTACCTGGTTACTCGAGTAGTTCCTCGAGTAATGGTGGCAGGTTACTGGAAGTTCTCCTCTGTTACTTCAAGTTTTATCTCATTACTCGAGTAGCGCCTCGAGTAATGCCTTAGAAGATTTGCTACTGATCAAGTTCCCCAGCATTTTCTCTTGTCCAATCTTCATTACTTTCATGCTTACTTCAAGTAAGCTTATTCCTGTCATTACTTAGTTCAAACTTGATTATTAAACATTTCCTTTTCAAACCATTCTTTTGTTATCATCAAAACATGAGATCTAACAATACCGATTAACAAGATATTCTTAACTATGTGGCATCATGTCTTACCAATACTTCATCCCAGATAGCCTTCCTCATTGACTCGATTTCCTTCTTCTAGTTGTTTAAAGTGATTGGCACGTTGCTTTTTACTATATACTTAAGGTAGCTAATGAACTTGTCAGATTTCACAACTTTTCCTTTCTTGTTCCATCTCACATTAAGTTTCATCCCCTATCTCTTTGCTTTCTATACCTCTTGCATTACAAGAAGGACTTTCTCATTGTTCTTTCCTCTTATGCTATAAGTCGTGCATCATCATCATCCTATTGCACATTAGATAGGTTAGTGGAGGGGTTAGGACCCTCAATACTTGAGCTACCATTAGATGTCAACATATTAACCTATAATAAATCTTAAATCATTATTCTAACTTCTCCAGCTATAAGCAATTAAAAATTTGACAAAAGAAAGTAAACTTTATATCCAATTTGCCACTCATCATCAAAGAGCTTAAACAAGGTTTGTGTCAATTTGATTTTTGTCCTATGGTTGGTTATAGTCATAAGAATCCATCATAAAGATCAAGCACAAATAAGACAGCCTCAAGCACAAATAAATCATCACAAAAATCTCTTCCATTTGAAATACCCAGATCAAAGACCAACTCAGTTTGGAGTTTAACAAAAACATGAGGCTTAATTTGTGTAGATGTAACACCCAAGGCAATTATTATTTTACCAGCCACAACATGAGCAATGGATATTAAAGTAACATAATATACACAAATCACAACATCATCTCCAATTGTATTAAATTCATCCACATAAGCAATTACAAATATAAAAATAATAAGCAAAACATATTTTGGTTCCAACATACTAGACAAAACCACATGGTGTGATGCATCTAATGGAGTAGTAGGTGTTGTGTTAAGCTATAAACATGACAAGTTATCTTGTGTTGTTGCCTATGCCTCTAAGACCTTGGATAAAGCACAGGTCCACTATACAACAATTGAAAAGAGCTTTTTGCCATTATTTTTGCACTTGATAAGTTTAGGCCTTATATTTTATAATCTAAGGTTGTGGTATTTATTGATCATAGTGCTATAAAGTTTCTGTCTAGCAAAGTTCACACTAAGCCCTAGCTTTTATGATGGATGCTACTCATTCAAGAATTTGACACTAAAATTAAGGACAAACCTGGAGCTAAAGATGTGGTTGCTGACCACTTAAGTTGTTTACCAGCTACAGCTAATGGCATTATGAATGTTACTTTTATTTATGATGACTTTCAAGACTATTCTGTCTCAAGTGTGGTAGTGATTGGTCCTTGGTATTGCCATATTGTTAATTACTTGGTTTCTGGTTTGATGCCACCTTGCTTATCTAATTTTAAGATAACAAGATTAAATCTAAATCCAAGCACTATATATGCGACTCCCGTTATCTCTATAACGTATGCAGTGACTACATTATTAGGAGATGCATACCTAGTGAGGAGGTGCAAGATATTTTAGCTGATTGTCACTCATTTACTGTTTGAGAAAGACGACAAGGAAAATTCTTTAAGCTAGGTTGTATTAACCAACAATTCTTAAATATGCTCATGATTTTTGTGCCAGATGTGATTGTTGTCAGCATTTTGGTAGTGTCTGTTGGAAATTGTGCCTAAAGGACCAATCAATGTACTTTGAAAGCTACATGGATCAAGTTATAAGCTTTTCTCATGTATAATCACGTCACAATACCCTTTGACCTGAGGTCATCATGGATTCCTACATGAGAGTTGCTAAGTTTTGAATTAGTCAAAAGTCACTTTTGACCAGGTGATGATAAAGGCTACGATCAGGCTTAGTGGTTTTTCATGTAGAGGAATATGAATGATCAAGATGGAATTTATCCCTCACATTAGTAGAGAGATATTACTGGGCCCCTCGATGAGTAAGTCTGAGAAATGTATGGCCATACTACGATGGAAAGGAGTTTCCATTTCTATTGTCAGACTACTCAGGATTCGAGAAAGTAATGGTCTGGAACAAAAGGATGACATTATCCATGCCTTATCCTTGACCGATATATCGTGTGACAAAAGGGACATAACATAGTTGTATGACTGGTTACATCGTATCAACAATCCTTATATAAATTGGGTAGTCGTAATGTCTTGCTAGAAGCCGCTTGTGACTTGTGGGTTAGTACAATTATTGGCCCACTGCCAACTTTGTATGGGCCTACAGGGTCACACACAAGAATGGCCCAACACGAAATAATGTTTAATCTAGGGTGGATGAATTTTACATTTATATATATAATATAAAAATTCATTAATAATATTTTATATATATATATATGTATGTATTTTCGAAATACATATTATATGTATATATATATATATATTATGATATTATTATATTGTGTTAGTTTTTAATTTAATTTTATTAAGATAAATTAGATTTAATGACTAATATGATATAGATATAATATCTAGTGGTGTGCTTATTAAATATAGGGTGAAACTTAAAATTCCTACACCATACCACCATTAGTCTAATAGTCAAGTTGAAAATTGTAAGAGGGAAATTAAAAAGATCTTAGAGAGGATTATGCGAGCATCAAGAAAGGAATGGAATTCTCATTTGGATGATGCCTTGCGGGCTTACCGAACTGCTTTTAAGGCTTATTTGGGTATGTCACCCTACATAATGATATATGGCAAGAGTTTTCATTTACCCTAGAAGTGGAGCATAAATCTTACTAGGATGTAAAGAGCTGTAATATGAATTTAGAACTTGCTAGTGAAGAAAGGTTCAATTACAAGAGTTAAAGGAGATCCTATTGGAAGCTTATGAGAACTCATGCTTGTACAAAGAAATGACTAAGCGTATTCATAATAAACAAATTTTCAAGAAACAATTTTAGGTAGGTGACCAAGTTCTGAAGTATAAAGCACACTTCTCTTTTACTCCCTGTAAGCTTAAAACAAGATAGGATGAGACATATGTGGTGATCAAAGTTCACGACTTTAGCATGCTTGAGCTTTTGGATGAGGACAGTGGAACCACTTTCAAGATGAATAGGCACTCGCTCAAGCTTTATTCTATTACTACTCCACTACCTTAATCTTAAGTTGTCCCTTTCCCCTATTTTTTGTTACTGGTATTTCTTTGTTTACATCTGCTAGTATTGTTCTTGCATTTGTTTGCACAAGTGTAAAGGGAGAATGACTACACCAGTAGGAGTAGAGTTGTGTGTGTTCCACTTCAGCCTTGTTCCATTCTATCGTTTCATAGCTGCTATGTTTTTTCCATCATGCTATCTTCACATTAAGGGCAATACTAGTGATAAGAATGGGGAAGGACTAATTTACCCTGTATCTGTTGTGTTACTACTATTGAATGGTTCATTACAGATTCATTTCTTTCCTTTCTCTACATATTGTGCTTTGTAATTATGGGCAAATTGATTATAAGTAATGACATATTTTTTTGAAATTCTATTAATGATAGACATATGATTGAGTGATTGGTTAAGGGAATGTGTGGAGCAAATTTGTCTCAAGAGAAACATATCATGTAAGTTTGGGAAACTGACAACATTGAGCTTAGTAATACATATGGTCCAACTCTTGTAAGTGAAGTCAAGGAAATTAGCCCACATAGAAGCATATTTGAGCCTGTTAGATTCAATAAATGTTGTGTGCATAATCTCTAGTTCAATAACTCACTAGAATTTGTCCTAGCTCTTAATTAAGACCAATTTGTGTTAGATCTCTCATGTTTTGATGATAACAAAGAATGGTATGAAAAAAATTTGATAAACAAATAAGTTTGAACAAAGTAATAACAGAGTAAATCATCACTTGAAGTAAGCACTGGAGTAATGAAGAAAAGGCCAAGAGAAAAAGCTGAGAAACTTCATCACTGGCAGTATTTCAAAAGGGTTACTCAAGAAGTACTCGAGTAATGATACAGAAACTTGAAGTAACTAGAGCAACCTTCAAGTAACCTACCAACGTTACTCGAGTGGCTACTCAAGTAATCAGGTAAATCACTTCCAGTTGCTCTCGGCCTGCCTGTAACCCCCTCCATAATTATATCCGAAATATGCGATTAAAATGAAATAGAGACCAATAATAATCAAAACTCATTTAAAATCTCATCCTTGAGATAGGGTTTTCACAAATACCTTTTAAAATCTAATTAACTTGGTCTCATATTCACATTTCGTATACAATTACTACGTGAAGATAAATCACATTCACATAAATATTAGAGTGCACAACATAATCATCCCGGCAATCCCGGGTACATACCTTCGCTAAAGATACACGGGGCACAATTGCCCATTACAATTCTTCAAATGGGGATTACACAATCTCATCTCAAATTCATAACCCTATATTCAACCGAACCATATACAGTCTTCACAACTCATTGATAACCAACTACCAACTCTCATCTCGAAGGAGTCCTAGCCGCTCCCTCCACGAGCCACTTGCCTTGTCTAAATTTTTGGTAGGGGAGGGTGAGATTCAAGAGAATCTCAGTAAGGAAACATTATCAATATGCAAGCAAGATAAGTGTTTAATGCATGACATGCTTGCATCACATAACTCATGCACACATACAATGACAAATCTATAAGCTCAATGATTCGAACGATACACATATGGCCATAGCATATATTGAAACATAGCTTTCAATCATTCATACATGTTCCACATAATCAAGCAAAGCAATAACATGCATTAACACATTAATACAGTATCAGAGCATGCAGGAGAGATAAGTTCCTACCTCCAGTCTTTTCTCCTCGATTTGCGTGCCAGCAACTCGGGCTTCACATTCGATCCTACAATGTCAAATGTACTATTTAGACACTTCCATAGTGTTTCTAGGGGTTATATGAGGCTATATTGAAAATTTACTAAAATACCCCCTGGGACCCGGCCCGGCCCGGCCCTGCCGTACCCGGTCCGGCTATACTTTTCTTGAAATTTTGACATGGGGTATTCTGACATATTTTCGCCCAAGGAATCCATTTCCAGACTCAGAATTATCAAATTCAATTTCAATTTACAATTTTACCCTTGGCAGCCCCACTTTAAGGGTTTCAGGGGCGTTTTCGTAATTATGCTTTTTCGGCCTTTTCCGAAAAAGTGACCAACTGTAACCCCACCTAATTTTCGCTCCTGAACTCAATGGAACCATCAAATCATTGAAAATATAACTCTATGACCCATTTATAGCCATAACCGAAATATACAAATACTCCGGGGAAAATTGGGGTTTTTTGGCTTCGGCTCCGTAAACGTGTTTCTTTCTACTCCTAACCACTTTATTAATCATTACATTGGGTTAGAACTACCATTTAGTATCAATTTGGGCAGCATAACACCTAGGCCAACCCATTTTCCAAATTTACAAACAAAGACAATCCGGTGAAATTTCACCGATTAAATCAACCACATCACCCGGAACAATCAAAGATTGAAGTTTCGAAGGTTACCTTAAGCTCCTTCTGGCTTATCCTTCTTATGGCTGAACCCTAGCCTCTTTAAACAATGAAATTCCTTGCTTCAAGACATTAATTCACATAGAGGAATAACTTAGGAGAAGGATTATACACATTAGGTACGAATTCACCGAAGAAATCGACCTACCTTGTGAGATTTCTCCTCTCTTTCTCTCTCTAAAAGCTCTCAATCTTTCTCTCTCTCTTGGCTTCTGGTTCAGCACGAAAATGAGATCTGAAGATGATGAGAAAATGTTTTAATTTCCATGCTGATATCATCTTTTATTTGGATGATGTCATAATTCCCATTTTCGGATTTTTTGGCAGATTTTCTGCCCAAACTTTGAAAAATCATAACTAATTCTAGAAACCTCAAAATGAGGTGATTCCAAAGCCAAATGAAAGATATTTAAGTCCTATTCATAGAAAAAATATTGATCATTACTAAAAATCACCACACAAGTCCAGAATTACATAAAACTCATCACTGCCCCAAAACAGAGTTCAGTTTCCATCCCAAATTTTGGACAGTCATATCTCCTAGTTCAAAAAACGAAATGGCACAAATTATATGTCCATTTTGAAGCTTGAGATGTGGTCTATAATACTAGAAAGTTTCAGAATTTATAGACACCATTTGGTCATTCAAAACGTTCACACAAACTGACTGCCCAGAATAGAGTTTCACTGGACAGAATTTCAGATTTTGCATCTTTGCTTCCATTGGTTCCATTTTCATACCATACATCATTCCCACATAAATTTTCACAAGGAATCCATTGGAAACACAAAATCAATCAAATTCACATCACATTGACATGTTTTCACAAAAATCTCAACATGTCAACACAATTCACATTCAATTCTTCCTTCTATTCTAAGTCAATTTGGATATTAATCCACAATTGAACTCAAATACAGGGTTTCGGCGCTGCTCACAACACACACGAATAACATTCGAGTGCCAAATCACATCATATTCTCCAAAAGGGTTATTTATCACTAACCACATCCACTTTTGAAGTCATTAATCCTTAATCACAATTTAGGATCTTGCTAAAATGGGGCTTAGCAATCCACTTCTCTCAGGCTTATTCTCTAACCTTGAGTCTCAAAATTAGGGGTATTACACTGCCAATGTTACTCGAGTGAGTACTCGAGTAACTAGGTAAAAGACTTCTAGTTGCTCTCGGCCTACAAACGATACTCGAGTATGTATTCTAGTCCCCTGCTTCAAGAAATATGTTGCTCTCGGCATTTTCAATCCTGCCAATGTTACTCGAGAAGCTACTCGAGTAACTCACCGTGGTAAGCAAAACCTGAAGGTAATACTCGAATAACATGATATGCTTTTATCACACTTCACTCGAGGTACTACTCAAGTATGCAGGTATTCAATTATTCTTTATCAAGTATTTTAATGAGATTACTCGAGTAGGTAATCGAGTAATCTGCAGACTTATTTACACAACACTTGAAGTATGTACCCGAGTAAGCTATGCAGAAAATTTATGTTTACTCGAATAAGTACTCGAGTAACAAGGTAAGAAAACTTGAAGTGCTCTCGGCCATGAAATCCTGCCAACATTATTGGAGTTAAGCATCGAGTAACTTAAAGTTTATTTGATACATTACTCGAGTTGCTACTCGAGTAACCTATGAAGAAAATTGTATCATACCCGAGTAAGTATCCAAGTAAACAGGTATTTCCAACGTTTGTAAATTTGTTTACTTCATGCACTACCCGAATAAAGTAATGTTCATTCATTAACTTGCTATCATTTCTCTCATGATGATACTCGAGTAAGTACTCTAGTAAACTTAATGAATACTCGAGTAACTACTCGAGTATGCAAGTTCATAAATTTGGAAATCATTCCAACATTCATTGATTTGTTTCCTATGTGATTAACACATCATTGTATTAGTATTCTTAGCATATCCACAAATAAACAATGAAGAAATCTTACCAAATAAGGAAAGTCAAATGCAACGTTCAAACGCTACCTACCGCCACCTACCGTAAACGGATATTTTTCAAATACTGGAAAAGTCAACAGTGGCTGCGCACACTCTAACGGGCATGAAGAAAAATGTTCCAACAATCATTACCAACACATCTATATATATGGGAACATCCAAAAAGAGAAATAACAAGAACACACACACGAACGTATTATCAAGTTCACTACTCTGTTTTACATATACTTGTAATTCTGTACTTCAGTGATTCTTATTCACTCTGTGAGAGAGATATTTCATTCAAACTCAATATTTGTTATTGAGGTAACTTAAGGTTGTGGAACCTTGAGTTGGGATTGGATTACAACTTGTAAGGGGGAGCGAGTGTCCAGGCGAAGTAACTTGCTTGTACTGAGGTGCCAAGAACCCACTGAATCTTGGAAGTTATAGTGAAACTCTCAGAGATACTCTGAGGACTGGATGTAGGTCAAAGTGGTTGTGGCCGAACCAGTATAACTCCCGATGTACACTTCAGTGATATTTCTCCTTACTATTTATTGCATTATATTCACCGTCAAGTTTTTATATTTGCAGCGAAAAAATTTAGTATCACCCAATTCACCCCCCCTCTTGGGTGAAACGCTTGCTCTAACATTTGGTATCAGAGCGTAGGTCTTCTTGTTAAGGTATAACAACCTAAGAAGGATCCAATAGCAAGCATGGGTGAAGGAATTCTTCTCGACGGAGCATCCATCACTAGACCTCCAGGTTTCAGTGGCGAACACTTTTCTTTTTGTGAAGCAAAGTTTAGACTATTCGTGATGGCTACTGAATATGGGCTATGGGATGTGATTGAGAGTGGAAACTATCAACCTACAAAGACTGTAGATTCTCAGAAAATTCCTAAGATGCCAGCGGAATATGATGAGAATGACAAGAAACTTATCACTATCAATAGCAAGGCAATTCTGACGTTACAAAGTGCTTTGAGTCAAAGTGAATACTTCATAATTTGTACACTTCCAACAGTAAAGGAAATATGGGAAGCTCTGGAAATAACTCATAAAAGAACTTCGGGAATAAAGGAGAATCGAATCAACACCTTGGTCAATGAATTCGATCTACTTCAAATGAAAACAGGTGAAGCAATATCTGAATTCGAACTTAGATATACTCATCTTGTTAATCAACTTGCAGCACTTGGGAAAGTTTATGATCAACATACCAAAGTACGAAAGATTTTGAATATTCTTTTTAAAGAGTGGGAGGCCAAAGTCACTGCGATAGAAGAAGTAAAAGGAGAATCAATGAGATCAGTTGCTTCTCTATTTGGAAGTCTTTCTGAATATAAAAGTAAACTAAAGTTCAAACGGGAACTAGATGACATTGGTGACAAGAAGAAGAGAGGCCTAGCACTAAAAGCAAAAGAAGAAAATTAGGATGACAATGAGGAGTTTGACGATGATGAAATGGGTCTAATCATAAAATGATTTAGAAAGTTCTACATGAAAGGTCAAGGATTCAAACACTTTCAGAAAGGAGGAACCAGCAATAAAGATCACATCATTTGCTACGAATGTGGAAAACTAGGACATATCAAATCAGAATGTCCAGAGCTAAACCAAAAGAGCAAAGAAAAGAGAAAAGGAAAATTTTTCAACAAAAAGAGGCCTTCGTATCTTCTATATGGGGTGATAGTTCCTCTGATGAAGAAAGTGATGAAGAAGAAGTAGCTAATATATGTCTTGTTGCTCAAGAAGAAACAGAAGAAGAGGTAAATGATTCTGATCCTACCTATGATGAATTACTCTCTGAATATAATACTTTACATTCTGAATTCATCAAAGTAGTTAAAGAATTAGTTGTTTTCAAAAAGAAAAACAAAGTTCATGAAATTGAACTTAAAGAAAGTTCAGAAAAGAATTGTGAAAATTGTTCCTCTTTGAAAAAGAAAAACACTGATCTCACAAAAAATCTTGAAAATTTTACCAAAGGAAGTGAGATGCTAAGTGTGATTTTAAAAGATCAACGATTTGTAAATTATCGATCTGGTATTGGATATGATCCAAAATCAGATAAAAGGAAAGGTAGAAAGAAAGTAGGAGGTAAGTCATATTTGAATTATTTCCAGCATTCTGTGCATACATCAAATCCTTTTGCATTTTGTAATTACTGTAATAGAAAAGGTCATTATACCTCTTCATGCATTCATAAGAAGAAAGGAAACATATGAACCTATAAATGGGTACCTAAAGGAACATATGTTTCGAAGATTTCCTGTACTAACCCAAAAGGACCCAAAAAGAAGTAGGTACCTAAGACTTAATTGCATTTAATTGTAGATATGTCTCAAAGCATCCAAAAACAACAAGTGGTACATAGACAGTGGATGCTCTAGACATATGACCGGTGATTTCGAAAGTTTTACCAAATTGCAACCTAAAGAAGGTGGAAAGGTAAAATTTGGAGGAAATCAAACCGGAAGGATAACAGGAATTAGTGAAATAAAAAATGACAAAGGCATACAAGTCAAAGACGTATACTATGTCGAAGGATTATGCCATAACTTGCTGAGTGTGAGTCAAAGTGCAGACAAAAACAACTGGGTAATATTTAACTCAGAGGAATGTCTAATTATCAACAAGAATGATTTACTACTTGATAAGAAGAATATCAAGGCTAAGCTCAGAGCAAAAAGGGAAGGTAATTGTTATACTCTAGATATTAGTAGAAATGAATCTGAAAATTGTTTTATGAGTAATGCCGATGAAAGTTGGCTATGGTATAAGAGATTGGCTCATGTCAATATGCATCAATTAGGCAAACTACTCAAAAAGGATTTAGTTCTTGGATTACCCAAAGTAAATTTCAAAAATGACTTGATTTGTGACGTATGTCAAAAGGGTAAACAAACTAAATCATCTTTCAAATTGAAAAATGAGATTTCAACAAATAGACCACTACAATTATTGCCAAGTTCAGAAATTTGGAAATCATTCCAACATTCATTGATTTGTTTCCTATGTGATTAATACTTCATTGTATTAGTATTCTTAGCATATCCACAGATAAACAATGAAGAAATCTTACCAAATAAGGAAAGTCAAATGCAACGTTCAAACGCTACCTACCGCCACCTACCGCAAACGGATATTTTTCAAATACTGGAAAAGTCAAAAGTGGCTGTGCACACTCTAACAGGCATGAAGAAAAATGTTCCAACAATCATTACCAACACATCTATATATATGGGAACATCCAAATAGAGAAATAACAAGAACACACACACGAACGTATTATTAAGTTCACTACTCTGTTTTACATATACATGTAATTCTGTACTTCAGTGATTCTTATTCACTCTGTGAGAGAGATATTTCATTCAAACTCAATATTTGTTATTGAGGTAACTTAAGGTTGTGGAACCTTGAGTTGGGATTGGATTACAACTTGTAAGGGGGAGCGAGTGTCCAGGCGAAGGAACTAGCTTGTTCTGAGGTGCCAAGAACCCACTAAATCTTGGAAGTTATAGTGAAACTCTCAGAGATACTCTGAGGACTGGACGTAAGTGGTTGTGGCCGAACCAGTATAACTCCCGGTGTACACTTCGGTGATATTTCTCCTTACTCTTTACTGCATTATATTCACTGACAAGTTTTTATATTTGCAGAAAAAAAATTTAGTATCACCCAATTCACCCCCCCTCTTGGGTGAAACGCTGGCTCTAACAATTTGCACATGAGAGCACATACATATGATTATGGCATTCATTTCACACCCCTAAGACCTAAACACAAACCACTTACATATTTTTTCCCTTGTAAACCCATTTGTGCCCTATATTATTGTTTCTCATCACTTCTATGAAGTTTTGAATAATTGTGCATGAGTACTTGAGTAGTTATACCTTCTTCTATGTCATTATGATGAAGTGGTCATGGCTATCCTGATGTGTAAAATGCTCTACTAGTTGCAAACTAGAAAGAAACTAAAACAAAGAGAGGAACGAATAAAAAATGAAGATGCTCTTAAGAGAAATTGAAAGAGCCAAATGAGAGAGCAGAAAAGGAAAAAAAAATAGATGAAAAAAATGAAAAAAAAAGAGTAAGCAAGAAAAAGGAAAAAAATTGTAAAGGCAGTATGAGTGGAAAATGAGAATTATAAGCTCATTATGGTTATATAAGAGAATTGAAATGAACTACATCAATTTTAGGACACATACTTGTTTAAATTGCATATTTTTCATTCATCCATTCCATTTTAGCCATACTAACATTACAACATTATTAAAGTCCTCTTGATGCATGGAATCTTATGATTGTGTGGTGGAGATTATAGAGCTTTGACAAGCCTATGATAGAGTATAGACTAGAAGAGTGGAGTAAAATGAAATACCCTATGGTAAGAGAGAGAGACAAACACTTAAACTTGAGAGTCTCCTAAATTTACTTTGCAATGGCTAGATCATATATAAAGCTAGGTTTATGCTAGGTGGTGGGATTATTTCCATAGAGAGTTAAACTTGAGACAATGAAAGTAAATACATACCTAAGAGCATGAATGAATTCATATGGTTAGATTTGCTAGAATAAGTATGAAGAATGGAAAATTCGAGTTTGCCCAGGAGTGCAAAGAACTATAAGTGTAAGGGAATTGATAAATTCCAATTTTAACATGCATCTTTATAACTAGCCAAAGAGATTTTAGTAGGAATATCATGCTTAAAATACATTATCATGACTAATTGCAAACTTGTGGATTTAAGAGTGGAAGGGGGTATAATTGCATATTCTATGATCTTTTCTTTAATGATTAAATTGATAAATAAATGGTATTACACTAGAAAGAACCGTTTTGTAGGGAACTATGGAGAATTCAGAGACATGAGGCTAAGCATAGGGTGAAAGGACTAAAGTGAAAAGCAAAGGAAGTTGCAGAGCCCAAATAGTAATCTAAAGAAGACCTGAATGTAAAGACTCGGAAGTTTTCTGGGTCGAGTATGAATAGATGCAACAGTCAAGAACTTACCGTTGATAATGAATAAAGTCTGGGAAGTGTGGGACAGCTGGAAAACAACATCTCTGGAGAGGGATTTAAGGAGAACACACATGTATCTGAGGGGACTTAGACAATCAGCTAGGAATTGGGGATCGAGAGCAGAGAGGCTTTGGAGAAGCAGAGAGGGAAGTAGTGATTGGAAGAGGAACAATGATGGAAATTATCTTCTCTAACAGATTTTGTGTTATTTGCAATAGCATGAGACTCTAGGTAGCAATGTTTACTTAGAGATGGAATCGAGTCTGAGTTCTGAATCTTTAACCAGGGAATTCTCGCATCATCTTTCAGTTCGTAGTTGCAATTTGGAGTGTGCAAGTTGTTCATTTCATATTGTAATAAAATGATTTGTATTTCTATTGAGCTGAATTGATATTGATAAGATTTTTATAGAATTAGTTGATCGATAGACTAAGTATAGATTGAGTTGAACTATACCTTATGATTCTTGTCTTATTAGTTGAGAATATTGATTGAGTTGGTTCATTATTCATAAACTCATTAGCAATTTCTGTATTGATACATTGTGTGGTTATCATTAGAAGGAATTAGTTGTCTATCTTCTTCTCCTATATATCCAAACAGTTTCATACTTGCGTTTGGAATTGCACAGTTGTGTGTTTTAAATTGTAAGATAGTCAGCGAGTTGTTGGCTTGAATTTGTTGGTTCGGTTACACTCCCTATCTCTAGTAAATAAGGAAAACTTGGAGCATCTCCAAGGGAACAAGTACAATAGAAGTACAGGAATTAAGACTTTCATTCACCACATCTTTTTTCATAAGATCTCATCTATCACTAGGAAGATTTAAGACACATGCAACATAATTCATTAATTTATTATAGCTTGCTGTGGCTAAAAGCTAGCAATTGATTGTGGCTCATAGTCTTGTTAGTATTCTTAACATATATCGGGCTCCTTGAAGAATATGACCTAGGCTAATTCATCATACTGCATTCAGCTCAGTAAATTTTGGTTAACCTTACGACAAGGTTAAATCACTAACCATTCATTAAACTTTCTACGTTAGCTATTTTTTTGGCTGTCAATTTGTTAAGTAACTTTTGAAAGTGACTTTCAATTTTCATAAGGAATCTAAAGTATTTAAGTACTTTGGTTATATTATGAAACTCCCACTACTAGAAAAAATGGTTTTAACGTCCCTTTTTTTGGCCTTTTAACGTCTGAAAATAGAGGGACGTCTATTTGTGGGTCGTGGAAAAAAATGTTAATAACGTCCGTAAATAGGGGACGTTAAATTTGGGGGGACTTTAGTCGTCCCCAATTTGGACAGGGGACATCTAAAGTCTGAGGTGCACTTTAGACATCCCCTGTAGGGACTGAGGACATCTAAAGTGACCTTTAGATGTCCGCAGGACAAACTGGGGACGTATAAAGGTCAATTTAGACGTCTCCATTTTGGATTGGGGACATCTAAAGCTCCACTTTAGACGTCCCCAATCCCTACAGGGGACGTCTAAAGTGTCGCCACCCACTCTACCACGTCCCTTTTTATTTAAGGACGTTGAAAGTTTTTTTTAAAATGGCCTTTTTATATATTGCACTGTCTGGAAAATGTAAACTGCAGAAATAAGATTCCAACAACAGAATAAAATAACATCAGTTCAGTAGAATGGAAACAACAACTTGAAATACAGTGATCAACCTAAGGCTCTACTACACGCAATAATTTTAAGGAGTAGAAAACTAATTAACTAACAAACCACGCAAACTACACAACAATCTATATCCAAGTCTGTTATTGCACTAAAAAGACTATATCCAAGTCCCCAGTTTGTACAATAACCAAGACTAAATCCAATCTATATCCAACAACAATAACGCTAATTATATGTACAATATATAGAACTACCACAAAAGTATGTCTTACACAAACTACTAAAGACTTTACTCTGGTATACGTTGAAGAAGTTGTCCAGCCAAAAAGTCTTTGATCATATTTATGTCTTCATATGAGTAGGCATCTTCATTGTCAAAAATCTGTAAATTAGAAAATAAGCTTAGATGAAATAATGAATCAAGTGAATGAATTGCCATTGAATTACAACACCAAGAATATTATCCTCTGAGAATGAAGAAGCGATTACTTGTTCAAAATCTATCGTAATGCCACTTTGAATGATGTTAAACATATAAAGTAAAACATAGTATCCACATTCCTATCCGTCAGGTTGTTGAGGGCACTATAAATCAAAAGCAAATGGTTAAAATCAATAAAGGCATATCTAAAATGACCGTCAATCAAAAGAACTTGATTTGAAACTACGTACCTTTAGAAACAACCATCTCGGTTCTTTGCCACCTTTACGATCGCGTGGCCAGCCAAGCGCTCAATACGTCGTGCATGCCCTATCATTAAAATGAAAATCAACATAAATTAGAATAATTCATTTAAGTCAAGAATCAAGAAGCAATGAAATACAAAAAAATAACTTACGTGTTGAAGACGCTTTTAGTTTCTTTGTCTAGTCTTCTACTTAAGGAATCAAACCAGTAAACAATGTGGGACCGAGGACAGAGAACACACAAACTCCAGTGATAACTATCACAACATATACAGATTAAAAAGACGTTAGATGGCAAGGCAATTATTTATTAAAAATCTCAAATACACAAAATTAAAATGCATACCCTTGAATAATCAGTGCTAGATAACAACGATAGTTGTTCTCTCCCACTGTGAAGCCCACATAGTGCGTCCTTTTTTTCGATGTATTCCCACTCCTTGTCGTATGTGCAGGAGACAAGAATCCATATAAATCAACACTTTGCGAGTCAATGTATATACGACGGAAGGAGCTATAATAGAATTAAAATGATGAATGTATTAGCTAGTTAAAATCAACTTAACTAAATGAAGGAAAAAATAGGAAATAAAAAACTTATAGGATTGCAAATTTGCCCCATCCAATATCTAGCTTCTCCAACTTAATGAACTGTTTAAGATCTTCTTTATCAATTGTGAAGTGATACTCTAATTCCTGGCCCACAATCCCTGTAGGCATATGCAAATCAATCTGGTGAATGCCTTTATAGATCTGCTGCAGTCATGCTAAAAAGGGTCATTTTCCTTCTTCATGCTCGTTCTTTTAGAATATAAAAAAATATATTGTTAGTAGGATTTCAACACATCTCAAGTAAAAGTGAGGTAGTTCCATACCATTGGAGGTGTTGGTGGTAATAAGCCATTAAGATGTACAGGCCAAAGGATGAAAGATCCTCTCGCCTGAGCTATCGTGGCAACCTCGTCATCAGGAATAGGGATGGCTGTACCTTCTTCCCCCTCTCGAACACACGTCACAGTCACCCTACGCAAATGCTGTGGAATTTGCTGATTATGGTGGGTAGTAGCTTCTGTGTAAATGAGATAGCATTAAAGAAAACACACAATCTTGTCATAATGCTTCGAACTTCATCTTTCATAATGCCTCTAATAGCTACTGGTAACAGTTGTTGTATCAACACATGATAATCATGGACTTCATTCCCACTAACTTCAATCGTTCATTGACACACACCTTCTCACATTCGAAGAATATCCTTGTGGTACCTTAATTTCATGCAAACACCCACACAACCTTCGTTTCTCCGCTTTTGATAGTGTATGCGTTGCTAGCTCCATGTATGCCCTCCTACCATCATCTCTTAGCTGTGGATGTAACCATTCTCTTATTCCCATATCAACAAGGTCTAGTCTCGCTCTAATCCCATCCTTGGTCTTCCCTAGAATGTACAAAAGCGTACTGACAAGGCTATCACAAATGTTTTTCTCAACGTGCATTACATCAATATCGTTTCCTGGTTGTTTTGGTCCAGAAATCATCATAGAAAGCATCACATACTTGCGTTTCATATAAAGCCAGGGAGGCAAGTTGTATATTACAAGGAGTACTAGCCACACACTGTGTGTGCTATTAAGAGTTCTATACAGATTGATGTCATCTGTACAAAGCCCAAGCCGAAGGTTTCTCGGCTCGCTACCAAATTCAGGGAACATTTCATCTATTTTCTTCCACTGTGGAGAGTCAGCTGGGTGCCAAAGATATTTTCCGTTAGATATTCTATCATCCGAATGCCATCTCAACTTCTTCGCTTATTTTGCAGTGCCAAACAAATGCTTAAAGCGCGGTATAATTGGAAGATACCACAGAACCTTTACAGATTGCCTTTTAGTTGTCACATCGCCACAACCACCATCTTTCCTCACTTTGTATCGTGCAATTTGACATTTAGGGCACTCACTCAGACCTTCATACTCCTTTCTGTATAGTATGCAGTCATTAGGGCAAGCGTATATCTTTTTATACTCCATACCCATCGTAGATAGGATTTTCTTGGCCTTATACATACAATTTGGAAGTACATTATCATCTGGAAACATATCACATAACAGTTCAAGCAGTAATGTGAAACTACTATCATTCCACCCACAAGTTGCTTTTAAGTTCACCAAATGTAATGTTCCTGTCAGCCGTGTGTATTTACTCCCTGGGTACAACGGTGTCTCTGTATCACTCCACAGGCTATCATATTCATGCGACTGCGCAAAGGATTCTACCTCAACATCATGAATCATTCTCTCCATTCTATCTTCATCTATGACATCCATAGCTTCCTTCTTGTGCGATGGACAATCAGTTACTTCCTCACCATGCCATATCCACCTTGTGTATTGAAGATTTATTCCATCACAAAGTAGGTGATCCATTATAACTTCAACATCCTGTCTTCTCTCATTTAAACAATTGACATAAGGACAAAAATACATCCCATTTCTAGCTGGAGCGTTCCTTCTAGCATATTCAATAAACTCTTCAACCCTATTCTCATATTCTTCACTTGTTCTCAAAGCATTCATCCAACTATGATCCATTTTATTATCACCTACGTCATTCCCATTTACACTCAATTTAAGAATAATTGTTAATACTAGGAATGCCATTTACTATTTTGTTTTTCAAAATTTTGGCAACATTTCCCCTTAAAAGTGAGACATCCCAAAATCAAAATAACAAACCATCTCAGCTTAATTTAAATGAAACAAAACTTTAGCTTCTACCACCAAGCACAAACATTGAAAGTGATGTTAATAGGAATTTCAGATTTCACAATATTCAGTAATCAGACGATCAAGAACATAGAAAAATTTGAGTCACAGCAGATCAAATCCACAAGGTAAATGCAGTTATACCAATAAATCTGAAGAAAAAGATAAGAGGTTCAAATTTGGAAAATTTCTGGCAGACAAACAATATTGCTTAAGGTGAAAATCTAGATAGGAAGCAATAATAGTTTACCGACTGAAATTATGTAGAAGACAAAGTAGGTATGTTCTATAAAAGGATCCTTTTATTTATAGGGTGCAAAATGCACGCACTACAAAAAAAAACATTGAATATCCCGACAAAATTTGTCATGAAATTTGCCACGGAATTCAACTTATTCGACGGAAATGGATTTTCGACGGAATTTTCTACAGAATATGTTTCATCGCAAAAAGGTGCATTACAGATGAATTTGCAACAAAATTTCAATTTTTTTATAAAAAATTACAAATTCCATGTGTCAACCTCATAGTGCGCCATGTGTCATCTCCACTCGTTGCCACGTGTTGGCTCCTCATGCTGCAATGCGTTGGCATCTCATAATTCCTAAAAATACTTCTCCTCCCATTCGAACCCACGACCTCATGGTGCCGACACCTTCATGCGTGAGCATTTGCCAGTTACGCTGAAATGAACCTAGGTTAAATTATTATATATTGTTATATATATAATATTATCATACACACACACACATATAATTAATTAATTAATTAGATTTATACATATAGATATGATAATTAATTATTAACTATATATAATATTATTAAAAGTAATGGTAAATTAAATAAAAATGTGAAAACGTATTTATATATTTAATTAACCAATTTTTTAATTAAAATTACTTAATAAATAATAATTTAATATTATAAATATTATTTTTAATATAAAATGATAAATATAGTATTAATAATATATAATTAAATATTAAATAAAATAATAACTAATATAATAATATCATTAATATTATTTTAGTAGAAAAATTTAAATATAATATTAATAAATAATAATATAATTGTAATAATTAAGATTAAATAGAATTATTTAGTAATTAATATTTTAATATTATAAATATTATTTTAAAAATAAAATTCATAAATTTTAATTTTTGACGTGAAATTTTTTCGTCTCAAATTCCAAGCTAAATTAACCACGGAAAAATTCCGTCGAAAGTTCGCTCAGAAAAATTTTTGACAGAATTTCCAACGGATTTCTGACAGAATTTGCCACAGAAAAAATTCCATGACAAATTCTATCAAAAATTGAGTGCTTTTTTTGTAGTGACAAACCATTCGTATATTAATTTGCGTTGAGGTATTATTCACTAACTTCAACTCAACTCTTGAATTAAGGGAAACTTATGTAATTGTATAATTCTACAAATGCATGAGAATAATGTATATAGTCAGTTGTACTATATACTTTCGACTCTAATAACATTTTTTTAATGTGAAGATGGAAAATTATCGATAAGGAACGCAACTATAGTATGGAAGGTCAAGAAAATGTGCAAAATATGTGACTAATAACGTTCAAGGGAGCATATGTATTTTTAATATTCATAAACTGTCTGCCTTCACCCCATCTTCAATATAAACACTTCCATCTTTATAGCTCACGCCAGACTTCATATATTCCCGTCCGTCATTAATATTTCCATCTATCATATTAATATATTTGCATCCATTTTACTTCATAGATTAGTATATAATTCTTGTTGGCGTCACCACTTCACACAGTACAGATTGTTAATCGTAGCACCTGGTGAAACATAATAAACAACTAGTTCAAGTCATGTCAAAGACGCTGTTCTTGGGAGATATTCCACAACCCCCTAATAGATTAGGAAGTGGCACTCCCTAGGATAAAATGAACCTTTCCTGCAGAAAATAGGATGACAGAACTACAGAAAGATATCAGTGTAACTCAGACAACAATATATAATTTTGTAAGACATATTATAAAACATATGCCATCTACATTAAAAAATTCAATATTTACAGTAGTCATGTATATTTATACTATTATAAATATACACTCGCAAATCATAAAATTTAAACACATTTATCTCTACTCTAGATAAATGATTAAATTTCGATGCCACACGAATAATTCACAAATTTGCTTTCTGCAGCAAATAACAAAACCTCCATATAATTAATTTCAAACCACAACATCGCTTTATCAAATGAGGCTAGAAACAATTTACAACTTTAAAAATTTATAAGGTACCAACATATTATGCACCCCCACACTTTCAAATATCTCAAAAATATTTTCACACCTTACAAATAATAATTCTAATTTAATTAGAATCTCGTTATATATCCCCTTTCATTATAATTAAATTAGAATATTCCTCAGATCTTCAAATTTTGTCACTCTAATATCCAAAGTTTGTATCCCCAAACTATCAAGCACCACATATGCATTGTATAGAAAATGGTTTACCCATATACTAAACAATCTTTAGAAAATGAGTTTATAAATGTGAGTAAAAGAGTTCATTCACACCTGCACCACGTCAACCAATTAATAGTAGCTTACCACATCTTACCAATAATAATTCTAATTTAATTTACACATCTTACCAATAATAATTAGAATCTTACTACCATATATCCCCTTTCATTCTAGTTATTTAGAATATCCTCCAATATTATCATTGTAATTTCACAAAAATATTACAATGACTATTTGCATGTCAATATGCAAACCATACCATCACCATGATTATAAATCAATGCATACACCGAATACATGTAACCCCAAAGGTGGATTCATCATGCCATATGGAGCAATATTGATCCACCGAAGTCATATCTCTCATTCCGATCAAAAAAAAAAAAAAATTCATATCTCTCATATATATTCCTTCCATAAACAACTTAAATTGAAAACCATTGGCCTATACATGTATGAACTAACATATGATAACAACATTTACAATATAATATCCATAATATTATATTATTGCAAAACTAAATTTAAAGCCTAGATGGAGCCAAAGTTAAATGTGACTCACACACATATAATGTCACACGGGAATAGCAAATTAATACATTTAATATTAAAAACTCATAAACCCAAGGGACATTACCATTGGCACATTAACAAATAAGATGCTTTAAGAAGGGATAACATTTATTTTCTTCATGAATGATCATCAATCTCTCATTAATAATCATTGACCGTTGATCCTCCTTATCATAAAATTACCTTCGCCATAAATTATTTCAGGGAGGTTAAAAAAAAATTAAGCCAATTAATATTCTCATCTATCACATCCTTCAACGTAAATGATTTAATTCACCAAAGGAATACTCATTATTACCAAAAACAAGAAAACCTCCAACATTAGCTTTCAGAATTTCCAACAAGACAATTTTACCAATTCAACATATAATCACATCCTTGACCCAATGGCAAATATACTAAACTAATGACCACAGGGAAAAAGCAATTAACTTTTACCTATTAATGTAGTCAAAAGATCAAATCTAAAATTGAACCACAAATAAGCATTCATATCATTGATACATATTATAGCAAGCCGATTAACTCCACCATTAAGCCGATTAGCTGAAAAGAGGAATATTCTAAAGCTCCACATAAAAGGAAAATGAAATATAACACACATTCTAAACTCATAAAGCTCAATGACATGCCATCAATGTAATGGAGATCCTATGGAGGCCATAAACCCAAAAAACCAACGGGAAGCCAAATCTTAATTTATGTTTAATGCCGAATAAACACCTTCACACATCTGATATGATCATGGATTTAAACATAATAGACTAATTTCAATTCATACACGCCGCATAATAAACTATAATCTTTTGACCAAGATTATCATCAATGGATAAAACTCGCCAACGTTTTTCAACTTACTAAATTGTTTGAAATACCTTTTTGCCCCCTCGACTCCAAGAGCCTTTCTTTGTTGATGATTGCTTGTGTTCTCACCAAAAACCATTTCACCTAGATTGTGAAGGAAAGCAAAACTCCAACCTTTTTATAAAAGTATCCTGCACTCACAGTAAGTTGTTTCTTCCTTTCTTGAAGACAAATATGGTTAGTTAGCATGTCTTAAGGGGAAATAAGATTTCTACTTGTTATTATTCAAAATCAGATATATGCGCGTGGTTATAGAGAGAGCTTTAGATTTGAAGATCAATATAATTGAGAAGCTGATAAATCAATACTAATGCATAGAGATGAGGATCAGCCTGTTTTAGCCAACTTCTCTATTTAGAAGTCTCATAAAATATCCTATCTGTCATGAAATAGAAAGAGAGACCGAATTCATGGGTCTATTAAGCCAGAAGAAAAATATCTTATCATGTTTCCTTTGCAACCAACTAACGAAATTAGAGAACACTTATCTTTATGTGCTCCCAAAATATCAGTAGGTAATATCTCCTAATATTGTTGGCGTCACCACTTCACACCGTACAGATTGTTAACCGTAGCACCTGGTGAAACACAATAAACAACTAGTTTGAGTCATGTCCAAGGACGCTGTCCTTAGGAGATATTCCACAACCCCCTAGTAGATCAAGAAACGGCACTCTCTAGAATAAAATGAACCCTTCCTGCAAAAAATAGGGTGATAGAACTGTAAAAAGATATCAGTGCAACTCAAAAGAAGGGAGAGAGGAGAGGAGCTCGGGAACCTCCGTGTCTACTAACCATGCACAAAACATTTTTTTTTATAGGCAGAAACATGTGACCGTTGGGGAGTTATAATGACCATTAACAACAGTTTAATGACAATTAAAACGACAATTACAAAACAAGTGTTAATGACAATTTAATATAATAAAACCTTTTAAACGTCATTAAAACTGGTCAATTAAAATTCCAACGGTCATCTCGAACAGTCAATTCAAAAACTCCTCTTATCATCCTTTTTACTAATTCAAGCTCATTTTTAACGGTATACTAAGGCGTTCTCAATCTTAAGTTATATGAGGCTTCTTCCTTTGACACACTCACACACAATATTTAACAATTCTATCATGATTCTTTTCCAATTTCATATGGCATTTCCAGAGTAACCATGGAGTGTGGCTATGAGGGTCACGATTAGGGAAACTAAACTATTTCAAACTGTTACTCTTGGGTACGTTTGCCATTCATTATTAACAGTTGGTTCTTTGCTTGACTCTCTCTCTCTCTCTCTCTCTCGTTTGTTCAATTATGCTTTGATTGGGAAGAAAGGAATCAAATGACTTAGGTACAGCTAAAGTGGAAACGATTTTTTCTCCTTTTTTTGGGCCCATTGAAGCTCACTCTGAGTCTGAACGCTATGCTGACAATGATGCAGGTATAGCTGATGTTACCGCGCATATAACGCAACAGTTTCCCGTTCCTGGAGTAAACTGCCCTTATGCTTTTATGCACAAAGTCGTTAAGAGTTTGATTGATGATAAGCTTTATTTCTAAGCAGAATTAATTTTTAAAAAAAATATCTGATTATCTACATCTTTTTGAGCTCCACAAAAGTGAAGTTCTTTTCGTTTGACTAGTTATTGCTTTAGAGAGGATTTTTTTTTTTTTTTCAGCTGCAAGAGAATGCTTTCATATTTTGTGATTTTTCATTTATTAAAAATTGCAGAAATTATGAAGATGCATATTCGGCATTTTCACTCTTACTTAATTCCTAGGTTTTCACCTTGCATTTTAATTCTTATCACATATGCATGGAGTGACTTCAGCAGTGATTTCTTCGACTAAATTGAGGTATCATTGATGATTTTTTTTTTTTTCTTCTGTTAAATATTTTCAGCCCATTTTAATTTGAATTTTAAATATTTTTAATGTTAATGTTAATTTCTCCTTGGTCAGCTGTACCGGTGCATTATCAAGTTACTTTAGCTTATTTTTAACTGGTAAATGGGGTACCAGTGAGTATGATTGGTTTGTTACACCACCTCTGTAATGTATGTATGATCTTAAAGAAGTAACCATGGCTAGGATCAGCCTTGCTTGGAGAACAACAAATCCAGATTTGTTTCATACATGTTAGTTGTAGCTTTATTTAGTAGTCAAATGTCAATACTAGCACTGCTATGAGGTTGCTATAGGCTTTTAGTAGCTTTTGTATAGGCATTTCAATTGTTGGTGTTCATTGAGTGGGTTGCCTGCAAAACAAAGATCGAGACAGGAAGAGCGTAGCTAATATTAGTCGTTGGTCAGAAAGATGGAGGCATTGTAATATTTACAAGACATTTAAATAAATAGGGAGATTATCATTCCCAAGCTGGACAATGCCGACTTACTTGGAAAGGGAGATCACAACCTTACTTGGGAGCACAAGCTAGTTTTTTACCCAAAAAAAAAAAAACCCGTGACTTATTAATACTAGTCTTTTAACCATCAGTAAAATGGATACCAATTTTATGAGTAATGGAAATATTCAAATTGCAATTTTCTGATAGAAACTAGGGGTGAGCATGGTGCCCAGTAGCCCGGTACGCCCACCCTGGCCCTGCAAAAAATTACCCAGCCCAACCCTAAAAAAGTGGCCCGAAAAAATTTTGGGCAGCTTTGGGCGGGCTAATAACCGGGCAGGGCTGGGCATCGGGCAGGGGGTGCTGCCCTGCCCATTTGGCCCTGCCCTGAAAATTATTTTCATTTATTTAAAATATAAAATTTCATATCAATTAAATATTATTTCATATATATATTTTTATTTAAAATATATATTGTCTATTGTATAATATTCTTCTGATCCTCTCTTTTTTTCCCCAACCACTAAACACTATTTACAAGTAGATTTCTTCCTTTCTTCTTTACTTTGTGCTGTATTAAATTATATTTGCTTTTATTTTCTTTCTAGATGCTTCATCATTTGATCAACTTTTGGGACATTGAATTGATGCAAACTACTTTGACTTCACGGCTTTAATTACAATCATTTTGTTTTCTTATTTATAATGGATTATGGATGTTGTTTAATTTTTAAAGTATGGATATTTGTTAAGACATATGGTGTTTTTTAAATTTTAAGACTTAAGTTGTAGACTTATTTTGAAATATCCCAAGATGTGAAATCATCGAATGTATTTGAAATTTATATTACTTAGGGCGAAGTTAAGACATATATGGTATTAGTAACTACAGGAATGTTTATGAAATTCATAAGGAATTATTTTTTTCATAAGTGGACAAGATAAGGCGTTATCACTTGGGCAGGGAAACCCACCCAGCCCAGCCCACCCTTGCCCAGCCCAAAATGGTTAGGGCTTTTAGCGGGCAGGGCAGGGCCGGGCATCGGGCTGCAAAATGCAGCCCGTTCATCCTTTGGGCAGGGCATCGGGCAGGGGTCTCGCCCTGCCCAACCCGGCCCATGCCCACCCCTAATAGAAACTATAGAGGAAACAAACCTAAAAAAACTATACCATCCTACCCCTCAGGGTATGCCAAGCCCCTTTTACAGCACCGATAGGAGCACTTGCGAATGATTCAAGTCGCAATTACGAGAATTCATGAAATCTAACATTTGACAGAAAATGACCAAGGAAAAATAAGGGAAAATTCATTTGAGTGAGTTAAGCAATCAACAGTCAAAGAATGAGGAAGAAAAGGATGGAAAAGAAGGGCAAAGAGAGGGAGGAAGAGGTGTAATGGAGATACCTCACTATGGGTGACAATAGAGCTCCTTTTCTGCATTGCCGAAGGGATTGGAATTTCAACAGAAAAGTGGGGAACCGGTTTCTTTGGATGAGCAAGAAAAGCTCGACCCATCTAGACCGTCTAGATGAGATCTAGACAATCCAGATTTAACTTTTTTTTACTTGTGATTTTAAAATGAAAAAATCATTTTTTTGAAAAAATATTAATTAAAAGATTATTTTTATTTTAGATTTTTTACCTATTAAAATAATTGTTTAAAAAAAATAAAAAGTAAAAAAAAATTAAATCTTGACTGTCCAGATCTCATATGGACAGTCTAGATTGGCCCGAGCTCTCAATGAACAGAGAAACTAGTTCCCCACTTTTCTGTTGAAATTCCAATCCCTTCGGCAACGCAGAAAAGGAGCTCTGTCATCACCCACAGTGAGATATCTCCATTACACCTCTTCCTCCCTCTCTTTGCCCTTCTCTTCCATCCTTTGGATGAGTAGGGAAGCTAGTTCCAAGTTGATATGCAATTTTACAAGCATCCTTGCGTGTTTCGTTCTGATCCCTTGGATGAATTAGACGGTTAGGATTTATAAATTATGAGGAAGTGGTTGCTGAGAGTATTTGCTCCCAAGGACCAGAGTAATGCCTTTATTCGCAAGTTCATAAAGTGTCCAATAAGAAATACATTATTTAAAGATTAAAGTAAAACTTTGTAACACAAAATTTTAATATTAAAATTTAATTAAATTATAAAGATATATTAAAAAAAAGGCATTATAGTCTATTTGTCAAAAAAATAAAAAGGAAAAAGATAGATGAATACCACTTGAACTAAGAAAGTTCTAAAAAATTTATTAACACATGAAAATGACAAAAATGTGATATGAAAGGAATATGGGATTTTGACATTTGTGTGTTTTTATCGAAAGCCCCCTCAAAATTTTTTCATAATAAAAAAAGGATAGAACCAACACTTTTTAAGAAGAAGAAGGAGTCTTTACCAAAAAAAGAAACAAGAAAACAAGTAGATGTTGAATTGTTTGCTTATGAGTATATCCACATTCTTTTTATCCAAACTTCTTGTTTCCCTTCCTGGATTTTCTTTTCTTTATTTTTTTTTTTTTGGTCAAATCCCTCAATTTTGTTATTACCTAACTTTTTCACTTAAGAGTATATCCACATTCTTTATATAGAAATGGAGCCAGAAACTCAGAAAAGACTTGTTCACTCTTTTTCATATTTCAATTGAATTGTCATTTCTCCACAAACATAATAACAAGTCAATCAATCATTTACCCACCACAGCTCATTCCTGTAAAAATAACAAAATTTTGGGATTTCTTTAGTGATTGGCCACCTTAGTGGCAACATCGGCTTTCGGGCGGAGACATTGACAAAAGCTGCAGAGGGGGGAGAACTTGGATTTTGGAGGAGAAGGAAAATCACGAGAGCTGAAAAATGTTTATATTATGTGAGGGCTATTTTGATAAAAACACACAAATTTCAAAATCTCAAATTCTTTCCATCATTTCCGTATGTCAACAAATATTTTAGGATTTTTCAAATTTAAGTGATATTTAACTGTTATTCTCTCAAAATAAAAAATAATAAAATAGTATCAAGTTGGTTGATTTTCCAAAAAGAAAAAAGGGTGCAAGAAGAAGAAGCCTACGCCTTTATCCACAAGTTCAGCAATTACGCGACGTGAATGAACGGCAATGGCTTCAGCAGCTTCATCTTCATCGTTTTTCTCTGCCCTCACTCGTTCGCATATTCCTCCATGGGGTAACAGAATCAAAACAACGAGGTCCAATTTTCTGAGGATCCTCATTCGCTCTTGTCTCGATGACAGTTCCTCTCTATCTCAAGCAGCTCAATATACTGTATGATTTTCATTTAGACAATAACTCCCAAAATCTCTGTACAAACGGTGTTTTTCTTAGCATTTGCAGTAACAGAAGCGAAGAATGGATCGCATTTTATTTTGCGCAATGTGTTCCCCTTGCTGGTTAAAGCACTATTTGATGAAAGTTGTTTTTGTTATGGATCAGATTCCCTGTTTGTCGGTTAAATCTTCTACGGTTGATCAACTTATATTTAACTAAATAGCGAAGTATTGAAATGCAATTGACCTCTTCCTATTCTTCTCTTTAACTGCTCTGCTCGTTTCTATGAATTGATTAGTCATATATTTTTCATTGATAGGTGAATACATACGTAAAAAGTGGCATGGTTGTAGGATTGGGGTCTGGTCAGGCTTCTGGTATAGCCATTAGGCATTTGGGCCAGCAACTTCGTACTGGTGCTTTAAAGGATATAGTAGGGATCCCTATGTGAGTTTTACACCCTTGTATAACTAATATGCACTTAATATACAACATATTTATCTAATTTAATTTGATTAGATTAAGAAAGTTGGTTAAGTTAGTTAATATGATATGTATTTTTTAAAATGCCTTAGTTATCTTCCTTAATTCTCTTATCCTCTCTCATCCTTGATTATTGTTGAAGGAGGAGTATCAATAGAGGTAAATTAGGAAAGGATTGACAAATATGAAAACTATGTCTTATATTTAGAATTAAGATCAACTCCTTAAATATGTTTTATATTAAGTACAGGAGGAGTATATTTTAATTTCATTTATATGCCAATTTCAACTTTGGGTTTCTTGGTCTTTTTCACACTTCTTTCCTTTGAATTCTTATTCTCCCGTCCTGTCCCCTCCTCTCCCACCAAACACACCCTTACATAAAGCTCATAGCAAGTTTAGATCACTATTGCTCTGTTATGCAAACCTACTTCCAATTAGTAACTTAACTTGTAACTTCCACCGGATAAGAGAGATGCTTTACTCTGTGCAGGTCTGTCACAAGTGCAAGTGAGGGAGCAAAGGCAGGAATTCCACTGGATAACTACCAAGAGGGTTCTCATGTGTGCACAAATGACAATCATTTTATACATTTTCCAGTTTTGCTTGACGAGTATTTTGTTTAATAAGGCTCTTTAACATATGCTAGAAATTTTAGAATGACTCGTTGACTTGTAAACATTCCTTTGTGAAGCCTTTGCCAAAATAGAAGTGTCCAAGTTAAATGCATTTCTTGAAACCTCTTCTGAAACAACAGATGTTAAGTCAAGGAAAAAAATTAGATTAATACTATATTATAGTGTTGATGGCCTAAAAGGTTAAGTGCATTAGAAATTTTTTGCTATGCTATGCTGAAAACTCAGTATTGATTCATGCATACTTTCTCTGTTGCAGATTGATTTTGCATTTGATGATGCTGATGTTATTGAAGAAGGATCACTTTTTGCTGTCATTGGACGCCAGAAATTGCATGGTGAGGAATCCATACTAGAAAAGAAGGTGGGTTTCTGTAACTTACATTATTTTCCTTAGTGTTCTTTTTGACTTTGTCTAGATGAATGTTCATCTTTGACAATTGAAGTTTTGATTTTTATCCCTTTGCTTGCAGTCCATACTAAATGCTGCCGGTAAAGTTGTATTTATTGTTGAAGAAAACCAGTACAAAGGTGGTCTGGAAGGTTCTATTCCCGTTTTAGTTCAGTCTGTAAGTGGATATGCAAATTGTTGGGTAGATACTTTTTTCTTGTGTATACTTTACTAATCGACTTTCATCTTTTCCTAGTTAAACTGGTTGGAAACTGCTGAAGAGATTGATGATATGTTTTTGGGCGATGCTGAGGTTTGCTATACATGCAAACATTTAATAAGTTTGGTCCCATACACATAACGGGAAGTGTTATTGATTTTTCTGTGATCTGGATATTTGGAATGTTAGGTCTTATTTCTAGCTTTTCTGACTTTATAAAAGATTGTGGACTTGAAAATCGCGACACATTGTTTTTAAGGAATCCGTTTGCTTCTATTTATATGATTTATTACTTAGTTTCATGAAACACCATGTAGTTACAGAAGTTATACGATATGACATAAAAATGAACAAAACCCCCTACTTGTGCTAGTTGATGATTTATTCAACTTCCCGTGTGAAGAAACACTTTGTCTAATGCATAGCTATAGTCTATTTGATTATGATGTATCTCCACATAAGAAGTTGTAAAGCTTATTCAGTGGTGATTGGTTACAGTACTGCATGTCCTGATTGTATTCATGGTTTATCACTGTAAACAAAGGTCTGGAGAAGACCATCTATTGGGCAAGCAGGGCCCTTAGGAGGTGACTTCCCACTAGTCACCAAAGAAGGACATAATTTGCTTGATGTTATCTTTACATCTCCAATTGAAAGCCTCGGTAAATTCTTAGCCATGATGACTGTTTCAAACTCCATTTCTCAGTTTTCTCTGTTGTCCATTGTTTTCATCTCAATTTCTATTTGCAGCTAAAGTGGCAGAAAACCTGGATACAATTAAAGGTGTTGCAGGGCATGGAGTCCTTTCAAAATTTCCGTTAGTTTTCTTTCACCTCCTATACTCTTTAAGATTTTCTAACTTATGCACATTTTTGTGTTTTTTCCTGGAACTTCACTTCCAATCATCCAGAAACACCAGATGAAACTTTTCTTAAGTCGTTTATCCTGATTATAGCCTTTCCCTGAGCTTCTTGTGACTGACACAATTATGGTGTGATGAGCCTTTGTTAATTTTACATGAGTCTGAATTATTTGCAGTAAATGATTAAATTGGTATAAAGTTTAACATTTTATAGTGGTGCTCATGTGGTTGTCTTACAGTAAAATGTTATAGTTCAGTTGAAAAGTGTCGTGGTTATTTTGCTATAGCATCAGTTTTCTTCTAGCCATAATAACTGATATAAGTGCTAATATAATTATAGTAATACTAGACAAAATATTAAAACGCTGACATTCTACAATGACTTAGATGATAAATTAAGGAAAAAAAGTCTAGCCATGTAATTCTCCAAATAGCCTTGTTAGTGTAGAACCTATAGGAAACTCACATGGATCTTCTTGAAAATGTTAAAAATGTCACCATTATTAATCAATGCGAAAGGGGTCTATGATAATGACTTGCTAAAGCCCTATTAACAATGATCCAAGTAGGGAGCAGAGCATTATCAGAATATCTAATAGAGATTATAGTCTCTGTTGAAATGAATGGTTGAATTATTTGCTTAACTTGCATCATAACTATTGAAAGTAAGTAGCTTGAGCTTCCGCCTTCTTATCGCTTTTCAAGATGCATGCTATGAATATTATTTGTTCCAAATTTCAGGAATCATTCTAGTGGAGACTAAGGACATATGAGATGCCTACATCTTACATAAGTAGTATAAGATGATGTATCGGGTACTTGGGTAAATTAGTAGTACGGGATGCTTTAGTCCGGCATTGAGTAGGGTGGGATGCAGTTTAGCTATCCTATATCAATTGTTAGTTTTTAATGGATGGTTTCTCAATTGTTAGCTTTTAATGGATGGTTTCTCACCATATTTGAGTGTCCATCAAACTGAAATTGTGAGAGGATTAGAAGTCTCCGGCCTAGTATAATTTATTGGAAATTTTCCTTTTTTATAGTGCACCTTTGACCGGATTAGCCAAGGTTTTAAAAACCTGATCAGCCAATTCAACTTATTGAACCAAGAACTGGTCCTCAATCTAGTCCGGTAAACAATCATAATCGATCACAACCCAGCCATTGACCCTTGAATCAATGTCATGACGGGTTCAATGACCTGTCCTGTTTTTAAGACCTTGGGATTAACTCACTCAATGGAAAATAGAAGAATTATTCTTGCCGTCCTTAATATAAGGCATATTTACTTAATTTAATTAGATTAAATAATTTAGTTAAGTTAATTAATATAACATGTATTTTCTAAAACACCTTAATCACCTTTCTTAATTCCTTCATCTCTCTTCTCCTTGTTTTTTGTTGAGGAGCATCAATAGGGATGAATTAGGAAAATATTGACAAATATAAAAACTAATATTTATATTTAGGACCAAGATCAACTCCTCAAATATGTCTTATATTAAGAACCAAAGAGAGTATAATTTTTCTAATGATGTAATGATCCTTTGCTACATGGTTATTGTGCTTAGAAATTTATTTAAAATTTGAACTTAACATCTATAAGAATCATCATCCTTGTATTATTCAGGATATATATATACAACTCATAAAATTTAAAATTTATTCAATATATTTCAAATTAATTCTTAAATGTTTGGGGGAAAAAAAAACTAATACTAAACAGCTCCTTATTGTGTAATGCATAATTGCCTCCCAGAATGGACTCAATGTTGTGGACAAATTGACAGAAAAGATAGTGGGATAAGAATTTGAATCACATACAGAGTGCTACATGAATTAAAAGCGAGAGATAAAGTTGAAGAGGTGGGTCCTTTTTTTGTTAGATTCACTTTTAGAAGTGGGATCACCATTCCCCCTCAATTTTCTGTTTTCACTTTTGCCTAAACGTGACTTTAGATAATCAAGTGAGCTATTGGGTTAGCTATCATATCATATTATGTCCATAGGCCCTTTTCTGCCTTATTTGTTTCTTGTCTACCTCTGGTATAGTTAATAGGAATTTGACCCATATTTTACTTACAGGCTTGTTTCAAATTCCATTGCTACTGGGAGAACCTTGTTAGAAATAATATGAAAAAAGAACAAAGAAAAGGAAAAAAGGTGTTAGCATTAGAAGGGAAGAAGAGAGTAAAAACAACAAAATTAATTCACTCGACCCCATTACAACCATCAAACACCTACTTATAAACCTAATACTATAAACCTAATATCCATATTCCCAAACTACCAACTGCCATCTATCCCTATTAGCACCAAGTTTATTAAACCCGGACCACTGAACCAGCAGGGGTATTGGGTCAAAGGTCAATGGGTCGGACCGGGGTCAAACCGGAGCTAACCTGGGACTAAACTGGTGAGAAAGTGAAGATTTCAGGCTTATTAATATAAAATTACATAGAAATTTAAAAAAAAAAATTGATTTTTTTTTTGTAAAAAAGTGAACTGGTTTGCTTCCCAGACTGAACCAGTTTATCGACCATTTCGTCGGTTTCCGATCCAAACTAGCCGGTTCGGTCCGGGTTTAATAATCATGATTATCGCATAACAATATACTCCCCCAACAAAAGATCCTTGTCCTCAAGGATCAGTAAAATGAAAAAAACAAAAGGTAAAGAATATTGATATTTTTTTCCTAGGCCAAAAATTACTAAACCCAAGCCTGCTGCAATGGGCATTTTTGTTCCAGATGCCTAATGTCTTGTACCCTATGAGCCCGTGCAACTCCCATTGTTGAATATTCATGAACTTTAAGCCCCACATAAACCCTTCAAGAGCTTTTGGACTAATGTATGCAGGAAGAGCCCAGTTGTCGTGGGGTTCGGTTTACTGCCATGTGAAGCATCCATATTGCACATTGCAAGCATTATAGAAACCCTTAAGGCCCGTTTGGTTAGATTGCATTGCACACATGCGATGGTAATATTGATTGCATTACTATTGGTGGCCTGTTTGATTGAGCTTATTAATGGTAATATAGATAACAATTGTAAAACAGATTGCATATTTTTTGGTAATCTCCATTCATAGGGTTGCAGGCTTGTAATCGTTGATGAAATATCAATTTTAACCCTACTAATATAATAAAAAGACAAGATTTGCCCTCACTAAACAAATAATTAAAAACAGGGTATCATCATTATTTTCTTCTCAAAAGCCCTAATGTCGACACTTGAGAGTAGAAGGTCGAAAGCAATAGAAGACGAGAGGCAGGTGGTGGTTCACGGCGAAAACAAACACCGACTTTACTGTGGCCAACGAGGTAAGTTTTGGTTTAACCGATTAATTGTTGTGATTCAATATTCCTCTCATTCCAATCGGCTTCGCGTGCCTCTGTTTCTCCTTTTTCCCCCATGTTATTGTTGTGAAAAGTCAAGAAATTTACAGTGGCACAAACCCAGTAATAACTTTCTTAAAGCTGCTTTTTCCAGATCTTTAAAGCGTGGGATTTTAAAGACCGAGGAACACAAATCATAATAGTAGTCCTAATGCTTAAGTACAAAATGCCATGTTCAATGTAAATAAAAAATCCATCAAGAAATCACAAAATTGAAGTCAAATTTGAGGCTCAACATACATACCAAATACCCAATGAGTAACACAGAAGCGAAAAATAATAGCTTCCCGAGAAGTTACAGAGCTTCCAACGAGTTCAGACAAGAGATATGGAAAGAATTTCTTGACATATCAGAGTGTTTGACAAGCAGAAAAGAAGTGCGAAACCACACCAGTAGATCAGCAACTTCCTCCGCCTATGTGAGAGGAATGGTGGTTTAATCTAATTGTTAAAGAAAGTGGGCGGGGAGGCTGTGAATTATGTTAAAGGGTAAAGTTGTCTTTTATAAATATATTATTTTTAAAACGTTACTATAAAATAACTCATTGCAGCCCATTTTGAAAAACATACCAAATATCATCGTTGTAATTAGTATTACATTGCATTACACTACATTACAGGTGGCAATGCAATCTAACCAAACGGGCCCTTAACCACTCCCTCCAATATGCAGCCAAATAAGGGCATGTTTGATTTTGTTTTCTGTTTTTTGTTCTCAAAAACAGTTTTTGAAAACAATTTTTGGAAACAAGAAACCGAAAAACTTGTTTGGATAATCTTTTTTGAAAACAAGTCTTGGAAACAAGAAAACAAAAACACTTGTTTGGATAATTGTTTTTGAAAACAAGTTTCTAAAAAAAAAAGTATTTGAATAAATGTTTCTTATAATTACTTTTTTTATATTAATAAATTAGTCTAATTAAAAATCAAATTGAATGATTCATAAATAACACAAAAATGATTTACTATTAACAAAAATAACATGGTTAAAATTAAAATGGTTATTGTTTTAAACATGATTTCAAAAATAACATATAATTCTATCATACTGTATCATTTTCATACTCGAGACAAAGTAATTATCCAGCCACAAAACAAAGCATAGATCATAGTAACTAATCTATGAACTACTAGTTCACCATCTAATATAAAAGCTACAAATCAATATGTGTGTGTGTGTGTATGTAGCTACAAATCAATGTGTGTGTGTCTATAGGCTTTCCAACCAAGTCCTTTTCCTTTCTAAAGGCAGTGCCATAAACAACTCCCTATTGATAGGTTCCTTAAATTGCTTTATTACCTTGACATAAATATCGTCAGACAAATCCATCTCATTTAAAATAGCAACACATGCAGAAACGGAATAACCACAGATGCTAGGGTTCCAATGCTAGCTTCGCTCCTGGACCTCCACCTCTCAGCCTTAGCAAGGTGAGCTTCTGCCCTTGCCTTAGATGCCTCAACAAATGCTTGAATTGCTTCCCCCATTTGTATAGACCTAGGTTCTTTTTTTCTCTTTCGATTAGAGAATTCAATACTCCACTTTCCACTGTGTGTAACGCGCTCAACTAGGTTTAGAGCAAAATTGTCTTCATCCTTATCAAGGTTTACATGAGCTCTAGAATTGAGATATTCATCATCAAGTTGAACCTCATCATCAGAATTTGGTGGATCTTGCAAAGATGCGTGATGAAGTACCCCTATCACAGTGCTTCTGTTAAATATTATGCCTAACATTTTCTAATGTTCTAGCCCATGCTTTTTGAATTGCGAAGCCTTAGGATGTCCCTACAAAATATGCATTTCAATTTCAGAAATTTAGAAACGGAAGAATCCAAGCTATCTAATCAAATAAATCACAATAACTACATACTACAATATAGTTATTCCAAACCTCCTCATTAGCACTAATTTTATTTGTTTTAGCATCCCAACCAAATCTAGTGTGTTGTAACAATTGAGAAAATTCTCTATGCTTCGTACACAACCTATTAAACTATTGCTTGATTTGGACTAAACTGAAAGTGCGTTGACTCTTTGCATTCAACTTTTCTAACAAGGTTTTTCAAACTTTGAGGATAAACACACCATTTTTCATATTTCCTTTGGTTACTTCTTCCACCATAATATCAATGTACCATTTAATGATATGCTTTGGCCAAACTGATTGTTCTAATTGTTCTACCTTTCCATCGGATGCTATCTAAAATAGACAAAAGAAAAGAACACTTCAGACTTATGTCATTTTAGACAAAATTGCATACCCCAAGTGAGTTTTAACGCCAAATTTTGCTACAACATAGCTGTACATGTTCTATATATATATATACACAAAATATCTTACTTTGGTCAATACTATACAAACACAATTTACTGGTCATTTCATATCTTTTCCCTCCAAATAATCTTTCTAAGCTGTGAAAGAGATATTGAAAGAGTGTTACAGATGAATGTTATAAGCTCCCTAAAAGCCAATCATTAAGACTACAATAAAAATGAAGGATACAAAAGAAAGATGACAAAGTAGACTAATGATTTTATTTAACAAAACAATGTAGAGCTCATATGATAGCTGTTAGCTATAAATGTGACAATAATTATGTTGTATTCTCCTGTAACTTTAATAAGAGCTAGTAGTTCTTCTATGTCCATCACTTATTATAATACAAGACATTCTGGCCTTTAATAGTCCAATCCTTATAAAACTAAAACAGGTAATTAGTTGAGATTGCCACAAACTGTCTAAAACAACAAACCTCAATAATTAGAATTCTAGAAAGAACTTTCTTTTTGGAAGGAGACACTGACAGTTCTTCAAGGCATAGTAACTGAGATGTGATGGAAATAAACTTAAGCCTAAATTTGAAAGTAATAGCTTTGTCAAGAACAAACTGTATTTAGCTCTATACTCCAAAAGGGAAAAAAAAGATCTTTAACGACCAAACATAACAATCACTACAGGTCTCTGTCTGTCCCACTATTAATGTACGAGTACAAACATTTTGATCAAGAAATAACCAAGGATAAGGAAAACTGAACCATACCTTTCTATTACTGTGACTAACAAGACCATAAGCGTTCAAGATGGGTGTTTTTAACTTCTAACAACACATGACCATCCCTGTTCTTTTAGATTATGCAATAATAAGATAGTTCAAGAACTATTATTGTCCAGTAAAGTTTAACGGATATATCAAATATTTCCAGAGAGGCTCATCATTATTTATCAAAGCACAGAATAATGTTGTTTCAATGTTTGAGATGTTTGGCAGTACTGAAATACTCTGTACGAAACACAGGCTAAATATATATATATTGGATGCCAGCAAGCTAAAAGCCCTAATGAGCCATATGGGGTGGAATGAAATTTTGGGGGAATCATTAATGTTTAACATGCATGAACCTATTCACAAAAGTAATTAATTACCGGGGCAGAAGTAATTATCAGGCAATTTCTCGACAGGAGTTTGCTCGTTGTAAATATAGCTATATTGAGAAAAAGGAAAGGCATAAAAATTAGCGCATATAAACAAATAGTGATCATATTGACACTGCAATGAAAAAGAGGGAAAAGATGAGAGGAACACGCAATCATAGGTATAAGTATGCTTAGAAGACACGCATGAAAGTCCTGAAAGTAGTAGAAGTAAGATGGAGGGTCGATCGCGAGTAACTTAGGTCAACAAACTTGAGAATGACGTTGCTGAAAGAGCCAAGGCGAGAGACAGAGAGGTTGGAAAGTGAAGACTGAGAAACCACGGTGGAAGGCAAGCACGAGGATGAGGGCGAGTCAATCGAAGGTTGAGAGCGTCGGGGTGAAAGGCTAAAAGGAAAAAAAAAGAAAAGATAAAAACAAAAAACAACTTGAAATTGTTTTCTATTTTCTGTTTTTAAAAACAAGTTGTTGTTTCTTTGTTTTTTAAAAAAATTGTGTCAAAACAAGTTATCAAACAGGTTTTTGTTTTCAAAAACAAAAAAAATGTTATGAAACCAGGTAATAAAATAGGCCCTAAGATTCTAGAAGCACTGATAGAAATCTAAAAATCAGGACCCTTTGCAAAGCTCCACGGGAAAGGCAAACAATTAGAGGAGAATCAGAGAACCCCAACAAAAACCCAAACTCTCTCAAGTTTACACCCGACCCATCTTTGTCAACAGTATTACCTATTCGTCGATTAATACTCCTTTACCATCGCCGGGGTCGGAACTCGTCCCGGTGATGAACGGTACAAGCGGCTCAAGTGAATGCAACGGAGCTTTAGTGGGTAGGATGAAGGATCCTTGCAGCATCAAAGGTCGTCTCTATACTCCGTAACCTTTTTGTCCCTGAACCAATGAAAATGGAGCCCTCGTGCCTCCTTCAAGTGAGTGACAAACTTGAAATTCATGCAAGAAATTGCAATTCTCAGTCTCCTTGCAATAAGCCTCATTGCAATAAACATTGAGACTCTCCAATCTAAGAAGCAGAATTGTCATAGCCAAAGAACTTCCCAATAAGATCAATGCTAGGTGCATAGCAGGGAGTCAACATAACTTGAAAATCGATTTGGTTGCTGCATTGGCCTTTCTTGGTCATAACAAAAGAATCGAACGAGGCTGAATAAGGCTGAGAAGAACGTAGGATCCAAAACTAAAGACTTGAAACACCCTAAAATCACTAGTCTGATTATCTTGTGTAACGAACAGAGAAGGTGTCGTCATCAGCAAATACTTACGAACAGAGAGGAATGCGTTCTTAGCTTAGGTAGCAACGAGATTCCTTCTTAAGTAGCGTGAAAAGAAAGTTTAGCATTGATTTCTTGCATATAACCTTCAAAATGAGAGGCGGTATTCTTGAGCTTGGTAGTATCTCAAGTATTCTGATTGAAACGATTAATGATACCATCAAGATGACCTTGATGAAGATCCAGGCGTCATTCTAGGTGTCTGAGACATTCTATAGATCGAGTCTCCGGCGATGCCATGGGCCAAGGAGGAGGCTTTGATACCTTTGTTAACATTAAAAGGGAAGAAGAGAGAAAAAAACAAGAAAATACTAATTCACTCAACCGCCATTACAACCATCAAACTACTTGCTTAGAAAGTTATGCTAGAACTAGGGAAGTATAAGAGAATTATAAATAGCTACACTTGTCACCGAGGGTTGTTGAATAAGAAATTACTTTTAGTTCTTCTCTTTTTCTCGGTATTTCTCTTTGGCTTGTACCAATTTAGTATCAGAGCCACTCTTCAGCCATGGCGTCAGAGATATGATACTTTGAACATCTCGATGTTCTTGAACGACGTTTGGAGATGCAATCCACTTGGGTCGAGAGCGCACGCATCCATCTAGAGCAACATTCATCTGACATCAGTGAATTGAAGCGATCGGTGGCTAGAGTCGAGACTTGCTTGCAGAATCTGTTCGACACGATTGCACATTTAATGAAACAAAGCCAAGGCGAGCACAACGACGGCTTCTCTAGTGGCTATCATCTTAACATGAATCTTCAGTTTGGCACTTACATGCATTCACAATCTTGGTATTTCACACCCTCCAAGCACCCTCGAGTCGAGTTTCCAAAATCCATAAGTTGAATCGTATCAGTCAATTTACCGATCTTGATCGTGGCAAAATAGCTTGTCGGATTTCGGGCGTACCTGAAGTGTCATTTCAAGTTCTTCCGGTACCCACGCAAGTCGAATCACTAGGATTTCGACTATATCACACAGCAAATGCACAGGAAGGGAAGAGAAGGAGAAGAGGTTCTGTAAAGAAAACTTTTCAGTCTCTCTTTTCTCATGTGTGTCATTGTTATTTACACATACGCAGCCAAAATCAACTGTTCCCCCCAAAACCTGTGGGGAAATTGTTCCCACAGGTTTCAATTTCAAACCCTTGGGAAAATTACCCATAAATGCCCCACATTCTTTTGGGTATTTTATTTGGCCCCAAAAACTTAAAGCTTAATGGATTTGGGCCTAATCCACCAAGGGTGGACTAAGCCCAATTCCCAACATAGCTGAAGACGACGACGTAGCTGACCTTCTTGAACGGTATGAAGGAATGAAGAAAGGAGACGAATAAAAGAACAAGAAAGTTGTGAACGAGAATGGTGTGAAATCGGAACTTACAGCTCCTCTTGCTAATGGAGAGATCAATCAACGGAAAGAATTGAAGGACAACGATGAGGATGAAGATGAAAGATGTGATGAAATCTGGAATCAGAAAGCCACGAATAGAATACTCAAAGAACCAGAGAAGATTTCTGCGATGACTGTGATGGCCATGAATGTTATGATTGAATCAGGACAACTGGAACCTTTACTAAACCACGAGGGTGACCATGCTGATCTTAACAAGCAGCAGATTCCTTCGGGTTCTTTTTCTTTCTTTATTCCTTGCTATATGTTGAGTGGGGCATTATGGATGCCTTAGAAATTGTTTTCCAATTGCTATTATGTGTCTTTTGAGTCCTAAATTCTTAGACTTCACCGTTCATTACTCTCAAAAGTCTGCCCAGAAATTTTTCTAGCTATGAAGGCAGAGGAAACACATCAGTCCTTGCTTGGCTTCCATGGTTGTCATCGTTGCTTCGACCCGTCGCCGCCACTATCACCCTTTCTCTTTGGGTCACACGTTTCTTCAATCCCAAATATGGATTGAGTATCTTCCTTCATCATTTTTCATCCTTGTTCAGCTTAAGTCTCAGAGTCGGATTCCAAGATAATGGTTATTTCATAGGGCACCGATGGAGGCTCCGACTCGGACCTAACATTAGAACCACCACGATGACGGAATTCACTATTGCTGCTTTTTCCATGGGGTTTTACGCATTCAGTTTACATTCTTCTGTGTTTTTGAGTCCCAACCCCTATATAATGCGCACTACAACAGTTTTACAGTGGTGCAGTAAGGTCAAATGGTCAAGCACCTTGCAAATTGAAGGGGCCTGTGAGACTTTGCATTTTTCTTGACTCTCGTGTCACACATACAAAGTATTACCTCTCTAATGATCAGAAAACTCTTGGACAACATGTAGTTATTGTTGTTGTCTAGCTGTTTTCCATTAAGACAAAGGATTAGTTTTTGAGTGGACCTCAAAACCTTCGCATGCATGGATTATTGTTGTGATGTTGCAGGCTGTGGTGCATATCTCAGCTATTCAATGTTTGGGCTGCATTTTATGGGCTAGGGGTGACCAATTCATGGTTTTTCACTACCAGCTTTGGACTCTTTATAATTGTCAAAGGGGGACACTTTTTTAATTCCAGTTTCGGCGTATTGGCATCATATGAAACCGGAGGACACTACTGAGAGCGATCTTTCCTTCAGCCTGCACCACTTTCATTCATTCTCTATGCAAGAATCACCAGCTCATTTCTATCCTTGTGGACTAGGATGTTTTTAAGGGGGAGTATTGTTACGTGGCAGTAGAACAATAAGCCATTGATTAGTAACAAGACTTGTAACTACTTACGGTTAGAACGTTATGCTATAACTAGTGAAGTGTAAGAGAATTATAAATAGCTACACTTGTATTCACTAACGTTTGTTGAATGAAAAATTACTTTTGGTTCTTTCTTTCTCTCTCGCTGTTTCTCTTTGGCCTGTACCAAAAGGTTGGATAGAATGAAAAGAATAAAGCAGACAACCATGTAATTGTGATTTGAATAGAAATATGAAGATGAAATGGGAAATTTAAAGTGCATCAACGTGGGTTCGATCTTATAAATGCTGAGAACAAAGATCCACTTTAAATGAGAATAATTTAGACTAACGACTGAGGCTGCTAAGATGACCGAAAAACCACCACTTTCAGCCCTACAAATAGAGCCAGGAAAATGGGCCGAGCCCATCAGGCCAGCCCTTTCAGGCCCTGAATTTACAAGGGCCGGGTCTTAGATTTTTCCCTAAAAAATGAAAGCGGGCCTAAAAGGGCCAGCACTGTATGTTTTTTTTATTTTTTAAAATTATTTATATGATAATATTATTATTGATTTTTTATATTTTGTTAATGATGTTGCAAATATTTAGTTGATATTAACATTTTTAGAATTAAGTTTCATAAGAATATCTTGTATTAATAATCGTAAAAATTAAAAACTTATAAAAAAATGTTTCTTATTTCATAAGTATTCTTACCAATTTTGTATTTTTTGACTTATTTTCTTGTGATTGTTTTTATTTATATCTTATGTTGTTTGTTTTATTGACTACTTACACTTTTCAAGACATATTTAGAAGTATTTTTAATTTTGTTAAGTCTTCTAATTCATTATTTGTAATTGTAGTATATAGACAATAGTTTATCTTTGATTATGACTTAATGATCGTGTTTGTTTGTTGCATGATGCATACCATTTATACTCTAATTTTGATAATATTTATGTGTTAAATTAGGAATTCCATTGTTGTAATTTTTAAAAAAAACTGAAAAAAACTAAAATTTGTTCAATCTTGTGAAAATATCTTCAGGCCCTACAGGCTGGCCTTATGCTTTCGAGCCGAGTTTTGAAAAATAGCAATTTTTCTTACCCCGGGCCTAAAAGGGCCGGCTCTTTTAGGCCCTGGCTCTTCAAGGGCCAGCCCTGTAGGTAGAGCCGGTAATATGGGCCCAACCTGCAGGCTCAACTTACGAGCCCGTGGGTTTTGACGGGTTAGGGTTGGGAAAATCCCAACACGCTAAAATGCGGGCCACACAGGCCTGCACCGCATAGCTTGCGGGTTGGCGGGTTGGCTCGCAAAAAATGTTTTTTTTACATATAATAATTTGGGCAAAGGTGCTAAAATGACTATAAACTTTTGTGAAAAGGGCAAATGTAACCATGAACTAATTTTGGATACAAAAATAACCACAAACAAGATAAAAAAGAGCAAAACGAATAACAAAGTTAAACCAAAGCAACGTCCGTCATTTGGGTCCTAAATGGGTGACTAGGATGCTGATATGGAGGCTCAGCTGTTTAATTGATGTATGTGTGGCAGCTGATGTTATTTCAAGTATTTTTTTTCGAACATAATGTTATAGACCAGAGAGCTTTGTCGAAAAGGGGAACCTAATCTCACAAATCAGAGAGCAAATTGCAGAGAAAATTTGAGAGGGAATCTGGGCTAATCAAGAACGGGAAGCACGTCGCAAAGAGAAGTCGGAGAACGTCGATTTGATTGTGCGACAAAAAACGCGATTCAAGTGAGGACAAACACGTTATTTGGAAGTTTGGTTGAGTGTGCGACAGTAAAGGTTGATTAGGGTAGACCGCGAAGCTCCATCAATGTCGCGACAAGGACGCCAGGCTAAGCTGGGTCATGAGCCGTTGGAACATAAGGACGCTGGGTCAAGAGATAAAGCGAGCCAGGTATGCGTTTTGCCTAAAAATAGTTGGGAACACCAATGTGGTACACCCGAAACTGAAATTGAGAATGACAATGGAGTGGGTACACAAGATGTAATTGAGGACATCGAAGGGCTAAATGTGTTTGATAACATAGATGTAGATGACTGTGATGAGATTGAGTATCTGGGTATTGAAGGTGTTGATTTCAGTTTTGTTCATGAATGTCATAGTGATGCAGGCAGAAGTGAAATGAGTGATGATAATGAATGTATTGATGATGTTGGGTCACATACTGTGAAACACAAATTGTGTGGGGTGTCGAGGATGTTGATGAGGAAGAGGATGCTAGTAGTGATGATGAAAGCTATGTGGCTGATTGTGTAGGCTCGGATACAGAAGAGAGTGTTGATTATGATGTTGAAGGGTACGGTGAGGATGAAGGAAGTGACTATGAGGAGGATGATTTGTCACTCGAATATGATAACGAGCCTCTTGAAGAGGTCACTCGTGTTGGTGAAGGATCGAGTACGAAGAAATTGTTAATACTTGGCACGACATTTATTGATAAAGAAGAGCTAAAGAGCACATTAGATAGGTATGTTGTAGAGAATGGTGTTAACCTAAGAGTTGTTAGAAGTACCAAGAGCTTGATTAGAGTGGTATGTGATAAGGGATGTTCATTTGTCTTATTCGCCTCTAGGGATGGTTCAAATATAGGGTTTAAGATAAAGACTTTGTGGAATGAACATAGCTGTGTTAGAGTGTATAAGAATAGGAGAGCATCTGTTACTTGGTTAGCATCTCAATTTAACGAGAAGGTGCAAGAGGATCCGAAGTTCAAGATTCTTGAGATGAGGAAAGAGATTGAGAGAGAGTTTAACATGAATGTAAGTTCACACTAGTGCAAAAGGGCCAAAAGGAGGATAATGCAAGAGATGGAAGGGAGCTTCAAGGATGAATTTGAGAAGTTATACGCTTATTGTAACGAACTTAGAATTTCAAACCCTGGTTCAGATGTTAGTGTTGAATTGAGCAATGAAGCACTAGAGAATGGGAGGCGCGTGTTCAGAAGGTTGTATCTCTGTTTTCATGCTTCGAAGGTAACTCAAATCTGCAATTTTATTTTAGTTTTCATGGTTTTCTATGGTTATTGTATTGTAATCCAGTTTATGTAAAGCATGTTGGGTGGAGACAAGGATGCAGACCGCTTATTGGAGTAGATGGGACATTTTTGAAAGGGAAAGCAAAAGGAATTTTGCTCATAGCAGTGGGCATTGATGCCAATGACTCGCTCTACCATTTGGCTTTTGGGTTTACACAAAAGGAGAATAGATTGCAATGGACTTGGTTCCTACAATGGCTGCAATGCTCACTGGACTTGAAGGAAGGTCACACAATTACGTTAATGTCTGATATGCAAAAGGTGAGAAACAAATGTACTTGTGTTCTTTGACTTTTTAGTTTACCTTCTGTCCATATATTTCCTTATGTTTTGTTTTTAAGTTATGTTTAGATGTTAAGTTCTGTTTTTAGATGTTAAATTCTGTAGTGATGTTAAGTTTTGTTTGTAGATGTTAAATTGTGCAGTGATGTTAAGTTCTGTTTTTAAGTTATGTTTGTTGATATTTCTGGATATTTGATGCTAGAGTAGTGTTTGCTTTTAGATTGTGTTGTTTTGGCACTGTAAGCAATGTCTTATCTTTATGAGCAGCCCTTTTGCTTGCTAATTTTAATTTTTTGACATTGCCAAGATGTTCGAGTACCTTAGTTCTTCATTCATATCAATTACTGCTGTCATATCCCTTATAGATTCGAATTTTGCTGAGAGGACTTGCAGCATGTATGTGCACATTTATTTGTCTATGCTAACAGTTTTCATTTTGTTAGGGTTTATGTCAGGCTGTGGAAGAAGTTCTCCCACATATTGAGCACCGGCTGTGTGCAAGGCACATTTACGCCAATTGGAGTAAAAAATAGAGAGGTATTGAAATGAAGAAGAAGTTCTTTTCATGTGCTTGGAGTACATTTGAAGAACAATTCAAAGATAACTTGAAAGTACTTGAACGGTTGAGTAAAGAAGCAGCTAGGATGGCAACGTCATATCATCCAAAAGCATGGGTAAGGGCTTACTTTTCAACTAGATGCAAGTCATGGATGGTAGATAATAATATTAGTGAGTCACTAAATTCTTGGATTGATGACTATAGATTTCTTCCTGTAATTAAAATGTTTGATGGTATAAGGACTAGGATGATGGCTAAATGGGCTGACAGTGAGCAAAATGTGAGGAGTTGGAAGAGTAATTACAGTCCAAAATGTATGGAACTGTTTGAGGAGAATAGGTTTCTAGCTATTCATTGTAGAGTACAATTTAATGGAGATGAGGGATATGAGGTCAGTGAGGGGCAAGATAGGCATTTGGTTTTTTTGAACAAGACAATATGTACTTGTAGGGCATGGGAGTTAACAGGAATCCCATGTCAACATGCTATTTGTGCCATGTACCATGCTAAAGTTGATCCAATAACTCAAATTTCCCATTACTACCACAAAGACACATATATTGCTAGTTATAGAACAAAACTGCAACCGGTAAGAGGGAAGCAGTTCTGGGACACTACAAATTCCCCCCTATACTACCCCTGCCCGTACCTACTTTGCCTTGAAGACCACGTAGTAAACGGGTTAGAACTGAAGAACATCAGCGGAGGAAGAAAGCTGTTTTGGGGCAGAAAGCCCATCAAACTCACCAATCTGTAGCTTATGCACAACGGCCTACGGAAGGGGTAAAATTAAGCAAGGTGGGAAAGAGGATGAAATGCTCAATATGTCATCAAGAAGGACACAACAGGGCTACGTGTATAGAGGTACTTGTATATGGTTATAATTGTTATTATAGTTACAACTAAATGTTTTTATGACCAAGTGTTTGCTGTTTCATCTTTGTAGGCACCATCAACAAGTACACCTCGGCAACCCAGAAAAAAGAAAGGTCAAGAAACACTATCACCCTCACAGATATCTGAACAGCCACCACCACCCACACAACCCTCTCAAGAGCCATCTATATCATCACAGTCCTCTCAACAGCCAACAAATACCAGAAAAGGAGTTGCTACAAGTAAAAAACGTGTGTTCAATTCTGCAATGCCACATGGGATGGGTATATGTGTTGATGAAGATAACAGAAGAACTGTGTATAATGTATTATGTACATATGAAACTATTGCATTTAACATATAAATTGTCTAGATTGTAACTAAATTTAATTAATTCACTTGTGCAGCCTGGTTTTCATTCAGAGGTTGTTATTGAAGAGGGTTCTGCACGAGACTACATGCATCGCTATGCTGATCCTCAAATCAAGTTTCCTATACCTAATGAAAAGGAAATGAGGAAATCCATGGCTCCAAAATCAACAGCAGTTGAGGCTTCCAGAAGGATCAAACTCCATGATGAAGGCTCAAATATGGCTATTCCCTATACACCTCTAGGTTTGTAGTGGCATGGCCTTCCTTCTATCAGTACCTCTCAATTGTTGGCTCAAAGGCAGAGCACAATGGCAAACATGAAGAAGAAGGGAAAGAAGTTTATCACATAGGATTATCAAGTCTTTGTGTGTTTTGCTTGTAATCAATGGGTTAATAGATAATGGCATACGGACCATTTAGGTTAATGGATAATTTTTTTTGCCACTTTTTGTATCTAGCGATGGCATTGTAACCTTTTGTGTCAACTTCTTTGCCAATGATGTTCATTAGGTCCCTTTACCCGTATACATTTACGGGCTTCTTTTGGTTTCATTTTGTATCCACATATTGGCATTGTGACCAATTCAACTATAGTTTGTCTCCTTGTTGTTGGAGTAATGGATATTTTCCAATCTATGTTCTGTCTCTAAATATCTACAGGTTGTTAATAGTATACCTTCTTTTGGTTTGGTTACATGTTGTTCGGCATTTAGTTCTTCTTTTTAATTAAGTCCTTCATGTAACATATACCTATTTTTCTTTTTTTCTTTTTTTAATCAAATGTAACATATACCTATTTAACATGTACCTTTTTACACTTCACTTACTTGATTCTTACTGTTATAATCATACATAAGTGCTTCAAGTAATATATAACTTTTTGCAAATTTAAGTGCTACAAGTAATATATAACTATTTGCAAATTTAAGTACACTAGGTTAAGTTCTACAAGTTATAATCTCTCCTACATTCCTCCAACATTAAACCGAATACAACCCATTTAAGTCACTCTCCACCAATATTCACCAACAAAACAACCATAAAAGGCCACTCACCCCCACTCACTAGAAGATCAACTCCTCATGTACACAATCAACAACCACACCCAAGTTAACAACAAAATTCCCATTGCAACTCTATACTTCAGCTCCCAATTCCTTCGTTCTCTTTGATTTATCTCATACATGGCTTTTAGCTGGCGCACCTCCTTGTGAATTATTCCAAACTCGGCATAGCCCCTATCGTCTTCCGTCCCTCTTCGTAGTGTTGTATTCTCGTCGTAAAGCTTATCTATATCATCAAGTAGCTCCTTTATCACAACGTTCGCCCTTTCACCAAAGTTGGCGTAATGCCACGCAAAGAAACCGCAACCCCCATCCTGAAAATTTGCAAAACGAAATAGTTCACTGACACTAAACCATCGACTATGCTCGGAACTGTTGACATGCTCGGAATGCAACAAATCTTACCTCAAAATACTTTCGACAACCATAAAACCTCCTCCCTGGGTTCCCTTCACTCCAAGATGTCCATCGTGTTAGAGCAAGCGTTTCACCCAAGAGGGGGGGTGAATTGGGTGATACTAAAAATTTCATTGCAAATATAAAACTTGACGGTGAAATTGAAACAATAAAGAGTAAGGAGAAATATCACCGAAGTGTACACCGGGAGTTATATTGGTTTGGCCACAGCCATTTTGACCTACGTCCAGTCCTCAAAGTTTCTCTGAGAGTTTCACTATAACTTCTAAGATTCAGTGGGTTCTTGGCACCTCAATACAAGCAAGTTCCTTCACCTGGACACTCGCTCCCCCTTACAAGTTGTAATCCAATCCCAACTCAAGGTTCCACAACCTTAAGTTATCTCAACAACAAATATTGAGTTTGAATGAAATATCTCTCTCTCAGAGTGAGTAAGAATCACTGAAGTACAAAATTACTAAAATGAGTAAAACAGAGTAATGAACTTGATGATATGTTCGTGTGTGTTCTTCTTGTTGTTTTCTCTGTTTGGATGTTCCCATTTATATAGATATGTTGGTGATGACCGTTGGAACATTTTCTTCTCGTCCGTTAGAGAGTACGCAGCCACTGTTGACTTTTCCAGTATTTGAAAGATATCCGTTGGCGGTAGGTGGCATTTGAACTTCACATTTGACTTTCCTTATTTGATAAGATTTCTTCATTATTTATATGTAAATATGCTAGGAATACTAATACAATGAAAGGTTAATCATATAGGAAACAAATCAATGAACGTTTGAATGATTTCTAAGTTTTTGGGTTTACATACTCGAGTAGCTACTCGAGTATTCATTAAAGTTTACTCGAGTATCATCAGGAAAACTTTGATAAACTACAAGTCAACAAATAAATATAAGATTACTCGGGTAGTGCATGGAATAAACAAAATATCAAACCTTTCGAAATGCATGTTTACTCGGGTGCCTACTCGAGTAATGCACTCTTTTCTTCATAGGTTGCTCGGGTACCAACTCGAGTAAACCTTCAAATAAAATTTTGGTTACTCGATGCTTTACTCCAGTAATGTTGGCGGGATTTCAAAGCCGAGAGCACTTCAAGTTTGATTACCTTGTTACTCGAGTACATACTCGAGTAAACTCAATTTATGTGCATAGCTTACTCGGGTAATGACTTGAGGTTTTTCTTCAAAAATAATTCTACATACTCGAGTACTTACTCGAGTAATCCACTTTAAATGAGTCATTGAATACCTGCATACTTGAGTAATGCCTCGAGTGAAGTGTAATAAAAATAGATCAAGTTATTCGAGTACTACCTTCAGGTTTTTGCTTACCATAGTGAGTTACTCGAGTAGCTCCTCGAGTAACGTTGGCAGGGTTGAAAATGCCGAGAGCAACATATTTCTTGAAACAGGGGACTCGAGTACATACTCGAGTATCATTGGCAGGCCGAGAGCAACTGGAAGACTTTTACATGGTTACTCGAGTAGCTACTCGAGTAACGTTGGCAGGCCGAGAGCAACTCCAAGTAATTTACCTGGTTACTCGAGTAGCTACTCGAGTAACGTTGGCAGGCCGAGAGCAACTCCAAGTAATTTACCTGGTTACTCGAGTAGCTACTCGAGTAACATTAGCAGGCCGAGAGCAACTTGAAATCATTTACACTATTACTCGAGTACTTACTCGAGTAACGTTGGCAGGTTATTCGAAGGTGTCTCTGATTACTTCAAGTTTCTGTTCCTTTACTCGAGTACATACTCGAGTAATGCCTTAGAAAACTTGCTTCTGATCAAGTTTCTCAGCTTTTTCTCTTGGCCTTTCTTCATTACTCCAATGCTTACTTTAAGTGATGTTTTTCCCTGTTATTACTTTGTTCAAACTTATTTATTAATCAAATCTTTTTCATAATATTCTTTGTTATCATCAAAACATGAGATCTAACATTCTCTCCCTTTTTGATGATGACAAAACTTGGTGATTTTGAACAAGATTTTTAAAAGTAAGTTCTCAAATAAACACTTATTGAATTCAATGATAAAATTTGAAAACCTTGTTAAGTTTATATTCAAAATGTTTTGAAAAAGATTGAGATTATAACATATTCACCTTGCATACATAATAAACTTTATTAGTCCAACAATGTATCATAATTTAAAACTTAAATGGACTTGAAATGAAATCATAACTTAAGTAAACTTGTATTAAACTTAAACTTAAAAATTGCATTACAAAATGACAAGATGAAAAGCTTAAAATTCAAAAGCTCAAAAGCTCCCTAAATCCCATATACATCCATATACCCAAAAATAAAAACATAGACATTCCAAAAAATCACACTCAAGCTCTTCTCCCCCTTTTGTCTTCATCAATCAAGTGGAGGACTAGAAGGCTTAACCATGGAAATAGGCTTCACTGGAAGAACCATAGAAGCATCTGAACCAGAGGAGTCAAATGAGCTAGAAGAGACTGGTTCAGGAAGATTAACTGGAGGGATATGGATATCATCTCGTGGAGGAATAGGAGAAGGCTGGAAGACAATCATAGTAGTGGTTTCAACCTCTGGAGTATGATGATCAGAAGATGAGGAGGGAGAGATTTCCTCAGTATGGGTAGGAGATGGAATAGGTTTAGGAGCAGGTTCAGGCTGAGGTTTGGGTGGTGAATCATCAATGATGATATGGATGGTCTCATTTGTTTCGAGGTTATCCACTGAGTATAAGATATCTTTGGTTTGTGCCTCAGGTGGACTAGAGACCGGAGGGATAGAAGGCTCAATCTCAGTGTGAGGAATATCAGAAGAAATGTTCTCTGGAGGTGGTGGTGGTGCAGAAGATGGTATATGCTCTGGAGAAGAAGAGGATGGACCGGCCGAAGGTCCGGGACCTAAGGAGTCCAGTTGTGCCAGAATCAATCTCAATGTCTCACCCTGGGCACGTTGCTCAGCTAGCAACTCCTCATGCCTCTTATCCATCTTTTCTACCAACTCTGCCATCTTGTGATTCATGTGGGTTATCAGTTCAGCATTTGTGTTGGCAATGTCCACATGGAATCCTCTCAGCATATTTTCCATGAACTGCTGGAGTGTGGCATTAAGCAAAGAGGGTGATGATGTAGTGGCAGCTGGAACCGATGATTGAGTGTCATCCATCTTGCTAGTCTCAGTCTCAGTCTTCTTCTTCTTCTTCGACCCAGACTCCAGAGGACCCTTGAGAGGTATGTCAATGTTGAGCTTGCCAATCTGATTTCTCCAGATACCATATCTTATTCTCCTTTAGAATAAGTGACACAACCTGAGAATATGGCTGTTAGAACCGGCTGACACCCAAGAGGGGGGTGAATTGGGTGTAAGATAAAAATCTTAAGAGCTTTGAAAATCTTTTTGCATCTTAGAAGAAGCAATAAATATGAAAGTAATGAATCATAAATCAACAGTTTATATATATGCTGGAAATATAAGAGTTTAAGGAAGAGAGTGAGCAAACTGTGATTTATCCTGGTTCGGTCCAATCTGCGATGGCCTACGTCCAGTCCCCAGGCTCCTCCTGAGATTTTCAAATCCACTATCTTCTTGTTTAATCCAGGCACAAGAAAAGCCTTTACAAAGTTCTCACCAAGATACTCCCCTTACAACATGTCTTACGAGCAGAGCAATCCCGAAGACCTTTCCCTCCTACTTACCTGTGTAAGTCTAACGAGCAGCAACGTTCTCTTTTGCTTACACCACTGTAAGTCTTACGAGCAGCAACGTTCTCTACTGCTTGCACCTTGTAAGTCTTACGAGTAGAAAGTTTTACCGGCGATTCTCTCTATACTTGCCCGTAAGGAAATCAACCCACTCAAGGTCCCTCTACCTTAAGATCAATTCAGAAATACAATTGAAAAGGGTTTACAAACTCTCTCACAGAGTGAATACGATGAACACTGAAGTACAATACAAAAACTCTCTCTCAAATATACATGATATAGAAAATAGATAAGAACAGAGAGAAGTTGGATTGGAGTAGATGATTCATGATCTTGTAGTGTTCTCATTGGTGTTGCTCTTTGTTGAATGTTCCCATATTTATAGATGAGTTGAGATAGCCGTTGGAAGCATTTCAACCTATCCGTTGGAGAGTGCGCAGCCACTATTGACTTTCTCAGTTTTTGAAATATATCCGTTGGCGGTGGGTGGCATTTGAACGTTATAACGTTGACGCTCCGCTTCCGTAATTTCACCTTTTGACTCTTCTCATCATATCTTCATTGTACTCCTGGAGAAATATATTAAACACTAATACAATGAAGTGTTAGAGTGATTAGAAGCAAGAAGAATGAGTTATATGATCATTCCATTGATTTCCAGAATCTTCGGGACGTTGTTCTGTTTTCTGGGAAATCAATTATTCGGATAACATCTGTTGTATTCGAATAGCCTTCTTTGATAATGAATAATATTTATTCGAATACTTTATTCTCTATCTGAATAAACTTTTGGAACTTGAAGTGTATTCGAATAGTGAATTCCTTATTCGAATAGTTGCCTTGTAAAACAAATGATATTATTCGAATAGTGTCATTTGTATACGAATAATATTCTCTCATAATGAACTTTAATATTCGAATAGCCGAACCCTTATTCGAATAGCCTTTCTACACAAGATATGATATACTATTCGAATATAAATTGTTGTATTCGAATAATGCACTTTGATGATGAATCTTCATATTCCTGCAACCACTGGTTACTCGAGTACTTACTGTCTTTTGTTATCAACCAGTTGGTGCCTTCAAGTGAATTCTTGATTTTGACTCGAAACATGGCAAATTATATATCATCGGAAAACCCTCATTATCTACATTCCAATGCAACAAGAATCAGTTCCAAACTCGTTGTGTACAGAAAGTTATGATCCAAAGAGTATCTACTGTTCTTAGACAATCTCTGAAATCACGAGCAGCAACTTCCAGATGGCATAGCTATTAGAATATAACCTCAAATATGTCAAATGACCTATCCATGGAAAGCTCTATGAGTCTTATTTCATATGGCATCGGTTTCGTCTCAATCCGATATGTATTTTGAGAGTTATGTCCAAAATACCAAAACTGTCCAGGAATATGACGCTGATTCATTTATCAACTTTCGAAGCTTATATCTCTTTCATCTGAACTCCTTTGAATGTGATCGTGGTGTCCATAGTTCGTGTTGGGAGTCTAGTTTAGTATGCCACTGGTTTCACCTCAATCCAAGTTGTGGTTTGGGAGATATGACCAAATTACTGAACGTCGCCCATGCTGAAAGAAACAGAGTTTGCTGCGTTATTCGAATAACACATCTTGTATTCGAATAGTGGATGTACTATTCGAATAGTATTCATACTATTCGAATAATAAGATGTGAAAAAACCTTTGAACGAATAAAGTAATATTCTGATAATAATTATACTATTCGAATAGTTATACTATTATCCGGATAATGCATTTGGAACTCACTTTGGGAAATATAAGCACTAATCGAATAACGTACAAGCTATTCGAATACTTTTAGTTCATAAAAACTTTCAACTGTCATATTAGTTCATACTATTTGAATAGTCAAGGACTATTCGAATAATACAACTATTTATCAGTGTATCATTATTCGAATAGCGTATGCATTATCGTGATAATTATTTGACTATTCGAATAATCTGAGGCTTATCAGAATAATAGCTAATAGAAACTGAGTTCGAAATCACAATGACTATTCGGATAGTGCCTTGACTATGCGAATACTTTTTCACTTAAATTATTTTTAGAAACATTTGTTAAGCATACTATTCGAATAACAATTTGACTATTCGAATAATCCACAGTATTAAATCACATGAATCTTTTCAACCCAACTTGATATCTTCTCTTTTTGCTTGACTAATCTACAAGATATTTCACATTAAACACAGTAGTTAGTCAATGTAGGAGATAAATACATTATGTAAACTTTTTGCTCTCAATAATTAATATCTATATTTGACATCATCAAAACTAATCATATCCAACATTCTCCCCCTTTTTGATGATGGCAAATCCTTTACAAAAAATATGTATGAGTATGAAAACATATTAGATGCAACATATTTTAAAAATATGTATGAGTATGAAAACATATTAGATGCAACATATTTTAAAAATATGTATGAGTATGAAAACATATTAGATGCAACATATTTTTCATGCAGTATCTCTCCCCCTATTTGACATCAGCAAAAAGTTTGGACAATATAGAAGAAATGCTTGAGGGGGGCAAATATGAGAACAAAGAAGAAATGCACGTGAGAGGTGTTCAAGAAAACAAACCCCCTTTTTCTTTAAATCAAAAGAAATGTGTCAAGAAAATAAATTTCTCTTCCCCTTTTTGAAAGTATTTTCATTTCGATGCAAATAAAGGTGATGAAAATAAGTTTGAAACAATTTGAAGAGGTTTTCAACAAAACTTTCAGAATCAAAGTAAATTGAAATCAAAGATATGCAATATATTCTCAAAATATAAAGAGGAAGGGTTTAGAAATGCTTATTAGGATTCGATAAGCTGATGATAGATCCATGAAGTCCAATTCCTCATGCTTTTGTTGTGCAGCCATGATGTATATTCATGTTGTCTCTAGGATGTTCTTTTTGAGTTGAGCTTCTGTTCCATATAATGCTCCTTTGTATTGGCATAGGTATTTGTTACTTTGAATGTTGTAGCAAATATATTTCCCTTGATTGATCATTGAAGCATATGTCCTCAAAGTTGATATATTCTCCTTTTAGTGTGTTGAGGAATGATTTTGCATAGATCAAATTCTCCTGTTATAAGTAAAAGCATTCTTGCAAGGAAAATGGTTAGAGCAATCAAGTATTAAATTTATTGCATAAACCAAAGTCATCCTTTCCATATGATTTGTTAAAGAAAAAAATTAAGATCATGAAAGGAAAATATAAGAGTAACTCATCATCAAAACTAATTAAAAGATAGTGAATTCAGATGAGTATGTTAAAAGGATTTTCTTTCAATAAATGAGATGAGCTTTTAAAAATATAAAACACATGTGAATATGAAGCTCCTCCTTGATGAATGCATGGTTTAAAAGAAAATCGTTGTGAATAATAAGTTAATAATTCTCTTGAATTTGTAAAATCATTGGAAATTTTGTAGAGAGAATGATTATGAAAATATGAAGATTAAAGATAAATCAAGTTTTGAAAATGATGATGCTAGTCAGGGTCTTAAGGCTGTAACCCTGTATTACTTGAGTCATTACTCAAGTGTTTACTTTGAGTAATGCAACTCAGAGAATTTGAATTAAAGAATACAATACCTCACTCGAGTAATATCGTAGTCACTCGAGCCATAATCCTCTGAAGTCCATTAATGCATCATTGGCTAGTCATTGTCTGTCGATGTGATTAGTATGGAGGGATTTTGAAGCATAATTTCTGTGATCAGTTAAGCATACCAAGATGAGCTCGGAATAAGGCCTTGAAGTTCCGATTGATCAAATCACAGAGTTTTCTAATCTTGCCATTCACATAAGTGATGAACTCAGCATGTTTGTAGCAAGCTCTGTGTGATTGTTGAAGCTCCTCTCTCAGAAAGCCTTAGACAGATGGACTAAAGAATGAAGGACCAAGGAGACCAGCTCTAGCAAAGTGTTGTCTCTCATTTATTCTTGAAGTCTCAGCTCTCATCCTCTACGCCTCTTTTGTGAACTTAGAGTGAGATTCAGACTTACTTGAAGTAATTTCATATTACTTGGAGTAAGTCCTGTAGAAGTATATATATACCTCTTGTTCTTTGAAAGACATGATCTTTCCGACGTTTCTCTCCTTCTCACTAATAATATAGGCCATTGTGTGATAATTCTTTCATGAAGCGATTGAATTGGCCTTGCTCACCAAAGCTCTAGTATAGATATATCATATAATTTTGTGAAAACATAGAGCTAGGATTGTAGTTGAGAATCCTCATAGGCTCACCAAGCTTGACGATTCTGTGCATCTCAGCATCTTCCTCTAAGCATCTTTTGATCACCTTGGAAAGAAGGTGGGTAGGCAACAAAGATTCATATTGGCTATACTTGTTCTTGGCCTTGAGTTGCTTTGAGATGAATCTCATCTAGGTTCACTTAAGAGATTTTCCTCTTCTTTCTCTTTCTTTGGCTGCATCTCTAGCTACTTACTTGTGGTGTCACTTGAATGATACCACAGATTTTGCTTCTGCTCACATTGCAATACTGCCAGTCATGCCTTCTCTGTTAGCCTTTGATCTTTGTATCCAAAAGTAGAGCATTTTGATCTACTCCTGTAAAAGTATAAATAAATGCTCTTTGGTACCCAACTTTCTCCTAGGTCCATATAATATTAGACATTATAACTCTCATGCTCTTATATAATTGAATCATATGATATTTGAGCAAAGAGTATAATAATCAACAAAGACCAAAATATAATTTTACCCAATTAAATAAATTCAAGCAATTAAATCACAAAGGGTAACGAACAAATAATACCAAGAATGATGATTTCAAAGATCAATGACAATTTGTAAATACACTTTAAAAGATATGTCATTTCATGCAAGGCAGGTAAGTCAGATCAAAGAGAGTTGAAAATCTATTTATAATGACCAACTATTATGAAATGATAAATCATGAATGAAATCAAATTTTCCAAGAATGATCATGAGATATGCACATTGTTTCAAATCTCAGATGTAATTTCAAATTATAACAATGTATTGTAAAATTGAGATTTTGAATATATGCAAAACTCATCTTTGAAATATGTTTATAATCAATGTTCATGTTAAAAATGGTGAAAGTCAACAGTTTAAATATACATATATCAGAAAGCTTCCTTTTTAGAGAACCACTAAAGATAACATGTTAGACATTGGAGTTTAACATGTTTGAGAATTTTCCCAAGAGCAAAAGTCATATTGAAAATGAATTAGCCAAAAAGCTTAACTTCAAGGATGTATATAAACACAATGACTTTGCTATTGACCAAGAGATAAACTTGTCTCTTAGAGATGTGTCTTGAAGAATAGGGATATTCAACTCAAGAATTTGAATAGAAAGCTCTAGTAACTCAAAAAATGGATAAAGACAAATGGTAATGTATTTGAGCAACAATATGAGTATAAGAATTTATGGATGATGAAGCACATACTCAATGATCCAAATGACTAGAGTTCTAGAATATTATCCCGGTAAGTTATTCCATAATAATAGTTAATGCATTAAGATTCAATGCACTAATGAACATTTATAATGCTTGGAATAACATGGCCAACTAATGATTTATGCATTAGGCACAAGGCTTTCACATATAGAATTCTTTTCTAGAGAATACACTTGAAACTCATATAGATAGTTAACTTGTTAGATATAAGATCTAACAAGTTAGAAAATAAAGATTAAGAAGTTCAAGCATTGGATAACACATGTAAGGTCAATGATCAATATGTCAATGATGGGGAAATACTCTGGTGGAAGAATTTGAAGCATTTCTGATTTTCAGTATACATAAATATTAACTTCCAATTTTGAAACCGAATTGAATACAAACAAGTTATGAATAATTCTCAAATAATATGTATGCATTTTTATAAACAAGATGAATTTGGAATCTAAGTATATTTTTGAAATATGCATTTCGAAACTCAAATACATAGAAAGATTATGCACAATTTCACTTTCAGTCCATTTCGCAATCTAAAAACAATTTAAAATCCATAAATGATTGATTGCTAATGGTATGCAATAATGAGCAAGTTATTCATTACCCAAATAAATAATTTATGAAAGCATAATATCAGGTAAGAATAAAGAAGACAGTACCGTGCTCAAGTAACCTCGTAATTACTTGAGAAATTATCCTTTGAAGTTCATTTGTGCATAATTCCTTGACTTTTACCTTCTATCTTCCAGTTGATGTTATCACTTGAACATTCACTCCCAGTTGTTATGCAGTGATGATGATCACTTGATTGGTTACTTGAGTGATTCTTCACTCTACATCTTTTCTTCCTTCAATGCTAGCTAGGCACTTGCAGTGTTGCCTCAAGTAATGCCTCCTTTTGTTTGCACATTCAAAAATGCAGCTTCAATGTCCAACTTCTCTAAGATTTGAATTAAATCGTATGTATTCATAATCTTGAGATGAAGTTCTTCCTTTCTTCTTCCTATAAAACCATATAGATCTTTTTCTTCCTTTGGTATCCAGTTTTACTTGGATCCACTCATGGTTACCTTATAGGAATCGTAATTCACATGCTCTAAGAATATAATCAGTTTGATACAATTGAGCATACTGAATTAAATGTCTTTATGCATAAGAGAAATATTTTCTTTTCAAATCATTATACATGCATAAAGAATTAACCTGTTGAGCATTACAATCCCTTTATAAATAAATCTATTAAATGGCTTTTTAAGGGATGTGAAAATATAATTTCAAAATCATTTGCAATGCTCATTCCTAAGATTCCAAAATATAAAACCTCAATAAATATTACAGATAATAGTATAGGAGGTTTTATCATTGTGTACCTTTGCCTTAGATATTTGGAGGATTGTTTTTGCTTACCCACTGCATCTTTTTATGATGTTAATACTTTGAATATCTTGCTTTGGGTGCTGGCAATCGTCTCATAAAATACATAGACTCTAGGAGTCTTTTACTTGATGCTTGAGAGATCCTCCTTTTCTTGTTCTCCTCAAGATAGTTGAACGGTACTCTATGGTAATCCATTCTTGAGGTGGAACGTATTCCTTTTCTCCATTGCCTTTCTTTATGGTTAAACTTTGCAGTTCCAGTAATGGGTGATCTGAGAGTTCTCCTAATTGATGTGAATCTCCATTTAGGTGCATTAGGAACTCTTGGAATCTTCTTCATTTTCTCAGTACCCTTTTGTCCATTTTTTATAGGATCAATCTGCACACATGAAACACCATATGGACATTTTGGTACCCACTTTGCTTTGGGTCCTTGAACGTTAGCATTTGAACTCGCTTGCGTTTTAGGAATCCAAACAAATTTATTCCTCACATTAGAATTTCTTCTAATATAGCATATGTGAGAAATATGACCTGATTTACCACAATAATTGCAAATAATATGATGATATGCATTATGAGATTTTATGCAAGTATTGTGTCGGTCAAGAGAGTAAAAACCCGAATAAATTTCATTTAAGCATTCTTTCTTTCCAATAAACTTTCCAGCATGATTGAAAACATTTTTGCTTTTCAGAATAGAATCAATACTTGGTTGAGAAACAATTTTATGCAAACTTTGAAAATCAGTTTTCAAAATAACTCCAGAAGAATTGGAATTGTTTACCGTATGTGTTTCTTGATCTCTAGAGGATGATCCATCAAATTCGTCCGTAATGAGCTCTTCTTGGGAATCATCTTCCTCTTGTTCTTTTATGTTGACAAGATCATGGAAGTGTTCTATGATTTCTCCATCTTCATTGTCAACTTCCACTTGTTCATGAACCGTAGATATGCAGCTTGTAGTTTCACATGAACTATCAACACTTTCAACTTCAACACACTTGTTAGAACTATACATGGAATCAAGAGTATCCCAAATATCTCTTGCAGTAGAGCAAAATCTAATTTTCTCAAAATCATTTTCAGTTAAAGCATATACAAAATTTTCATTGCTCTAATGTTTAACGAAAACATTTTCTTTTCTCTCTCTGTCCAATTCTTTCTTGGTTTGAAATCAAAGGTATTTGTAAAAACATTCCACATATCATAATCAAAGCTTTTTATGAAAGATGTCATTCTAGCTTTCCAAAACAAAAAATCAATATCTTTCAAAATAGGTGGAACAGTGTAGTCAAAACCTTCAGAAAGCATATAACACACAAAATCAGCCATTATAAACTCTTGAGACAGTTAAGTCCTTTAAACAAAAGTCTGTCTCTGATACCAAATGTTAGAACTGGCTGACACCCAAGAGGGGGGTGAATTGGGTGTAAGATAAAAATCTTAAGAGCTTTGAAAATCTTTTTGCATCTTAGAAGAAGCAATAAATATGAAAGTAATGAATCATAAATCAACAGTTTATATATATGCTGGAAATATAAGAGTTTAAGGAAGAGAGTGTGCAAACTGTGATTTATCCTGGTTCGGTCCAATCTGCGATGGCCTACGTCCAGTCCCCAGGCTCCTCCTGAGATTTTCAAATCCACTATCTTCTTGTTTAATCCAGGCACAAGAAAAGCCTTTACAAAGTTCTCACCAAGATACTCCTCCTTACAACATGTCTTACGAGCAGAGCAATCCCGAAGACCTTTCCCTCCTGCTTACCTGTGCAAGTCTAACGAGCAGCAACATTCTTTTCTGCTTACACCACTGTAAGTCTTACGAGCAGCAACATTCTCTACTGCTTGCATCTTGTAAGTCTTACGAGTAGAAAGTTTTACCGGCGATTCTCTCTATACTTGCCCGTAAGGAAATCAACCCACTCAAGGTCCCTCTACCTTGAGATCAATTCAGAAATACAATTGAAAAGGGTTTACAAACTCTCTCACAGAGTGAATATGATAAACACTGAAGTACAATACAAAAACTCTCTCTCAAATATACATGATATAGAAAATAGATAAGAACAGAGAGAAGTTGGATTGGAGTAGATGATTCATGATCTTGTAGTGTTCTCGTTGGTGTTGCTCTTTGTTGAATGTTCCCATATTTATAGATGAGTTGAGATAGCCGTTGGAAGCATTTCAACCTATCCGTTGGAGAGTGCGCAGCCACTATTGACTTTCTCAGTTTTTGAAATATATCCGTTGGCGGTGGGTGGCATTTGAACGTTATAACGTTGACGCTCCGCTTCCGTAATTTCACCTTTTGACTCTTCTCATCATATCTTCATTGTACTCCTGGAGAAATATATTAAACACTAATACAATGAAGTGTTAGAGTGATTAGAAGCAAGAAGAATGAGTTATATGATCATTCCATTGATTTCCAGAATCTTCGGGACGTTGTTCTGTTTTCTGGGAAATCAGTTATTCGGATAACATCTGTTGTATTCGAATAGCCTTCTTTGATAATGAATAATATTTATTCGAATACTTTATTCTCTATCCGAATAAACTTTTGGAACTTGAAGTGTATTCGAATAGTGAATTCCTTATTCGAATAGTTGCCTTGTAAAACAAATGATATTATTCGAATAGTGTCATTTGTATACGAATAATATTCTCTCATAATGAACTTTAATATTCGAATAGCCGAACCCTTATTCGAATAGCCTTTCTACACAAGATATGATATACTATTCGAATATAACTTGTTGTATTCGAATAATGCACTTTGATGATGAATCTTCATATTCCTGCAATCACTGGTTACTCGAGTACTTACTGTCTTTTGTTATCAACCAGTTGGTGCCTTCAAGTGAATTCTTGATTTTGACTCGAAACATGGAAAATTATATATCATCGGAAAACCCTCATTATCTACATTCCAATGCAACAAGAATCAGCTCCAAACTCGTTGTGTACAGAAAGTTATGATCCAAAGAGTATCTAATGTTCTTAGACAATCTCTGAAATCACGAGCAGCAACTTCCAGATGGCATAGCTATTATAATATAACCTCAAATATGTCAAATGACCTATCCATGGAAAGCTCTGTGAGTCTTATTTCATATGGCATTGGTTTCGTCTCAATCCGATATGTATTTTGAGAGTTATGTCCAAAATACCAAAACTGTCCAGGAATATGACGCTGATTCATGTATCAACTTTCGAAGCTTATATCTCTCTCATCTGAACTCCTTTGAATGTGATCGTGGTGTCCATAGTTCGTGTTGGGAGTCTAGTTTAGTATGCCACTGGTTTCACCTTAATCTGAGTTTTGGTTTGGGAGATATGACCAAATTACTGAACGTCGCCCATGCTGAAAGAAACAGAGTTTGCTGCGTTATTCGAATAACACATCTTGTATTCGAATAGTGGATGTACTATTCGAATAGTATTCATACTATTCGAATAATAAGATGTGAAAAAACCTTTGAACGAATAAAGTAATATTCTGATAATAATTATACTATTCGAATAGTTATACTATTATCCGGATAATGCATTTGGAACTCACTTTGGGAAATATAAGCACTAATAGAATAACGTGCAAGCTATTCGAATACTTTTAGTTCAGAAAAACTTTCAGCTGTCATATTAGTTAATACTATTCGAATAGTCAAGGACTATTCGAATAATACAACTATTTATCAGTGTATCATTATTCGAATAGCGTATGCATTATCATGATAATTATTTGACTATTCGAATAATCTGAGGCTTATCAGAATAATAGCTAATAGAAACTGAGTTCGAAATCACAATGACTATTCGGATAGTGCCTTGACTATTTGAATACTTTTTCACTTAAATTATTTTCAGAAACATTTGTTAAGCATACTATTCGAATAACAATTTGACTATTCGAATAAACTGTGTTCAAAATCACAATGACTATTCGGATAGTGCCTTGACTATTCGAATACTTTTTCACTTAAATTATTTTCAGAAACATTTGTTAAGCATACTATTCGAATAACAATTTGACTATTCGAATAATCCATAGTATTAAATCACATGAATCTTTTCAACCCAACTTGATATCTTCTCTTTTTGCTTGACTAATCTATAAGATATTTCACATTAAACACAATAGTTAGTCAATGTAGGAGATAAATACATTATGTAAATTTTTTGCTCTCAATAATTAATATCTATATTTGACATCATCAAAACTAATCATATCCAACAATGGCATCGGTGTGGTAGCCTTCCCATCCACCCTGTACCTCTTCATCTCAGAGAAAATGTACTTCCCCAAATATTTCTGTTCCTTCAGGAGAAGTGAAGCAAACCATCTAAAGTCCCTATCTGAGAAATGGGTATAGTTGTTGGCCTTGTTCATAAGGGATCTAGAGTAGATGTACCATAGAACCCTGTGATGATCACACATATCACTCTGTTTGAATTTTAAAGGGCCAACAAGCTCACCAGGTTTAAGGACAGAAAATATTTGGTTTGGGTCAAGTTGGGAGTAAATGTCATCTGTGGGGTTCTCTATCCCTAACCACAAGTTTATCCTAGAGGGTGAAATGAGAATCTTTTGGTCTCTCACAGTGGTGGTCATCTCTTCCTCAGCTGAGGTCCTATTTGGTTCATCTAGGATCTCAAGGTTGCAATAAAAATGTGTGATCACTTTTGTGCAAAAAGGTAGTCTAATAGAAAGCCAAGGCATAAAAGGTTCTAAATAGGAACTAAGATCATGCTTCAATACCTCCTGAAGTAACTTGAGGTCCACATAGTGTGTCTTACACACTTTTCTCCTAGAGAATTGAGTGAGATACTTTGGGGACTCCTCCAGTTTGTTGACATTGAACCCCTTTGGAGGGTTGGTGATCTCCTCTTCTGGCAATTTAGACTTCTTTGAAGATTGCCCCTTCTCCATTTGATCTAGAATGCTAGCCATTGCCTTAGCCACATTCTTATCATATTTGGGTTTTTTAGTAGGCTTTGGTGTGAAAGAAGGAGTTGAGGAATCAGAGGGTGGAGGAGAGGGAGACTTTGCACTTTTGCCTCTCCCAGTAGAGGTGCTCTTTTTGGATTGAGCCCTTGTAACTATAGGCTCTTTGATCACAACCCCTTTTGGTTTCGGCTGAGGTTGAGGTTGAGGTTGGATTTTGGCTTTTGATCTAGGGGTAAGTTTCCTTCTCTTTCTGGGAGGAGAAGAAAGAGGGTTAGAGAGTCGTTGGGATTCAGAGGAATCTGTGGGAGTGAGGTTATTGGTTCTAACCATTTTGAATCAATAAAGATTTTGAACAACTTAGAAAAACAGAGTCTTAGTCGCAAGTTTAGGGCAGACTGAATCTGAGCAGAATAGGAGGTTTTTGGAGTTGAAATTTGTTGGGTTTTGACGGAAATGATGCAAGGAATCGATTGTGAAAAGTTTTTGTGAGAGAGTAGAGTGATTTACTCGGGGAAATTTTGTGGAAATGACCAAGTTTGTGACAGATAAAGACCTAAAACCCGACATTACTCGAGGCCGTACTCGAGTAAACTTCATGTTTACTCGAGTCCTTACTCGAGTGATCATACAGAAAATCTCTAAAATAATTCATTTAAATTGCGTACCTGGTATGAATAATATTGTAATTATCCATGTATGTTCCCTCGATCAATTATAACCAATTTGGAGCATATTTGAATCATTTTTCATCAATTTGATAATCTAGACTTGCAGTTACTCGAGTCCTTACTCGAGTAAGCTTCAAGTTTACTCGAGGCTCGCCTCGGGTAACTTGTCTTTTCAACTTCTGACTGTTCATTTCTTAGTAACTGAACCGTTTGATTTAAATTCCAGGTAACTTGATCCGTTACTTCCAGTTTTGGAAGACCATTACTCGAGTAAAGTGCTTATTGACTTCAAGTTGTTCCTCGGGTAATGGTTCTCTGTCAGTCATTACTTCAAGTTGGTACTCTAGTAAATGTGTCCTCTGATAACCTCTGTTTTTGTTTCTCAAAACAGAATTTCAACCTTCATGCAAAACAAGTTTCTATATACTCCGATGCTTAAATTAATAATCATCAAAACATTATCAAATGACTTCATCTAATATTATGAGAAATTGAAATAATTTACAACTCATTGGGATTTACCATTCCCAATTCTCTTCTAATGTATAGAAATTGATCTTTTGCAAGGGGTTTTGTGAAGATATCAACTAGTTGAAGATGAGTAGGAATGAATATCACTTTCACATCTTTCTTTTGGACATGATCTCTGATGAAGTGATGTCTGACATCGATATGCTTGGTTCTAGAATGTTGAACTGGATTTTTCGCCAAGCTTATTGTACTGGTATTGTCACAATAGATTGGTATTTCTTTGAGATAAATACCAAGATCTTGTAGTTGTTGTTTTAACCATATCACTTGTGCACAACAACTTTAGACTAAAACATATTCGGCTTTCGTTGACGAAAGAAACACTGTATTTTATTTCTTGCTAAACCATGATACAAGAGATCCTCCAAGAAATTGTCCTTATCCGCTGGTACTCTTTCTGTCTGTCTTGTATCCTCCATGATCTGAATCTGAATATGCAACAAGATATTCACTTCTTCCTTTGGGATACCACAGACCCAATTCGGGTGTGTCAGTAAGGTATCTAAAAATTCGTTTGACCATTTCAGCATGTGATACCTTTGGTGCTAATTGATATCTTGCACATATGCCAACACTAAATTGGATGTCTGGTATGCTTGCCGTAAGATAGAGTAATGATCCAATCATTCCTCTATTTTTGTGATATTGTAGTCTTTCCCTTTGACATCAGCATCAAGTAACGTAGTTGAACTCATAGGCGTGTCCGTGCCATTTGCTTCATCCATTCCATACTTCTTTAATAGCTCTTTCAAGTACTTTGTTTGAGATATGAAGATTCCATTCTTTCTCTGTTTAATTTACAAACCAAGAAAGAAATTCAATTCTCCCATCATTGACATCTCAAACTCTCCCTGCATTATCTCAGAAAATTCCTTACACAGAGATTCATTAGTAGCACCAAAAACAATATCATCAACATATATTTGAACAATTAAAATATCATCACGTTTTCGTTTTATAAAAAGTGTTGTATCAACTTTTCCCCGTACAAAACCTTGATCAATAAGAAACTTACTGAGCCTTTCATACCATGCTCTAGGAGCTTGTTTTAAACCATATAAAGCCTTTTTGAGTTTGAAAACATGGTTAGGTTTAGTAACATCCTTAAAACCTGGAGGTTGTTCTACATATAGTTCTTCCATGATGTATCCATTTAGAAATGCACTCTTTACATCCATTTGATAGAGTTTGAATCCTTTGATGCATGCAAAGGCTAAGAGTACGTGTATAGCTTCCAATCTAGCCACTGGAGAATACGTTTCCTCATAATCAATCCCTTCTTCCTAATTATAGCCTTTGGCCACCAACCTTACCTTGTTTCTGACAATAATTACGGATTCATCGAGTTTGTTCTTGAATACCCATTTAGTTCCAATGATCGGATGATCTTTGGGTTGGGGTACCAAATCCCAAACTTGATTTCTCTCAAATTGATTTAGTTCTTCTTGTATTGCTATAAACCAATCATTGTCTGATAGGGCTTCATCAATGTTAGAAGGTTCAATCTCAGAAATGAATGCAGAAAAACTTACTTCATTGAAAATTCTATTTCTAGTTTTGATCCCTTCATTCACATCTCCTATGACTTGATCTAAGGGATGACTTTTATTGTATTTCCAGGCTTTAGGTTGACCTAGTGATTGCTCTTCTTCTTTAGTTTCATCAACTTCTGGAATAAGAGACTTAGAAATAGATTGACCATTTTCTTGATTTAAAATAACTTCCTGTTCTTCATCAATGGTTTTGTCAGAGGATTTAAATTCATCAAATACAACATGAATTGATTCTTCAACAACACATGTTCGTTTATTAAAAACTCTATATGCTTTACTTTGGTTAGAATATCCTAGGAAAATTCCTTCATCAGTTTTAGAATCAAATTTTCCTAAGTTATCTTTACCATTATTATGAATGAAACACTTACAACCGAAGATGTGTAGATGAGCATTGTTTGGCTTTCTTCCTTTGTACAGCTCGTATGGTGTCTTTCCAAGTTTTGTTCTGATATAGGTTCTATTTGAAATGTAGCATGCTGTACTCATAGCATCAGCCCAGAAAACTTGAGACACGTTCTTTTCATTCAACATTGCTCTAGCTATTTAGTGAGTACTCTATTCTTGCGTTCCACGACTCCATTTTGTTGAGGCATCCTTGGAGCAGAGAAATTGTGATCAATGCCATTAGTATCACAATATTCTTCAAAGGCTTGATTCTCAAATTCTCCACCATGATTAGTCCTAATACCTGCAATGGACATACCTTTCTCATTTTGCACTTTCTTGGCAAAAACAATAAATTCTTCAAAGGTTCATCTTTTGATGATAGAAAAATAACCCATGTAAATCTGGAGAAATCATCAACAATAACCAATGAATATAAATTGCCACCAAGACTTTTTACTCTTGCTGGGCCAACTAAATCCATATGCAATAATTGTAATGGTCTATTTGTTGAAATCTCATTTTTCAGTTTGAAAGATGATTTAGTTTGTTTACCCTTTTGACATGCATCACAAATCAAGTCATTTTTGAAAGTTACTTTAGGTAATCCAAGAACTAAATCCTTTTTGAGTAGTTTGCCTAATTGATCCATATTGACATGAGCCAATCTCTTATGCCATAGCCAACTTTCATCAGCATTACTCAGAAAACAGTTTCCAGATTCATTTCTACTAATATCTAGATTATAGCAATTACCTTCCCTTTTTGCTCTGAGCTTAGCCTTGATATTCTTCTTATCAAGCTGCAAGTCATTCTTGTTGTTAATTAAGCATTCTTCTGAGTCAAATATTACCCAGTTGTCTTTATCTGCACTTTGACTTACGCTCAGCAAATTGTGACACAAGCCTTCAGCATAATATACATCTTTGACTTGTATTCCTTTGTCATTTTTTATTTCACCAATTCCTGCTATCCTTCCGGATTGATTTCCTCCAAATTTTACCTTTCTACCTTCCTTAGGTTGCAATGTGGTAAAACTTTCAAAATCTCCGGTCATATGTCTAGAGCATCCACTATCTATGTATCACTTGCTATTTTTGGATGCTTTGAGACATACCTGCAATCAAATGACTAAGTCTTAGGTACCCACATCTTTTTGGGTCCTTTTGGGTTAGTACAAATAATTTTCTGAACATATGAGCCTTTAGGTACCCATTTGTAGGTTCCTATTGTTCCTTTCTTCTTATGAATGCATGAAGAAGTATAATGGCCTTTTCTATTACAGTAATTACAAAATTCAAAAGGATTTGATGTATGCACAGAATGCTGGAAATAATTCAAATGTGACTTACCTCCTGCTTTCTTTCTACCTTTCCTTCTATCTGATTTTGGATCATATCCAATTCCAAATCGGTCATCTACAAATTGTTGAGCTTTTAAAATAACATTTAGCATCTCACTTCCTTGTGTAAATTTTTCAAGAGTTTTTGTGAGATCAATGTTTTTCTTTTTCAAAGAGGAATAATTTTCACAATCCTTTTCTGAACGTTCTTTAAGCTCAATTTCAAGAGCTTTGTTTTTCTTTTTGAAAACAACCAATTCTTTAACTACTTTGATGAATTCAGAATGTAAAGTATTACATTCAGAAAGCAATTCATCATAGGTAGGTTCAGAATCATTTACCTCTTCTTCTGTTTCTTCTTGAGCAATAAGACATATATTTGCTACTTCTTCTTCATCACTTTCTTCGTCAGAGGAACTATCACCCCATATAGCAGATACAAAGGCCTTCTTTTTATTGAAGAATTTGCCTTTTCTCTTTTCTTTGCTCTTTTGGTTCAGCTCTGGACATTCTGACTTGATATGTCATGGTTTTCCACATTCATAGCATATGATATGATCTTTGCTACTAGTTCCTCCTTTCTGAAAGTATTTGAATCCTTGACCTTCCTTGTAAAATTTTTTGAATCGTTTTATGATTAAGTCCATTTCATCATCATCAAATTCCTCATCCTCATCTTGATTTTCTTCCTTTTCTTTTAGTGCTAGACCTTTCTTTTTCTTGTCACCAATGTCATCTAGTTCCTGTTTGAACTTTAGTTTACTTTCATATTCAGAAAGACTTCCAAATAGAGAAGCAACTAATCTCATTGATTCTCCTTTTGCTTCTTCTATCGTAGTGACTTTGGCCTCCCACTCTTTAGAAAGAATATTCAAAATCTTTCGTACTTGGGTATGCTGATCATAAACTTTCCCAAGTGCTGCAAGTTGATTAACAAGATGAGTATATCTAAGTTTGAATTCAGATATTGATTCACCTAATTTCATCTAGATCGAATTCTGTGACCAAGGTGTTGATCCGATTCTCCTTTATTCCTGAAGTTGCTTCATGAGCTATTTCCAGAGCTTCCCATATTTCCTTTACTGTTGGGAGTGTGCAGATTTTGAAATATTCACTTTGACTCAAGGCACTTTGTAACATCAGAATTGCCTTGCTGTTGAGAGTGATAAGTTTCTTGTCATTCTCATCATATTTCGCTGGCATCTTTGGAATTTTCTGAGAATCTACAATCTTTGTAGGTTGATAGTTTCCACTCTCAATTACATCCTATAGCCCATATTCGGTAGCCATCACGAACACTCTGAATTTTGCTTTCCAGAAGGAAAAATGTTCTCCACTGAAACCGGGAGGTCTAGTGATGGATGCTCCGTCGGGAAGAATTCCTTCACCTATGCTTGCCATTGGATCCTTCTTAGGTTGTTATACCTTAACAAGAAGACCTACGCTCTGATACCAAATGTTAGAGCAAGCGTTTCACACAAGAGGGGGTGAATTGGGTGATACTAAAAATTTCGTTGCAAATATAAAACTTGACGGTGAAATTGAAAAAGTAAAAAGTAAGGAGAAATATCACCGAAGTATACATCGGGAGTTATACTGGTTCGGCCACAGCCACTTTGACCTACGTCCAGTCCTCAGAGCTTCTCTGATAGTTTCACTATAACTTCCAAGATTTAGTGGGTTCTTGGCACCTCAATACAAGAAAGTTCCTTCACCTGGACACTCGCTCCCCCTTATAAGTTGTAATCCAATCCCAACTCAAGGTTCCACAACCTTAAGTTATCTCAACAACAAATATTGATTTTGAATGAAATATCTCTCTCTCAGAGTGAGTAAGAATCACTGAAGTACAGAATTACTAAAATGAGTAAAACAGAGTAATGAACTTGATGATACGTTCGTGTGTGTTCTTGTTGTTGTTTTCTCTGTTTGGATGTTCCCATTTATATAGATATGTTGGTGATGACCGTTGGAACATTTTCTTCTCGTCCGTTAGAGAGTGCATAGCCACTGTTGACTTTTCCAGTATTTGAAAGATATCCGTTGGCGGTAGGTGGCATTTGAACTTCACATTTGACTTTCCTTATTTGATAAGATTTCTTCATTATTTATCTGTAAATATGCTAGGAATACTAATACAATGAAAGGTTAATCATATAGGAAACAAATCAATGAACGTTTGAATGATTTCTAAGTTTTTGGGTTTACATACTCTAGTAGCTACTTGAGTATTCATTAAAATTTACTCGAGTATCATCGAGAAAACTTTGATAAACTGCAAGTCAACAAACAAATATAAGATTACTCGGGTAGTGTATGGAATAAACAAAATATCAAACCTTTGGAAATGCATGTTTACTCAGGTACCTACTCGAGTAATGCACTCTGTTCTTCATAGGTTACTCGGGTACCAACTTGAGTAAACCTTTAAATAAACTTTTGTTTACTCGATGCTTTACTCCAGTAATGTTGGCAAGATTTCAAGGCTGAGAGCACTTCAAGTTTGATTACCTTGTTACTCGAGTACATATTCTAGTAAACTCAATTTATGTGTATAGCTTACTCGGGTAATGACTTGTGGTTTTTCTTCAAAAATAATTCTACATACTTGAGTACTTACTCGAGTAATCCACTTTAAATGAGTCATTGAATACCTGCATATTTGAGTAATGCCTCGAGTGAAGTGTAATAAAAATAGATCAAGTTATTCGAGTACTACCTTCAGGTTTTTGCTTACCATAGTGAGTTACTCGAGTAGCTCCTCAAGTAACGTTGGCAGGGTTGAAAATGCCGAGAGCAACATATTTCTTGAAATAAGGGACTCGAGTATATACTCGAATATCATTGGCAGGCCGAGAGCAACTGGAAGACTTTTACATGGTTACTCGAGTAGCTACTCGAATAAGGTTGGCAGGCCGAGAGCAACTCCAAGTGATTTACCTGGTTACTCGAGTAGCTACTCGAGTAACATTGCAGGCCGAGAGCAACTTGAAATCATTTACACTTTTACTAGAGTAACGCTGGCAGGTTACTCGAAGGTGTCTCTGATTACTTCAAGTTTCTGTTCCTTTACTCGAGTACATACTCGAGTAATACCTTAGAAAACTTGCTTCTGATCAAGTTTCTCAGCTTTTTCTCTTGGCCTTTCTTCATTACTCCAATGCTTACTTCAAGTGATGCTTTTCCCTGTTATTACTTTGTTCAAACTTATTTATTAATCAAATCTTTTTCATAATATTCTTTGTTATCATCAAAACATGAGATCTAACATTCTCCCCCTTTTTGATGATGTCAAAACTAGGTGATTTTGAACAAGATTTTTAAAAGTAAGTTCTCAAATAAACACTTATTGGATTCAATGATAAAATTTGAAAACCTTGTTAAGTTTATCGTGTCTGACCATGTTGTTGATTCTCCATGCTTTCTGGTGGCTGGTGAGTTCTGAAAAGGGTAATATCTACTGAGAACTATTCTCCCCCTTTTTGTCATTATCAAAAAGCTTGGGGGGAAGAGGAAGCGAGAAAATAGAAGGAGGAGGAACAACTCTGGTAGGAGCAGGAGGAGGAGTGGAGGAGGAACAACTCTGGTAGGATCAGTAGGTATGGTTGCATAAATAGGTGGAGAAGAAATGGGGCAAGGTTGATTGGAGGATTCAGGTTGGGTAGTGTTTTCAGGATTAGACACTTCCTGAGTTTCTCCAGAGGAACTAGAGAGAGGTTATGGAGTGGGCCAAGGAGAGGTACCAGGTTGAAGTACAAGCTCCACAGTGATATGAATAGGGTTAGAGGTGGAGGTTTCCTTTATAGTATAGAGAATATAGGAAGGTTCAGCAGGTGGAGGAGAGGTTGTTGGAGGTGGTTGAGTTGGAGGGGCAGAAGGTATATCAGTATATAGAGGAATGATAAGAGTAGGAGCACTGGTGAGAGAAGAGCCAGTAATACAAGTCTTTAAGTAGTTTAATTTATTCCTAATGTAACAAAGCTACTGAAGATAATAGGCCTGAAGATTGTAGAGAGACTTGAATTTCTCATTGACTGCCCTGATGATGCCTTGAATTTGATTATGAAGATCTTTTCTTAATTGTTGATTGGACCTCATGAGTTTCTCAACCATAGGTTTGAGAGCTTCCTGAATGTGAAGTTGAATGGAGGTACCAAGGAAAGAGGGAGAGGGAGAAGCAGCTCTAGAGGAATGAGCTTCATCTGCCTTAGAAGTCTCAGCCTCCACTCTCTGTATTTTGGATTGGGGTTCCTCAGAGACATCCAATGGCAAGGGAATTTTCATTTTTCTAATTTGAGTCTTGCCAAATCTGACCATTCTCTCTTGTTCTCCATCTAGGTACCAGATGTTATTCATTTTGAGGAATAAGGAGACAAGTTGAGGAAAAGGAGCAGGAGTAGTTTTGTTGGATCCCATTCTGTATCTCTCAATTTCTTGGTATATGAATTCCCCAACATTTAGCTTCACTTTAGACAATAGACAGGCCAAAAAGTGGAAGTCTCTGTATGAAAAGAAGTTAAAATTCTGGAATTTGTTGACAATAGCTCTTGTATAGATGTACCATAAAATTCTTTGTTCATTATTGAGACACATTGAAGAGAACTTCTTTGCTTGTCTTATTGGCTTAATGATCTGATGAATCTGTTCATTAGAGTACTCAGGAATTTCATTAAACTCATCTTCATCATATTCCAGGTAAGTGTTGATGATAGAGGGAGATAATTGCATTTTCTGACCTCTCACTGTGGACTCCAGTCTCTCCTCAACTAATTCCTTTTTACTTCCCTTGATTTTGACAGAGTACAGATTAGAATAAAAGGTCCTTACTACAGAGGGACTATAGGATAAATCAATTTGAAACCACCTCTGGTAATGTTCTAGGTACTCATGTAAGTTGAAGCCAAGATTGTCTCTTAAGTAGGAAGGGTCCACAAAGATAACAGGGCACATTGGCCGTAAAGAGAATAGATCTTTGTACCTCTTTTTCTCATCAGGTTAAAGAAGAGGTCCATTATTAAAATCTGCAGGGGGTCCAGCTTTTTCTTCCTTTATCAAGCTTTGAGATCCCTCAGGCATACTTATTTGAGACGAACTTGAGGAGTCTTGCTAGGCCCAGCTTCAACATTCTGTACAAGGCTTTTGACAACATTCCTTACGGTTTGATCCAAGCTATCACTCTCGGTAGAGGAATCATTGTGGGATGCACTTCCAGTGTTTCTGGCTTTAGATTTTGAAGATGTTGCAATAGCTTTAAATACAGACCTAGTCTCCATTGGCTCTCTAATAACAAACCCTTTAGCTCGAGAAGGCCCCTTAACTGAAGTAACAGCTACCTCAGGTTTGAATTTCTTTGGAGTTTTCTGTGTTGAAGTCTTCTTGGAGGATGATTTTGGAAGAGGAGTAACTTCCTCTTTCTCAATATTAGATTTCTTCGTTCTCATTCTGGGTTTTCTAATGAATGACGAAGGTTTAGGTTTTCTGGTAACTGAGAGATTTTTGGGGATTTATGTGAGGAAATGGTGATATTTTTAGAGGAAGAATCGAAAAGGATCGGAAGGGTTTGTATATACAGAGAAACTGATCGGTATTCGGATAATGATCAGAGATTGAGCTTAGTTTCCTTATATTTTGGTTAAGAAATATTCGGATAATTACATGCGTATTCGAATAGAGAGGGTGCTATTCAACTACTCGAGTGATTATTCGAATATTGAGAGAGCAAGTATGCATACCTATATTCAGATAGTTCTGGTGATATTCGAATATTCCTGTCTCTGATGATTATAACTATTTGAATAGTTGTCCAAGGTCTCTGTTGTCCTGTAACTCTTATTAACCGAATAGTACAAGTAGTATTTGGATAACTCTTCTTTGGTCAGATATTCATGTGCTTTATTCGAATAGTTTAACAGATATTCAAATAGTCCTCTGTTCCTTGCTTATGGTTGTATTCGAATAATTATTTTGGTATTCGGATATACTTCATCCCTGAAAAAAAATGAAAAGTGTAATCTATTCGAATAAAAGTTTTCACTATTCGAATAATCACTTGTTATTCAAAATTAATTTTATTCGAACAGAGCTTTGGTTAATCGAATACTTAGAAAAAAATAGAACTATTTGAATAGTGATTAGAGTCTCCAATTATTTTGATAATAATAACTACTATCACTAATCGAATAATTTTATTTGTATTTGAATACTCTTTTTAATTGAAATCATATATTTAATTGGTTACTATATAGATACACTAATTGAATACTTCCATTTTAATCTTGACTTAGTATTCGGATGTGACTCTGTTATTCGGATAGTTCCCCTTTTAAGCTCTGAAGAAGAATAGCATTATTCAAATAACATATAGATTATTCGAATAGTTCTTTTGAAATTCTCACCTTTTGTATTCGGATAGCAGTATGAGTATTCGAATAATGGGCCATATGTTCTAAAACTTGTATCGTTATTCGAATATCATTTCTTTTATTCGAATAGTTCTTTTTGACGAAAGTGCCTTATTATTCGAATAACTCTTACCATATTCGAATAGATTTTACAAGACTGAGCAGTATTCGAATAGTTTTATACTATTAAGATAGTCTCTTCCTAATATCTCTGAGTGATATTCGAATATTAATTTATGTATTTGAATACTATTCTTTTAAAAACTTGATTGAGTATTCGGATACCATAATCATTATTCGAATAATTCTTCTTTTACTTAGATTTCTCCTTTAGAATTTATCCTGCAAAATACATAACTAGAAACTCAGATGCTTAAGTCAGCAATGTTTATCATCAAAACATAATTAAATAAGTGAATAAGATATAGATTTACTTACAATTCGTTGGGATTTACCATTTCCAATTCCCTTCTTATGTAAAGAAACTAATCTTTTGCCAGAGGTTTGGTGAATATATCAGCTAACTGCAGATGTGTTGGAATAAATACAACTTTGACATCTTTCTTCTGGACATGATCTCTGATAAAATGTTGTCTCACATCAATGTGTTTGGTTCTTGAATATTGCATTGGATTTTTGGCCAAGCTAATGGTGCTTGTATTGTCATAGCATATTGGAATTTCTTTGAGATAGATACCAAGATCTTGCAATTGCTATTTTAACCATAGTATTTGAGCACAGCAACTTGAGGCAACTATATATTCAGCTTCTGTTGAGGATAATGATACAGTGTTCTGTTTCTTGCTAGCCCAAGAAACCACTGCTCCTCCCAGGAATTGACATTGTCCACTTGTGCTTTTTCTATTTGTCTTATAGCCACCATGATCTGAATCTGAGTATGCTATAAGATATTCATTTCCTCCCTTAGGATACCATATTCCCAAATCTATAGTGTTAGAAAGATATCTAAAAATCCTTTTCACCGTTTCAGCATGAGATTCCTTGTGACATGATTGGTATCTAGCACACATACCCATGCTGAACTGAATGTCTGGTTTGCTGGCTGTGAGATAGAGTAATGACCCTATCATTCCTCGGTATTTTGTTATATTGAATTCAGGTCCTTTTACGTCTGCATCCAATAAGGTTGTTGAACTCATGGGTGTGTCAACTCCATTAGCTTGATCCATTCCATATTTCTTGAGAAGTTCTTTGAGATATTTAGTCTGAGATATGAATATTCCATTCTTTCTTTGTTTGATTTGTAAACCCAGAAAGAATGTTAATTCTCCCATCATTGTCATCTCAAATTCTCCTTTCATAGTGTTAGAAAATTCCTTGCACAAAGAATCATTAGTTGCTCCAAAGATAATATCATCTACATATATTTGAACAACTAACATATCATTTTTCTTTCGTTTTATGAAAAGAGTAGTATCTACTCTTCCTCTATCAAATTTGTGATTGATGAGAAAGTTGCTTAATCTTTCATACCAAGCTCTTGGAGCTTGTTTAAGACCATAAAGTGCTTTTCTTAGTCTATAAACACCTTTTGGATTATAAACATCTTCAAATCCAGGGGGTTGTTCAACATAGACTTCTTCTGTAATATAGCCATTAAGAAAAGCACTTTTTACATCCATTTGATAAATTTTGAATCCTTTGATACACGCAAAGGCTAAGAGTACACGTATGGCTTCCAATCTAGCCACTGGAGCATACATTTCCTCATAATCAATTCCTTCTTCTTGATTATAGCCTTTGGTTACCAACCTTGCCTTGTTTCTGACAATTATTGCGTATTCATCAAGTTTGTTCTTAAATACCTATTTAGTGCCAATGACCGGATGATCTTTAGGCCGATGTACTAAGTCCCACACTTGATTTCTTTTAAATTGATTCAGTTCCTCCTGCATTGCTAAAACCCAATCATTATTTGTTAGGTTGAGGGTTCCAGTTCTGAAATAAATGCTGAAAAACTAACTTCATTGAGAATACTATTTCTAGTTTTTACTCCTTCTTCAACATTACCTATTACCTGGTCTATAGGATGGTTTCTATTAAATCTCCAGGCTTTGGGTTGATCAGAAGAAGAAGGCTGACTCTCTTTTTCCTCAAAGTTAAAAGACTCATTTGAGGATTTTGAAATCATTTGATTTGTTTCAGAACTGATCAACTCTGACTCATCAACAACAGATTTGATAGGGGAATCCATTTCATCAAACACAACATGAACAGATTCTCCAACAACACAAGTTCATTTATTAAAAATTCTATAAGCTTTACTTCTATTAGAGTAACCTAAGAAAATACCTTCATCAGCCCTGGAATCAAACTTTCCCAGATTATCCTTACCATTACTGTGAATAAAACACTTACATGTGAATATACGCAGATGACTGAGGTTTGGCTTTCTTCCCTTATAAAGTTCATATGGTGTTTTTCCCAACTTTGATCGGATATAACCTCTATTAGAGATGTAGCAGGCAGTACTCATAGCATCAACCTAGAATACTTGTGAGATTTCCTTCTCATTGAGCATTGCTCTTGCCATCTCTGTGAGAACTCTATTCTTCCTTTCTACAACACCATTCTGCTGTGGAGTTCTTGGTGCTGAGAAATTGTGCTCAATTCCATTTGAGTCGTAGTAATCTCCAAAAGCTTGGTTTTCAAATTCACCTCCATGATCTGTTCTAATTGCTGCAATTGACATACCTTTCTCATTTTGAACCTTCTTAGAAAAAATAATGAATTCACTAAAAGTTTCATCTTTTGAGGATAAAAAGATAGTCCATGTAAATATTGAGAAATCATCAACATTGACCAAGGTATATAAGTTTCCCCCAAGGCTTTTTACCCTTGCTGGTCCAACTAGATCCATGTAGAGTAGTTGTAATGGTCTTTTTGTTGATATTTCCTTTATGGTTTTGAATGAAGATTTAGTTTGTTTTCCCTTTTGACAAGAATTACAAACTGAATCATTTTTAAATCTCAGTTTAGGTAAACTTATCACCAAGTCCTTTTTGATGAGTTTATCTTACTAATGCATATTTACATGGGCCAATCTTTTATGCCATAGCCAGTATCCACCATCATTACTAAGAAAGCAATTTTCGGAAGTGTGATTATCAATATCAATAGTATAGCAGTTACCTTCTCTTTTGGCTTTGACTCTTACCTTAAGGTTATCTTTCTTGATAGATAAGTCTTTCTTGCTGACTATAAGACATTCCTCAAAATCGAATATGATCTAGTTGCCCTTGTCAGCACCCTGACTCACACTCAGAAGATTGTGCATTAGCCATGCTACATAGAAGACATCTTTGATTTGAACTTTGTTCTTAATTCCAACTTCTCCTATACCAGCAATCTTTCCTGATTGATTTCCACCAAACTTGATTGTTCCTCCTTCCTTTAGGACTATGGAAATAAATCTTTCTCTGTCACCAGTCATATGATGTGAGCAACCACTATTTATGAACCACTTTCTTCCTTTGGATGCTTTGAAACATGCCACGTCTTCTTCTTCTTATTGTTCTTGAGCTACCAGACAAAGGTTAGCCGTTTCTTCATCATCACTTTCTTCATCGGATGAACTGTCTCTCCAGATGACTGAGACAAAAGCTTTCTTCCTTGCAAACTTATTCTTCTTCCTCTCTTGGTTCTTTAGAAATTCAGAGCATTCGGATTTGATGTGTCCAGGTTTCCCACATTCATAACAAATGATTTGCTCCTTAGTCTTATTGCTACTTCCTCCTTTGTTAAAGTTCTTAAATCCTTGGCGCTTTTTATAAAACTTTTTGAATCTTCTTACAATCATTCCCATCTCATCATCTTCAACCTCTTCTTCTGATTTCAGTTGCGTTTCCTCTGATAAGTAAAATATTTGCATATTTTTTTCCCTTATATGATGATTTTATAGACGATATTTGCGTTTAATATAATAAATTTGGGTATGATTGATAAATAAATATTGTTTTTGGAATAAAAAGCATTTAAAAAAAAAAAATGAAAGTACTGTAGCCGCCAGGGCACTGTAGCAGCCGCCAGGGCACTGTAGCACCAGCAAGATCACTGTAGCAGTCTCTGGACACTGTAACAGTATTGTAGCACACGTTTTTTTTCCTTATAAATAGAGATCAATGCCAAGCTCAAAAGAGGAGGAGAGGAAGAGAAGCAGAGGTTTCCTTCTCCGACAGGGAGAGGTCCTTCTCTGACCGGGAGAGATCTTTCTCTAACATTTCTGAGTTCTTTGTGTTGTTTTTTAGATTTAATTTCATGAATTGCATGCCTCCATCTTAGAAGGCTTAGGATTGTATTACATTTTGCATGCCTCCATCTTGGAAGGCTTAGGATTGTATTATATTTTGCATGCCGCCTACATGGAAGGTTTTACCTCCTAAATGGACGGCTTGATTTCTTCATTTTTCATGCATCTTTTGGTTGTATATTTATGTTTGAGAATTTAATATTCAAGTTTATGTAGTATTTCTGAGGATTTCATTCTAGCTTTATATAATTTGTTTTGGTTTTGTTTTAATTTTATCATGAGCTAAATTTTCATTTTCCTAGGGTGATGACGTAACTTACTAATGACGGATTGAATCCTAACTTATTAAATCTAGTTTGAATTTCTCCTTCATGATTGAGTTTTAATTATTATTCTTAATACTTTTGATTGACTGGCCATCTTTTGAATGATTTCAATATACATGTTGAGACCGGAAAGAGATACATGTATGTAGACCCTATAATTAAAACCATGACTTGCATATGAAATAGGAATATATTCATGAGTTCTGTAGTCTTACCGAGTTCCATAAATCTTAATGCATAATTAATTGCTTAAATTCATATAGGAATATATTGGATTAGCAATTGATTATAGAATTCCTTGACCTTGGAAGAGGCTAGTAATTAAATTAGGGAACTCGACTATCAATCATGTGGAATAAATTGGGCTAGAATAGATAAGTGATTCAATCCAGAATTTGTTAAGTGAAATCTAATCCCTAGGACTTTTTCTCATATTTGCTTTCTTATCATCTGCACTCATATTTACTTGTTTTTCTTTTATTTTGTACTCTCAATCACTAACTAATCGATCGACTAAATAGAATTAAAATTACCTATTTTGGTACTTAGTGCTCAATCCTCGTGGGAATGATACTCTACTTACTTCTATATTACTTGATTATGACAGTGTACACTTGCACTATTTAATTGATCATCTGTACACGTATCAAGTTTTGGTGCATTACTGGGGATTGTTGTCATTAATATCAATACCAAGTAATTTTAATACTAATTTAGTCTTCATGTAAAAATTTCAAAAAAAAAGGATTATTCACAGCATTCATTCAGTTTAATCAGTGATAACTTGTCATATCTTGGGTCTTTTTCTGGAATGCATGTGAATGTAATGAGACAAGAAAATATAAATGCTGGTTGGATTGAAAATTCTTCTCCTTATAATTGTTTTTCTTGTGCTTATTGTGGAGAGTGTCATTCATATGAGCATTATCCATATAGCAATGCCGGTCATTATGTGAGAGATGATTTCAATATAAACCAAACTTGTTTTGATCATTCCTTTTATCCTGGTGGAATTTTGGAGCAACAAGAGTCTTTGGATCCATATGTCAGGTATTCTGCTAATCCTCCTTTCTACTCTTATCCATATATTGAAGAACAAACTCTTGAGTATAAGGAAAAATCTGATTTAAAAAGATTAATTGAGGAGTTTGCAGAATCAACAGAGAGATTTTATAGAAAGCAAAAGGAAAGTGACACTAGAGTCAAGTCAAGTGTCCAAAATATTGGAAGATATGTGAGTCAAATTATTGCATCACTTGAAACTATGAGGCAAGATAATTCTTTGAGCATGATTCCCACTCCTTGTGTTGATGATGATTATTGTGAGAAGTTGAGGATGTGGAATTGAATGAAACCTTAGTTCTTGTGGAATGTGATAAGGAACTGGAAATCACTTTTGGAGAGATTACTGGGTGTAGTCTAGATGAGGTTCCGGTTGTGGAACCTGATTCCTGTCATTTTGATATTGAAACTAATGAGGATGTTCCAAAAGATGTTGTTCATGTCTCTCCTGTTGAAGTATTGACTTACTGATGAGAGTCAAGTCGATTTTATGGGATGCTCTAAAATTTTGGAAACTCCTAAATCTGTTTGCAAATACATACATGTTGTGCTTTCTTTGAATTCAGTAAATAATTGTACTCTAAAATTGTCTATGATTGAAGAAGTACAATTAATTACTTTGAATGATCATTGTTGGTTTCTGAAATATTGTTGCTTGAAAAGAAATGAAGACAAGGTGATCCTGGTGTTTGATACTTTTGATTAGTAGTTTGTGTTTGAGAAGTCTAGCTGAAGACTATAAATTTAGCACTTCTTGGGAGGAAACCCAAGGTTTGGTTTGATATTTTGTGTGATTTTGCAGGACCTCTGGTAGCTCCTGATGACATATTCTACTTTGATAGTTTAAAAAAAATAAAAAAATTTTTTAAAAAATTTTGGTTTGCTCTTTGTCTAGCTAAAGACGTTAAAGAAGGGCGGCTATTTAGGAGGCAACCCAAAACTTCTTTCCTACTCTCTCAATTTTCTTTCCCATTATCTCAATTTTCTTTCCTACTCACTTATTTCTTTTCTACTCTCTCAAAACTTCTTTCCAACTCTCTCATTTTTCTTTTCTACTCATTGAAACACATTGCATTGCATTGAGATTTTAGTTTTCATCATTTTCATTTTAAGTTACCATGGAGGAATCTCTTAGAAAGCTTAAGAACATGTTTCCCACTCTTCCCAAAGATGTGCTCAGGAAGATCTATAACAGTCAACTTGAAAGGATGATGATATTCAATCGTTTGGGCCTTCCTGAGGACATACGTTGGATCATTGAAGCAAGGTACATTTAGCAGGTGAGATTCATAATTCATTTGTTAAACCTTTACCAGGAATGGGAAGAAGTTCTTACTCCAAAAAGAGAAGAGCTAAAAGAATGAAGGTCTGCCATAAATGTGCAAGGTGGAATTGTGATCAGCGCTGTAGAAGTAAAGGTATGGTTTCTATAAATCGAGAAGATAAAATCAAATTTATAAAGGATGGACTGAGTAAGGAGTCACTGGATGATATCATTCAAACTCTTGAGACGTGTCCGAGTGGTGATGTTCATCGTATTCTTCTTGATTTAGCAGACATATTCAAAAGAGAAAAAGAGCGCGATTGTGTTGGGAATTTGACGTTAAAAGACCTTGTTTGCCAGTTTATAAGAAAACTGGATGGGAAGCAAATCCTCAATTCATATAAAGCGTTTAAGCCATTAATGGATGTAAAACCAGAGGAAGATGTGAGCCAAAATCACAACTACTGTACATAATCATGCTTGTGTTTAATTTGTTTTGTCTTTTTCGTAGCTTTTGTTTAATCTTTCTTATCTTTTCGGCAGCTTTTGCCTACTCTACTTTATCTTTTGACTTTCTTTCCTCTTTTTGTTTAATTTCTTCACGCAATGGCCCACCAGTCATTTGTGTTGGAAATGTTTTCAAACTTCTTTGAAAAATGTGTGATTTGTGTGATTTTGTTGTCGCTGTTTTAGTATTATATATATATGTACTCTTTCATTTGTAAATATGCACACTTCCATTTGTAAACATGAATTCTTCCTCTTGTAAGCATACATGGTCCGAGAGAAATAAAGAGAAAAAGGGTATCACACAAAAATGTAGATTTACATCTATTTTCATTTTTGGTGAAACTAATTTGGGCAAGAAAGGAGAGTTTATAACAGCAGCAAACGAACTTGGAATTTCATTGGCTACCAGAAAAATCAACTTTGTGTACGGGGGAGGCATCCAGGGCCTAAAGGGAAGTGTGGTCATTTCTGCATCCATGAATGGAAGCAAGGGTTTAAGTATAAGGGTGAAGGAGTTGGAAGATCACATTTTTTCCTTAGGACTAGAGTTACAGGTTTTGAGCTTGCCTGAACGGATGGGAGTAATGTTCTACCATGCTCAAGCTTTTATTGCTCTACCTGGTGGTTTGGAGACATTGGATGGCATTTCGAGTGTTGCATATTGGGCTAAGTTAAACTATCACAAAAAACCATTAGGATTGTTAAATGTTAATGGTTTTTATGATAATTTGTTGTCTTTTCTTGATCATGCTGTGGAAATAGGATTCATACCCCAAGCGACTCGCCACTCCATAATTGCTGCACCAACTGCTGATCAGCTACTAGATCAAATGCAAACCTATGAACCTAAACCAGATCTACTCATCAAGCAAATAGGTGGGCAATCTTCAGATAGCAGTCAGATGCAGAACCCAGATACCACTCTTAGGTTGTAACTTTCCTTAATCTCTTGGTTTTACTTTATTGTGTGTTTATGTTAAAAAAAACACCTCCTCTGAGCTCTAGAAGACATTGGGGACAATGTCTGATTTAGGTTGGGGGAGGAGAAATTTTTTTTTTGTTTTTCTTTTGTTAGTTAGTAAAACCATTAGATGCATGGAGTGTGGAAAAAAATGGCAGAGTAAGGAGTTATTCTTAACTCCTGAGACGCATTTCATTAGTTGCATTTTATTAGTTGCATGATTTTTTTTATCTTTTTGAAAAAAAAAGTAAAAAAAAAAGAGGCAAAAAAAAAAATCTTGTTCAAGTGCTTTGTAATGATCTTAAGAAGTATATAAGTTTTAAGTTTGGATCAATTGAATTTAGAGATTTTATAGCATAAATGAACAACTGATTGTTGCAATTGGTGATGAATTTTGAGATTGAATGAACTGAGTTTAAAAATTCCTAGCAGTGAGCTTCTGAGCCTATAATGATTATATCTCTTGTGTGTGATATTCACCTTTTAAGTTGTCACTCTAGAACTTGCTTTAAATCTAGTTGAAATTACATCTCAAATGCACATTAAAAAATGATAAAGGCATTCATTTTCTTTAGCCAGAGCCAAATAGCCAACCTTGCAATTATACCGTTGATAAGTGTTAGATATGATTAGTTTTGATGATATCAAATATAGATGTGAAATGATAAGAGCAAAAAGTTTATATAATGTATTTCTTTGACTAACTATTATATTACATATTTTGTAGATTAGTCAAGGAAAGAATGAAGAAGATTGAATTAATGAAAATGAACAAGAGGAAGAAGAAGGAAGAAATTGAAGATAGTCAAGGAGATGCTTACTTTAGTTATGGAGAATTATTATCAAGAGGAAAACTAAGAAGAAAGATATTGAAGATTGAAGAACTTGGAAGATCTATCATGAATATCAAGATTCAAGTTGTTAGATGTGATATTGGAGGTTTCTATAATGATACCGGAGGTTTCTATGATCAAATGATGGTTGGAATAGGTTAATACGAAGCTAAGATGACTTATATATGAGTTTTGGCACTTCTAGAGGTGTTATGCTCGAGCACGAGGTGTTTCACTCGAGCACAGGAAGAACACACTCGAGCACAGATGAATTCACTCGAGCACAGGGTGAATACTCTGTTCTACTCTGTTTTACGTTCAGCCTGAGCGAGGTCTGGTAGTTTGATCATATCTCTTAAACCACACGTCGGATTCACCCGAAACTGGTGGCATATGAAAGAGGACTCACAACACATAAAATGGGCACCAGGAGAACATTGAAAGAAGATCAAATGAAGGAGATATGATTCGTGGAAAATGAAACTGAAATCACCATCACGTTTCGACACAGGTTCAGTATTTTGCACGTAACTTGTAAACTACACATCGGATTGAGACGAGACCAGTGCCAAATGAAAGTAGACTCAAAGCGCTTTCCATGGATAGGTAATTTGCCTTATTTGAACGTATATTCTAGGAGCTATGCCTTCTGGAAGTTGACACTTGTGCAGACTAGCGAAATATACACTCTTTCGATCATAACTTGCAGAATACAAGGAGTTTGGAGCTGATTCTTGTTGCATTGGAATGCATATGGCAAGAGCATTCTTATGATACATCATTTGAATCAAATGAATAAAATTTTTCTAAAGTGGCCCCACATCACCCGCGAGTGCAAAAACTTTCTCTCTGAAAATGTTGTGCGAGTGATGTCCAGAAGCAGCTGAAACGTGAAGAAAATCGCATCACTCGAGCACTAGGATCCATGCTCAAGCATTTTAATGATTTCTCACTCGAGCACATGCAAGTTTTGTCATGGAAGTGATAACCCGAGAAGAAGATTGTACGTGAAAGCATGAAACTCACTCGAGCATGACTGGTTGTGCTCGAGTGATTCGAGAATTCACTCGAGCAGATGCGAGTGAAGTACAGTGAGTGCTTGCCCGAGAGAAAGTCAGAACGTGAAAATATCAACTTCACTCGAGTGAGCCATATTGCACTCGAAGTGAGGTCCTGACAGAATGCAAAAACGAAACAGATTCTCATGGCCATCAATCCAAACTTGGTTAAATGTTATACAATCATTATGTTTTCACTTGTTATTGTTCCTAAACATTAACTAACATATATTTCAAGTGTAAAACAGGAGATTAAATAATCTGGGTTGTATCTTCAAGAACAAAGGTCACAGCGAATATCTTCATTCAACGTGATGAGTCCCAGAAGCCAGATATTTAGCTTTTGACCAATGATCCAACATACCCATGACTAATACTTCATCATATTAATGATTAAGTACTTTGCAGTGTGAAACAGAATATTAAACGTTCGGGTTGCAGATTCAAATAAAAGTCAATTACGGTGAACTCCATCATTACACACCGAATGGCGGCTACCAACCGCGACAAGCAAATGACCCACCATGCGAAATTGTCTGAAACACAAAACGCTCCATAATGTGATGTACAGCTCAAAATGAATCTTCCTGCTGTTCAACAAAACACTCCACTCTGCAACGGACAGTAGCTCGTTTTCAAATATGCTCAACGGTCAAATAAAGCAATGAGACTCCAATGGACGAATGCTTACAACGGTCATGATCTTCATCAACTATAAATAAGAGAGCACTCAACATTGATGTGAGACAGAGAAAACTGAGCAAACGACACCAACATGCGAATAACATGAATCCTCTGCTTCTAACCAAACACTCTCTGTTTTCCAGCTTCTGTATTACTTATTAATGAGAGAGTGATTATTTGTATTGTACTTTAGTGAGTATTATATCCACTCTGTTAGAGAGTCTGTAAACACTTTCATCTATATTTCTGAGTTGATCTCAAGGTAGAGGGACCTTGAGAGGGTTGATTTTCTTACGGAGAAGCTGTAGAGAGAATTGCCAGTAAGACATTCTGCTCGTAAGACTTACAAGGTGCAAGCAGTAGAGAACGTTGCTGCTCATAAGACTTACAGGGGTGTAAGTAGGAGAGAACGTTGCTGCTCGTAAGACTTGCATGAGTAAGCAGGAGAGGAAGATCTTCGGGATTGCTCTGCTCGTAAGACTTGCCTTAAGGGGGAGTATTTCAGTGAGAGATTTGTAAAAGGTTTCACAAGTACTCGGCTAAACTTGTGGATTGTAAAGGCTTTTCTTGTGCCCGGATTAAACAAGAAGATAGTGGATTTGAAAATCTAAGGAGGAGCCTGGGGACTGGACGTAGGCCATCACAGATTGGACCGAACCAGGATAAATCATAGTTTGCATATTCTCTTCCCTAAACTCTTATATTTCCAGCATATATTATTTAATCTAACTGTTGATTTATAAACCTTCATACTTACCACTTTTGTTAAGATACGAAAAGATTTCTAAAGTTCTTAAGTTTTTATTATACACCCAATTCACCCCCCTCTTGGGTGATAGCCAGTTCTAACAATAAGCCCCTTTGAGCCTAATTGACTTTTTCTTTATTCGGAAGATTAGTGGAGCATTTGAAATTTTTATGAAATGGGCTTTTGACAAAGTGTGGGGGTGTATCTATCATCAACTTTACAGTTGCAATTCAATAAGAAAAAAAAGAGAAAAAATAGAAAAAAGAAAAAGAAAAAAAAAAGAAGAAGGAAAAAATTATAAAAAAAAAGAAAAAAATGTTAAGTGTTTGAATTGTGGGTTGTTGTGATAAGATAAATTTACAAGCCTATGGTACTGCAATTTTTTCGGTTGAATTTGAGCGAAACACTTACCCTTGAACACTTGAGAGATTGAGAGAAAGAGCTACAAGTATGAACTCAGTTTATTCATTTTCAATTAAAGTTACCAGTTTATATTTTCATTGATTCATTAATACTATGATATCTTTATTTTTCAATTGTGTTCTTACTTATGACCTGACACTTCTGATTTTGTTGCAAGCACTTATTATTTACTTCTTGTCCGAGGATGTCCAAGAGTTAAGTGTGGGGGAATTTGATAAGTAAAATATTTGCATATTTATTTTCCCTTATATGATGATTTTATGGACGATACTTGCGTTTAATATAATAAATTTGGGTGTGATTGATAAATAAATATTGTTTTTGGAATAAACAGCATTTAAAAAGAAAATAAATAAAAAAATGAAAGTACTGTAGCAGCCATCGAGCACTGTAGCAGTCAAGGGGCACTGTAGCAGTCAACCGGGGGGGCACTGTAGCACTCGCCAGATCACTGTAGCAGTCTCCAGACACTGTAGTAGTACTGTAGCACATGTTTTTTTCCCTATAAATAGAGATCAATGCCAAGCTCAAAGGAGGAGGAGAGGAAGAGAAGCAGAGGTTTCCTTCTCCGACAAGGAGAGGTCCTTCTCTGACAGGGAGAGACCTTTCTCTAACATTTCTGAGTTCTTTGTGTTGTTTTTCAGATTCAATTTCATGAATTGCATGCCTCTATCTTGGAAGGCTTAGGATTGTATTACATTTTGCATGCCTCCATCTTGGAAGGCTTAGGATTGTATTATATTTTGCATGCCGCCTACATGGAAGGTTTTACCTTCTAAATGAACGGCTTGATTTCTTCATTTTTCATGCATATTTTAGTTGTATATTTATGTTTGAGAATTTAATATTCAAATTTATGTAGTATTTCTGAGGATTTCATTCTAGCTTTATATAATTTATTTTGGTTTTATTTTTAATTTTATCATGAGCTAAATTTTCATTTTCTTAGGGTGATGACGTAACTTACTAATGACGGATTAAATCCTAACTTATTAAATCTAGTTTGAATTTCTCCTTCATGATTGAGTTTTAATTATTATTCTTAATACTTTTGATTGACTGGCCATCTTTTGAATGATTTCAATATACATGTTGAGACCGGAAAGAGATACATGTATGTAGACCCTATAATTAAAACCATGACTTGCATATGAAATAGGAATATATTCATAAGTTGTGTAGTCTTACTGAGTTCCATAAATCTTAATGCATAATTAATTGCTTAAATTCATATAGGAATATATTGGATTAGAAATTGATTATAGAATTCCTTGACCTTGGAAGAGGCTAGTAATTAAATTAGGGAACTCGACTATCAATCATATGGAATAAATTGGGCTAGAATAGATAAGTGATTCAATCCAGAATTTGTTAAGTGAAATCTAATCTCTAGGACTTTTTCTCATATTTGCTTTCTTATCATCTGCACTTATATTTACTTGTTTTTCTTTTATTTTGTACTCTCAATCACTAACTAATCGATCGACTAAATAGAATTAAAATTACCTATTTTGGTACTTAGTGCTCAATCCTCGTGGGAACGATACTCTACTTACTTCTATATTACTTGATTACGACAGTGTACACTTGCACTATTTAATTGATCATCTGCACGCGTATCATCCTCCTTGATGACATTCAATGCTACTCCTTTCTTCTTGTCATCAATTTCATCTAGTTCTCATTTGAACTTCAGCTTGCTTTCGTATTCTGATAAGCTACCAAATAGAGAAGCTACTGATCGGATAGATTCTCCTTTGGCTTCTTCTATTACTGTGACTTTAGCCTCCCATTCTTTAGAAAGAATGTTTAGTATTTTTCTCACTTGGGTGTTTTGATCATAGTACTTTCTAAGAGCTCCAAGTTCGTTCACAAGGTGAGTGTATCTGAGTTCGTACTCAGATATTGATTCTCCAGTCTTCATGCGAAGAAGATCATACTCAGTAACAAGAGTATTGATCCGATTCTCCTTAATTCCTGAAGTTCCCTCATGTGCTATTTCCAACGCTTGCCACATCTCCTTGGCAGTTAGAAGAGTACAAATTCTTAAATACTCCTTCTGGCTCAGAGCACTTTGAATCATGAGGATTGCTTTGCTATTAAGGGTCACAAGCTTTTTATCATTATCATCATATTCAGCTGGTACTTTTGGAATAGCTCGCCCTTCTACTGTCTTTTTGGGAATGTAGTTTCCTTCTTCAATGACCTCCCAGAGTCCATATTCTGTTACCATGACGAACACTTTAAATTTTGCTTTCCAGAATGTTAAGTGTTCTCTATTAAAGCATGGAGGTCTGGTGATTGAGGCTCCGTCTGGTAGTATTCCCTCACCCATGCTTGCCATAGGATCCTTCTTAGGCTATTAAACCTGTCAAAGAAGACCAAGATCTGATACCAAATGTTAGTGCAGGCGTTTTACCCTAGGGGGTGAATTAGGTGATAATAAAAATTTAAAATAAAACAAATCAAGACTGGAAGTCGATAAGGAGAAAATTAAAAAGTTAGGAAGATTTCACCAAGGTGTACGCCAAGGGTTATACTGGTTCGGTCTAAATCCCAATGACCTACGTCCAGTCTACAGATAGAGCCTGTACTTTCACTATTCCTTCCAAGATTCAGTGGGTTCTTGGCACTTTGTACACAGTGATCTATTCCTCTCTTTGAATACTCGCTCCCCCTTACACAACGTAAGTAGGTACCCACCTTAAAGTCCCACAACTTTAACGTATCTATTAAAACAAGTGTACAGAATCAATAAATGTTCTCTCTTACAGAGTTGGCAATATAAACACTGAAGCATATGATAAAAAGAGGTAATAATAGCTCAGAAATGAATATTCGTCAGTTTTGTAGTTCAGCGTCTTAACTCCCGCTTTGAATGCATTTGCTATTTGTAGTTAGAAAGATCTTAATGATTGTTGGGGACATTCAGTTTTCCCGTTACTCACTGAGCATGACTCAGAACATTCTTTATGTTATTTGGATATAGCCATTGAGGTGAAGAGAATGTGTTGGAAGAAAATCAGATTGCATTTAATGTCTCTGACACAGTATATATGCTTTTCTTGGAATCCAGAAATCTGAAGTGTCAATCTCCTGTAACTTGCTTTGAGAATGTTAATCATGAATAAAAATGATAATAAGCAAGATTAATGAAGATTAATGAAAGTACTCAATGATTTTGAGAAATTTAGATTTAAATATGATGCTCTGTTTTTCATGAAGAATAAGTATTCGAATACTATTATAATTATCAGGATAATTTATGTCTTTTCAGATAACATACTATTCAAATACCTTTTTCTCAATTTGGATAATATTTGAAATTTTACACTGAGATTATTCGAATAGTTGAGATACCTATTTGAATAGTGATCTCTTAAACTCAAAAAGATTATCCTGATACATGAGTTACTATTCAAATACTTGCTTCGAATTTGACTAAAACATTTTCTTTCAGCTTTCTATATTATTCGAATATTTTTCTTGCTATTCGAATAATTTCTCATCTCAATCTCATAGTCTTGATGTTGGTTTTGAAATGCTATTTTGAATATAAATAACACTATTCAAATAGTGGCTTTACTATTCGAATAGTCTTCTTATTAATCGAATAATATAACTTGAAAATTCTTTTGAGCATACATTTATTATTCTGATAATGGTCATACTATTCGAATAATGCATTTGATGTTCACTTTTAAAAGTATAAATCCTATTCGAATAGTATACCGACTATTCGAATACTTTCATTTTGAAAAAAAAAACTTTCAACTGTTATAATAGATTATACTATTCGAATAGTCTGAGGGTTATTAGAATAAAAGCTTGATAGAAACTGAGTGTCAGTATTCAAATAGTAAGTATACTATTCGAATACTTTCTTAGTAAAAATATTGATGATAAAAATGCAGAGACAAATTAAATTAGACTTAGGTTTGTTATCATCAAAACTTTGAATATAACAAAAATGACACAAATTATATGTCCATTTTGAATCTTGGGATGTGAAATTTAATACTAAAAAGTTTCAAAATTTTTAGACAACATTTGGTTATCCAAAACTTTCATACAAACTGACTGACCATAACAAAGTTCACACTTGACAGCATTCCAATTTTCTACCAAAATGTCCAATGGCTCCAAAATCAACAATCAAACCTATTTCCACACAATTTTCCATAAGGAATCCATTGGAAACACCAAAACAACCAAATTCATATCAATTGGCATGTTTCCACATTGGCACAACATGTCACTACAAAACACAATACAAAACACACCTTGCCATTCTTTCGATTCCAAGGTTTCAAATAAAATCCAACAGCCATATAACACATCAATACACCAATTGCCACACAAAACAAAAGGCAATTCATCCATTTCGAAAATACCATAAAATCAAGGCAAATTCCAAAATTTTCAAAACTCAACCACAAGTCACAAAACTTAGATCAAAAGGCATCAAATACTCACCTCTTCCTCTTTCCCAAACTAATTCCTTAATTCTTTATCTTTCAATTTTCCTCAAGCTCCCAAACACCTCCTTTCACAAATCTACAACTATAGCAATGAAGTTCTCAACAATATGAACAATATTATAGAAGAGTGTTTGACTATTAGAGGACCACAAACCAACCAAAACTCATCTTGTTTCTTTCTCTTTCCTCCTTGGCCAAGACTGTAACCCCCTGACTTTAAACACGTAATTATAATTCGATAACACACATTTAAATCGGATTAGAGACCATTGGATGCTTTAACTTCGTTTTAAACTTTCTGTCTCACAGTAAAATTTTTACAAAACTTTCAAAACTCTTTTTCCCATCACGACGGCTGTTTACACAATACGACAGCTCTTGCTGTAATCAACATCACGACAGCTTACGCTGTAATCAGTAATCAACATCACGACAACTTACGCTGTAATCACAATAACGACAGCTTACGCTGTAAACGACAGCTTGCGCTGTAAACGATAGCTATCACTAGCTGTAACCGCAACAGCATCAGAAATCATCATAAAACAGTGATACAACACACATACAGTGCATTACACAAAGTATAAGAGAGAGAGAGAGAGTCACTACCTTGTCCTTTCCTGACGTCCTTCGGCGCAGTTGGCTCTCGAGGGCGGCAAATATCGAATCCTACAATTTCAAATGCACCATTTAGACACTTCTATAGTGTTACTTGGGGTTATATGAGTCTCTAATGAAAATTTACAAAAATGCCCCCGGGGACCCGGCCCGGACCCGCCGTACCCGGTCCGGTTGCACTTTTCCCAAAATTCTAATCTGGGCTATCCTAACCTATTTCCGCCCAAGGAATCCATTTCCGGACTCGGAATTATCAAATTCAATGTAAAATTACAAATTTACCCTTGGCAGCCCTACTTCGAGGGTTTCAGGGGCGTTTTCGTAATTATGCTTTTTCGGCCTTTTCCGAAAAAGTGGCCAACTGTAACCCCACCTAATTTTCGTTCCTGAACTCAATGGAACCATCAAATCAATGAAAATCCAACTCTAAGACCCATTTCTAGAGCTAGCAGAAATTTATGAGCTCTTCGGAGAAAATCGGGGTTTTACGATTTCGGCTCCGTAAACGCGTTCCTTTCTACTCCTAACCACTTTATTCACTATTACATTAGGTTATAACTACCATTTGAACCAAAATTGGGCAGCATAACCCTTAGGAAACTCAATTTCCAAAATTTAAAACCAATGGTAATCCGGCGAAATTTCACCGATTAAATTGCCCACAGCAGCCAGAATAAGCAATATACGAAAGTTTGGAAGTTACCTCAAGCTCCCACTAGCTTTTCCCAAATTTGGCTGAACCCTAGCCTCTTTGAAACACTAAATTTTGAGCTTCACAACCTTAAAGAATAAAGAGGAGTAGCTTAGAGTCGGAGTTATACGCGTTAGGAGCTAGATCGTCGGAGAAATCGGCTTACCTTGCGAGATTTCTTCCTCTTTTTCTCTCTTTTCTCCAAGCTCTCTCTCACGTCTTTTTTTTCTGAAATGGGGTCGGGAATGGCTGATGAAGATGGTGGAATTGCTTTTAATTCCATGTTGATGTCATCTTACAATATGATGATGTCATAATTTTTAATTTCCCATTTTCGGATTTTTCAGAAATTCTGGCAGATTTTCTGCCCTAAATTTGAAAAATCATAACTAATTCTAACAATATCGAAATGAGGTGATCCCAAAGCCAAATGAAAGATATTTAAGTCCTATTTATAGGAAAAATATGAGCCATTACCAGAAATCACCACAAAATTCCAGAATTACACAAATTTCATCATTGCCCCAAAACCGAGTCCATTTTCGACCTCAAACTTTGGACAGTCATATCTCCTATTTCCCAAAACGAAATGGCACAAATTATATGTCCATTTTAAAGCTTGGGAGGTGAACTTTAAGACCGGAAAGTTTCATAATCTTCTGACATCATTTGCCTAATCAGAACATCCACACGAGAAGACTGCCCAGAATAGAGTTTCACTGGACAGAATTTCAGATTTTGCATCTTTACTTCCAATGGTTCCATTTTCATACCAAACATCATTCCCACATAAATTTTCACAAGGAATCCATTGGAATCATTAAAATATCCAAATTCCCATTACACATTCTCTAAAAGTGTTTATTCAACAATAATTACATCCACTTTTGAAGTCATTAGCCCTTAATCACTTTTTGGGATATTACAAAGACGAAAATGGAGTTAGAGAGAGAGAATGAAGATGAAGAAGCAGTTTTTTTCCCTTTGCTTCATGTGTTGGCTGACCTAAAAAAAAGAGAGGGAAGAGAAAAAGCACTTTGAACATTTAACCAAAATCTAAGGCTCACAAGTTGCCACTTGTCATGATCTTGTTTCATCTCCCATGAGCTCACATAAGCACACCCACATCGGATTCCACCCCTTTTGATATCTTACACAATCAATCTCAACCATTGATCTTTAAGTTATCAGTGAGTTTCCTCTTCAGTAACTGATCAATCGGTCGGTAACTTTACCGTTTTGCCCCTGAATATGGCAATTCACATTGAATCACTACAAAACACATCATATCATTCCAATTCACCACATTATATGCCCTCCCTATATTTAAAGTCAATTTAGATGTTAATCCCTAATTGAGCTTAAATAAAGGGTTTTGGCACTGTTCACAACACATTTAAATCTTAAATCACATCATAACCTCCAAAAGGGTTATTTATCACTAATCACATCCACTTTTGGAGTCATTAACCCTTAATTGAAATTGGGATCTTGCTAAACTAGGGCTTAGCAGTCTACTTATTTCAGGCTTATTCTCTAGCCTCAAATCTCAAAATTTGGGGTATTACATTAAGTCCTTCAGGAAATTTCCTCTACTCACTATAAGCTTCAATTCTATGGTCTTAGATTTCTCATCTAAGGTTTTTTGTGTTAGTTAGTCTACCGGAGTGCTGCTGGAATACTGAACTACTTGTAGAAATGTGAAGAGGTAAGCGTAGGCTTTCTTTTGAACCGAATACTTTATTATTTCATTGAGTTTTTCTTAGCTCTTGAACCATTCATGTATTTCATCCAAGGGGTGTTTTTGAAGAAGGAATATGTTTTAATCATATATAAAGTGATATATGATACTTGTTGAAGTATTAGGCTTATCAGTAATTAAAATCACAAAGTTAGATTTTTGTTATTTTTGAGCATATATTTCGGTCAGAAGTAAAACTAGGTGAGGGAGTTTGATTTTGGTATTTTTGAGCTTTCCATTTCATTCTACACGAAAAATTGTGTGGGAATAGGCTTTGGTTATAATGTTTGATAGACTGGTTTAAAGACTCAAAAATTGGAAATTAAGCATGCTTGTGTAACAAAGCTTCTAGTGTGCGTTTTTGTCTGGCAGTTTTGTTATGGTGAAAATGTCACTGTACAAACTCCATATGATGATAATGAAATTTTCTAGAATTAAAGTACACTTAAAGACCTTTAATTTGATAGTTATTATGAAGGATTTTGATAAGTATACTAGGAGTTATGAGTGTTTGAAATAGACCATTAAAACTGGTTAGATTTTCTGGCAAGAGGGGAAAAAGAAAAACTGGGAAGTGTCCGCGGTTAGATGGCTACTGAAAGTATTTTTCCCTTAAACTAGACTTTATAAGGGTCATATAGAATTTTGAATCACGGCAATTTGATTTTTCTAGAATTAGTTATGATTTTTCAAAGTTCAGTGAAAAATCTGCCAACTTTTGGTAATTATGCAAAAATTCAAAGTAAAGTGTTTTTGTAATAGAATTGGACATTTAAGAGTTAAGTTAAGCATTTAGAGTAGCTTGAGCTCACTAGCTTCATATTGGGTCTAATGTAGTGACCCTAATGATAACCAATATAAGAGAATGATTTGTGAAGGAATTGGACTAAGTAATAACTCATTGCCCACATAAATTATAATTTAGTGGTAATTTAATATCTTGGAGAAGCAAGAAGCAAGGTGTTGTATCAAAATCCAATGCAGAAGTAGAGTACAGAGCCATGTCCTAGTCAGTATAAGAAATTGTGTGCGTTCTTCAACTTATGAAGGAAATCAGCATTGTCATAACATTGCCTGCTTACTTATGGTGTGACAATAAGGCAACATTGCATATAGCATCAAACTCTGTGTTTCATGAATGCACAAAACATATTGAAATTGATTGTCCTTTTATTTGTGATAAGATCAAAGAGAATGTTATATCTATAAGGCACATGCATTCAAATGACCAACTGGAAAATCTTCTGATGAAAGCCTTACATGGGACACGGGTCGAATATCTTTGTAACAAGTTGGGCATGATAAATATATATGCTCCAATTTAAGGGTGAGTGTCAGAGGAAGTCTATAACGTAGAGAAAAAGAGTCAAGAATAATATCAATTAAGATTAGGCAACGTATATCCATTACAAACCGTTTTCGTTTACATGTAATTATATATACTTGTGTTAGGATTGACAGGCACAACGAAAGAATTTAAAATTTTGCCAATCCCAATTGTAGATCTATCAACGGCATTTAAACCGAGTTAGAAAGATTTGTACCTTCTCAATTGAGTGTTTTTGATCTCTAACAGCCAACACCTCAGGTCCGCTCCCTCTACCGGTATCTATACTAATGCTTTCCAATACAGATTACATGCTAGCACCTCTAACGTCTCCTAGAGTTTCCCTTGCGGTATTGAATTCTCATCCGTGTATGAGTTTTTTTGCTTTATCAATTTTATAACCCATGAGGGCTATATTTGAATTTCAAAATTAATCTTTTTTAATTTTAAAATTAATTAACCCTTAATTTCAAAATTAATTAACCCTTAATCTTTATTAATTTCAAAATTAATTAACCCAAAATTAATCGTTTACATGTAATTAACCCTTAATTAATTAACCCTGACTAGTCTGACAATAGAAATGGAAACTCCTTTCCATCGTAGTATGGCCATACATTTCTCAGACTTACTCATCGAGGGCCTAGTAATATCTCTCTACTAATGTGAGGGACAAATTCCATCTTGACCATTTATATTCCTCTGCATGATAAACCACCAAGCTCGATCATAGCCTTTATCATCACGTGGTCAAAAGTGACTTTTGACTAGTTCAAAGCTTAACAACTCTCATATAGGAATCCTTGATGACCTCAGGTTAAAGGGCATTGTGACGTGGTTATACATGAGATAAGCTTATGACTTGATCCATGTAGTTTTCTTATAGTAGATCGGTCTATAATGACCCAATTTGGGATTAAGGGCTAATTATGTTAGAAGTGATGTAATTATTGAGAATTCAATGTAAATGTATTTTAATCAATGCCTAAGCCCTATATTTATGCTTAACTGTGGATTAATGTCTAAATGGGTTGAAATAATAGGGTTTATAAGTGATTTGGGTAAAGTTGCCATAATCAGAGGTAAAATGGTAAAATTGGAAAGTTACATACCAATTGGACAGTTACTTAAGAGAAAACTCATAAGTAATTAAAGATCAAGGGTTAGGATTGAATGAACAAGAGGCGGAATCCTATGTGCATAAGTTTAAGTGAGTTCATGGAAGGTGTAATAAGATGTTGCCAAGTGTCCAAATACAAGCCATGGATGGGAGTCAATTTGTCAACCTTCTTTTCTTCTCTCTTCCCTAGTCAAAGTTGGCCAAAAGGGCCCTTAACCCCAAAAATTTGATTTTCCATCATCATCATTTTCACCAACTCATCTCATCTTTATCCTCTCCTCCATTTTTGTCCCACCAAGGAAGGAAAGAGAAAGAAGAAGTCTAAAGTTTTGGTAAGAGGTTTTTCTTGAGAGCTCAATTCACCTTTATTAATGTTACTCATGGTGTTGAGAGCTCTATCCCAATGGTTTCAGATTTTTGGATAGAGGTGTTTAAGAACTTGAGAAAGTTTGGAAGTGGTGGAATCAAGGAATTTGCTTTAGGAAGAAGAAGAGGTAAGAATTTGCTACACTTTGACCAAAGACTTATGATCATTGGTTAGATTTTGAGGGTTTATGATTTTTCCCTGATTTTTGGTGAATTTTGAAATACATGTGTTGGTTAGTATATTGTGATGATTGTGGTGTCAAATTGTGTCCTTGTGCATTTGAAATTGGTTTAGAATTTTGGTTTGGAATGGATTGCAATATGGTGACTTGAGTGAGTTTTGGTGTGACATGTTGTGTTTGTGGTGGAACATGTCAAATGTGAATGGCATTTGGTTGTTTTGATGGCTTCAATGGATTCCTTATGCAAAATTGTGTAGGAATGGTGTTTGGTGTGAAATTGGAACCATTGGAGATCATTGTGTGAAAACTGGAATTCTAGAATTTTGGCTATGTCTGAAATACTGTGCAAGTGGCCAACTTTGCATGGTATTTTGACATAGCAAATAGTGTCTAAATGTTGTGAAATTTTCCAAGATTGTAGTACACAATGCAAGCTTTCCATCCATGTAAAGATTGAGTCATTCTGAGTTATGTTCACAAAGTTATGAGTGTTAGGAAATCAGCTGGGAGTCAGGGTCACAGGCTGGTCGTGACCCATAAGACTGGCCGCGACCCAAAACCTTCTGACCATGTGTTGGCCGCAGCCTAAAAGTTTCTGTGCATCCATTGGCCGTGACCTACGGTTGAGCTGGCCACGGCTAACCATTGGAAATTTACACTTTGAGCTTCTGAGGAAGGCCTTTCGTATAATCTTCCCCCAACCCTTTAGGCTTATATTTAGGCTTTTAGTAGCCACCTAAAAAAGTCCATATGATAACCGACTTAAGTGTCTTGAAAGTGAAAATTGGAGTAGGAAATTAATTCGCCGTTCTTGATTTTGGTTGATAGGATTTGACATTTACTATCCTCGTGAGCCAACGATGCCAAAGAACATTGTATGTATGTTGTCATGCATTGAGATGCTTTGTGATGCTTTGAGCATAGTTATTACATCGTAAGCTGTCACATTAAGCATAGAGATTACAATAAAAGCTATCGCATTGTGTATACAGCCGTGAGAGCTGTTGTGTGTGGCGTGAGCCATGCATCATTGTGTTGCTGCTAAACATGATCTTACATGCTTTGTGTTTATATTTTGTATGAGTGATTTGTTACTACTGGGATTCTCTTGAGTCTCATTTTTCCATTGACTAACCTTTAGACAGGGCAAGTGGCTCCAAGGAGAAACAGACGACGAGGAGCGGCTAAAACCTTGTAGGGATATTACTTTTGGGTTGTTGGTTATCCATTTGGATTTGGGATTGCTGTATATTATTTTTGGAATGTAAATACTATTATGGAACTGTGTTGTAATCCCCTATATGGGAAACTTTAAACCCTTAGTGAATGAATCCCGGGAGTTGCCGGGACTTTATTATGCACTCTGATATGTTTGAATGCGACTAACTGCACAAGTAATTATATTCAAAACTTGAAAATTGAGACCAGAGAAAGGATGGAGTTTTGAAAGAATTTGTGAAAACACTTCGATAAGGAAGGGATTGTAAATGACTTTTGATGATTATTGGTCTCTATTTCATTTTGATTACATATTTTGAATCATAATTATAGTTTTAAGGCAGGGGGTTATAGGTCCAGCACCTTGTACTCTTACAAGTGCCTAAGACTTTAATTCGTATCCCCATATCTTGTCAAAGTCATACTGGTCTTGCTTCATCTTTGCTCTTGTATAGATGACCAACTAGGGACATTTAGGACAATCTTTATGATTTATCCAAGGATACAGTCATCATAGTGAACATGTGAATAATATGATAACATAATGAAAAAATTTATTAAATAATAATGTTTAAAGTACAATGATTGAGCCTTAGAACACAATTTCCAACAACTTGTACATTACAGATTAATAGATGAGAACTTGTTTTGAATCAATACACAATTCATCTTATATTCGTATTTCAGTAGGGTCTTTGAATGACGCAATTTATCAATACTTTGAAATAAAAAAACTTCATATGCCAATAGCATCAATATATCTTCTAATTGAGGATAAGTCGAGCTGCATGAATAGTTGTGGTTAGGGCTTTTTGGTCTCTTGAGTTACTGTTACTGGGAATAGTACGGCTAGGGCTTCTATGATTAGCTTAGACGGCTTCTATTGGGTTATCTTACTAACTTTATTTTTTAATCCGTAGGGGCCTACTATTTTGTCAGTAATCACGTGCTCCTGCTTCTTTCTTCTGTTTCTTTATCTGCTATAGCTGTGTGGGTTTGAATTTGAGTCTCCATCACAGAATTTTGCTCCTCCATCTAAAACATTTATTTGAAATTGAATCTTCCTCATTTTTTTGGGAGAATTACACAGGGGTCCCATAGAAGCTAAGTCCCAAGGGACCATTTTGTAATAAATTCCATCTGAGAAAAGTCACAATTGCCCCCTGTTAGACAAACAGTAAAATAGATGATTAAATGGTGTGAATCACGCACATTACGTCTGAAAGAAGTTAGGAGATGGAGGGAAAAACAAAGTGGAGATCAGCAGCCATGGTTGAAGATTAAGGTAGGGAATTCATGCCATCCACTGTCTTGTCTTGATTATTGCATGTGACTCCATATTATGTTGTGTTGGTAAACCTAGCTTTAGGTTTTATTGAGTCATGTTCGTTTTGATCATGAAAATGGAAAAAAAGTTATCTACTTTTGATGGGTAATGTCCTCTGTATGCTTGCAAATTATAAGAGAAGATATATTAAATGCAATAGATATGGTTTGATAAATTTTGCATTGTGTTTGGGTATGGTTTTGCATGCTCTGTTTTTGGTGTTATTATGCTCTGTTTTCTGGTGTATGGTGCTGTGTTTCTGCAATATAAGAGGTAAGGGATAAAGATGTGAGTCAAAGGTTTGGGGGCACATGACATGATTTGTGTAGGAAAAAAAGAGTTGTTAATGGAAGCAGCGATAGTTGTCAATAGAGGCACCTTAAGTTGTTAATGACAACTAGAGGCCATATTTAAACGTCTTTTGTGACAACTAAAGGTTGTTTTGATTGATATTTGTTTTGGTCATGATTTTTGTGGGCATTGTCCTCCATATCTTGCAAGCTATAAAGGAAGGTCTTGTAAATGCAATGGATATATTTTGGCAAATGTTTTAATGTGTTTTGGTATGATTTTGAATGCTCTATTTTTTTTGTCATTATGCTCTGGTTTCTGGTTCATGGTAGTGTGTTTCTATAATAGAAGAGGTAAGGAATAAAGATGAGGGTCAAAGGTTTGGGGCTACATAACTTGATTTGCGTAGAGAAAAAAGAGTTGTTAATGGCAGCATCGATAGTTGTCAATGGAGGCGCCTTAAGTTGTTAATGACAACTAGAGGCGACATTTAAATGTTTTTTGTAAGAACTAAAGGTTTTTTTTATTGATATTTGTTTTGGTCATGATTTTTGTGGGCATTGTCTTCCATATGCTTGTAAGCTATAAAGGAAGGTCTTGTAAATGTAATGGATATGTTTTAGCTAATGTTTCAATGTGTTTTGGTATGATTTTGTATGCTCTATTTTTTTGTCATTATGCTCTATTTTCTAGTTCATAATGGTGTGTTTCTGCAATAGAAGAGGTAAAGAATGAAGATGAGAGTCAAAGGTTAGGGGCTACATAACCTGATTTGCGTAGAGAAAAAAGAGTTGTTAATGGCAGCAGTGATAGTTGTCAATGGAGGCTTCATAACTTGTTAATAACAACTAGAAGTCATATTTAAATGTTCCTTCCCTGTGGTGTAATGGTGTTTGGAAAGGGGCTGAAACAATTGCTATATTTTTGGGAATTTTGTGCTGTTTTCAGTCATTATAATGGGATTTAATGAACGAGGAGTGAAATATGTGTGGTTGGCGGTCTTGATTATGTAGTAAGAAAGTGTTGTTAATAGGGGCTGTGGCATTTGTTAATAAGGCTGTTGACATTGTTAATGACAACCTTTTTGTGCAGTAGACAGTAGAGATGGCTACGACGTCTGGCAAGAATCTATTATGTTTCCTTCATATAAGGGGAAGGTTTGAAGTCAGCAGAGATGGTGATTTAACATATGTTGGTGGATCCTTCAGATCTAGAACCATTAAGGAACAAGTTTAGAAGAGTTTAAAACAATGATATCCTCCATTGTGGGAAAAGAGAACAGCGGACTTGTTATGAAGTTCACATTGCCGTGTGATAGAACAACATTTGTGGACATACTAGATGATGATGCAATTGAACATTTAATCAGTTATAGTGGAGAAAGTGGGCATGTCTATGTAGATGAAGGACAAAATGAAGATGATAATACAACAACAACAAGGGATAATCGAAGTGATGAGCAATATGTGCAAGTTTAAAATAGTTATAAAAAAGATTGTGAACGAATGCAAATGAGCTTGTCATTAGTAATATCTTTTACTTTGCAATGTGGTGCAGGTTTGATAATTTGTCAGAAGGTTAAGATGGAGGATCAACCACTATGTCTACTGAAGATTCACCTTCATTGCAATGCACTGTCCAAATGGTGCCAATAGGAACACTTGAAATGAACTCTACAAAGTGGAAGGATCTTATAATCAGGGAGGGACAAGTTTTTGTCAATATGGATGGCCTTCGAAAAACATTATACAAGTATGGCATTGCCTACAAGTTTGCATATAAATATGTCAAAAAAAAAAACAAGGAAAAGATTATCGCCAAATGCATGGTTGATGGATGTCCATGGTACTTGGGAGCATATTCATTGGATGAACGATAAGATACTGAATTCCTCACTATAAGGACATTCAAAGGTGACCACAAACATGACGCATAGGATAATCTACTTGTACCTCACTTGAAGAGATCCAAATTAACCTCATCAGTAATCTCAGACAGTTTGAGGAGTAACATAGACAAGAATGCAAATAAGGTTATAAGAGATATGTATAGAGATTACGGGGTACGTCTAAATTATAGTCAAGCGTACAGGGGAAAAGAAAGAGCATTAATGCAAATACATGGCCACGTCGAAGATTCATACATGACTCTTCCTTGGATATGTGATAGGCTTATAGAGACCGATCCAGACACAGTAGCCCGGTGTGAATTCTCTGAGGGTGACAGATTTGAGAGGCTATTCATTGCTTATGGATGCTCGATTAAAGGCTTCTTACAAGGGTATCGAAGTATACTGTATATAGATGAATGTCACCTCAGTGGTCCTTATAAGGGAACATTGGTTTCAGCTAATGCGTATGATGCTGATGATTAATTGTTTCCCTTGGCATATGGCATATTCAGTGGAGAAACACATGATGATTGGAGTTGGTTTCTTAAGATTGTGAAGGATATCATTGGCACAAGGGAGATAACAATAGTGTCAAATAGGAATCTTGCCATCATAAATGCTGTTTGTTGTATATTTTGATCTCAGAGACACGCATTTTGTTACCGACATGTGAAGGAAAACTTTAGTGCACAGTTTGTAAAGCTTAGAAGAGTAAAGGATAGGACTTCTTTGAACAGCAAAGAAGGTGTAGTTAAAATGCTTGATGCTATTGCATATGCATGACATGAACATGAATATAATGTTACATTAGGTAGGCTGAAATTGTTTTCTCTGGAGTTAGGTATGTAGGTTGAGACTGAAGGAGATATTGAAATATGGGCTCAAAGCAAGTTTCCTCACAAAAGATGGGGTAAATTAACATCGAATGTTGTGGAGTCATTTAACGCTTGGGTATTGAAAGAGAGGAAGCACAATGTTGATGTTTTTATTCATGAGCATAGAGAAAAATTACCCAAGAAGATGGTTGCATGCAAAGCAACGATGAGAAATTGGAGGAATGGGATTGGACCGAATATAGAGTCTAAGATGATGGAACAAGTCAAGGACGCTAAAAATATGGAATGTGAATATTATGGTGATGATATGATTTCAGTTGCAACAGTGTGTGACAGGCGAGTCATCCATCTGAGTGTTGACCTCATAGGGCACATATGTACTTGCCTAGCATGGCAGATGAGCGGAATCCCTTGTCCACATGCATGTGCAGCAATCAAGTTAGTTTATCGTAGTGTCTACTTGTATGTCGATGAATGCTACAAACTTTGTACCCAAGAAAAAATATATGCAATGGCCATGAGGCCTGTAGCAACGCATGATTGCCCACATGTTGAAGCCCTTACAATGACATAGTTGATGACTCAGAATTTATTCTGACCACCACTTACTAGAAGGCCCCTGGGAAGGCCAAAACAAAAAAAGATTGAATCTCAGTTTCAAGACAAAAGGGTTTATCATTGTGGCAGGTGCAATGAAGCTGGTCACACTGTAAAGACCTGCAAGAATCCTAATCCAAGCTGATAAATCATGGTCGTTTTGGTTCTTTTAATTTTGGAAAGTGCATGTCATAGTATTTGTGTAAATATAAATAGATGCAAATCCAAACTAGTTCTATAGCAATGGTATATGACTTTTGTCTTACTTGTGCATGCATTTTCACCTGTAAATGAAGGTTGGATATAATATTGCTTGGTATCCCACTTTCATTTATGGAAAGTTGTAATGAGTTGTAAATTATGTTGTCAATGTATGGACCTAGAGTTGTGAATATATATTTCTGCAGTTATGTTGACATTTGTGTAACCCACATTCATGTTTTGCAAGTTTGAAGCTGATGTAAATTATGGTGTCAAGGAATAGACGTCAAGATGTCATTATAGGCCTATGGGGTTGTCAGTGTATGCCCATGGAGTTATTAATATATATTTATGCAGTTATGTTGACATTTGTCTAAACTATTGTCATGTTTAGAATGTTTCAAGCTGATATAAATTTTATGCTCAAGGAATGGACATCAAGGTGTCATTATAGGCCCATGGAGTTGTTAATATATATTTTTGCAGTTATATTGACATTTGTGTAACCCACTTTCATGTTTTGCAAGTTTGAAGCTGATGTAAATTATGGTGTCAAGGAATGGACGTCAAGTTGTCATTATAGGCCCATGGGGTTGTCAGTGTATGCCCATGAAGTTGTTAATATATATTTATGCAGTTATGTTGACATTTGTGTAAACCACTGTAATGCTAATATATGTATGCCCGTGGAGTTGTTAATAAACACTAGTAGAAAAATGACTTTTTAGACCGATTAAAAATGACTTTTTAGACCGGTTCTGTATTAGGTCTTGATACAGCAGGTCTAAAAAGTCTGTTATTTTTTAGACCGGTTGTTATAACCGGTCTTAAAAGTCACACTTTTAAGACCGGTTGTGCCCACAATCAGTCTAAAAAATCCACATTTAAGACCGGTTGTGGGAACAACCGGTCTTAAAGTTCAGACATTTAAGACCGGTTGTTCCCACAACCGGTCTTAAAGTACTTTTTAAGACCGGTTGTGACTACAACCGGTCTTAAAGCTTCATTTTTTAAAAAAAACGTCCCTTTTATTATATGTACACGCACAGAATGCTCCAATTTTAAACAGCAGTACATAACAATCACTGATTTCAATTTCAAAATTCAAAAGCACCAGTCTATAGCAGCAATAAATTAATGTTCATACAAGCCAGTACAGTCATACATTGATGATTCATTTGCAATTAGACAGTAAGGATGACCAAATGACAGCATTAAAATAAAAGCTTCTTCTTTTGAAGTTGATTGTACCTTCCCTAGTCCCCAGTGTCCCTTTGGTTGTCTACACCAAACATGAAGTTTCTGGGAAATGAACATGCAAAGAAATGAACATGCCCTTTGGTCCATTGTTATTATCATCAGAACCATATTGCATTGCATAACCTGCTTGATCTGCCAAGCCCTTCTTCTTTCCCTTTGACGAATATGAAGAATCCATAATCCCTGCATATATCACCAATTCACTCACTTCATTACTCATCAAAATTAAAACATGTTAATTTCTCCCTGCTAGAAAATAATATTTGGAAATGAGTGCTTTGTGAAGGAAAGAAATCGCTTTTATCATCAATACAACTATTGAAGCATTGTGATGCACACATAATGTAATTTTATGGAACAGAGGGTGAGAGAGAGAGAGAATACATAAGGAATGAAACAGTCTGTGAGAAGAAACAAACATTTTCACATTATAGAAGACAAGATCATATAACAAAAATTGCTTCAAATAAATGAAACCAAGCAATCACAAAAATAAAATAAAACATACAAATCAGAGCGAAATACATGCAGAATGAAAGTGGTGGGGGATTATGTGAACACACAATCTGAGAGAATGGAAATGGAAGATACAAGTCCCGCAAACAAACATGCCAAATATTAAAGATTTGAGGTATCATTCTATGAAGAATTTCAGGAGCCTAAGGTTATTCTATCTTCTCTTTGTCAGAAAAACGGGTTTCATGTGCTTGCTTCTTCTATGCTTCATTTAAAGGCAAAAACACCAGGACACAGCCATCACAATTCAATAAGAGTAAACTAGGGATATAATTGATCTATAAGTCCCTACTGATTCACCTGATGTTAGCAATAATATGAGAACAATAATGTACAATGTAACGTTGGATTCAAAAACTCACTATTTTTGTAATAGCTCATGGATGAATTCAGCATAACATGTGCGAATGAAATCAATATCTTCTTCAGGAAAGGGATCAGCAAGATCAAATATCTGTAACACCAAAACTAGATAAAACATTGACTTAGTAACTTAAAAACAATAAAGTAAAACAAAAGTTCTGAAATATAAATTTACCTCTTGAGTAAAATCAGTCGTGCCTAGAGTGATAATATTGTAAATGTGTCTCAAAACATAAAAACCACATAAGTTAGACCCCTTTGGTTGCCGACGGCTCTGAGAAAAAACATGATATCATTAAAACAAATATAAAGGCATGTCTTATTACATTCTTTAAACAAATCCATATGTACTAACCTTTGGCATGATCCATGTAGGGTCCTTTAAGTCACGAACATGCTTACCACAAGCACTGTGTAGGAATGTCCGCATAGCCCTATGATCATCACAATGACAAAGGTTATTGGTTTTACACAAATTCCATAAACTTTGCATACAAAAGGTAATAATGCAAGAAAACTAATGAATTCATGGTCTTTTTCAAATCATTCCCTGGTTTGAAGTGGAGGGAACATAAGAGGATGACAGTGTAACTACTCTTACATAGAAGAAGCAACTGCCAATGATCACTGAAAAAAATAGAAGAATATTAAGCAAACATAAAACATTATATAAATTATAAAATATCAGTTTGTTTCTTACCTATGCACATATGGAGCCAAGAAGCACTCAATTCCAGTTTCACTAAGCCTCTCTGACAAGTATCTATGTCTACTAGCAGCAGTGGTTCCTTTCTCTTGGATGTGATGGGGGCATAAGAATCCAAATTTTTCGCTTTTGCCAGACGAGACCAACCTACGATGCATGTACCTACAATAATGCAAGGACATAAATAAAAGGTAAACGGTGAAACTTTTAAAATATTTACTTTGAATTGCAGAAGCTACTTACATTAAGAACAGCTGGACAATCCCAATCATAAGATTTTGTCCAAGAGCTACCAGGGACATCAAATCATCCCTCTCAAGATAGCATGTCACTCCTGACTGTCCAACAACTGAATCCGTAGGCCACTCTCTTGTTTTGAAGGATGTATCATATGCTATCAGAATCACTTGTTGCATGATATTCAATGGAGGCTGTGAAACTTCTTGCTGAGTGAAGGGAGCTGGACTTGGTGGGGCTTTGATCGGACTTTCCTCGGCTCGACCAGAAACAAGGTTCGTTGGCCACAAGATGAACGTGCCCAAGACATCGCTAACGATCTTGAATTCATCAGAAGGGACAGGGACAGGTGCATCTGCAATAATCACCTCGTCAACTGACACTCGGACTTGATCACCTTCCATTTGTCGGTGGTGGACAGTTAATCCCAGGTTATGCACACTACCACGTGCAACTAACCATCTCAGAGGATCCTCGACAAAAAGATCACAAAGCTCAGTAATTTCCGGGTTAGGACCCTCTGATGACTGCCCGATGTTGCAACAACTACCTTTAGTGCTCTGCTTATTAGGATCAATCGATTGTGGCTGGGGAGCACTGGTATCTTGTCTTGAGCTCATAAACACTATCATTTCCTCTTTCATCTTGCTCAACCGGGTCTCTAATAGTGCATCAAATGATGCTTCAGCCTCGGCCTTTGCTTCTGCTCTTGCAATGGCCAACATAGTCTCCAATTCCTCCCTAGTCACGATGTTTGAGGAATGGCGTACGGGGGCTCCAAAGTAATCCCGTATTCCTACCCCTCCTCCAACTCCCCTGACACGGCTTGGATGCTTATGTTTGCCAGTAGCAACTATGAGAATATCATTCCTGCCCTCCGACTTAAAAGAGCCCTCAGCTTGTTGTTTTCTAAGTTCATCCTGTAAGATAATACAAAATAACAAACATAAGTAATAATGTACGTTTCTTATATAATTAATTACAATAACGATATATACTTACAATTCTTTCACCAACTATACGAGATTGTTCACTCGTATAAGTCCCACTCCTCTTTTGGTGGGCAAATTGCCATTTTTCTTCTCGACGAATCGGAGATGGCGGAGAAAGAAGAACAGAAGGATCGGATTGAGATGCTTCTTCCAATCTCTTCCGTTTGGCTGCCAACAAGTCTCTTTCAGCCTTTGCATAACCCCCACGAGACATTGTATGAGGGCAATCATTCTTTCTACCACTCTCTTGTGCTTTTTGCCTTTTTTCCTGCGAATAAGAAATGATACAAAAGGAAAGTGTTATAATCAATTAAGATAATTGCTAAGTAAATAAAATGAAAAATAAGTCAACTAACCAAAGATTCTGGAGTAGTCCGAAGCCTAACAAATTCTTGCCAAGTCCCTTGATCAAGAAATGTATTCTGGTTGCATGGATTAGGACGAGGCTGACCATCTTTCACCTCAATATGAATGTAATTATTGGTCAGATTTGTCTTAAACTTGCTCTAGCGCTCATAACAATACGTCATCATCTTGTTGTACAAGATCTCACTCTGAGGAACGTCGTAGGTGAGCTGAAATGCATGCATTGAAGGAGTAAGTGACAAATTTGTGACATTTGATAATAATTAATTACATACATTAGAGAATTGTATACCTGAAGAGTGTCCCAAATATGCTGCTTCACCTTTGCATCGACATTTCTCCACTCCTCTATCAAGATGCTTGGCTTGTTACGTGCAAGGAGGCCGACGAAACTCCTATATCGTTGTGCATTAGGCCCGATTGGTTTCCAATGTCTATCAAACTCAATCGGTATCTTTTGGCCTGCACTCTGACTGAGGGAAACATCTGTCAACCGTGTGCCACGTCTACCCCTCCGTACAGACTGGCTACTGCGCTCACTACGACCCTGGCTTGGAGCATTACTAGGCTCGCCCTGGTTAACACTAGCTGGCTGACTCTGCTGAGCACTAGGTGGCTGACTCTCCTGAGCATTAGGTGGTTGACTCTGCTGATTCGTCATTTTCCTGTAACGACAACAAAGAAAGATAAATCCTAAGCTATGACATGTGAAGACTATATCGATAAAATAACTAAACATATTCTTTGGATATAAATCATAATCATAATTACTTTAGTTAGTTAAGGTCAAAGTAGTATCATAAAGAGATATCCTCCCATATTCCCTCGTGATGATCATTTCTTGTGCCGTGCGCATTATCTGCTTCATCTTCTTCGTTTAGTTCTGGTAGACCCCTGGAAAAAGAAGGAGTCTCAAGAAGATCATAATTTGAGGGACTCTTCTCGTCAATATCAACGACCCTTTTTCCTTGGAGAGCTACAGACCACATTTCATTTGCTTGATCAGTGATATAGAACACTTGTTGCGCCTGATCTGCCATAATGAAAGGTTCATCTCCAAAACTTCTACTATTCAGATCTACTAATGTAAATCCTAACCTATCGATCTTCACACCATTATTGACATCAACCCACTTGCATTTGAAAATGGGAAATCTAATTTTAACATAGTCAACCACCCAAATCACTTCAATCACCCCATAATAAGGTATGGCAGCCAATGTAGGGTTCTTATCTTTAGAACTAGAGAAGTGCATAGATTCAGCCACTAATACAACACCACTGTTCTGGACGGTGCTCTTATCATCTAGGGACTTCGTGTAAAAGGTATAACCATTGATCACAAATGAAGTCCAACTTATGACATCAACTTCAGGACCACGTGCTAACCAATTTGTTGTATCAGAAACACATTCTTCTCCGTCAACCTTTTGTTTGAACCAATATGCGAAAGTTCTGTTATGCTCCCTGATTAACCTTTGTTCGCTCATTCGACTATTTTGTTTCCGTACAATTTCTTTATGGGCATTCATGTAATATTGAACTTCATCAACATTGTTTAAGATGTACAAGTAAACTTGTTGCAATTCATCAGCATCTATGCTCTTTACTGTTGCCCTGCATCTACCCCCTTCTTGATCATGACGTTTAGGAAGGCCAATATGTCGTACATTTGACAAATAATGTTGACAAAATTCCATAGCTTCTTCAGAAACATATTTTTGAACAATAGATGCTTCAGGCCGATTGGGGTTCTTCACATACCCTTTTAGTATTTTTATAGTTCTTTCAATTGGGTACATCCACCGGAAATAGATAGGGCTACATAACTTTATCTCTCTCACTAAATAAACAATCAAGTGTACCATGATATCAAAAAAGGAAGGAAGAAAAAGCTTCTCAAGCTGGCATAAGATCATATATCCTTCATTTTCCAATTCCTCCAATCTTTCCGTGTCAATGACTTTACAACAAATGGCATTGAAGAAGAAACAAAGTCTAGTCAATATGTGTTGAAGATCATATTCGGCAATGCCTCGAATAGCTACTGGGAGTAGTTGTTGCATCAAGACATGACAATCATGAGACTTTAGCCCTATTAACTTCAAGTCTTTCATCGATACAAGCTTTTTAAAATTTGAACAATACTCTGAGGGAACTTTAGCGCCATGTAAACACTCACAAAAGCTTCTTTTCTCAACCTTAGACAAAGTATGAGCAGCTGGAGGACAAAAAGTTCTATTACCGTATGGCCTTGGATGTAAATCTTCTCGTATTCCCATTTCTTGCAAGTCTAATCTTGCCTTCACGCCATCCTTAGAACTTCCTTGTATGTTGAGCAGTGTCCCAACAATACTATCACATACATTCTTCTCCACATGCATGAAATCAATACAGTGTCTGACGTCAAGATTGCACCAATATGGAAGATTGAAGAAGACGGACCTTTTTTTCCATATATTTTTCTCATTTCTACTCTTTGATGACTTACCAAACATAGTATTGATATTTTTCACCTTTTCATAAATTTTCTCCCCAGTCAATGCCTCTGGAGCATCTTCAAACTCTTGGCCACCGAAAAAAGCTTTTTTTAATCTATGATAAGGGTGGCTTCATCTTAGAAATTGCCTATGGCCAAGGTAAACCATCTTTCTTCCATGTTGAAGTTGATGGTAGCATGTGCCTTTTTCACATATCGGACAAGCTTTGTGGCCTTTAACGCTATATCCTGACAAGTTCCCATATGCAGGGAAGTCATTTATAGTACAAAAGATCATTGCTTGCATATTAAAAGTCTCCTTCTTGTTCGCATCAAAAACATCGACACCTTTATCCCACAACTCTTTCAATTCTTCGATCAAGGGTTCTAGATAAACATCTATGTCATTTCTGGGTTGTTTTGGTCCCGAAATCAACATAGACAACATAATGTACTTTCATTTCATACATAACAAAGGAGATAAGTTGTAAATTACCAACAGAACAGGCCATGAACTATGTATACTGCTTAGGCTACCATAAGGATTCATACCATCTGTGCTAAGCCCAAGCCTGACATTCCTAGGTTCTTTACCGAAGGTAGGAAATAATTGATCGATTTTCTGCCATTGAGAAGAATCAGCTGGATGTCGAAGCTTTCCATCAGAAATCTGCTCATCTGCATGCCATCTCAAATTTTTGGCATCAATTTCATTAGCAAACAGGTGCTTGAACCTTGGAATGATTGGAAGATACCACAATACTTTTGCAGGGCCCTTATTTGATTTATACCTTGGAGTTTCACATATCGGACATTGCTCCTTCTCTTCATGATCTTTTCTATACAATATGCAATCATTAGGGCAAGCATGGATCTTTTCATACTTCATCCCTAGTGGACACAGTATTTTCTTAGCATCATAGTATCGACAAGGCAACACATTATCATCAGGAAGCATATCTTTAAAGGCCTCAAGCGTTTCTGAAAAACTCTGTCGCTCCATCCATGTCGTGCTTTCAAGCTTACCAATTTCAATACAGCATTCAGCAATTGGTATTTTTTACACCCCGGGTATAGCGGCTTCTCAGCATCACTGCACATATTACCATATGCATGTGATTGTTCAAAAGCCTCTTCTCCTACATCACGAATAATATCCTCTATCCGATCATCCATATCCGTGTCATTATCATCACAAGTCACTTCCCCTTGTTGAGATGCACTTGGAATTTCTAATTGTTCACCATGCCATACCCATACTACATACGTCTTGCAAAACCCTTCACAAATTAAATGTGTATATATATCTGCAGCACTTAATCGCTTCTCATTCAAACATTTTATACAAGGGCAATAAAACATCCTACTATCATCATCAGAATTTCTTTTTACAAAGTCTAAAAAACCCCTCACCCCAACATCATATTCAACACTCGTCTGTTTAGCTTGTATCCAACTACGATCCATATATTCCAACACCTTTTTTTTTGTTTTCTACTTTTTCCCCTGGAAATGGTAGGAGTATGATGAGAGCATGCAATCATTACACCCAAGTACCTAGTTTAACTACTACATAATGAAAATGTGGGCTTGCAAGTTGAGTTGGGACTTGTCTTACTATTGCAAGTAATCAAAGAAAATAAAATCAGAGAGGCAATTTGTAGGCGATGGAGAGGGGTTGGTGTGTCTAAATTTGGCTAGTTAGTCAGTAGGAAGTTATCTTCCCTCAATATATGCAACTAATAAATTGTATGAAGAAATAATCTAACTTCATCTATAATACCGTTAAAATGGTGGGAAGAGTCACAAACCCTATTTAGTAGGTTGATAGCTTCAAAAGAGACCATGAAGATCCCTATCGCTAGTCAGTAGGAAGTTATCTTCTCTCAATATATGCAACTAATAAATTGTATGAAGAAATAATCTAACTTCATCTACAATACCATTAAAATGGTGGGAAGAGTCACAAACCCTATTTAGTAGGTTGATAGCTTCAAAAGAGACCATGAAGATCCCTATCATCAAATTCGCTATTACTGGAGGTAGGGAGGATGATTTAGCTGAATTTATTAATAGAGTGATAGTTAACTGCCACACCTTTTCCCTTAAAATAAATAAAGTTTTGTTGGATTGAGACGGAGGGAGGGAGGATGAGGACCCCTATAGAGACTTGCAGCAGTTATAGCAAGGTCAAGAGTCATGACAGAGGGTTTTATTCGATTTCATCACACAAAATTGCCTTTGGCAGGGGGAATATATGTACATATACCATTATTTATTTAAGTGAAAAAAATTAAAAGGGAAGGAATAGAGGGGAAAGGGAAATCAAAATTGAAGAAGAGGGAGAGAAAATGGTCCCCTATGAGAGTCAGAGATGATAAACCAGAAGAGCCTAATAATTTCTACTCTTCTCGATATCTCTTCTTCCTATAAATATGTGTGTGTGTGTGTGTGTCTGTGTATGTGTGTGTGGGGTGAGGGGGGGTAATAGTGACAAAGTTCAATCTCTTCGTGGAGGGTGGGAATTGAGACGGAAACAGATGATTTCATGTTTTTCTTCATAGCTGAATTTAGTTGCACCATGATTTCAAGTTGTTCTTCTTTACATAACCACCAAATTTTAACCGATTTCAAGAAGTGGATCACTAATTCTAATCAAGCACTACTCTACCATCTATAGCACAATCCAATTCAATAGAATCACTAACAACATCAAATCCCAATAAATCAGGAGGTAAATCACATGATAAGAGTTGGGAGTATGATTCATGAATATTCTTGACATCATCTAGTAAAGAATTATTATTATCACAAAGCACAAAACTAGGTGCAAGCAATTCAAGTGAATCAAGGTGAATCTCTCTTGCCAAATCAAAAGCACTGACAATTGAAACAATGGGTACATGCTTATCATCATAAAATATGTGCACATTGAACTCTTGCAAACAAAGATTGACCTTAGGATTAGTGATCAATTGTGATTTAACATCTTTATCTTCACTCTTGTGTGAAGTAGAAAGTGCAAAATCCAATATAGAATTGGAATGCATCAAGTCACTTTCATAAGTAAGAGAGGGAGAAGAAGAGAAAGACAAAGAAGTTTGATTCTCAACATCATACATGGCATGCATATCACTAAGTTCTAGAGGATGATCATCTCTACTTCTATGCATTTGAACAAATTTAGGATATTTCTCATCAATGCAATCCATACACATTGTATTTTCATCACAAGAACATGTAATTTCAGCACTAGCATAATCATTATCATCCAAATCTTCACTCAAAGTATCGTGCAAAGGAGTAGAATCATTACAAGGTATAGGCTCATCCAAGCTACCACTACAAGAGTCAATGGGTTGAGCAATTACATGTTCAAGCATTAGAGGGAATTCAATAATTATTTCTTCATCCACCTCATTATCACTCAAATCATGAATTACTTCATCAATCAAAGTAGTAGGAGAGTCAACTTTTGTAAGGATAGGATTGTTACCAAAGGGTAAGGAAGACTCTTCATTGCTTTGTTGTACTTGCTTCACTTCTTGTGCTTGGATAGATGCATTCGATGGAATCATTGAAGGTTGAGAACTCTCCACATGTGAAGTAGCATAAAGCTCTTGATTTTGGGTTCCTTGTTCCTCCTTTTGTAGGTCTTGAGCCCAAGGGGTTCCAGCTTCACCTCCTGTCTTTACCCATAACATGTGATCATAGTATGCCTTGAAGAATTCATCAATATCTTTCAATTGCTCTTCTCTCGCCTTAGAGCTATCAATTGGTCCTTGATACATGAGTAATTGAAGGTATTGCTCTTGGAGTATCTCATACTTTCTTGTTAAGGCACTTGTTAGGGAATCCATGTTATAAGGTGAGAAAATGGTATCCAATCCACTAGGTTGTGGGTCATGAAATGGAAGTGGGGGGTCAAGGTAGGATGGTGGGGAAGGTTCACAAAGTGGTGGGTGAAATGATTGGAATGAAGATTGAAATGAGGGTTGGTATGGTGAGTAAGAGGGTAGATGGTGTAAAGGAGATGGTTCATAGGGTAGTCCTTGTGGTGAAGGGATGGGGTCAAAATTTAAGTTGTTGGGTGGGGAACAAAAGTCATGTTGAAGTCCATATGGGGGTTGTGGTGGAAAAGAAGGATTATGGAAAGGTTGATGTGGTGGAAAAGATTGTTGGGGGTAGGGTTCATGACATAGATTGTGGAAGGATAAATCATATTCTTGACTATTGGAACCTCTCTCTAGACTCTCCAACTGGGCTTGAACAAGCTCTAATTGATGTTGTAGGGCTTTAAAGCTTTGTGAAAGAGGATCTTCCATTTTGGCAATATTACCAAGAGCTTCCCAAGGATGAAGAATGCAAAGTTGCTCACCACAAGACAATAGTAAACCACACAATGGCCACTAAGAACATGATAGCTAAGCAATAAAATGCAAATGGAATGCAAAACAACTATAAATATGAAAAATGACTAAACCACTATCAAACACTAAAACAATGAACAAATACCTAAAACAAACTCAAAAACACACTAGCAACCAAGAAAAATCAAAGAAAACCTTAAGAACAAACTAAATCAAAAACTTAGAAAAATACCAAAAAAGAAAGAAAATTTAGAAAAGTATAGCAAAACTTCGAATTTGGCTAAAATCCAACAGACCTAATAGCAAAGGCTATTAGTCTTGCTCAGAATGCAGAAAAACTTTAACCTGTAAAATTTCAGAATTTTCTGGGCACAAATATTTCAGTTCCAGCAAGACAGTGCTAATCGAAAATCAGAATTTCGCTAAAATTCAAATGAGTGCTACACACTTCCTACCAAACAAAGACACACTATGACAATAGAAAAGAACACCTAACTACTTAAAACCTTGGCAATCATCCTCCCCGGCAACGGCGCCAATTTTGATGAACCCATGTCGTGTGAGTTCACAAAATAAAACTAGGTTAGAAAATGTAGCGTAGTAGCTCAACCTAGGTCGTTCTTGGTGAGGAGATTAATTTCCAATTTTCTAAGTAGGAAAGTGATAAAAAACCTTAAAGTTGTGAGAAATCATTTTTGAGAAATTGCATTTGTAAACTAATGAACTAAACTAAGCTAAAGCAATATTTTTGTATTTTTCGGTTTTCAAAACAAAGAAGCAAAAGGAATTGAAATTAACACTAACAACAAGGTAAATTTAATAAACTAGAATAATGATGGAATGGGATTCCCTTGAGTTGGGGTTTTAGTCTTCCTTGCTTGCTAATGATATGAATTCCACAATATGAGTCAAGAGGATGGAACTAAGTTACCACTAGCTCCATACTTTCAATAATCATTTAATTCATTCTACTGAAGCAATTAAATGAATACCACCAATAATTCAAACTCAAGGAGATGAATAATCAACTTCCAATTCTAGCTTGTAATTACCATTACAACAATTCAAAACATTCAGCTTAATCATTTAAATCCACTTAACCAAGTTGGAATAAACAATTCAACCTACTCATAATATGAATCATACAAAGCTTAATTAATCAACTCCTAGCTCAACAACCAAGTTTATTCACTTGGCATAACAATCTAGATCACAATTACATACTTAACCAAGCTACATAATCATGAACTAAAAAGAGAGCTTAAAGGAATTCCATTGAAGTTTAGAAGCTCAAACCATTACCCAACTCAAGGAAATCACCAAAGCTTAGCTACACATGGAGGAAGAGGATGAAGATTGATGATTGAAGAAGGAATTAGCCATAGATGCCTTCACGCCTTGCTTTGTCTTTTTCAATTCTGCACAGCCTCTATTCACACACTCCATCACATTCGGTGCTTGCCCCCTTTTTTCATTCGTTGCTAGACCCTTTTCACACCAAAACCCAGCTGCGCAATCACTTCTCTTCCTTCCCTTTTATCCATCAGTTTCTCTTCTCTTCAACCCTCCCGGTCCATAATGACGGCTGCCTTTTTTTCCCTTTATTTCTTCATCGTGTTACTCCCTTCCTTCACCGCCTCTCCTCCTTTTTTTCTTCTTCCACGTGGTCAGCCTTCTCTCTTCACTTAAGCCCTTTGGTTCATCATTTCAAATCGGTTTTGGTCAAGAATTTCGGCTGCCTCTTCTCCTCTTTATTCCATCGGTCCAGCTTGCTTCCTTTATCATTCCTTCAATGCATTTCGGTCCAGCTAATCAATCCTCCTTTTTGGTTTGCTTCTTCAAAACACTTGAGTCAACAATTTCGGCTGAAGCTTCTCTTCCTCATAAATCAATTCGGTCTAGCATCTTCCATGCTTTATAATTCGATTCATAGCTCATCTTCCTTTCTTTTATGACTCAATTCGGTTCAGCCCTTCCATGTCTTTCATTTCGGTTCAACTCTTCTCCTCTTATTTCCTTCACAGCCGCCACACACCAAAATAATGGTCCCCACTTCCTTTTCTTTTGCTTCTTCAATTCTCTCTAGGTTAAAAGTGAGTTGTGCCATGTTTGGATAAGAGATAAAAATCTATTTTAATGATTAGACATAAATTTGCAACCACCAAACAAGGCCCTTACTCATTTAACCCCCTCTTAGAAAAAATGTGAAAATAAATTCTGTACTTGTCCTTCATTAAGCTCCAAAATAATATCTTTTACCTTTACCACTCAAGTTGTGCCACATCATCACCTACAAAATTATATTCACAAAGGTAATATCTTTTGTGTACAATTAAAGAATAATGGGAATAACAAATATTAATTAAAAATATAACAATTTAACCACTTTAATTCCCAAATTATTCTTTCACTAAAATCTCACTTTAACACTTGATTATGCCCAAAATATTCAATTAAGTCCCACAAAAGCCTAAGATTAATTAATAAAAATATATAAATATTGAGCTCTATCACCGTGCAACGCACGGGAGAATGTTGTAGTTAAAAAAAATTAAATCTTTAAAACCCATATCGGGTTCTCTTTCTTGCCCTTCCTCTCGTCGGTCTCTCTCTTCGATGTTCAAGGGATGGCTGACTTTTTTTCCCCATTTATGTTCTATTTTCTATATGCTCTTTCAATTTTTACTGCTCTAGGATCCATTTGGTGAGAGATAAGGGACAGGAGAGACGAGACGGTGGTTGGTGATGTTAAAGAAAGAGAAGGTTGGGATGTGAAGGCAAGTGTGACCTACATCAGGAAAAACTGACGGAGATTTAACGAGGTTAACAGCTGTTGTGTTTTTGAAACTCTAAAAAACTTGATGTATATTTTTAGATCTAAATAAAGATTATGGTACTGGATGCCCCTTTATTAAAACTACATCATCAAATTTGCACTTTTGTCCATTATTGTTAGTATTGACCACCCTGCACTCAAAGAACATGATCCCGCTGCATGGTCCTAATGATAATATTTTCTTTTTCTTTTTTTTGAAAAATGACACTAACATTATTGTATACGTGACAAATTCTGAATTCTTATTTTAGTGATTGCCTCTAGTAGTCTATACTATGATCCGGTGTCATAGGACCATCATTTAAAGTCTTTTTTTAGAAAAATATAAATAACCTACAATCAAACATCCTACCGTAATACCCAATAAAATAACACTCATAGCCTGGAAATGTTTACAATCATGATATTTTAACCGCCCACTAGTTACTTGTAATATCCCAAAAAGTGATTAAGGGCTAATGACTTCAAAAGTGGATGTAATTATTGTTGAATAAACACTTTTGGAGAATGTGTAATGGGAATTTGGATATTTTAATGATTCCAATGGATTCCTTGTGAAAATTTATGTGGGAATGATGTTTGGTATGAAAATGGAACCATTGGAAGTAAAGATGCAAAATCTGAAATTCTGTCCAGTGAAACTCTATTCTGGGCAGTCTTCTCGTGTGGATGTTTTGATTAGGCAAATGATGTCAGAAAATTAGGAAACTTTCCAGTCTTAAAGTTTACCTCCCAAGCTTCCAAATGGACATATAATTTGTGCCATTTCATTTTGGGAAATGGGAGATATGACTGTCCAAAATTTGAGGTCGAAAATGGACTCTGTTTTGGGACAATGATGAAATTTGTGTAATTCTGGAATTTGGTGGTGATTTCTGGTAATGGCTCATATTTTTCCTATAAATAGGACTTAAATATCTTATATTTGGCTTTGGGATCACCTCATTTATATTTTTCTAGAATTAGTTATGATTTTTCAAAATTAGGGCAGAAAATCTGCCAGAATTTCTGAAAAATCCGAAAATGGGAAATTAAAAATTATGACATCATCATATTGTAAGATGACATCAACATGGAATTAAAAGCAATTCCACCATCTTCATCAGCCATTCCCGACCCCATTTCAGAAAAAAAAGACGTGAGAGAGAGCTTGGAGAAAAGAGAGAAAAAGAGGAAGAAATCTCACAAGGTAAGCCGATTTCTCCGACGATCTAACTCCTAACGCGTATAACTCCGACTCTAAGCTACTCCTCTTTATTCTTTAAGGTTGTGAAGCTCAAAATTTGGTGTTTCAAAGAGGCTAGGGTTCAGCCAAATTTGGGAAAAGCTAGTGGGAGCTTGAGGTAACTTCCAAACTTTCGTATATTGCTTATTCTGGCTGCTGTGGGCAATTTAATCGGTGAAATTTCGCCGGATTGCCATTGGTTTTAAATTTTGGAAATTGAGTTTCCTAAGGGTCATGCTGCCCAATTTTGTTTCAAATGGTAGTTATAACCTAATGTAATAGTGAATAAAGTGGTTAGGAGTAGAAAGGAACGCGTTTACGGAGCCGAAATCGTAAAACCCCGATTTTCTCCGAAGAGATCATAAATTTCGGCCAGCTCTAGAAATGGGTCTTAGAGTTGGATTTTCAATGATTTGATGGTTCCATTGAGTTCAGGAGCGAAAATTAGGTGGGGTTACAGTTGGTCACTTTTTCGGAAAAGGCCGAAAAAGCATAATTATGAAAACGCCCCTGAAACCCTCGAAGTAGGGCTGCCAAGGGTAAATTTGTAATTTTACATTGAATTTGATAATTCTGAGTCCGGAAATGGATTCCTTGGGCGGAAATATGTTAGGATAGCCCAGATTAGAATTTTGGGAAAAGTGCAACCGGACCGGGTACGGCGGACCCGGGCCGGGTCCCCAGGGGCATTTTTGTAAATTTTCATTATAGACTATATAACCCCAAGTAACACTATGGAAGTGTCTAAATGGTGCATTTGGAATTGTAGGATTCGATATTTGCCGCCCTCGGGAGCCAACTGCGCCGAAGGACGTTAGGAAAGGATAAGGTAGTGACTCTCTCTCTCTTTTTTTTTTTTTGCCTGAGACTCTCTCTCTCTTATACTTTGTGTAATGCACTGTATGTGTGTTGTATCACTATTTTATGATGATTTCTGATGCTGCTGCTGTTACAGCTGGTGATAGCTGTCGTTTACAGCGCAAGCTGTCGTTATTGTGATTACAGCGTAAGCTGTCGTGATGTTGATTACTGATTACAGCGTAAGCTGTCGTGATGTTGATTACTGATTACAGCGTAAGCTGTCGTGATGTTGATTACTGATTACAGCGTAAGCTGTCGTGATGTTGATTACTGATTACAGCGTAAGCTGTCATGATGTTGATTACAGCAAGAGCTGTCGTATTGTGTATACAGCCGTGAGTGCTGTCATTTGTGGTGAAAACCATGTATTTGTGAATTGCTGCTGCTGTTGCTTTTTGTGATTTATGTACATGCTTTGTGTTTATGCATTGTGTGAGTGGTTTGTTACTACTGAGATTCTCTCGAATCTCATTCTTTCCTATGACTAACATTTCAGACAGGGCGTGTGGCTCAAAGGAGAAGCGGCCAACCCGGAGCAATTAGGACCCTTGGGGGTATATAGTTGAATTGGAAACGTTGGTTATGTATTTTGAACTCGGGAATTACTGTATATTCTGAATCAGGAACACTACATTCGATTTTGGTTGTGTAATGCCCTAGTGTATACTTATAAACCTTCAAGTTTATATTCATAGAACCGGGGAGTTGCCGGGGATGCGGTTATACACTCTGATATGATTGAATGTATCTTAACTGCACAGGTAATTATATTCGAATATTGAAATTGAGACCTGGATGGGAAAAAGAGTTTTGAAAGTTTTGTAAAAATTTTACTCTGACACAGAAAGTTTAAAATGAGGTTAAAGCATCCAATGGTCTCTAATCCGATTTAAATATGTGTTATCGAATTATAATTATGTGTTTAAAGTCAGGGGTTACATTTTGGTATCAGAGTTGTAGTTCCTGGCAAGGGTAGAGGTTGCTAGGATAGATCCCTTAGGTAGTAGTAGGGATAGAAGATTATCTGTGAATGATTGTTGTGTACGCACATGTATGTTTTATTGACATGGATATATATATGAGCAAATCATTTTCTAGGAATGTGGACAACCAAGACATATCAAATATGAATGCTCTACGTACTTAAAGAACAAAGAAAGGAAGAAGAACAAGTTCATGAAGAAGAAAGCTTATGTCTCAGCAATTTGGGGTGACAGCTCTTCTGATGAAGAAGAAAGTGACGACGATGAAGAAATGGCCAACATCTTCCTCGTAGCTCAAGAACAATCAAAGGAAGATGAGGTAACTAAAAATTCTACTTATGATGAATTACATGATGAATATAATGCTTTGCATACTAAATTCATCAAAATTGTAAACGAACTTGTGAACACAAAAAAAGGGTGAAACTGCTTAAGGAACAACTCAAGGAACCAAAACCAGCTTTTGTAACACTTGTCAGTGTTTAGAAAAGAAAAATAATGATCTTACTAAAACCCTTGAAAAATTTACTAAGGGAAGTGAAATGCTCAAAGTAATTTTGAAAACTCAAAAATTCCTCAATACAAATCTGGAGTTGGATATGATCCAAAGTCAGATAAGTCAAAAGGGAAGAAGAAGATTGGTAAACAAATTTATTTGAACTATTGTCAAAAATCAGTACATGTTTCTAGCCTTTTTGCTCATTACAATTTTCTCAATAGAAAGGGATGTTAGACTTCATGTTTTGATGATAACAAAAGTATGGTTTGAAAAAGAAATGATTAATAATCAAGTTTGAACTAAGTAATGACAGGAACAAGCTTTACTTGAAGTTAGCATGGAAGTAATGAAGATTGGCCATAAGAAAATGCTGAGCAACTTGATCAGAAGTGCATTTTCTAAGGCATTACTCGAGGCGCTACTCGAGTAATGAGACAAAACTTGAGGTAACCAAGAAGAACTTCCAGTAACCTGCCACCATTACTCGAGGAGCTACTCGAGTAACCAGGTAAAAACTTGGAGTTGCTCTCGGCCTGCTAATGTTACTCGAGGAGGTACTCGAGTAACCAGGTAAAACTTCCAGTTGCCTTCAAGTTTTCCCCATGATACTCGAAGAGCTACTCGAGTACCTTTGTTTCAGAAAATATGGACTTCTCGGCAGTTTGTACCACTGCTAATGTTACTCAAGGAGCTACTCGAGTAACCCTGTGAAAACTTCCAGTTGACTTCAAGTTTTCCCTATGATACTCGAGGCGCTACTCGAGTAACTGTGTATTTGAAAATGTGAAGCTCTCGACACTTTGTACCACTGCCAATGTTACTCGAGGAGCTACTCGAGTAATGCACCAAGGTGAGTGAAAACTTGAGGTTAGTACCCGATTAACTTGAATTCTCTTTTTCTCAAGACCTTATGGTTTAAGTGGATTCCTCGAGTATGTACCCCAGTATATGCAAATGTTTTCAAGGTAAACTTTAAGTCATTACCAGAGTAAATCATGTTCAAAAGTCTCTGTTACTCGAGGAGCTAACCGAGTAACCTATGCAAAAATGAATACCTTACTCGAGTCCCTACTCGAGTAACAAGGTAATTGCTCTCAGCCTTGAAATCCTGCCAACATTACTGGAGTAGAGCATCGAGTAATCAAAAGTTTTTCAAAGGATTACTCGAGGTGTTATCCCAGTAATCTATGAAGTTGCAGAAGCATTACTGGAGTAGCTACCCGAGTAAATAACTATTCTAAAAGGTTTGAAATTTAGTTTACTCCATGCACTACCCGAGTAATCTTGTTTCTCTTCATTGAATTTCAAATAAACAATGATTTCACGATATTACTCGAGGAGCTACTCGAGTAAACTTCAAGGGTTACTCGAGGAGCTACTCGAGTAAGCATACCCAGAAAATTTAGAAATCATTCAAACTTTCATTATATTGTTTCCTATATGATTAACCTTTCATTGTATTAGTATTCTTAGTCTATTTACAGAGAAACAATGAAGAAATCATTTCAAAATATGAAAGTCAAAACAAACGTTCAAATGCCAACCACCGCCAACGGATATTTTTCAAAAACTTGAAAAGTCAATAGTGGCTGCGCACTCACCAATGGACGAAAGGAAGTGTTCCAACGGTCATCAACAACATACCTATATATATGGGAACCTTCAAACAGAGAAGAACAACCAAGTATCCATACAAACGTATCATTAAGTTCATTGCTCTGTTTTCACGTTGAAATTGTATTCATATGCTTCAGTGATTATCATTTACTCTTTGAGAGAGATATTTCATTCAAACTCAATATTTGTTATTGAGATAACTTAAGGTTGTGGAACCTTGAGTTGGGATTGGATTACAACCTGTAAGGGGGAGCGAGTGTCCAGGTGTAAGGAACTTGCTTGTACTGAGGTGACAAGAACCCACTGAATCTTGGAAGTTATAGTGAAACTCTCAGAGAAGCTCTGAGGACTGGACGTAGGTCAAAGTGGTTGTGACCGAACCAGTATAACTCCCGGTGTACACTTCGGTGATATTTCTCCTTACTCATTACTGTTTTGATTCTTTTGTCAAAGTATTATATTTTAGAAAGAAGTTTCATTATCACCTAATTCACCCCCTCTTGGGTGAAACGCTTGATCTAACATTTGGTATCAGAGAGTAGGTCTTCTTGTTAAGGTTTAACAACCTAAGAAGGATCCAATGGCAAGCATGGGTGAAGGAATTCTTCCCGACGGAGCATCCATCACTAGACCTCCCGGTTTCAATGGAGAACACTTTTCTTTCTGGAAAGCAAAATTCAGAGTATTCGTGATGGCTACTGAATACGGGCTATGGGATGTAATCGAGAGTGGGAATTATCAACCTACATAGACTATAGATTCTCAGAAAATTCCAAAGACGCCAGCGGAATATGATGAGAATGACAAGAAACTTATCACTCTCAATAGCAAGGCAATTCTGATGTTACAAAGCCCTTTGAGTCAAAATGAATATTTCAGAATTTGCACACTCCCAACAGCAAAGGAAATGTGGGAAGCTCTGGAAATAGCTCATGAAGGAACTTCGGGAATAAAGGAGAATCGAATCAACACTTTGATCACAGAATTCGATCTACTTCGAATGAAATCAGGTGAGTCAATTTCTGAATTCGAACTTAGATATACTCATCTTGTTAATCAACTTGCAGCACTTGGAAAAGTATATGATCAAAATATTCAAGTACGAAAGATTTTAAATATTCTTTCTAAAGAGTGGGAGGCCAAAGTCACTGCGATAGAAGAGGCAAAAGGAGAATCAATGAGATCAGTTGCTTCTCTATTTGGAAGTCTTTCTGAATATGAAAGCAAATTAAAGTTCAAACGGGAACTAGATGACATCAGTGACAAAAGAAAGAAAGGTCTAGCACTAAAAGCGAAAGAAGAAAACCAAGATGAAGATGAGGAGTTCGATGATGATGAAATGGGCTTAATCATAAAACGATTCAGAAAGTTCTACAAGAAAGGTCAAGGCTTCAAACATTTTCAAAAAGGAGGAACTAGCAACAAAGACCATATCATTTGCTATGAATGTGGAAAACCAGGATATATCAAATCAGAATGTCCAGAGCTCAATCAAAAGAGCAAAGAAAAGAGAAAAGACAAATTCTTTAACAAAAAGAAAGCCTTTGTATCTGCTATATGGGGAGATAGTTCCTCTGACGAAGAAAGTGATGAAAAAGAAGTAGCCAATATATGTCTTGTTGCTCAAGAAGAGACAGAAGAAGAGGTAAATGATTCTGACCCTACCTATGATGAATTATTCTCTGAATATAATGCTTTACATTCTGAATTCATCAAAGTAGTTAAAGAACTAATTGTTTTCAAAAAGAAAAACAAAGCTCTTGAAATGGAACTTAAAGAAAGTTCAGAAAAGAATTGTGAAAATTGTTCTTCTTTGAAAAAGAAAAACATTGATCTCACAAAAACTCTTGAAAAGTTTACCAAAGGAAGTGAGATGCTAAGTGTGATTTTAAAAGAACAACGGTTTGTAAATGACCGATCTGGTATTGGATATGATCCAAAAATAGATAAAAGAAAAGGTAAAAAGAAAGTAGGAGGAAAGTCATATTTAAATTATTTTCAGCATTCTGTGCATATATCAAATCCTTTTGCATCCTGTAATTACTGTAATAGAAAAGGTTATTATACCTCCTCATGCATTCATAAGAAGAGAGGAAACATAGGAACCTACAAATGGGTACCTAAAGGCACATATGTTCAGAAAATCATTTATACTAACCCAAAAGGACCCAAAAAGAAGTGGGTACCTAAGACTTAGTCATTTGATTACAAGTATGTCTTAAAGCATCCAAAAATAACAAGTGGTTCATAGACAGTGGATGCTCTAGACATATGACCGGAGATTTCGAAAGTTTTACCACATTGCAACCTAAGGAAGGAGGAAAGGTAAAATTTGGAGGAAATCAATCCGGAAAAATAGCAGGAATTGGTGAAATCAAAAATGACAAAGGCATACAAATCAAAGATGTATATTACGTTGAAGGCTTGTGTCATAATTTGCTGAGCGTAAGTCAAAGTGCAGATAAAGACAACTGGATAATATTTGATTCAGAGGAATGTCTAATTGTCAACAAGAAAGACTTACTACTTGATAAGAAGAATATCAAAGCTAAGCTCAGAGCAAAAAGGGAAGGTAACTGCTATACCTTAGATATTAGTAGAAATGAATCTGAAAACTGTTTTCTGAGTAATGTCGATGAAAGTTGGCTATGGCATAAAAGATTGGCTCATGTCAATATGCATCAACTAGGCAAATTACTCAAAAAGGATTTAGTCCTTGGTTTACCCAAAGTAAATTTCAAAAATGATTTGATTTGTGATGCATGTCAAAAGGGTAAACAAACTAAATCATCTTTTAAATTGAAAAATGAAATTTCAACAAATAGACCATTACAATTGTTGCATATGGATTTAGTTGGTCCAGCAAGAGTAAAGAGTCTTGGTGGCAATCTATATTCATTGGTCATTGTTGATGATTTCTCAAGATTTACATGGGTTATTTTTCTATCATCAAAAGATGAAACCTTTGAGGAATTTATTGTTTTTGCCAAGAAAGTGCAAAATGAGAAAGGTATGTCTATTGCAGGTATTAGGACTGATCATGGTGGAGAATTTGAAAATCAAGCCTTTGAAGAATACTGTGATACTAATGGCATTGATCACAATTTCTCTGCTCCGAGGACGCCTCAACAAAATGGAGTTGTGGAACGTAAGAATAGAGTGCTCACAGAGATGGCTAGATCATTGCTAAATGAAAAGAATGTGTCTCAAGTGTTTTGGGCTGATGCTATGAATACAGCATGCTATGTTTCAAACAGAGCATATATCAGAACAAAACTTGGAAAGACACCATATGAACTATACAAAGGAAGAAAGCCAAACATTGCTCATCTACACATCTTTGGTTGTAAGTGTTTCATTCATAATAATGGTAAAGATAACTTAGGAAAATTTGATTCTAAAACTGATGAAGGAATTTTCCTAGGTTATTCTAACCGAAGTAAAGCATATAGAATTTTCAATAAAAGAACTTATGTTGTTGAAGAATCAATTCATGTTGTATTTGATGAATTTGAATCCTCTGACAAAACCATTGATGAAGAACAGGAAGTTGTTTTAAATCAAGAAAATGGTCAATCTATTTCTAAATCTCTTATTCCAGAGGTTGATGAAACTAAGGAAGAAGAGCAATCTCTAGGTCAACCTAAAGCCTGGAAATACAATAGAAGTCATCCCTTAGATCAAGTCATAGGAGATGTGAATGAAGGGATCAAAACCAGAAATAGAGTTTTCAATGAAGTAAGCTTTTCTGCATTTATTTTTGAGATTGAACCTTCTAACATTGATGAAGCCCTATCAGACAATGATTGGGTCATAGCAATGCAAGAAGAACTAAATCAATTTGAAAGGAATCAAGTTTGGGATTTGGTACCCTGACCCAAAGATCATACGATCATTGGTACTAAATGGGTATTCAAAAACAAACTCGATGAATCTGCAATTATTGTCAGAAACAAGGCAAGATTGGTGGCCAAAGGCTATAATCAGGAAGAAGGAATTGATTATGAGGAAACGTATGCTCCAGTGGCTAGATTGGAAGCTATACGTGTACTCTTAGCCTTTGCATGCATCAAAGGATTCAAACTCTATCAAATGGATATTAAGAGTGCTTTTCTAAATGGTTACATCATGGAAGAAGTGTATGTAGAACAACCTCCAGGATTTGAGGATGTCACTAAACCAGACCATGTTTTCAAACTTAAAAAGGCCTTGTATGGTTTAAAACAAGCTCCTAGAGCCTGGTATGAAAGGCTTAGTAAGTTTCTCATTGATCAAGGTTTTGTACGGGGAAAATTTGATACAACACTATTTATAAATCGAAAACGTGATGATATTTTAATTGTTCAAATATATGTTGATGATATTGTTTTCGGTGCTACTAATGAATCTCTGTGTAAAGAATTTTCTGAGATAATGCAGGGAGAGTTTGAGATGTCGATGATGGGAGAATTGAATTTCTTTCTTGGTTTGCAAATCAAACAAAGAAAGAATGGAATCTTCATATCTCAAACAAAGTATTTAAAAGAGCTATTGAAGAAGTATGGAATGGATGAAGCAAATGGCTCAGACACACCTATGAGCTCAACAACATTGCTTGATGCTGATGTTAAAGGGAAAGACTACAATATCACAAAATATAGAGGAATGATTGGATCATTACTCTATCTCACGGCAAGCAGACCAGACATCCAATTTAGTGTTGGCATATGTGCAAGATATCAATCGGCGCCAAAGGAATCACATGCTGAAACGGTCAAACGAATCTTTAGATACCTCGCAGACACACCAGAATTGGGTCTGTGGTATACCAAAGGAAGAAGTGAATATTTAATCGCTTATTCAGATTCTGATCATGGAGGATACAAGACAGACAGAAAGAGCACCAGTGGACAAGGACAATTTCTTGGAGGATCTCTTGTATCATGGTTCAGCAAGAAACAAAATACAGTGTCTCTTTTGTCAACGAAAGCCGAATATGTTGCAGTATCAAGTTGTTGTGCACAAGTGATATGGTTAAAACAACAACTACAAGATCTTGGTATATACCTCAAGGAAATACCAATCTATTGTGACAATACAAGTACGATAAGCTTGGCAAAGAATCCAGTTCAACACTCTAGAACCAAGCATATCAATGTCAGACATCACTTCATCAGAGATCATGTTCAAAAGAAGGATGTGAAAGTGATATTCATTCCTACTCATCTTCAACTAGCTGATATCTTCACAAAACCCCTTGCAAAAGATCAATTTCTATTCATTAGAAGAGAATTGGGAATGGTAAATCCTAATGAGTTATAAGTATTTTCAGCATTTCATAATATTAGATGAAGTCATTTGATAATGTTTTGATGATCACTAACTTAAGCATCAGAGTATATAGAAATGTGTTTTGCAGGAAGGTTGAAATTCTGTTTTGAGAAACAAAAACAGAGGTGATCAGAGGACACATTTACTGGAGTACCAACTTGAAGTAATGGTTGACAGAAAAGCAATACCCGAGGAGCAACTTGAAGTAAAGAAGCACTTTACTCGAGTATGCACTCGAGTAATGGCCCCCAAAACTGGAAGTAACGGATCAAGTTACTTGATTTTCAAATGTAACGGTTCAGATTTCAAAGAAATGAAGAGTCAGAAGTTGAGAAGCTATTTACTCGAGGCAGGCCTCGAGTAAACTTGAAGCTTACTCGAGGCAGGCCTCGAGTAATGTCGGAGCTCAGATTCTCAAAGTGTTGAATAATGACTCAAAACTGACCCAAATGGACTATGAATGATCGAGGGAACATCCATGGATAATTACTATATTATTCATGCCAGGTACGCAATTTAAATGAATTATTTTTGAATTTTTCTGTATGAACACTCGAGGAAGGCCTCGAGTAAACTTGAAGGTTACTCGAGTAAGGCCTCGAGTAAAGTCGGGATTTAGGTCATTATCTTGCGCAAACTTGATCATTTCCACAAAATCTCCTCGAGTAAATCACTATACACCCTTTCAAAAACTTTTCCCAATCGATTCCTTGCCCCATTTCAGTCAAAACCCAACTGATTTCAAGTCCAAAAACTTCCTATATTGTTCAAAATCTTTCTGCCCTAAACTCGCGACAGTTTCCCTGTTTTACTGTGATTCTTGATTTTCTGAGTTTCAAGATGGTTAGAACCAAGAATCTCAACTTCACAGATTCCTCTGATTCACAACAAAACCCTGATCTTCTTTCTCCTCCTCCAACAAAGAGAAGAAAGTTAATTCCAAGACCAAAAGCCAAAACTCCTCTTAAACCTCAACCACAACCTAAAACCAAAGGTGTGGTGATCAAAGAGCCTATTGTGACTAGGGCTCAGTCTAAAAAGAGCACATCTACTGGAAGAAGCAAAGGTGTCAAAACTCCCTCACCTTCTCACTCTGATTCCTCTACACCCTCTTTTACTCCAAAGCCTATCAAGAAGCCAAAGTATGACAAAAATGTGGCTAAGGCAATGGCTGGGATCATTGACCAAATAGAGAAGGGTCAATCATCCAAGAAATCCAAAATTCCAGAAGCAGAGATCACTACTCCTCCAAAGGGATTCAATGTGGGCAAACTGGTGGAGTCTCCCAAGTACCTGACTCAATTCTCTAGAAGAAAAGTGTGTAAGACACACTACGTTGATCTGAAGTTACTTCAAGAGGTAGTGAAGCATGACTTAAGTCCTTATTTAGAACCTTTTATGCCTTGGCTATCTATTAGGTTACCATTTTACACTAAAGTAATTACCCATTTCTATTGCAACCTAGAAATTATAGATGAGCCTAACCGAACCTCAGTTGAGGAAGAAATGACCACCACTGTTAGAGGTCAAAAGATATTGATATCTCCCTCTAGAATTAATTTATGGTTGGGAATTGAAAACCCCCCTGATGATATATATTCTGAACTTGAGCCAAATCAGATTTTTACCATTCTCAAACCCGGTGAGTTAGTTGGCCCCCTAAACTTTAAACCGAGTGATATGTGTGATCACCATAGGGTCCTTTGGTACATTTACTCTAGGTCCCTAGTGAACAAAGCCAACAACTATACCCACTTTTCCGATAGGGATTTTAGGTGGTTTGCTTCACTGCTTCTGAAGGAATAGAAGGATCTGGGAGAATATATCTTCTCAGAGATGAAAAGGTACAAAGTGGATGGAAAGGGTACCACTCCAATGCCATATCCCCAAATTGTGTCTCTTATCCTGAAAGAGAACAAAATATGGTACTTTGATAGTAAGGAGCCAATTGAAAGGATGACCCCAGTGGGGAGGAACCAGATTGGTAAACTTAACATTGACATCCATCTTAAAGGCCCACTGGAGTCTGGGTCCAAGAAGAAGCGAAAGGCTACTGAGGCAGAGACCAGTAGGATGGATGACACTCAGTCATCGGCTCCAGCTGCTACCACATCTTCACCATCCTTCCTGAATGCCACTCTCCAACACTTTATGGAGAATATGCTCAGAGGCTTTCATGTGGACATAGCTAACACAAATGCTGAGCTTATTACCCACATGAACACAAAAATGAGAGAGTTGGTTGAAAGAATGGATCGAAGGCATGAGGAGTTGCTAGCAGAGCAACGTGCCCAGGGAGAGACTTTGAGACTGATACTGGCACGATTGGATTCCTTGGGTCCTGGACTTTCTGCCGGTCCTTCCTCATCTGCACCACCACCACCACCTTCAGTAGACCCTCCTTCAGACAATATTCCCATTCCCAAGGCTGAACCATCTACCCCTCTGGTTCCTGATCCACTTGAGCCCCAAGGGAAAGATATCTTATTCACAGTGGATGATCCTGATACCCACGAAACCACTCATATTATCATCGATGATTCACCTCAAAAGCCACAACCTGAAACCACCTCTAAACCTATTCCCTCTCCTACTCACACTGAGGAGATATCTCCCTCTTCATCTCCTGAAAAGCATTCACCTGAGGTTGAGATTTCACCTGAGATTCAGACCACCCCGGAAGGAGAAACCTCTACTATGGTTGTCTTTCAACCTTCTCTTCCCGGTGATGACATCCATATCCCTCCACTTCATCTGCCTGATCCAGTACCCTCTAGCTCATTTGATTCTTTAGAATCAAATGATTCTATGGTCCTTCCAGCAACACCAATTTCCATGGCCAAGCCTCCTAGCCCTCCACTTGAATAATGAAGCCAAAAAGGGGGAGAAGAGCTTGAGAGTGATTTTGTGGATGTGTCCTAGCTTAATTTTGGGGATTTGGTTGTATATGGGCTCTAGGGTGCATTTTGTTATTAGTTTTCTTAAACTTATCTTGTAATTTGAAATTCTTAAAGTTTAATGCAAGTATGTTTAAATTATGACTTCATTTGATATTATTTAAAGTTTTGAATTATGATACATGTTTGGACTAATGAAGTTGTTATGTATGCAAGGTATATTCAACCTTAAATAAGAAATAATTAATTAAGAATCCAATTTGAAAAACCATGTTCAAAATCACCAAGTTTTGTCATCATCAAAAAGGGGGAGAATGTTAGACTTCATGTTTTGATGATAACAAAAGTATGGTTTGAAAAAGAAATGATTAATAATCAAGTTTGAACTAAGTAATGACAGGAACAAGCTTTACTTGAAGTTAGCATGGAAGTAATGAAGATTGGCCATAAGAAAATGCTGAGCAACTTGATCAGAAGTGCATTTTCTAAGGCATTACTCGAGGCGCTACTCGAGTAATGAGACAAAACTTGAGGTAACCAAGAAGAACTTCCAGTAACCTGCCACCATTACTCGAGGAGCTACTCGAGTAACCAGGTAAAAACTTGGAGTTGCTCTCGTCCTGCTAATGTTACTCAAGGAGGTACTCGAGTAACCAGGTAAAACTTCCAGTTGCCTTCAAGTTTTCCCCATGATACTCGAAGAGCTACTCGAGTACCTTTGTTTCAGAAAATATGGACTTCTCGGCAGTTTATACCACTGCTAATGTTACTCGAGGAGCTACTCGAGTAACCCTGTGAAAACTTCCAGTTGACTTCAAGTTTTCCCTATGATACTCGAGGCGCTACTCGAGTAACTGTGTATTTGAAAATGTGAAGCTCTCGGCACTTTGTACCACTGCCAATGTTACTCGAGGAGCTACTCGAGTAATGCACCAAGGTGAGTGAAAACTTGAGGTTAGTACCCGATTAACTTGAATTCTCTTTTTCTCAAGACCTTATGGTTTAAGTGGATTCCTCGAGTATGTACCCCAGTATATGCAAATGTTTTCAAGGTAAACTTCAAGTCATTACCAGAGTAAATCATGTTCAAAAGTCTCTGTTACTCGAGGAGCTAACCGAGTAACCTATGCAAAAATGAATACCTTACTCGAGTCCCTACTCGAGTAACAAGGTAATTGCTCTCAGCCTTGAAATCCTGTCAACATTACTGGAGTAGAGCATCGAGTAATCAAAAGTTTTTCAAAGGATTACTCGAGGTGTTACCCTAGTAATCTATGAAGTTGTAGAAGCATTACTGGAGTAGCTACCCGAGTAAATAACTATTCTAAAAGGTTTGAAATTTAGTTTACTCCATGCACTACCCGAGTAATCTTGTTTCTCTTCATTGAATTTCAAATAAACAATGATTTCACGATGTTACTCGAGGAGCTACTCGAGTAAACTTCAAGGGTTACTCGAGGAGCTACTCGAGTAAGCATACCCAGAAAATTTAGAAATCATTCAAACTTTCATTATATTGTTCCCTATATGATTAACCTTTCATTGTATTAGTATTCTTAGTCTATTTACAGAGAAACAATGAAGAAATCATTTCAAAAGATGAAAGTCAAAACAAACGTTCAAATGCCAACCACCGCCAACGGATATATTTCAAAAACTTGAAAAGTCAATAGTGGCTGCGCACTCACCAACGGACGAAAGGAAGTGTTCCAACGGTCATCAACAACATACCTATATATATGGGAACCTTCAAACAGAGAAGAACAACCAAGCATCCATACGAATGTATCATTAAGTTCATTGCTCTGTTTTCACGTTGAAATTGTATTCATATGCTTCAGTGATTATCATTTACTCTTTGAGAGAGATATTTCATTCAAACTCAATATTTGTTATTGAGATAACTTAAGGTTGTGGAACCTTGAGTTGGGATTGGATTACAACCTGTAAGGGGGAGCGAGTGTCCAGGTGTAAGGAACTTGCTTGTACTGAGGTGCCAAGAACCCACTGAATCTTGGAAGTTATAGTGAAACTCTCAGAGAAGCTCTGAGGACTGGACGTAGGTCAAAGTGGTTGTGACCGAACCAGTATAACTCCCGGTGTACACTTCGGTGATATTTCTCCTTACTCATTACTGTTTTAATTCTTTTGTCAAAGTATTATATTTTAGAAAGAAGTTTCAGTATCACCCAATTCACCCCCCCTCTTGGGTGAAACGCTTGATCTAACAAGGGACATTATATTTTAATGTGTTATCAAAAGAAAGAAGGAATTATGAGAACCTACAAGTTGGTATCTAAAGGCTCATGTTTGCCCATAATAGTTCAAACCAACCACAAAGGACCAAAGAAACTATGGATACCTAAAAGTTGATCATTTCCTTCTATAAGTGTGTTTCAAGGCGTCCAAATCAAATAAATGGTACATAAATAGTGGATGTTCAAGACACATGACTGGTGACAAAGAAAGATTTACCTTTCTAAATACAAAAGAAGGAAGAAAAGTCAAGTTTGGAGGAAACCATTCTGAAAAGATTGCTGGGATAGGAGAAGTTGGCATTGAAAATGGTTTACAAATCAAAGAGTCTACTATGTATAAGGGTTATGTCACAACCTACCGAGTGTAAATCAAAGTACTGAAAAAGATAACTGGGTCATCTTTGACTCTAAGGAATGCCTTATAGTTAGCAAGAAGGACTTGCCTATCAAGAAAGATGAGGTTAAGGTAAAAATCAAAGACACAAGGGAAGGTAACTATTATACTCTTGATATCAACAATCATATTTATGAAAGCTATTTTCTCAGTAATACTGATGAAAGCTGGCTGTGACATAAAAGATTAGCACATGTAAATATGCACCAATTAGATAAGCTTATCAAAAAGGATTTGGTGATAGGCTTACCTAAATTGCACTTTAAAAATGATTTAGTATGTGACTCTTGTTAAAAGGGAAAACAAACTAAATCCTCTTTTAAAAGCAAGAAGGAAATATCAATAAAAGACTATTACAACTACTCCACATGGATCTAATTGGACTAGCAAAAGTTAAAAGCCTTGGTGGAAACCTATATACCTTGGTCATCATTGATGATTTCTCAAGGTTTACATGGACTATCTTTTTAACACCAAAAGATGAAACTTTTAGTAAATTTATTATTTTTATCAAGAAAGTATAAAATAAGAAAGGTATGTCTATTATAGCTATTAGAATAGATCATGGAGGGGAGTTTGTAAATCAAGCATTTGGAGACTACTGTGATATGAATGGCATTGAACACAACTTCTTAGTACCAAGGACTCCTCAACAAAATGGTGTTGTAGAAAGGAATAATAGAGTCCTTACTGAAATGGCTAAAGGAATGCTCAATGAGAAAAAAGTCTCACAGGTGTTTTGGGTTGATGCAATGAGTACAGCCAGCTACATCTCTAACATAGCTTATTTCAGACCAAGGCTTGGAAAAACTCTGTATGAGCTCTACAAAGGAAGGAAGCCAAGCCTCAGCCATCTACACATATTTGGGTGTAAGTGGTTTATCCACAACAATGGTAAGGATAATCTAGGGAAATTTGATCCTAAAGTTGATGAAGGTATATTTTTAGGGTATTCAAATAAAAGTAAAGCCTGTAGAATTTTTAATAAATGAACCTATGTTGTTGAAGAATCTATTCATGTTGTGTTTGCTGAAGCAGATTCTCCTATCAAACCCTTAGATAATAAACCTGAATTGATTAGTCCTAAGGAAAGGTCAATTGTTTCAAAAACCCCTTCTGTATCCAATGAACCAAAAGAAAATCAGAATCAATCTCCTTCTTTTTCCAATCAACCAAAAGCCTAGACGTTTAATAGAAATCATCCCATAGATCAAGTCATAGGTAACATTGAAGAAGGCATAAAAACTAGAAATAAGATTCTTAATGAAGTAAGCTTTTCGGCTTTCATTTCATAATTAAAACCTTCCAATATTGATAAAGTCTTATCAGACAATGATTTGGTTATTGTAATACAAGAAGAACTTAATGAATTTGAGATAAATCAAGTTTGGGACTTAGTACCCTAGCCAAGGATCATCCAGTCATTGGCCGTAAATGGGTATTTAAGAACAAACTTGATGAATCTATAATTATTATCAGAAACAAGGCAATATTGGTGGCCAAAAGCTATAATCAAGAAGAAGGAATTGATTATAAGGAAATGTATGTTCCATTAGCTAAATTGGAAGCCATACATGTACTTTTAGCCTTTGCATGTATCAAAGAATTCAAACTCTATCAAATAGATGTAAAAAGTTCTTTCCTTAATGGTTACATAATGGCAAAAGTTTATGTTGAACAACCCCCTGATTTTGAAGATTTTTCTAATCCAGATCATGTCTATAGATTAAAGAAAGATCTTTATGGCCTTAAACAAGCTCCAAGAGCTTAGTATGAAAGACTAAGTAATTTCCTCATTAATCAAGGTTTTTTCTGAGGAAAAGTAGACACAACATTATTTATCAAACACAAGAAAAATGAGATGTTAATTGTGCAAATATATGTTGATGACATTATTTTTTAGGCACTAATGATTCTCTATGCAAGGAATTTTTGATATCATGAAAGGATAATTTGAGGGGTCTATGATAGAAGAATTGGCATTCCTTTTTGGCTTTTAAATCAAGGAAAGAAAGAATGGGATATTGACATCTAAAACCAAGTATCTCAAAGAGCTCCTAAAGAAATATGGAATGGATTAAGCCAATGGAGTTGATATGCTATGAGTTCAATAACTTTATTGGATGTAGATGTTAAAGGAGCTGAGTTCAACATAAAAAGTATAGAGGAATGATTAGCTCACTACTCTATCTTACAGCTAGCATACCAGACATTCAATTCAGTATTGGAATGTGTGCTACATACTAGTCATGTCCTAAGAAATCTCATGTTGGAACTATGAAAAGAATCTTCAGATACCTTGCTGACACATTGGATTGGGGTATGGTATCCAAAAGGAGGAAATGAATATCTTGTTGCATATTGGAAGACCCCATCTTACATACCTCTTAATATTGTGATATTAAACAAAGTAGCAATGCATAGTTCAGCGGGCATGTAGGAATCGAAAAATATGCTGATATTATTAAAACAATATTGCTTGATTATAATACTGGAGTTCCCCACAGGGAATATACATAAAAATTAAAGACCCTAAAACAATAAAAGGCCTTCAGACAACTAATGCCTTCTCTTGTCTTGGTCCGAAACCTTCCATTGCTAGTAATTATGATTCTGCCTTCAGAGCCGCTGTCTGCCTCAAAAAACTTTTTATTGTTTATGGAAAGGGTGAGATTCGGGGGAATCTCAATAGCAAACAATACCAATATGTATGCAAGGTAAGTGCTTAATTCATGACATGCTTGCCTTACATACACTCATGCTAACATAGTGACATATCTGCATACTCAATGTTTTAGACAACATACTCATGGCTATAGCACAAATAGAAACAGAGCTTCAATCATTCATATATGTTTCACAAAATTAAGAAACACAATCACATACATCAATACATGAGCATAAATATCAAATACATATATGAGAGGTAAGTTTCCTATCTGGATCACCTTCCCTTGACTGGCTGTCCATCCAATATTGTATCCGGCTTTGGATATCGATATATGCTAAAATTCAAAATTTAGGATAAATGAGTTATTAGTCACTCACAATTCATTCTAAACTCATCATTTTGGTTATCTTTGTCTAAAACCACAAAATTACCAAAATGCCCCTAGGGACCCGGTTTAAGCATTTTTTTTACTCGGTCCGACTGTACTTTTCCAGAAATTTTGACCCAGGCTATTCCTACTCAGTTTTAATTGTAGAATCCATTTTTTACCTCTATTTTTGCCAAATAACTGCCAAATGATAGTTTTGCCCTTGACAGCTCTTACTTAGGGTTTTAGGGGTATATTTGACATTTCACATTCTAATGGTTTTTACACTTCATGATCAACATAAACCCTACACAATTTTCCCTTCTAAATATAACGGAATCATCAAAAACACCAAAATCCAGTCCAAACCCTCTGTGAACAGTGTTTGAACGAAATTCCAAAGAAAAGGGAAAAATATGATTTCATGTTTTAAACCTTAAACTCCTTCCTTTTCACTCCTAATCACTTGTTTAACTTCTTAAACACTTATTTGACATAATTTGAAGAAATTTGGGTAGTATTACCCTTAGGGTTTCATCATCCCATATTTACAAAACAACCAACCAATCCACAAATCAAGTCAAGAACTACAACAATAACACCATAACACCAAAAGGATTGAGGTTCTTGCAGTTACCTTTGATTTCTCAAGCTTTCTCTCTCTATAACATCTTCCCCTCTCTCTTCTCCCTTGGAATTTTTTTTAACCATGATATTCATGGAGGAGAAGAGATTAAAAGAGGTTTTACACAAGTTAGAAGGCAATAACACTTGAAATCACAAGTACTTACCTTGGATTTTTGCCTTCTATAAGCTTTCCTTTCTCTAAGTCTTGAAGCTTTCTTCTCTCTCTCTCTCTCTATGTTTATGATGAATGAAGAAAATGAGGTTGGAGAATGATAATGATAGTGTATTAACATATCCTTACACCTTTCTTATGATATAATATTTTAATGGTTATGACATGTGTTTATTCTTTGGCCTTATCTCTTCCTAGTTGTGTCATCGACATTTCATTGATTTTGGACTAATTCCCTTCCTTCCTTCTTAGCACAAAATAATGCCACATTAGCGTCCTTCATAACCAAATGGGCTTTCTTTAATTACCTTACCCAATTGCACCAAATATAATATTTTATTGAAATTCCAACATGTGCTCATATTTTCATAAATCAATATTTATTTCCTTGGCTTAAGATGATGACACTTGGCATAATTTGTTTCCAAGTAAATATTTTCCTTCTCTTTTAATATTTTGTCAGCAAATATCCACCATTAAAGGGAAAATATGAGCTTTTACTTTATTCCACAATTTACACAATTGCCACTACACATTACTTTTCCAAATTCACAATAGTTGGCAATTTTGGCAAATTTTCTGACCAAACTTGAAAAATCATAACTTTATTTGTGGAAATCAAATTGAAGTGATTCTAAAGGCAACGAAACCCTTATTGAGTCTACTTTCAAGGAAAAATATAGCCTTTAGCCAAGTAAAAGTTCAAAATTCCTAGAAATTCATTAAACCTTACCTGTTCCATAATTGGTTCAAAAAACAGGGTCTAAATTTGAAAAATCATATCTCTCAATCCTTAAGTCCAAAAATCACATATTACCTACCAAATTAAAACTTAGGATGTCTACCTTTTCCTATAAAATGTCATAATTTTTAGACAGTATTTTCTAATTTAAATATACGCTACAAGAAGACTGCCACTCTAGAAAAATACATCGGCAGCAAATCCTCATTCCTTGGACTCTTGCTAAATTGGGGCTTAGCAGTCCACTTAATTCAGGCTTATTCTCAAGCCTCTAATCCTAAAATTTGGGGTATTACATTTCTCCCCCGTTCAATAAATTTCGTCGTCAAAATTTTGGGTATCATATATAAAAATGATCAACCATGGGAGAAATTCTGCTTAATATGTAACTTATTCCTGTTTATGCACACTTTAATGGGATTCTCCCTGTGCTGTGCATATGCACAGAGCATCCATCACAAACAAGCCACTATGTATGTGAAATGCCTATCAGGGACAGACATATAGCCTGTTGTGTATTCAGGGGTCACCAAAACCATTACTGCACTGTGTACACTGGTAAATTTGTCATAAGTACTTATCAGGTCTTACCGCCTAGGGATAATGATCTATGCAAACATGTATATCAGGTCTTACTGCCTCTGTTCTCTATCCTCTATTTGTTATAACTATGATTGCATAACAATCAGCTAGCCTGAGGATGCATTGATACAACAGGTCTTATAATCTAAGGACACACTGGTCCACTAATACTGTATGTTGGAAATTGTGCCCTAAGGGCCAATCATTGTACTTTAAGCATTATGATTTAATGAATTTCTCCATTCTGTTATCATATTATTTGCATGTTAACTATGATAATTGTATCCTTAGATAAATCATAAAGATTGTCCTAAAAATGTCCCTGGTCGATTGTCTATGCGGGAGTAAAAATGAAATAAGACCAGTATGACTTTGATAAGATATGGAGATATGAATTAAAGTCTTAGGCACTTGAAAGAGTACAAGGTACTGGACTGACCCACTATGAGAAAGCTAGATGGATAAAGTCATAAGCTTTTCTCATGTACAATTACGTCACAATGCCCTTTGATGTAAGGTCATCATGGATTCCTACATAAGGGTTGCCAAGCTTTAAACTAGTCAAAAGTTACTTTTGACCAAGAGATGATAAAGGTTATGATCAGGCTTAGTGGTTTTTCATACAGAGGAATATGAATGATCAAGATGGAATTTATCCCTCACATTAGTAGAGAGATATTACTGGGCCCCTCGATGAGTGAGTTTGAGAAATGTATGGCCACACTACGATGGAAAGGAGTTTCCATTTCTATTATCAGACTACTCAGGAATTGAGAAAGTAATCGTCAGGAACAAGAGGATAACATTTTCCATGCCTCATCCTTGACTGATATATCATGTGACAAAAGGGATGTGACATAGTTGTATGATAGGTTGCATCGTGTTAATGATCCTCATATGAATTGGGTAGTCACAATGTCTGCTAGAGGCCACTTGCGACTTATGGGTTAGTACAGTTATTGGTCCACTGCCAACTTCGTATAGGCCTCCAGGGTCGCACATAAGAATGGCCCAAGACGAGATAATATTTAATCTGGGGTGGATGAATTTTATATTTATATAAATATAATATAAAATCCATGAAAATAAAATTAATAATATTGTATATATATGTATTTGAAAATACATATATATATATGTATATATATTATAAGATATTATTATATTGTGTTAGTTTTAAATTTAATTTTATTAAGCTAAATTAGATTTAATAACTAACATTATAGAGATATAATATCTCATATTTAATTTATGAAGATAAATTAAATCCAATGGCTCTTTATTTTGATTAAATAAATAGGTTAAATTAAAATTATTGGACAGATTTAATTTAAAATGATTTTTTTAATTAAAGATTAATAAAGATTAATTTTGAAATTTGAATATAGCCCCATGGGTTATAAAATTGATAGAGTAGAAAAACTCAGACACATGTGAGAACTTAGAGCCGCATGGGAAACCCTAGGAGGTATTGGAGACGCTAGCACGTAGTCTACGTTGGAGAGCATTTGTATGGATACCGGTGAAGGGAGTGGACCTAAGGTCTTGGCTCCTAGAGATCGAAAAACCCTAAATTTGAAAAGGTACGATTATTCCTAACCCTGTTTAAACGCCATTGATAGATCCTCGATTGGGATTGACAAAAAATTTTAAATTCTTTCACTGTGCCTGTCGATCCTAACAGTGGCATCAAAGCTAAGTCAATTATGTGTTTAAATTGATTTTATGTTCATATACATGTGATATATATGGGATATATATGTATGCTTATAATAAGACGATCGAATATGTATCTAATTTAGTTTTTGGTTTTAAGAAAGTCAAATTGTATGTGATCTGTTGCATATTGTATGTGGTATTGAAATCTGTTTCGATTTTAAGAAAGTTGAACCTATGCGATTTGTTGCTAGTTTCGCAATTTCTTTTTGGATTGGATCCGAAATTGGAATTCGTCATTCTTAGTTTCAAATTGGTTGAAGGTTGCAGCTAGTTGAATTGGGTCTATTTTCAGATCTCTATTCGGGTTTTAGGGATCCAAAACTATGGGGAAGACAATTTGGATCAGAAGTGTTGTGGGCCTTTTTTTTAAAACTTGCAGGACCGCCGAAATATAACCTAATCATGACATTTATTGCTTTTCATAGTGTATGAACTCTTTCTTGTTGTGGTTTATTCTTCATACTTGTTTGGGTATGGTAAACAACATGGATTTAGATTTTTACAAAGGGTTGTAATATTTAAATATAGCCTACATGCCGTGCCTTCCTTAAAATATTCTCAATGTACATTCTCTTCTCATCTCACTCCCTTCAAATGTTTAAACGAGGTTTCTCTCAATGTACTTCTTTTCTTATTTAGAGAAGTCCTCTCATTGGCTTAGGAGGATTTTAGGTTAGGTAATCCATGTTGTGTCACGTTTAAAGTATGCTTTTGAGTAGATCATTGCATGCCTACTTTTGTGTTTATATATAGTTATATGTGTGAGATACAACCATGATTGCATTCATATAAATAAAACTAATTAATTAAGCCGTCCAAATCAAATCTTAAGTCATAATGTCGTCAATTAATGAATACTTGTGAAAAACTAGATCGCTCAATCATGGAAACCAACAAAGTGGATGCATTTGAGTTATGATGATAAGACAAGTGTGAGTAATAGTGCTACTCATAACATTCATAATTGTTTTGACTTAATTAAGATTACCAAAACGGTTTTGGATATCAAGGCATTAGTGAGATTAAACATGCCGGATTATATAATGATTGAATCCCAATAACATCTAAGAGTTACATGTGATGTAATTGGTAAATAGGTTACCTACCTAAGTAACTTGAATTTAAGCATCCTGCCAGAGCGGACTTAATTTTAAGCTAAACATGTATCTTAGCCTACTAATTATTATATTGAGGGTTGTTAATTTAGTAGGAGATTACTACCTAAACTTTGTATATTTTAATTGTAGAATCATTTCGACTGTAATACTGCTACACTATCATTGTGATTGGTCCTTGAGAAGGAAAAACTCAATGGGACAACATTTCTTGACTGGTTCAGTAGCTTGAGAATTGTTCTCAAGTAGGAAAGAAAGGCTTATGTCCTAGATCAACCCATTCTTGAGGAGCCTACAGCTAATGCTCTAAGAGCTCAAAGAATAACTAACATGATAGAGATATAGTATCTCAGATTTAATTTATCAAGATAAATTAAATCTAATGGCTCTTTATTTGGATTAAATAAATAGATTAAATTAAAATTGTTGGATAGATTTAATTAGCTCATCAAGATAATTAATTGTTAATTAATTTTGAAGTTAATAAAGATTAATTTTGAAATTCAAATATAGCTCCATGGGTTATAAAATTGATAGAGCAGAAAAACTCAGATACGGATGAGAATTTAGAGCCGCAAGGGAAACCTTCAGAGATATTGGGTCGCTAGCACATAGTCTATGTTGGAGAGCATTCGTGTTGATACCAGTAGAAGGAGTGGACCTGAGGTGTTGGCTCCTAGGGATAAAAAACCCTAAATTTGATAGGGTACGATTCTTCCTAACTCTATTTAAACGCCATTGTTAGATCCTCAATTAGGATTGGCAAAAAAATTTAAATTCTTCCGCTGTGCCAGTCGATCCTAACACTGTAGGCCTCATTGCCTTGTTAGAACATTGCCCCAATATACTTAGCCTTACAGTGTATCTCATGCCATTCTTGTAGCACTGAATATTCTAGTCTTATTGTCCTGTACAAACATGTACACTAGAACTTATTGCCAAAAGGCCTATCTATAGACATGATTGTCTATAACTGCGTTTACTATCTGTAACTGTATCTACTTGTTTGGTGTTCAGGATCAAATAACCATTTGACCCTTACTAGCCATTCTGTATATTGTTTGATCCAACTATGTGTTTTAGTCTTGATCAAATGACTATTTACACCTTTACTAATCATATTGTGTCCACCATCCACTGTGTGCATTATATCATGAGTAGGTGGTTCATTCTGTGAGGCTATAACTGTCGAGAAGTATTTACCACCATTATACCCTACTATATTAGGGCTAATCCCAATTCTAGTTCACATGTGTCACCACAAACCACAACGGTGGTGTGACTGTTGACTATCCTAGTTGTTGCATTATACACCATGCAGGGTGTAATACTATACATCACACATACTGTAACACTGTTTACCATCAAGGCCATATTTTGTTTTGGGATGATTAACATTGGTATGAATACCAACCTTTCCTGTAAGTCTAAAAAATTGCACCTAAAGTCACCACACTTCTGCTGCCCACTCTGATACTTCACACTATCAAATACAATAAGGTGAGGTTGCACTGTGTGCCAACCCTTGTCTCACTACCTCAATTACATCCCACTTAGCCTCCTTAGTAACAATCATTCATAGAAAATGTGATAAATAAATTTGCTATGCATCATATAAGTTACAAAATTATAGTACCATAAATTTGACTGTCTATCGGTGTTCGGCTACAACCCAGTTAGTGCTCCTACTGGCCTGGCAGCATACATTATTCATGATCATATGATTGTATGACCCCTACTTGTTGCCCTCTCACTGGCTGTATCCATTAGTCAAGATCTTATAACTAAATAACCCCTACTTGTGCCCTGTTTCAGCGTAGATCACTATTTGCCTAGAAATGTTTCACTATCTTGACACAGATGACTGCCTGTCTAGAAATTTTGTTTCCCTGTCCTAATTGGGTTCTATGCCTCTACTAGGTTGTTTGTCTACAACTCAAGTTACAAAACATGGCATATAAAGCATATAGATAATCACATAGTGTATAAAAGAAAGAGTCACTATATTGGCCTTTCCTAGATATTATTGGATTTTTAATCTTCCCCTAGTTTGTATTCTACTGGACCTTTCGTAGCTTATTACTATGATCCTTGATCGTTGATCCTTGCTTGATGTTTTGTTACATGCCCAGTATTTACTGTATTGTGTCAGTTCTAACTTTAAACTCTACCTAGCACCTGTAACTTTTGGTCTTATCATCATTATGTTTCACGATATGGAAACAAGAAAGAGATAAATTCTATATAAATATAAGGGCATATTTGTCATTTCATAAAGAGTTGGGTACATAGGTATCCTAAAAAAACATATCATAATGTTTACAGTAGTCAGTGAAAGCCTGTAACAACATACAACCTCTGAACTACTATACAACATGTTCTTACTCTTTTTTCATGACATAGCATAACATGTGCAACAACTTCTTAGGGGGTCACCCATCATGGCATTTTCATAGGTTGAGCACGCTTAACTTTTGTGTACCTGTTCAAAACACAGATACCGGCCATATCTATTTTGAGACTACCCTTGTCTCGAGAGTCATGCCAACTATCTCCGGCTGACTAAATATTGTGTGTGGACTATGTATCAATGCCGATATATGTACTTGAACTCATATCCTGATATGTTCCATGAAATCCACACATTTGTCTGTTGGACCTTTCTCTACTTTCTACAAGGCGTAACATACTGTATCTGGAAAAAGTACAACATAATACAGATCTATATCTCATTCGAGTACTCCATATCCAGTAAACCCTGATCACACTATGCTGGAATCAAATTGTTTGAGTACATTGTATTATGATCTATAGGGGCGTCATGCTTTTAGACCCCTCTAGAGATATACTCTGAACATCCTCCATAGCTCCTGATCCATCATAGATCATGCATCACGTATACCACTCCAGCTTTGGTATTGATAACGGAATCTAGATCCAACTTTGTCTTGTCTGTCTGTAGCTGATCAGTGTCCCCTATTAATGACCCTACTGATGATTTTATTATAGGATGAGGCCCACACTATGGCCTTATTCGGACCCACTCCCTTGGTTTCCTTGACATCCTTATACCGCCTTTAGACCAGTATTATGATACTGGCTACTATTTGGATATTCACTATTTCTCTAGGGCCTGTCTATTTCTTTCAGGGGGCTTGTCTGTAAATTATCTGAACTAATTCACTTTGTTGTTCCTGTCACTGTGTAATCAAGCATTTCATTGTACTATCCTATTGTCAAAACTACACGTACTGAGCCCATAAGCACTACTCTGATACCAAAATATAAGATCACATCTTACATACCTATTAATATTGTGATATTAACCAAAGTAGCAATGCGCAGTTCAGTGGGCATGTAGGAATAACAAAATTATACTGATATTATTGAAACAATATTGCTTGATTATAATACTAGAGTTCCCTATAGGGGTTTGTGCATAATAAGCACAGACCCTAGATAAATAAAAGGCCTTCAAACAACCAATGTCTTCTCTTGTCCTAGTTCGGAACCTTCCACTGCTAGTAATGATGATTCTGCCCTAGGAGCCGTTGTCTTCCTCTGAAAAATTTGTATTGTTTATGGAATGGGTTAGATTCCCAAGCACTATTAGTTTAACCAAAAATCCAGTGCAACATTCAAGGACTAAGCACATTGATATAAGACATCATTTCATCTGAGATCATATTCAAAAGAAAGATGTCAAAGTTGTCTCCATCCCTACACATATGCAATTGACTGATATATTTACCAAACCATTAGCAAAGGATCAATTCTTGTCTATAAGAAGAGAATTGGGAATGGTAAATCCAAATAAATTGTAAGTAAATTTACATACTCTTAATCCATTTAATTATGTTTTGATGATAAGAGTTTACTGATTTAAACGCAAGAGTTTCTAGATATGTGTTTTGCAGGATTGTTAATAAAAAGATACTCTCATGAGAGAAGGTTTATTCGAACACAAACCTCTATATTCGAATATGAGTGCTATTACTTAAATATGTTTACAAAAGACCATTCAAATAATTGTGTACTTGTTTGAATATAGAAGCAAGATTTTACAAAAACTTTATTCGAATAAAGGAAACCTATTCGAATAAAAGTAAATTTTCATAAAAGTATACAAAAGCCAATTCAAATAACGGAGTTTTTGAATATAAAAGCAAGATTTTACAAAAACTTTATTCGAATAAAAGAATTTTTCATAAAATATATTCAAATAACAATGAGATGTGCAAAACAAAGTTTCAAAAACTATACTCGAATAAAGGTACCTATATTCAAATAAACGTAATTGAATTTTTTGGAAGTCTATTTGAATAACTATTTGTTTTAAACAAAATTACAAAGATTGTATTTGAATAGAGGAACCTATATTCAAAGAAACTAAACTACTTTGTATATAAATACATTGCCTTGTATATGTGGACAAGAAAATCTATTCGAATACAAGAATTGTCTATTCAAATAGGTTGAAGAACCAAAGACAAAAATCTATTCGAATAGTGATATCCTTATTCAAATAAGAGAAGCAGAAGAACAGTGAAGTTATTCAAATATGTAAAATCTTATTCGAACATGAAGTCTTCAAATCAAAGAAGCAAGGGACAAGCTATTCAAATAAAATGAAGCCTACTCGAATATAGGTACATACACTTTCTCAGAGTTTATTAAAAAATGTTCATCCTTATTCGAATAAGACCCCCTTATTCAAATACTCATAAACCTATTTCAATAGCATTGGTTTTGATATTAAGTAACGGCACTCACTCACTACTCATAATTTGAATACCTACTCAGTTTCTACTCAAAATGTAAATTTTTCTCATCACGTTTGTCTCATCTTCCGATTAAAACCCAATCGAAGTCACTCCATTTCATCACCTACAACTCCAAAAATCTCAAAATCTCACTTTAAACCTAACTTACAATGCTCTTCAAAAATTCACAAATGAGGTCCAAACGTGCCAACTATGACAAGGATGAGTGTCCTCATCCATCCAAAAAGGCTACTAAGAAGACTCCAAGCAAGAAAACAACAAAATACAAGCTAAAGGTAGCAATCTTATAAGGCTCTTCCTTAGGCTAAGAGAATTGTAGTAAGAGAGCCAATGGAGAAAAGGTTCATATCCAAGACCACTGCCATTATCTAAAATGAGAAAGACAAGGGACCAACAAGGACGTCATCTCATGATCCATCCATTAATAGTAAGGATCTTGACAAAATAGTGAGGAACATTGTAAAAGGGATTGTTAAAAATTTTGAAGCTGGACCTAGCAAAGTATATCAAGGTCAATACACAAGGAAGCTGCAAGATCAATTAAGGACTTTGATAGAAGAAGAAGTTGCAGGACCACCCTCTGATTTCAATATAAAACCTCTACAACAACCTGATGAGAAAAAAGAGGTATAAAGACTTATTCTTATCTAGACCTATATGTCCTATTGTATTTATGGATCTGCCATACCTAAGAGATAACTTAGGATTTAATCTATATGGCTACTTGGAGCACTATTAGAGGTGGCTCGAAATTGATCTATCATTTAGTCCATTAGTAGTTATAAACTTTTCCAATAATTTGTACACTATAAAAATCAAGGGAAGTAAAAAGGAAGTAGTTGAGGAAAGGTTGGAAACTACAGTAAAAAGATAGAAAATCCATCTTTCCTCTTCCATAATCATACTTATTTAGGCTATAATGAGGATGAATTTGAGGATGCTATGTAATACAGTGAGGATGAGATAATGAAGATCATCAAGCCTATAAGAAAGACTAAGAAGTTTTCATCTATGTCTCTAAGTGATGACCAAAGGATCTTGTAGTACATCTACACTAGGTCCTTTGTCAACAAGTTTCAAAACTTTAATCACTTTAGCAGTAGAGACTTCAATCTACTGTCTTGCTTGTTCTTTGTAGCCAAACTAAATGTAGGAGAATTTATATTCTAAGTGATCAATAGATATAGGTTGATATCAAACATGACAACTCCAGCGCCTTATCCTCAACTTGTGTGTCTCTTCCTCAAAATGAATAATATTTGATATATAGAGGGAGAAAAGAGAGGCTTACCAGATTTGGGACAACTCAAATCAAGAAATGAGAATTGCCCTTGCACTAGACTTGAGCAATCACAAGCCAAGAGATAGAGAGTAGAGTCAAAGACTTCTAAGGTAGATGAGGTTCACTTATCTAAAGCAGCATCTCCTTCTCCTTCACTGTTTAGAGCTTCTATCCAAATGCAAGTTCAAGAAGCACTCACACTAGTGATAGAACAAATTATAAAGTTCAATCAGTTTTTGCTAGAAGATATCAAAAGCCAAGTCAAAGCTATGATTGGAGGAGTAAATGACAACTTCAAATCTCTCTAAAATCTTTAAGCCATCTATCTCCAACAAATCAAAGAGATTAGCCATAGACTGGATTTCTTAGAGACTTGCATCACTAGAGCTCCTTTAACTAGAGCCCTAGCCATTGAGGTTCCTACCTAACTGACCTACCCACCACTACTCCAGTGACACAAACCATAATTGCTACATCACTTGAACCCTCTAATATCTTATTCACCATGCAAGACCCTACCACTGCTTCCTAAGTTAACATAACTTTTGTTCCTATTCTTCAGATTGCCACTTCACCTTCTAAGACCATCCCTCAGTTTGCTTCAAGTTCTTCTGGAAATATCAAGAAATTCCTAATCCAGAAAACGCTGAGGAAATTCAATCCTCTGATTCCACTATCATAACCAATTATTAACCTATCTCAATTCTATATCTGCATATAAGTTTGCCCCAAAAACAACTTCAAACCCAGTTTCTGATAAGGAAGTTCCAATTAATCCCTAGCCATCCTCTCCTTCATTTTCCATCAATCTTGACTCCCCATCTGGCCCACTTTACACTCCAAGTGATCCTAACACAATATTAGTTATATTTAGCTCTACACCTCCTCCAGCTTCTCTTAAAGAACATTTTCCATCCACATCTAACATCTCTCTTCCAACTCCTCCCAATCTTTCTGATGATGCTAAAAAGGAGGAGAAGTAGTAAGAGCTATTCCTGAGCAATCTAAGCAAGTAAGAGAAGTGAGAGTTATTTTGGATCAAGGCAGAGACTTTAAGATTATGTTTTCACTACTACTTTTACTTTGAATTTATTGCTTTTATAGTCTCTGCTTGATATAATACTGAGCTTTAAGTGATTATCTGCTTTGGTGTGATCTTGTATGCTTTTATGTTTATAATTGAGTATACTAAGTTTTGCCATCATCAAAAAAGGTAAGAATGTTAGATTGAGAGCTTTGATGATAACAAATCTTAGGTTTATTCAAATAGTGATTCAATTTCTAGCATAAGGAAATTCATTAACACTGTGAATTATTTCTAATAGGAATAGTCTTATTCGAATAAAAGGACTTGTTTGTAGTTTAGAGCTATTCGAGTACTCTTTGGCTTATTCAAATAAGCAATGTGTTATTCGAATAAGGACACATAGTTTAAGAAGAAGCTTATTCGAATACACAAGGCACTATTCGAATAGAGTCCGGTCTTACCTATTTTCAATTTAAATTATTGAAAAACTTATTCGAATCAGGAATTTGCTATTTGAATAATAGCTTACTTACTTCAATTCTATTTCTGAAATGTTATTCAAATAATAAGTTGATTATTCAAATAAGCTGAGATAGCTTTAAAAGATAAAAGTAAATTTTATTCGAATAAAGGGAGAGTTATTTGAATAAGAAGCTCATTTACTCAGATTCAAATTCCAAACTCTTATTCAAATGAAGACTGATGTATTTGAATAAGAAAACTCAAAGAAGCTCATTCGAATAATCAACTCATTATTTGAATAACATTTCAGAAACAAAATTGAAATATGTAAGTTGTAATTCTAATAACTAATGCCTTATTCGAATAAGTTTTGCTATAAGTCAAATTAAAAATAGGCAAGATTTAACTCTATTCGAATAGTGCTTGTGTATTCGGATGAGCTTCTTCTTAAATTGTTTGTTCTTATTCAAATAACACACTACTTATTCAATAAGCCAAAGATTACTCGAATAGCTCCAAATTGCAAATAAGTCCTTCTATTCAAATAAGACTATTCCTATTCGAATAAGTCATAGTGTTAATGAATTTCCTTATACTAGAAATTGAATCACTATTTGAATAAACCTAAGATTTATTGTCATTAAAAATATGAATCTAACAATTTATTAAGATCACCATTGACCTTTTAGAAAGCAACCAAATTGAGAATAACATGCATGGTTTCTTGCCATTACCATTTAATCACAAAATAAAGAGCAACATGGCTGCTGGTCATCAATATTGTGTCTTTTGACATGCTAGTCAATTGATATCAAAATTGTTATATATAATAAAAAGGGAATGAAGGGTCCATGAAAATAAAGGAAAAATGAAAGATCCATGCACAATATGTGAGACTATAAATGATAAAACAACATGTAAAAACAACATAATAAATGGCAATATATAAACAACTTAATAAAATGACAACATAATAGAGTGAATGGACAAACAAGTTAATAAAATGATAACATAATAAAATATGGTAAATGAAAGCATGCATAGCAACAAGACTTATGTGGAGATAAACAACAAATATGGTAAGTGCCAAAACATAAATAGCATAATAAACAACAAATGTGGTAAGTGCCAATCAGATAAGGAAACTACATATGTAAGACTTATGTGGAGATATACGGCAGATGAATGTTAATTAGATAATCTAATAATGCTAACAAGATGAAAAAGGGGTAAATGTATATAGAATTAAAATTGTGTGTGATAATCAGATAACAATGTTCATAGAACATCATTATAGATAATACAAGAACACATTAATCTATAAGCTAGGAGTTTATACCTCATATTACCAAATCAAACTCATGCTAATAATATGTTATAAAAATAAGAATACAAGAAATATTTAGGATAAGGGAGATTAGTAAGATGAGAGAATTGGAGAACAAAGAAGAAGTGATTCTTATTCCATTCCCTTATCACAAATATGTGTACATGCCTCTATTATATCTCTTACCTTCAATCTATTATATGTTCCTCATTTTCATAACATGTTATCAGCACAATTATGCTATGAAAGTTTGAAGAGATAATACTTACTGATTTTAAAATTCAAAGTTGTGGAAATTGTCTATGATCTTAGGCAGTGTTTCATGAATTATCGTTGGTTAATGTAACACCTCAAATTTTATTCAACAAGAGTATAATGTGATTATTTTATATATTCAATAAAATGGTGAATACTTAAAGCCAAAGAAATTAAGTATTGAAAATTGAAAGGTGAATTGTGTTTTCAGTGTAATCACTTGTGAGGCAGTGAGTTTGTCATGTAGTTTTGGAAGAACAAATGATGAGCAAAAATTATGAAATTTTATAGGGTAAAATTAGTCATCCCCATCCTAAGCTTTAATTTGATAGGTCATATTAATCATTTGAAGCTATATACAAAATGATATGAATTTTTAAAGTTAGTCCCAAATATCAGGAAAGTCTCTAGAGCAGTGGTCAAAGAAATGAAATCTGAGAATGATATGCTTCCATCTAGTTAAAGTCCATATTTTTCCTTTAAACTAGACTCAATAAGAGTTCCATAACCTTTGGAATTACTCCGAAATGATGTTTACAAAATTAGTTATGATTTTTTAAAGTTAGGGTAGAAAATCTGTGAGAATTGGCATTATTCTGAAAATTGAAAATAAAATGTGTTAGAAATTGATTAATGGAATTAAAGATGCCAAATGCCAAGGAGGGGATTACATTATAATGGATTTGTATGAGCACATGTCAAATTTCATTAAAATAATGCTACATGGACATAGTAATTATGGTTAATGATGAAATGGTACACTACCTTCAGTGTGAAGTTGGATTAGTTGGACTACATGAGTACAAGGTTGGGTGCAAGCTTGAGTGGATGGTTGAATGCATGATTGGAGAAAACTCATTTCACTACTTGAGTGTATGGTTGAGTGCATGGTTGGTTTAGTTGGAAGAGGCAATTTGGTTAGTGGAGCATATGAGAGGAGATGGTTTTGACCTAACCAAATGGAGAGAAAAATTAGTTCCATACTAAGGGAAGCTAAATGGAGCCATCATAACATAAACTTGAAGGAGGAAAGGATTGTGACAAGTGTCACAATAATAACCATTTGATGAAATCAAATGATGTAGGATGAAGGGAGAAATTTTGTGAAGGCTCTTCCTTCCTCTTTCTTTCTTACATTTTGGCTAGCATAAGAGGGAAGAAGAGAGAGAGAGAGAGAGAGAGCTTGAAAAGTCTTGAAGTTCTAGAGAGAAGGAGAGAAAGCTTATGGTATGTAGTAATCTCTTATGCCTTTTTCTTGTAATCTTGCTTAGAAAAACTTCTCTAAACCTTTTTCTTCATGGAATTCATGATCTTGAAGACACATCTTGAGCTCAAGGAGAGAGAGAAGAGGATACCTAGAGAGAGAAAATCCAAGATCTCAAGAGGTAACTTCATAAATCTTATATCTATACTAGTATGAAGTTGTGGTTGGTGAATGTTGTTGGATTTGGTGAGTTTTTTCAAGTCTGTAAATTTGGAAAAGTCCTAACCCTAAGGGGTTATGATGCTCAAATTGATTTAAATCATGTTTAAGATGTATTTAAATGAGTTAATAAAGGATTAGAAGTAGAAAAATACAAGTTTCGGAAGCTAAAACACAAAAGAGCATTTTTCCAATTTTTTTACCTAAGTTTTGGTTAGAATTAGAATAGAGGGAAGGAGCTGGATTTCATGAAATAGATGGTTCCATGGGATTCAGTGGGTAAAAATAGGTGGGGTTACATTTTGTCACTTTTTTGAAAAAGGCCAAAAAAGCATAATTACGAAAATGCCACTAAAACCCTAAATTGGGGCTGTCAAGGGTTTTTTTGCAATTTAACATTAAATTTCGTGATTCTGAGCCCATAAATAGATTCCTTGGGCAAAAATAAGTTAGGATAGCCCTAGTCAAAATTTTGGGAAAGCAAGCCATCGGGCCAGGGGTCCCCGGGACATTCTGGTAAATTTTCACCATAAGAAACACTATGGAAGAGACTAAAATGATACTTGGATAGGTTATGACCTATTTCATGCACATTTAATATTTTAGGACCGAGTCGGAAGCCGAAACCAACATGTTTAACGAGGCATACTAAAAGGGATTTAAAGGACTTTGAGGTAGGAACATTATCTTTCATACATCATGTCATAGTTATATGCTTATGTGGATGCCATTATTTGTAAAAGCACTTTATTAATTAACATGATTTTACTAGAGAGTTGCAATTAGTGCCAGAGGTGCACTTACACTGGGAGTTGGTGACAGTCCAACTAGGTGTAGATAGTGGGGCTGGGCCCTACTCATGTATTCATGATGATGTTTGGTTATGAAGACGATATGTTATGATGATGTGTTTATATTGTTCATTAATTGGTGCATACCTTGGCGCATATCATATTTACTTTCCACATTTTCTATGAACGATGACATGTTTCTATTGGGATTCCTTGGAATCTCGCCCTTTTTTTTAAAATAAACATCTAATCGGGTGCCAGTGGGATGAAAGGCAAAGGTACAGATACGAAGAAGTGATTTGCATGTGTCTCGAGGTAAGGTCAAGGATGGTGGTTATAATTAGTCTATTCTTAAGATATTTTAGGAATCCTGTGTATATTAGAATTTCCGTTGTATAAAAGTATTTTGTCGATGAACGACTTTGGATTGTAAATAAATACTTTTATCAATATAATTGTACTTTCTGTATGCCCATGGAATTCCATCTTTATTACTCTTTGATTATAAAAATAGAAACGTGCGTTGACAGTTAAAGCTATTCAATTATATATTAATTGATCTTCAAAACTAGGTGTACATGTCCTTGATCCTACATGGTAGCTACTATATTTGGGTCGATGCAAAGTCTAAATATGATGAATTAAACTTCCCTCGGGTTCTCTCTTATTCCTTTGTCTTTGATTACTTCTCCAGATAACGTGATTATATTATGCTAATAAAGTGCTATGAAAATGAGGAACATATAAGAGATTGAAGGTGAGAGAGATGGAGAAGACAAGAGAAAATAGGAGGAGAAATATGGGGCAATTCTCATTCATCTTAAGCTTTTCTATGAACATCAAAATCTTTACATCAAGCTTCCATTTATAAGTCTTCAATTGAAGGCTTTGTAACATTTGCTCTTTCTAACATCTTATGGTACAATTACGTTGCTTAATTCACCTCTTTATATATTGTAACTTATAGGGTTAGTCTTCAATATTGGTCTCCAATAATTAGAGGCATGTACACATATTTGTGTTAAGGGAGTGGAATAAGAATCACTACCACTTTGTTTTCCAATTCTCTCCTATCTTACTCATCTCCCTCATCCTAAAGATTTCTTGTATTGTTCTTATTTTCATAATAGAATTCTAATTGTATTCAATGTGGTTCATTGTTCCTCAATTTTCACAATTTGCTTCAAAAATATGTTATAAATTGGGTACATCCATCATAAATAGATAGGGCCATAAAACTTTATCTCCCTCACTAGATGAACAATTAGATGTACCATGATGTAAAAAAAGAAGGAAGAAAAATCTTCTCAAGCTGGCACAAGATCATATATCTTTTATTTTCCAGTTCATCCAATCTTTCTGTCTCAATGACTTTACTACAAATAACATTGAAGAAGAAATAAAGTCTAGTCAAAACATGTTGAAGATCATATTCAACAAGGCCTTGAATAGCACTGGGAGTAGTTGTTGCACTAAGACATGACAATCATGAGACTTTAGCCCGACTACTTTGAGTCTTTCATCGACACAAGCTTCCTAAAATTTCAAGAATACCCTGAAGGAACTTTGATGCCATGTAATCACTCACAAAAACTTCTTTTCTCATCTTTAGACAAAGTGAGTAGCTGGAGGACAAAAAGTTCTCTTACCATATGGCCTTGGATGCAAGTCTTCTTGTATTCTCATTTCTTACAAATATAATCTTGCCTTCACACCATCTTTATAACTACCTTGTATATTAAGTAGTGTCCCAACAATACTATCACATACGTTTTTCTCCACATGCATGAAATCAATATAGTGTCTCACATCACGATTAGGCCAATATGGAAGATTAAAGAAGACATACCTCTTTTTCCATTTATTTTATTCATCACTATTCTTTGTAATCTTACTAAAGATAACATTAATATTTTTCACCTTTTTCATAAACTTGCTCCCCAGTCAATGCCTTTAGAGCATTTTCAAATCCTTGTATACCAAAAAAAAGCTTTCTTTAATCTATGATATGGGTGGCCTCATCTAAGAAATCTCTTATGGCCAAGATAAATTGTCTTTCTTCCATGTTGAAGTTGATGGTAGCATGTTCCTTCTTCACAAATCGGACATGCTTTATAGCCTTTAACACTATATCTTGACAAGTTTCCATATGCAAGAGGTCATTTATAGTATAAAAGATCTTGGCTTGCATTTTAAAAACCTCTTTCTTCTTTGCGTCAAAAACATCAATACCTTCATCCCATAACTTTTTCAAGTCTTCGATCAAGGGTTCTAGGTTAACATCTATATCTTTTCTGGTTTGTTTTGGTCCTGAAATCAACATAGACAACATGATGTACTTTTGTTTCACCCATAACATAGGAGATAAGTTGTAAATTACCAACAGAACAAGCCATGAAATATGTATACTACTCAGGCTGCCAAAAGGATTCATGTCATTCGTGCTAAGCCCAAGCCTAAGATTCCTATATTCTTTGTCGAAGGTAGGAAATAATTGATCAATTTTCTTCCATTGAGAAGAATCAGCTAGATGTCGAAGCTTTCCATCAGATATCCTCTCATCTACATGCCATCTCAATTTTTTGCATCGTTGTCATTAGCAAACAAGCACTTGAACCTTGGTATAATTGGAAGAAACCACAACACTTTTGCAGGGGCGTTATTTGATTTGTAACTCGAGGTTTCACATATCAGACACTGTTGTTCCTCTTCATGCTCTTTTCTATACAATATACAATCATTAGGGCATGGATGAATCTTTTTATACTTCATCCCTAGTGGACACAATATTTTCTTAGTATCATAGTATCGAGAAGGAAACATATTATTATCTGGAAGCATGTCGATAAAAGCCTCAAGCATTTTTGAAAACCTCTTGTCACTCCATCCATGCCATGCTTTCAAGCTTACCCATTTCAATACTGCTTTTAACAATTGGTATTTTTCACACGCCGGGTGTAGTAGCGTCTCAGTATCATTGTACATATTACCATATGCATGTGATTGCTCAAAAGCCTCTTCTCCTATATCACGAATAATATCCTCTATCCGATCATCCATATTTGTGTCATTATCATTAAAGGCCACTCCCCCTTATTGAGATGAACTTGGAATTTCTAATTCTTCACCATGCCATACCCATACTATATAAATCTTACAAAATCCTTCATAAATTAAATGTGCATATATATCTGAGGCACTTAGTCACTTCTCATTCAAACATACTACACAAGGGCAATAAAACTTCCCACTACCATCATCGGTATTTCTTCTAGCGAAGTCTAAAAAACCCCTCACCCCATTATCATATTCAACACTCGTTCATTTAGCCTTTATCCAACTATGATCCATATATCTCAACACTTGTAGCACCCTATATCCAACAGTAAAAGGATAGACAAAAAAACAACAACCATAGAGTTTTAGAGATTTCAACAAAATTAAGAAGCATGCATACTAGGTTTCAGCTAATTTTAAGATGTACTATTTGAAACTAGTATTATTTCAACAAACCATTAACACTGACAATCAAACAATCACACTAAATTAAAACAAAACTTAGAATGGTATTACTCCAAGCCAAATATCACAGGGATGTACAAGTCAGAGCATTTAACCTAGCTGTACAGATTTGTTTTTTCTGATTATGTTATCACAAAATAGTTGGATTTCCAACAAACTATAACAGCAACTTGTGGGAATTAAGTGCTCAAAACAACAGCAAGAGCCTTTTTCTATTAATTATTGAACAACAACTAAATAACAGAACACTAACCTGATTGAAGACCAAGGAGTGAGCTTCTACCCAAAGTCACGGTGGCGTTAACTGAGGTCAAAATGAAGTCCTCATATTCACGGTACTGATAAAGGGAAGTCATGACAAAGGAGAATGGTCATAGTGGAGAATAGAAGTGACAGCAGAGGAGAGTGATGATGTTCAAAGAATAGCAACAAGAGAACATAGTAATGAAAGTGGTAATGACAAAGGAGAGTTGAGTAAATCAGGAATAGGTCATGATGAGGAGTTCAGAACAAGCAGGGACATAGCTCACAAAGAAATAGCAATAAGAGAAGAAAGGGTTCATACCATGCAGGATCTAGGCACATGAGTAAAAATACAGGCAAAAACGCTTACCTTTGAGACTGATTTTCGATAAAAACTGGTCTTAAAATGGTGAAAAAAATTTATTTTTGAAATTTTTCGTATTTTAGACCCATTTCGATAAAAATCGGTCTTAAATGTTTGATATTTAAGTCTGGTTATTCATTATAACTGGTCTAAAAAGTTTAAAATTTTTAATTTTTTGATATTTTTAGACCGGTTTTATTTATAACCGGTCTAAATAATTTTTTAAGACCTTTTTTTTAAGAACTGATCTTAGAATTTCTATATAATTTCAAAACAGCCACCGGTCAAATTCTTTCGACTTATCCGCTATAACTGGTCTAAATGTGGCAGTCTAAAAAGGAAAAATTGTACTATTATATTTTTTATAATATAATATAAACACTTGTGATCAACGTTTAGAAAATCGGACTGGACTGGATGGTCTGGCTAGCTAGACCGTCAACTGGAGCTGGGGACGGCTTATTTCAAAGGCAAAAGCCATTTTTTGAGTTATGCCAGTTTAAACCGCGATTAAGCCTCTTTTAGGCCAGAACTCGTTCTGGTTAAACAATAATCGTATAGTTTGAGAAGCCCAAAAGTATTCTGAAGAAGAAGATGAAGACGATCGGATCGGAAAAAAGATAAAAGAGGAGAAAAGTGTATAAATGAAAGCAACCTAACAATAATATAAGAAGATGATAAGATTAAACCTAAGTTCCACATGAGAAAGATTAAAACGCAATAGGATCTGTGTTTTGATTTTTACGCCATGGTAAAGAAGAAAGAGACGTCAGATGAACTGAAAAACTAGTGAATAAGGAAGGAGTTGAATACAAAGAGGAAAAACGTTTTATCTAAAAGAAGCATTTAATTATCCAAGAGGATATAAAGTTGTATTGTCCTAATTTGATAGTAATATCCATCATATATTGGAAAAACAAAATCCAACAGATAAAAGGTTGAACTAGTGAGTTTCTTCAGTTCCCAAGAAATGTCAAGTTTCTTTTCTTCTTCCTAGGTCTGCAGTCTACTAAATGTCACTTCTTCCCATGTGAAAATGTTTTTCACTCCTCATTATAAATAATAAAGTTTTTTTAAAAAAAGCATATACTCTTCCGATCTTCCCTGTTGGACAATCTATTTAAATTTCAAATGATAAGAAATGGTTTTGTATAATTTTTTTAAAAAATAATTTTTCTTAATACAATTACATGATAACACACTTATAAGTTTATGTGACAATTATATTACATTTTTTAATGTTCCATCCTTATTGTTAGTAGTGTATTTGTTATATTTAAATTATTATATGGGTATATAACATTATTTTTATTTAATTATTATGTCACTGGCTTGACCGGACGATTTAACCGATATGGCCATTTGGACCATGACCCACTAGCTTTTACGGCTTGATGTTCGTTCCAACATTTAAAAGATTGCTTGTGATGTTAATTAGATTTTGGAGGTGAGACATTATTTTTTTAATGTTATTATTAGTGAAACAGTTATTTGATTCTTTATTTTTTGCCTTCCGGAAAAATTATTTACATTGTACATTTTTTAGTAAGATAATTTCTTTTTTACTTCTTTTCTTTTCATTTTAAATTTGAGGTGCTTTTACTTCATAGTTGTTATTACATAGATAGGTAGATGTTGTCTTTTTATTACGGAGATGTCTTCTTTATTTATATTAAAACATAGTTATGGCCTTGTGGGTTTTATTTCCTAAAAATTTGAATTGAAAATAAAATAAAGAGTTAAGTCGCATATAATACTTTGAAGTATTTTTTAAGGTGCATCCAATCCTCTAAAGTATTTTGTGGTACATCCAACACCTTGAATTATTTTTTAAGTGCGTCTAGTACCCAAAAGTTTTTTTTGCCTTAGTACTAGATGCACCAAAAAAATAATTTTAGGTGTTGAACCTGTTAGATCTCATATGCTTTGATGATAACAAAGATTGGATGAATATTACAAAAGGTTTTGATTATCAACAAAAGGTTTGAACAAAGGAACTAAGCTATCTATGGCAGAAGAAAAAAAAACCATTACTAGAGTGACTACTTAAGTAATGAATAACTGCTGAAAGATAGAGAACAGGAGAAAACATCACTGTCAGATTTTTGAAGGCATTACTCGAGTAAGCGCTCGGGTAATAGTCTTCATTACTCAAGGGATTACTTGAGTAATGTATGAGAAATTGTTCCAAAAGCTCTCTGTCAAAAATTGCATGGGATTACTCAAAGGGATCAATCAAGTAATCTGTAAAGTTATTTAAAACATTACTCGAGGGATCACTTGAGTAATCAGAATAGCAATGATGCAATAACTCTAGGCCAAGAAATGAATGATATTACTTAAGGGATCACCAGAGTAATTTACAGAGTTATTTGAAGCATTACTCGAGGGATCATTCGAGTAATCAAGTAAGCAAAGGAAAAGTTACTCTTGGCCAAGATTTGGATGACTTTACTAGAGGGATTACTCGAGTAATGAGAGAAGAATTGCAAGCATTACTCGAGGGATCACTCGAGTAATCAAAGAAGAAAAGAACCACTTACTTGAGGGATCACTCGAGTAAGCAAGTACACAAAGTTTTATAAAATGAATGACTTTCTCTCTGGCATATTTTTCATGAGATTACTCGAGGGACTACTCGAGTAATGGATAATAATCACTCTAGTAGACAATCCAGTAATCAGGTCACAATTGTTGACTTAACTCTCTTCCAAGTTTTTTAAAGGCTCACCTAAGTAGCCACTCGAGTATAAAGTATGATCACTCGAGTGTCTACTTGAGTAATACAGTACAGAAAGTATGATTTTAAGTAATTATTTATTGATTTATTATCTATAAGGCTAATCTTTCATTATATTAGCTTCCTAAATATATTTACAAAGAAACAATAAAGAGATCATGCATTAAGAGAAAAGTCAAATATATCGTCCGTAAAGATAGAAACGCTCACCTACAGCAAACATCTAGTTTTCAAATTTTAAGAATGGTCAAACGAAGCAGCGTGACTCTAACAGACAAGTTTGAAATGCTTCCAACGGAAATCAAAATTCATCTATATATATGGAGCATTCAACAAAGAATAAAACACAAGAACTAAGAATACAAACTCACATCGATCAATATATTCTTAGTGCTCTGCTTTCTTATATTTATTTTTGCACTTCAGTGATTGTACATTTAGTCTGAGAGAGAGTTTTTCATTACAAACTCAATATTTTTGATTGAGACAACTTAAGGTTGTGGAACCTTGAGTTGGGGATTGGTTTACAACATGTAAGGGGGAATGAGTATCCAGTGAAGGAACTTGCTATGTACTGAGGTGCCAAGAACGCAATGAATCTTGGAAGATATAGTGAAACTCTCAGATATGCTCTAAAGACCTGACGTAGGTCAAAGTGGTTATGGTGGAACCAATATAACTCCCGGTGTACACTTCGGTGATATTTCTCCTAGCTTTTGACTACTTTAAATTTACAGTCAATTTTTATATAAGTAACAATTTTTCTGGTTTCACCCAATTCACCCCCCACTTGGTGAAACATTTGCACTAACATTAGGTATCAGAGTGTAGGTCTTCTTGTTTAGGTATAACAACCTAAGAAGGATCCAATGGCAAGCATGAGTGAAGGAATTCTTCTCGACAAAGCATCTATCACTAGACCACGGGGTTTCAGTTGCGAACACTTCTCTTTCTGGAAAGCTAAGTTTAAAGTATTCATAATGGCTACAGAATACGGACTATGAGACGTGATTGAGAGTGGAAACTATAAGCCTCATAAAATTGTAGATTCACATAAGGTTCCTAAGACACCAATAAAATATGATTAAAATGACAAGAAACTCATCACACTCAATAGCAAGGCAATTCTAATGATTCAAAGTGCCTTGAGTCAAAATAAGTCCTTCAGGATCTGCATACTTTCAACAGCTAAAGAAATATGGAAAGCCAGGACATATCAAATTAGAATGTCAAGAACTGACTCAAAAGAATAAAGGAAAGAGAAAAGGCAAGTTCTTCAACAAGAAGAAAGCCTTTGTATTTGCCACATGGTGAGACAGTTCATCTGACGAAGATAGTGATGATGAGGAAGTAGCCAATATTTGTTTGGTTGCTCAAGAAGAGTCAGCAAAAGAGGTAATTGATTCTAATCGTACATATTATGAATTACTTTCTGAATACAATGCTTTACATCTTGAATTCATCAAAGTAGTTAAGGAATTAGTTGTTTTCAAAAAGAAAAACAAAAATCTTGAAGAAAAACTCAAAGATGGTTTAGAAAAGGATTGTGAAAATTGTTCATCTTTGAAAAAGAAAAACACTGATCTCACAAAAAATCTTAAAAGATTCACTAAAAAGAGTGAAATGCTAGATGTAATTTTAAAAGCTCAACGATTTGTAAATGATCGATCTGGTATTGGATATGGTCTAAAATCAGATAGAAGGAAAGGAAGAAAGAAAGCAAGAGGTAAGACATACTTGAGTTACTTTCAGCATTCTTTACATACATCAAATCCTTTTGCATATTGCAATTACTGTAATATAAAGGGTTATTATACTTCATCATGTATACATAAAAAAAAGGAAAGATAGGAACCTATGAATGGGAACCTAAATGTTCATATGTTCAGAAAATAATTTGTACTAACCCAAAAGGACAAAAAAAGATGTGGGTTCCTAAGACTTAATAGTATTTGATTGAGATATATCTTAAAGCATCCAAGAACAACAAGTGGTACATAGACAGTGGATGCTCCAGACATATGACCGGTGATTTCAAAAGTTTTACCATGATACAACCTAAAGAAGGTAGGAAGGTAAAATTAGGAGGAAAACAATCTTGAAAGATAGCAGGGATTGGTGAAATAAAAAATGATAAAGGCATACAAGTTAGAGACATATATTACATTGAAGGATTATGCCATAATTTGTTGAGCGTAAGTCAAAGTATATATAAAGACAACTGGGTAATATTTGACTCAACGGAATGTCTAATTGTAAACAAGAAAGACATACAATTAGATAAGAAGAATCTCAAGGCAAAGCTCAGAGTAAAAAGGGAAGGTAGCTGCTATACTCTTGATATCAGTAGAAATTGTAACCCCTTGCTTTAAATAAACATAATTATAATTCGATAACGCATATTTAAATGAATTAGAGATCGTCGGGTAATTTAAAACACATTTAAAACTCCCTCCTTGTAGTAGGGATTTCACGAAAATTTTCAAAGCTTCTTTACAATCCTGGTCTCAAGTTCAAACATTGAATATAATTACCCATGCAGTTAATTCACATTCATACGTATCAGAGTATACAACCAAAAATCCTAGCAACCCTCGGGTTCATATATATATACTAAAGGTCTCAAAATTCCCTACTATTTACATTCCAAAAAGAATATACAATAATCCTACTCCAAGGTAGATAAACAACAGTCCCATATCTTCCTTAAAAATTCCTAACCGCTGTTGGTTGGCCGCTTCCCAGAGGAACCACCTGCCCTATCTATAGGTTTAACAATGGGAAGAATGAGTTTAAAAGAATCCCAGCAGTAACAAATCACTTATATAATATATAACGATATAGCATGCAAGCAATCATTAATAGCAGCATCACAGCAACACAATAGCACATGTCTTTCATCACATCGACAGCACTCACGGCTGTATACATAATCAAGACAGCTTTCGCTGTATAATGCCAATTTGCACTGGAAAACGACAGTATTCACTATATAATGCCAGCTTATGTTAGATAACGATAACTTTTGCTATATAACGCCAGCTCATGCTGGATAACAACAGCTATTACCAACTGTATAAGCAGCAACATCAAATATTCTCACAAGCAATGATATACACACATACAATACAATTACACAAGATATAAGAGAAGAGTCACTACCTTGTTCCTTCCGATAGTGACCAAGCAGAGGATGCTCATAGCCAGGACAAAGGTCAAATCCTATAATCACAATCAAGAATGGAGGATTAATTCTATATTCCAATTCTTACTTTCATCCTTATTAACGTTGGTTATCATTTGGACTCTCTTTAGGTAGGTATTAGAAGACTAGACACATGCCCAAAGGGTTGGGATAACTATCCCTCAAAGATCCCTTTTTTAAAAGAATAACATTGATTTTGGGCTAACTCACTTGAGTGAAGAAGGCCTCACTTGAGTGATGCCCCTACTCACACTCGAGTCCCTACAAGTGAGACACAGAAAGTGCATACCTGAGAGTAACACCATACTCTTGAGTGGCCAGTTCACTCGAGCACTTCTCTGGACACTCGAGTGATGACACCTAGTCACCCGAGTCCCATCAAGTGAGGTGCAAGAAGTGACAACTTGAGAGCAACTAAGAATCCTGGAGGCAAAGATTTACTCGAGCACAAACATAAGCACTCGAGTGCTCATGCCATACTTGCGAATGTCAAGTCACACTCTTAGGGTTTGGCCTGCGGGTGCTTGGTTGAGAGTAACCTTTACCCTAAACTTACACCTACACTCGAGTGAATCCAAGGTCACTCGAGTGATCGCCAATATCACTCATGGGTTAGGAAGTGCACTCTTGCTTTCTAGGTGAAGCTCAAGCGAAAAGCAGAAGGAAAAGGGAATTATACTGACGCACTCGAGTGAGACCCTCCCTCACTCGAGTGTTGCTCATCAGAAACTAGAAACTCAAAATTTGATAGAGTTTCCCAGATTTACCAAAACTGGTCCTAATGGTTCCAAGACTTATACCAAAGCTTATTCTCACTCAAAATTCCATAAGGAACTTATTGGTAACCTCAAAACAACTCAAATTTCATTCAATCACCTTATTTGGTCTAGGATTAGCACATTATACTCAAATCATCTAATGACCAAACTTTTCCCTTTTCAAATCCCCAACTAAACCAAAGTCTCTATACCACATTCTAACACCATTTCTACATATTACTATAACTAATTCATCCATTCTCACTTCTCATAAAATCAGGGAAAAATTCCTCAAATATCAAAAATTAACCAATAATTACAACATATATATCAAAATGCCATAAATGCTCACATCCCAAAGGCTAGTTTCTTGATTCTCGAGCTTCCAAACTTGCTTAAGCTTTAAAACACCTTCTTTCCAAAATATAAAGCCATCAAGATGAAGGTCTTATCAAGGTGAATAACATTTATAAAGAGACCTAGAGCATTAGTGGCCAACAAAGATATCAAAATCTCACCTTTGATTTTCTCTTTCTTCCTTCTCTTGTGTGAAAATAGAAGACAAGGAGAGAGAAATGAAGAACTAAAGATGACGATATGAATTTTCCCTTTTTCCCATGCTCAAGCCGACTATGGAGGGAGAGAGAAGAGAAAATATGTTGAAAGTTTAACTTTTGATCAAATAGTCCATATCTTGCCACATGTCAGGATCTTGCTTTATCACTATGACTACACATGACTTCTTATACATAGGATTCCACCCCCATGGATTACTTGGCATTAAATCACTCCCATTGATCTTTAAGTTACCAATGAGTTTCCTTTTCGGTAACAGACCAATTGGTCAGTAAATTTATCATTTTACCCCTGATTGTAGTAAGACATATTAAACTATCATCAAACACATTTTACATCACAACACACCTCATATACTCCAAAAATGTTTAACTAGCATTAATTACATCACCTTTAAGGCTATTAGCCCTTAATTACAATTCAAGATATTATAGAAATGATTCTGAAAACTATTTTCTATGTAATCCGATGAAAGTTGGTTATGGCATAAGAGGCTAACATATGTCAACATACACCAACTAAGCAAACTTCTCAAAAAGGATTTAGTACTTAGTTTACCCAAAGTAAATTTCAAATATGATTTGATTTGTGACGCATGTCAGAAGGGTAAACAAACTAAATCATCTTTCGAATTAAAAAATGATATCACAACCAACAGACCACTTCAATTATCACACATGGATTTAGTTGGACCAATAAGAGTTAAAATTCTTGGTGGCAACTTATATTCATTTGTCATTATTGATGATTTCTCTAGATTTACATGGACTATTTTTCTATCATCAAAAGATGAAACCTTTGCAGAATTTATTGTTTTTGCCAATAAACTGCAAAATGAAAAAGGTATGTCCATTACAGGTATCAGGACAAATCATGGTGGAGAATTTAAAAATCAAGCCTTTGAAGAATATTGTGATACTAATGGCATTGATCACAATTTCTCCACTCCAAGGACACCTCAACAAAATGGAGTTATGGAATGAAAGAACAGAGTACTCACTGAAATTGCTCGAGCAATGCTGAATGAAAAGAATGTGTCTCAAGTTTTCTAGCAATATTCAATGAGCATAACATGCTATATTTCAAATAGAGCCTACATTAGAACAAAACTTAGAAAGACACCATATGAACTATACAAAGGAAGGAAGCCAAACCTTTCTCATCTACATATCTTCCATTGTAAGTGTTTTATTCATAATAATGGTAAAGATAACTTAGGAAAATTTGATTCTAAAATAGATGAAGGAATTTTCCTAGGCTATTATAATCGGAGCAAAGCATATAGAGTTTTCAATAAACGAACATTTGTTGTTGAACAATCAATTGATATTGTATTTGATGAATTTGAATCCTTTGACAAAACTATTGACAATGAGTAGGAAGTTGTTTTAAATCAAGAAAATGGTCAACCTAATCCTAAATCTTTCATCCCAAAAGTTGATCAAACCATGGAAGAAGATCAGTTACTAGGATAACCTAGAGCCTGGAAATACAATAAAAGTCATCCCCTAAAGCAAGTCATAGGAGATGTGAATGAAGGAGTCAAAACTAGGAATATAATTTTCAATGAAGTTAGTTTTTCAGCCTTTATTTCTAAGATTAAACTTTCTAATATTGATGAAGCTTTACTAGACAATGATTGGGTAATAGCAATACAAGAAGAACTAAACCAGTTTGAAAGAAATCAAGTTTGGGATTTGGTACTCCAACCTAAGGATCATTCGATCATTGGTACTAAATGGGTATTCACGAACAAACTTGATGAATTTGCAATCATTATCAGAAACAAGGTAAAATTGGTGGCGAAAGGCTATAATCAAGAATAAGGAATTGATTATGAGGAAACGTATGCTCCAATGGCTAGATTGGAAGTTATACGAGTACTCTTATCCTTTGCATGCATCAAAGGATTCAAACTCTATCAAATGGATGTAAAAAGTGCATTTCTAAATGGCTACATAATGGAAGAAGTGTATGTAGATCAACCTCTAGTTTTTGAAGATGTAACCAAACCTGACCATGTTTTCAAACTAAGAAAAGCTTTATACTGTTTAAAACCAGGTCTTAGAGCATGGTACAAAATTCTCAGTAAATTTCTCATTGATCAAGGTTTTGTACAAGGAAAAGTTGATACAATACTTTTTAAAAAATGAAAATGAGATGATATTTTAATTGTACAAATATATGTTGATGTTATAGTTTTTGGTGCTACTAATGAAACCTTGTGTAAGGAATTTTTTGAGATAATACTGGTGGAGTTTGAGAAGTCAATCATAGGAGAATTGAATTTCTTTCTCGGTTTGCAAATCAAATAAAGAAAGAATAGAATTTTCATATCTCAAACAAAGTATTTGAAAGAGCTATTGAAGAAGTATGGAATGGATGAAGCAAATGGAATGGACACACCTATAAGCTCAACTATATTGCTTGATGCTGATATCAAGGGAAAATATTACAACATCATAAAATATAGAGGAATGATTGGAACATTACTCCATCTCACTGCAAGCAGATCTGACATCCAATTTAGTGTTGGTATTGTGCAAGATATCAATCAGCACCAAAGGAATCACATGCTGAAACTGTTAAACAAATCTTTAGATACCTCACTGACGCAGCAGAATTAGGTCTCTGGTATCCTAAAGGAAGTGGTGAATATCTAGTTGCATATTTAGACTCTGATTATGGAGGATACAAGACAAACAAAAAGAGTACCAACGGACAAAGCCAGTTTCTTGGAGGTTCACTCGTGTTATGGTTTAGCAAGAAACAAAATACAGTGTCTCTTTTGTCAACAGAAGCTGAGTATGTTGTAGCATCAAGTAGTTGTCACTAGTGTTATGGCTGAAGCAACAATTACAAGATCTTGGTATTTATCTAAATAAAATACCAATATATTGTGACAACACTAGCACTATAAGCTTGGCAAAGAATCCAGTTCAAAACTCCAAAACCAAGCGTATTGATGTTAGACATCATTTTATCAGATATCATGTCCAAAAGAAATATGTCAAAGTGATATTTATTCCAACTCATCTTCAACTAGCTAATATTTTTACAGAACCTCTTGCAAAAGATCAATTCTTATACATTGAAGAGAATTGGGAATGGTAGATCCCAATGAATTGTAAGTTATTTAGTGTTTATAAAATGTTAGATGATGTTATTTATTGATGTTTTGATGATTACTAACTTAAGCATTGGAGTTTCTAGCAATATGTTGTGTAGGCTCTTGATATTCTATTTTAGGGTATGAAAAGCAAAAGTTAACAAAGTATTATATCACTCAAGGGACAACTTCAAGTAACCTATATTACCTAAGTGATAACTAGAAGTGATGATAAACATCACTCAAGTAACCACTCAAGTGGTAACCTTGAACATGAGGCAAAGAAGCATTAATTCAAAAGGAAGTGACAAAATGGTTGAAAGTGAAAAGGCAGCAGCTCAAAAGACTGATTACTCGAGTAGCTACTCGAGTGATGCCACAGAGTCACTTGAGCAAGCCCTCAAGTAATTATGACAGCAGATTACAAATCAACCTTGTTTTGAACTCAATTCTGCTTTAAAGTACCATTAAGTTATCAAGGGAATATACATGAATAATTACAATATTATTCATTCTAGGTACGCGTTTAAATTCACTTCATTTTTAAATTTTGATATGATCACTCGAGTAACCACTTGAGTGATGCCTCAAGATTACTCGAGTAGCCCCTCAAGTGATGTCAGGCACTAGGGCTTTATCTGTCACAACTTAGTCATTTTTCTCAAAATCTTCTCAAGTGATTCTCTTAGTACTCTCCTACAAACTTTTCACAAATACTTATTCATCTCATTTATGTCAAAACCCAGTGATTTTTACCTCTAAAAACCTCTCTGATCTCTTAAAATCTTCAGCCCTACACCTTCAACTTCTGAGTGATAATTTCCAAAAAATCTTGATTCTCTCAATCACAATGGTTAGAACTAAATCTCCTAATCCTAATACTCCTTCTGAATCTTCTGAACCATATAACCCTTTGATTCACCTCCATCTCCTCCAACCAAAATACAAAATCTCACTCCTAGATCAAAAGCGAAAACTAAGCCGCAAGCCAAGCCTAAGGTCAAGGGGGTCGTGATCAAGGAACCCATTGACACAAGAGCTCAATCTAAGAAGGCAATTCCTTCTGGTAGAGGCCAAGAGTCCAACGCACCATCTCCACTTCCTTTTGATTCATCTGAGACCCCTTCCTTCTCTGAAAAACCATTCAAATGGCAAAATTTAATAGAAAACTTGCTCAAGCTATGGCAAGTATACTTGATGAGGCTCACAAGTCTATAGGAGGGAAGCAAGGCCAATCTTCAAAGGAACCAGAAGAAGAAAAAATCGCATTCCCTCTGAAAAGATTCAATGTGAAAAAGCTTGAGGAATCACAGAACTTGAGAGATCACATTTCAAGAAGAAAAGTGTGCAAGTTTCACTTCATTGACCTTAGTGTTCTACAAGAGCTATTGAAATTCAACCTCAATCCTTATCTTGAGTCCTATATACCTTGGCTTTCAATTAAACTTCTATTTTGTACCAAGATAGTGAGCCATTTCTATTACAACTTAGAGCCTGTCAATGATCCCCTTTGTGATGCTTTGGAAGAAGAAATGGTTTCTAAGGTTAAAGGCCAAGAAATCTTAATCTCACCCTCCAAAATAAACACCTGGTTAGGGATAGAGGACCCCCTGAAGATATTTATCCTACCTTTAACTCAAGCCAATTGTTTTCCATTCTAAGGCCTGGTGATATAGTGGGACCTCTCAATTTTAACCTAAGTGATATGTGTGATCTTCATCGAGTACTATGGTATATCTATTCTAGAGCCATAGTAAAAAAATCAAACAACTTCACTCATTTCATAGAGAGAGATTTCAGAAAATTTGCCTCATTTATTCTCAAAGAGAAAAAGGACATGGGAGAATATATTTTAACTGAAGACAAAAGATACAAATTTGAATTAAAAACCACCACTCTAATGCCTTATCCTTAGCTCATATATTTATTCTTGAAAAAGAATAAGATTTGGTACTTATAGAAGAATAAACTAACTGAGAGACTAACTCCAATAGGACGAAATCATATTGGGAAATTGCACATTGATATTCCCCTGAAGACTCCTCTTGAATTTGGTCCGAAGAAGAAAAAGACTGAGGCTGAATCCAGTAGGTTGGATGATACTCAGTCATTTGCTCCTGCTTCTACTCTTGCTCCATCATTACTTAGTTCAGCATTACAAACATTTATGGAGAATTTCCTTAGGGGTTTTTATATCAACATTGCAAATATAAATGCTGAGTTAATAACCAATATGAATGTGAAGATGGAAGAGTTGTGGACAAAATGGATAAAAGGCATGAAGAGATGTTAGCAGAACAGTGGGCCCGGGGTGAGCTTCTAAGACCACTTCATGCGAGACTTGATGCTATGGCACCTGGTTCATCCACTCCTGGTCCATCTATGACTACATCAGTTTCTGAGCCTGTACCATCTAAGCCAATACCTACTTCTGTGCCCTCTTTTATTCCTGAGCCAGTATCACCTCCTGAGCCTAGACCCTTTAAGCCTGGACCTTCTTCTATCCCTCTTCCTAACTGCCTATCAAATTCCCTAAAAACCTCCTATTCTTTATGCCTGACCCAGACACATCCTAGACTATTCATATCACCATTGATGATTCAGTTCCTTTGGTCTAGCCAGTTCAGCCTGAGCCAATGCCCACACCTGTTGCTCACCTATAGGCACTGAGGAAGTAATTGTTTCTTCCAGTGAGCATCAATCACCTACTGGAATAGAGGAAGTAGGGTTACTTCTCTAATCTATTTACACAAAATCCTTTACAGATACCTCCATTGAATCTCCCTGAACCTGAATCATCATCTTCCAATCCCTCATCTTCCAATTCAAGTAATTCACATGGATCTGGATTTACACCTCTTCCTGTCAATCCCATTTTTGCAGTCAAGCTATCTAGTCCTACCCCTTCTCTTGATTGATCCTACCCTTGTAATAAAGACAAAAAAGGGGAGAAGAACTTAGGTGATTTTGTGAAAAATGATGTGATTTGATTTTGTAAAAGAATGCATGCAGATATGGGTGTGTATAGGGTTTAAGGGAGCTTTTTTAGCTTTATTAGTTTTTATTTGAAATTTGATTATGTTGGTATCATGAACTCATCCTGCAATTTCAATTGAATTTATATTACATTATGGACTAATGAGTTTTCTGATTGTGTATGCAATGTGATCAATGAAAAATTAGAACATACTTTATAATTTTTTTTGGATTCAAAAATATTTCAAATACTAAAATTAGATTTGAATTCAAAATGATCTTTCCCAAGCTATTTCAAAAGATTTTTCAAGTTTAAATTGGACAAAAGTTTCCATATGAAGAGTTATCAAGAAGTATATGATTGAAAACTGAATTTCAAAAACTTTGTTCAAAATCATCATGTTTTATCATCATTAAAAAGGGGGAGAATATTAGATCCCTTGTGTTTTTTGATAACAAAGATTGGATGAATATTACAAAAGGTTTTGATAATAACCAAAAAGGTTTGAACAAAGAAACTAAGCTATATGTGGTAGAAGAAAAAAACCATTACTCGAGTAACTACTCAAGTAATGAATAAGAGCTAAAAGACAGAGAACATGATAAAACATCACTGTCAAATTTTTGAAGGCATTACTCGAGTAAGCCCTTGGGTAATGGTCTTCATTACTCAAGGGATCACTCGAGTAATCTACAAAGTTATTTAAAACATTACTCAAGGGATTACTTAAGTAATCAGAGCAACAATGATGCAGTAACTCTTAGCCAAGAAATGAATGATATTACTCGAGGGATCACTTGGGTAATCTGTAGCATTATTTGAAGCATTACTCAAGGGATCACTCGAGTAATCAGGTAAGTAAAGGAAAAGTTACTCTCAGCTAAGATTTGGATGACTTTACTTAAGGTATTACTCGAGTAATGAGAGAAGAATTGTGAGCATTACTCGAAGGATCACTCGAGTAATTAGAGAGGAAAGAACCACTTACTCGAGGGATCACTTGAGAAGCAAGTATACAAAGTTTTATAAAATGAATGACTTTCTTTCTCTGGCATATTTTTCATTAGGTTACTAGAGAGACTACTCGAGTAATGGATAATAATCACTGCAGTTGCCACTTCAGTAATCAGGTCATAGTCATTGACGTAACTCTGCTAAGTTTTTTAAAGGCTCACTCGAGTAGCCACTAGAGTAATGAAGCATGATCACTCGAGTAGCCACTCGAGTAATATAGTACAGAAAGTATGATTTTAATTCATTGTTCAATGATTTGTTATCTATCAGGCTCATCTTTCATTGTATTAGTTTCCTAAGTATATTTGCAAAGAAACAATAAAGAGATCATGCATTAAGAGAAAAGTCAAATATATCGTCCGCAATGACCGAAACTTTTACCTATCATAAATGACTAGTTTTCAAATTTGAATAATGGTCAAACGAAGCTGCGTGACTCTAACGGACATGTTTGAAATACTTCCAACAGACATCACAATTCGTCTATATATATGAAGTATTCAATAAAGACAGAACAAAAGAACTGAGAATGCAAACTCACATCAATTAATATATTCTTACTACTCTTTTCTCTTATATTTATTTTTATAGTTCAGTGATTATACATATGCTCTTTGAGAGAGTTTTTCATTACAAACTCAATATTTGTTATTGAGACAACTTAAGGTTGTGGAACCTTGAGTAGGGGATTGGTTTACAAAGTGTAAGAGGGAGCGAGTGTCCAGTGAAGGAACTTGTTGTGTACTGAGGTGCCAAGAACCTACTGAATCTTGGAAGATGTAGTGAAACTCTTAGAGAAGCTCTAAGGACTGGACGTAAGTCAAAGTGGTTATGGCCAAACCAATATAACTCCCAGTGTACACTTCAGTTATATTTTTCCTAGCTCTTAACTGCTTTAAATTTACAGTCAATTTTGATATACGCAACAAATTTTCTAGTATCACCCAATTCACCCATCTCTTGGGTGAAACGCTTGCACTAACAGAACCCACATAAAAAAACCTTTAAGATGTCAGAACTCTAAACAATACTTTACCACTACTACAGAATCATCGATATATGACGGTTATTATCGACAATAAGTTATGGTTTTGAACTGTCATATATGCTGGCACTATATATACTCGGCACAGATACATAACGGTTCCAAACTATGATTTATTATGTATGTATTATAATGGTTCTAATATAACACTTATGTATTAAGGATTAGTGAGTTCTTGAGATGCGTAATGCTATGATAATAAATAATGGCACATGTAAAGAACCATCATAATATATAATAATGCTTGCATAATACATAATGGTCCCGCTTTAACAATTGTTATATATGTAGTAACATAAATAATAGTTCTTTCAAAACCAAGGTTATATATTTATAGTAAAGCTAATGGCTTTATTTAAAAAATTGTAAATATAGTTGACATAAATAATGGTTTTTAGGTAACAACAGTGATGTATCAAAACTAATTTATTTTAAAAAATTATGTTGGGGGTTCTGCTTTCGATATAGCCCCTTATACAGAACGAATCAGAATATATATCTACAGTTATTCATATATAGAACAATACAACAAATCAGAATATGTTTAAAGTCAGCTATGTACATGTATATGCTACCTTTTGAAGCACCCCAAATTTTATTACCCAATATGACTTGTAAAAATTTATGGCATTTAATAAAATGGAAGGTTGAATTTTGGAGAATGTGATTATATTGCAAGTGAAATTTTTGGTGAGGCAGAGAGATTTTCATGTGATATTGAATGAACAAATGATGAGAACAAATTATGAAATTTTATAGGTCGAAAGTAGACATCCTAAGCTTTAATTGGATAGTTATATGAATCATTTGAAGCTATATACAAAAAGTTATGAATTTTTTGATATAGCTCAGAAAAACTGGAAAGTTTCTAGAACAACATTCAAAGAAACTAATTCTGAGAATTTTGTGCTTCCAATTGGAAAAATTTTATATTTTTCCTTAAAACTAGACTCAATAAGGGTTCTATAGCCTTTGGAATCATTCTGATACGATGTCTATAACATTAGTAATGATTTTTCAAATTTATGGAAAAAAATCTGCCAGAAATTACAAAAAAATCTAAAAATGAGAAAATGGTGACACAAATATACATGTGACTTGAGCAATGTTATGAAGGAAATATGAACCAAAAAGAAGGACCTCCTAGGCATCTTTTTATGGGCCAAGATTAGGGAAATACTATTTACATGTTAATTGAACCTATGGCATATTATCATATGTATATAAGGGTATGTACACAAAAGTCATAGTTTTTTATTTTGGAAATTAACTAATTATGACATAAGCTTATAACATAAATGACATAAGTAAGAGATTACATAAACCATTTCCTTCTTCTTCTCTACCAGTTAACGTCGTTTATAGTAAGAGAGGGTGAGTGACTTTGAGCTTTCTAGAGAGAAGGAGGAGAAAATTCACTAGGTAAGCTTGATTTCTTCGGTGAATTAGCTCCTAACTTGTATAATCCTCCTCCTAAGCTTCTCCTCCACATGATTCTATGTTGTTTTGAAGCAAAAGTTCAATGTTGTTAGAGCTAGGAAGAAGGAAAAGACAAAAGGAAGAAAAGGTAACTTCCTAAACTTCAAATATTGACTGTTCTGGCTACTATGAACAATTTAATCGATGGATTTTTGCTGATTTTGTTCAGAATGTAAATTTGGGAAATATTGTGCTCTAGTCATTATGCTGCCAAAATTGAGTCTCAATAGCGGTTTTAATGTAATTAAATAGTTAACAAGGTGGTTAGGAGTAGAAAGGAGCAAGTCTGTGGAGTCAAATTTGGAAAACCCCAATTTTTTCCCGGGAAATACCAAAGTTTCAGCCAGCTCTAGTTAGGGACCTTAGAGTTGGATTTCAATGATTTGATGATTCCATTGAGTTCAGGAGGAAAAATTAGGTGGAGTTACAGTTGGTCCACTTTTCGGAAAAGCCCGAAAAAGCATAATTACGAAAACTCGCCTAAAACCCTTAAAGTGGGGCTGCCAAGGGCATTTTTATCTTTTGGTACTAAATTTGGCAATTTTGAGTCTGGAAACGGATTCCTTGGGCCAAAATTAGTCAGAATAGCTCTAGTCAAAATTTTAGAAAAAGTACGGTCGAACCAGGTATAGCAGGGCCGGGCTAAGTCCACAAGGGCATTTTGGTAATTTTCTACTATAGACTAATATAACTACCAAAAACTATTTTAAAGTGTCTAAAGTGGCCTAATTTACATACATTTGGTATTTTAGGTCTTGGAAGTAGCCCAAGCCGAATATAAGATTGGACAGACAGTAGAATAAGCAGAAGATTAGGGAATGGCGATTAAGGTAAGGAACTTACTCCTCCTGCATATATTTTATATTTGTGCTAGTATATTGATATATGTTATTGCTTTTCTTGATTATGCAAAACATATAAGAATGGTTGAAGCACTATTTCTATTATGCTATGGTTATAAGTATGTTGTTTGAAATATTGAGCACGCAGATATGTCACTGTGTGACCATGGGTTATGTAATGCAAGCATGTCATGCATTAAGCACTTTATCCTACATGCATATTGGTATTGTTTCCTACTAAGATTCTCCTGAATCTCACCCTCCCCTACCAACAATTTAGATAGGTGAAGACAAAAGGTATGATGAGAACAAAGAAGAGAACTATACGAGGGGAATGTAGTGGTATAACGTAGATGGGAAGATGTCTTCATTTTACTAAGGTAGGTTTAGACATGCTAGTAGTCCTGTATGGCTACCTTGATTGTAATTATCATGTACAAACCCCTATCGGGAAATTTCTACAATCATGCACTTATGATCAGTATATTCTGCAATTCCTATGTTGCCCACCGAACTGCGTATTATTTTCTACAAATACTCTAAAAAAGTGAAAATAAGATAATGGTATGAAATTTTGGTGTCAAAGAATGTTAGAGATGTGACTAATCAGTTCATAATCGGGGGTTCTCACTGCGTGAGAGTAGGACAAAGCATTGGCTCTTATACCAACATGGCTAGGTGGGTTGCGCCACACTGGTTACTTGCAGTTGAGAGGTTGGGCCTAAAACATGTGTGATGAGGTATCTTATGTAGTCCTTCGGATGGGCTAACCAGGTGTATGGGTGCCAGTATGAAGCACCAAAACTTTGAATTTTGGTATCAGAGCCCAACCAATTTTGGAAGACCCAAAGTGGTTCTAGCATATTGGCAGTTCTGGCAACAGGATAGGATATTGATATGGTCTTTATTATATAGTGATGGGATATATGCATAGACGGGGGACACTAAAGGAATGAGTCCTCCTAATCCATGAAGCAGACCTGAGAGATCAACGAATACCTGAAGGAGCAGCAAGTAGTGCAATACCAGACTAAGGATGGTCTAAGGATATTGGGATACCCGAGGAAGTAGGTATGGCCAAGGCCAATGTTCAGTCCACACAAAGTATTTTATCAGCCGAAGATAGTTAGCATGACTCTATTAGACAAGGACAGTCACGGGGTACCAATAGTAGGAACTAGTTTAAGCCGGTATCTGTGTTTTCGCTCAGGTGCACCAAAGTTAAGCTACTCAACCCAGGGAAATCTTAGAATGGGTAACCCCCTTGGAAGTTATCTTGTCAAGGTTATGGAGACTTGAGGAATAGTAATTATCTTAAGGTTTCTCCATGACTAATGATCAATTAAGTTAAATGATTTAAAGAGTGCTTAGACGTATGGAGATAATGATGATATAAGTATTGATTTTTAATTAGAATAGTTTTGTAGTGGTGAATACTACCCAGAAAACTACATTTGATGGGGTTATGGAAACTTGAGGTGTAGTAAATGTTTTGAGGTTTCCCTATGCTAAGTAATGATCCTTAGTAACACCGTGGTGCTAAAGGTATGTAGGAATGATATACGGTGATACATGATGCATGGTGATTATGCCGTATGTCAATCCTAGAAGATCTAACTGATAACACTGAAGGTTGGGAATAGGCTTGAACAATATCTAAGCTGAATTAGTACTTAGGTTAGAATGTGAAATTGCTGCACGATAGTTCTATTCCATGATGGAAGTTTGAACCTTCAATAATGTTTTGAGGATACTACCCGAATACAGTGAAGGTTAGAAAATGTGCTGTTGATCCTGATTCTTAGCGAACCTATTAGGTGTAATTGAGGAAAATGATTTCCAATCTATGTGATGTTGAGGTTCTAGATTTCATGAGGAACCTAATAGTTGAGTTAGAGACCCTAGGCTGTATGATACTACATGCCGATACGTTGTAGTGGACCTGTGTGTCCAGAGGCCTTAAGATTTAGGGACTAGTATGTCCTTAGGCTAGCAGAGGTATTCAGAATTGTGTGAGGCTAGTGATGATCCATATAATTGAGGAACATGATTCTTAGCGACATGAATCCTTAAAGAAAGGAATTTTAAAAGGTTGCTAGCTGTTAAGCCTATCATAGAGAAAGATTATGATCATAAAATGTTTCAATAAAAGATTGATTGAGGTGAAAACCTTTAATGAATAAGAGACAAAATTGATTTTTCTACTATTCCACTAACTTAAGGTTATTCTAGGAGTTGATTAGTGGATGGCAAATGAGGTGATGAAAGGTATGAGTAGAAGGGTTCCTAAGTTATCCGTAACCTAGGAATCAACTATTAAGTTCTGATTCTACAAAAATTTGAAATGGCTCAGAATGATTTAAGTTGAAACGGGCCAGGAACTGGCATAGTGAAACACAAAGATTGTAAGGCTAGGAGGTATAAATGTTGGGCTGGGTCAAGACGCTAGAACCTAACCCAATATAGTAAATCTTCAGCATGTTAGCAGAATATCGAACACGGATCAATGATCAAGGATCATAATAATAAGTTACAAGAGAGGCAGCAGAACATAGACTAGGAGAAGATTAGAAATCCAATATTATCCAGGAAAGACCAATATTGTAACTTTATCCTTTATACACTATGTGAATGTTTATATGCTTCGTATATGCCATCTTCTGTAATATGTATGATACACAGTGCCTTTGGCTACACTGATGAATAATGCCTTCAACCAATGCCTCTGGGTATACTGATGAATAGTACCTATGGGCAGTGCCTTCAGGTACATGATGAATAGTGCCCACCAGTACACTGTTATGTCCAGACGAGGACCGAGGCATGGAATGTGTAAGGGTTGCAATAGTGGTTGGCTCTGTACATATTTCCAACTGAACTGAGTTATGTGTTAGTAGAATATTGCATTATATGGTGCAAGGCATATACATTATCTCATTCTCTATGAAAGATTGTGGGTTACTACGAAGGTCAAGTGGAATTCAACAAAGGTACAAAATAAGTAGGGGTTGCAACAGTGATTGGCTTTGAATGTTTCTGACTGAACTATACTGAATGCATTAAAATTTAAGCAAACATGGGATTGGACTTTCAGAAGTAAGATTTCAAGGCCATATAGTCTAATAAAAAGGAGTCTTTGTGAATCCTTGCAAGGCAGAAGCAGTACTGAATTTAAAAAGGGCCAAAGACTGGTCTCTGAAATAAGCAGTTTTCTATGTTTTGCCAGATATTATCAAAGAGGCGTACTGAATTTCTCTAGAATATTTTTAAAAACTCAACATTATCAGTGGGACTGTAACTGGAAAAAGGGTTTCACCGAGCTGAGATGAAAATCAACGTCAGGAATGATATTGATAATCCCAGATCCATTGTGGAACTTTGTTGTTCTTGTTGATGCTAATAGGCAGGATTAGGAAGTGTTTTAATGCAGCATGACCATGTATTGGCTTATGCAGTCAGAGAATAAAAGCCTCATGAAAAAAGAAATTTTAATTATTGTCCTACTCATGATCTTGAGTTAGCAGCAATTATGTTGCACTGAAAATCTAGAGACGTACTATTATGGTGCGACTATAGTTCTGTACTGCAACTACTAGGATTTAAAGTATTGGTGTAATCACAAAGAACTGAATATGAGAAAGCGTTCCCTAGATTTTTTGGCTATGTATGTTCAAAAAATTTCGGAGACGAAATTTATTTAAGAGGGGGAGAACTGTAACACCGTAAATTTTATTCCCTAATATGCCTTTTAAACATTTGTGACATTTAATAAAATGGAAGGGTGAATTTTGGAGAATGTGATTATGCTGCCAGTGAAATTTCCAGTGAGGCAGCGAGATTGTCATGTGATTTTGAATGAACAAATAATGAGGACAAATTATGAAATTTTACCAAGTGAAAGTAGACATCCTAAGCTTCAATTGGATAGGTATAAAGCTATATATAAAAAGTTATGAATTTTAGGATATTGTGCCTGTTCTTCCTAGAAAAACTAAAAAGTTTCTAGAATGGTATTCAAAAAAATTCATTCTGGAAATTTTTTGCTTCCAATTGACAAAATTCTATATTTTTTCTTGAAACTAGACTTAATAAGGGTTCTATAGCCTTTAGAATCACTCTGATACGATGTATACCAAAAATAGTTATGATTTTTCAAATCTAAGGCAGAAAATCTCCCAGCAATTGCAAAAAAAAATCCGAAAATGAGAAAACGGTGACACAAATATACATGTGACTTGAGCAATGTTATGAAAGCAATATGGAACTAAAGGAAGGACGTCCTAGGCTTCTTTTGATGGGCCAAGACATGGGAAATACTAGTTGCATGTTAATTGGACTTATGGCATATTATCATATGTACATAAGGGTATGTACAAAAAGTCATAGTTTTTATTTTGGAAATTAACTAATTATGATATAAGCTTATGACATAAATGACATAAGCAAGAGATTACATAAACCATTTCTTTCCTTCTTCTCTACCATTTAACGTCAGTTTAGAGAGCTCAACAGAGAGAGTGACTTTGCGATTTCTAGAGAGAAGGAGGAGAAAATTTGCCAGGTAAGCTTGATTTCTTCGGTGAATTAGCTCCTAACTTGTATAATCCTTCTCTTAAGCTTCTCCTTGACATGATTATAGGTTGTTTTGAAGCAAATGTTTAGTGTTGTTGGAGCTAGGAAGAAGGAAAAGCCAAAAGGAAGAAAATATAACTTCCTAAACTTCAAATTTTGACTGTTCTGGCTACTGTGAACAATTTAATAAATGGATTTCTGCTGATTTTTGTTTTAAACATAAATTTACTAAATATTGTGCTTTAGGCATTATGCTACCAAAATTGAGTCTAAATGGTGGTTTAAATGTAATTGAATAGTTAATAAGGTGGTTAAGAGTATAAAGGAGTAAGTCTGCGGACTCAGATTTGGAAAAACCCCAATTTTTCCCGGGAAATACCCAAGTTTTGGCCAGCTCTAGTTAGCAGCCTTAGAGTTAAACTTTCAATAATTTGATGATTCCATTAAGTTCAGGAGAGAAAATTAGGTTGAGTTATAGTTGGTCACTTTTTTGGGAAAACCCGAAAAAGCATAATTACGAAAACGACCCTGAAATCCTTAAAGCGGGGCTGCCAAGGGCATTTTTTTAATATTTTGGCAGTGAATTTGATAATTTTGAGTCCGGAAAAGGATTACTTGGGCCAAAATAAGTCAGAATAGCCTTAGTCAAAATTTTAGGCAAAGTATGGTCAGATCGAGTGTAGTGAGGTCGGGATGGGTCCCCACGGGCATTTTTGAAATTTTTCACTATAGACTAATATAACTACCAAAAACACTTTGGAAGTGTCTAAAGTGACCTAATTCATATACATTTGGTATTTTAGGTATTGGCAGTAGCCCAAGCAAAATATAAGATTAGACAGACAGTGGAATAAGCTGAAGATCAAGGAAGGGCAATTAAGGTAGGGAACTTACCACTCTTGGGTATATTTGATATTTGTGGTAATGTATTGATGTATGTTATTACTTTGCTTGATTATGTAAAACATATATGAATGATTGAAGCTCTATTTCTATTTATGCTATGGCCATAAGTTTGTTGTTTGAAACATTGAGCACGCAGATATGTGATTGTGTGAGCATGGGTTACTTAATGCAAGCATGTCATGCATTAAGCACTTATCTTGCATGCATATTTGTACTATTTTCTACTGAGATTCTCCTGAATCTCACCCTCCGCTAAAAATAATTTAGACATGTGAAGACAAAAAAAAAAGGAGAACCGTATGAGGGGAATATAGTGGCGGAACATAGGTGGAAAGATGTCTCCATTTCACTAGGATGGGTTTAGACTCACTAGTAGTCCTGTGCGGCTATCTTGATTGTAATTATCATGTAAGAACTCCTATATGGAAATTTCTATAATCATGCACTTATTATCAGTATATTCATGCTATTCCTATGTTGCCCACCGAACTATGTATTATTTTCCACAAATACTCTGAAAAGGTGATAATAAGATAATGGTGTGACATTTTGGTGTTAGAGAATGTTAGAGATGCAACAAATCAGTCCATGATCGTGGGTTCTCACTGCATGAGAGTGGAACAAAGCATTGGCTTTTACCTCAAGATGGCCAGGCGAGTTGCGCCGCACTGGTTGCTTGCAGTTGAGAGGCTAGGCATAAAACATGTGTGCTGAAGTATCTTATGTAGACCCTCAGGGGGGCTAACTAGGTGTATGGGCGTCTATGTGAAGTGCTGGAACTCCATACCTTTCACCCAAGACGGGTGAATTGGGTTATATTTAAAATTTTAAACTTCAAAACAAAGTTCAATGAAGAGGATGTTAGTAGAACATCACTAAAGGAAGACATAGAAGATTTATACTGGTTCTGTCCAAACCACTTAACCTATGTCCAGTTCTCAAAATCCTTTCTAAGAGTTCCACTTTTGTCCCAAGATTCATAGGGCTTTTGGCGCCTTAGTACAAGTAAGTTTATCTAAAGAATACTCACTCCCTTTTTCACTTTGCAATCAATACCCATACTCAAGGTCCCACTACCTTAAGTAACTTAATCTAAGAAATTATTTAGTAATATCTCTCATAAGAGTAAATGAATAATAACTGAAGTACATAATCATACAGAAATAGAGCTTAAGATTTAGCAATGAATGCAATAGTAAATTTTTTGCTAAGAGTTAGTTGCTTAGTCTTCATTGCTCTGCTATTTATAGTGCAATGAAAGTTGATGACTATTGCTCTTTTGAATGCATCCGTTGTGAGTGTGTAGTCATTTCTTCTATCCATTGAATGTGTCAGATCATTCTTTATATCTTTTGAATTAGTGTTAGAGATAGAGAATTTGAAGAGGTTGAAGCTTGGAGCATTAAATGCTTATGGCATAAAGTGCTTTTTGCTAATCTTGTGTTAATCCCTGATTAAGCACCTGCGATATATTCAAACAATGATGTAATGATGTATGAAATCAATTAAAAGTAAAAAGAACAAGTTTAGAAAAGATTTGAATGAGTATCGAGATTTTTGAAGTGCTATACTATTTCTGATACTACATCACTGAGTGGTCACTTAAGTGATCTTCAATTTGATTTTGAAAATAAAAACAGATTACTTTGTTGGCTCACTGTAGTGATGTGAAGTTGAAAATATCCTCTCTCAAAAACAACAATTATCCATAATGGTTTTACAAAAGCTTGATTAACCAGAGATAATTGCAAACCATTTCTTCCAAGAAGACACATCAAGGTACAAGCAACAAAACCTGCCCACAAACCCACTATAGAGATTCCATTACTCTGGACACAAATAACAACCAAAAGAAAACATAGCCCACGAGTTTTACAACACTAAACCCCACAACAAAGGATCCATACAAAAAAATTTTCAACACAAGATATGATTGTTAATTCACCAAAATATCATAGTATGCAAAATACGGCCACAGGCCCAACAATGATAAAACAATCATCCTAAAACAATTATCCAAAACAGTAAATATAGTATTTCAAAACCATGAGTGTCCTGTAATGATAATATAGAAATCATTACAACACAACACCAATACCAAAAGAGGTCTACAAGGCCTCAGCGCCTATGACTCTGGTTGTTTCCCTTAACTTTTAGCCGAAATAGAGGTCTCACTTGAAAAATATTAACAACAATGGGGTGAGACATAAAGTCTCAGTAACCAAAATCAATTCACAAAATATGCAGGAAAGGATTGCAAGTCAAAGAAGCAAGTTTATCAACATAACAATAAAATTTTCAATATTAAATAATATATAATTCTTTCAATAATTAGAATAATTCCCACTTATCTATTCTGCTCCTCCTTCTATCTTCTAGATGTAGTACAGCCTATTAGTGCTAGTATACTTGGCCAAAGGTTAGCTAGTCACTTCAATAATATTGTCCCCTCCTATGCTACCATCGATATACTATAACAAGGAGGTCTCCGTACAAAATACTCAACTAAAAATCTGGGCCAGGAATGAGGGCACCGATGGGCACAATTTCACCATATCTCTTCTACACAACTCAACATATCCCATAACAAAGAACAATATATCAATCTAGTTTTCAAAAATATCTTACAAGGTTATCATTCCATATACAATATTCCATCACAAACATCATATCTATCACAACAGTAACAATCTTAATAATAATCCTACCTATATATTCAAGTTCGAAAATACACTGCTTCACTGAACTAAACTCTTATTCAAGATACACATAATTTATCAAAACACATATATGTAGTATAGATAAAAATAAGGTTTAGGAAACACCTTACAGCCCAAAACATGCATATAGAATAAATTAACCCCGGTTACCTCAACTCCAAGCTTAATCTTAACTTGAGGAATAAAGCATGAGTGATCACCGGTCACAAGAAAACTCTACATATAAATGTAAATACCAATCAACCACAATCAACAATAAATTAATTTAGTTATACAATTCAACTCCCAAAAGCCCAATTTCCTCTACAACCTTTATCCTCAACATCCTAGACCAATTAAATCTCTTTTCTAACTTATATGAGCATAACCTAATTATTAAGCAACTCTTCAAACCTCCACATGATTAAAATCGTATCAAACTCTAACTCAAATATCAAACCCTAACTTATAATTTCATATAATTCAAAATCTACAAAACTAAACCGATTAAAATTTCAATAATACCTCCAATAACCTAAATAAATTGCTTAACCAAAATTTAATGAGCAAAAACGTCCAAAAAGAAATAATTTATAATATATTTTTAAGAGAAATTCATTATAAAATCATAAGATAACCAAATCTTAAATCCAAAACAATTAAAATTAGGTATCAACATTCCTTTATCCATATATACTCATCTATTATCAAAACTCAAAACTCAAACCTTTCCTGAAATACTCACTAATCAGTATAATATTACCACCAATAGAAAGATAAAAATACGTAGAACAATTTTTATGAAGTTCGATAAGAAGAAGTGATTTTAAGTACCAAAATTATATAAAAAGTTTAAAACCGTACCTATAATAGTGTTGGAGATAGAATCACACCTCTGTCTGAACTTGCTAAATGAAAAGTGGTGAAATGAAAAAGTAGTGAATTAAAGTGGTGGGGGTTGTAATATCCTGAATTTTGGGACTAGAGGCTTGAGAATAAGCCTAGATTAAGTGGACTGCTAAGCCCTAGTTTAGCAAGTGTCCTAGGAATGCATAAGAAGTAGAATGGCTTATAGAAATCACACTCGGAATAGAATAAGAATTTCGGTGCAAATTAGTTGAAAGAAAATACCCGATTCCTTTTGGATATGTCAGTATGACATAAAACCTAACCTAGATCCAAAGGAAAAGGGAATTAGTGTCTAGAAAGAATTAAGAAATAGAATTAAAAGGGAATTGAAAGAATTAATGGCACAAGAATTAATATTGCCATAATCAAGGCCAAAAGAGACAATTGCTACTTGATCTTGAGGTAAAAATTGGAAGGCAAATTGAAAGGCTAGTATTGGCTCTTCAAAAGAAAGAAGTAATTATGAGAATAGAAATTAAATTTATTCTCCCTTAAGGTCACAAAAACGTCCAACTATTGGGGCAAAGAAAGAAGAGAAGAGTTTAGTCCAAAAGTTAATGTTTCTAACTTGGAAAATTATGGACCAATGGCAAGGCAAATTGAGGCAATTTGTCAACAATTTCTCTTCCATTTGGCAACCCAATTTTATCCAAAAAGAGGGGGAAGAGGGAAGGGAAAATTCAACACAATTAAAGAAGAATTTACCACACATGGTAAATTCAATTGGCTTGTACAAGAAAGGTAAATGATAGCCACAAGTCATTTCCTTTTCCCTTATTTCCTTAGGCCATTTTCGGCCAAGCCTTTAAGTGGCCAAGGAAGAGAAAAATCAGATCATTTCTCTCTCTTCCTCACACTCACAAGTCAGCCAACCAAGGCCAAAAGAAAGAAAAGAGAAGACAAGAATAAGGTAAGGTGTTCTACTTCAATTTTCACCTTCCATATCACCTCTCTTGCTCTTAAGGTCTCCATAAAAGTTATTCCTCTTGATGAGTGCTTTATTTCTATGGTTTTTTTATTTTCAATGGGAGGTGTTTTGTATCATTTTACAAGAGCCAAAGTTTGAGAATCAAAGAAAGAACTTGGGAAAGGCAAAGATGCGAGCTTTAGCTTCATTTTGTGCTATGCATTGTGTGATTTGGTTGAGTTTTGTGGTTGGTTGTTGCTACCCTATTTTTTTAGTTGAAAGGGGTATTTTTAGGGTTCTTAATGCTTTGGTCTTGTAAATGGTCTTACATGGTGCCAAATGATGATTTAAAGGAAGATAAGTGATCAAAACTTGAAACTTGTGATTTTTGGTCGTAAGAGACCTATTTCGTCCAGAAGGTAGGTGTTTGATTTTTGTATTTTTGAAGGTTCCATTAGATTCTACATAAAAAACCATGTGGGAATAGCAGTTGGTCCCTGATTTAGAAGGCCCAGATTAAAAACCTTAAAATTGGAACTTTAAGACACCAAGCTCAATACTGCGAGATTTGAGGCAGTAAGGTTGTGATGTGTTTTTGACTGAAAAAATGAAGTTCAATGCTCATGATACTTTCAAGAATGAAAGTAGACATGTCAAGCTTTAATTTGATATGTTATTTGTCCCATTTGGATTAGTGCATTAGGAGTTATAATTTATTGAATTTAGATATTGAATCTAGAAATTGTCCTGTGGCAGTCAAGAGTTTGGCGTGTTTGTAAATGACTAAACTTTATCCAGTGGCCATGATATTCTCCAGATTTAAAGTAGACATATTAAGCTTTAATTTTATGGGTAACTTGTGGCAATTTAATAAGTACATAAAAAGTTATGATTTGATGAAGTCAAGCATTAATTCTGGAAAGACATTTGTGGTTGTGATGGTTAATTGCAAAGTATGGGTTTTTGTATGTGAAACTAGTAGAGGTGGATATTTTTCCCTTAAAGTAGACTTAATAAGGATCACATAGGGATCTGAACCACCCCATTTGTATTTTTCTAGAAGTAGTTACGATTTTTCAAAATTAGTCAGCAAAATTGGTAGATTAGGTCAAACCTACGAAATTATGGCAATTAAAGTAATTTGGGCTAATATGGGCCCAAATATAAGAGACATGTCCTAAAAGCCTATGTAGCCACATTGGACATTCATTTGCTATAGCTCTAATATATGATTATGTACCTAGGCCCATGAGATGACAAGAAAGAAGAATGGGAGAATTTCCAAACAACTTCAATGGTTGGAAGAAAAGGTACAAGAAAGCAACTTAAAGACAGAAGGTAGTAAGCCTTTCCTGACTTGCATTTACTTGATGAATATGCTTATATATTGATGTGTTTAATTGTTTTAATGAATAGTATAAAGCATATAAGAATGATTGAAGCATTGTTTTAACTTATGCTATGGCCATAGGTGTAATGTGTAAAGCATTGAGCATGCATATATGTCATTATGCAAGTATGAATTTATGTAAGCAAGCATGTCATGCATTAAGCTTGAATCTTATATACCTAGTTAGCAAAGTTTGCTACTGAGATCCTCTCGAATCTCACTCTTCCTTACCAACCATATAGGTAGGTAAGTGTGGAAGAGGAATGCAGGAAGATGTGTAAGAAGAAAATGTGATGGCGAATTGAAGATTAGTATGTGATAATTAGTTATATGTAAATTATCATTATATGAGAACACTTGTATGAACATGCCTAGTTGAATAGTCGAGAGGAATATGTAAATGAATGATTTAAGAATAAGCAGATAAATGAGTAGCAAATCACTCTGATTGAATTAAATTAAGATAAGAATTGATGAGTAATAAAGAAGTTGCGAACTGCTAAAAAATGCTTCGGCAAGATTTTGAAATATTTAGAAAAACCCATTTAACTATAGGGTTTCTGATATTAAGTTATAGTAAGATCTAGATCCTCACCCTATGCTGTAGGAATATATAAATGAGATATATCAAAAAGCTAGGACTGGCTATGGTACTATGTGAGGACAATACTTAGCATTTCTAGAGAAGGTATCCATGATATAAAAGGATAGAGATATATACAGGTTGCCGATGCCGATGAAGTATAGATTCAGACCACTTTGTGTTTCTTTTCTAGCACCACCTTTTAGAGGAGGAAGAAGAATAAGATCATGGAGCATGTCCCTTATAGTGTAACCGCTTGCATCGAGCATATGAGAGCATATGTAAATGACTATATGTGGTGAATGTTGTACTATTATAAACTTTCACTGTAATGATATTGTAATAACTATTGTTTCCAGTGTAATATGAATGTGTGGAATGATATATATATTCCTATTTTGTACTGGTGTTTAAATTTAAGGAATATATATATCCGACAAGATACTAATGGTGAATCCTTTTCTTAATAGTCAAAAGAAGTCATGGTTAATTTGCGCGTAAGGAGAAGGGCAGGACCATGTAATGATAGAGAAAGAATCCACCTGACCTAATACAACAAATATTAGGCATGCTGACTGAACAGCAAGCCATGATTCACGAACTCAAGGAAAAGCTGAGGCAAGTACAAACTAAGCAGAATGAGTATAGGGAAAGAAGAAATAATGATATAGGACAGAAAGAAAGGCAACATCAGTCTGACGAATAATAACAAGAGCAATAAGAAGAGTTTGAAGGACCTCATAGTGATCCAAATAGACCATCCAGAGAAGTCAAAAACCTACAATATTGGATCAAAACGTTTTGCAAAAATTAGGCTCCAGTATTCGAAGGAAAGTTTGAATGTCAGGTAGCAAAAGACTAGATTGTCAGACTGGAGAAAATTTTCTAGGTGATGGAGTACCCTATAGAAATGAAAGCTCAAATGGCCATTTACAAAATGGAAAGAGATGCAAATAGATTGTGGAAGAATATTGAGTTGATTCTATAGGCTTGGAATATTCCTCTTACTTAGGAATTATTCTAGGAAAAGTTTAATGAAAAGTACTTTCCAAGATCTATCAGAATTGAAAAACAGACAAAATTCTTATCACTCAAATAGGCAAGTCATGAAACATTGATTAGTATCTATCTAAGTTCATCCCCCTATCTCGATATTCTTCCTATCTGAGGTATAAGGAAATAAAAGCTGGAGTTTTTAGATACTGGTGAGAGGGTTAAGCCAAAACTGAAAGAGAAGTTAGTTAAATCGACTCAATGGCAACGTAGTACAAGCATTATTTGATTCTGGTGCTAGCCATTCTTTTATTGCATTCAATTCTACTATACGCTTTTATTTAATGTGTACTTATAAATTATAACTTAATTCCCTTATATATATTAATGAAATATCGATACTTATACTATCGTCATGGTTGAACATTTTGATACCACTGCTCTGATAATTATGATATACACTAGGGTACTGGTAACCTAATTTTAGGTACTAATCTTACCTTTATGTGGGTCAACATTACTAAATATGCAATTATTCTGATAAAATAACTAAGTGCTCTGACACCGCCTTATGCTATCCTTACTATTTATGTCTCTAATCATTCATATAAATGCAAGCTCATATGGTCATTTAAGGTTATCAAAATTTTAATATTTACATATAACTAACAAAATAAGTTCATCTCCTTAGCTCCTTCCTTTATTCGTCAGTGATTACCTTGTTGCCCTTTATGCCTTAGTCTTTGCTGTATAATGAATTTTCGGAAATGCTGAGATTCGAGAGAATCTCAATAGTAACAGACATCCAATCATACAAAGCATGCATTACAACCATCACAACATAATAAGCATTGTAAGAGCATTTAACACATCAATATGCAGCACAACATACACATATCACATTACTACAGCGCTTGGTTACAAACATGGGCATCTACTTGTCTTATACTAGCTGCTTTGGGCATCCACCCGAACATGTTCTACATGCTCATAACATAACATATTAGATGGTAAAATACACATACAAAGCATTACATATTATGTGAAAGGAAGGTTTACTACCTAAATGCCTTTCTAATAACTTGTCCTTATTCATCAGTTTCTTGATCGGCCCGGGCAAAGATCGAATCCTATAAGTTAGAACTCACAAACGAATGTGTTATTATTAATTCAACTCTTATCTTCAACATTACTTAGTTAATTATCTTCCAAGTTTCCTATATTAGGTCAAATAGGTATCAAATGGAGTCTACACTAACCTTTAGCACTTGTTTCCACCCTTTGATGTCAAACTTATCACAATTTACTTTAGGTTTGTCAAATCCATAGGTTACCTCATTCTGGTAGATTTGTTACCTAATTTTAAAAATTCATAACTTAATCTGGAAAATTCCAAATGGGTGGTTCTAAGTCCTATGGAAATATCTTTTAGTCCTTTTTAAAGGAAAAATACCACTCAGTGCTAATTACAGGTGTAAAACCTCAAGAATCCTCAACTAACATTACTGCCGCAGAATGTATTCCAATGTTTGTACTACAACTTCGACAGATCATACCTCATAATTTATAAAGCCAAATGGTGCATTCTATACATCAATTGAATGCTTAGGATGACTACTAATACCCTGTAATGTATCACATTCATTGGACATGATTTGTCTATTCAAAAACAACCCACAATCAGTCTGACTCAAATTTTGGCAGAATTTAACATTAACACTTTAGGTTCAAAATTAGGGTTTTCTAACCAATCATTCAAAGATCATATCTGTAAGGTATTCCTACATAATTTTGCCCATATAATCCTTTCCAACCTCAATTTTACCAAAATCCAGCTCCAACCCTCATATTCAAGGCTGGCCGAAAGTTACCCCTAATTATCCCAAAATGAGTTCTTGCAACTTTAACCTCAAGACATGTTATTAATCATAATAAGACTTCATCTAACAACATCTTCATCATCAAATGACCATCAATGCCCTAACTTACCCTCTTGGTTGAAGCCCTAGGGGTTACATAAGTTCAAAACTACTTATCAAAATATTAAAATACTATACTCAAATCGAAGCTTACGATTTCCTCTACTCGATTCTATGATCGGTTCTTGATTTTAGTAGTACTTCCACCAACAAGATGACACCACACACCTCTTATCAGAAATCTTGAACTATAAAAATATAGCTCACAATGAGTAGAAGAAGATTTGTGAAGGCTTCAGTGGCTGAAAACACGATCTCGAGCTTGAAATCGGCGATTGAACTCAAGAACACAAAACCTCTCTCTCTCTCTTTTTCTCTTGAATTTTCTGATTTTCCCCTATCTCCTTGTGGTTGCATGAAATTAATAAGGCTTGGAGGTATTGGAAGATGTTTTAATGACATGTCAAGTGCACAAAAATCCAAGGTGTTGGATGCTCTTTTTAGAAATTATAGGGTTTCTGGCGATCCAGTGTGACGGATGCTCTTTCTTGGAACTGCAGAGTGCCCATTGCACCTTCTGAAAATTTGTCCCCCTTTCCCCTCTCTCATATTTGACTGACTTCATTGGTTAGGAGAAAGGAAGTTTGATGAATTTATCTTCCTTCCGGTGCAATGTTCGGGAAAATTGGGTATGTAGCCAAACCAGAGATTGGTGAATTGTACTAGCTATTCTCCATATATCTGATACTCAACTGTAGATGTCGTCATATGATTGGTTAATTAGGGAAAGAAGTCAAAAGTTACTTTAATAAATATTCTTTGATAACGCTACTTTAATAAAGCTACTTTTGATACAGGGCCACTCAATTTTGTAACATATGTCATACCACAGCCTAATTATTGCCATATGTTCTAGAGACTACCTAAAGAGTATCATATGTTCCCTGTGCCTCATGATTTTGCCACATACATACCTGGGTGTTCTAGACAATTGTCACTAACCTGGTGTCTCTTCAAAAACGCAAGGTACATGCACCTGCCCTAAAAATGCCATGTACATACCTACACCAGCATATTTTATCCAACTAATTAGTCATGTATATCTATGTTTTCAAGATTGTGCCATATATGTGCCTGTGTGGCATAAGATGGTGCCACATACCTCATAAATTGGCACGTGTGAGCCTGTGTGTCTTATGGCACACTGAGTATATGTAGACACCGATAACTTTCATCCGACCATATATATACACGACCACTTCTCATTACGCCAACTCAAAAGCTTCTTCATACATGTGGAACTCAAATGGTGCCACACATGCCTCTGGGTGTCACCAAAATGGTGCCAAGTGTGCCAAAGTAAGCATACATACATTAGTATCCTTTATCCAAATACTTATACGCACTGAGCCTTATGTAATCTGGAGACTCATTTTCAACCCAAAGGGTTTAATCATATAGTTCCATAAAACTCATTCTATCTTTGGAACTGTTACCAAACTAGTTTAGTACTCTCGTTGACTTTGGCTCATTCTCAAGCTTCTAGTCCCAAAATTCAGGATATCACAATATACTATATTATGATTAATATTTTTGGGACCGTGTGTGATTATGTCCTTCATGACCTGCATCACGCAATACCCATAATCATTGTTGTTTTCTAGTTTCCGCGGTACTACAAATAAATGAGTAGAAAATTTTTTTTGTCATTCGTATATAAACTATATGTGTGCTTCAATTTAATATTATATTTATTGGTGAATAATATATATACCTTTGGACTCAGTCATTGGAAGGTGTATTTGAAGCTACCATCAGTGAGGTTGCAATTGATGTAATTGAAACCATTTGCATCTAGTACTTGTACATTGCTATAAGAAGATACAATAAAAAACTATATATATAGAAACATGAGTTGAGTTGAATTATAAGAGATAATGATTGGATAACTTACTAGATGAATGTCTCCTGCATGTATGGTTTCTTGTCTAGAACCCCACTAAGAGTCATAGAACCAAATTATTTTGCGCAATGGATTTAGCGCTATGAGCATCTGGTGTCAACTAAGTACATTAATATATCACACCATCAGAATAATTACAAAATAAATAAAAACTAACTTAAGAAAAGTTAATGATATACCTACCCTTGAATGTAAGGCACCAAGAAGTTAGTGTCCCTTTTATGTTGCGCCCTCCTAATGAATTCATCTATCAGAAACCTTGCTTAAGATTGCTTCACATATTCATTTATGTCCTAATCCGGTTATTGACAGTGTCAAGGCGAATAAACTTGATCCTATTATGGAGGCCGCAGGGGAGGATGTAAGTATTGTTCATGTGCCTAAAACGCAAAAACCATCATATCAAAATATAATCAAAGTTCTAAGTATGTAACTATTTAATCACAGTTGAAGAAATACCTAATAAAGAAGTTGACAGAGCTTGTACTTGTCATATCCTTATGCAAGACCTCATAAAAAAAGCAAGCTCTTAGTTTATAGATTCATTTTGCTCTAGTACATCAAAGATCTCTATCTCAAATTGGATCATTGGAAATGGGTTCAAATGCGAAGCGAAGAACTTATCGGCGAACTCCTTGAGGGACTTCCAAGTAGATTAACCAATAAGCTTATTTTGCTAGAATGACTTCTGCCTAAACTAATCATTGGGTGTAGGATATGTAACCCACTGCCTAAATAAACATAATTATAGCTCGATAACACGTAATAAAATGGTTTAGAGATCAACGGATAATTTAAAATTCATTTTAAATACCCCTCCTTGAGGTAGGATGTCCACGAAGATTTTTGAAAACTTCTTTCCTATCCTGGTCTCAAGTTCAAATATAAAATATAATCACCTGTGCAGTTATGTCACATTCATATATCAAAGTATACAACAAATATCCCGACAAACCCCGGGTGTCATCTATATTTACTCTAAGGGTTTAAATTTCCCATATAGGGGATTACATCTCATTTCCCAAAATAATACCCATATACAATAATCCCAAATACAAAATAGATAACCAACAACCCATTCAAATGTCCCTAAAAGATTCTAGCTGCTCCGAGTGATCCGCTTTTCTCTTGAGCCACTTTCCCTATCTGAAATGTTAGTCATTAGAAAGAATGAGATTCAAGAGAATCCGAGTAGTAACAAATCACTCATACGGTGCACAAACATATAGTATATATGATCATGTTAAGCAGCATCACAATGTATTATAGCTCATGCCACAAACGACAGCACTTACGGCTATAAACACTATGCGTCAGCTTTTGCTGCAATCTCTATGCATAAGCTTTCGCTATGATCTCTATGTATCACAAAGTAGCACAATGTTTCTCAATGTATCTCAATGCATGACAAACATACATATAATGCTTCATACACAGTATAAGAGAAAGAGTCACTACCTTGTTCTTTCCTGACGTTTGTTCGGCACCGTGGGCTCACGAGGGAAGCAAATGTCAAATCCTATAAACCAAATCAGGGACAACCGATCAATCTCTTTTCCAAGTTCTTACTTCCTTAGTATGTTAAGTTGGTTATCATTTAAACTCTTTAGGTGGCTATTAGATGCCTAAACATATGCCAAAAGGGTTGGAAGAAACTACCCCAAAGATGCCTTTTTAGGAAGCAAAATACTAATTTTTTAATGGCTCACTCGAGTGGAGATGACCTCAATCGAGTGATCAGAGACTTGCACTCTAGTAAGAATGGCTCTCACCCGTGAGTGTTTGACAGTGAGCAACAAATATTGCCAGAAAGTGCTCACTGCACTCGAGCACGAATACCTACACTTGAGTGATAACCCCAAATCTCACTCAAGTCCCCAAAAGTGTGGCATAAGAAGTGTTTGCCTGAGAGCAACTAAGAATCCTAGAGACAAAGATTCACTAGAGCCCAGACACAAGCACTCGAGTGATCATGCCACACTTGCGAGTATCAAGTCACACTCTTGAAGTTTAGCCTGTGAGTGTTTGGCCGAGAGCAGCCTTTACCCTGAACCTATGCCTGCACTCGAGTGAACCCATTCTCACTCGAGTGATAGCCCTTATCACTCACAGATGAGGAAGTGTACTCTTGCACTTTCTCTGAGAATTCTACCAGAACACTGAAGGAAAAGGGAAATTATACTATCACACTCGAGTGAGACCCTCCCTCACTCGAGTGTTATTCATCAGAAACCAGAAATGTAGAATTTGACAAAGTTTTTCAAATTTACCAAAATTGATCCCAATGGTTCCAAAACTTATACCAAAGCTCATTCTCACTCAAAATTTCATAAGGAATGTATTGGTAACCTCAAAACACTCAAATTCTCATCTTAACAACAAATTTGCTCTTGGTTCTCTATATTACACTCAAAACACGTAACCATTAAACTTCCACTTTCTATTTCCAACCAATCCTAGTAACTCAAAGATACCAATAGCTACCCATTCAACCATAACACTATCAAATTCTTACATTCCAAATTAACACTATATTTAGGGCAAAATTCCAGAATCTACTAGACTTAACCAGAAATCATAACAAATACACCAAAATACATCAATGCTTACCTCCTTACTTTGCTGAAATCAAACCCTTGATTCTTCAACTTTCAAATTTTCTTAAGCTTCTAACCACCACAAATCAAAATTCTGAAACCATGGCAAGGAAGCCCTCAACACCATGAACAACTTTAGTGAATATAAGATGTGCATTTGAGACTAAATACTTACCTAGAGTTCAAACCCTTCCTTTCTCTTTCTTATCCAAGCACGCCAAAAATGAAGAATGAGGAGAGAGATTGATGAGATAATGGAAATGATGATGAGTACAAAAGTTTTCCTTGGTCCATACCCCAAAATCTAATAGGAGAGAGAAGAGAGAGAAAAGTGAGTGTTTGACATATGGCATAATCCTATAGTCCACAAAATGCCTCTTGTCAACATCTTGCTCACTTGCTCCATGATCTCACATAGATGCAAAGCACAAGATTCTGACCCATAGACAATAAATCTCAACCATTGATTTTTAATCACCAATGAGTTTCCTCTTTGGCAACTGGCCAATTAGTCGGTAAATTTCCAATTTTACCATTTAGCCCCTGGTTTTCACTATGTTGCATAAATTATCATCAAGAACATTTATATCAAATTCACATCAAATTTCTCCAAAAGTGTTTAATTACACTAATTACAATCAATCTCAAAATCATTAGCCGTTAATCTCAAATTGGGTCATTACAGGATGCTTCTTCTTCTTGTACTAAGTAGAGGTCTTAGACTAAGTGGGGCGTTTAGACTAAATGGGGGACTTGGAATGATAATGGGCAAGCCTGGACTTGTTGGGTAGCTTCCTTTGAATGGTAAGCTTCTTGTTCAGCTCGCATACCTGAATTAGACAACCATGCCACGTAACAAAGTTGTCCATACCCTCTCCCACTTTTTCTATACCTATGGAGGACAGAAGGAGCTAATAGCTAGGGTCTATGTTGGTCTAGAGCTCTACCTTCATATGTGCATCAGACATAGGCTTGTTATGAATCATCTTATCCTCTAGGAGGTAATACATGAGGCCTATTATAGCTGTATGGTGTCTAGTTCTATCAGTAAAATATTCAACGTCTGCTAATCTATAAGGTAGATCATGAAGAGGAAATACGTAGATGTCTTTAGTACTTGGGCTATCATTTCCCCCTTACTGCTTCACACTATACTGCTTTATTAGCTCTTGTGTGAAAAATTGTATTTATTTTTGCATTTCATCGTATTATTTCTTGAGCTTTTCAATTTTTTTGTCCTTTTTATTTCTTTGAGGTTGTCAATGACCATAATATTTTTTCTTGGTCAATCTAAAGCTAGCACTCCTAAGAAGACCTAGATGGTCAAGCCCTAATATCTTGGCCAATATGTCATCATTCGTAGAAAGGTAGCCCAGTGTTGTAACTTCCTAGGACATGGCTTGTTGTGCATTTAAAAATAATGTTAATATTGATAGTTAATGGAAGACATTACTTCATAAATTGGGGACTAATATTAATACTTACCATTTTATCGCCGACCTCCTTCACATGAGAATCATCATAAGAGCCATCTTTAGTTTTCCTCGCTACTGTAAGAGTTCATAATGCAAAAGTCTAATACCGTCCCTACTCTTGCAGAAAACCCTTAAGCATTGCGAGCATACCCCTTATGACCTACCCTGTAGGGATACTATAGAATCCTATATATTATTAGATTATATTATTAGAAATCCCATGATTATATGGATTAATTAAATCTAAAGATTATAGGAGATAATTGTTAGGATATTATTTTCAAATTTCAAATCTTGATCTCATTAATAATATGATTCTCTCTTATGTATAAATGTAATCACCCTCTCATCTAAATAATACAACAATTATTCTCTCATCTGATGATCTTCATGGAGTTAACCTAATTTTTTCTGGCTCTATCACTGGAAACCTAATATTTTCTAATGACATAATTGGAAACCTAGTTCTTTCCAGCGCCTTCAAACTTCCTGGAAAATCTCAACACTTTTGCTCAATGTTATGTCAATCTTCAATCACCTCCTCAGTTCATCTTCATTGAAGCATTCTTTAGTTCGTCTTCGTCAAACTCTAGGTTGGTAGTTGTCTGACACCCCGACCGTTGCAGTCTGACATCACTACACCGTCGAACATCAAACCAGTCTCATCATTAGCTACTCCTTGTAATCACTACTTGATCATTCCACTCCCTCACAGTGTCAACCTAGTCCCCTCATCAGTCCTCCTCTCAGTGCCATATTGGCCCTCCTCTTACAGTACCGTCAATCTAGCTTTGTTCTCCAGTCCGTGGTTGTTCAGTCCAACAGAGTTCATCGATCAACCTTCTCTGGTTTGCTATTAGGTATTGTGATTTGCTATCGGGTCTCCCATATACGATGACTTTATTTTTTTACTCATAATAGTTAAAAAAACTTCTCCATCATTACAAACACATTAAAAGGTCAATATGACTTCTACTACTTACTCTGATCATGAAGTCTCTTCTCTTGTACCACAAATTGATGTTAATGACCTTTCTCCTACTCTTCTTGTTTCTAATAAACTTACCAGTGACAATTATCAGGAATTGTCTCTACCTATGATTCTTGCCCTCGATGGAAGGGAAAAACTCGAATATATAACTGGTAAAGCATAGATGCTCCCAAAATCAGAAATGAAAGTGATTCGAACATGGAAATCTGAGAATGCATTAGTGTTCTCTTGACTGATCAATGCTATGTCATCCCCTAATTAAGAAGAGTTTTATGTATCTTCCTTCAAAAAGAGAAATTTGGGAAGCTCTTTGAGACATATACAGCCCCATAGGGAACATATACCTCATATTTCATGTTAAGAAAAAGGTATGAGATTTGAAACAAGATCACAGGCCTCTTAATAAATACAACCTAGCAAAGTCCGTTCTTTGAAAAGAGTTTGATGCTCTGAAGGATAAAGTTCATCATTACCAAGCCGATGCTTCTAAGGATCATAAAGAAAAAGAAAAGGAGCAAGTATATGAGCTGCTAGCTAGTCTTGATGTGATTTGTGATGATGTTCGGGCTCTGATTCTTAGCCAGAAACCCTTGCCTTATATTCATGAAGTCTATACTATTCTACTCATGAAGAGGATAGGCACAAATCAATGCTTCATAATACTTTCACTGCGAATCTGACACCTCTTGAGTCCTCAGCTCTTACTGTTCAATCCATGGAATCAAAAGGTTCTAAGGGATAACCATTTTGTGATCATTATAAGAAATAGGGGCACACAAAAGACACTAGTTGGGACATCCATGGTAAACCTGCTGATTGGAACCTAGTAAGGGGAAAAGAAGAGGCAATGTAGTTGAACCTTTAAAAGGTGGTGAGACCTCCCAAAGTAACCAGCTAAGTAAGATCATGGAAATGCCTGCAACACTTTATACTACAAAACAACCTATTGCCACGGTAGTGAGAAGAGGTAATTTCTTGCAAGCCTTAGCTGCAATAAAGGGTCTATATATAGGTAATTGATAGATTGTTGACTCATGAGCCTCTGATCACATGATTAACGAAAGGACTCTTTGCTCATCATATTCTCCTATTTTTAAGGGAATGACTGTACGGATTGCTAATGACTTCGAATCTATTATGAGTAGAGTTGGCTCTATTAAAATCTCTGTTACACTTATTTTGCACTCTATATTACATGTTCAAAAACTAAAATACAACTTACTATTAGTGATTCAATTAGCAAATGATGAATGATGTCATGCTAGCTTCTTTACTACATACTATCTTTTTTAGGATTTGCTGAAGTGATGATGATTGGGAGTGTGAAGCAGCTTGATGGTCTCTATTACCATGATGATAATGATAGTCATAGGATGAAGTCTAGCAATAAAGTGTCTCTCCCTAGGACTAGTGACTTGGAGTTATGGCACAAACGTTTAGGTCATCCAAATTTCAATTATATATCTCAAATGTTTCCCTCTCTTATTTCTAATAAAAATGCATTTGATTTCCATTGTGATTTTTGTGAAAAAGCCAAACATCATCGTACCTCATTCCCAAAAATCCTATACCAAGCTCTAAATCCTTTTCCACGATCCACAGTGACTTATAGGGACCATCCTATACACCAAACAAATCAAAGTCCAAATGGTTCACACATTTATCGATGACCATAAATGTATCAGTTGGGTTTACCTATTGAAAGATAAAACAGAAGTATATAAAACCCTTCTTAACTTCTATAATAAGATCTGAACCCAGTTCCAAACCCAAATCTAGATCCTACACACTAATAATGGGGATAAATACTTCAGTCAGGCCCTATCTACCTTTTTGACTAAAAATGACATTGTTCACAAAAGCATTTGTCTAAATACACCCCAATAAAATGGCATTGTCGAACGAAAGAATTGTCATATTCTCAAAACTACCAGAGCCATTATGTTTAGTAGCAATGTTCCTAAATATCATTAGGATGACACTGTCCTTACTGCCACCTTTCTCCTTAACTGAATGTCAAGCCAACCACTATCCTATAAAACACCACTTCTGCTCCAACACAAATACTATAAGCTTTTATACCTTGAGAACACTCTGCCACTTAGGTTGTTTGGATGCACATCTTATGTCCATCTCCATCACACTAACAAACTTGATCCTAAAGCCCTTCGATGTATCTTCCTAGGCTACTGTAACTCATAAAAATGATACAAATGTTATGACCCTATCTCCAAAAACCTCTTCATTCCTATGATGTCACCTTCCCCCTACTATCCCCTATTTGTAATTCAGGGAGAGAAACACGGTGAATTCCAGATAAAAGATCGGCTATAAGACCCAACCTTCACAATTTATAAACCTAGTCATAACCCTGATAATCCTGACACCCCTCATAATCTTGAACTTCTAATAATCCTACCCTAGGAGGAGACACGGATAAGAGGGGTAATACCTACAAAAGACCCCACAAAAGAGGTAATGAGCCATAGGTTGTTAGCACTCACTAAGATTCAGAATAGGGGGTAGGTCGAGAGGGAACAATGGTAATAGAGAGTTATGATCTTGATATTCCTATTGTAGTAAGAAAGAAGCGCTGATCATATACTCAATATCCTATTGAGAGATTTATTTCCTGTAAAGCCCTTTCATCTAAAATCAAGGCATTTGTGTCTAATCTTGATAGTATCAGGGTACCAGATATAATTGATGAGGCTGTAACCATACTTGAATGGAGGCAAGCCATCTTAGAAGAGATGGAAGCTCTCAAGCGTATAAGACATGGGAGGTAGTGATCTACCATAAGGGAAGAAACTTGTAGGATGCAAATGGGTATTCATTCCTAAATATAAAGCAGATGAAACTCTTGAGAAATACAAAGCAAGACTGGTTGCGGAAGCTTCAAGCATGTGTATGGGGAAGATTACACTGAAACATTTGCACTAGTAGCCAAGTTAAATACAATCAGGATTCTCTTATCTATTAAAGTCAATCTAGATTAGGGTCTGTACTAACTCGATGTGAAGTATGCCTTCCTTAATTGAGAACTTAAGGAAGAGATGTATATGAAGTTACCTCTAGGGCTCTCAGGGAAAAAGGCTAATCAAGTTTACAAGTTGAAGAAGTCATTATATAGATTAAAACAATATCTATAGCCTAGATTAACATATTCACTTGGGTCCTCAAAAGACATGGATCCACTCAAGGGCAGAGTGATCATACCCTATTCTTTAAACATTATAAGGGTAAGGTGGTTGTTCTAACTGTATATGTTGATGACATAGTCCTTACTAGAGATGATGAGGTAGAGATCAGCTAAATCAGGAAAGCACTTGCACGAGAATTCCAAATCAAAGACTTTGGGGAAACAAAGTATTTTCTTGGGATGGAAGTTTCTCGATTGAAGGGAGGAATCTATATCTCCTAAAGAAAGTATATACTGGACCTTCTAAAGGAAATAGGAATGATAGGCTACAAACCTAGTGGAACACCAATACGGGTTGATAAAATAAATGAAGAAGAGAACCTTGGCAAAACCGTCTGCAAACTTGTCTCATACTAGACCAAACATTGCATTTCTAATTAGTATGGTCAACTAGTACTCCCATGATCCTAAATAAAAACATCTGAATGAATTCTATCAGATCCTAAGTTATTTGAAGGGATATCCTAGACATGGGTTATTGTTCAAGAACACTGATAAATAGAATATAAAATTGTTTATAGATGTTGATTAGGCAGCGATCAAGATGACTGGAAATCTATTTTTATATACTGTATGTACGTATGGTGTAACTTGGAAATATGGAGAAGTAAAAAGCAAAGTGTAATTGCTAAAAGCAGTGCTAAGGCAAAATACAGAGTTATAGCACTGGGCTTTTGTGAAGCCGTATAGGTAAAACATATTTTTGAAGACTTGAGGAAATGTATAAATCTACCAATCAAGGTCTATTGTGATAATATGGTTGGAATCAATATTGCTCATAATCCAGTTTAGCATAACATAACCAAGCATGCCAAGAAGGATAAAGGTATTGTAGACTTACGATACATACCATCTAAAGAGTAGACTACTGACATCCTTACTAAAGGACTACCAAGGGACAAGTTCGAATATCTCATTGACAAAGTTGAAATAAAGGATATCTATAGTTTAACATGAGGGGGAGTACGCAATCCAATATATTATTAGGATTCCCATAATTATAAGGAATAATTAAATCTAAAGATTATAGGAGATAAATGTTAGGATATTATTTTCAAATTTCAAATCTAGATCTTATAAGCATATCTAATTCTCTTTTGTGTATAAATATAATCACCCTCTCATCTGAATAATACAATAATTATTTTCTCATTTGATTATCTTCAAATACCTATTATTCTTCACCCTCTCCTTATTCGTTTGGCTTATTATCTATGAAAAGAACAACACTCTAGTTAATATTAAATAGATAAGTGCAAGCTTTATGAATTGTGAATAACTATTCCCTTGTATGACTCCTAGCGACATGAGAGGACAAATTCTCTCCACTCATATTATTTGATCGTAGACCAAAGTCTATTAGGAACTATTGTCTTATCAGCCTCTTTTTGGATTCTACAAATATGCGATCAATATATAATGGAATATGCGTTGTACTTGCCTAGCATTCTATAGGACAAATTTATGCTCAATGTTGTCTATATGATATGCAGATTACAAAGCACACAATTTAAGTTAACATTTTGTACAAGTAAATAGTAAGTAATTAGCAAGCATATATATATATATCTTACCCTAAGATTGTCTCAAATAATGTTTGTGTAGTCTTTCTTTCCCCTACCCCAATAACTCAATGTTATAGGAATGATGGTTCTTTCCATTATGCCAATGTAGCTAATGAAATGTGACGACTCAAGAACTTGACCATAATAATTCCATATCACATCATATTTTCTCCCCTCAAACTTTGTTGTGTTTGCAAAATTCAAGGTATAGCAGCCCCTCCTTATAAGATCCTTCACTTTTTCTACCGCATGTTCTTGGACCATATTTCTAGTTTGACTAGGGGCATTATCTATGCTAGAGGAACAAAAATTGACCATTTTAACTAGAAAATATAACTTATTCAACCAGCCACATGAAATAAAGCAATGGGTGTTCTAAAAAATCATGATGCATAGCTAAAGTCAAAACCTAGTTGGCAAGACAAAGTGAAAAATAGAAAATGTTGAATGCTAAATGGAGAATGTGGAATACATAAGAGAAATCATACCTAAAAATAAGGAGAACAGAGCACACAAAAGAATGTGACCTAGCTAGGGATTCAAAAAAAGTGAGTTAAGACAACTGAAGAAACTAACGTGGCTATCAAACCAAAGTTCAACAAAAGAGTTGGAGGATGTGGTTTGACTGAAAGAGACTTTTGACGGCTAAAAAGTCAACCAGAGTTGTAGGGTTCTGAGGGTGGTAGGTAACATTTGACCAAAGACAAGTGGGTTAAGTGTAATAACTTGGGAATATGAAGAGGAGTGAGATAGTAGGCATTTTAAAAGACTTGATGAAAATTACTCACTGTTATAATTTTAGAAACGTATTGAAAGATGGCCTTTTCTTACGGTTCTTAATTTACAAATGTAATGATTCTTTGAATGAAGGTTCACATTTTTATATTACAATCTTTAGGTTACATAAATGGTGATGGTTATTTCTTAATAATCGTTAGGTATTGTTGTTCATAGTTTTACATTATAATTGTTAGGTTTTATAAATGATGATGATTTGTTTCTTAATAACCGTTAGATAGTTGACATGGTATTCTAAAAAGTGACGGGTTTTACTTAATAACTGTTATGTATTTAACATTTTTAAATAATTTTTGAAGTTGAATATTCCATCTCATATTACAAATAAAAAATTTAAAAAGAAAATGACAATGTGAATAAACAAGCAAAAAATAAAAAGTTATCGAGATGAAGGATCTGCTACATCATCATATTCATCCTTCTCTAGCCATTTGTCTGCCTTCTCATTCAGAGACCGAACAAGAAAGGTAAGTTCCTTCAAGTACTCATCCATGCATCCTTACTTTCTCATATAAACCTCAAATGTATGTTGGAGGTCATAGTTCACATGGATAAGCCCTTCATGGTGATTATCTTTTGGTTTTACTATAGAGAGATCAAAAGATGATGAACCAGAAGATCTCTTGTGATTGTCCATGTTATTGATGAAAAACAAAAGTCAAAAGTTGGATATGAGAAGTTAAAGTAGCAGTAGGTAAGTGGAGTTCAGTTTTCAGACTTTAAATAGAAAGGTTTTCGTGGATTATCTTACTATCGAACCCACCTTTAGTACTAAAGATCATTTCTTATTAAGATTAAATAGAAGTGGGATGGAAAGGGTTTTAAAGGTTATCGAGCTTGGAATGAAAAGGGTTATAAAGCCAAATGAGTTCTTATAAATTGCCACAGTTACTAACATAAGTAACGGCTATTTACTAATAACCATGACTGTGTCCTTGTAAAATGCCAAGGTTACTAACATAAGTAATTATTGTTTACTAATAACCATGAAGTGTCAATTGATTTTTTTAAAAAAATTATTGTAGGCTACTTTGTCTTAACAATTAATTTTTTTAATATTCAAAAAAGAAAAAAATAGCAGTGGTACCCTATCGGTGTCAAAGGAAGGGGATGAAGGGTTTGACTAAAGTCATATTCAACCTCACTGTGATGAAGGATGAGGTTCAGCTTCTTATTTAGATTGTTGGTGATTTACTGTATGTAGCGAGACGCCTTGTAGAGCTATTAAGGTTGGCCAACATCTACAGCAAAACCACCATTTAAGGAGTAGACAGAAGAGGAGGATGGGGAGGAGATGGTGGTGGTGGTGGTGGAAGAGGAGGGGGAGGAGCTAGTGGAGGTGGTAGTAGTAGAGGAGGAGGGTGAGGATGACGAAAAATCATCATAAAGTGGTTCATAACTTCTTTGTAACTCATCATTTCTTAATTCCTTTTTTAATTACCAAAGTGTTTCTCTGCTTAATAAATTGCTTGCTTACTTAACTAATGGTCTCGTACCGTGTGATTATCCATTCCTATTTCATTTATCATGATTAGGAAAACATTCATCCGTCATATGGGTCATTTAATTAACCATATCAAACGTCAATATTTACGTAACGGATTATAAATCATCAGCTATACACTGTAACTTCTTCAAGCACATCATTCTGCATCCCACTTTTATGCTCACGTGATTATATGTTTGGTGCGGGGAGAGTGAGATTTGAGGGAATCTCATTAGCAAACTTTCCTAACTATGCATACAAGATACAAGCTTAATACATGACATGCTTGCCTACATAAATTCATGCTAGCATAATGACATACTTGCATGCTTAATGCTTCACACATTATGTAACACCCTGACTTTAATCACGTAATTATAATTCGATATTAGATAATTAAATCACGATTAGAGACCTTCGGATAACTTAAACTCATTTCAATCTCCTACTTTGTAGTAGGGTTTTCACAAAACATTCAAAATCTCTTCCTGTTCCTGGTCTCCATTTCAAAATTCGAATATAATTACCTGTGCAATTTATCTACATTCACGTATGACAGAGTGTATAACCAAATCCCCGGCAACTCCCGGGTTCTATACATATATAATCTAGAGGTTACAAGTATCCACTAGGGGATTATACAACTAAAATCGAATATAATATTCCTAATTCAAAATATACAGTAATCCCAAGTTCTAAATGGATAACCAAGTCTTAAAAGGATAACCAACGTCTCCAAAATCGCATATACCCCTAAGGGTCCTAATTGCTCCGGGTTGGCCGCTTTTCCTTTGAGCCACATGCCCTGTCTGAAATGTTAGTCATAGGAAAGAATGAGATTCGAGAGAATCCCAGTAGTAACAAACCACTCATACAATGTATAAATACCAAGCATGCACATAAATCACAACCAGCATCAACAGCAGCATCAATCTCAAATATACATGGTTTTCACCACGAACGACAGCACTCACGGCTGTATACACAATACGATAGCTCTCGCTGTAATTTTCATCACGACAGCTCACGCTGTAATCACAAATACGACAGCTTACGCTGTAATCACAATAACGACAGCTTACGCTGTAAACGACAGCTATCACCAGCTGTAACCGCAGCAGCATCAAAGAAATCATCACAGAACCGTGATAACACACACATACAGAGCATTACACACAGTATAAGAGAGAGAGTCACTACCTGATCCTTTCCCGACGTTTCTTGGCACTGCGGCTCACGAGGATGGCAAATGTCGAATCCTACAATTCCAAATGCACCATTTAGACACTTCCATAGTGTTACTTGGGGTTATATGAGTCTATAATGAAAATTTACAAAAATACCCCTGGGGACCCGGCCCGGGCCCGCCGTACCCGGTCCGGCTGTACTTTTCTTGAAATTTTGACATGGGCTATCCTGACATATTTTCGCCCAAGGAATCCATTTCCGGACTCGGAATTATCAAATTCAATGTTAAATTACGAAATTGCCCTTGGCAGCCCTACTTTTAGGGTTTTAGGGGGTGTTTCCGTAATTATGCTTTCTCGGCCTTTTTTGAAAAAGTGCCCAACTGTAACCCCACCAATTTTCGCCCACTGAATCCAATGGAATCATCAAATCATTGAAAATCCAACTCTAAGACCCATTTACAGCCTTGGCCGAAATATACATGTTCTCCGGGAAAAATTGGGGTTTTACGATTTCGGCTCCGTAAACGCGTTCCTTTCTACTCCTAACCACTTTATTCACTATTACATTAGGTTATAACTACCATTTGAACCAAAATTGGGCAGCATAACCCTTAGGAAACTCAATTTCCAAAATTTAAAACCAATGGCAATCCGGCGAAATTTCACCGATTAAATTGCCCACAGCAGCCAGAATAAGCAATATACAAGAGTTTGGAAGTTACCTCAAGCTCCTTCTAGCTTTTCTCAAGAGTGGCTGAAAACCCTAGCCCCTTGAACACCAAATTCCTTGCTTCAAAACCTTAATTCACATAGAGGAATAGCTTAGGAGGAGGATTATACACATTAGGAGCTAGATCGTCGGAGAAATCGGCTTACCTTGTGAGATTTCTCCTTCCTTCTCTCTATTTTTCTCCAAGCTCTCTCTCACGTTTTTTCCTCTTACTTCAGCTGAAAATGGCGTGAAATGGCTGAAGAAGATGAGCAATTTGATTAATAATCCATGCTGACATCATCTTTTAATGAGATGATGTCATAATTCCCATTTTCGGATTTTCTGGCAGATTTTCTGCCCAAACTTTGAAAAATCATAACTAATTCTAGAAAACTCAAAATGAGGTGATTCCAAAGCCAAATGAAAGATATTTAAGTCCTCTTCATAGGAAAAATATTGGCCATTACTAAAAATCACCACACAATTCCAGAATTACATAAAACTCATCACTGCCCCAAAACAGAGTTCAGTTTCCATCCCAAACTTTGGACAGTTATATCTCCTAGTTCACAAAATGAAATGGAACAACTTATATGTCCATTTTGAAGCTTGAGATGTGAACTATAAGACTGGAAAATTTCAGAATTTTTAGATACCATGTGGTCATTAAAAACATTCACACAAACGGACTGCCCAGAATAGAATTTCACTGGACAGAATTTTAGATTTTGCATCTTTGCTTCCATTGGTTCCATTTTCATACCAAACATCATTCCAACATAAATTTTCACAAGGAATCCATTGGAATCATTAAAATATCCAAATTCCCATCACACATTCTTCAAAAGTGTTTATTCAACAATAATTACATCCACTTTTGAAGTCATTAGCCCTTAATCACTTTTTGGGATATTACACATTACACCTATAGCCATAGCATAAGCAAAAACAGAGCTTCAATAATTCATATGTGCTTCATATCATTCATCAAAGCAACTAAAAACATCAATATATAAGCATGCTTATCAAGTAAATACAACTCAAGAAAGTTTTATTACCTTGTGGACTTAGGTCCTCTTCTTGTCCCCTTTTCTTCCAGCCATTGAAGTTGCTTGAAGATTCTTCCATTCCTCTTCTTTGCCATCTCATGGCCCTATATATATAACCACATCATTAAAGCCATGACAAATGTATTAGATCCCAAGTTTTGATGATAACAAAAGTCAATTGTGTACAAATCATGTTTTTATAAGTTTAAGAAATGTTTACAAAGTTACCAAATGCATACAACAATGTTCTATGGTGTCTGCTGTCAAAATGAACTGGTGTGCTCAAGCATGAGTCTAGCACTCGAGCAGGTGCGAGTGATAGCCAAAAAGTGTTTACTCGAGAAGCATGCCACTGTCATTTTTACTGATTCACTCGAGCACTAGAGACAGCACTCGAGCAGAGGAGCCTTTCTTACTCGAGCACATGCGAGTGAGAGTCTACGAGTGCTTGGCCGAGAGCAAGTTCTATCATTCTCCCTTGATACACTAGAGCAGAGAAATCAATGCTCGAGCATGAATGTCCTGTACTCGAGCACTAGCGAGTGAAGGTATGCAAGTGCTTGGCCGAGAGTCATGAAGATCAAAAAAGCATAAGTATGCTCGAGCATAGCTTCATATGCTTGAGTGACACATCAGCACTTGCGAGTGAAAAATCTATCCCCCTCAAATCCTGATGCGAGTATTGGTATTAAGGGTATATTACTTGAGAATATTCTTCTCACTCGATCAGGAGTATGTGTGCTCGAGTGAGGGCCCACATCACCTGCGAGTGAAAAATCTATCCCTCTCAAATTCTGATGCGAGTGTTGGTATTGAGGGTATATTACTTGAGAATATTCTTCTCACTCGAGCAGGAGTATGTGTGCTCGAGTGATGGCCCACATCACCTGCGAGTACAAAATCTCACTCTTGCTAAAATGATATTCGAGTGCTGTCCAGAGAAGAAACTCCCAGTACAAAATGCAAGGCCACTCGAGCAGAAGGAGTTGTGCTCGAGTGAGGCCCCACATCACTCACGAGTGAGAATTTTGTCTCTCTGAAATCCTATGCGAGCACAGACTTAAAACTGAAGATCAAGGGGTAAAATTGCGATATCACTCGAGTGAGCCCATCCATGCTCGAGTGATGCTCTGCCAGATCACCAAATACACCAAGTCTCACAACGTTCAATCCGAATATGGTTTAATGTTATTTATTCATCTCATCATTACTTATTATCATTGTTTAACATCATTTTGAATGTATTATAAATGTGATACAGGAGGATGAACGTTTGAAATAAACTAACACGAAGAAAGTCAAACAATGGCAGACAACATCATTACAAGCATGCACGTACCTACCGTATTCAGATTATTCAAACATGCGCGTGTCATTCCACAGTTGCAAGCCCCGCTCCTCAACGATGATTACTCAAACGGGCAAAAACTAAACATCTATAAATACAGAGATTCAGATATCGTCAAGATTAACAAAGCACAAGAATTCACAAGCATATACACGAGTCTCTGCTATTCATAATTTTCTCTGTATACACATTGATCTTCAGTGTTCATTTATTTACTCTGTAAGAGAGTTTTCATACAATTCAAATTCTATTTGATCTCAAGGTATTGGGACCTTGAGAGGGTAGATTTCCTTACGAGAGAAGCAGTTGAGAGAATTCCTTGTTAAACCTTCCACTCATAAGACTTATAAGATACAAGCAGAAGAGAACGTTGCTGCTCGTAAGACTTACAGTGGTGTAAGTAGGAGAGAACGTTGCTGCTCATAAGTCTTGTATACATAAGCAAGTGGGAAAGGTCATAGGTTGTTTTTCTGTACGTAAGACTTGTCGTAAGGGGGAGAGAAATTTCCTAGTGAGAGAATATTTCTGCTCGTAGTCCTTTCAAGGACAATTTTTTGTTTTGTGGCGTTCTGAGAGCCCATTGAATCTTGGAGGAATAGTGAAAATCTCAGTAGGTCTTGATCTCTGAGGACTGGACGTAGGCCTGATTGTTAGGCCGAACCAGTATAAATCTCTGTGTTCTAATCTTCTCAACTCTACTCTATCTACTCTATTTTTCATATCACCACATCAAGCAAAAAATTTATAACATCACCCAATTCACCCCCCTCTTCGGTGAAGCTTGTCTCTTTCAAAATGAATATCCAATATGGCTATATTTGCCTCTAGTGTTGAACTTTACCCTTAGAGTTCAACTTTATTACAATTTATCCCAAGTATATTCTACCCTTGGATATCCATCTTATTACAATTCACCCAAGTACTAGTACGTATCCCTACCCTTGGATTTCAAGCTTATTACAATCAATTCCAAGTACTAACACTTATTTCTATCCTTTGATTTCAATCTTATTTACAATTCATTCCTACTTTCTCATTTTCGCATGTCAAGCCTATGCTGCCAGAATTTTCACCTAACTTTGAAAAATCAAAACTTACTCTACAAATCTCCAATTGAGGTGGCTCAAAGTCATATGTGACCTTATTTAAGTCTATTTTAAAGGAAAAATATATCATTCTAAAAATTACATGCACACAACTCCAGAAACCTCAATCAATCCTCACTGCCACAAAAATCATTCCAGATTCAATGCCTAATTAAACAAAGCATATCTCTTAGTGTACTGACCTAAATGGCATCTATTACATATCAAATTAAAGCTTAGAACGTCTACTATGAATTTGGAAAGTTTCATGGCCCTTGGATAACATTTTACCATTTAAAAACATGTAGCAAACAATCTGTCTCCCAGAAAATACAGACTGGCAGCTTCTAACTTTAATTTCCAAAAATTAGAGTTTTCTATACAATCCTCCAAACTCAGAATCATAGACTATTCCTACACAGTTTTTTATGTAGAATCTAATAGAACCCTTAGAAATACCAAAATCACACTCTTCCTAGGGTTCTAGGTCTAGAAGAAATTAGGGCAATATAAAAGCTTAACAAAAACTCAAGATATTCGATTCAATCAATGCTTATACGTACCTCTACTTGATTCTACAATCAGTTCTTGATTTTGACAGCACTTCCCCTAAGTAGATGACTCTAAATACCTTTGATCAAGAATCTGAAACCATAGAAATGTTGCTCTCACTAAGAGGAACAACATTAAAGAAGACTCTGAGAGCTAGAAACGTGATTTCGAAGGTGAAATTGGCTTTGGAACACTTAGGATTCTCAAGTGTCTCCGCCTTCTCTCTTCTTTAATTTTCTCCTCATTTTCTCTATTTTCCCCTCTTTTTTCCTTGGCTAAAAGAAATTATATGGAGTTGGAGAGGGATGGATTAATGCCATGTGTTAAGTGCTTTAATCACATAATGCCATGTGTCTTGAGATTAAATCTCAAAATGACAAGTGTCCGTCCAAAATCATCCTTCCTCTTTCTTTCTCATGTTGACTGACTTTTTAATTAGGGGAATGGAAGCCTAATGAGTTCTCTTGACTCTCGAGTTTGGTATTCAGGAAAGTCAAGTACATGATCAGACTGGAGACTGGTGGATTTCCTTGTTTAATGTGATAGGTGGCACCCTATGAGTAAGCCAACATAAAAGTCATAAAGTAATCACAATGATGAAGGGACATGTGTTATCCTTTTATTGAATCCAACACAAAAGTTATGCCTTCATGAACATCATTACTTACTTTATTAAAGATACTTTATAGGTATTTACTTGGGAACTTACTCAGGTCTTACTCGAGACTACACTACGTATATCAAAGCCTGCCAAATGGTACCTTAAACCCCTATGTCCTAAGAGATTACGTCAAGTGTCCCCTTATACACATACACCAATATATTTCTTCCGACTAACTACAACCTTTGAACCTTCATGTCATCAAGAGAACTGTTCTTTCCTAGAAACGAAATCACACAATCCCCGAGAGCTTTCTATCTCCCATCATTATTGGGACTCTTCCCAAACTGGGCTTAGTAGTCTACCTGATATAGGCGTATCCTTAAGTTTCTAAAACCAAAATTCAGGATATTACAAGCTTGTTGAGGAGGAAGGTGAGGATGACGAGGAGGAAGAGGAGCTTTTGGAGGGGAGGAAGGCGAATGGAAAGAGCTCTTCAGTGTGTGACCATGATGAAGGAGAGAAAGATGAGGCTAATCAATGAAGAAAAGTAATAAGAACAAGAGGAATAGATCAATTTAAACTTTAAATAGAGTTGAAGTGTGCTATGCTATAAAGCTATTTGACTTAAGAGAACTAAGACTTAGTGTTAAATCGAAAGAAGTTATGAAAAGGTGCTTTTAAGAGCATTTTTTCACATGACGGTTGTTTCTTGTGTAAGGACGCTTTTGTCATTCATACTTTACAGTCAATTGATATAACCATTATGTTTTTGTTTTCGGTGATATAAGGTTGAAAGATGAATCGTTTGTAAGTGTTACATAATAGTTGTTTCATAAGAACCATCATTTTTACCAATAAATAAATGACAATTATTAACTACAACCGTTATTTTTGTATTTTTACGAATTTTATCTCGTAATGCATGACAATGTGTATAATTAACTGTTAAGTTTTAGCACATATATTCTTGTGCTATCTCTGCCTCTACTTACATGGCATTTATTTGTTGTAACCATTGGTTATTAAGGATTATATATGCGTGAATCTATAATAATATACAGTGATGGACTCACTTAAAATAATATTTCAGGATATTAAATGTGTTACAAAATATTTTATGATACTGGATATACTTTGGAAAATACTTTAGAATAATGGATGCACCTTATCCCTAAAAGAAAGTATCATTAGAACAAAAAAATCTTCTTGAATAAATTTATTCAATAATAATAAATTAGGTTGAATTTAAAAAAAATTGTTATCAAACTTAAAAATGGATCCAATATATAATTTAATTTGGTCATTTAATCAAACACATTGCTTTATAAAGTGTTCAACAACAATTTTACATCAAAGCCCATCAAAAATTGAAAGGCTAAACTCTCAATATACACAAATCCTCTTCAAGTAAAATTGCAATTTTTGCTTCAAATCTAATTGAAATGCATGAATGGATCCAAGTGCGAAACTACTACTCCTTACAATTATATATATATAAGAACTTTTTTTAGGGATGATTATTCTCAAGCATTGAATTTTCTCACAACTAAGAGAGACAATCAATTGAAAGGGAAAGAAAATACAAGTATTTAGAAAATAAACCAAAAAATACCTTATTGCCATCAATTTGAGCCACCGCCCTGAGCTGTCAATTAGCTCTTCACGATGGCCGCTAGATCCTCTCTTTCATGATCACCATTTTATCCTCTCCTTCACAGTCATTACCGTAGCTACTCTTCATGATGGTCACTAGATCTACTTTGCAGCAGATAGGGTTCAATTTGTGTTTGACATGCAGGGGTAAAATGTAAACAGAGATGGGAAACAATGTTAAAACATAAACAGAGATGGAGAGGGTAACAATCGATGACGTGTTAAAAACTGATAGATGTTATTTTCTGATTAGGAACTGGATAGACTAGAGGTAAGGCACTGGATATAAGTTTTCACCTTACCTTAATTATACTGATCTCCCCTTTATTTTAAACTATACACTTAAGTCCAAATTATTAACCCCATCAAGAATATTATAAAAATATATTTTTAAATTAAAATGTATATTCACTACTAAAGAAAATACCTATTACTACCCTAAAGGACATCCCATTTTTAAAAAGGGATGCCTAAAACATAGGCAGTAGTCTAAAACTTCAAATTTTGCTCTAAAACAATTGCTTTGGGGGTGGGAATGGACCTTTAGGCGTCCCCAGTTTGACTGAGAATGCCTAAAACAATGTTTAGGTGTCCCCAGTCCAACTAGGGATGCCTAAAACAAACATAAGGTGTCCCCAAAACCAGTGGGGACACCTAAACAATTTTTTTTATTAACAATTTTGTTTAGGCGTACCCAACTTGGGTGGGGATGCCTAAACGTTCACATGCACTGGTCCCCAGTCAAATTGGGGATGCCTAAAGTATAGTTTAGGCGTCCCCATTTAAAATCGGGATGCCTAAACTATACTTTAGGCATCCCCAGTTTGACTAGGGATGCCTAAAGTACCTTTAGGCGTCCCCAACTAGACTGGGGATGCCTATACTCTAGCTATATCATTTCCTAAACTGCCAATGCCCCCTCTTCCAACTGAAACTCATTCAACTAGAGCAATTGCAGCTTCCTCTAGCTCTTCTATTCTCTTCTTTCCTACCTGGTATAAGCTCCTAACCTTTTCACTTGCGTTCTGCTTTTCTCACTCTCATATTAGCTATTGAGTGTGTGAGTGCTAATAACTACATTGACAGGGGTTCACTCATCCTCCTCACTCTCCACTGTACATCTACCACTCTCCACCCCCCGCCTCCGGTGGTGTACACTCCTCCTAAGGCACCCTACCACTATGCTTCTCCTCCTCCACCTCCAGTTGATCATTACGCTCCACATAATTTCATTTCCTTTCTCCGTCTCTGCCTCACTCTGCTTCATTTTCTTATTTCTTCAAAAGGCTAATACCTCCTCTCTTCTTACTCCTCCATTCTCTCTTATTGGTCCTCCATCCTCTACAGGTTTGCTTCCTATGATTCTGTATCTCTCACACCAACCATACTCGTGTTTGGTTATAAATGTAGTCTTTTAGATTTTCTTGTTAGTTGTGATAGTAACAAATGCACGAAACTTTTTGACCTTTTGTTAGGTGATGGACTTTGTGATTGCATCTAGGACATGATTTTTTATCATGCATGATTTTATTGATGATATAAATATATTTGATTCCATATTTCAATCATTAGCTTTCTATTTCATAAGGGAAAGATTATCTAACTATTTGCTGCATAAAAAATGGTTGGAAAATGTGATATGAAAAGGGGAATAGAAATTATGTGAGAATTCCTCCTTTAACATGCTAGCTCAACTGCTTGTCTTTGAAGCATTTTCATGGTCAATTAATATAAGAGTGTATAATTTGCTAAACCTGGCAATCATGATTGAAAATTTTGGTTCTATTTTTTTTTAATTTTATAGAAATGGATTTTGTTTTAAAGTCAATTGACTTGGTCAATCAATGACTACCTCAACTCTTTTACTTACTTGATCCAGCAATAACCATGGGATAGATAATTAAGTCCCTAAGTGTTTGAACTTTAAAGGAATTTTGAGCTTTCATAACTTTTTTTGTTACTTTGGCTTGAACTCTAATCAACCAAATCCTATTATTGAAATATTGGCAATATTGTTAAATAGTTGAGAATAACAATCCCAAGGTGTAAGTATGAATTTACTTTTTTATATTACTTTGGTTTCAACTCCCATTTGCCAATTAATTATCTTGTTGTGACAAAAATAATTGTTCCTTTTGTTTTATTTTCTTGTGAGTATGAATTTTACTTTAGTTCTATATCACTACATTGTTGAAATAATTTTTTGTTATGAATTTCAGTGAACTTATTTAAATGAAGGTAATGTGTGCAATTTAGCTTCAATTTATGCATCAAAAATTATTTCTAGAGTATGGATTCACAAAATTATATTAAGTTTTGAAGCTGACTTGAGTACTCTCTATGTTGAGTATGTTATGTGATTAATTATTGACATTTTTATATTTTTCCTTTTGGCTTTCTCTACCATTTTATCATATTTAAATTATTGAGTTAAAGTTGTTAATTTTTCATGTGATTGAACATAAAATGGTTCAACAATTCAATTTCTCATATAGCCTTCAAATCATGTACCGTGACTAAATACGACTTTTACTAACAATATATGATTTATCAATCGGTATAGTTTTAGACCATTCATGGTACAAAAGTTTGCAAAATTAGTGCTCCTCCGATCTTTAATATAAGACATATTTTGGGAGTTGATCTCGGTCTTAAATATAAGACAGAATTTACATATTTGTCAATTTTATCCTATTTTACACCCGATTGAAGCTTTCTTAAACTTCAAAATTGTGCTTGTTATAAGGAAATTGTTGCCTATTACCATCCTATCCCCTTGATATTTTCTTGTACATGATAATTTTGCAGATGATATGAGACGGGCAGCTAAATTTCCTCCCAACAATCATCGAATAGACTATTTAAACCAAACAATTGCTAATTCTAATCCACACATAGGATTTGAAGGCAGTACTAGTTCTCAGGTATGAGTATATTTTGAATTATGTCAGACTTCATTTCCATCCTATGATTGTTTTTCTTAATCTAGTATTTCTTTTGATTTATTGATGAGTTACGATATAATTGGGCTTGTTAACCTATATTGTTATTATTATTGCTGCGACTGGTAATTGGATGTGCTTTATCCTACAAGACGTTAGAAGTTATGTGTATAAAAGCTTAAACTACTTTGTAGAAACATGAAAAGAGAAGCAACGTGTTACAAACCCAAGTCCAAAAAGAAAGCTCAATCCTCTAAAAATACTAGTCTATTGAGTAGAAGAGCCCCTTAAACTATTAAATTTCATTTTCATGTGAGACTCATAATACTAAGTCATTGATGACGAAAAATATTTTAGGGAAATTAAGGATGGCATTTATACCAACATAATATGTAGAAGTTAAAGAGGGCATTTATACCATGGTGGTGTTCATTTTAGGAAAATTAGAGGCTAGGTGTTATTCCCTCGTATTGATAAAAATTTGACTTCATGAGAAAATAAACAAAAATTGACAAAATTGACCTCTTTCTTGTATGTACCAATCAACATATTTTTCCTCTTTTGATAAGTTAGTGGTATAAGCTTTTTCATGTCTAAAGGCTATAGTAATTTTTTAGAAGACATAAACATAATTACAAATTGTTGTTATTTGTTTAATTATTATTGTTTAATTTTTTCTATTTAGTTTCAAATGAAAAGCATGTATTTAATTTGACTTCAAAGTTTTATTGGTTTAATGACTTTTTTGGATTTGAGGTGCTGCCATTGTCCTGAATATGAACTGCTTTAATTAGTTTAGTTTTATTTAAATTAAGCTGAGATGGTTTGTTATTTTGATTTTGGGATGTCTCACATTTAAGGGGAAATGCTGCCAAAATTTTGAAAAAAAAATAGTAAAAGGCAATCCCAGTGTTGAAAATTATTCTAAACTTGAGTTTTAATGGGAATGACTGTAATACCCCAAATTGTGAGACTTGAGCTTAGAGAATAAGCCTGAGATTAGTGGACTGCTAAGCCCTGGTTTAGCAGGATCCCAAATTGTGATTAAGAGATAATGACTCCAAAAGTGGATGTGGTTAGTGATAAATAACCCTTTTGGAGAATATGATGTGATTTGAGATTCGAATGTGATTCGAATATGTTGTGATTCGTACCCAGACCTTGTATTTGAGTTCAATTATGGATTAACATCTAAATTGAATAAAAATAAGGGGAAGGGTGTATGTATGGTGTAAATGAATGAGAAAAAGAATTTGGTGGTGATTCAAGAGGAATTGCCATAATCAGGGGCAAAACGGTAAATTTACCAACTGACTGGTTAGATACCATTGAGAACACTCCTTAGTAATCAAGATTAATGGCTAAGATTGAAAGACCAAGAGGTGGAATCTTGTGCATGCAAATGTATATGAAAGCATAGAAGGGAAAACAAGATGGTGCCAAGTGTCAAATTAAGGACCCTTAGATTAAAGTCAAACTTTCAAACCATTTTTCTCTTTCTTCTCTCTTCCTAGTCGGTTTATGTGTGTATGTGTGAGGGAATGAAATCATCATCATCAATATCTCATTTCTCTCTCATCCTCCTCCATTTTTTCACTGAACAAGCTAAGGAAAGAGAAGGAGAAAAGCTTGAGTTTTTGGTAAGTTAATGCCTTCATATGCTCAAGTCTCTTTCATTAATGTTGTTCATGAGGGTGAGGGCTATATTCCTATGGTTTCAGAATTTTGGTTGGTGAAGTTTGAGAACTTGTGGAAATTTGGAAGTTGGAGAATTGAAGAATTGGCTTTAGGAAGAAGAAGAGGTAAGAATTAGAAGCATTTTGGTATAGTTGTTGTAATCATTGGTTGAGCATTGAGAATTTATGAATTTGCCCTGATTTTGTGCAATTTTCGAATGGAATGAATTGGCTTATGTGTTGTGTAGAATTTGGTCTTTTGTTGAACATTTTGGCCATTGGAATTGATTTGGGAACTTGGGTTGGAAAGTGTGGCAATGTGTGAATTGTGTTGTGACATTGTGAGACATGTTGTGATTGTTGTGTAATATGTCAATGGGAGTTGAATTTGGTCATTTTGATGATTCCAATGGTTTTCTTGAGCAAAATTGTGTGAGAATGGTGTTTGGGTTGGAATGGGAGTCATTTGGGATCAAATGTGAAAATCTGAAAAATCTGCCCAATGTAAGTATGTGTTGGGCAGTCTTTTTCTGTGGGCATTTTGAATAGGCTAATGATGTTAGAAAATTATGAAACTTTCCATTTTTGACTTTCACATCCCAAGCTTCAAAATGGACATATAAATTGTGCCATTTCATTTTAGGAACTGGGAGTTATATCTGTCCAAAGTTTGGCATCAAAACTGGACCCTATTTTGGCACAACGTTAGGTTTTTGGTAAATCTGGACTTTTGTGGTGATTTCCAGTAATGGCCAATATTGTTCCTAGAAATAGGACTTAAATAGCTTTCATTTGGCTTTGGAATCACCTTATTTCAATTTTTCTTGAATTAGTTATGAATTTTGGAAGTTCAGCCAAGAAACTGGATTTTCTTGGCCGCGGCCAGCGGATTCTGGGCCGCGGCCCAAATGTTTCTGGATAGTTTTTGGCCACGGCCAGTGGATTTGTGGGCCGTGACCAACCCCCAAAAATCAACATTTTGGACTTTTAAAAGGTAATCTTTGGTCAAGTGTTTCCCAAGCCTTTAGGCATATGTTTAGGCTTTGATTAGCCACCTAAAGGTGTTAAATGATAACCAACATTAAGTGTTTGAGAGTTAAGGAATTGGAAAAGGGATTAACCCTATGTCCTTGCTTTGATTATAGGGTTGATGTTCGCCCTGGACGTGGTTCGGTATTTGTTCTGATCGCGAGTAAGCGGAGCTGGAGCATACGTGGAAAGAGGGTAGGGAACTTACCTCTTTTGCATGCTTTGATATTTGTGTTTGTGTTTTGATGCATGTATTGCTTTGCTTGATTATGTGAAACATGTATGAATGATTGTAGCTCTGTTTCTAGTTATGCTATGGCCATGAGTATGTTGTTGAAACATTGAGCACGCAGATATGTTATTATGTGAGCATGAGTTATGTATTGCAAGCATGTCATGCATTAAACACATATCATACATGCATATAGGTATCTGTTTCCTATTGAGATTCTCTAGAATCTCACCCTCCCCTATCAACCATTTCAGACAGGGTAGGTGGATCGAGGATGGAGCAAGCAGTCAAGGGCGGCTAGGGCTCCCATTGGAGTTTGGTTGTGATAGTTGGTTATCATAAATGGGATTATTTGTATTCGTATTTGGATAAAGGTTGTATACATATTATGGAATGTATATTTGAATATATGTTTGGATGAGAATATTTGATTATGTATTTGGAATGAGTTATTGGATATTTGTATATGTATTTAAGAGGATTTGTGTAATCCCCATTTGAGGAGTTGTATGGGCTAATGTGCCCTATGATTGTTTAGCGAAGATATGAAACCCGGGGGTTACCGGGATGATTATATTGTGCACTCTGATATTGGTATAAATGTGATTTATCTTCACACAGTAATTGTATTCGAAATTTGAATATGAGACCAGGTGTATTATATTTCGAAAGGTATTTGTGAAAACCCCATCATGTGATGGGTTAGTAAATGTTATTTGTTTCTTATTGGTCTATATTTCACTTTAAATCGCGTATTTCTGATATAATTACGGCAAGGGGTTACAATGACATAGGTGGTAATAAAATGGATCATAGTTGGATGAATGCTTTGAGAACAAGTGAAGAATATGAGAATGGGGTTGAAGAGTTATTGAATTTGCTAGAAGGAATGCTCCAAGAAAAGATGGGAAGTCTTTTTTTTACTTATGTCAATTGTTTAAATGAGAGAAGACGAGATGTTGAAGCTATAAGGGATCACCTACTTTGCAATGGAATAAATCTTTGATACACAAGGCAGATATGGCATGATGAGGAAGTAACTAATTTCCTATCACACAAGAAGGAAGCTGTGGATGTCATAGATGAAGATAGAATGGAGAGAATGATTCATGATATTGAGGTAGAATCCTTTGCACGGTCCCATGAATATGACAGCATGCGAAGTGATGCAGAGACACCGTTGTACCATAGGAGTAAGTATAAATGGCTGACATGAATATTACATTTGGTTAACTTAAAAGTAACTTGTGGGTGGACCGATAGCAGTTTTACATTCTACTTGAACTGTTGTGTAATATGTTTCCAAACAATAATGTACTTCCAAATCGTATGTATGACGTCAAGAAAATCCTATCTACGAATGGTATATAGTATAAAAAGATACATGCATGCTCTAATGACTGCGTACTGTACAGAAAGGACTATGAAGGTCTGAGTGAGTGCCCTAAGTGTCAAACTGCATGATACAAAGTGAAGAAAGATGGTGGCTGTGGCGATGGGACAACTACTAAAAGGCAACCTTTAAAGGTTTTATGGTATCTTCCAATAATACCAGGTTTTAAGCGTTTGTTTGGGACTGCAAAAAAAGCAAATAAGTTGATATGGGATTCAGATGAGAGAATATCCATGGAAAATATCTTCGGCACCCAGTTGACTCTCCACAGTGGAAGAAAATAGATGAAATGTTCCCTGAATTTGGCAACAAGCTGAGAAACCTTCAGCTTGGGCTTTGTACAGATGGCATCAATCTGTTTGGAACTCATAATAGCACACACAGTGCGTGGCTGCTACTCCTTGTAATATACAACTTGTGTCCCTGGCTTTGTATGAAACACAAGTATGTGATGTTTTCTATGATGATTTTTGGACCAAAACAGCCAGGGAACAATATCGATGTCTACTTGGCACCTTTGATTGAGGACTTGAAGAAGTTGTGGGAGAAAGGCGTAGATGTGTTTGATGCATATAAAAAGGAGTCCTTCAAGCTACGTGCAATGGTTTTCACCATGATAAACTACTTTCCTGCATACGGAAACTTGTCAGGGCACATTGTAAAGGGGCATAAAGCATGTCTGATCTGTGAAGCAGACACTCACTTCTACCAATTTAAGCATAGAAGAAAAACGGTCTACCTTGTTCACAGGAGGTTCCTTCATAGGTTCTACCTATATCCTAGGTTAAGAAAGTGTTTTAATGGCTTGCCGGAGCATGGAATGACTCCAAAGACATTAATTGGAAAGGAAGTTTATAGTCAGATTGAACGTATCAATGTCTTATTCGGTAAGAATCAAAAGACTGTGGGTGAGAAGAACATATAGAAGAAGATATCAATTTTCTTTAATCTTCCATATTAGCGTACTCTTGACGTGAGACACAGTATTGATGTGATGCATGTGAAGAAAAACGTTTGAGATAGCCTTGTCAATACGCTTTTGTACATACCACAGAAGACTAAAGATGGGATTAGTGTGAGACTAGACCTTGTTGATCTAGGAATAAGAGAACGGCTGCATCTACAACTAAGAGATGATGGTAGGAGGGCATATATGGAGCCAGCAGTGCATACACTATCAAAAAAGGAGAAAAGAAGTTTGTGTGGGTGTTTGCATGAAATTAAGGTGCCACAAGGGTATTCTTTAAATGTGAGAAGGTGTGTGTCAATGGACAATTTAAAGTTAGTGGGAATGAAGTCCCATGATTATCATGTGTTGATGCAACAACTATTACCAGTAGCTATTAGAGGCATTATGAAGAGGTGTTGCAAGAACAATTGTATATCCTAAATAACATGGCAGAAGTTCAACCGTACATAGATGAACCCAGAAAGAGATTAAAGAACATGAATCTAATGAAGAATGGCATACAGATTGCTAATGAGCAAAACAAGACATTCATAGAGTGGTTTCAGGAAAAGGTTTTGCATGAGACCGGTGTGTCTGAGACAATAGAGTGGCTAGCTTAGGGGCCTTCGTTTCAAATCATTACTTAGACCGGTTATGATATAAACAGGTATTCTTTCTACACAAAAGACAAAGATGATAGAAGTACCATGCAAAATAGTGGGATGATGGTAGATGCTGAAGCCCTACACTTTTCTAGTTTGAAAGATAAAAACCTAATATTAGCATCCATGGCCTATTATGAAGTAATATAAGAAATATGGGAAATTACTTACAACAAGTTTAAAGTTGCTTTATTCAAATGTAAGTGGGTTAGCAATAATGTTGTGGTAATAGATCAACAATTTGGATTTGTCTCAGTTGATCTTGAAAGAGTAGTTTATAGGGATGGACCCTTCATTCTAGCAAGCCAGGCAAAACAAGTGTTTTATGTCACAGATCCTTCAAATAAAAAAATTTCCATTGTACTTCAAAGTAAAAAATAGAAGCATGGTGATCCGACCTTCAACCTTGATGACACACCACCTTTCACAATTAATCCACCGACAACAAGTGAAGTAGAATTGGTAGATGATAAAGAATATGCTGTAAGAAATGATCATGGTGAAGGAATATGGGAAACAATATAGAGTAAGGCTTAACTTAAAAAATATAACTGTGTTTTTTATTTTACTCCTACTAAGAGTAGGTTTTTTATTGCAATTTATGTACCTATTTGATAATGGTTTTGATTTTTGTCCTTACAGGAATATGGACACTTCTACTAACTCAGAAAGTGATAAGGACAATGAAATGGATAGACCTAAACCAGTTGCGAGAAGAAGGACTAGAGGAAGCACAAAAATGGAAGCATTGGTTGAACGTTATCAACATCAACAGGAGAGACTGCATATTGACTTTGATGACAATATGCAACCAATTGGTTCGGAAGAAGACCATTTCATTAGCTATTTAGGTTATTTGGGTCGAAGCAAAGTTCACATTATCTATAACAATTGGAAGTTGGTTTCGCCAAAAACGAAAGACATGGTTTGGCAATAGCTTTTGGTATATAAGTTTCGATACATATGCATTTATAGCTTTATTCCTATTGTTTCAAATATAATTATCTTATGTTTTTACCTTGCAGCAAACCTATGATATCCCTGACACCACGATACAAGGAGTGGATGAGGGAGGTTCATTTATGATGGAAAGATTTCAATAATAAGCTTACAAGAAAGTATATTCGAGGGGACCTGAGAGGTGAGGATCCATTTCAGCATTATTCATATTTGTCTCCAGAGGACTGGAGGTTGTTAATGGCATCACAAGAAGATCCTAACTTTTTGGTAAAATTTCTTTCATCATAGTGTTTTATTTGAACATAGTTGACATTATTGATTCGTTTTCATTATTTTCCTTTCACTGGCATTAAGTACAGCAAATGCAGAGAGGCAAGCATCTAATAAGTATCAACATTGCATGTGTCGTGGTAGTTATCAGAAGCTTGAGCGAAGGATGATGATAGAAGAGTTGGAGAAAATGAAGAAAGAAGCCACATCAGATCCTAGTATTGTGGTCCAGGGCCCGCCATCTCCTCTACGTCATAAAAAATGGAAAGTAGGGTGGATTAAGGGTGGGAAGTACGTAAATCCGACTGTTGCTGAGGTTACCGTGAGGATTGTAAGTAGTTAGAGCATAAGTATAAAGTTTTTTTCATATTGGGAGTGCTTAATTTTTATTTACGATAACTTTTATGCTGTAGGATGAACTGGAAGATCATAGTAATCAAGGTTCATTCACTCCAAGTGGATGGATGGACATATTGTCAACGGTGATTAGGAAGGCAGATCACCCGTTCATGTTAGAGGGTAGGCAAGGGGAGTTCGTGTTGTAAAGATTTTGGCCGAGCCTCACATTCTTATTCATCTCAAGCTGAACCCATTAGGGAGCTTGTTGCCAAGATTCACCAGGAAGTCTCACAAGAGCTCAAGGCCAACCTTTATGACAAGCTCCGACAAGAGTTGTTGCTAGAGCTACGTCTTGAGCTGTTGCCTGAGCTACAAGCTGAAATGATGAAGATGTTTGAATCACAGATGGCAACTTCCGAGCATAGAACACATTCATCCTCAGCCTTCCATAGCACCAAAGGAAGTTACAACCCGGTGGAGGAACCACTTGGTGACCCTTCTCATACTCTATTACCGAGAGAACCTTCCATCCTCTATTAGGATGCCCTATTGTGGCGTCCCGTTGCAGATGCTCTCTTTCACAAACAAGCTACCACCCATCATCATCAGCAAATTCCACAGCATTTACGTAGGGTGACTGTGACGTGTGTTCGAGAGGGGGAAGAAGGTACAGCCATCCCTATTCTTGATGATGAGGTTGCCACGATAGCTCAGACGAGAGGATGTTTCATCCTTTGGCCTATAAATCTTATTGGCTCAGCAGCAATAGCTCCAATGGTAGGAACTACCTAACTTTTACTTGAGATCTGTTGGTATCCTACTAACAATATATATTTTTTATGTTCTAAAAGAATGAACAAGAAGCAGGAAAATGGCCTTTCTTAGCACGACTACAGTAGATCTATAAAGGCATTAAGTAGATTGATTTGCATATGCCTACAAGGATTGTGGGCCAGGAATTAGAGTATTTTTCACAATTGATAAAGAATACCTTAAACAGTTCATTAAGTTTGAGGAGATAGATGTAGGATGGGTCACATTTACAATCCTGTAAGTCTTTTATTTCCCATTTTTTCCTTCATTTAGTGAAGTGGTTGTTTGGTTTCATATATTCACTAGCTAATACATTCATCATTTTAATTCTATTATAGCTCCTTCCGTCATATATGCATTGACATGCAACGAGTTGATTTATATGGATTCTTGTGTCCTGCAAATATGGCAAGGGATAAGAATACAGTGCAAAAAAGGACTCATTATGTAGGCTTCACAATGGGAGAGAACAACTATCGTTGTTATCTAGCACTGATTGTTCAAGGGTACGCATTTTAATTTTGTCTATTTAAGATTCTTAATAAATAATTGCCTTGCCATCTAACTTCATTTTAATTTGTATATGTTGTCATAGTTACCACTGGAGTTTGTGTGTTCGATTCAATATAGTTTACTGGTTTGATTCCTTGGGAAAAATGCCAGACAAAGAACCAAAAAATATCTTCAACACGTAAGTTATTTTGTTTGTATTTCATTGATTCTTAATTATTGTCTTAAATGAATTGTTCTAATTTCTATTGATTTTCATTTTAATGATAGGACAACCCAGACATATCAAATCCTTGGCGGGCCCCGCGATCGTAAAGGTGACAAAGACCCGAAATGGTTGTATATATCCAAAAGTATATAGTTTCAAATCAAGTTCTTTTGATTGACGGTCGTTTTAGATATGCCTTTATTGATTTTAACAATTTTCTTTTGATTTATAGTACCCTCAACAACCTGGCGGCTGGGAATGTGAATACTATGTCTTACTTTATATGTTTAACATCATTCAAAGTGATATTACGACAGATTTTGAACAAGTAATCGCTTCTTCATTCTCAAAGGATTATCTTTTTGGTGTTGTAATTCAATTGCAAATTAATTTTCTCACTTGATTTATTATTTTATCTGAGCTTATTTTTTGATTTGCAAATTTTTGACAATGAAGATGTTTACTTATATGAAGATATTAATTTGATCAGAGACTTTTTTGTTGGACATCTTCTTCAACGTATACTAGAGTAAAGTTTTTATTTATATTAGTTAATTAATTAGTAGTTTGTATAGGACACAATTTGTGATGACTAAACTACTGTTGTGCATATGTTGTCTGCCTATCTCTTTTTTTATTTGATTGGTTAGTTGTTAAACGGGATTCAAAAGTTTCTATATTCCAAGGTGCGAATTAAAGTTGTTGTTGTACATACTATTAGATTGTTGGATAATATTTTTATTAGATAGTGCTGAACTGTTGTTGTTTCAATTTTGGTTGATGCAATATTTCTTCTATTCAATTTGAGCAGTTTAAATTTTCCAGATAGTGATGTATATATAAAAAGCCATAAAGAAAACTTTAGATGTCCCTAGTAAGTGGGTTAAAAACACTTTAGAGGTGCCCAGTTTGGACTGGGGACGTCTAAAGTCCATACTATGGACGTCTCCTGTTTTATGGATGTTATTGATAGTTTTTTTCTACGTCGCTCAGATAGACGTCCCCCTGTTTTCAGATGTTAAAAGCGTTTTTTATAGTAGTGATTAAAATAATTTTTATTTTCTAATTTGCCCTTCATCATCTCCAAAACCAGGGTTCTTGGACCGGGACCGGACCGGCAGAACCCGCCGAACCGGTCAGTAGACCGGTTCGGTCTAGGTCCCAAGTTTTTAAAAAAAAATTTTTTTAACTTTTTCCTTTAGAATTTCATACTATAAGCCTAAAATCTTCAATTACTCATCGGTTTAGCTCCGGTTTGACCCCGGTTTGACCCACTGACCCTTAACCCAGTACCCCGACCAGTTCAATACTCGGTCCGGGGTATTACTGACCGGTTCGGTCCGGGTCCCAAGTTTTTTAAAAAAAATTTTTTAACTTTTTCCTTTAGAATTTCATACTATAAGCCTAAAATCTTCAATTACTCATCGGTTTAGCTCCGGTTTGACCCCGGTTTGACCCACTGACCCTTAACCCAGTACCCCGACCAGTTCAATACTCGGTCTGGGTTTTAATACCTTGCTCAAAACCCTAATTTATTTGTTAAGGTTTGTAAGTTTAATTTCAAGGGAAAAAACAACTGCCGCAGCAATGAAGAGAAGTGCAGCAATGAAGAATTCCAATAGGAAAATGGTACAAAGCTTGTTTTTATCTTTTGATTTATACAAACTTTAGGGAATCGGAGTCCCATAGGAATTCTCCAATATATCTTCCATCAACAACCCACGAAAGAGACGCCCAGACAAAAAAAAATTCAAATTTCACATTCTATTACACATGCCTTTGCACGCTCTTCGGATCTCAAGTGATTTACCTGGAAATATTCGATTCATCCCCAGATCCCAGACGCAAGTTCGCCCTTTCCTTGAAAATCGAAGTCTGATTGCTTTGTCTTATATTTAGCTTACGCTGAACATCCCATGGACATATTTGATTGAGTTATAATATTTCGTTTTCGCAGAAAAAAAATATTAATAATTCAAATAAAAACCTTGATTGAAAATTCAATAAACCCTTTTAATAAATATATTAGAAAGCTCAAAAAATATATATTAGAATTATTTATTGGTTGTGTAAACCCATTTAATTTTTATGTTAAATAAGGGTATTTTGGTTAAAAAAGAGTGTTTATAAGTCAAAATTAACCATCAACTAATAGTTGGATGGATGGAGATGGAATATTCAAAATATAAGGAATGTTTGTGTAATATATATTTTAAATTTAAGGAAGGTTTATATAAGTTTTTAAAATAGATGAGAGGTATATATAATTGAGATAAAACGTAGGGGTAGTCAAAGTATTTTATTTGAATTTTTAGTATCATTTTTAATTTCCCTTCATTAATTATTAATTAGTTTAATTATATTAATTATATAATTACTCTCCATTAAGAAGAGTGTTTCTGAAAAAATAAGTTGATGTTATGAAAATAAAAGAAACATGAGATAAAAGAATATAGAAAAGAGGAGATAAATTCAAGAGGAAAAGAGAGGAGCGATTCTCATCCAGTATTTTGTGTGGTCACAATCATTTATAGAGGGCCTTTATTTATATGCCTTAAGAGTCCATACCAAGAGTTATCATTAATTACGTATTTATGAATGCTGATTAGGATAGAGTCAATAATGCAGATTAGGATATGAGTCAATGACCATTTACATATAATTAATATTCAAAACAGTTGCACTTTTTTACATGTTTATTGTTTTAAATAATTTTTTATCTATATAATTCGATTATTTGCAATAAAAAGAACAAAAGGGAATACTATAATGGGTTACTCGTCTAAATTCAAAGCATGTTGTTGGAGAACAAATTTAATTGACTTCACTCTTTCGAAATTTCAAATTGCTTATATGCACCCGTTTTTTTGGCAAGGATTCATAAAAGGAGAGAAGTCAAATGACTCACAACCACCGTACTCTTAGCCAGCAAGATGGTGGCAAGTCAAAATTGTACACCCACCTATTAATGTCATCATTAAGGGAACTACCCCACCCTGATCCATAGATCCTAAGCGCCTAACCAGCTCCTAATTTAATTCAAGGATTGACTAGTTTAATTTCGTGATTTCCTACTTGAGTTCGATCGATAAATTCCAACTATGTTTTTCTTTATTTCAATATTCTATATTCCCCCCAGCTGGTTTAATATGGTATTTTGCATATTGAACACCCTGATTTATCTTTTAAAAATGTTCATAGTATTTTTATGGGATTTTTCCTTTTTATCAGCCATTGTTTTCTTGTAATATAATTTGTCCACTTCTAACGTTAGCTAGATTTTGGAGGCGAAACAATGTTTTTTAATCTTATTGTTAATGAGACATTTATTTCCACTACTACAAAAAACCAAATCTGTGACGCTTATAATTGCATTAGCTGTGGCGCTTGCGAAATGCCACCTATCTTAACGCTACTAAAAAAAGCTGTGGCGCTTGGAAGCGCCACAGATTTTTAATTTTTTTTTTTTTAAAAATAACTTCCTGTGGCGCCTGGCCGGCCAGGCGCCACAGCAGGCCTATACCTCCCAGCCAGGCGCAACAGTAGGTCTTTTTTTTTTTTTAAATTTTTCATTCTGGTTTATTTAGCATATTTTTTCCTCATATTTTTTTGGGTTTTTCGTATTGGTTTTTTTTTTAGCATATTTTTTCCTCATGCATATATAATTATAGTCTGCAAGATTTAATAAGAACAATAATAGATAACTTTAAAATGATACCAACAAATGATTGATTAGCAAAAGTATAGTAGTAATGAAAATTGTTAAATACAATATACTGTAAACCTAGCTGAATGAAATATAATACAACAAATTCAACTTGAACAAACATGCATGACACAACAATTATATTGGCAATTAGAAACAACACAAAAAAAACCAGCTAGTGAATTTAATAGTAAATATAGCTACCTAGGGATTTGCCTAAACACATATTCACACCATTCCTCGATCACTTCATTAACCTGATGGTCTGTCAAAGTGTCACAACGTTGATCTTCATAATACTATAGATATATACAATCAGACACAAGTTAGAACGAATTAAAATCAGTAAAACATAACTGTCAGGCACTAATTCAATTTCATTACAACACAATATGAAGTGCAACTAAATGACTTACTTTTTGAGGAATAAATGGTTGATCATGCATAATAACATCCTTCATAAATTTCATGATATAGTACCCACAATCATTGTCATTAGGTTGGAAAGGGCACTGCAATAATATAATGCAATATTTAACTCTGTTCATGAATAAAAAGTGTTTACTAACAAAGTCTAAGTAAATTAAAGTCAAATATCAATACCTGTATCTTCTTCCAAGGATAGCTAAGGCGGGGGTCAGTAGCTTTAGAATAGTTTAACCCGACAGACGACCGATACGCAGTCAATGCGCTAATAAAAGAAACAGAAAGTGATTACTTTTGGTTATTCAATCATGTTCGCAAATATTTATTTATAGGCACGTATACTTACCTACTGATCAATAGCAACATATCAAAACGGTCTTGTGGAAGACCATTTTTCAGAGGATCCACATAATAAATGCGAGGGCCTGAAGGTTCCGCTGGATTGATAACGATCAATATCCAATGGCGCCTAAAATATATTTTAAAAATATTTTTTGAACAATCATGTTATGATAGAAGTTAAACAATAAAAAGAAAAATTGTACCAATAATAACTTACCCCGCATTATACGGCACTAAAAATAATGTATTTGCTGTCGCTTTCTTGCTAAAGTAATCTTTCAGCTCATTAGACTGCGCAGTCACATCCATTTTACCCTCATGATGACCAACGAGAAAAGGGTTGACAAATGCGAATTGGACCCTGTGTGTATCCATTAAAACGTCCTGGTCTAAATGCCTGGTATAAAACATACAGTGTCATGAGAAACAAAAGAAATGGAACGAGATATATTAATAACAGTGATAAACGATGATAGTGAAGTACCTTATCCAGATGTTGATAGCCGAAGCACTAACCCAATCACGAGCACATATTTCTTGCACGACCTCGGCAGTAATATAATCAACTAGACCACCAACATTGTAGATATGTCTTGGAATACGTAATGACACTACTCCCTCACCGATCAATTGTGGTGCAATCAATATTAATTGATCGAGATATGAGGTATGTCTTCTTCTGCTCTGTTGGCTGGCTGATGCTTTTGACTTGGGTTGTGTTGTTGAAGACTTTGAAATCTTACCCTGCGCAAATCAGAAAATTAAATCACAATTCGAGATGAAAGTTTGAAGGAAAAGTGCAGGGAATTTTGAATGAACGACCTTTCCACATGGCTCGATAAGACCTATTGGCCAAGCAACATAGCCACCTACAACATCTGCCACCTTATTTTGCTCATCCTGAGACGGGATCGGTAAGAGGGTGTCTTCGTTCGTGCAGACGTCAACCCTAACCCGAAGTGTGTTATCGGGCAACGGTGAATTGTGCAGTATGTCCTCACCAGTGTTGTAGGCAACACCCATTGCAACCGCGTGCTTGGATGCTTGCTCGACATATAGCTTGCATTGAAATTCGCCCTACGGAAAATAGAGTTAATATGATAAATTCGCTTAATTATAATTTAACATAAAGTTAAGTAGAAAAGAAATTAATTACCGAAGGAAAAGGGACTTTAGGCATGGAATTGCAGCTATCTCTGAAACTTGGGCTATCACAGAACGGAACATTTGGTGTTGGCCTACCCTGGACCAACTGTTGTATTTGCGTTGTTAACAACGCATTCTGTTCTTGCAGCAAACGCATTTGTTCGGTGAATTGTTCTTCTCGTTGTTCCTTGTAGCGCATTTGTTGTTGAAGTTCTTGCATTTGATGCTTAAAGCTAGACATCTCGTCACGTAGGTGGGAAACATCACTTCTACTCGAGCGCTTCTGACATCCGAAGTATGCTGATGGGGTGACTGTAAAACCAGTACCCCGAACACGACCATCATACTCGGGTACTGGTAACGCTCTGCTCAATAAATCATCCCGACCAACATAGGTCGCCAACGCAGGATCCTCCTGTGTCATTTATCGCTTTCCCAAAAAGAATTACAATGAAAATTAGTTATTATAAATGGAGTTCATTTAAGTAAAGCCAATTATTTATTGAACGCATAATATAATTGAATACTTACACAATATTCGGCTACTCTTCTTGCTTCCTCACTACGAATTTCACCTTTCTTATTTGTGACACCCTGGACCCACAGCTCATGTCATGGAACCTGTGTAATATCTGAGCCTGATTCTTGTATCTACACATCGAAGTTAGTCGAAGTTAAATGATATTCATACAATTTTTATTATGAATGAAATAATCATCAGTTCGTACCATTTTTCTTTCTAAAATTGCATATGAAACAGGTCCTTGTGTGTATCGGTATGGCATGTTGGTCGCGTTAGCTCGATTCTTCTCGCTCAACTCCTAGTTAGATCAAAATGATTCATATAAATATATAAATGTTACTTACAAATACGTACATTACACGTAATAGGGAAAAATAAACAAATCCCCTTACCAGGAAATCAAGAGTTGTATGAGTTTTGATAAACTCATCCCACATTGCTTGAGTGATGATTCCTTCGTACAATGGATAAGGCGGTGTAGTAATGATATCATCATTATCATCCCTCAAGAAATATTTGACGAGATCAGAACGAAACTTTCGCATAATTTTTCCGGCTTTTCTCATTACGAAGTTCTTCCGATCATCATCAATAATAAAAATACTTTGTAAACAAGTCAAAAAACATATATCATATGTAAGATTGAAATGAAGTTAAACAAAGCAAACCGAATAAATATATAATTAAGGTGTTACCTGTATTTCAGCCCAGATCACATCCTCATAACTTTTCTTTACCATTTTCCAATTTTGAACTGTAATAGGGACTCTGTCTCGAACCGTAGTCCCGATGAAGTTATTTAACGAGGTATTGTTCTCCCCAAACGGGTTTCCATTTTCATTCCACTCTAGTTGTAACTTGATCCCGTTACTTCTCAGTCTGATCAACCTCGCCATAATTGTCCTGCCACGTCTGACGTTCGCCTCAAATCTCTGTCTACCAATGTGCCTGGGAACGTCATCAATGTCATCAGGTACGGGACTGGGAACGTCATCAATGTCATGATGTGGTGAGTCCATACTCCTGCAAGTGAAATAAACCAAATCAAAACATCAGTGCACAATGGTCTTGTATGTCAACGAAAGCAAATTATTTTGAAATTTATAAAAACATATGTACAAGTAAATGAGTCAAGGCAATCATTATCTTTTCCTTTTTCTTGTCTGATTTAAAATTTTATTCTTCAGAATTCGTGTTGGATTGAGAATTGTGTTCCTCTTGACCCAAGTTCCCTCTTTATGATCATGTCTCACGTATAGGGGTCCATCTCCATCTTCATCTTCATCTGCATCTCCATCTATATCAATCTCTGCTGACCACAAATTCTCAAATGAAGGATCATTATTATTGATGTTCAAATATTCATTACTTTCAAAATCAACTTCTGCTTGACGATTCTTGTTGGATGGAAGTACAATAGACCAATTCTTCTTAGCAGGATCAGGAATGTAAAATGCTTGTTCTGCCTATGCTGCTAAAATAAAAGGATCATCTTCATACCAAACCTTAGAAAGGTCCACTTGCACAAAGCCTAAGTCATCTATCCGCAATCCACTGTTGTTGTTAACCCACTGACATTTGAAGACAGGGACCCTGAACATAGAGTAATCTAACTCCCATATGCGTTCAATGACACCAAAGTATGACATTGATGCATAGATAGGGTGTGTATCTTTAGCACTAGATCTATGCCAAGAATTAGCAACAAGTGTTACCCCACTATTCTGCATCATGCTCTGTTTATCATGGTCTTGTGTATAAAATATGTAACCGTTGATTGCATAACCATTGTAAGATAATACATGTAAGCTCGGTCCCTTCGACAGGTGTAACCCCCTGCCTTAAATAGCGTAATTATAATTCGATATTACGTAATTAAATTGGTTTAGAGACCGTCGAATAGTTCAAAACTCATTTAGAACTCCCTGTGAAGTAGGGACTTTATAAAATTTTCAAGACTTCTTTCCTATTCCGGTCTCAAGTTCAATTATCGAATATAATCACCTGTGCAGTTAATTCACATTCATTCATATCAGAATATCTAATAGCAATCCCGGCAACCCCCGGGTTCCATTCATACACAAAAAGGGTTTACAGCCTCCATATAGGGGACTACACAACTACGTTCAACTATTCTTTACAACCAACATAATATACAGACACCCTGTCCAACAGGTTTAACCAACATAACCAAAATAAATGTCCCTACAGGATTCTAACCGCTCCGGGTCGTACGCTTCTCCTTAGAGCCACTCGCCCTATCTGAAAGGTTAGTTAAAGGAAAGAATGAGATTCAAGAGAATCCCAGTAGTAACAAAACATTTATACCACACATAAGCACACAGTATGTAAGCAAATCATCATACAGCAGCAGCACCACAAATCACACTCCACCCTCATCCCCTTTCTCCACCGGGAAGGCACACCGCCTAACCCGAACCGTTGTTAGCTACTCAGGGACTATTGGCGTGGCAGTGCATACATATAGCCTTATAGCCCATACAGCTATTCGGCTTTCACAAATGGCCCGTCGGCCTCCACAAATAGCCTTTTGGCTCACATAATCACATATATCACACCTCATCCTCATCCCCTTTCTCCACCGGGGAGGCACACCGCCCTAACCCGAACCGTTGTTAGCTACTCAGGGACTATTGGTATGACGGTGTTTACACATATTCACAATGTCGCAGCATACGAGTTTATCACAAATCAATGATAATACACACATACAATGCATCACATATGGTACGAAAGAAAAGTTACTACCTCGTTCCTTTCTGACGTTCGCTGGCGTAGTTGGCTCACGAGGGCGGCAAATATCAAAGCCTATAAACAAAATCAAGAATGGTGGATTAATTCCCTACCCCCAATTCCTACTTTCAAACACTTAGAATAGGTTCCATATGAGTCCCTTAAATGGTTATAACAAACTCAAAGAGAACCTAAAAGGATTGGAGAATTCTAGGTTGGAAATTGCTTTGCAAACTCACAAAGTGCTGAAAATTGGGTTCTGGCTGCAGCCAAGAATTCTCTGGCTGCAGCCAAAAATGGCTAAAAACGTCACAGAAACATTTTGGCTGCAGCCAAGAATTTCTGGCTGCGGCCAGGACACACACAGAAAGTTTTGTGCTGCAGTCAAGATTTTCTGCTGCAGCCAAGGAAACTTTGAAAAATCATAACTAATTCTAGAAAATTCAAAATGAGGTGATCCTAGAGCCAAATGAAAGCTATTTAAGTCCTCTTTCAAGGAAAAATATTGGCCATTACTGGAAATCACCACAAAAATCCAGATTTACCAAAAACCTAACGTTGTGCCAAAACTGGGTCCAGTTTTGATGCCGAACTTTGGACAGTTCAAACTCCCAGCTCAAAAAGCGAAATGACACAAAGTTTATGTCCATTTTGAAGCTTGAGATGTGAACTTTAAGACTGAAAAGTTTCATAATTTTTCAACATCATTTGCCCAGTCAAAACGTCCACACCATCTGACTGTCCAGAACAGACTTACATTAACCAGATTTTCCAAATTTTGCCAATTGGCTTCCAATGGTCCCTAATTTCAAATCACATACTATCCTTACACAATTTGGCTCAAGGAACACATTGGAGCCATCAAAATGACCATATTCATTATCCACATAGACATGTTCCACAAAAACTTAACATGTCAACACAATATACACCATCCACCACAATGCAATTCCTTCCATTCCAAAAATTCCAAACCAACTCCCATGGCTCAAAGACACAATTTAACACCACATTCTCTACCACACACTAACCAATTCAAGCATTCAAATTAGACCAAAAATCAGGGCAAAAATTCAAAATTCCCAAAACCAAACCAATGACCACAACAATTATACCAAAAGGTATCACATACTCATTACAACTTCTTTCCAAGGCTATTTCTTTGATTCACCAACTTTCAAATCCCCACAAGTTCTCAAACTCCACTAATCAAAAATATGAAACCATAGGAATAAAGCTCTCAACCCCTTGAACAATATTAATAAAGGTGAGTTGAGCATTTAGGGACAAGACCTTACCTAAAACTCAAGCTCCTTCTTTCCCTTTCTTGCTTGTTCTTGGCGAAAATGGAGGAGAGATGAGAAGTGAGAAGATGATGATGGAATCAGAATTTTTTTGGTGCACTTAGGCCCTTGGCCGACTTAAAATGGAGGAGGAAAAGGAGTTGCAATTGTTGACTCTTTGACCTCAATCCATGGTTCTTGTGTTGACATGTGTCAACATCTTGTGCCCCCTTCTAAACCCTCATATGAGCACATGCACACACAATCCCACTCCTTTGCTTATTCAATCTTAGCCATTGATATCAATTACCAATGAGTTTCCTCTTCGGTAACTGTCCAATCGGTCAGTAAATTTACCGTTTTGCCCCTGATTGTCACAATGCTTAATAAACCATCATCAAACACATTTGCATCATAATTCACATTATTTACTTCAAGAGTGTTTAATTAGCATTAATTACATCACTTTGAAGTTATTAGCCCTTAATTGCAATTTGGGATATTACAACAGGCACTTCAATTTTTCGGAAACTGAATCAGGATTCCTCTCCATCTCATCGTTAATATGATTTTTCAACCAGCCTGCAAATTGTTTATTGTGTTCTGTTGTTAATAAATTTTCATTCCCATCACCATGTACCAATCGGAGAGCATCCTTGTGTTCTTCTACATAGGTTCGACCTCATCAGTGTTATGTAGGACATACAAGTGGGCTTGATCCCGTTCAGTCACTGATATCGTTATTACATCACTCCCCGTTGTTCCTTTCCCTGATCTTCGGCCATCATGACGGGACTTGGGGATCCCTACAGGGTCAACATTTGATAGAAAATCAGCACAGAAGTCACTTGCTTCTTCAACCATGTAACTTTCAGCGATACAACCCTCTGGACGGTATCTATTTTTCACATACCCCTTTAATATTTTCATGAATCGTTCATTTGGGTACATCCATCTCAAGTACACTGGACCGCACAATTGAGTTTCTTTGACCAAGTGTACAGTTAGATGTACCATAATGTCAAAAAAAGAAGGCGGAAAATACATTTCAAGTTCACACAGAGTACACACAATCAGCCTTTACAAATCTTGTAACCTGGTTGAATCAACCACTTTACTGCAGATCAACTTGAAAAACACGCAAAGTTTCGTGATAGTGTTCCTTAATTTTTTGGGTAAAATGGATCGTATACCAACCGGTAGGAAATTTTGCATTAGCATATGACAATCATGAGATTTAAGGTTCTTTAACTTCAACTCTTTTACCGATACAAGGTTCTTTATATTTGAAGAGTAGCCCTTGGGAACTTTAATTCCTTCCAGAAACTCACAAAACAATTTCTTCTCTTTCCTCGACAGAGTGTATGCCGCTGGCGGTAGATAGGTACGAGACCCTTGCTCAATCGGTGCCAACTCTTCTCTAATTCCCAAGTTCACTAAATCCAACCTCGAATTGACATTGTCCTTGCTTTTTCCTTCGATATTAAGCAACGTGCCAATTAGACTATCACAGATATTTTTTTCTATGTGCATCACATCAAGAAAATGCCTCACATATAAAGACTTCCAATATGGAAGTTCAAAGAAAATAGACTTTTTCTTCCAACCGCTTGTCTCGATTTGTTTTGCAAAAGGTTTGCCAAAATTGTTCTCCAAGTCTTTTACCTTGGAATACACCTGGGAACCGGTCAACATCTTCGGCGGGCTACCTTCTTCTGCATCACCATTGAAAGGCTTTTTCCACTTCCTCCAACGATGTTGTGATGGTAAGAATCTTCTATGCCCCATGTAAACATTTTTCTTACAATGATGAAGTCGCATTGAATGAGTGTCATCTTCACATATAGGGCATGCACCATATCCTTTGACGTTGTATCCTGACAAATTTCCATAAGCAGGGAAATCATTAATTGTGCCAAACAACATGGCTTTCAAAGTGAAACTTTCTTCCATATACCCGTCATACACACTAACGCCTTCATCCCAAAGCAGCTTCAAGTCATCAATTAAAGGAGCCAAGTATACATCTATATCATTCCCAGGTTGCCTTGGCCCAGAAATTAACATGGACAACATCATAAACTTGCGTTTCATGATTAAGTGTGGAGGAAGGTTATAAATCATCAATATCACCGGCCACGTGCTATGTGTGCTACTCTGAACACCGTGCGGATTAATTCCATCAGTTGACAGTGCAAGGCGAAGGTTCCTGACTTCATCAGCAAAGTCAGGGTACTCATGATCAATTTTTTTCCATTGAGGAGCGTCTGCAGGGTGCCTAAGCTTCGTGTCTTTAATCCTTTCATCTGCATGCCATGTCAACTGCTTAGCAATCTCTGCATTACTATACAGTCCCCTGAATCTCGGAACAATGGGAAAATACCATAGCACCTTCAAAGGACTTTTTCCTTTCTTCTTCCTATATCGAGATGCGTTGCATTTAGGGCACTTCTCCAACGTTGCATACTGATTTCGAAATAATACGCAATCGTTAGGACATGCATGTATCTTCTCATATCCCATACCGGTTGTAGAGCAAAGAATTCGCTTTGCCTCGTATGTCTTGGTAGGAAGTACATTTTCTTCTGGAAGCATATCTTGCAACAGTTCAAGCAATGCGGTAAAACCCGAATCACTCAATCCGTAGCGAGCTTTAAAGTTGTACAACTTCAACACTGCTAGCAATCTTGTGTATTTAGTACTTCCGACATATAATGGTTTCTCTGCATCACCTTTCAACTTCTCATATTCGTTAGGGCAGTTATGAAGTACCCCTTCAACCCTATTTACCATTTCTTCAAGACCATCATCTTCATCAAACATGCTTTGATCAAATTCATCCGAGGCACCACCCGTGGTATGCACCCGATCACTATATGAATCGTTGGTCTCACCATGCCTTGTTCATCGTATATATGTTTGATCAATACCATAACACACTAGATGATCTAGCAAATCAAGTTGACTAATCCGCTTTCCAAAACAACAGGATAAGCAAGGACATAAGATTTTGCCAGGATCTTTTGTGTGCTCAGTTGCAAATGTAATAAAATCCTTCACCCCATCTATATATTCCCTTGAACATCGATCAGATGACATCCATTTACGATCCATCTATGGGCTTCAATCTATTTTTTTTAAAAAATTACGTGGTTAGTTGTATAACTATTGCATTTACTAATTACTTTTATATTCTCTTACCAATTTTAATTTAAAATAACATACACCACATGAATCTTCATAATTGAAGCTTTCTAAGTCTTAAACTGAATATTTAAATTGCCAAATAATTCATTAATTATTCCCAGGCATTATAATAAAATTTTACAACTCATAACAAAAGAAACCATATTTGCCACAATAATATATCATAGTTAAATTAGAAAACATTACAAGTCAATAATTAAATAAAATACAAGTGTTAAGAATATATAAATAATTATTTTGCTTATGCAATTAATCAATAACAATCATTAGAACACCTACAAATTATAACTATTAAATTTAACTAAAATCACATTTGTGAGCTTAAAATTTAAAAAACATACCGTAAATAGAAGCTTCAATAGACTGATGAACTGAAACTACAAACACAAATTAAACATAAACAAATCAATAAAATATTTGAGGTTCTAAGTTATTTTTTTAAATAATAATATGTGTAATAAACATCAAAATATAATAAAATCAAATATGATTAGCTTAAATCAAAAAATATGATTCAGAAAAAAAAAATAAAGAAAATAAAATAAAATAAAATGAAAAAGAAAGCATAATCCCAACATTAATTATCTCCTTATTATATGTTTTTCCCCTTACGATTTTAGTTAATATATTTAAAGTTAAACAATATAGACAAATTATATTTTATTTTATTAAATATTAACATTGATATATTAAAGTCATTTTATTCATATTTTAAAATCTTTAAATAAGTTAATGACTCAATTAACGAATTATTCAATTTATTATGTTGATTTCAATTTTTCCTATTTTCATTGGGTTTATATAGGATTTTCTCTATTATAGTTTAATAAGATAATACAAAAAATTATTTTCTTACCTCTACAAAATAGCACTAACACAAATATATATTAAATACGTGAAATAATATTAAATAAATGATTTTGATTTTTGGAAAACAAATAATTTGAAGAAGTTTTAAAAGAAATAGCAGTATTATTAAAAGTTAATTTGATTATCTAATTTCAAGTCACTTGTATATTAATTACTGTTGTTCAAATTTATGGTTATATATAACATATAAATTCAATTCTTTCATTGTTCTTGTAATTTGTTGCATTAATTTCTTAGAACTAGTGAGAGCTAAAACACAGTACACACGCCTACAATGGGGATCGATCGGATAAGTCTCTAGTAATGGGAATATATATGTACACATGCCTAGCTACAATACACACACGCCTACAAACAACAAACACATTTGTATATTATATATATATATATAGAGGTGTTGTACATGTAAAGAGCAAAGAAACAAAACTAGAGATGGTCCCACAGCAAAACAAATCTGCCGACAGAGAGAGAGAGAGAGCGCATGGCCATTTTTGTCTTCTCATCAATAATTTTAGTTACATTCTATATTTTTTTCCTGTGTTGATCGGATGAAATTACATACTATATATGTACATGTCTATTTCTAAATTGGTTTATGTACTAGTATAATAACACCATCCATGAAGAAGATGACTATATATGATATATAAATATACAAACATGCGTGTCATAACAGGAAAAAAAACCATAGCAAGCATGACATAAAAAAAACAGCAAAACAACTTGAAAAAAAAATTAATAAAAACAAAACGCAACTTTAACTTACAGGTTGATCAATGCAGTGGAGTGGGGGACCACGTAATTGCCGTTGGTGACGCAATCTTCAGTGAGGAAAGGAAGAAATTTGAGCTACCAAATGGAGTGGGGACCAAAAACTTGTAGACAATACAAAGAAAAGGGAATAATAGGGACAGAAGTGGGGTTGGCAGTTGGGATAAAACAAAGACGTGTGCTCGTGTGAGTGTCGTTTTAAGAAGTGAAGATAAGAAAATGGAAGGAGGGGGAGATCGAGCACGCACAGATACTGAGATGAAAATGAGAGAGGGAATGATTAATGATAGTGAAAAAGGTAAAGAAAGAGAAGGGGGAGTGGCACGCGGGAAATGAAAGAGATTGGGGGGAGGGAGGCGGGAAACAATATAGGATAAGGGGGTGGGGCGGGGTGGGTTCTGATTGGTGGGGAAGGGATAGAAAATCAGGATTTTTTTTTTAAAAAAAGGGTCAGGGGTGGCGCCTGACCAGGCAGGCGCCACCCCTGACCAAAAATTTTTTTTTTTTAAAAAAAGGGTCAGGGGTGGCGCCTGACCAGGCAGGCGCCACCCCTGAGTAAAAAATTTTTTTTTTTTTAAAAAAAGGATCAGGGGTGGCGCCTGACCACGCAGGCGCCACCCCTGACTAAAAAATTTTTTTTTTTAAAAGGGTTAGGGGTGGCGCCTGACCAGGCAGGCGCCACCCTTAACCAATTTTTTTTTTAAAAAAAAAGGGTCAGGGGTGGCGCCTGCCTGGTCAGGGGTGGCGCCTGCCTGGTCAGGCGCCACACCTGACCCAGAAGCTAGTGTGGCGCCTGGCGTGTCAGGCGCCACAGCTGGTACTAGCAAGTTAAGTGTGGCGCCTGCCTGGTCAGGCGCCACACTTAACCATACCAGCTGTGGCGCCTACCCTTTCAGGCGCCACAGCTGGTAAAAAAAAACAAAAAATAAATAAATGAGCAGCTGTGGCGCTTCATTAAGGAAGGGCCACAATATGTGCGCCACCTTTCAACCTTTTTGTAGTAGTGTTCATTATTTATTATTTTTTATTGGAAAATTTATTTATGTTGTATATTTTTTAGTAAGATAATTTCATTTTGATTTTTTTTTATTGTAAATTTGTGGTGCCTTTAACAACACATGCCTAGATCACCTTTTCATGCTCGATGTCTTAGGGAAGCATTACATGGGTTCACAACTCGGCTTTGTATGGACATCAGGATCAACGGAGCGAGGCTGGTCATCACATGTGTCAACAAAGCCTTTTTAATGATCCCCAAGACATGCACTGAGATTAACAACATTATATGGCAGAAAGCCCTAGCTTTACTCAAGGAATTCAATTTGCAAGCATTAAATGTTCTTCCTTCTTCTGTTTATTATCACTATTTTCATAATTTAGTTTGTAATATTTGCTTTGGTACTTTGTAGTGTTATTTTATTTTTAATGAATATCATTTTGTTCTTTCGCCAAAAAATGAAAAAGGGAGAATCACTTCTAGGTCCCAAGCAAAGGACATATTATCATAAAGGTCCATATTTACAGCTTTTTTGCGTGTATGAATAACCTGTTGAGTGTGTTTTATAACCTCGAGAGACCTTTCTGATAATATGTCCCTTGCTTGGGACCTAGCAGTGATTCTTCCACACAAAAAAAGTTCATAGTTGTTGTTTATTACATATATCTCTTCTTTATTTATATTAAAACATACTTATGGCCTTATGGTTTATTTTTTTTCTAAAATTTTGAATTGAAAATAAAATAAAGTATCATTAGAACAACAATATTTTCTTGAATAAATTTTTGGGTTAAGGTAAAAAAAACCATGAACTTATACCAAATATGAAAAAATTGTAAATTTGAGGTTCCTTTAAGTTCATAGTTGTTGTTTATTACGTTGATATCTGCTTCTTTATTTATATTAAAACATAGTTATGGCCTTATGGTTTATTTTTTTTCTAAAATTTTGAGTTGAAAATAAAATAAAGTATCATTAGAACAACAATATTTTCTTGAATAAATTTTTGGGTTAAGGTAAAAAAAATCATGAACTTATACCAAATATGCAAAAATTGTAAATTTGAGGTTCCTTTAAGTTCATAGTTGTTGTTTATTACGTTGATCTCTGCTTCTTTATTTATATTAAAACATAGTTATGGCCTTATGGTTTATTTTTTTTCTAAAATTTTGAATTGAAAATAAAATAAAGTATCATTAGAACAACAATATTTTCTTGAATAAATTTTTGGGTTAAGGTAAAAAAAAACCATGAACTTATACCAAATATGCAAAAATTGTAAATTTGAGGTTCCTTTAAGTTCATAGTTGTTGTTTATTACGTTGATCTCTACTTCTTTATTTATATCTGTAAAAGAAAAATATAACTAAAAGGAGAACTGGCATACCTGGGCGAATCCATGTTCGGATCCGGGTCAAGGCTCCAATACTCCATACTTGTGCCCACACAATTATTAGACTACTAGAGCCTAATTGTGATTTGCACAGCAGATCACCAGAACCAAAAAGATGATAGGAGAGAAGAGAATTGCCAGCAAACTCAATGGCGGGGTGAATTACAATTGAGGAGGCACACCCTATTTATAGTGGTTTATGGATGCCACTAATTAGGAAACGTGTGCACTCCTTCTTGCCCTCCAAGACAGCAATTAATTGTCTCTCAATTAATTCCCTAATTATGGTATTTGTTCCTCTTTTAACAAATCCATAATTATTGCTGAATTATTCCCCAATATGCAATTAATGCTGATTTTATTCTTATTTGATTTGGTTACTTATTTCCTAATCAAATAGTCCAGCCCATCAAGGGCGGACTTGGACCCAAAGTCCAACATCTCCCACTCCCACTTGATGGGCCTCCCATCGTGCATGCGTTACTCTTTCTTGTTTTATACTTGGCGTCTGCCGTAACTGCGTGGACAAAAACGTCTTTAAGATTTGGTGCTTGTGATACTAGAAATCCCTCATATTGGATCAGCATCCAAGGACACCCTTTATATATAACCGTAAGCTATATGTTCATTGCCTTATATGCCCCAGATTCTCCCATACATATTACTCATGGCATATCTAATCCCTCTCGAGTTAATATGTTGATTAACTCAGATTGCCTTCCACACACATAGTATCCACACTTACTAGCTACACATAGAGCTAGTAAAGGGTCGACCATAGATACTAGCAAATCTTATGTATCTACGAGTAAATCTTCCTTTTTTACTAATCATCAGTCCATCTTGACTTGGTCACTTTCCTAGTTTTCACTCGTCTGACCTAATCGAGTGTGATCATAGAGCTTCAGCTAAAGTAGTTGTCACCAAACCAAGCTTTCATGATGTCGCCTAAGTCTTAAGGGCATCGTGGAAGGATTCTTCCTTCTTGGGACTCATACTGTGGTGAACTAGGGATCTTTCACCCACATCCCGTGTTGCAGTTTAACTCTTAAGCACATGCAGTATGAATTGCATGCTATGGTGAATGGTTTGAGGTGTACGTCGATTTCTTTATCTTTCACCGTACAGACATTATTTCCAAAATGTACTCAACATTCGAACTAGAACTTTCTTTTTCACAATATCTCTTTTACAATCTCATTTTGTGAAAAGAGTTCTTGGCTTGGCTATAGGTCTATATTCATGCTTTGATCCATTTTATGTGTATATGCACATATGTAGATCTCATCTCAGTCTAACCGAGGCGACTCAAATGCAAAGATTCTTCTTAACCATCTTATGGTGATCATTTGCTTGTCTTACCCTTACATGCCCCCGCAAAACATAGGAAGATGGTTGTTCGTGTGAGTGAACCAACCTTTTCTGACCTGTACAACATACAAACTTGTATACCTTATATGTATTTACTCATAACATACATACTATTTCTTTTATCTTCAAATAAAAGAAGTTCACAACCTTACATTTTATTTGCGTCCCAAGATTTTCACTAACTCAATGAAAATCAAGCTATGGGCTTATTAAGGGGATCTACCAACATTCTGTTAGTAGAAGGTCATTAAACTGTCGCTTTCCCTCTTTTAAAGCATATCTCTTATAGAGATATATCAAAAAATATGTTTTGCCTTACTGTGATACTTAGGATCCTCATCATAAGAAGTTATCGCTTGGATCCTTCTATCCACCATTCATTCCCAATCTCTCATAAGAATTACTTTAGCCATATGGCACTTTGAATGATGGCAGAACACACCCTGCGTTCTATTTCCATGGATAACAGGAAAAAATACTTTGTATGTTTCCTTATTCCATCACCATTTGCCCAAGTCTTGTATTGGAGTATCCTTTCAAAGGAAAGTTGTTGTCTTGACAACTTAATCCATGGTTATTCTCATAACCCATTTCACAGCAGGACCAAAAATAACTTCCAAGTCTGACCAGAAAACATTTGGTCTTATGTACACCAATGTGTACATTCATATTACCAACTATAGTCTCACATGGGACTCTATCCACCTTTCTTATGTTGGATTCCTCATAGGACATGTAACCTCTTTAGGTTTATACCCTTGACTTCAGGGTTGTCCATGGGTTTGCACTTTGACATCCTAAGATGTCTAAGGATTACACTTATAAACGTCTTAGGTGGAAAAGACTGTATCTTTCTTGTGCAATCTCTGTTTATCTTGTCATTCAAGATATTTGTTCAACCCATGACTTTCTCAACTTAGAATTTAAGGATTCTCTGATTCTTTATTCCTTTGACTCCTTGACACTTGTTTCATATGTCATTTGATAAAGGATGACTTCACAAAGAATCATCACTAGACCCTTTGAGACTTATATAGTGTTCTTCGATTATTTTGAAGTTGGTGAGGCTTTCACCTTGTGAAAAACCTCATATACTACTATTTAGGTGATTGTTTCTATGAAGCCCTTAAGCTGCTTCATGTAGAGTTCATCATCCAATTTCCAAAATTCCAAATTGGAAGGTGGTCTTTACATCATCTTGATGCAATTTTCAAGACTAAGCTTGTTGTCATAGCCAAAGTTCAGAGTTAAAACGCACAATAGACAACCTTCCATTGTATTACCCCTTAGCCACTAAGTGTTCACTACTACAAAAAGGGGCTTTAGTGGCGTAGCTCCTGTGGCATTTCTTTAAAGAAGTGCCAAAAATAGTTATTTATTTATTTAAAATCAAAATTATTTGAAAGCTTTGGCGCTTACAATTATAAACGTCATAATTGACATTAACCTTGCATGATGTTTCTCTGAACAAGCGCCAAACAAGGCCTTCAGTTTTTTTTTAAAAAAAAACAATAGGAAGCTTTGGCGTTTTATGTGGAAGCGCCAAAGCTTCCTATATTTTGTTTTTTAAGAAAAAGAAAATATAATAGGAAGCTTTGGCATTTTATAATTAAACGCCAAAGCTTCCACATATATATTTAATAAAATGAAGGATATGAATCATATGATCATTGCAGATTTTTTTTTGGATCAAGATGGGAAGCTTTGGCATTTTATAATGAAACGCCAAAGCTTCCACAATTACAAAAAAATAAACAAAGGATCATTGATTACACTGCAGTTGATTTTTTAGGGGAAGCTTTGGCGTTTTGGAATAAAACGCCAAAGCTTCTACAATTACAAAAAAAAAAACGCAAGGAGAGACACTGCATTATTGATAAGGCACTGCATTATTGATTGTGGAGGGGAAGCTTTGGCTTTTTGTTCCAAAACGCCAAAGCTTCCACAATTATTAAAAAAAACGCAAGGAGAGTCACTGCATTATTGATAAGGCACTACATTATTGATTGTGGAGGGGAAGCTTTGGCATTTTGTTCCAAAACGCCAAAACTTCCACAATTATTTAAAAAAAACAAAGGGATCATCTTTACCGAAGGGAGAAGAATCACGTGAAAGCTTTGGCATTCATTGAAAAGTCAAGTCAAAAAAGAATGGAGAAGAATCACGTGAAAGCTTCCACCTGCATATTTGTTTTTTTCATTGACAAGGCAAGTCATATTTATTTTTTTCTTTGGCCATCCGACAGCTCCTTGAAGAGGTTGGACATAAATCACTTTTTGAGCACACATAGCATATTTGCATCTGCGCATTGAAGAAGAACCTGCAGACTTGTAAGAGCAATCCTGTTTGGTGTACAAGCTTTGGAGTTCAATGCTTATGGAAGGCACGAAACCAGAAGGTGTTTTGCAACGAAGAAACCAACGCCACAAGACTAGTCAATGAGGTTCTGTCTTTCTCTGAACATGTTACTCATGCTCTTCCTTGCCCTCACGCTCTTCGTCAGCTCCCTCGACCGTTGAAAGCCATCGTCAGAGCTCGCTGTTGGGAAAGAATCACAGGTTGGCCATTTACTTGATGAGAATCATGACTTCTTTTACAATATGCCTTTATACTTGGTGGATCACGCAATGGTTTTTTTTTTAATTACAACTATATTATGATGGTTGGCAATTGGCATTTCTGAAGTACATATTCAAAGCTGCTTGCTCTGATTCCCTGTACACAGCCCCATCATTAATTAGTTCCCTCTGATTCCCACTTTAATCCATGTTAGTGATATGAACTATATTCGTATTAATTGAAGTGACCAACAGGAAGCCATATGCGGTAGCAGGGCTCCTTATAAATGCACATGTACAACGCCTAGGACATGTTGTTAAAAAAATTATAATAAAAAAAAAAATTCAATCAGCTTTAATTTATTTTTTTTAAATATTTTTTAAAGGAATCTTTGGCGCTTTCTAAGCAAGCACCAAAGGTTTCAGATTTGTTTTATAACATTAATGACGCTTATATAAGAAGTGACATAAATACTCACACCTTTTAGGGAACTTTTTATATAAGCGCCATAAAAGGTAATATAAATGTTAAAAATTTTTAACACCTGCCATTGTTGCGTCCCGCCACTATCGCTTTCCTTTCCTACTTTTCTTTTCTATTTGTCCCCACCCCCTTTCCTCTATTTGACCGGCGACAAGTAGAAGCTTCTTTGGTCCCCCACTTGCTATTTTTTTTGTCTCCTCCTTGTGCAAATATTTGTAAACATTTGTTTGCCACTTTCATTACAGCATAGAACTTCGTTGCGGTACAAAGCTTCCTCCCACACGTGTTCTTTTTCTTTTTGGCTGGTTGCAGTACAAAGCTTCCTCCCTCGTGTTCTTTTTCTTTTTGGCTGGTTGTAGTACAAAGCTTCCTACAGAAGCTCCTGTAAGTGTTGTTTGTTTTTTAACATTTTATTCACATTTTTTTAATTAAAATATGTATGACTATTATATATTTGCTTATACTTTTCTATAGAAGTACATGTTGTCAATAGTGAAAGAGTTGGGAATGGCACCGTTGAAATGGTCAAATTGGGTAGAAATGTTATAAATGCCACTGGTAGTTTAATCAATGATTATTTTGGAACCAATTAATTTAATAAACGCAGGGTTGTATTTTTGTTGGCTTGTTATGGACCCAATTATTTTAATTACGACATGTAGTAGTGTTGGCCAATATGATTTATTTGGTGGTGAGTTGTGAACATTATTTAGATGTTGTGGGATTAATTGGTTGATTATTTGTGATTTAAGAAGAGTGTTTAATATTTTGTAAAACTTTAAATTTTGGAATGTTATGCTGCTGAATTTACTTGTTTAAAAAAATAAATAACAAATAAAGAGAACTTTAAGAGGCAAGGAATTGACCACTTATAAAAATATATATGTTTAAGGTATAGATGGATCGAAAATGGATGTCATCTAATCGGTGCTCAAGAGAATATATTGATGGGGTTAAAGAGTTTATTAGATTTGCAAGCGAGCATGCAAATGATCCTAACAAAATCCTATGTCCTTGCTTATCTTGTTGTTATGGAAAGCGGATTAGTCCACTTGATTTGCTAGATCATTTAGTGTGTCATGGAATTGATCAATCATATACACGATGGACAAGGCACAGTGAGACGGATGATGCAGATCGTGGTCAAATACATACCATGGTTGGTGCTTCAAATGAGTTTGACTCAAGCATGTGTGATGAAGATGATGGTCTTCAAGAAATGCTAAACACAGTTAAAGGGGTGCTTCATAACCGTCCACAAGAATATGAGAAGTTGAAAGGTGATGCAGAGAAGCCATTATATGCTGGTAGTACTAAATACATAAGATTGCTAGTAGTGTTGAAATTGTACAACTTTAAACCACGCTATGGATTGAGTGATTCTGGTTTCACCGCACTACTTGACCTTGTGCAAGATATGCTCCCAGAAGAAATGTACTTCCTACCAAGACATATGAGGCAAAGCGAATACTTTGCTCTACAACTGGCATGGGTTATGAGAAGATTCATGCATGCCCTAACGATTGCATATTATTTCGAAATCAATATGCAACGTTAGAGAAGTGCCCTAAATGTAATGCATCTCGATATGGGAAAAAGAAAGGAAAGAGTCCCTCGAAGGTCGTATGGTATTTTCCAATTATTCCAAGATTCAAGCGATTATACAGTAATGAGGAGATTACTAAGTTGTTGACGTGGCATGCAGATGAAAGGATTGAAGACACAAACCTTAGGCACCCTGTGGATGCCCCGCAATGGAAAAAAATTGATCATGACCATCCTGACTTCGCGAATGAAGAAAGGAACCTACGCCTTGCACTTTCAACTGATCATTTACTAAAAACGCCAAAGGAGGGGTACCTCTCCTTTGGCACTTTCCTCCCAAAACGCTACATATGATTAATATATTTATTTAATTTAATAAAGTAACGTATGACATTTCTGTAAATTGAAAAGCACCACAGGAATTTTTAATGGCGTCAAAAGCTTTGGCATTTCTTAAACGCCAAAGTATTTTATAAAATAATCGCCATTACACTACTTTTTTGTAGTAGTGGTTTTAGGTTCTACATGCCCCCAACAGATTTGAGAATCTACTTGTTCTCAATTGCCTCTTGGCTATGTGACAAATTACCCAAACACGTATTTGGTTTAAAAAGAATCCAAATCCTCCTGATAACACTTTGCAAGTCATCTTAACAGGTCCTTCTAGTGTCTTTCAGACACTTATAGGTAGTTATCATCACCTTCTAAATGATGAAGAGAGCATTCAATCCAGTAAGCAATCTATCCCTTATAGTCATTCGGTAGATGACAATTTGCTCCGAGGTGGATTTCATAGGATTCTTTTCCTATGTATGAGTGAGGTAATTCTCTCTTACCTCTTACCTTTTTCATTGTGAAAATGGTCTCAATCCTCCCACTCGGATCAGTGAACTTAGGAACACTTGGTTATTCCTTGTCACTTGTGAACCTCTTAAAGAGATTTATTGTGATTAATACTCATTTCCTGCTAAGAAATCTGGGTTTTGTGAATGTTGTGTCCCACGGTTTTCTCTCAGTCACTGAACCGCCATCATTTTCACTAATAAAGATGTGTCATGTCAAATTCTCATGTGATCTCACAAAGAGATACCTTATATACCTTGGCCCTAATCTTCCTTACTCATAGGAAGAATTATGAATATAACGTTGATGACCCTTATGGTCTTAATGAGCTTGGCCCTGGTCTAAGGCCCATCCATGATTCATAGGGTAAAGTCATGACTGACATAGAGGGCATTTGGTTAAGTGTGAATATAATAGCTGAGTCTACCTACCAACATATGGCTGATAGCCTCATTGATGCCATTTTATTTACAACCAAATCAAAGGAGAGGTCTATCTCTCCATTTCAATAACTCTATTATGTTGAAGGGTTCTAGGTATTGATAGTTGCCTAACAATGCTTTTCTTGTACACAAAGCAGCTTGAACTAATCACATGGGTGTCTCTAACCTTTGTTAGTTCAAAAAACGTCTTTTCCTTTTAGTTAACTGATTCCTGACTAGTTCAGCCATTATCTAACAGTTTCACACTTGCCAAAAATCAAGTAAACATTACTGTATTTCGAGTAAACATCCATAACGTTAACGAAACACCAAGCTCTTTGTGTTTTGCCCACACGTTCACTGGTTCACTAACGTCATATTTTGCCAATTGTAGTGGATTTTCTCAAAAATGTTTCTTTATCTTTCTTGCCAGGTAGAATAAGTTTTCAAATTATTCATAAGGGTATTAACCCTTTAGCACACGTTGTTTAGCAAATACTCTTTTGCTAGTTTGATCAAGGTGTATATGTGGCAAGAAATGGAATCTTTTATCACTAGAAAGAAACATCAAAATCCAATAAAGGATTTGAGAATCATAGTCCCATCAATCCTTAACTAAAGAGATAGCAAAGATGTGATTTTGTCAGTTGTAATTGCATGGAGTGAATCAGGGTGGTTTATCTATGCAGAGTTAATGTGCGAGTTCCAATCCCTTGATTCTATCTCTTTGTTGCTTTGCATTTGACATGAAGCCATATGCTTCTCTGAAATATCCACAACTCATGTAGATCGCTACTTTTATAACCCTTAAGGACTATGAATGTAGCTTTTCATCTTTGTAGAAACCATTTGACCTCCTCCAGATCAAGTTTACCTCATAGGTTTCTTGCCCTCAGGCTTAGAGGATGAATCCTCCCACTCTTTAGCTAAGTTCGTCTGACTGATGGATCTTGAATCCTTCAGTCTTTCACACTCAAGTTCAATATGGCGAATCACATTGCTGAAGGTTACAATATGTATATCAGAGGCAATCTTTACTTTTATATACGCCCACTCACTGGAAGACGTTGCTCACTCCCACTCACTGGGAGACATAGCTTCCTCCAACTCACTGGGAGATGTCTTATCACAACATACACTTGTTTGTTAGAAAGAACTTGGCATTTAGTTTGTCTCAACTTCTTAGTTTGACATATGCCTCAAGTGTTGCCTAAACAACATGTTAGGACTTAGTACACTATGTTAAAACTTAACTTAGTTTTAACTTTATGGAAGAAGATCACCTATTTCATTATCTTCCAATACTATCCACACGGCTTGGATAAGGTTACATTGCTCTTACCAACATAAGTTTAAGCAATGTTGTTCTTTCTATACTTGATAGCATAAATCTTTTGTATCCTTCGGTTGCTTCAACCTTTAAATGCTGAAGACTAGTTGGTAGGATGTCCCTGACATCTCATTCTTCTTGAATGAAAGAGATTTGAGAGTTTTTAACTCCACAGATATCTCTATTGAGTTTGTCTTTAAAAGCTCAGTCAAATAGACTTGATCATAATTGGTCACTCAGACGATTATGGTATACAAATCTTATTTGTTCAAATAAGACAAAGGATAATTAGATAATAAGTTCACTAGTTTCATGTTCAGGAGACAACTATGTTGACTCCCATCCCAATCATACTAGTTAGCTCATCACCCTTTTAACTATAGTCTTCATTTGAATACTTTCCCCTTTGGATTTCTAGATGAATTCCAGAAAAAAAAACTCCCACTCAATCAAAGAGCAGTTATATTAACAAGATAATAACAAAATATCATCTAACTAGCATGAATGTTCAAGAAAACAAGAAGAGAATATACTAAATTCAATTTTAAAAACAAATAGAGAATTTAATCTTAAATTCAATGGAAAAAAGAAGAACATTAAAAAATTTAAGCCTCATATTGTTGTCTCTTAACAATTCTCCCTCTCATAGGTCCTTCTGACCATATGAACTGATGTAGCGTCTAGCTACAATGTCCAGCTCCTCTTTGCCATGTTTACATCCACTTACTTGGACATAATTACAGCGTACCTCCCACTTGATGAGATGATTCTAACATCTCTATCTATCTTACCCTTTGTCACAACATTTGTGATAAAGGATTGACTTTTAGAAGTCATTGCTTCAATCCAAGTGGATTAATGTGGTTAGAAGCATGGGAAGACTTATTATTATTCAATAATTATTGAATAATTTTAAGTTGCTGCAATTTTTCAGGTTTTTATCTCTAAGAGTTTGAGTCAAGGTTGGATAGGATTTTATATTCAAAAACTCATTTGAATAATCCCTTACTTTTAAAGAATTTTTCAGCATTTAACCTTATGTTGCAACTGAAAAAACTCTTAAAAAAAATAAGCCAACCTATCCCAAAAAACAATAGAACTAACATTGATTCAATTCCAACATTTTTGGGACCCTCTAAATGCACATAAGCACATTTTTGACTAAAATTACACCTAAACTTGCTTCAAATATATGCAAATTATATATCAAATTGAATCTCTCAAATTGAGGGATTTTTAAGAACCAACTGCGTCTCAATCAGAGGTCCCACGCGCCGTCACGCGTCCCTAGAAGGTCTCTGCATTAAAAAATCCTGAAAAATTGGAAAATTCCAGCGTTGTCCACTCTCAGACGGTGCTTGCCACTTGTCAATTTCCCTCTTCCTTTTTTTGGTCAACAGTCAACGAATGACGGTTGACTTTGACCAATGTTGACCGTTGACTGGTCAACGTTGACCGTTGACCAGTCAACATTAACTGGTCAACCTTGATATGTCTCGGTCGGCGTAGTTGTCAACTGATGAGGTGGCCTCGTTGACCAACGCTGATGTGGCACCGGACGCTGACGTAGCTGTTAGGATCGGTAGGCACAGCGGAAGAATTTTAAAAATTTTCACCGATCCTAATCGAGGATCTATCAACGGCGTTTAAACCAAGTTGGAAGGATTCATACCTTTCTGATGATTCAGAGTTTTCACAATCTCTAGGAGCCAACACGTCAGGTCCGCTCCCTCTACCGGTATCCACATGAATGCTCTCCAACCAAGACTGCGTGCTAGTGCCTCTAATGTCTCCTAGGGTTTCACTTGCGGCTCTCAATTCTCATATGCATATGAATATATCTGCTCTATCAAGTTTATAACCTATGCGGGCTACTTTCAAATTTCAAAATTAATCATCATTAATTTTGTCACACCCAATGAGGGCTACCCAATTCATTGAGGATCATTATCACGATGCATCATGTCATACAACCATGTCACGTCCCTTTTGTCACACGATATATCGATCAAGGATAAGGCATAGATAATGTCATCCTCTTGTTCCTGACCATTACTTTCTCGATTCCTGAGTAGCCTGATAACAGAGATAGAAACTCCTTTCATCATAGTATGGCCATACATTTCTCAGACTCACTCATCGAGGGGCCCAGTAATATCTCTCTACTAATGTGAGCGATAACTTCCATCTTGATCATTCATATTCCTTTACATGAAAAACCACTAAGCCCGATCGTAGCCTTTATCATCACCCGATCAAAAGTGACTTTTGACTAGTTCAAAGCTTAGCAACTCTCATGTAGGAATCCATGATGACCTCAGGTCTAAGGGCATTGTGACGTGGTTATACATGAGAAAAGCTTATGACTTGATCCATGTAGCTTTCTCATAGTGGGTCGGTCCAGCACCTTGTACTCTTACAAGTGCCTATGACTTTGATTCGTATCTCCATATCTTATCAAAGTCATACTGGTCTTGTTTCATCTCTGCTCCCGCATAGATGACTAACCAGAGACATTTTAGGACAATCTTTATGAATTATCCAATTATACAATTATCACAGTTAACATGCATATAATATGATAACAGAATGGAGAAATTTCATTAAAATAATAATGTTCAAAGTACAATGATTGGCCCTTAGGGCACAATTTCCAACAGTAGCGACCTCTCATTGGTACCACGTGGCATTAGTTGACCAATGACATGGCAGTTGACTGCCATGTCATCATCTTCAACCTCCAGCCGGGTCCACCGACCCGGTTGGAGCTCTGACGGGTTATCGCGACTCGCCAACTTCAAGAGGCCATATCTCCCTTGTTTTATCTCCATTTTTCGCATTCTTGGTGTCGTTGGAATCGTAGTTCAGCGAACTACAAATCCATGGCATTTATTTGATCTTAAAACCTCTGTTTTATTGTTCAAATCATGAGTGAAGTTGTGGCGGTGACTAACAACCCGCGAACTTCTTTCCTTTGTTTCTCCCTTATCCGAACTCCGTTTGACGCGTTCTAAGCATTGTTGGAATCGTCTGTTCGAGATCAACACATCCATGGCTTCTTTTGGGGCAAAAACACTCAGTTTTGAACACCCCATTTTTTCTCGTCATTGACGGCACTGCGTAAACCGACGTAGATGTGTGTCCTCTGGGTTTCAAAGGCTCTTCTAGCTTTTGAGGGTTAAAGTCTCTCATTTTTTGTTCCACATAGGTTCCAAAAATGTCAACCCCTAAGAAATCAAAGATGTGAGGAGAAAACGAAGGAATTGTGGCATGAGATATATATATATACACACTTATTGTATATATATATAAAACAACCAGAGGAGCAGAGCGTGCAAATGTAAAGCTGAAAGCATACATGTATGCATTCATATTTTCGAAGAAAAAACAAGAACATTATTTTGGGTATTCAAAATGACTTTCGAAAATAGCACTGGGAGTCACAATGAAAAGAGAGATGCTTCATGCGTTCAAAGCTTGCAAGTTCATGTATGAACAAAATTATGTACATAGTAGAATATTCGCATGGGCATGTAGCATTTAGAAAACACACATATGGGCACATATTAACACATATAGAATAGCATAGCAGAATTCAAATATTATGGAGATATAAACAAATTATATCATACTGTTAATCACATAGAATAAATCACAGCCTCAAGGATCAACCTGTCTCTGATGCCAATGTAAACGAAAAATATAACTAAAAGGAGAACTGGTATACCTGGGCGAATCCATGTTCGGATCCGGGTCAAGGCTCCAATACTCCATACTTGTGCCCACACAATTATTAGACTACTAGAGCTTAATTGTGATTTGCACAACAGATCACCAGAATCAAAAAGATGGTAGGAGAGAAGAGAATTGCCAGAAAACTCAATGGCGGGGTGAATTGCAATTGAGGAGGCACACCCTATTTATAGTGGTTTATGGAGGCCACTAATTAGGAAACGTGTGCACTCCTTCTTGCCCTCCAAGACAGCAATTAATTGTCTCTCAATTAATTCCCTAATTATGGTGATTTGTTCCTCTTTTAACAAATCCATAATTATTGCTGAATTAGTCCCCAATCTGCAATTAATGCTGATATTATTCTTATTTGATTAGGTTACTTATTTCCTAATCAAATAGTCCAGCCCATCAAGGGCGGACTTGGACCCAAAGTCTAACAATATTAAAACATAGTTATGGCCTTATGGGTTTTTTTTTTTGCACAAATTTTGAATTGAAAATAAAATAAAGTATCATAGACCAACGATATCTTCTTGAATAATTTGTTTAGGTTAAGGCAAACAAAACCCATGAACTTATATCAAATATGCAAAAATACTCAAACTTTTCTCATGTGTAAAAATACCCATAAATTTTAAAAATCAAAGTAAAAATAAAACAACCGTTAGTGTCCTTTAATTTTTGTGTTGAGATCCACCGTTTTCTTTTTCTTCAATAACTAATGGACATTGGATGGTTTTAATGATTTTGTAATTTTTGTTCCGATTCTTAAAGTTGGCAAGTCTTTTTGCATCAGAGAAAAGCTTACGAGTATTTTTACATATTGGGTATAAGTTTGTGGATATTTTTGCACTTAACTCTAAATTTTTAACAATAATAAATTATGATGAATTTAAAAAAAATGTTATCAACTTAAAAATGATCAAGTATATAATTTAATTTTGTCATTTAATTACTTACTTCGTCTAATCCATATTACAAGTCACCTTCCAAACAACTATGTGTGATCCTTAGTATAAGTCACTTGATGGGAGAGTATAAAATACAATTATTCAAACTCTATTTAAAAGTGTGTAATATAAAAAATTCATTCTATTTTTAGACAAAATCAACCACTTAATCACTTCTCCTTAATTTCTTTCTTTATTTTTTCTGCCATCCACTTCTTCATAATTTCCATTAAGTAGTTAAAAATTCTTTAAAATAGGGAGTAGAATTTTCTTAAATGAAGAAGTTAAGATATTAGCCCTATTATAATTACTTCTTCTTATTGGCTATCCACAAACAAATATAATCATAGACATCAATATATCATATATTACTCTTCCTCCCAGCCATCCAATTAAACGGTTGATCCATTGGCTACACACTCAAATCACTGTTCATAATCCATATGGAAGGTGCTTCGTGCTCTGTGGAAGCCGAAGCTGGGATAAGTAACTCGTTGGGCTCTACAAGCCAAGTCCACAGGAGAAATAACTGAGCGTGATTTTCAAATCCAAATACCTCGCCAGATTTAAATTCAAATTCAAACTCCTTTTCAACATGTATTCTGCCTCTGTTTTCTACTTATTTCTCCGAGGTAGCACTACAATTCCTCCTTTTGAACTCATCTTTCTCTCCGTCAAATCATCTGTACGTCACTGTTGGAGAATCATAGAAATGGTAAACGGCATTGTAGTCTCTTAACAAATGAGAATAAACATATGGCCCAGAAATATTTTCATGTTATTGATTGAACAATGGGTAGCATCCACACATCATATATATCTCTGAACCTATTTATAATATATCCTTATACGCCTAGTGGGCCTTAAGAGGCTAAGGCCCTAACACTATATAAAAAGATCCATTACAACGAAATGACACTATCAGTACACAACACACTATCTGTACATAACTCTCTACACTCCGCCTCAAGTTTTTACTGGAATATATTGACAGTATTTAACTTGCTCAGTAATCTAGTCTGACTTCCTTTCCCGTTTGCCTTAGTAAGCATACCAGCCTCTTGATCCCTTGACTTTACATGCTTCAAATTGATCAAACCATCCTACAATTTTTCTCTCACAAAATGACAATCTATCTCTATATATTTGGTTCGTTCATGGAATACCGGGTTACTAGCTATGTGAATTGCCACCTTGCTGTCACAAAATACCTCTACTGACTTATCACGCTCAATTCCAAGGTTCAACAACAGTCCATCTACCCAGACAATTTCAGAAACTACAAACCTAAGTGCCCAATATTCTGCTTCAGTAGACAACATTGATACTGTAGACTGCTTCTTTGTCTTCCACTTCATAAGAGAATCACCAAACTTTAACAAATACCCAGTCACAAACTTCCTTGTGCTCGTACAAGAGGCCCAATCTAAATCGTAATAACATTTTAATTCAGTATTGCCTTTAGAGCTCAATAGCACTCCTAATCCAGCACTCTACTTCAAGTATCTCACAACATCTAGCGTAGCTACCATGTGTCTTTTCATTGGCACCTGCAAGAACTAACTGAGTACCTGCACCGAAAAATAAATATCAAACCTGGTTATTGTAAGATAAATTAATCTTCCTACTAGACGTCTATATCTTTCCGGATCACAATATCCTCCTTTTGGTCCTTTCCTTCCTCATATGCTAACAATTTCAAATTAGGTGACATTGGCAGTGAGAGTAGTCTATAGCCACTGATGAACCCATGTTGTGTGAGTTCTCAAAATAAAACTAGGTTTGAAAATGTAGCATAGTAGCTCAACCTAGGTCATTTTTGTGAAGAGATTAATTTCCAAATTTCTAAATAGTAAATGGATAAATACCTTAAAGTTGTTCGAAATCATTTGGAGAAATTGATTTTAAAACTAATGAAGTAATCTAAGCTAATGCAATATTTTTGTATTTTTTGGTTTTCTAAACAAAGAAAATGGAATTGAAATTAACACTAACAACAAGATAAATTCAATTAACTAGTATAATGATAAAATGGGATTCCCTTGAGTTGAGGTTTTAGTCTTCTGTAAAATGATATAAATTCCATAATATGAGTTAAGAGGATAGAACTAAGCTACCTCTAGCTCCATACTTGCAATAATCATTTAATTCATTCTACTGAAGCAATTGAATGAAAACCACCAAATAATTTAGACTCAAAGAGATGAATAATCAACTTCCAATTCTAGCTTGTAATTACCATTACAAAAGTTCAAAGCATTCAATTTAGTCATTTACAATCCGCTTAATCAAGTTGGAATAAAAAACTCAACCTACTCCTAATTTGAATCATACAAAGCTTAATTAATCAACTCCTAGCTCAACCACCAAGTTTATTCACTTGACATAGAACGATCTAGATCATAATCACATACATAACCAAGCCATATAATTATGAAATAGAAAGAGAGCTTAAAGGAATTCCATTGAAGTTTGGAAGCTCAAGCCATTGCCTAACTCAAGAAAATCACCAAGATTTAGCTACTCATAGAGGATGAGGGAGATAAAGCTTGATGATTGAAGAAGGAATTTGCCATGGGAAATGTAACCCCCTTCCGTAATTATATCCGAAATACACGATTAAAATGAAATAGAGACCAATAAGAAGCAAATAAACCCATCTACCAGACGGGATTTTAACAAATAATTTTCGAAATCTAATTAACCTGGTCTCATATTCAATTTCGAATACAATTACATCACGCGGAATATCACATTTATACAAATATCAGAGTGTACAACAATATCATCCCGGCAACTCCCAGGTTAATACCTTTACATAGAATTCATAGGGCACATCCACCCTTTATAATGCCTCAAACGGGGATTACACAAGTCTCATCTCCATACATAATCAAATATACATCCATATCCAAATACGAATATCCAAATATACATCCCAACTATGATAACCAACTACCAAAATCAATAACCTGAAGTAGTCCTCATCGCCTTTGCCTGTTTGCTCCAACCTCGATCCACCTACCTTGTCTAAAATGTTGGTAGGGGAGGGTGAGATTCGAGAGAATCTCAGTAGGAAACAGATACCTATATGCATATAGGATATGTGTTTAATGCATGACATGCTTGCAATACATAACTCATGCTCACACAATGACATATATGCGTGCTCAATGTTTCAACAACATACTCATGGCCATAGCATAACTAGAAACAGAGCTACAATCATTCATATATGTTTCACATAATCCAACAAAGCAATACATGCATCAATACACAAACACAAATATCAAAGCATGCAAGAGAGGTAAGTTCCCTACACTTGTTCTTTCCACGTAAGCTCCAGCTCCAGCTACTCACGATCAAAGCGAATATCCAACCCTATAACCAAATCAAGGACATAGGGTTATTCTCTATTCCAAATCTTTACTTTCATATCACTTAAGATTGGTTACTATTCACACCCTTTAGGTGGCTAAAATAAGCTCAACGAAAGTCTAAAGGATTGGGACGTACTAGGTTGGAAATCACCTTTCAAAATCACAAATTGCTGAAAATGGGGATTGGCTACAGCCAAGACCCTCTGGCTGCGGCCAAAACGTGCACAGAAGGTTTTTGGCTGCAGCCAAGAATTTCTGGCTGCGGCCAAAACGTGCACAGAAACTTTTGCGCTACAGCCAGGATTTTCTGCTGCAGCCAAGGCAACTTAGAAAATTCATAACTAATTACACAAAAATCAAAATGAGGTGATCCCAAAGCCAAATGAAAGCTATTCCGGTCCTCTTCATAAGAAAAATATGGCTCATTACTGGAAATCACCACACAAATCCAGATTTACACAAAATCCAACATTGCTCCAAAACAGATTCCAGTTTCGTCCTCAAACTTTGGACAAACATAAATCCCAGTTCACAAAACGAAATGACACATATTATATGTCCATTTTGAAGCTTAAGATGTGAACTTCAAGACTGGAAAGTTTCAGAAGTTTTAGAGACCATTTGCCTATTCAAAACGCTCACACAAACTGACTGCCCAGAACAGAACTTCAAAAGACAGAATTCCAGTTTTTGCAATTTGGCTTCCAATGGTTCCATTTTCATATCAAACATCATTCTCACACAAAATTTCACAAGGAATCCATTGGAAACACCAAATCAACCAAATTCACATTATATTGACATGTTTTTCCAACAATCACAACATGTCATCACTCAACCATAACACAATTCACAACATTGTAACTCTTCATTCCAAGTTCTCAAACCAATTCCAATGACACCAAAACACACTATGGCATCACTTTAACCACAATTCACCATTCAAATCATCTAATTCGAAAATCACACCAAATCAGGGCAAAATTCGAAATTCACAAAGCTCATCCATGATTCACAAAACTTAGATCAAAAGGCGTCAAATACTCACCTCTTCCTCTTTCCCAAACCAAATCCTTGATTCTTCATCTTTCCCCTTTTGCACAAACAACAAAACACCTCCTCTCACAAATCTAAAACCATAGAGATGAAGCTCTCATCACTATGAATAAGATTATAGAAGGATATTAGAGCATTAGAGGACAAGAAACAAGCCAAATCTCACCTTATTCTTTTCTCTTTATTCCTAGCTTTGGGACGCCATGGAGAAACAAGAGAGAGATGAGATGATGAAATGAAGATGATGAAGAAGGGAGCAGATTTTTAGGGCCAAAAACCGTCCAAATAAGGGAGAGAGAAGAGAGGAAGGGTGTTAAATCTTTGACCCAAGATCAAGGGTCCAAATCTTGCCACTTGTCATGATCTTGATCCATCTTCATGAGCTCACATAGGCACTTGCACACATGATTCCACCCTTTGATCTCTACACAAATCAATCTCAACCATTGATCTTGAAGTTACCAATGAGTTTCCTCTTCAGTAACTGACCAATTGGCCAGTAACTTTACCGTTTTGCCCTTGCTTACGGTAATTCCCACTGAATCACCACAAAACACTTCATATCGTTCCTTTTCTTCAACAATATGCCCTCCCCTCTACTTTAAGTCAATTTAGATGTTAATCCATAATTGAACTTAAATACAGGGTTTCGGCGCTGCTCACAACACATACGAATCACATCGGGTGCCAAATCACACCATAATCTCCAAAAGGGTTATTTATCCCTAACCACATCCACTTTTTGAGTCATTAACCCTGAATCACAATTTGGGATTTTGCTAAACCAGGGCTTAGCAGTCAACTTATCTTAGGCTTATTCTCTAGCCTCAAGTCTCAAAATTCGGGGTATTACAGGAATCAAAAACCGGACAGCGCCTATCTTTCAATTCGGCTGCTTTGCTTTCATTCCTCTCATAACAGCCGCCACACCTTTTCACATTTGATGCTCTCCTTTCTCAGTATCGCGTCTTCCCCCTTTTCACACCGCCACATCCTCCAATTCTCCTCACTTTCTTTATTCATTGTCGGTGCTCTCCTTCCTCACTCTCCAACCACCACACACCACCCTCTCTTCTTATCTCCTCATCTTTCCCCCCCCCCTTTTCTATTATTTATTTCGGTGCTATATATTCCTTCACACAGCCATCTCTGCTTTTCATTTTGGTCCATCCTTTATATCCCTTTTCACAGTTCAGCCCTCTTCCTTTTTCCTTCCAATTAGTTCAGCCATTTAATTCAGTCAAGTCCTACTTTCTCCATTATTCCCATTCAGTCCAATTTCTTTCTTTTCTTTATTCAACCATTTTGGCTCTATTCCCTTATGCTCTTGCTTGATTCTTCAAAACCTATTGGGTCAACAATTTCGGCTCATCTCCTCTCTTTACTTCAATTCGGTCTACTTCTCCTTTTTTTTTCCTTTTCTCTATTCCTTTTTGGTCTACTTTTGTTGCTCTTAATTCCTATTGGTTCAGCAACTTTTATTCATTAAGTCCAATTTCTTTCCATCTTCAATTATTAATTCATGCTCCCTTCCCATTTCTTTTCAGCCACTGCTCCTTTCAACAATGGTCCCCACTTCAATTCTCTCTAGGTTAAATAGGTAAGTTGTGCCTTGTTTGGAAGAAGTGGTGAAAATATGTTTTATGATAGGTGCAAAATTATAACCACCAAACAAGGTCCTTACTCATTTAATCTCCTCTTAGAGAAAATTTCAAAATAAATTATGTACTTGTGGTGTTCCATTATTATCCTTCATTAAGCTCCAAAATAACATTTTTGACTTTGACTACTCAACTTGTGCCACATCATTACCTACAAAATGAGATTCACAAATGTAATATCTTTTGCTCACAATTAAAGAATAATGGAAATAACAAATATTAATTAAAAGTATAACAATTTAACCACTATAATCCCAAAATTATTCTTTAACTAAAATCTCACATTAACACTTGATTATGCCCAAAATATTCAATTAAGTCCTACAAAAGCCTAAGGTTAATTAATAAAAATATATAAATATTGAGCTCTATCAGCCACTCATTCCAACATCAGATAATAAATCTAACACATACTTCCTTTGAGATAATACCATACCCTTCTCTGACCTTGCTACTTCAATTCCTAAGAAATATTTCATTTCCCCCAAGTCTATAATTTTGAATTGACTATGAAGGAACTCTTTTACTTCAACAATCTTTTCTTCAAAATTTCCTGTAACTAGCAAGTCATCAACATGCACTAATATAACAACAAAGCAATTATCATATCTTTTGATATACATTGAATAATCATGCTTGCTCTGCTCAAAACCCTAACAAATAAGCGCCTGTGATATTTCACAATTCTATTGTCTTGATGCTAGCTTTAGTCTATATAACAACTTTTTAAGTTTACATACCATATGCTCCCCCTGAGTATCATAACCCTGAGGTATGGTCATATAGACCTCCTGCTCTAGGTTTCCCTGCAAAAAAGTGTTATGTACATCCATATGATAGAGTTTCCTATTATTCAATGCAGCTAGATTGATCACTATTCTAACTGTTACCATTTGACCACTGGTGAGAATGTCTCTGTGTAGTCAATTCCTTCGGTTTAATTGTAACCTTTGGCAACAAACCTTGCTTTGTATTTATCTATCTTATAATCACTTGTGTACTTTACTGTGAACACCTATTTGCATCTGATGGGTCATTTACCTTCTGGTAGTTGCACTAAATCCTAAGTGTTATTGGCTTCAAGTGCCTCCATTTCCACTTGCATTGCCTTGATCCAATTTGGATCTTTAGCTGCCTCATAATACGTTCTAGGTTTTTCAATGGAATCTAAAGAGCACAAATAGCATAAGTAATCAGCAGAAATATTGTTATATTTAACATAGCTTTCTATAGGATAGGAGCATGTCTTCTTATTTTTATCACTACTGTCAGAAACATCAAGAAGCGAGAGATTACAAACATAATCACTTGCCCATATTGGGACACGTCGCTCTCTAACAGGTTTGGGATGTGTTTCTGTAGATAATTCACCAACATACTATTTTCTTCTAAGGGTCTCAGTGCTACTCCCATGTTGGTCTCTAACTTGCATAGTGTCTTAGGCTGGTATGTTTATGTTGCCCATATTATGGGGTGCTATATCCTCTTATGGTTCAACCATGAATATATCTCTTACATCCTTAGACACTCCCCCTGAAGTAGTATTTGCCTTATCTCGAAAAGGGAATATGTCTTCCTATAATCTTACATGCCGACTGAGAAATAATTCTCTTGTTTACATGTTCAACAACATATAACCTTTTTGGTGTCTCGGGTAACCCAAGAATATGTTGGAAATTGTGCCCTAAGGACCAATCATTGTACTTTGAACATTATTAATTTAATGAAATTTCTCCATTCTATTATCATATTATTTGCATGTTAACTGTGATAATTATATCCTTGGATAATTCATAAATATTGTCTTAAAATGTCCCTGGTGGTCATCTATGCAGGAGCATAGATGAAATAAGACCAGTATGACTTTGATAAGATATGGAGATACAAATCAAAGTCTTAGGCACTTGTAAGAGTACAAGGTGCTGGACCGATCCACTATGAGAAAGCTACATGGATCAAGTCATAAGCTTTTCTCATGTATAACCATATCACAATACCCTTTGACCTGAGGTCATCATGGATTACTAAGCTTTAAACTAGTCAAAAGTCACTTTTGACCAGGTAATGATAAAGTCTATGATCGGGCTTAGTGGTTTTTCATGCAGAGGAATATGAATGATCAAGATGAAATTTGTCCCTCACATTAGTAGAGAGATATTACTGGGCCCCTCGAAGAGTACGTCTGAGAAATGTATGACCATACTACAATGGAAAGAAGTTGCCATTTCTATTGTTAGACTGCTCAAGAATCGAGAAAGTAATAGTCAAGAAAAAGAGGATGACATTATCCATGCCTCATCCTTGACTGATATATCATGTGATAAAAGGGACGTGAATGGTTGTATAACAGGTTGTATCGTGTTAACGATCCTTATATGAATTGGGTAGTCGTAATGTCTTGCTAGAGGCCGCTTACGACTTGTGGGTTAGTACAGTTATTGGCCCACTGCCAACTTCATATGGGCCTACAAGGTCACACACAAGAATGGCCCAACACGAGATAATGTTTAATCTAGGGTGGACAAATTTTATATTTATATTTATATAAAATTCATTAATAATATTATATATATATGTGTGTGTATTTTCGAAATACATATTGTGTATATATATATGAATATGTATATATATATGTTATATGATATTATTATATTGTGTTAGTTTTAAATTTAATTTATTAAGATAAATTAAATCTAATAACTAACATGATAGAGATATGGTATCTCAGATTTAATTTATGAAAATAACTTAAATCTAATGACTCTTTATTTAGATTAAATAAATAGGTTAAATTAAAACTGTTGGACAAATTTAATTTAAACTGAATTTATTGAATTAGCTCATAAAGATAATTAATAGTTAATTAATTTTGAAATTAATGATGATTAATTTTGAAATTTGAAAATAGCCCTAATAGGTTATAAAACTTGATAGAGCAAATATACTGATATGTGCATGAGAATTGAGAGCCGCAAGGGAAACCCTTGGAGACATTAGAGGTGCTAGCATGCAGTCTCGGTTGGAGAGCATTCGTGTAGATACCAGTAGAGGGACCAGACCTAACGTGTTAGCTCCTAGAGATCAAAAACCCTGAATCAAAAAGAAAATGTATGAATCCTTCTAACTCGGTTTAAACGCCGTTGATAGATCCTAGATTAGGATTGGGAAATTTTTTTTTAAATTCTTCAGCTGTGCCTGCCGATCCTAACAGAATAGGCATGGAACTGCATAGGGTTGGAATTTATCAATCACGGTCAGATCAGTTGCAAATGCTAGGGAGCCAAAGATTCACATACTGGTGTAGCCTACCATAGTGCCATGGACATCTCATAGGGTGTCCTGAAATTTAAAACACGAGAAGGTATTCTATTGACAATATTTGCAACAGTCCTCACACATTCTCCCCAGTATTTAATTAGAACTTGAGACTCTAACATCAAACTTCTAGACACTTGCATGATGGTTCTATGTTTTCTCTCGACAATACCATTTTGTTCAGGAGTATATGTGCATGTTTGCTCATGGTTTATTCCCTTTTTATTGAAAAATTCAGACAACGTATGGTTAACAAATTCTATGCCATTGTCACTCCTTACTCTTTTTATCTTTGCAGAAAAGTGGTTCTTAATGTATGCAAAGAAATTTTGGATATTTGACATAAGTTTCTTATTTATGTCTTATTAAGAACACCTATGTTGCTCTTGAGAAATCATCCACTATAGTGAGAAAAAATTGATGACCTGAATGTGTAGGAATTTTATATAGCCCCCAAACATCCATGTGCAATAGTTCAAAACAATATTTTGTCTTAATGCAACTAGAAGGTAAAGGAAGTTTAGTCTATTTAGATCCACAGCAAATCACATAGCTTTTATTCATAGACATACTTTTATTGGTTACAATGTTCAGATGTCTCAAAACAGATAAGGGGGAATACCCCAATCAACTATGTAATACAGGTACATCCATATGTTTACAATGATCAAAACTACCATCAGCCATGTTAACAACATCATTATCCAATGCCTGTAAAACATATAAGCCTTATATGAGTTTACCAGTCACCCTCAACTTGCCATTCCGAAGGCCCTACATCAAGCAACTATTAGGAAAGAAGGCTATGGTATAATGTTGTTCTTTTGTTAATTTAGATACCGATATGAGATTAAATTTCAATTGAGGCACATATAGCTCATCCTGTAGTGTAATTCCATTTGAAAGGCTTATTTTACCTACATGTGTGACATACACCCTATCCCTATTAGGTATCTTAATAGTTTTGATTGGGCCTGTATAATTTTTATATTCGCGTAAAAGGGATAAATTGCTTATTAAATGTGTTATTGCTCCTTAATCTATAACCCATGTGACATGTATACATTCTAAGTTAGAGATTTCAGTCAAACCTTTACCAGTAAGAGCATGAACATTTTCTTCTGCATCCTTCTTTAGCATTTGAAGAAGTCTCTCATACTGCTCTTGTGTGAATGATAAAGAGGTAGTATTTGCAGTATAGGCCATCACATCTCCATCTTTCCCAGTGTCTCCCCCTGATTGATTTACTTCTGAGCCCTGCTTTCGCTATCCCCTTTGAAATCATGTGGGTATCCAATAAGTTGAGAGCTAGTTTCCTTCATATGCCCCCTTTTACCATAATTAACACATTTTGGAGCTGGACTCCCTCATCCTTGACCCCTTCCATGTCATCTTTCTCATGCCGCTATGGCTATCGCTTCTGATATCATTCCTTTAGGCATGTTGGTAATAGGTCTTTGTGCTTTATCTTTGACTATCATTGCAAAAGCCTAATTCGTTGATAGAAGAGGACTCATCATGAGAATTTGGCTTCGTACCACTATGTACAACTCATTAAGCCCTATTAAGAATTGCAGCAATTTCTGCTACTGCATCACATTATCGATGATTTTTTATACTCCGCATCTGTAGCAATTACAAGACCACTTTCCAATAAGTGTGGATTGTTCTTACCACAGTTCTTTAAGTTTCGAATAATATGCTAAAACAAACAATAAATGAATTAATCTCTCTGTGAAATGCAAAGATTCATGACCCACTTACTTTGTCAAACTGTTCTTTAAGATCGACCCAGATTGGATGAAGACTACTCCGTTGGCTAGCTCCTTCAACAGGGAATTCAGGATCCACGAGAGGACTACAGTATTGCACCTCCCTCATTGTTCCTGAAGGCTCACGTCTTGTGATTCTTTCTTGCACATTCCATCTATGAATCTGAGCTTATGTTTTCCTCTGAGCATGATACACATCTCCTTGCTCCAAACATTGTAGTTCTCACTGCCGATGACAATCTGCTAAACAATCAATGTCCCATACGAATCCGAAAGATGGAGGTACAGCGGATGGGTAAAGTTGAGGTTGCCACTGCCGATTCATCTTTACTAGTACTTCCGTTGCCCATCGTAGCTGAAGAACGAAAGTCTTGACTCTAGCTTACAAGAATGACGCAATCAGAGTCATTAGAAAATCAATAATGGGTAGCTAGAAAAGGAACTATGTGATCAGAACCAAGAACTCATGGAATTTTGTGATCCACCGATGAACGCGTTCATTTCCCTTTTCTTTTTGTTGTTTTGTGATTCACAAGCTCTTCCAGAAATCTCTGGAATTATAGTTTCATTCAATTTCTGTAATCAGGTATGGGTTACTCTTTTGTGCCATCGAATGCATGATCTATTCATATGTGGTCAAGAAAGATTCAGCTACCTAACCTGGCTCTGATACCATCTTAACAGATGAGAATAAACGTATGGCCCAGAAATATTTTCATGTTATTGATTGAATAATGGGTTGCATCCACACATCATATATATCTCTGAACCTATTTATAATATATCCTTATACGCCTAGTAGGCCTTAAGAGGCTAAGGCCCTAACACTATATAAAAAGATCCATCACAACAAAATGACACTATCAGTACACAACTCTCTACATAGTCCAATTGGAAGAAGAATGGTGGATGGGTGTTATACTATTCTTTATGCATTAATTTGTCCCAAACATTTCATGCTTTCTGGCTATACATAGGTGCGTGCACTTCTTGGCATCTTTAGAAGGAACATTGTGGATGGCTATGAGGCAGCACATATCAGTAATATGGAGGATACTCAGAGATTGAGAGCACAACGTTGGAACAGAGCAATGGAGGATAATGTCGGAAGTGATAGGATAAGGAATCTTCAGGTTTGGTTTGCCTTTAAGGGAATATGAGAGAAATGAAAGTGGGAAACTTTTTGATCACCATCTTATATTTCCATTTTCTTTCTTTCTGAACTTTTGATTTATATTTCCCTTTTCTTGCTTTCTGAACTAGATCATTCAGTTGTGCTAAAGATGAATGATGATATTCTTTTATGTATATATATATATATATTATATTATGAAACATCTAGAAATGTTTTCAAAGTATTTAAATGAGGCATATTTTTTCACCAATTCATTATTTCACTCCCTTTCATGTGTATTTCAATGGTAGTGAGCTGATTAAGAACCAATATTTTCCTTTTCTGCTAGTCAGTGGATTTGCAGTTAGTGATTTGTGTTCAACTGTTAGTGGGCTACTATTGAGTTTCAATTACAAAAAGAATAAGGCTTCATAACAATAGAGTTCCTGCCTATATCTTCCTTAGTCGACATCTATCTTGTGGTTGTTTCTCAACTTTAATCCTCTGCTTCTACCTATTCTCACGATTGCTTAGTTATATACATTGAGTTTCTATATGTTTGTGCTTTCATTCCACCCTTTTCTCTGAGTTATTTCGCTACTCATTCTTGCTATTAGCATTAATGGCACTACCTAATATAGCTCTTCCACACGGTACTCATGTTTGCAACAGGGAAGCGATGCATTTATTGTAAATCACAATGGAGAATGAATAGGGGACTATTCTTTAATGAGCATGTTAGTTGGAGTCCAACCATGTTATTGTGCCTAATTTCATTCTTTTCTTCCTTATTCTTCAAGTTTTTTTTTATTTTTGATGTCCACTCATTTTGTTATTTCGTGATGGGTCTTTATTATTTCCTGTATTCTCATGTCCACTCATAATGTAGTTGGACTATTCATTTTTATCTTTTCTCCATTTGTCAATGATGGGTCTTTTATTATTTCCTGTATTCTTATGTTGTCTTTTATGAATTGATGACTATGACATATCTTTCCATTGTTATTTTTTTTTCAACAGTCATTCATTATATGGAGTTACTGAGGAATCTTTATATATGACAACACGCATCATCTTATGATCTTAGTTTGTCCTTAAATATTTAAAAAATCCCGATTTACATGTTCATGTATCTATTATGTTAGCCATATCCCAGTTGCTATAGATTTTTTATGGTGCTATTGAGTTGGTTTAGATTTTACAAATCACTACATTTTATTCTATATGCTGCGAGCCAAGTATTTTGCAACACTACATTCAATAAAGTAGGGCTGCTTCCATTTTGTTTGTATTTTTTGAAGTTGTTGAATATGTACTTCTTGTACCAAGACTGCACAAAGTTAAGTTTTTGCTGCATATCTACAACAAAAATAAAAGCTCTTTGTAACCTTATGTTTGTCTTCTCTCTATTTTGGTAGTGGGTGCATCTGTGTAGTCTTCTCCTAGGTGTCTTTGTAATGAAACGTGTAATACTGTCGTTTACATTACTATTAGTCATAACAACATTTTTTTGTTGTGTCTTTGTATTTATCATTGTATCTGACACCATAGAACTTTTCATTCAGCCATGTCCTTGGTTTAATTGTTTAAGTATTTTAAATAATAATATATTATTATTGTTGTTGTTGTTGTTATTGTATACGGTTACAAGGCCATTACTTTTTCCAAATAATTTGGTTTAATGATTCAAAGTATTTTGAAAAGTTAGTTTTCCTGTTAGCTCACACAAGATAAGGCCACATAAATACAAATATTCCAACATAATAAATCCATGAATTGAAATTGCCGCTTGACTTTCGACCAAAAAAAACAAATAGCAGCTGCCCGTGACATTACTTATTGCACGTCTGAAACCCACAAATTCAAAAATCTTGACACAAACTTAAATATCTTGAATTTTTCATAACCATACAAAAAGGAATGACACATGGCTCTATATAGAGTCATATAGCTTAATAAATAATAACACATATCTCGACAAGGTTGGAGACTCTCAGCCTTTTACAAATGTTATTTTTACATTCCTGAGGCATTAGGATATGAACAAAGTCAAATGATTATTAATCTTGAATGGCATGCAGAAGCAAGCTCAAATTGTTCTATGTATACTAATCCAAGAGGAAGAAAGTGTTTCATTGAGATGTTCCCATTACATAGTGCTGTGCAAAAGTCACCTGAACTTTATGGAGATTTTGTTTATTACTATATTATTGAATCTATGCTTCAAATTTGCATTCGGGATTTCCAAATCACACATGTCTAACATTATGATTATTATTATACTATTATTTCTACTGAATGCTCATGCCAAAAATAGGACTTGCAATTACAAAATGGCCTGTCTTCTTATTACGAAGCTAGTCACCTCATGTGTTAACATGTAAGTTATGTTTGTATTATTTTCTCTTCTCCTTCGTATTCATAAATGGAAACTATTTTTATGGTCTCATCCTTTCCCTTTAAATGTAACTATTCTTCATGTCATATACTGTAGCCATTGGACAATCAAAGCAATTACACTTTTCACAAAAAATAGGTCAGTCTTCTTTATCCCAATCAAAGCAATGGAAAATATTAATATGGTCTCAACCTTGGTGCCCATGCTTTCTTATTTCAATTAATTTTTTTAGACCCTTACAATCTGATTCTTTAATTGTTGATTGTCCCTTAGATAAACCCACTAAAGAGACAAGGAAGAAGAAGGCTGTAAGTAGGATCCAAGGACAATGTTCTAATAGCCAAAATGTACTTTATTAGTCCCCTAGGTATGTCTGGTCTGCCACAAGAATGCGTCTAACCATCTGTGTTCATTGTTTCTAAGATTTTCTTTGTGAATTGGTCACTAAGTTTGCATTTTTCCAGACGTACAACTTCATAATAAACGTTGAGGTGCTTCACTTACCCATTCATTGTTAGTTGGTTATTATGTTTTTTTTTAATTTTCTGCGTTGGATGGGCTTCATTTGTAGTTGTTCCACAAGAAGAACATTACAATAACATAGAGTTCAATTTAGATTTGGAACAATGTCAAGATATTGAATCAAAAAGCAACGATAAGGAGATCAGTGAAGGTTGCTATCCCTTATTTATTATTCTTCAGTCAATTACAATATACATCACGCCTTTTGTGAAATAGTTGGTTCAAATTATTGTACTAATCATGTGTAGTAATATTAAAAGATGAAGCAGCCAACCAGGAAAGAGAGAAACAATATCATATTATTCATAACAACAAGAATTGAAAAGACTTTGGACAATATTTGTATCAAGGTAAGGTCACTTTACCAAATTTCCAAATTTCTTATTCATACGTTTTGTTTTAGACATACATGTACGTGCATTTGTACTTTGACTGTAGTTTTGATTTTTTTCCACCTGTAGGTGTTTATGTTTCTTCATTGTAATGTTAACTACAGAATGAGAGGGTGCGAGTGAAGTTATTTTTGTAAGATAAATCATGAAGCACAAACTGTAGCACCTGGAATTTAAAAAATATGGAGCCGCCACCAAAATTTTGAAAAAGGATAATTTTGGAAAACCTTTTTTGAAAGTGAAACCGGTCTACAAAAACCATTTAGGGTTCGTAAGTCGATTTTGTATGGGGAAGATGTTAGTCACCCCACAACACCCATTCACAAGATTGGTTACCATAAGTTAATTATTTAAAAATATTATGGCCTTAATTTTATTATAATTACCCAAAAAAAAGAATATTTACAAAAGTAAATGAAATGAAAAACTAAAGTAGAAAAAAAAACATTTATCTACAAAAAGAAAATAAGGAAAAATATATTTATTTACAAAATTGGACTTGACCTAGGAAGAAAGCCTAGGGCCTTCGTACCTTTTAGGGGGATCAAAGCTCACATAGTTCGGGACAGAAAAGCGAGTCACTTGTACGGTGTTTTTTAGAAAATGTTTATTTAATTTATTTGAGAAAAATATTTTTTTTGTTTGGTTTGTGTTTTTTATTTTTTTTTTCAAAAGGTATTTTCTTTATTTTCTTGTAAAAGAGAGTTTTTTCATTTTATTTTCATTTATCAAAATGTGTCAAAATATTTTTTCTTTTTTTGAAAGAGGACCTAAGAAAGGGATAAAGAAAAAAAAGAAGAAAAGTAGCACAATTTAAACAAAAAGGAAGTCAAAGATGAGGAGATTTATGCATATATTTTATCCTTTGAACCCACTACAACAAGAGATAGGATGATAAAATCACATAATAAACAAGAGGCAAATACAATCACATTATCTATATTTATTAAGTTTGACACCTAGAATCATAAAAAAAACAAGACAGCACATACCTCTTGCCTACATGCAACACATCCAACAATAATGTATGAGATAGTTCAATCGGACTATAGAAAACCAATCCGCAAGACCACAACGTCCAAAGCAACGTCTAGCAAGTGCAAATTAAAGTAATGTAATGTATATTGGATAAAGTCATAGTGTAGGAATGATGAGGTAAGCATGAGGCATGATGAAGTAAGCATGAACAAAGGTATATTAGATGAGAAAAAGACAAGATCAGGTATGCATGAACAAAGGTATATTGGATGAGAAAAAGACGAGCAAAGTCACAGTGAATCAAGTTACGCGGTGAAAGTAATAAGATCCCATGTACCATTATAAATAAAAGAGAAGGATGAAAACTTAGCCACAAACCTTATCTCCTTGCTCTCCCAAAATTCTTGTGTGTCTTGCTTTAACCCTTGCTCCCCTATTTATAGTCTCAAGATAGGGTTTTCTTCATAAATGCTCCTTTTAAAAAAAAATTCATTTTTTTATTTTTATATTTTCTATTAATAAAACTTTCTAGTTTGACCTAGTCACCATTAATGGAGATTTTTTGTATTTTGTATTTTTCATTTTATTTATTTATTATTTTCCTTTAATAAATGACAATGCCAGTCATTATCAATGAGGGGATTTATTTTAATTTTTTTTATTTTTCCCTTTTAATGATGATCACCAATTTGGACGCTCATCATTAATAGGAGAATTTTCTTATTTTTTATTATTTTTTTTCTTTCAAAGATGATTGCCAATTTAGACACCAATCATCATCAATTATTTTTGTATTTTTGAGTGGGGCCCAGAAAAAATAGGGTGTTCACAGTTGCCCTTCTTTACTTGTTTCATAGCTAATGAAAGTGAGATTCTCGTCTATGAAGCAAGTAAAGATAAGAACACGTATTTTGTCCGACCAAAGAACAAGGTGCCCCCTTGGAACCAAAGAGGGTGTAGACGAAATACAGTGCCCATGCCCCTCTATACTTGGTTCATAAGGGAAAAGAATGCAGGTGGAGATAGATGATTACCTGGAGTGGAAGTGAAGCGCCTAGTTGTATAGTACTTTGGTGGGGCGTAAAAGAATTGTGCCAGCTGGTACTGAGCTTTGAGAGTGCCTGTAGATACAGGGCTTCGAAAGAATAGTGCCTGCCGTTACAAAGCTTCAAAAGAATTATGCCAGCCGTTACTGGGCTTAAAGGGTACCTGCTGATACAGGACTTTGAAAGAATAGTGCCTAACGTTATAGAGCTTTAAAAGAATTATGCCAGCTGTTATTGGGCTTTGAGGGTGCCTGTCGGTACAAGGCTTTGAAAGAATAGTGACTGCCGTTACAGGGCTTTAAAAGAATTCTACCAAGCGTTATTGGGCTTTAAAAGAATTGTGCCAGCCATTACTGGGCTTTGAGGGTGCTTACCGGTACAGGGCTTTGAAAGGGTACTATCCAGTACTGGGCTTTAAGGGTGCTTACAGGTACTGGCCTTTGAAAGGGTGCCAGCTGTTACTGGGCTTTGAGAGTGCCGGCTGGTACAAGGCTTTAAAAAGGGTTCCAGCCGTTACTGGGCTTTGAGGCTGCCTACCGGTATAGGGCTTTGGAGGGGTGTCAGTCGTTACTGGGCTTTGAGAGTGCCTGCCGGTACAGGGCTTTGGAAGGGTGCTAGCCGTTACTGGGCTTTGAGGGTGCCTACCGGTATAGGGCTTTAAATAGAGTGCCAGCCGTTACTGGGCTATGAAAGGGTGCCAGCCGTTACTGGGCTTTGAGGGTGCCTGCCGATACAGCGCTTTAAAAGGGTGCCATAAACAAGTGGTACCGCTTGGAGTAGTGCTTGTGAAGATTATGGCATTGATAATGATGATGACAGTGATGAGGAAATCCTAATGAGGATGACAATAATGATGAGGAGGAGGATGACATTGGCCATGATAATAAGGGGAATATCAAAATGGTGAATTCATGATAAAGGTGATTACACTAATAATGATGATGATAGTGATGATAGAATCATAATGAGGATGATGAATACAATGATAATGCTAGTGATGATGATGATGGGGATGATGATGATGATAGTGATGTTGATAATGGAGGTGATGATATGTTAATGAGAATGAGTGTAATAATGGTGGTGTTAAAGAATATCCTGGCAGGTGATATTGCTCCTTCTTCTTCCATGTTCCTAACCAGTACCCCCTTACTCGTGTAGTCTTGTCGGAGGTATGAAGATGTGTATAAAGAGATTCACATAGATGCCACAGCCTAGAACCCTCAGTTTAGATTGTGTTCCTTTGTCAACTATTTGACTCCACAACAAAAATTCCAGTTGGGATCTTTCCTAATGATCCTGAAATTACACCAGTTAAATGGGAGTAGAGGACACCATATATATCATTGTGAGTGTTTATCCAGCCAAAAGTTTTGCTTTCATTAAAAAGAGTTACCCTTATACAAATCATGACATAAAGTTTGACATGCGATTTAATAGAAAGGAAAGATATACTAAGGATGAAGATTCATTTAAAGGAAACACTACTAGAAAAATCACTTTTAAGACCGGTTAAAAAAGGCATTTTAGACTGGTTCTGGATCTGATCTTGATATAGCCAGTCTTAACAATCTGCTACTTTTTAGACCGGTTATGGAACCAGTCTTAAAAAACATTTTAAGACCGGTTATTATAAAGCCGGTCTAAAAATAAATATTTTTAGACCGGTTATCAAAGGAACCAGTGTAAAAGGTTCAAAATTTAGACCAGTTTTTTGAAAAACCGATCTAAAAAGTTGATATTTTAAGACCGGTTCTCTACAAAACCGGTCTTAAAAGTATTACTTTAAGACCGGTTTTGTAGAGAATCGGTATTAAACTTTTAAGACTGGTTCTCTCCAAAATTGGTCTTAAATGTACTTTTCATACCGGTTTTGGAGAAAACCGGTCATAAAAGTAGTTTTTTTAATTTTTGTTTAAAACATTTACCCAATAAGCCATTTCCCCGTTAAAACATTTCACTCAGCAAGCATCAGCCAGTTCAACGACATTCAAATAAATCTTCTTCTCTTAAAGATTATAACTAACATCTTAATGACATGTGAGAGACTCAAAACTCATTGGAACATATTAAAACTCAACTCCCTTGTGCTTAAACAGTGCTGGCTGAAACAGAAGCAAGCAAAACAACCATGAATAATAAACTCACAATCATAGACAGAATCATAATACAAGGAAATCATACAACCATGACAATGCTGTTTTGACCAAGTTCCTTATCTTTTCACTTACATACATACATCAACGATTAAATTACATTAATGACAATGTTGTTATTCATTAGGGCCAACATACTTTATACACACTCTTCTCAGGCAGATGATCACTAGCTGCACTGGCTTTGGAGAATCTATACTAAGACGTACACCTCATATCCTTCATTTTTCTGTGACGACAATAAAAAAAGTAGTTTTATAAATACACCAATAACAATATACATAATTCAAATATAGTTCATGATAATTATTTTAGCTAACTAACATTCAATGTAATTTTATAAAGGGATATCCTCCTATATCCCTTCATGATGATCGTTTCTTGTGCCGTGTTCATTGTCTGCTTCATCTTCTTCGTTCAATTCTGGTAAACCCCTAGAAAAAGAAGGAGTCTCAAGAAAATCATTCATTGAATGACTTTCCCGATTAATATCAACGACCCTTTTTCCTTGGAGAGCTACAGACCACATTTTATTTGCCTGATCAGTAACATAGAACACTTGTTTCACTTGATATGCCATAATAAAAGGTTCATCTCTAAAACTTCTACTCTTCAAATCAACCAATGTAAATCCCAACTGATCAATCATCACACCATTATTGACATCAACCCACTTACATTTGAAAATGGGAAGTTTAACTTTAACATAATCAACCACCCAAATCTCTTCAATCACCCCATAATAAGGTATTGCTGCCAATCTAGGATTCTTATCTTTTGAACTAGAGAAGTGCATAGATTCAGTCACTAACATAACCCTATTGTTATGGACGGTGCTCCTATCATCAAGGGACTTCATGTAAAACATATAACCATTAATCACAAATGAAGTCCAACTTATGATATCAGCCTCAGGACTAAGTGCTAACCATTTAATTGTATCAGAAACACATTCTTCGCCGTCAACCTTTTGTTTGAACCAATGTGCAAAAGTTTTGTTATGCTCCCTAATTAACCTTTGTTTAGTCATTCGATTATTTCCTTTTCGTATAATTTCTTTATGAGCATTAATGTAATCTTGAACTTCATCAACATTATTCAAGATGTACAAGAGAACTTGTTATAATTCATCAGGATCTATACTCTTTACTGAAGCCCTACATCTACCGCCTTCTTCGTCATGACATTCAGGATGTCCAATGTGTCCTACATTTGACAAGTAATCTTGACAAAACTCTATGGCTTCTTCAGAAACATATTTCTGAACAATAGATGCTTCAGGCCGGTTAGGGTTCTTCACATACCCATTTAGGATTTTTGTAGTTCTTTCAATTGGATACATCCATCGTAAATAGATAGGGCCACACAACTTGATCTCCCTGACTAGAAGAACAATTAGATGTACCATGATGTCAAAAAAAGAAGGAAGAAAAAGCTTTTCAAGCTGGCACAAGATCAGATATCCTTCATTTTCCAGTTCATCCAATTTTTCTATCTCAATGACTTTACTACAAATAGCATTGAAGAAGAAACAAAGTCTAGTCAATATATGTTGAAGATCATATTTGGCAATGCCTCGAATAGCTATTAGGAGCAATTGTTGCATTAAGACATAACAATCATGAGACTTTAGCCCCACTAACTTCAAGTCTCCCATCGACACAAGCTTCCTAACATTTGAAGAATACCCTGAAGGAACTTTGATGCCATATAAACAGTCACAAAAACTTCTTTTCTTATCCTTAGATAAAGTATAAGTAGCTGGAGGACAAAACTTTCTCTTACCATATGGCTTTGGATACAAGTCTTATCGTATCCCCATTTCTTGCAAATCTAATCTTGCCTTCACGCCATCCTTAGAACTACCTTGTATGTTAAGCAGTGTCCACACAATACTATCACAAACATTTTTCTCCATATGCATGAAATCAATACAGTGTCTCACATCAAGCTTCGGCCAATATGGAAGATTGAAGAAGACAGACCTCTTTTTCCATTTACTTTTATCATTACTATTCTTTGTAGTCTTACCAAAGATAATGTTCATATGTTTCACCTTTTCATAAACTTGCTCCCCAGTCAATGCCTTCGGAGCATCTTCAAACTCTTGTCCATCAAAAAAAGCTTTCTTTAATCTACGAAACAGGTGGCCTCGTCTAAGAAATCTCCTATGGCCAAGATAAACTGTCTTTCTTCCATGTTGAAGTTGATGGTAGCATGTTCCTTCTTCACAAATAGGATATGCTTTATGGCCTTTAATACTATATCCTGACAAGTTTCCATATGTAGGGAAGTCATTTATAGTACAAAAGATCATGGCTCACATTTTAAAAACCTCCTTCTTGTTTGTGTCAAAAACATCAATACCTTCATCCCACAACTCTTTCGAGTCTTCGATCAAGGGTTCCAGGTAAACATCTATGTCATTTCTGGGTTATTTTGGTCCCGAAATCAACATAGATAACATGATATACTTTCATTTCATGCATAACAGAGGAGATAAGTTGTAAATTACCAACAGAACAGGCCTTGAACTATGTATACTACTCAGGCTACCAAAAGGATTCATGTCATCCATGCTAAGCCCAAGCCTAAGGTTCCTAAGCTCTTCACCGAAGGCAGGAAATAATTGATCGATTTTCTTCCATTGAGAAGAATCAGCCGGATATCAAAGCTTTCCATTGGATATCCTCTAATCCACATGCCATCTCAAATTTCTTGCATTATTTTCATTAGCAAACATGCGCTTGAACCTTAGTATGATTGGAAGGTACCACAATACTTTTGTAAGAGTGTTATTCGATTTGTACCTCGGGGTTTCACATATCGAATACTGTTATTCCTCTTCATGCTCTTTTCTATACAATATACAATTATTAGGGCATGTGTGAATCTTTTTATACTTCATCCCTAGTGGACACAATATTTTCTTAGCATCATAATATCAAGAAGGCAACGTATTATCATCTGGAAGCATGTCCTTAAAAGCTTTAAGAATTTCTATAAAACTTTTGTCGCTCCACCCATGCCGTGCTTTCAAGCTTACCAATTTCAATACTACTTTCAACAATTGTTATTTTTACATCCCGGGTACAACGACGTCTCAGCATCACTATGTAATATCCCAAATTGTAATTAAGGATTAATAACTTCAAAGTGATGTAATTAATATTAATAAAGCACTTTTGAAGTATATGTTGTGTAATGTGAAGTGAAGGTGGTTAGTAAGGGTTTAATGAGCATTCTGATAATCAGGGGTAAAACGGTAAATTTACCAACCGATTGGTCAGTACCGAAGAAAAAACTATTTGGTAATCAAGATCAATGGCTAAGATTGAAAGATCAAGAGGTGGAATCAAGTGTGTTGGAGAACATGTGAGATCATGTAAGGGTGAAGGGAGATCATGCCAAGTGTCAAGATGTGGACCATGGATGAGGTCAAAGTTGTCAAACTCATTTTCTCTCCCTTGCAAGTCGGTTATGTGCATGGAGAAATGGGATTAGATCATCTTCATCAATATCTCACTTTCTCTCTCTATTCTCTCCATTTTCGGTGCAAGTGTAGCAAGAAAGAGGAAGAGAAAAGCTTAAGTATTGGTAAGTAGATGCTCTTGTATGCTCAAGTGTCTTTTATTAAAATTGTGTAAGAGATCAAGAGCTTCATTTCCATGTCTTCAGACTTTGGATTTGTGGTGTGGTGCAACTTGAGGGAAATTGAAAGTTGAGGAATCCAAGTTCTGATTTTAGCAAGTTCAAGAGGTGAGTTTTTGATGAAGAATGATGTAATTGTTATGATTTTTGGTTTAATTTTGGTGAATTCTGGATTTCTGGCTTGATCTTGTGTGATGTTAAAAGATGTGAATTGGATAGAGTTTGATAGTGGGATAGATGCCAAATGAGGTATAGAAGTTAATAGTTTTGGTGTAGTTTTGAAAAGAGGAAGTTTGATAAAATGTGGCAATGTGTGAATTGTGTTGAGACATTGTGAGATATGTTGTGGTTGTTGTGTAATATGTCAATGGGAGTTGAATTTGGTCATTTTGATGGTTCCAATGTGTTCCTTGAGCCAAATGGTGTGAAAATAGTATGTGATTTGAAATTTGGGAACCATTGGAAGCATTGGTGCAAAAATGGAAATGTTGACCAATGTAAGTCTGTTCTGGACAGTCAGATGGTGTGGACGATTTGACTGGGAAAATGATGTTGAAAAATTATGAAACTTTCCAGTCTTAATGTTCACATCTCAAGCTTCAAAATGGACATAAACTTTGTGTCATTTCGCTTTTTGAGCTGGGAGTTTGAACTGTCCAAAGTTCGGCATCAAAACTGGAACCTGTTTTGGAGTGGTGATGAATTTCGTGTAATTCTGTACTTCTGTGGTGATTCCCAGTAATGGCCAATATTTTTCCTAGGAAGAAGACTTAAAGAGCTTTCATTTGGCTTTGGGATCACCTCATTTTGATTTTTCTAGAATTAGTTATGAATTTTTGAAGTTCCTTGGCTGCAGCAGAAAATTCTGGCTCCAGCACAAAACTTTCTGTGCACGTTTTGGCCGCAGCCAGAAATTTCTGGCTGCAGCGCAAAACTTTCTGCGCACGTGTTGGCCGCAGCCAGAGGAGTCCTGGCTGCAGCCAAAATACTTCTGTGCTGTTTTTGGCCGCAGCCAGAGAATTCCTGGCTGCAGCCAGAACCCAATTTTTAGCACTTTGTGAGTTTGCAAAGCAATTTCCAACCTAGAATTCTCCAATCCTTTTAGGTTCTCTTCGAGTTTGTTATAACCATATAAGGGACTCATATGGAACCTATTTTAAGTATTTGAAAGTAGGAATTGGGGGTAGGAAATTAATCCACCATTCTTGATTTTGTTTATAGGCTTTGATATTTGCCGCCCTCGTGAGCCAACTACGCCGAAGAACGTCGGGAAGGAACGAGGTAGTGACTTTTCTTTCGTACCATCTATGATGCATTGTATGTATGTATGATCAGTGATTTGTGATAAATTCGGATGCTGTGAATTATGTGGATATGTGTTAGCACCGTCAGTCCAATAGTCCCTGAGTAGCTAACAACGGTTCGGGCTTAGGCAGTGTGCCTTCCCGGCGGAGAAAGGGGATGAGGATGAGGTGTGATTATGTGATATGAGGGCCGAAAGGCTGATTTGTGAGCCGAAAGGCTATTTGTGAGGCCGACGGGCCATTTGTGAAGCCGGATAGCTTATGAGCTATAAGGCTATGTGTATGCACTGCCACGCCAATAGTCCCTGAGTAGCTAACAACGGTTCGGGTTAGGCAGTGTGCCTTCCCGGCGGAGAAAGGGGAGGAGGGTGGAGTGCGATATGTGCTGCTGCTGCATGATGATTTGCTTACATGCTATGTGCTTATGTGTGGTATAAATGTTTAGTTACTACTGGGATTCTTTTGAATCTCATTCTTTCCTTTGAACTAACCTTTCAGATAGGGCGACTGGCTCCAAGGAGAAGCGGGCGACCCGGAGCGGTTAGAGCTTCCTAGGGACATTAGTATGGTTTTGTTGGTTAATCATTTTGGATAGGGATTACTGTATTACATTTTGAAATGTAAATAGTGTGAATATTCGGTTTGTAATCCCCTACTTGGAATTAGAAACTCTATATATATATAGATGAACCCGGGGGTTGCCGGGGTTTAAATTACGAACTCTGATATTTATGAATGTAAATTAACTGCGCAGGTGATTATATTCGGTAATTGAAAATGAGACCCAGATAGGAAAGAAGTTTTGAAAATTTTGTTAGTACCTACCGCTGGGTACGTAATTTAATACGTTTTGAACTATCCGACGGTCTCAAACCCCTTTTTATTATGCATTATCGAATCTTAATTACGGTAATTAAGGCAGGGGGTTACACACTACACATATTACCATATGCATGTGATTGCTCAAAAGTCTCTTCTGCTACATCACGAATAATATCCTCTATTCGATCATCTGTATCCATGTCATTATCATCAAAGTTCACTCCCCCTGTTGAGATGAACTTGGCATTTCTAATTCTTCACTATGCCATACCCACACTATATAACTCTTACAAAATCCTTCACAAATTAAATGTGTGTTTATATATGCAGTACTTAGTCGTTTCTCATTCAAACATACTACACAAGGGCAATAAAACTTTCCACTACCATCATCGGTATTTCTACTAGCGAAGTCTAAAAAACCCCTCACCCCATTATCATATTCAACACTCGTTCGTTTAGCGTGTATCCAACTATGATCCATATATATCTCAACACTTCTAGCACCCTATATCCAATAACAAAAGGATAGACAAAAAACAACAACAATAGAGTTTTAGATATTTCAACGAAATTAATAGACACCACTTGAAACTAGTATATTGTTTTAACAAACCAATAACACTGACAATAATCAAATAATTACACTAAATTAAAACAGAACATAGAGTGGTATTAATCTAAGCCAAATATCGCAGGGATGTAATTAAAAGTTAGAGCATATATCTATCAAGAATGTGCATATTTAATTTTTTCCAGATTACGTTTAAGTGCTCAAAGCAACAACAAAAACCATTTTTTCATAGAACATTATTAATTATTGAACAATGTACAACTAAATAATAGATCAAACACTAACTTGATTCAATACCAAGGAGTAAGCTTCAATCTAAAGTCACGGTGGCATCGACTGAGGTTAAAATGAAGTCCTCAAATTCACAGCACTGACAAAGGGAAGTCAAGGAAAAGGAGAATGATCACTGTAGAGAATAGAGGTGGCGGTAGAGAAGACTGACGATAATCAAAGAACAACTATGACAAACATAGCAATGACAATGGTAATGACGGAGGAGAGTTGAGCAAATGAGGGATGGGACCCATGGATGAGTTCAGAACAAGCACAGACAAAACTCATAGAGAAATGGCAAAAAATCTTACCTTTTAGATCGGTTTTAAATAAAAACCGGTCTTAAAAGATCAAAATTTCAAATTTAAGACCAATTTGTACAAAAACCGGTCTTAAATGCTAAAATTTTAAGATAAAAATGTTTTAACATTTAAGACCGGTTTTTATGTAAACCGATCTTAAATGTTAAAACATTATAAATTCTTAAAAATTTTAACATTTTAAGACTGGTTTTATTTATAACCGGTCTAAATAAATTTTTTAAGACTATTTTTTTAGAACTGGTCTTAGAAGTTCAATATAATTACAGAGCTGCCACCGCGCAAATTTTTAAGACCTTATTTGCCAAACCGGTCTTAATGTGGCAGTCAAAAAAGGGTTTTTTCCACTAGTGAAATGATCTTCCAATATTCAAGTGGATGCATAATGATCAGCACTTATTGGTGTAGATGTGATGCTATTAGAAGGTCCTTCACTTTCAGTTCCGTGTAATCCCCCTGATGGTGCCTTGCTTAATTGCCAGAGATATGCATTTTTCGATAAATGATTACGGAGTCTTCCATATAGACAAAGTAAAGAAAGTCATGGGGCTAGGACTAATAACCTTCTTCGATATTTGTTTAACCCACCCTCTCAGGTTTTTGACTCAACAAGCTCCCAATTTTGTGCTCTAATTTTTGCCTAAGCCACCCTTTTGGGTTTTCAACTTAGCGAGCTTTTCTTCTATTTTTTTTTGTTCTAACTCTGCCTAAGCTGTTCTTTCAGGTTTTCAACTTAGCGAGCCCCCTTTTTTTTCTCTAACTTTTTCCTAGGCCGTCCTTTCGGGTTTTCAACCTAGCAAGCTATTATTTTTATCTTTTTTTTTTGCTCTAATTTCTACCTAAGCTGCCCTTTCGAGTTTCCAACTTAGCGAGGCCTTTTTTCTCTTTTTGCTCTAACTTTTGCCTAAGCCTCCCTTTTGGGTTTTCTACTTAGTGAGCTATTTTTTTATGCATAGTATTTCTTTATAGCATCTGAATTGATTGGTCTTGGTAAATCTTGGCCATTCATGTTTGTCAATATCAATGCCCCTCCAGAGAAAGCTTTCTTAACAACATATGGGCCTTCATAATTTGGACCTTATTTACCTTTGTCATCTTCTTGATTTGGCAGGATCTTCTTGAGGACTAGGTCTCCTACTTTAAACCCCCTGGGTCGCAGTTTCTTATTAAAGGCCCTTGCCACTTGTGACTAATATAACTGCCCATGACATATTACTATGAGCCTCTTTTCTTCAATCATATTTAATTGTTCAAATCGAGAGCGTATCCATTCACTTTCATCTAGGTTTGGTTCAGCCAAGATTCTCAGGGATGGTATTTCCACCTCAATTGGAGTAACAGCCTCCATGCCATAAACTAAAGGGTAAGGGGTTGCCCCAGTTGAAGCACGTATTGTGGTATGATATTCGTGTAATGCATATGGAAGAATTTCATGCCAATCCTTATAGGTCACTATCATTTTGCCTATGATCTTCTTAATATTTTTATTGGCTGCCTCAACTGCACCATTCATCTGTGGCCTGTATGGTACGGAATTATGATGTTTGATCTTGAATTGATCGCATAATTCTTTAACTGCTGCCCGTTGAGGTTTGGTTCATTATCAGTTGTGATCCTCTTAGGCAACCCATATCTACAGATGATATTGGCCTTTAAGAATTTGATAAAGGCCTTCTGAGTAATACTAGAAAAGGAATTGGCTTCCATTTACTTAATAAAGTAGTCAATAGCAACGAGGATGAAATGATAACCATTCGAAGCTTTTAGGTTAATCAGCCCGATGACATCGATTCCCCATATGGAAAATGGCCATGGAGATATAAGACTATGCATCATAGTCAGAGGAGCATTAGCTTTATTGTCATATATCTAGCACTTATGACACTTTCTAACATAATTGATACAATCCTTCTCCATAGTTATCCAGTAGTAACCGGATCTTTGAGCTTCTTTAGTTAATGAGTGGCCATTTGCATGTGTACCATATATGCCTTCATGGATCTCTGCCATAATCTTATGCGCCTCCCTCATGTCTACATAACGAAGCAATGTCCCATCAAAGCTCCTTTTGTATAGGATGTTACTACTAATAAAAAAGCCCATGGCCATATGCCGGATAGTCTTCTTTTCATTGTGTGTTGCATCTAGAGGGTAAATACCATATTCCATATACATCTTAATACTATGGTACCAAGTTTTCTCGTCGTGCTCTCTTCTAATATTGAAACAAAATGCTGGCGATCTTCTAGTCTCAATCTATATTTTCTGAATTTGGACCCCACAATTGAGTTGGATCATAGCTGCTAAAGTGGCTAACACATCAGCAAAGCAATTCTTTTCTCTGGCCATGTGATGGAAACTGATTACTTCAAAAAATTTTATCAACTCTATCAAATACTCTTGATAAGGGATCAACTTTGGGTCTTTCGTACGCCATTCACCAGTCACCTAATAAATTATGAGAGCTGAGTAACCATAAACTTTTAGGTTTTTTGTTCCAAGATCTATGGCAGCTTAGAGACCATTAATACAAGCTTCATATTATGTCATGTTATTGGTGTAGTCAAACCCTAACTTTATAGCAATCGGAAATTGTTTTCCGTCTAGGGATATGATTACTACCCCTACACCATTGCCATGTATGTTTGCTGCCCCATCAAAATACTTTTCCCACTCCTTCGATTTTCTTTCCTCAATCGGATCCTCTGTAGCATGTATGTCTTCGTTTGGGAATTTGAAATCTAGTGGCTAGCATTCATCTATGCGGATTTCTGCTAAGTGATTTGCTATCGTACCACCCTTGACGGATTTTTGAGTAACTATATCATATTCAGACAATATTACCTGCCACTTAGAGACACTTCCAGCTACATGCGAGCTTTCAAAGATATACTTGAGTGGGTCCACTTTAGAAATTAACCAAGTGGTATAGTAAAGAATGTATTACCTCAACCGCCGTGTAGTCCAGACCAAACCATAACAAGTTTACTCGATCATCTAGTAACATGACTCACAATCATTAAACTTCTTGCTCAAGTAATAGATCGCTTGTTCTCTTCGATTACATGAATCATGTTGCCTTAGCATGGCTCCTATGGAGTTTGGTCGTATTGTCAAATACAAAATTAAAGGTCATCCTAGTGAAGGGATAACCAAAATTGGGGGGTTTAGCAAATAATCCTTGATTCCATCAAATGTCTGCTGGCAATCTTTATCCCACTTCCTTATACAGTTCTTTTTTAAAAGCTTGAATATCGGGTCATAAATTGCAGTCAGGTTGGCAATAAATCATGCAACATAATTGAACCACCCCAAAAAGCTTCAACTTCCTTTTCTGTTTGTGGAGGGGCATTTCTCGTACTGCTTTTTGTAATACCCCAAATTTTGAGACTTGAGCTTAGAGATTAAGCCTAGATTAAGTAGACTACTAAGCCCTTGTTTAGCAGGATCCTAAATTGGATTAAGAAATATGAAAATGAGTTTGATGGTGATTCCAAGGGAATTACCATAATCAGGGGCAAAACGGTAATGTTATCAACCAATTGATCGGTTGTCGAAGAGGAAACTCATTAGTAACTTCAAGATCAATGGTTGTAATTGATTTATGTAGAGATCAAAGGGGTGGAATCCTATGTGCTTGTATGTATGTGAGCTCATTGGAGGTCTATTAAGATGGTGACAAGTGGCATGCTATGGACCTTTGATTTGGGTCAAGATTTCAACTCTTCCCTCTCTCCTCTCTCTTCTCAAATCGGTGGTGTGTGCTTAGGAGAGCCAAAATTTGATCTTCTTCATGCTTTTCTTTCTCTCTCTTTTTCCTCCATTTTTGTTAAGCTTGAGGGATGAAAGAGAAATTGTAAAGGTGAGATTTGGTTAGCTTCTTGCCCTCTTTTGCTTAAATCATCTTCTTTAAAGTTGTTAATAGTAATGAGAGCTTCATTGCTATGGTTTTAGATTTGGGAAAGAAGGTGTTTTGGGAGCTTGAGGAATCTTGGAAGATGAAGAATCAAGGATTACTTTAAGAAAGTAGAAGAAGTGAGTGATATCTCCCTTTTGATCTATTATTTGTGATATTTGGTTGAGTTTTGTGATTTGTGATTTTTGCCCTAATTTGGTGTAATTGTGGAATAATGGAGTATTGTGGTTAAAAATGGTGTATGAATGTGTAAAATGGTCTTTGGGACTGTTTGTGATCATAGGAAAGGGAATTGGTATGATTTGGGTAATGTGTGTGGTAAGTGTGACCATAGGGGAAAATGTCGTTGTGGTATGATTTTAGATGTTTTGAGGTTTCCAATGTGTTCCTTAAGTGAAACTATGTGGAGATAGTCTTGTGTTAGAGTTTGGGAACCATTGGAGACATATTGGTTAAGTTTGGGAGAATTCTGGTTTTCTGCGTTTTTCTGGGTTCTGATAAGTATCACTCGAGTGAACATGGGTCTCACTCGAGTACATCATCAGATTTTCCCTTTCCTTTTCGGTTTTGGTTGCACTTGTTCATAGAAGAAGCAAGAATGCGCTTCCTCACCAGCAAGTGATGTAGGTCTTCACTCGACTGTACCATGGCTCACTCGAGTGAATGTGTGTTGTGTGCTAAGAGGTTGCTCCCAAGTTGTCACTCGCAGTTGGTTTGTCAAGAGTGTGAGCTAGCACTCACGAGTTTTGTGGACTCACTCGAGTACTAGAGCCAGTGCTCGAGTACACTTCTGGATTTGAGTTTTATGTGGCTCTCGGGTAGTCACTTTCTGGGCTTCACTCGATGGGACTCGGGTGAGCATAAGTCCATCACTCGAGTGCTTGGTCAGTGCTCGAGTGAAGTGATCACTTTCTATCTCTGGTTGTGCTTTCGGGCAAGCACTCGCATGAGTGAGCCATCCTCACTCGGGTACAGCCGTCCATCACTTGAGTACGTCATCCCTCACTCGAGTGATAAAGCTAAAAATGGGTTTGTAAGGTTTCAAAAGAGAACTTTGGTCAAGTTTCTCCCAAACCTTTAGGCATGTATTTAGGCTTTGAGTAGCCACCTAAAGGTCGTAGATGATAACCAACTTAAGTATTTGAAAGTTAAGGAATTAGAAAAGGGATTAACCCTATGTCCTTATTTTGGTTATAGGGTTGGATGATCACCCTGATCGTGAGCAGCCAGAGCTGGAGCTTACGTGGAAAGATAGTAGGGAACTTACCTCTCCTGCATGCAATTGATAATTGTGTTAGTGTATTGATGTATGTTATTTCTTTGCTTGATTATGTGAAACATATATGAGTGATTGAAGCTTTGTTTCAATTTATGCTATGGCCATGAGTATATTGTGTGAACATTGAGCATGCTGATATGTCATTGTGTGAACATGGATTATGTATTGCAAGCATATCATGCATTAAACACTTATCTTGCATGCATATTGGTATTGTTTACCTACTGAGATTCCCCAGAATCTCACCCTCCCTTACCAACAGTGTAGACAGGGCAAGTGGATCAAGATAGACTAAGTAATCAACGGCGACAAGGACTTCCTACGGGTTGAAGCTTCGGTAGTTGGTTATCATAGTAGGGAGTATATGGATTTGAATGTGTATATATGTATGTGGATGAGGGTTGATTATGTATTTGAGATGGATTTGTGTAATCCCCATATGAGTGCTTGTAATGGGCGAATGTACCCCATAAAGCTTGAGTTAATAAATGGAATCCAGAATTGCCGGAATTATTAAATTACGTACTCTGATATATTAAATGTGATTTATCTTCATGTAGTAATTGTATTCGGAATGTGAATGTGAGACCAGGTTATAAATGATTTTGAAAGATATTTATGAAAACCCCGTCTGGTAGATGGGCTTATAAATGTTGTTTTTATCTTATTGGTCTCTATTTCACTTAAATTTTGTAGTCCGGATATAATTACCGTGAGGGGGTTACACTTTTACTTTGTCAGGATCTACTGTAATCCCTTTCTAGCTTACAATAAAGCCCAACAATTTTCCAAATAAAGCCCCAAAGACGTATTTGTTAGGGTTTAGTCGCAGCTTGTACTTGTGTAGCCTTTCAAACAGCTTTCTTAACACCATAACATAGCTTTCTCACTGAGAAGATTTAGCTACCATATCATCCACATATACTTCAAGTTCTTTGTGTATCATATCATAGAAGAGTGTCACCATGGCATGCTGATAAGTTGCCCCTGCATTCTTTAGCTCGAATGATATGACGCGGTAATAATAAGTGCCACATTGTGTAATAAATGTGGTTTTTTCTTTGTTCTCTTCAGCCATAGGGCTTTGGTTATACCCTAAGTACCTATCTATGAATTAGTACCTATAGCTACGAGCTGTATTATCAACTAGGACATCAATATGAAGCAATAAAAAAATCATCTTTTGGGCTAGCTTTGTTCAGATCTCGATAATCCACACATATTCGAATTATGCAATCCTTTTTTAGGACAAGAACAACATTTGCTATCCATTGTGGGTATTTAGCTACTTCCAGGAAACCCGCTTCTAATTGCTTCATCACCTTATCTCGAATCACTAAGGACATATCGGAAGTGAGCCTCCTCAATTTCTGCTTTTTAGCCTTGGTGTCTGGGAATTGTCTGGGAATAAGGGAATATTGTGAGAGGCAATCTCTAGATCAAGGCCTAGCATGTCTTGATAGGACCATGCACACACATCCATGAATTCTTTGAAGAGTTCAACCATTTGCTCTCTTTCAGGGTTATCTACTATCTTTAGTTCTCTCTTTTCTTCCTCTGTGCCCATATTTATTACTTCAATTATATCTTCATATAGGCACATTCTTTTGTCGTTAGATTTGAGGATTTTTTTGTATACTTGAATGATCTCATCATCATCACACTTGTAATCATGCATATCAATAGCAACAAGCGAATCATCATTTAGGGACTCAGAAACCTCTGCGTTGGACAAGAGTTCCGAGGAAATCGATTTCCTGGAGGGCAAAAAATGAATAACGAATGAATAGAAGGAAAAGAAAAAAGGAAGAATGGATATAAATAAGTGAATTTTATTTACATATCATTCTTTATTCATGGTTCATATAAGAGCTCGCTTAAAGGCGCATACAAAACATAAAAGGACAACTTTTAGCTAGGCATGTTACTCTAAAATAATAGAATTGAAGGTGTCCTCAAACTCCTAATTTTCCAAATCCCTTCCAGAATCATTAGCTGAAATCCACGTGCAGGTCTTTTTGCCTATTGTTGAAACCATTGCAACAGTCGGCTTGTTTAGCACTTCAGAGGATATCGGGAAAGTCTTCCTTATGTGAGGGATTTCAAAGTGCTCATCCTCCTTCCCTATCTTCAAACTTGCTTGCTCTTTCAATTGTCTTTCCAATGGTGGCTCGTATCCTAACCCTTAGCGTTTATGATTCTCTTGTAGATTTATGGGGGACTTGATGCCTTGGAGGTGAGTGCCTAATCCTCCGCCATGTTTAAACCTATTCTTCTCCATTATCTTGGTTACTATGGAGTTGACATTTTTATATTCCTTGGGTCCTTCAACTTCAAAGCCTTGGAAAACGATTCCTTCCTCATGCTCAACAGCCTCAATGTATGGAAGAGAGCTCGGCTTGCTCACCATGATTTCTTCTTCACCTTTGATTATCACTATATTCCCGCTATCAATGAACTTTACCTTTTGGTGCAAGGTAGAAGGTACAGTCCCAGCCGAGTGTATCCGTGGCCTCCCCAACAGCATAAAGTAAGATGGGTCAATGTTCATAAGCTGAAAGTCTACTGTGAATGAAGTTGGTCCAATCTACAAAGGCAAACGGACCATTCCCAACACACCTCTTCAAGTACCATCAAACCCTCTAACCACCATGTTACGTTTTTCAACCTCTAACGCCTCTACTGACAATGGCTCAAATGTGGATAGTGGTAAAACATTTAATGCTGATCCTCCATCTATCAACACTTTGGCCACAATAAACCCTTTGCACTGAGGGAAATGTAGAGGGCTTTATACTGATCAATGTCTGATTGAACAACTTCTTCTCCTGAAAATGAGATGGTAGAGAAGGCCCTCACCACATTCATAATGCTTGCAACCTTCTCTAGGGTCACACTGGACTGCACATATACTTCATCTAAGGCCTTTCGTAGCACATCAAGATGCAATTCAGAACTCAAGATCAAAGAGAGAATTGAGATCTTGGCTAGAATTTTATTCAACTGGTCTACTATGCTATATTCACTTTGCTTCATGATTTGAAAGAATTCTTCATCTTTATTTTCTATGCCTTTTAGACCAGAACTTGATGGAATATCAACATTGGTTTGTTTTCCCTTCTTTAACGATCCAACATTCTGTGGCAGATAAGATTTCTTGTTTCGTGTTACTCCTGTTGGGCGAACCGTTGTTTCATTACTGGCCTTAGCTTCCATTACCTGCCATGAGGGATTCTCAACAATACCTTTATACCTCTATGGTACAACATGATTACTTAGAAATGGAAAAGGGGGTCGGTACCTTAATTGTCACTGTAAGCTATTGCAATGGAGTCAAGATAGTGAAAGAGACAACATGGGAATTTCTTTTTTCATATAGTTCCTTAACGACGAACTCGACATGTCTTTTTTCCACCATGCCCACTTCTTTCTCTTCTCGAGGCATATAACCTACTACCTTTAAACAAGCATGAATATCTTCTCCTACTAGTAGAAGATCATTAGAGAACTCAAATTCATTAACAACATTTACTTGATTTTCATGGCTTGGAAAAGGATTGGCGTTGATAGTGGAGTTGTCATTCCTCTTTAACTAAATGTGATTATAATTAATTAAGTTTAATACATTCCTCTTGAATGTTACACAATCCTCTATTAAGTGTCCCAGGGCGCCCATATGGTATTCAAATCGGGCATTAGAGTCATACCAAGCGGGGAACGACAGTTGAAGCTATTTGTAAGTGTGTGGTCCTAATAGTTGGGATTCCAATAGTTGGTGATATAGCTTAGTATTTGTTATGCCAAAATCTTTCCATTATCGACTATCTCGTTACTGCCAATTCCTTCGTCCACCAGCTTGACCTTACCTATTTTGTGTTGGATCATTCTTCGTCTGTCGAAACACATCATTAACACCTTAATTTATTTCTTGGGGTTGTCTAGTGGTTTGGATAAAGCTAACGTCGCCTTCCTTCTTCTTCCCATTGTTCCCATTTTTGGTGCTGCTCTCGCTTTGAAGAATCCTACCATCGCATATGTCAGTATCGATTTCCTCACCAATCTCAATCAAACTAGAAAAATCGGTGACATCAGTCCCAACCATGTATCTGTAATAAGGTTCTTGTAAAGTACAAATGAAATAAGAACTGAGCTCAGATGGTATAAGGGGATGTTGAACTTATGCTGTGATCGTCCTCCATCTTTGGGCATAATCTTTGAAAGCTTCAGTGGCTTTCTTGCTCATTGACTTAAGTTGTTCCCTTGTTGGTTCAGTGTCAAGATTGAACCTATATTATTTCATGAATACATCAGTTAAATCTCTCCATTTCTTGATCTTTGTCTGATCAAGTTGCATGTACCATTCCAGTGCTGGCCCTTTCAAGCTCTCATAGAATAAGAGTAGCAAAACGTTTTCGTCTTGTGATCATACAAGCATTATGGTGCAATAGGCCTTAAGATGGTATATCAGATTTACTATACCATTGTACTTAAGTGGCATTGAGATACTAACATGTAGGTCTCTACTAAAATTATGGGTACTAGGTTAATTTGGTAATATTCAACCAATTGAAATACACTGATAGCTCCCAAGTCGATTATTCCTACTGATGAAGGAAAGAGGATCATGCCATAAATAGACAAGGCAAATACTCTGCAAAAACTCTCCCAATCTTTATTTTCTACTAATCTTGCTAAACGAGCTTCCACTGTGGTCCTTTTAATCCCATTGACTTGTCCGGTGCCTACAATCTGTACTTCTTCCATATGAACCCCTAATAGCTTCGCTATTCCTCCCTGAGAAGGTAGCCAGCCTGGATAATGGTAGATCTTATCACTCCTCTTAATTGGCATCCTAAAAATTAGAGAAAGTGAAGCATCTTAAAGAGGCATCCCAATATTGGCCCAGTTCTATAATAGCCTTATTATGCACAGGCACATGTAATAAATCAATGATAGTTCCATACTTCTTCGTGAAACCTAAATTGACTGAACCTTGAATGTAGCGACTTAATTGAATTAGGCCTTCAAGTGGTTCTACTCCTGTAGTTAGTCTGATGCCCTTCCCTCTATATACCTTTACAGTAGGAACTTGATTTAAACTTGGTATTTGTGCCATTTAACCTTTATGCCAAATTTTTAGTTGTTGGATAACTCGCTTGCCCTTTATTAAAGAAAAGAGAAGGAAGAGTCAGAAAGTAGTTCCAAATGCATGCTATGTAGATGATTACATGTGCTTTCTAGCCTTGATATAGGTGATGGACATTAAGAAAAAGAACTTCACCTCCTTAAGAGATCTAGTACCTCATAAGGAGGATGAAATGCCCATTAACCTGCGAACGGCCCAAGCTATTACGCGGCTAAGGGTTTTGTAAAATGGTTATTATGTCCAAGGCCCATATCAAAATGAAGCTAAAATGCCTACGAATGATGTAATGAGTCATAAAGGATCATCTCTCATTGAGATGTTTTCTAGCATGATTGATGTGATGAGATCATGGTCTTTTAGGGTCATAGACCCTTAAACTAAGGTTGGCTATCTAATGCAACACCGTCCTTATGATGTATCTTTATGTAAAGTGATGCTAGAAACATACTCAAGTGAAGCGACAGTTAGTCACTTCATCCTAGGGGTTTCATTGATTATGCATGGATGACAATAAAGATGATCAACAATAAATAAATATATGCCCTCCAGTGTCCTATTTTAGGAATAACCCTAGGTTGGGGGATGTCTACCATAAGAAAGGCGGGTACTAATTAATTGGGTAGGTCGATAATTTCCACTAATAGGGACAATGGTTTCAAGGTGGTTCTAATTCTCATAGATAAAGGTCTCCTAACTGCCCCTATCGTAAAGATGAAGACCCCATTTAACAAAATTGACCTTCAGGGGGTTCTAAAAACCCCATAGGGATCAACCTCGACAAACGAGTAACAGCTAGGATGAAGTCTTCACAGTAACCTCAGGGGGTTCTGAAAACCCCACAGGGAGACCGCTAGAAACTTCCACTCACCTAAGGAACTCACAGACCCGGGTACATGACCCAAAATGTGTGTGAGGAGAATAGTGTATGTGTTCAATGTGTGTGGAGAGCATACAACCCTATGGGCCTAGGTTATACCAACCATCATCTACTAACCAGATCACAAAATAGATAGAAAAAAAAAAAAGCAAACAAATAAATGAATACAGAATTTAATAAATAAAAACAACTATTCACAAAAAAATTCAAATAAGAAAAAGGGTAATTAAAATAAAATTAAGGCCAAATTATTTTTAAATACTTGACTTAAATGGGCTTGACTCTTAAATGGTCCCCAGTGTAGTCGCCAAGCAGTAGCACCCAGAATTTGAAAAATATGGAGCTGCCACCAAAATTTTGAAAAAGGATAATTTTGGAAAACCTTTTTTGCAAGTGAAACTGGTCTACAAAAACCATTTAGGGTTCGTGACTCAATTGTGTATGGGAAAGGTGTTAGGCACCCCACAACACATATTCATAAGAATGGTTACCCTAAGTTAATTAGTTAAAAATATTATGGCCTTTAATTTTATTATAATTACCCAAAAAGAAGAATATTTACAAAAGTAAATGAAATGAAAAACTAAAGAAGAAGAAGAAAAGAAACATTTATTTACAAAAAGAAAATAATGAAATATATATTTATTTACAAAACTGGACTTGACCTAGGAAGAAAACCTAGAGTCTACGTACCCTTTAGAGGGATCAACGCCCACGTAGTTTGGGGGTAGAAAAGTGTGTCACTTGGTGTTTTATAGAAAATGTTTATTTAATTTATTTGAGAAAAATATTTTCTTTTGTTTGGTTTGTGTTTTTTTTAAAAGGTATTTTCTTTATTTTCTTGTAAAAGAGAGTTTTTCCATTTTATTTTCATTTATCAAAATGTGTCAAAATATTTTTTTTTTGAAAGAAGACCTAAGAAAGGGATAAAGAAAAAAAAGAAGAAAAGTAGCACAAACTAAACAAAAAGCAAGTCAAAGATGAGGAGATTTATGTGTACATTTTATCCTTTGAACCCGCTACAACAAGAGATAGGGTGATAGAACCACATAATAAACAAGAGGCAAGTACAATCACATTATCTATATTTATTAACTATGACACCTAATATCATAAAAAAAACAATACAGCACATACATCTTGCCTAAATGCAACATGTCTAGTAATAATGTATGAGATAGTTCAATCGAACAATAGAAACCAAGGTATTAAGACTCGGACCGGGCATTGAATCGGTCAGAGTACTGGGTTAAGGGTCAGTGGGTCAGACCGGGGCCAAACCGGAGCTAAACCGGGACCAAACCGGTGAGAAATTGAAAATTTTAGACTTATAGTATGAAATTCTAAAGGAAAAATAAAAAAAAATTTAAATATGAAATTTGACCGAACCGGGAACCGAACCGGTTTACCGGCTGGTTCGCCTATTTCCGGTCCGGTCCGGGTTCAATAACCCTGATAGAAACCAATCTGCAAGACCACAACGTCCAAAGCAACGTCCAACAAGTGCAAAGTAAAGTAATGTAATGTATATTGGATAAAGGCATAGTGCATGAATGATGAGGTAAGCATGAACAAAGGTATATTGGATGAGAAAAAGACGAGCAAAGTCACAATGAATCAAGTTACGCGGTGAAAGTAATAAGATCCCATGTATCATTAGAAATAAAAGAAAAGGATGAAAACTCAGCCACAGACCTTATCTCCTTGCTCTCCCAAAATTCTTGTATGTCTTGCTTCAACCCTTGCTCTCCTATTTATAGTCTCAAAGTAGGGTTTTCTTCATAAATGCTCCTTTTTTTTAATTTTCATTTTTTTATTTTTTATTTTTGTATTTTCTATTGATAAAACTTTCTAGCTTGATCTAATCACCATTAATAGATATTTTTTCTGTTTTTAATTGTTTAATTTTTTTGTTATTCTCCCCACAAGTAATTTCCTAATTTAAACCTATCAACATAAATGAGATTTTGTTTTTGTTTTTTTTATTTCTTATTTTCCCTTAATGAATGACAATGCCAACCATCATCAATGAGGGGATTTATTTTAATTTTCGTTTTTTTTTAAATTTTTTCCCTATCAATGATGATTGCCAATTTGGACACCGATCATCATCAATAGGAGGATTTTCTTATTTTTCTTATTTTTGTTTTTCTATTTTTTCTTTCATTTTCCCCACAAGTAGTTTCCTAATTTAAACCTATCAACATATATGAGATTTTTTTTATTTTTTATTTTTCATTTTATTTATTTATTATTTTTCTTTAATGAATGACAATGCCAATCATCATTAATGAGGGGATTTATTTTAATTTTTTTATTTTTCCCTTTTAATGATGATTGCCAATTTGGACACCTATCATCATTAATAGGAGGATTTTCTTTTTTTTTTTTCTTATTTTCATTTCTTATGATTATTTTTTCTTTTAATGATAATTGCCAATTTGAACACCAATCATCATCAATTATTTTTATATTTTTGAGTGGGGCCCGGATAAAATAGGGTGTTCACACAAACTATCCGCGCAATTTACAGGTAGCACATGCTCGTTGCTTTATAAAGCGTTGAAGAACAATTTTACATCAAAGTCCACCAAAAATTGAAAGGCCAAAATCTTTATGTACACAAATCCTCTTTAGGTAAAATTGCAAGTTTTACTTAAAATCTAAGTGAATGGCACCCACGGATCCAAGTGCAAAACCACTACTACTTCCAATTTCATATATAAGCATTCTTTTAGGATGATCTATTCATATTTATAAGAGACGCAAATAGTCTGTCTGAAAATTTTACTATAATTTTAAATTTTTTTCTCGTTAATCATTAGTTAGTCTGTATTGATAATCTACCCACTCACTCTCCATTAATAAAGGTGTTTATGGGAAAAAAATAAGTTTCATTTTTCATATATTTATTGTCTTTAATTAATTTTTTATTTACGCAATTTAGTTATTTATAGAAAATAAAAATTAAATAAAAAGGAGTACTATATAATGGGGCTCGCACATCTAATTCCCAAGCATGTTGTTGGAGAACGAATTCAGATTTCCGGTGTGTTCATAGTTTTGAAATTGCAAATTGCTTATATGTGCCCTTATCTCTCTCTCTCTCTCTCTCTCTCTCTCTTCCCCCTTTTCTCTTTGTTGGTCTTTTTGGAAGGATCCATATAAGGGGGAAGTCAATGACCCACAACCACCAAACTCTTTGCCAGCAAGATGCTGGCAAGTCAAAACTGTATACCCAGCAATTAATATCATCATTAGGAGAAAGGCAAGAAGGTCAATGCACATCTCAACCCGCAGATATTGCACCATTTTAATTTTAATTAATTTTTTGGAAGTGATCCATCAAAGCAGCGTCTTTTACACAACGAGACATGAACCCCACACACATCAACTATACATGTATGTGTATATATATATGACTTTACATCTTGGTAAGGATATGTCTGTGTAAGAGGAATATTGGAGTTGTCCCATATAGATGCCATGATCTTTACAAGCTTTTTATACTATCATGATTGTGAAGAACTTCAACTTGTTAATTAACTTGCTGCGTTGCTGGCTTCATCGTGCATATACTAATGTGCGCGCGCTTCAACAAGGTATATGCATAGGTATTAAAATTTAGAAATTTAGTTATAATATTTGACTTTTTCATGAAATAAAAATAGAAGGCCCTCTCTCTCTCTCTCTCTCTCTCTCTCTCTCTCTCTCTCAATTTTTTTAATGACAGGGCCAAGATAAATCGTGAAAAAAAAAAACTGATTTATATCAAATGGATAAAGTCAAGGGAGAATGACACAAAAATAAGTTTAAAATTGTAAAATCCTAAATTAATGATTAAATAAAAATTTAATAAAAACAGTAATATGCATATAATGCACACACATATTTATAACAAATTCATAATAAATCTAATTGTCAACAATACAAATACTCTAATGTTTATATGGTTAAGAATGTAAGCGTATTTATCTAATTTGAGTAAATTAAGGAAACCAAATAAATTATTTAATTATAACATAGGTGACATGATCTCTATAAAGTATTTACATGTAACATTAGATTATATATCAATTTTGTAATATTCTAAAAATATTATATATCGATTTATAAGTTTGCCAAATTATTTTTAAAAAAATAATAAATATAAGAGATAAAATTTTAAAAAAAAACTTACATTTAGAACTAAAATAACACTATATGGTTACAAACAACCTAAAAATATATTTACAACCTAAAAGAACCAATTTTTTTTAAATTTTTAAAATTCAGACCCAAAACTAGCTCTCTCTTTTTAAAAAGAAAAAATCATTTTGGTTATGTTAGATTTAGAATTTTAATGATAACAAACCTAAGTCTAGTTTGATTTCTCTGTGCATTCTCATTCACAAGATTTTTGCTAAGAGAGTATTCCAATAGTATACTTACTAATCGAATACTGACACTCAATTTTTATTACCTAATATTCTGATAATTCTCAGACTATTCAAATAGACAGATAATTATCATGATAATGCATAAGTTATTCGAATAGATATACACTGATACATAGTTGTATTATTCGAATAGTCTTTGACTATTCGATTAGTATAAACTAATGTAACAGTTGGAAGTTTTCTAAACTAAAAGTATTCGAATAGCCTGTACATTATCCGAATAGTACTTATATTCTACAAAGTGAATTTCAAATGCATTATCCGGATAATAGCATGACTATTCAAATAAGTATGGTCACTATTCGAATAGTATAACCTCTATCGGAATAATCTTTGTATGCTCAGAAGCATTTCAAATTGTACTACTCGAATAATATGAAGACTATTCAAATAGTGAGGCCACTTTTTGAATAGTGTAGTTAATATTCGAATAGTCTTTCAAAACCAAAATCAAGGCTATTAGATTGATATGAGAAATTATTCGAATAGCAAGGATACTATTCGAATAATATTGAAAGCTGGAAGGAAAGTAATTTCTGTCCAAAGTTGAAGCATGTATTCAAATAGCAAACAGAGTATCAGGATAACCATCTTGAAATTAAAGAGATCACTATTTGAATAGGTGTCTCAATTATTCGAATAGTCACAGTGTAAAATTGTAAATACTATCCGAATAATGAATAAGGTATTCAAATAGTATGTTATATACAAAGACCCAAATTATCCTGATAACTATGAGAGTATTCGAATACTTGCTCTTCATGAAAAACAGAGCATCAAATCTAAGTCAATGATTTCACAGTATCATTGAGTATTTCCATTAATCTTGTTTATTATTATTATGTTTTCATGATTAACATGCTCAAGCAAGTTACAGGAGATTTACACTTCAGATATTTAATTTCCAAGAAAAGAAGATACTGTGTCAGAAACATTAAATGCTAAATCGAGCCTCTACCAATACATTCACTTCATCACAACGGCTATATCCAAATAACATAAAGAATGTTCTAAGTAGTGCTCAATGAGTAACGAGAAAAACAGAATGTCTCAAACGGTCATTAAAATCTCTCCAACTACAAATAGCAAAGGCATTCAAATCGGGAGTAAGGATGCTGAACTACCAAACTGATGAATATTCATTTCTGAGCTCTTACTACCCTTTTGTATTAATACGCTTCAGTGTTTATATTAAGAACTCTGTGAGAGAGAACATTTATTGATTCAATACACTTGTTTAAGAGGTATCTTAATGTTGTGGGACCTTAAGGTGGGCATCTATTTATGTCGTGTAAGGGGGAGCGAGTATTCAAAGTGAGGAATATATCGCTGTGTACCGAGGTGCCAAGAACCCACTGAATCTTAGAAGGTATAGTAAAGGCTCAGATTCTATCTAAGGACTGGACGTAGGTCATTGTGAATTAGACCAAACCAGTATAACTCCCGGTGTACACATTGGTGAAACCTTCCTAACTCTTTAACTTTCTTCTTATCGGTTTCCAGTTATAATTCTATCTTAAAATTTTATTATCACCCAATTCACCCGCTCCCTCTTGGGTGAAACTCTTGTACTAACAGGTTCTAGGCCTAATTTCGTGTTCCGGCTCACTGATGACTCAACTCTTGTCCAACTTGGATCAATTATGAAAATGATTTTCTAATTCAAAGTGAAACAAGTCTAGTTGAATTATTTTATTCAGTTCGATTCTTTTATCATTGAAATTTACACTACTATAGAAATAGGGATATATGACGGTTATTATCCGCCATCTTCACGGTTTCGAACTGTCACACATATGTGCGCTATATATGCTCCATGCAGATAGATTAGGTTCTGAATCATTATTTATTCTAGAGCTATTACAATAATCAAATATAACACCCGTTATGTATTGAGGCTTTATGAGGCCATGATATACGTATTGCTGTGATAATAATTAATTGGCACACTAAACAACTACAATAATATATGGTAATCCTTTCATGATGAATAATAGTCTCATTTTGACAACTGTTATTTATTCAGTAACGTAAATAATGATTCTTATGTAAGACCCATGACTTTTAATAAAACTAAATAATGGTCTCACATAGACAACTATTACGTAGTTAGTACATAAATAACAGTTTCTAAATAAGAACCATGAACATTTATAATACATGACAATTTTTATATAATAACCATGATGTATGGATGTGAGACTCTTCAAGTGAGAGTTTCTAAGCTAGTTGGACTTATCTATATGTAATAGAATAGTACCTCCCACACTAAGTGGCTATACAATATGGGATGAATCAAGACATTCTAGGCTTTATGGGAAGAATCAATAGCAACTGTTGATGTATATAAGTGATAATGTAACTGTTTACTTGTAATTGTCTCTCTTCATAGGAATTAAGCCTGGAAAGTAAAGGCTAAGGGGTGAAACACAAATATCCATATAGGAAAGGACGCTTGGGGTATGCAAACCCTTAAGTAAAGCATGGGGTACGCAAACTATTGAGCTACACAAGAGTTTGTTTACCCCTTACGACCTTGCCTATACAGATTATTCATGTCTTTTGACACCCAACCGTTGCTTTCCTAGCTTAATTGCCAAAGAAACACAAAGAATATGTTCACACTTATGTTATAAGATATATAAGTCAGAAGTGTGATTCTAGCCACAAAGCCTAAAAAATCTTGATCCGTCCCAAATTGCATGGCTACCTGATATAGGAAGTACTACTTTATTAGATAAAGTCGAGACCAAGTAGCTCAGAAATTCTCACACTAATCACAATGTTGAATTTTAGAGCTTTTAACTTGGTGCCACTTGCTCAATAAAAAATAGGAGAGGAACCTTTGATTAGAGCAATAATAGGTTTTCCAAAAGAAAACATAATTTCACAAAAGCAATTTAATATGTTACCTTGAATGCTTTATCTCATCCTGACTTCACAAATGCTGCAGGTATTCACTTGTTTATGTATAATTCTTGGTACAATTAAACTAGTTTATTCATCATATCCTTATTGATCTTTTTGAAGTAACTTCCAGAGATATAGACGCTTCTATAAAAGGAGGTATTTGCTTAGGGATCCATATCTCCTGAAGTCACTTCAAAAAATCAACAGAATAGGAATCTTTGGTCAAAGCAATGGGTTGACAACTTTCTGTAACAGGAGAGGAACATTTGATCAGAGCAATAATGGGTTTTCAAAAAAAAGAACATAGCTTCACAAAAGTAATTTAATGTTACCTTGGATTATTTATCACATCTTAGTAAAACTGAACTAGTTTATTCATTACATCCGTATTGATCTTATGGAAGAAACTTCTACAACTATATATGGATACTTCCAAAAAAGGAGAGATTTTTACTTAGGGATTCATATCTCTAGAAGTTACTTCCAGGAGAATAATAGGGTAGGAACCATGAATCAAAGCAATGGGTTGACCATATCTTATAATAGGAAAGGGACCTTCGATCAGGGAAATGCTAGCTAGGGCTATGTTGAACACTGCAAGGGTCAAGTGTATACCTAGCTAGGGCTCATGAATGAAAATGTAAGTTAGGGTAAGTGAAAGCAAGTCGTGCAACAGTCACTGAAACAAGGGTAAAGTGTATTCACTAGTATGGTTGTCGCTGAGAAGTCAGACAAAGGCTTTTCATGGTGGGATTCGACTGAAAACAACTCTTAATAGTCAAAAAAGACAATAGGAGTCGTAGGGTTAAGATGTTGGTGGGTTTCATCGTTTGAACAGACTAAGTGTCAAATATACTCTATTTCAGATTAAATAAAAGAGGAATGGTAAGGTTTTTTAGGTTATTGTGCATAAGACTTTACATTGCAGTTCATTTATAAGAACTGTTATTTACTTATTTACATTTATAATGGTTCTTTGTAAATAACCTTGGGTATGTTATATTTTTGTTTAATGTTTTTGGCCTTATAGTGACCAGATAATTACATTTTCATATTTTATAAAAATAAAATAAAAATATCACCCTCTGATGGATGACATGAGGTCTATTGCGAATTTTAGAACCTTTTGTTTCTTTCAATTTAAATGAATCAAAAGTTTCATAAATTCACAATATACCTCTGATCATCACGATACTCATCACTAGAGGAGTGGCCTGAATCATCTAGGAGTATGTTAGGATCATGGTGGCTAATCCCATACTCATCAAGAATCAGATTAATGTAACATCCCAAATTTCAATTACCAAAATTCCTTTACATCTTTGATATATTAAACAGAATAAAATAATGAATTATGAAGCACTTGAAATGGCCAAACACTGCAATTGGTGGCCACATGAATTTAAAGTTGCAATAAGACATAAGAATTCAATTTTGTTTTCATAAAAGCCCATCCTTGAAGCCTAACAATAAGGAATAGAAGGGTATAATTTTTGGGCTCAAGAAACATGTGAATTTTGGCCCAAACAAAAGAAAAAGGAGGAAGCCCAATTTAATTACAAAAATGTAAGGGCAAACTGGTCATTTGACCAATAAAGCAAGAAGCTTTTATTTTTCCCTTTTCTTTGTGATATTTTCAGCCAAAAAGAAAATAAAGGGAGGAAAAATATTTATTTGGCTATAACTTATGCCATGAGGGAGGAATATTAGGCAAGTGAAAAAGATGCCATAAAATTCAATTTTTACATGTGAATATAGGCAATTGTATATTATTATTTAAGGAGGTGCAAGATGATATTTTTGAGATCATCATTCCTCTCCAAGAAGGCCAACATTTCGTCCAACAAGAATGGGGAAGAGAAAATAAATACTTGGCTCATATTTTCGTTCAAGAAGATGAAGGGAAGAGGAACATAAGACTTGGACTTAAAACATGACATGTGGAAGCATTCTTGGCCAAGTGAAAGATGATATAATAAAATAATCAAGGATATGTGATTAATTACAATTAAATATTAATAATTAAGGAGGTGGAAATGGATATTTTTGAGAGCTCTTATCCCATTCAAGAGCCTCATTTTCATCCAAAACAAGAGCTAAGGAGAGAGAAAGAGACTTGAAACACAAAGACACAAGAGAGAAGGAGCAAGTGTTCAAGAAGCAAATCAAGGTGACTTTAGTAGCAAATCTCGTTCTTGCCTTCAGTCTCTTGTACATCTCTTCTAATCTTCATATCCTCCTTGGAAACACTTGTAGCAAGAAGGAAATCAAGAGAAGCAAGGAGGAGAGGGTGGCATTTTAATGAGAGAAAGAAGATAAGCAAAGATAATCACACTAAACCTTGCTATCTTGTTGATTCAAGGTTGTTTGTTGTGGTTATGGTTGATTTTATAATTTTACGAATGCCAAACCCTAAGGGGAGGTGCTGTTCAAATTTTGATTAATGATGTTTAAGATAGTGATTATGATGTTAGAAGAGGTTTTATGATGATCTATGATGATTTTGGAAGATTGTGTTTAAATCTGCCTGATTCATTTTCTGGAGGCAGAGAACTAGCAACATGGTTTTGATCAGACAAACTTACTCCAAATGCTATGAAATTTTATGTGATTAAAGTAGACATCCCAGGCTTTAATTTGATATGTAATATAAGCTATTAGGACTAGTGAATTGAAAGGTATGCTTTTTCAAATTTTGACCTTGATTCTAGAACGAAATCTGTAAAAGTCTGAGTTTAACGAATTTCTAGGAAATGTGTGGCTGTAATTGGGGCTCTTTGATATTTTTTGTTTAAAAGAGGACTTAAATAGATTACTATATAATCTATAACTAAACCATTTGGATTTTTGTAGAATTAATTATGAATTTCCAAAGTTTGGTTAACAAAACTGGCATATTGGGTTAACCTGCGAATTTATGGCAATTGTATTGAATTGTATATATATTCAGCCAAATATAAGAGACATGTCCTAAAGACTCATGTAGTCCCATTGAACACTCATTTATCATGGCTCTAATGTTATGATTATATATCTAGGGCCATAATGTGATAAAGAATAAGTATCCTTAATTGTTGGAGAAAAGGTACAAGAGGAGCACTTAAAGACATAAGGTAGTTAAACTTTCCTGACTTGCATGTATTTGATATGTGTATGCTTGTGTATTGGTGTGTGATAATGCTTTAATGAATAGTGTAAAATATACATGAATGATTAAAGCTCTGTTTCTACTTATGTATGGCCATGAGTGTATTGTAAAGCATTGAGCATGCATATGTCATTATGTTAGCATAAATTTATATAAGCAAGCATATTATACACGAAGCCTTATCTTGCATGCATAGTTAGTATTGTTTACTATTGAGATTCTCTTGAATCTCACCCTCCTCAACCAACCATTTAGACAGGTGAAAGCAGAGAAGAGAACTGCACAAGAGGAATACAGTGGTGGAACGAAGACGGGAAGATGTCTACATTTCATTATAACAGGTTTAGACACTCTGGTAGCCCTATACTGCCACATTATTTGTAATTGTTATATACAATCCCTGTGGGGAATTCCTGTAATCAAGTGTAATATCCCAAATTGCAATTAAGGGCTAATAACTTCAAAGTGATGTAATTAAGGCTAATTAAACACTCTTGAAGTAAATAATGTGAATTATGATGCAAATGTGTTTGATGATGGTTTATTAAGCATTGTGACAATCAGGGGCAAAACGGTAAATTTACCGACCGATTGGACAGTTACCGAAGAGGAAACTCATTGGTAATTGATATCAATGGCTAAGATTGAATAAGCAAAGGAGTGGTATTGTGTGTGCATGTGCTCATGTGAGGGTTTAGAAGGGGGCACAAGATGTTGACACATGTCAACACAAGAACCATGGATTGAGGTCAAAGAGTCAACAATTGCAACTCCTTTCCCTCCTCCATTTTAAGTCGGCCAAGGGCCTAAGTGCACCAAAAAAATTCTGATTCCATCATCATCTTCTCACTTCTCACCTCTCCTCCATTTTCGCCAAGAACAAGCAAGAAAGGGAAAGAAGGAGCTTGAGTTTTAGGTAAGGTCTTGTCCCTAAATGCTCAACTCACCTTTATTAATATTGTTCAAGGGGTTGAGAGCTTTATTCCTATGGTTTCATATTTTTGATTAGTGGAGTTTGAGAACTTGTGGGGATTTGAAAGTTGGTGAATCAAAGAAATAGCTTTGGAAAGAAGTTGTAATGAGTATGTGATACCTTTTGGTATAATTGTTGTGGTCATTGGTTTGGTTTTGGGAATTTCGAATTTTTGCCCTGATTTTTGGTCTAATTTGAATGCTTGAATTGGTTAGTGTGTGGTAGAGAATGTGGTGTTAAATTGTGTCTTTGAGCCATGGGAGTTGATTTGGAATTTTGGGATGGAATGGATTGCAATGTGTGTGATGATTGGAGATGTTAAGGTGATGTGTGGTGATAGTGGTAGAACTTGCCCATGGATAATGAATATGGTCATTTTGATGGCTCCAATGTGTTCCTTGAGCCAAATTGTGTAAGGATAGTATGTGATTTGAAATTAGGGACCATTGGAAGCCAATTGGCAAAATTTGGAAAATCTGGTCAATGTAAGTCTGTTCTGGACAGTCAGATGGTGTGGACTTTTTGACTGGGCAAATGATGTTGAAAAATTATGAAACTTTCCAGTCTTAAATTTCACATCTCAAGCTTCACAATGGACATAACATTTGTGTCATTTCGCTTTTTGAGCTGGGAGTTTGAACTGTCCAAAGTTTGGCATCAAAACTGGACCCAGTTTTGGCACAACGTTAGGTTTTTGGTAAATCTGGATTTTTGTGGTGATTTCCAGTAATGGCCAATATTTTTCCTTGAAAGAGGACTTAAATAGCTTTCATTGGGCTTTTGGATCACCTCATTTTGATTTTTCTAGAATTAGTTATGATTTTTCAAAGTTTCCTTGGCTGCAGCAGAAAATCTTGGCTGCAGCACAAAACTTTCTGTGTGTGTCCTGGCCGCAGCCAGAAATTCTTGGCTGCAGCCAAAATGTTTCTGTGACATTTTTAGCCATTTTTGGCTGCAGCCAGAGAATTCTTGGCTGCAGCCAGAACCCAATTTTCAGCACTTTGTGAGTTTGCAAAGCAATTTCCAACCTAGAATTCTCCAATCCTTTTAGGTTCTCTTTGAGTTTGTTATAACCATTTAAGGGACTCATATGGAACCTATTCTAAGTGTTTGAAAGTAGGAATTGGGGGTAGGGAATTAATCCACCATTCTTGATTTTGTTTATAGGCTTTGATATTTGCCGCCCTCGTGAGCCAACTACGCCAGCGAACGTCAGAAAGGAACGAGGTAGTAACTTTTCTTTCGTACCATATGTGATGCATTGTATATGTGTATTATCATTGATTTGTGATAAACTCGTATGCTGCGACATTGGGAATATGTGTAAACACCGTCATACCAATAGTCCCTGAGTAGCTAACAACGGTTCAGGTTAGGGCGGTGTGCCTCCCCGGCGGAGAAAGGGGATGAGGATGAGGTGTGATATATGTGATTATGTGAGCCAAAAGGCTATTTGTGGAGGCCGACGGGCCATTTGTGAAAGCCGAATAGCTGTATGGGCTATAAGGCTATATGTATGCACTGCCACGCCAATAGTCCCTTAGTAGCTAACAACGGTTCGGGTTAGGCGGTGTGCCTTCCCGGTGGAGAAAGGGGATGAGGGTGGAGTGTGATTTGTGGTACTGCTGCTGTATGATGATTTGCTTACATGCTGTGTGCTTATGTGTGGTATAAATGTTTTGTTACTACTGGGATTCTCTTGAATCTCATTCTTTCCTTTAACTAACCTTTCAGACAGGGCGAGTGGCTCTAAGGAGAAGCGTACGACCCGGAGCGGTTAGAATCCTGTAGGGACATTTATTTTGGTTATGTTGGTTAAACCTGTTGGACAGGGTGTCTGTATATTATGTTGGTTGTAAAGAATAGTTGAACGTAGTTGTGTAGTCCCCTATATGGAGGTTGTAAACCCTTTTTGTGTATGAATGGAACCCGGGGGTTGCCGGGATTGCTATTAGATATTCTGATATGAATGAATGTGAATTAACTGCACAGGTGATTATATTCGATAATTGAACTTGAGACCGGAATAGGAAAGAAGTCTTGAAAATTTTATAAGGTCCCTACTTCACAGGGAGTTCTAAATGAGTTTTGAACTATTCGACGGTCTCTAAACCAATTTAATTACGTAATATCGAATTATAATTACGCTATTTAAGGCAGGGGGTTACATCAAGCACTTAGTATCAGTATATTTTTATGTTATTTCTGTGTGCCCTCCAAACACTCTAAAACATGTGGAAATAAGATAAGGGTATGACAGATTAGTACTCCTATTCATACTCAACAAATATCTGGCCAGCCTCATCACAACATAGTTAATACATTCTACATGAAGCATCATTGCCTCACTTGAGGGAGAAAAGGATGTGGAGGTGAAGGCAAAGGTAAAGGAGGTGTTGGTAGTTGTAGAGGAGCAATATAAGGAAGAGGAGGATGACGATGGGGATTTTCTAGTATGTCTACAACATGGCGTTTCATCTAGGGAAAATAGAGGAGGATGTGAAGAAATAGTATGAAAAACATAAGGAAATGAGGAGTTTAGATAGTTTAGAAGTGATGGTTTGAAGCATCATTGAACATGTTGGAAGTTAAAGAGAATTAGTCATGCGCAGTGGTGGAAAATGAATGGGTACTTGGTTCACGTATCTGATCATCAAAGAATGAAGAAGCATATTGTACAAAGTTATCATCAGCATAGGGAAGGGGAAAGGTTTTAAACCATTATAGCATTTATCCTTTCATGACGATTTTTATGTAAAAACTGTCATTATTATGAGACAAAATATGATGATTACTAATTACAACTGTTATTTATTTGCATGGTATTATAATAAGTTATGGGTTTTACTTAATAGCTATAAGGTTAGGCTGTAAATTTGCCACTAAAGTTTTCACTGAGGAGCAATGTTACCTTAAAAAATTTTTTAGGTTTAATATTGCCCCGAAAGTGTTAAAATTGAGCAATGTTGCTATTTTTTATTAAAACATTAACTATCAACATCAATTGTTTAACAGTCAATGTTAGTTTTTTAATTATATGAGGCAACATGTTTTGAAACTTTTGGGATGACATTGAACCTGAAAAAACTTCCAAGGCCACATTGCTCCTCATGAATACTTTTAGGGCAAATTATACCTTAACCCAGTAATTGTTATGTATTGCACTTTTTTTAAAATGTTTTGGTAGTTGTAACCCTTTCCAAAATTATATCTGAAATACGCAATTAAAATGAAATAGAAACCAATAAGAAACAAAACTTATTTAAAATCCGATCTTCACGATAGGGTTTTCACAATTAACTTTCAAAATCTAATTAACCCGGTCTCATATTCAATTTCAAATACAATTACATCACGCGGAATATCACATTTATACAAATATCAAAGTGCACAACATAATTCCCGGCAATCCCGGGTTCCATTCAATATCTAAAGCTTTACAAGGCATAATCGCCCATATAAGCCCTCATATGGGGATCACACAAATCTATCTCAAATACATATCCGAATTCAAATACAAAAATCCAATACACAATACTCCCAATTTGCATTGATAACCAACTACCAAAATGACAACCCCAAGGAGTTCTCGTCACCCCTGGTTGCTTGTCCCAAACTTCTTGCCCAGTCTACATGGTTAGTAGGGGAGGGTGAGATTCAAAAGAATCTCAGTAGGAAACAAATACCAGTATGCATGTAAGATAAGTGTTTAATGTATGATATGCTTGCAATACATAACTCATGCTCACACAATGACATATCTATGTGCTCAATGTTTCAACAACATACTCATGGCCATAGCATAACTAGAAACAGAGCTACAATCATTCATACATGTTTTACACAATCAAGCAAAGAAAACATGCATCAATACACAAACAAAAATATCAAAGCATGCATGAGAGGTAATTTCCCTACATTTGTTCTTTCCAAGTAAGCTCCAGTACTGCTTACTCATGACCAGGTGAATATCGAACCACGTTCAGGGCGAACATCAAACCAATAACCAAAGCAAGGACATAGGTTTATTCTCTATTCCAAATCTTTACTTTCATTACAATTAAATTTGGTTACCATTCATGACCTTTAGGTGGCTAATCAAAGCCTAAACATATGCCTAAAGGTTTGGGAAAACACTTGACCAAAGATCATCTTTAAAAACCTCAAAACTACATTTTTCAAATGGTTGGCCGTAACCAACCACGTCCTGGGCCTCGGCCAACAGATAGTCAAAAAGTCTTGGGCCGCGGCCAGCCCCTCTTGGGCAGTGGCCAGAGACTAGTCAGAAGGTTTTGGGTCACGACCAACATTTTGGGCCGCAGCCAACCACTGACCTGACTCCTTGCTCATTTCTAATGACCATAGCTTGGTCTACAAAACTTAGAATCACTCAAACTTTATATCAATAGAAAGCTTACAATGTGAACTACAACTCTAAAAAATATCATCACATTTCAACATCATTTGCTATGTCAAAATACCATGTAAATTTAGCCACTTGCACAGCATTTCAGCACTAGTTCTACATAAGTATGATTAGTAATGTTTATAAATAATAGGAAGTATTGTAATAAGCTTCGATCATACTTAGAATAGGTATCAAAATTTTTGTGATGTTGTTTCAAAAAGCAATTATCAATATCAACAAGTAGTGTTGTCATATTACTCGAGTGGTAACCCAGCCTTTAAGTGCGGTCCAGTGTCAAAACCATTTCACCATTAAGGCACTTAATAGTTAAGTTTGAAAAGACTTCAGAATCACTTGAATGATTAATGTCCACTCGAGTGGTTTTTCAAAAATATTTAAAAATATAGTTCAGTATCGAGTGATTCTGTAGTGATATACTATATCACTCGAGTGTCCTAATATCACTTGAGTGCGAGTTCTCTGCACTCTTTTCTTTGGAAAGGTTGTGAATCACTATCAAGTGACTTGGTAGTAATGTGGCAAAATTGGCCATCACTCGAGTGGCCGGAATAACACTCAAGCGATATACTTCAATAGATTAGAAAAAAGAGGCCCGTCATTATCGAGTGACTTGATAATTATCACCATCACTTAAGTGATTTGTCACAAAAGATCACAAAATTTCTTCATTACTATCAAGTGACTTGATAGTGGTCTAGAAGCAATGAGATATCACTTGAGTGATCCTTCAAATTTCTAAAGTAATCACTATGAAGTGACTATGTAGTGATGATTTTTCATACTATCACTCGAGTGGCAACTTTATTACTAGAGTGATCTATTGAATCTTAACAGAAACACTTAGCCACAGTATGGTAATGAGATAAGAAGCAATATAACTCGAGTGACTAAGCATCTCTCAAGTAACCTGCTTCAACAAGTCAATTCAAAAACTATATGTAATATCCTGAATTTTAGGATTGGAGGCTTGGGAATAAACCTAAATTAAATGGGCTGCTAAGCCTCGGTTTAGCAGGTGTCCCAAATCTATTCCTTAACGTTTCTTATATCTTTGAGGTATTAAAAGGAATAAAATATTTAATTAAAGAGTATGGGAAATTTGAATACAAAAATAGGAATACGACCCGATGTACAAGATTGCATAGGGCAATGTCCCTAGGCTTTAAGACCTATATGTCTAGCGCTGTCATTGATGCCTAGTGCAATGACATTGGACTAATATGTCTAAGGTAATGTTTTAAGGTCGACAGAACATTCAAACTGTACCAGGTTTCATATGGCATGCATCTTATAGCCCCAGGGCGTGTGTTTGAAACCTGGGAAGGTGAAAGAAACCCGCTATCGGGGGTGGCAGGGATAGTCCAATTGCGTCCACCTCGCCACACATATCCAGGCCCTGAAAAGGTGGCGTGACTATGGAAGATGTGACTAGTCGAGGCAATAAGACTAGTATGACTAAACATTTTAGTGTCTAATGGTTAGTTTAATGGTACTAGACTTGGTATGGATTCACTACTTACCCCCAGGTAGTGGGTTTGAGTTTGAGGCGGCGAAAGAAATCCACAAGAAGGGTGGAGATATCTTGCCTTGGGCCTGGTGTATTGGCCTTACCGACAAGGCTGGACCATGTCCCTTGGGCTTGGATTGAACTTACTGGTAGGGGTAGACCGTTACATAAAAAAGGGTGTTTATGTGGATCCAAGTGGAGTCCCGAAGAGGCTGTAAGGCCTAAGGAACCAAGTGCTATAGGAAATGACTAGTAGGTCCTGTGTTTGATTGCACGCTACATACTATGTATGGAATGGATGATAAATGTTGAATACTTGTTGAGATTTATGATGATAATATGGTGATTGTATTGCATGCTCGATGAGCTTGCAGATGAACAAGAGAGATTAAATATGATTATGGTGTTGAATGGCTTGTGAGCCTGCACATGATAATAGAATGTGATACGTTATCAGGCTAAGTATATTAGAGCGGTATTCCAACAAGTTAATGAGGCCTAGAATAATATAATGAGCATCTTGATAGACAATCAGTACAATAATGGGATGGATAACCCATGAGAACAAAACGGGTCGAGTACATAAGTATTGATAAGTGATTTATCCACACATAGCAAGTATTGTGTGGTGCACGCTCTATAAGTATGTATAATCGAGGGATGAGTTACACAATGAGATGGATTAATCCCCATGTTGTAGATATTCAAATTTCGAGAAAAAATTTATTGAACGAGGGGAGAAATGTAATATTCTGAATTTTAGGATTGGAGGCTTGGGAATAAGCTTAAATTAAGTGGATTGCTAAGCACCAATTTAGCAAGTGTCCCAAATTTATTCCCTAACATTTCTTATATCTTTGAGGTATTAAAGGAAATAAAATAGTGAATTAAAGAGTATGGTAAATTTGTATACAAAAATTGAATTTGTTGAGGTTGCAAGTGCTTGCAGTTTCATTGCTTCCAGTAAGGCAGTGTTGTTGTGCAATGCATTTCGTTAATCAAATGATTTTAAAAAATTATGAAATTTTACAAGGTGAAAGTAGAAATTGAAAGAGGCAAGCTTCACCTAAGAGGGGGGTGAATTGGGTGACGTTATAAATTTTTCACTTGATGTGGTGATATGAAAAATAGAGTAGATAGAGTAGAGTTGAGAAGATTAGAACACAGAGAGTTATACTGGTTCGGCCTAACAACCAGGCCTACGTCTAGTCCTCAGAGATCAAGACCTACTGAGATTTTCACTATTCTTCCAAGATTCAATGGGCTCTCAGAACGCCATAAAATAAAAATTGTCCTTGAAAGGACTACGAGCAGAAATATTCTCTTACTAAGAAATTTCTCTCCCCCTTACGACAAGTCTTACGTGCAGAAAAACAAACTATGACCTTTCCCACTTGCTTATGTATACAAGACTTATGAGCAGCAACATTCTCTACTGCTTGTATCTTATAAGTCTTATGAGTGGAAGGTTTAACTAGGAATTCTCTCAACTGCTTCTCTCGTAAGGAAATCTACCCTCTCAAGGTCCCAATACCTTGAGATCAAATGAAAATAGAATTTGAATTGTATGAAGACTCTCTTACAGAGTAAATAAATGAACACTGAAGATCAATATGTATACAGAGAAAATTATGAATAGCAGAGATTTGTGTATATGCTTGTGAATTCTTGTGCTTCATTCTTATTGGCGATCTCTGAATCTCTGTATTTATAGATGTTCAGTTTTTGCCCGTTTGAATAATGATCGTTAAGGAGCAGGGCTTGTAACTGTGGAATGACACGCGCATGTTTGAATATTCTGAATGCGGTAGGTACGTACGTGCTTGTAATGATGTTGTCTGCCGTTGTTTGACTTTCTTCGTGTCAGTTTATTTCAAACGTTCATCCTCCTGTATCATACTTATAATACATTCAAAATGATGTTAAATAATGATAATAAGTAATGATAAGATAAATAAATAACATTAAACCATATTCGGATTGAACGTTGTGAGACTTGGTGTATTTGGTGCTCTGGCAGAGTATCACTCGAGCATGGATAGGCTCACTCGAGTGATATTGCAATTTTACTCCTTGATCTTCAGTTTTGAGTTTGTGCTCGCATAGGATTTCAGAGAGACCAAAATTCTCACTCGCGAGTGATGTAGGGCCTCACTCAAGCACAACTCCTTCTACTCGAGTGGCCTTGCATTTTGCACTGGGAGTTTCTTCTCTGGACAGCTCTCGCATATCATTTTAGCAAGAGTGAGATTTTGTACTCGCAGGTGATGTGGGCCCTCACTCGAGCATACATACTCCTGCTCAAGTGAGAAGAATATTCTCAAGAAATAGACTCTTAATACCAACATTCGCATCAGAATTTGAGAGAGATAGATTTTTCACTCGCGAGTGCTGATGTGTCACTCGAGCATATGAAGCTATGCTCGAGCATACTTGTGCTTCTTTGATCTTCATGACTCTTGGCCAAGCACTCGCATACCTTCACTCACTAGTGCTCGAGTACAGGACACTCATGCTCGAGCATTGATTTCTCTGCTCGAGTACATCAAGGAAGAATGACAAAACTTGCTCTCGTCCAAGCACTTGCAGTCTCTCACTCGCATGTGCTCGAGTGAGAAAGGCTCCTCTGCTCGAGTGCTATCTCCAGTGGTCGAGTGAATCAGTAAAAATGACAGTAGCATGCTTCTCGGGCAAACACTTTCTGGCTATCACTCGTACCTGTTCGAGCACAGAAGAGATCCATGCTCGAGTGCTAGAATCATGCTCGAGCACACCAGTTCATTTTGACAGCAGACACCACATAACATTGTTATATGCATTTGGTAACTTTGTAAACATTTCTTAAACTTATAAAAACATGATTTGTACACAATTGAATTTTGTTATCATCAAAACTTGGGATCTAACAGACATCCTAAGCTTTAAATTGATTGTCATATGAATCATTTGAATTTATATACAAAGAGTTATGGTTTTTTGAAATTTACCCAGTAAAATTGATTATTTCCTAGAACAGCATGCAAAAAATTGAAATTATGGGAATTGTGTGCTTCTAGCTAGTTAAAGGTTATATTTTTCCTTGAAACAATAAGGGTTCTATAGCCTTTAAAATCACTCTGATACGATGTCTACAAAATTAGTTATGATTTTCCAAATATTGGGCAAAAAATCTGCCAGAAATAGGAAAAAAAAGGAAATGATGAGATGAGCAAGGTCTTGGATGACATAAGCATAATGTATTAAAATATATTCCCTTATCTTCTTCAACCATTTCACGCCATAACAAATCTGAAATAAGAGAGAGAAAGTGTGAGATTTCTAGAGAGAGAAAGGAAGAAAAAGCTTACAAAGGTTGGTGATTTCTTCGATAAATCAGTTCCTAATGTAACCCCCTACCTTGATAACCAAAATTAAGATTCGAAAGTGCATAATTTAAATGAATTAGAGACCGACAGATATGTTTTTCTTAAATTTATTTTCTAAAATTCGTTCAACATGGTCTCAGATTCATCTTCTGAATCTAATTACTCTGCATAGTTCAATCGCATTCATACATATCAGAGTATACAACAAAATCCCAGCAACCCTCGGGTTTCAGATACTTCTATATACCCTAAGGTTTACAGTTTCCTGTATAGGGGATTACACAAAATCATTCCATATATATACAGTAACCTCAAATCAAAATGGAATACCAAAAACCAACATCAAAGATTTCTAAAGAGTCCTAACCGCTCTTGGTTGCCAACTCCCTTTAGAGTCACTTGCCCTGTCTGTAGGTCAGTTAATAGAAAGAATGAGATTCAAAAAAATTTCAGTAGTAACATTCCACTTATACAATATATAAGCACACAGCATGTAAGTAAATCTCAATAGCAACAGTAGTAGCAGCACAAAGATACATGGCTTTCTCCATAAACGACAGCACTCACGGCTGTATACACGATGTGACAGCTTTTACTGTAATCACAATCACGACAGCTTACGCTATAATCACAATAACGACAGCTTGCACTGTAAACCACAGCAATCACCAGCTATAACCACAGCAGCATCAGAAATTATCACAAAACAATGATACAACACACATACAGTACATTACACATAGTATAAGAGAGAAAGTCACTACTTGGTTCTTTCCGAACGTGCTCTAGCACAGGTCGTTCACGATCAGGGCAAATGTTGAATCCTACAATTCCAAATGCACCATTTAGACACTTTCATAGTGTTTCTTAGGGTTATATATGTCTATAATGAAAATTTATAAAAATGCCTCCGGGGACCCGGCTCGGCCCCTCCGTAACCGGTCCGGCTGCACTTTTCCTGAAATTCTAAGCTGAGCTATCCTAACATATTTTTGCCCAAGGAATCTATTTCTGGACTTGGAATTATCAAATTCAATGTTAAATTACAAATTTACCCTTGACAGCCCCACTTTAAGGGTTTCAGGGGCATTTTCGTAATTATGTTTTTTCGGCCTTTTCCAAAAAAGTGACCAACTGTAACCCCATCTAATTTTCGATCCTAAACTCAATGAACCCATCAAATCATTGAAAAGCCAACTCTAAGACCTATTTCTAGAGCTGGCCGAAATTTATGAGTTCTCTAGGGAAAATCGACGTTTTTCGATTTTGGCTCTGTAAACGCATTCCTTTATACTCCTAGCCACTTAATTAACTATTACATTAGGTTATAACTACTATTTGAACCAAAATTGGTCATCATAATCCTTAGGCACATACATTTCTAAACTTTAAAACAAATGGCAATTCGGCGAAATTTCACCAATTAAGATGCCCACAGCAGCCAGAATAGGTAAGATATGAAGGTTTGGAAGTTACCTCAAGCTCCCACAATCTTTTCCCAAAAATGGCTGAAAACCCTAGGTGTTCAACAACAGATTTTGAGCTTCCAAACCTTAAAGAACAAAGAGGAGTAGCTTAGGGTCGGAGTTATATGCGTTAAGAGCTAAATCATCGGAGAAATCGACTTACCTTGTGATATTTCTTCTCCTTTCTCTCTCTAAAAATCTGAACATTCTCTCTCTCTTTCAGCTGCTGTTTTATTCGTGAAATGCTGAATGAAGAAGATGAGAATGATATATTATAATATCATATATCATTTTAATGATTTATGGAATTTTCCAACAATTCCAAAACTAATTTTTATTATATCACTTCCCACATTCATGTAACCATGCCATCATGTTCAACCAATATTTCCTTATTTATGCCACATGTAGGAAACACCTAGGGGTCCCTCCCTATGGTCTCAATTGGCTTCACAACTTGTTTCGGTTACGTATATACTTAAAGTCTCAATTTTTGTCAAAATTGCATTTTTGCTCAAATTTTCCATAAATTCATATTAAATTAACCAAAATATTCTAAATAAAATTTTCCTTTTATTTTCCTTAATTAATTGAAATTATCTTCAATTAATCAGAAAATAATTAATTTTGTGATAATTTGACAAAATTACGATTTTGCCATTACCTTTCTAATCCAATTTCTTCTCTTATTTTTTTTTGCCAATTTCTTTCTATTTTTGGACCAAATATTTTCTCTAATATTTCTTCATTTTTGGAGCTTAATATTGGGCTTTTCAAATCACCCAAATTAATTCCATATTCAAAATCACCAAGTTTTGTCATCATCAAAAAGGGGGAGAATGTTAGATCCCATATGTTTTGATGATAACAAAGATTGGATCAATAATATGAAAGGATTTGATAACAAACAAATGGATTTGAACAAAGTGGCAAAGCGTCACTTGGAGTAAACACTGGAAGTAATCAACAAATCTTGTGAAGGCTTACTCGAGTAGCCATTCGGGTAAGAGAAGCCATTACTCGAGTAGCCACTCGCGTAAGCAAAGAGAATTTTCATCCAGGTGTTTAGTGATGGCTTAATGAGTATTGTGACAATCAGGGGCAAAATAGTAAATTTACCGACCGACTGGTTAGTTACCGATGAGAAAACTCCTTAGTAATCAAGATCAATGGTTAGGATTAAATGATAAGAGGTGGAATCAAGTGTATTGGAGGGTATATGAAATCATTGAAGGAAGCACAAGATGGTGACAAGTGGCAAGCTATGGACCATGGGATTGAAGTCAAAGATTCAACCCATTTCTCTTCCCTCCCACTCTTAGAGTCGGTTGTGTGCATGGGGGAGAGAGAAAAATCTGCTTCTTCACCAATATCTCACTTTCTCTCTCCATTCTCTCTATTTTCGGTACAGTTGAAGCAAGAAAGAGAAAGAAATGGCTTAAATTCTAGGTGGGTATTTGACTCTAGATACTCACTTCACCTTCATTGATTTTATTCAAATGGTCAAGAGCTTTATTTCAATATTTTCAGACTTTTGATCGGTAATGTGTGTAAACTTGAGGGAATTTGAAAGTGGAAGAATCAAAGTTTTGAGTTCAACAAGCTTAAGAGGTGAGTTTTTGATGAAGTTTGATATAATTATTTTGACCATTGGTTTAGTTTTATAAATTATGGATTTATGCCCTGATTTCTTGTGATTTCAGAAGATATGAATTAAGTGATGTAATGTAGTGGAATAGATGTCAGATGTTAAATAGTGTATGGATATCAATGGTTTTGGTTTGGATTTGAAAAGAAGAAGTTGACAAATTGTGGTTTTGGGTGATTTTGTGAGTTAGAGTAGAGATTGTGTTGTTTGAGTGGAAGTTTGGTTGTTTTAGGTTACCAATAGGTTTATTGTGAAGTTTTGGATGGGAATGAGTATTGGTATAAGTTTAGGAACCATTGGAGCTTAATTGGTCAATTCTGGAAAACCAAATCAGTTGCTGCGATTTTGGCATCTGATAGACATCACTCAAGTGAGGGAGGAACTCACTCGAGCACGATGTGAAATTCTGGGTATCTTGGGAAGGTCTTCAGGCACAAACTGCGAGCACACTTCCTGACTTGCGAGTGAGATATGATTCTGCTCGAGTGAGCATGGGCATGCTCGAGTGAGGGAGTAAGTTTAAGACCTGGGAGTTTATGGTTGCTCTCGGGCAGTCACTCGCTGGTCTTCACTTCCTGGTGCTCGAGTGCACCTGAGGTCATTGCTCGAGTACAGCCTCTTGTGCTCGAGTGAGAGTGTATGATGTATCAAGGTTTGCTCTCGGGCAAACACTTTTTGTGTTTTACTTACTGGTGCTCAAGTGCTGATGGGGGTGTCACTCGAGTGAGACTCCTTTCACTCGACTGAGCCAGCCCAAAATTCAGAAATTCTTCCAAGAAGGAGGATCTTCGGGGTAGTTTCTCCTAACCCTTTAGGCATATGTTTAGACCTGTAATAGTCACCTAAAGAGTTTAAATGATAACCAACGTAAAGTGTTATAGAATTAAGGACTTGGAAAAGAGATTGACGGGTTGTCCCTAACTTGGTTACAGGATTTGATATTTGCTATCCTCGTGAGCCAGCAGTGCCAAGAAACGTTGTGGCTCGAAGGAGAAGCGGCCAACCCGGAGCGGTTAGGACCCTTAGGAGTATATATTTGAGTTAGACATGTTGGTTATACATTTTGAACATGGGATTACTGTATATTTGAGATGTGAATTCTCGATTCGATTTTTGGTTGTGTAATCCCCTAGTGGAGACTTGTTAACCCTTAGATTATATATGTATAGAACCCGGGAGTTGCCGGGGATTTGGTTATACACTCTGATATGAATGAATGTATATTAACTGTACAGGTAATTATATTCGAACATTGAAATTGAGACAAGGATGGGAAAAGATTTTTAAAGATTTTGTGAAAATCACATTGTAAGGCAGGAATTTAAAATGAGTTTAAATCATTCGATGGTCTCTAATTCAATTTAACTATACATTATCGAATTATAATTACGTGTTTAAAGTCAGGGTGTTACATTTTGGTATCAGAGCTGTAGTTCCTGGCAAGGATAGAGTTTGCTAGGATAGATCCCTTAGTTGGCTTTAGGGATAGAAGATCATCTATGAATGATGGTGTGTATGCACATGTATGTTCTATTGATATGGATATATATATATATATAAGTCTTGTAAATATATGTGCATGCTATCTCTGCTGAATTAATGGGTGGAAAGTTGTCTGTAGAATGAAGAAAACTAGAGGACGTCCTAATATTCCGCGTGTAGACCCAGAGGTGGAGGTCGTTAATGATAACCCACCAGATCCTTTACAAGAATTAATGGGTATAATCAAAGATCAGCGAGACATAATCACTGAGCTAAGAGAAGATCTCAGAGCAGAGAAAAGAAAGAATAAAGCAGATCAGGGTCCGTCAGTTGAAGACGAAACCCAGGAAGGAACTCGTAAAGAAGAGACTGCTGAAGGGTCAGCTCGACCACTGGAATCCCTACCTCACGCAATTCGGAATCAAGAATCACATGGGATGCCACTTAGAGAGTAAAGAGACCTTCAGTTTTGGGTTACCAGATTTTGCAAGCATCTGCCTCCGACGTTTAGAGGGAGGTTTGATCCTCAAGCAGCCGAAGATTAGATGAACAGGCTGGAGAAAATATTCAAGGTTTTTGGGTTCCCGGATGAGGTGAAGCCACGATTGGCCATTTACAAAATCGAGGGGGATGCAGATCTTTGGTGGTGGAATATCACCCTAACACTGAAGAGCAAAGAAATGCCATTGACTTGGGAATTGTTTCAACAAGAATTCAACGAGAAGTATTTTCCCAAATCGGTGAGACTCGAGAAGGAAACAGAATTCCTGAATATCCGACAAAGGGACATAGAGAGCTTTGATGATTACCTGTCCTGTTTATTCAAATGTCTCGATACTCCTCCTACCTCCTGTACAAGGATGATGAAGAGTGTAGTTCGGATATGCTCATTCGTGGTCTGAGGCGAGAATTGAGGAAACGGCTAGCTACCCACCAATTTACCAAGTTCAACAAGGCAGTTGAATAGTGCAGGATTACAGAGAATAATTTGAGAGAAATGTATCCTGCCAGAACTTCTACTCATCGCAATGAACCCAGTAAGGGTGCTACCTCACAGAAGCGAAAGGGGCAAAGATCTTCATCTGGGAGTGGTAAAAAGCCCTACCAGACTGGGAGTCGTGATCAGCAAAGAACTTCTTTTACACCGTGGATCTGTCATCATTGTAATCAACCACATCACGGTAAAACTTGTGATGGCAAGATAATATGCTTCAATTATAAGCGTGTGGGGCATACTGCTGCTAAATGCAAGGAGCCACGACCAGATCAGAAACCGAAGACACAGGGTCATATATTCGTTATGACCCACGAGGAGGCCCGCAAATCTCCTGAGCTGATACAAGGTAAAATTCTTCTTAATGGCCATCTGTTGCAAGTTTTATTTGACTCAGGTGCAAGTCACTCCTTCATTGCCTATGATTGCGTAAAGCGCCTGGGATTGCATGTGCACAAATTACCATTTGATTTGGTAGTGTCAACTCCGATGGATGATAAGGCCTTGACCACAGAAGTTTGCTTAAGTTGTGTCATAACTGTAGAAGGGCACCAATCTATTGTAGATTTGATCTGCTTGTCGCTTTACCAATTGGAAGTCATTCTGGGTTTTGATTGGTTAACGGCAAATAATATATTGCTTGATTGTGGGAACAAGAGGATAGTATATCCTGCTCCTCGGAGGGCTGAAGTTGTGGACGCTGGTATGAATTTTCTTTCTACGGCCAAAGCTGAAAAGTATCTTGAAAAGGGTTGCCAGGGGTATATGGTGTTTTTCTCTGTGCAAGGGGAAACTGTGAGATTTTGAGTAATATACCCGTGGTAAATGAATTCCATGAGGTATTTTCGGATGATCTTAGCGGATTGCCTCCTAAGAGGGAAGTTCAGTTTCCAATCGACATTGTGCCTGGAGATGGTTCTATATCTAAGGCCCCATATCGTATGGCCCCAAATGAAATGGCAGAGTTAAAGAAGCAGATTGAAGATTTGCTTGAGAAAGGGTTTATTAGACCCAATGTGTCACCTTGGAGAGCTCTAGTGTTGTTTGTGAAGAAGAAATATGGGAGTCTCCAATTGTGTATCGACTACAGAGAGCTGAATAAAGTTACTATTAAGAACAAGTACCCTCTCCCCCGAATCGATGACCTGTTAGATCAACTCTCTGGTTCGTGTGTGTTCTCAAAAATCGATCTAAGGTCAGGGTATCATCAGCTGCGAGTGAAAGCAGAGGATGTTCAAAAGACTACTTTCAAAACCAGATATGGTCATTATGAGTTCTTGGTGATGCCATTTAGGCTAACCAATGCGCCTGCGGTTTTTATGGATTACATTAACCACATCTTTCGACAATATCTGGATCATTTTGTGGTTGTGTTTATTGATGACATTCTGATATATTCCAAGAGTATGGAGGAGCATGAGCATCATCTGAGAATTGTATTGAATACCTTGCATGAGAAGCAACTCTAAGCTAAATTGAGCAAGTGTGAGTTCTAGCTATCAGAAGTGAAATTCTTAGGCTATGTTATCTCACAAGAAGGGGTCTATGTAGATCCTAGTAAAGTGGAAGCAGAACTGGACTGGAAGAGGCCAGAATCTGTGGTGGAAGTACGCAATTTTCTGGGTCTTGCTGGTTATTATCGGAGATTCATCCAAAATTTCTCCCGTATTACGTTACCGATGACCAAGCTCACGAGAAAGGATCAGCCGTTTGTGTAGGATGAGAAATGTAAAAACTATTTTATGGAGCTGAAGGAGAAGTTGACTACGGCACCTGTATTGATTTTGCCCAATCCCAGTTTGACATATGTTGTGTATTCTGATGCCAGTGAGCAGGGATTAGGGTGTGTCCTTATGCAGCATGTGGTGGCCTATGCCTCTCGACAGCTCAAGCCTCATGAATTGAATTATCCCACTTATGATCTGGAGCTTGCGGCCATTATGTTTGCTTTAAAGATTTGGGTCATTACCTGTATGGGGTGACTGTGGAATTGTGCTACGACCACAAGAGTCTCAAGTATCTGTATGATCAGAAAGAATTGAATATGAGACAGCGCCGCTGGATATAATTGCTTAAGGACTATGACCTGGAAATAAAATATCATCCGGGTAAGGCAAATGTAGTCACTGATGCTCTTAGTTGAAAGACTGCGCTCGTTGCAGCTATGATGATACAAGAGAAAGAAATTCATTGAAGATTTTCGTGATTTGAATTTGACAAACCAAATCATCTGTGCCAGTTACACTGTTTCTCAAGGAGAGAGTGACCTAAGAGCTGAGATTGAAGAAGCTCAAAGGCACGATGATTGGACACAACGTAATCTGACTCGAATCGAGCGGAAAGAAGTTCCGGACTATGACTTATCGCCTCGTAGATTAGTTCGCTATCAGAAACGAGTCTGCGTTCCACTTAAGGCGGAGTTGAGGCAGAAAATTCTGGATGAGGTGCACAAGAGCCGATATACTCTTCATCCTAGTATGACCAAGATGTACCATAATCTAAAATTGGCGTATTGGTGGCCGGGTTTGAAGAGTCATGTGACCAAATATGTAGCAAGGTGTCTCACTTGCCATAAGGTAAAGATCGAGCACCAGAGACCGCTTGGTTTACTTCAAAGTCCTGAAATTCCGGAGTAGAAATGGGAAAGCGCGACCATGGATTTGGCTGTAGGATTGCCTAGGATCAGAAACTATGATGCAATCTGGGTAATTGTGGATCGGTTAACGAAGTCGGCCTACTTCATACCAATCAATACTGGTTATTCTCCTGATAAACTAGCGGAGATTTATATCTGAGAGATTGTCAAACTTCAGGGTATACCAAAGAACATCATTTCCGACCGAGATCCACGATTTACTTCGAGATTCTGGAAGGCATTGCATGACACCTTGGGTACTCAACTGAGATTCAGCATAGCTTATCATCCTCAAACGGATGGACAGTTAGAGAGGACAATTCAGACGCTGGAAGATATGTTTCGAGCTTGTGTTCTCGACTTTAAAGGAACTTGGGATCGCTTTCTTCTACTTGCTGAATTCGCCTACAACAATAGCTACATGCGAGCATCCAAATGGCTCCGTATGAAGCACTGTACGGAAGACTGTGTTAATCACCCTTATGTTAGAATGAGTTATTCGAAAGGAAACTTTATGGGCCAGATTTGGTTGATCAAACCTCAAAACATATTCGGATTATCCGTAAGAGGTTGCTTGCAGCACAGAGTCGACAGAAAAGCTATGCCGACAAGAGAAGACGGCCTCTAGAGTTTGAGGTTGGAGATCATATTTTTTTGAGAATATCACCAGTTACAGGTGTTGGGCGAGCTATTAAACGAAAGAAACTGAGCCCAAGATATATCGAACCTTTTGAAATCCTTGAGAGGATTGGGCCTGTTACTTACTGAGTAGCCCTACCCCCAAGCTTGAGCAGACTCCATAACATGTTCCACGTTTCTCAAATGAAGAAGTACCAACCAGATCCGTCCCATATCAGAGTATGAGGAAGTTGAGCTATAAGACAATTTCACATATGCGATGGAACCAAAGAAAATTATTGATCGAGAAGAGTGATGACTCAGACACCGAAGCATCCCATATGTGAAGGTGATCTGAAAGAGAATGACTTAAAGAGAGGCAACTTGGGAAGCGGAAGAGATATGAGAAGACAGTATCCGGAGTTTATGGCTCAAGTTGTGTAACAATTTCAAGGATGAAATTTAATTTTCGGGGGGAGAATTGTAATATCCTGAATTGTAATCAAGGATTGATAACTTCAAAGTGATGTAATTAATGATAATTAAACACCTTTGAAGTATATGTTGTGCAATATGATATAAAGGTGTTTAGTGATGGCTTAATGAGTATTGTGACAATCAGGGGCGAAATGGTAAATTTACCGACCGACTGGTTAGTTACCGATGAGAAAACTCCTTAGTAATCAAGATCAATGGTTAGGATTAAATGATAAGAGGTGGAATCAAGTGTGTTGGAGGGTATATGAAATCATTGAAGGAAGCACAAGATGGTGACAAGTGGCAAGCTATGGACCATGGGATTGAAGTCAAAGATTCAACCCATTTCTCTTCCCTCCCACTCTTAGAGTCAGTTGTGTGCATGGGGGAGAGAGAAAAATCTGCTTCTTCACCAATATCTCACTTTCTCTCTCTATTCTCTCCATTTTCGGTGCAGTTGAAGCAAGAAAGAGAAAGAAAGGGCTTAAATTCTAGGTGAGTATTTGACCCTAGATGCTCACTTCACCTTCATTGATTTTGTTCAAATGGTCAAGAGCTTTATTTCAATGTTTTCAGACTTTTGATTGGTAGTGTGTGGAAACTTGAGGAAATTTGAAAGTGGAAGAATCAAAGTTTTAAGTTCAACAAGCTTAAGAGGTGAGTTTTTTATAAAGTTTGATATAATTGTTTTGACCATTGGTTTAGTTTTATAAATTCTGGATTTATGCCCTGATTTCTTGTGATTTCAGAAGATAGGAATTAAGTGATGTAATGTAGTCGAATAGATGTCAAATGTCAAATAGTGTATGGATATCAATGGTTTTGGTTTGGATTTGAAAAGAAGAAGTTGACAAATTGTGGTTTTGGGTGATTTTGTGAGTCAGAGTAGAGATTGTGTTGTTTGAGTGGAAGGTTGGTTGTTTTGGGCTACCAATAGGTTTATTGTGAAGTTTTGGATGGGAATGAGTATTGGTATAAGTTTAGGAACCATTGGAGCTTAATTGGTCAATTCTGGAAAACCATATCAGTTGCTGCGATTTTGGCATCTGATAGACATCACTCGAGCGAGGGAGGAACTCACTCGAGCACGATGTGAAATTCTGGGTATCTTGGGAAGGTCTTCAGGCACAAACTGCGAGCACACTTCCTGACTTGCGAGTGAGATATGATTCTACTCGAGTGAGCATGGGCATGCTCGAGTGAGGGAGTAAGTTTAAGACCTGGGAGTTTATGGTTGCTCTCGGGCAGTCACTCGCTGGTCTTCACTTCCTGGTGCTCGAGTGCACCTGAGGTCATTGCTCGAGTACAGCCTCTTGTGCTCGAGTGAGAGTGTATGATGTATCAAGGTTTGCTCTCGGGCAAACACTTTTTGTGTTTCACTCACTGGTGCTCAAGTGCTGATGGGGGTGTCACTCGAGTGAGACTTCTTTCACTCGACTGGGCCAGCCCAAAATTCAGAAATTCTTCCAAGAAGGAGGATCTTCGGGGTAGTTTCTCCTAACCCTTTAGGCATATGTTTAGACCTATAATAGTCACCTAAAGAGTTTAAATGATAACCAATGTAAAGTGTTATAGAATTAAGGACTTGGAAAAGAGATTGACGGGTTGTCCCTAACTTGGTTATAGGATTTGATATTTGCCGTCCTCGTGAGCCCGTAGTGCCAAGAAACGTCGGGAAAGGATCAGGTAGTGACTCTCTCTCTTATACTATGTGTAATGCTCTGTATGTGTGTGTTATCACTGTTTTGCGTTGTAAACGACAGCTTGATGGTATAAGAGAGAGAGTCACTACCTGATGTAATGCGCAAGCTGTCGTTTACAATGCAAGCTGTCATTTACAACGCAAGCTGTCGTGATAGTGGTTACAGCATAAGCTGTCGTGATTATGATTACAGCGAGAGCTGTCATATTGTGTATACAGCCGTGAGTGCTGTCATTTATGGTGAAAACCATGTATCTTTGAGTTGCTGCTGCTGTTGCTAGTTGTGATTTGTATACATGCTTTGTGTTTATGCATTGTGTGAGTGATTTGTTACTACTGGGATTCTCTTGAATCACATTCTTTCCAATGACTAATATTTCAGACAGGGCATGTGGCTCGAAGAAGAAGCGGCCAACCCGGAGCAATTAGGACCCTTAGGAGTATATATTTGAGTTAGACATGTTGGTTATACATTTTGAACATGGGATTACTGTATATTTGAGATGCGAATTATAGATTCGATTTTCGGTTGTGTAATCCCCTAGTGGAGACTTGTTAACCCTTAGATTATATATGTATAGAACCCGGGAGTTGTCGGGGATTTGGTTATACACTCTGATATGAATGAATGTATATTAACTGTACAGGTAATTATATTCGAACATTGAAATTGAGACAAGGAAGGGAAAAGATTTTGTGAAAATCACACTGTAAGGTAGGAATTTAAAATGAGTTTAAATCATCCGATGGTCTCTAATTCGATTTAACTATATATTATTGAATTATAATTACGTGTTTAAAGTCAGGGTGTTACAGCGACCACTCGAGTAATTTGCAAAGTTATATAGACCATTACTCGAGTAACTACTCGAGTAACAAGATTTTCACAGGCATCACTCAAGTAGCCACTCGAGTAACCAGGTCAAAAATCTTCCAGTGACTCTCAGCCAAGAAATGCAGTATATCACTCGAGTAGCCACTGGAGTAACCAGTGAGAAAATAGTAGTACTAGAGGGACCACCCGAGTAAACTGCAGAGTTATTTGAATTTCCACTCGAGTAACCACAAAGCAAACTCTCGGCCAAGAATTTGATGCTATTACTCGAGGGTGTAATCGAGTAATCTGCCGGGTTATTTGAAAGCCACTCGAGGGACCACTCGAGTAAGGTGTGAAGAAAAATGAAGCCCACTCAAGTAGCCACTCGAGTAAATAGTTTATCAAAGTGATCACCCAAGTAACTTGTGAAGATAAAGACATGGCCTCTCGAGTAGCCACTCGAGTAATAAGGTATTCTCAAGGTTTGTAATATATCACTCCATGTCTTACCCGAGTGATATCTGATATAAAATGTTGATTTACTCACTGCCATATTTTTGACAGGTTTACTCGAGGGACCACTCGAGTAACAAACTTGATCACTCGAGTAGCCACTCGAGTAAGGTAGTCCACAAATTATATTTTCATCGAATATCTGTTGATTTGTTATCTATATGATTAACTCTTCATTGTATTAGTATTTTAAGTACATTTGCAGAGAAACAATGAAAGAGTATGACATATTTGAGAAGTCATATAAAAGTCCGAACATTCACCTACCGCTAACTACCGCCAACGGATAGTTTTCAAATATGAAGAATAGTCAACCATTGCTACGCGACTCTAACGGACAAGTTTGAATTGCTTCCAACGGTTACTACAAATCATCTATATATATGGAGCATTCAAAGAGAAGAAAAATGGAAGACACGAACTGAGATTACACTGATCAACGCATTCTTAGTGCTTTGTTTACTTATACTCATTCATTGTACTTCAGTGATTACATATTTGCTCTGTGAGAGGGTTTTTCATTACAAACTCAATATTTATTTTTTAGGCAACTTAAGGTAGTGGAACCTTAAGTTAGAGTTTTGATTACAACGTGTAAGGGGGAGCGAGTGTCCAGGTGAAGGAACTTGCTGTGTATTGAGGTGCCAAGAACCCACTGAATCTTAGAGAATATAGTGAAACTCTCAGAGACGCTCTGAGGACTGAACGTAGGTCAAAGTGGTTGTGGCCGAACCAGTATAACTCCCAGTGTACACTTTGGTGATATTTCTCCTTGCTCTTAATTGCTTTTAATATTCCATCAATTTCCTTATTCGCAATGAAATTTCTGGGACACCCAATTCACCCCTCCTCTTGAGTGAAACACTTGTACTAACATTTGGTATCAGAGCATAGGTCTTCTTGTTAAGGATTAACAGCCTAAGAAGGATCCAATGGCAAGCATGGGTGAAGGCAGTCTTCCCAACGGAGCTTCTATCACAAGACCTCCGGGTTTCAATGGCGAACACTTCTCATTCTGGAAAGCGAAGTTTAGAGTCTTCGTAATAGCTACTAAATATGGGCTATGGGATGTGTTTGAGAGTAGAAACTACAAACCTGAAAAAATTGTAGATTCACAAAGAGTTCCCAAGATACCAGCAGAATATTATGAGAATGACAAGAAACTCATTACACTCGACAGCAAAGAAATTATAATGATTCAAAGTGCCTTGAGTCAAAATGAGTACTTCAAAATCTGCACATTCCCAATAGATAAAGAAATGTGGGAAGCCTTAGAAATAGCTCATGAAGGAACTTCGGGAATAAAAGAAAACCGGATCAATACTCTAGTTACTGAGTTTGATTTACTTCAAATGAAATCAGGTGAGTCGATAGCTGAATTTGAACTTAGATATACTTACCTTGTTAATCAACTTGTAGCACTTGGAAAAGTCTATGATCAACATACCCAAGTATGAAAGATTTTAAATATTCTTTCTAAAGACTGGGAGGCAAAGGTCACTACAATTGAGGAAGCAAAAGGTGAATCAATGTGATTAGTTGCTTCTCTATTCAGAAGCCTTTCTGAATATGAAAGCAAATTAAAGTTCAAACGAGAACTAGATGATAATGGCGACAAGAAGAAAAGAGGTCTAGCACTAAAAGAAAAAGAAGAAGAACAAGATGAAGTTGAAGAGCTTGATGATGATGAAATAGGCCTAATCATAAAACGATTCAGAAAGTTTTATAAGAAGGGCCAAGGATTCAAAAACTTTCAGAAAGGAGGAACAAGTAATAAAGAACACATCATCTGCTATGAATGTGGAAAGCCAGAACATTTCAAATCAAAATGTCAAGAACTGATTCAAAAGAATAACGAAAAGAGAAAAGGCAAATTCCACAACAAGAAGAAAGATTTTGTATCTGCCATATGGGGAGATAGTTCTTCTGACGAAGAAAGCGATGAAGAGGAAGTAGCCAATATCTGTCTAGTTGCTCAAGAGGAAACAGAAGAAGAGGTAACTGATTTTGATCCCACCTATGATGAATTACTTTCTGAATATAATGCTTTACATTCTAAATTCATCAAAGTAGTTAAAGAACTAGTTGTTTTCAAAAAGAAAAACAAAGCTCTTGAAGTAGAGCTTAAAGAGAATTTTAAAAAGGATTGTGAAAATTGCACTTCTTTGAAAAAGAAAAACACTGATCTTACTAAATCTCTTGAAAAATTCACTAAAGGAAGTGAAATGCTAAATGTGATTTTAAAAGCTCAATGATTTATGAATGATCGGTCTGGAATTGGATATGATCCAAAATCAAACAGAAAGAAAGGAAGGAAGAAAGCTGGAGGTAAATCATACTTGAATTATTTTCAGCATTCTGTGCATACATCAAATCCTTTTGCACATTATAATTATTGTAATAGAAAAGGTCATTATACTTCATCACGCATTCATAAGAAGAAAGGAAATATAGGAACCTACAAATGGGTACCTAAAGGTTCATATGTCCCAAAAAAATTTTGTACTAACCCAAAAGGAAACAAAAAGATGTAGGTACCTAAGACTTAATCGTATTTGATTGCAGATATGTCTTAAAGCATCCAAAAATAACAAGTGGTACATAGACAATGGATGCTCTAGACATATGACTGGTGATTTCAAAAGTTTTACCACATTGCAACCTAAGGAAGGTGGAAAGGTAAAATTTGGAGGAAATCAATCCAGAAAAATAGCAGGAATTGGTGAAATCAAAAAAGACAAAGGAATACAAGTCAAAGATGTATATTACGTTGAAGGCTTGTGTCATAATTTACTGAGCATAAGTCAAAGTGCAGATAAAGACAACTGGATAATATTTGATTCAGAGGAAGGTCTGATTGTCAACAAGAAAGATTTACAACTTGATAAGAAAAATATCAAGGCAAACCTCAGAGCAAAAACGGAAGGTAATTGCTATACACTTGATATAAATAGAAATAATTCTGAAAATTGTTTTCTGAGTAATGCTGATAAAAGTTGGTTATGGCATAAGAGACTAGCTCATGTCAACATGCACCAACAAGGCAAACTACTCAAAAAGGATTTAGTTCTTGGTTTACCTAAAGTAAGTTTTAAAAATGATTTGATTTGTGACGCATGTCAAAAGGATAAACAAACTAAATCATCTTTCAAATAAAAAAATGAGATTACAATAAATCGACCACTTCAATTGATACATATGGATTTAGTTGGTCCACCTAGAGTTAAAAGCCTTGGTGGCAACTTATATTCATTGGTCATTATTGATGATTTCTCTAGATTTACATGGACTATTTTTCTATCATCAAAGGATGAAACGTTTACAGAATTCATTGGTTTTGCCAAGAAAGTGCACAATGAGAAAGTTATGTCCATTACAGGTATCAGGATAGATCACGGTGGAGAATTTAAAAATCAAGCCTTTGAAGAATATTGTAATACTAATGGCATTGATCACAATTTCTCTGCTCCAAGGACACCACAACAAAACATAGTCGTGGAACGTAAGAATAGAGTGCTCACTGAAATGGCTAGAGCAGTGCTAAATGAAAAGAACGTGTCTTAAGTTTTCTGGGCCGATGCAATGAGCACAACATGCTATATTTCAAATAGAGCCTACATTAGAACAAAACTTGGAAAGACACCATACGAGCTATACAAAGGAAGGAAGTCGAATCTTGCTCATTTACAAATCTTTGATTGTAAGTGTTTCATTCATAATATTGATAAAGATAACTTAGGAAAGTCATAGGAGATGTGAATAAAGGAGTCAAAACTAGAAATAGAATTTTCAATGAAGTAAGTTTTTCTGCATTTATTTCTGAGATTGAACCTTCTAACATTGACGAAGCTTTATCAGACAATGATTCGGTTATAGCAATGCAAGAAGAACTAAACCAATTTGAAATAAATCAAGTTTGGGATTTGGTACCCAACCTAAGGATCATTCGATTATTGGCACTAAATGGGTATTCAAGAACAAACTTGATGAATCCGCAATAATTGTCAGAAATAAGGCAAGATTGGTGGCCAAAGGCTATAATCAGGAAGAAGGAATTGATGATAAGGAAACGTATGCTCCAGTGGCTAGATTGGAAGCTATACGAGTACTCTTAGCCTTTGCATGCATTAAAGGATTCAAACTCTATCAAATGAATGTAAAGAGTGCATTTCTAAATGGCTATATCATAGAAGAAGTATATGTAGAGCAACCTCCAGGTTTTGAAGATGTAACCCAACCTAACCATATTTTCAAACTCAAAAAGGCTTTATATGGTTTAAAACAAGCTCCTAGAGCATGGTACGAAAGGCTCAGTAAATTTCTTATTGATCAAGGTTTTATACGAGGAAAAGTTGATACAATACTTTTTATAAAATGAAAACGAGATGATATATTAATTGTGGAAATATATGTTGATAATATAGTTTTCAGAGCTACTAACGAAACTGTGTAAAGAATTTTCTGAGATAATGCAGGGAGAGTTTGAGATGTCAATGATAGGAGAATTAAATTTCTTTCTCGGGTTGCAAATCAAACAAAGAAAGAATGGAATCTTCATATCTCAAACAAAATATTTGAAAGAGCTATTGAAGAAGTATGGATTGGATGAAGCAAATGGATCTGACACACCCATGAGCTCAACCACATTGCTTAATACAGATGTCAAGGGAAAAGATTACAACATCATAAAATATAGAGGAATGATTGGATCATTACTCTCTCTAACTGCAAGTAGGCCTGACATTCAATTCAGTGTGGGTATGTGTGCAAGATATCAATCAGCACCAAAAGAGTCACATGCTGAAACCATTAAACGAATCTTTCGATATCTTGCTGACATGCTAGAATTGGGTCTATGGTATCCCTTAAGAAGTGAATACCTAGTTGCATACTCAGAGTCTGATCATGGAGGATACAAGACGGACAGAAAGACTACAAGTGGATAAGGCCAGTTTCTTAGAGGCTCACTTGTATCTTGGTTTAGCAAGAAACAAACTACAGTATCCCTTTCGACAACGGAAGCTGAGTATGTTGCGGTATCAAGTTGTTGTGCACAAGTAATATGGCTAAAGCAACAACTCCAAGATCTTGGTATTTATCTAAAAAAAACACCAATATACTGTGACAACACTAGCACGATAAGCTTGGAAAAGAATCATGTTCAACATTCCAAAACCAAGCATATTGATGTTAGACATCACTTCATCAGAGATCATGTCTAAAAGAAAGATGTTAAAGTAATATTCATTCTAACTCATCTTCAACTAGCAAATATCTTCACAAAACCCCTTGCTAAAGATCAATTTTTATATATTAGACGAGAATTGGGAATGGTAAATCCCAATGAGTTGCAAGTTATTTAGTGTTTACAAAATGTTAGATGATATTATTTATTAACGTTTTAATGATTACTAACTTAAGCATCGGAGTTTCTAGCAATTTGTTTTGCAAGATCATAATATTCTGTTTTGGGGTATGAATAGCAGAGGTTAACAGAGGACAACATTACTGGAGTGTCAACTTCAAGTAATAGATGTATTATTGGAATGACAACTTGAAGTAATGGATGCATTACTCGAGTAGCCCCTTGAGTAATGAACTTGGAAATGTGCCAGTGAAGCATGAATTTCAAATGAAATGGCACAACAGTTGAAAATGAACAATTATAAGGTGAAGAGACAGCTTACCTGAGGGAGGCCTCGAGTGATGTTCAATGTTACTCGAGTAAAGCCTCGAGTGAACCTGGGTGCAAATTTTAAATCATTTGATTTTTAGTACAAATCTGTTGTAAAGAGTCATCCAATGATCGAGGGAATATACATGGATAATTACAATATTATTCATGCCAAGTACGTGCTCAAATTTACTGTATTTTAAAATTTTTCATATGATCACTCGAGTAGCTAACCGAGTGATGATGATGATCACTCGAGTAAGCCTTCGAGTGATGTTAGGTTCTAGGTCATTTCTACTCGAAACTTAGTCATTTCTCACAAAATCTCCTCGAGTGATTCTTCTGTGCTCTCACAAAATATTTTCAAAGAATCTTTCTCTTCCTATTACCGTCAAAACGCAGTGATTCATAACTTCAAAAACCTCTCAGATATCTCTGAATCACTGCCCGAAACTTGTGACATTCATCCCTGTTTTTTTCCTGAAACTTCTCATTTTCTAAAATCACAATGGTGAGGACAAAATCTCCTAACCTTAGTACTCCTTCTGAGTCTTCGGAGCCTTATCAACCCTCTAATTCACTTTCCTCTCCTCCTACCAAGAAGAGGAAAATGTCTCCCAAAGCCAAAGCCAAACCACAAACTAAACCTAAGGTGAAAGGGGTTGTGATCAAGGATCCCATTGCCACAAGAGCTCAATCCAAGAAGAGTTCACCTCCAGGAAGAAGCAAAGCAACAAAAGAGCTATCTCCTCCCTCCTCTGATTCTTTAGACACAACTACCTTTACTCCAAGCCACTGAAGAAGCCTAAGGTTAGTGAGAAGATTACCAAAATTATGGTAGGCATGCTTGAGCAAGCTTTCCAGTCTAAAGATGCAAAGAAAGGACAAACCTCAAAGCAAATAAAAGAGAGGGATGAAGAAATCACATTTCCTCTAAAGGGATTCAATGTGAAAAAGCTTGAGGAATCACAGAAGTACCTAAGTCATTTTGTAAGAAGGAATGTGTGCAAAATGCACTACATTGACTACAAGGTGCTTCAAGAGGTATTGAAATTTGATCTTAGTTCCTACCTTGATTCCTATATGCCTTGGTTATCTGTCAAGCTACCTTTTTACACCAAAGTAGTAAGACATTTCTATTGTAACCTTGAACCAATTAATGATCCTATTAGGAAGTCAGTAGAAGAAGAAATTACTTCTGAGGTTAGAGGTCAAAGAATTCTTATCTCACCCTCCCGAATCAATAATTGGTTAGGAACAGAAAATCCTCCTGATGATGATTATCCTAACCTTTCTTCAAACCAAATTTTTTCTATTCTTAGACCTGGTGAGATTGTGGGACCTCTCAACTTCAATCCGAGTGATATGAGTGATTTCCATAAAGTCCTATGGTATATCTACTCTAGATCTATGGTGAATAAATCTAACAACTTCACTCACTTTATTGAGAGGGACTTCAGGAAATTCGCCTCAGTAATCCTTAAAGAGCAAAAAGATTTGGGAGAGTATATCATCAATGAGATCAAGAGGTATAGATACAAGGGAAAACCAACTACTCCAATACCCTATCCTCAACTTATTTCCTTGTTTCTCAATAAGAACAAGATTTGGTATTTGGAGAGTATGGAGCCGGTAGAGAGGCTAGCACCAGTGGGAAGGAATAAAATTAGAAAATTGAATATTAAGATTCTTCTGAAGTCACCTCTTGAAGCAAGCCCAAAGAAAAAGAAGAAGACTGAGACAGCAACAAGCCGAATGGATGACACACAGTCTTCTGCTCCAGCCAACACATCTTCTCCATCCTTATTTTGGTGCCGCAATGCAAACGATTATGGAGAACATTTTGAGGAGTTTACATATTTATATTGCAAATACCAATGCGGAGTTGATTACCCACATGAATAAGAAAATGGGACAACTTGTAGAGACAATAGACAAGAGGCACGAAGAGTTGCTTACTGAACAACGTGCCCAGGGTGAGCTTCTAAGATCCATTGTTGCTAGATTTGATGCTATGGCATCTAGATCTCCTACTCCTAGTTCTTCTGATATTCCTAAGCCCATACCTACCTCTGAGCTTGGACCCTCTATCCCTACTTCCAGTGAAAAGATAATTTACTTGTGTGAAGTTTAAAATTAGCTTTGACAGATCAAATACAATATTAACCTTTTCTTCTAAGTATGTTTTAGGTGATAAGAAAAAAATCAATTTTAAAGTCTTGATCGACAACATTTCATTCGTAACAGTAAAAACAATCAAAACATTTGTCAAACCAATGCTCACTTTCTAACAGGAAAACATTTGAATACTCTTAATGGCTCTCAAACATCTTCTATATAACATTGAAGCATTCAAGTTAGAAATATAATGGACAACAACGATATACAATCTACTTGCAAATATATTCTCTTGCTATGTTATTCATTCTTACTTTACTCTGCACTTCAGTGATTATTCATTTACTCTTTGAGAGAGAATTTTATTACAAACTCAATACATTCTATGGAGACAACTTAAGGTTGTGGAGCCTTGAGTTGAGGATTAGATTACATCATGTAAGGGAGAGCGAGTGCTCAATTTGTGTAACATCTTGAATTTCAGTCACCAAAATCTTTTATAGTAAAGGGAATAAAATGGTCAATTAAAGAGCACAGGAAATGATAAAACAAGGTAATTGGTTGTCACACACAACATGAGTATGTTTCGAACACAAATTGTAAACATTTGAAAATGCTGCCAGTGAGTTTCCCTGGGTAGCAATCTTGTTGTGTGACATTTTTAAAAAAGCAATTAATGTCTAATGCCTATGAAAAATTCCAAAATAAAAGTAGACTTATCAACCTTTAATTTAATAGGTAATATAGGTTATTTGGACCTGTATACAAAGAGTTATGAATTTTTGAAGTTAGCCTAGTGAAACTGGAAAGTTTTTATGGCAACATCCACAAACGATAATTTTGGGAATTTTGAGCTTCCAGTTGGCTAAATGTTATGTTTTTTCTTTTAAAATAGACTTAATAAGGGTCATAAAGCCTTTAGAACCATACCAATTGGATATCTGTAAAATTAGATATGAATTTTCAAAGTTTGATGAAAATTCTGTCAGCTTGTGCGAACAAATCATACAATGTAACGGCAAAATGGTAATTTTTCATATTATGCAAGAGGCAATTATTTTTTCCTGATTATTTCCCCATTTTCATCCAAAAAGAGATAAAGGAAGGGAAAAAAATTTATTGGGCATTTATAGCAATTTTTGGCAAGTGGTCAAAAGAAAACAAAAAAAAAAGATGATCGAAAAAGTCAAAGTTTACAACTCATATTAAGTTATATTGAGGAGGTTAATTGTGATAAAGGAAGGCATCTTTTTCCTCCCTCCCAATATTCAATTTCGACTAAGTAAATGGCCAAGAGAAAATATAATGATTAAATAGAAAATGGCATGTGTTCAAATTGTATTAAAATAATATTTCATAAAGTATGAGAGATAAGAGAGATATGATGATGAAACTTCATTATATCTTCCCTTCATCTTCATTTCAATTAGCTGCCCCTGAAGAGAGAGAGAGAGAGGAGAGTTGAAGAAGGTTTGGTGAAGACCACAAAAGGACTAGGGTTTTAAGAGCAATAATCAATGGTAACAGCATGTAAATCAAGTGCTTATGCCTTCTAATCTCCCTAGAACTTCCTCTAATCTCTTTTAATCCTTGAAAATTATGTTTAGCAAGAAAAATCTCAAGGGAAGAGAGAGTGAACAGAGATGTTGTAGGGAGAGAAAGTGAGCAATCAAGAGGTAATCTCTAAAACTTTGATCCTCTTGTGTTATATGTGTTGTTGTGGTTGTTGTTGAATTTGTCTTGGTTTGACTTGGTTTTGTGATTTTAGGATGATGAACCCTAGAAATGTTATGCTTCTAAAATTTCGATGGATCATGTTTGCTTAGTATTTAAGTAATTAATCATGTGAATAGAAGTGGAAAGGAAGTGATTAAATAAAAGAAATCGAGAAAACACATTTTCTCTCCTAAAACCCTAATTTTTGGTCAATGGCAGAACAAGAGGAAGGAGTTGGAATTTTATAATTTTGATGACTCCATTGGATTTAGAAGGGAAAATTGCGTAGGAATATGAATGTTCATGATTTTTGGAAATTTGTATGCAAATCTGAAACTTTTAGAAGTTCAAACTAAATGTTTGATAGTTTCATTGGAGGCAGTGTTGTTGTGAAATTCATTTTGTTAGTCAAACCTAGTCTGAATACTATGAAACTTTCTAAGATTAAAGTAGAGATATAGAGCTTTAATTCGATAGGTGGTTCATAATTTTTGGACTTGTATACTAAAAGATATGGAATTTTGAATTTGTACCCTGTTTCTGGACTTGATTCTGGAACAGTGAGTAAATTCATGGAATTCTATAATTTGAGATGGCATGTTGATGAGAAGATATCCGATGGAAAGCTTCAACATCCGACTGATTCTTCTCAATGGAAGAAAATCGATCAATTATTTCCTGCCTTCGGTGAAGAGCCTAAGAATCTTAGGCTTGGGCTTAGCATGGATGGCATGAATCCTTTTTGTAGCCTGAGCAGTATACATAGTTCATGGCCTATTCTATTGGTAATTTACAACTTATCTCCTCTATTATGCATGAAATGAAAGTACATCATGTTGTCTATGTTGATTTCGGGACCTAAACAACCCAGAAATGACATAGAGGTTTACCGAGAACCCTTGATCGAAGACTTGAAAGAGTTGTAAGATGAAGGTTTCGAACAAGAAGGAGGTTTTTAAAATGTGAGCCATGATCTTTTGTACTATAAATGACTTCCCTGCATATGGAAACTTGTCAGGATATAGGTGTAAAGGCCATAAAGTATGTCCGATTTGTGAAGAAGGAACATGCTACCATCAACTTCAACATGGAAGAAAGACAGTTTATCTTGGCCATAGGAGAGTTCTTAGACGAGGCCACCCTATCGTAGATTAAAGAAAGAAAGCTTTTTTGGGTGGACAAGAGTTTGAAGATGCTTCGAAGATATTGACTGGGGAGCAAGTTTATGAAAAGGTGAAAAATATGAATGTTATCTTTGGTAAGACTACAAAGAATAGTAATGACAAAAATAAATGGAAAAAGAGGTATGTCTTCTTCAATCTTCTATATTGGCTCAATCTTGATGTGAGACACTATTGATTTTATGCATGTGGAGAAAAATGTATGTGATAGTATTGTTGGGACACTGCTTAACATACAAGGTAGTTTTAAGGATGGCATGAAGGCAAGATTAGATTTGCAAGAAATGGGGATACGAGAAGACTTGCATCTAAACCCATATGGTAAGAGAACTTTTGGTCCTCCAGCTATTCATACTTTGTCTAAGGATGAGGAAAGAAGCTTTTATGAGTATTTACATGGCATCAAAGTTCCTTCAGGGTTTTCTTCAAATTTTAGGAAGCTTGTGTTGATGAAAGACTTGAAGTTAGTACGGCTAAAGTCTCATGATTGTCATGTCTTAATGCAACAACTACTCCCAATAGCTATTCGAGGCATTACCGAATATGATCTTCAACATAATTTGGCTAGACTTTATTTCTTCTTCAATGCTATTTGTAGTAAAGTCATTTAGATAGAAATATTAGATGAACTAGAAAATAAAGGATATCTGATCTTGTGCCAGCTTGAGAAGCTTTTTCTTCCTTCTTTTTCTGATATCATGGTACATCTAATTGTTCATCTAGTCAGGGAGATCAAGTTGTGTGGCCCTATCTATTTATGATGGATGTGCCCAATTGAAAGAACTATGAAAATCCTAAAAGGGTATGTGAAGAACCCTAACGGGCCTATAGCATCTATTGTTTAGAAATATGTTTCTGAAGAAGCCATGGAGTTTTGTCAAGATTACTTGCCAAATGTAAGACACAATGGACTTCCTGAACATCATGATGAAGAAGGCTGTAGATGCAAGGCTTCAGTAAAGAGTGTGGATCCTGATGAATTGCAACAAGTCCACTTATACATCTTGAATAATGTTGATGAAGTTCAAGATTACATTAATACTCATAAAGAAATTGTACGGAAAGAAAATAGTCGAATGACTGAACAAAGGTTTATTAGGGAGCATAACAAAACTTTTGCATATTGGTTCAAACAAAAGGTTAACGGAGAAGAATGTTTTTTTGATATAATTAAATGTTAGCATGTGGTCCTGAGGTTGATGTCATAAGTTGGACTTCATTTGTAATCAATGGTTATACGTTTTACACAAAGTCCCTTGATGATAGGAGCACCGTCCAGAATAGTAGGGCTATGTCAGTAGCTAAATCTATAAACTTCTCTAGTTCGAAAGATAAGAACCCTAGATTGGCAGCAATACCTTATTATGGGGTTATTGAAGAGATATGGGAGGTTGATTATGTTAAAATTAAATTTCCCATTTTCAAATGCAAGTGAGTTGATGTCAACAATGGTGTGATGATTGATTAGTTGGGATTTACATTAGTTGATCTGATTAGTAGAAGTTTTGGAGATGACCCTTTTATTATGGCATATCAAACGAAACAAGTCTTTTATATTACTGATCAGGCAAATAAAAGGTGGTATGTACTCTCCAAGAAAAAAGGGTCATTGATATTAATCAGGAAAGTCATTCAATGAATGATCTTCTTGAGACTCCTTCTTTTTCTAGGGGTCTACTAGAATTGAACGAAGAAGATGAAGCAAACAATGAACACGGCACAAGAAACGATCATCATGAAGGGATATGGGAGGATATCCCTTTATAAAACTACTTTGAAGGTTACTTAGCTAAAATAATTATCATGAACTATATTTGAATTATGTATATTGTTATTGGTATATATAAAACTACTTTTTTTGTTATCATCACAGGAAAATGAAGGATATGAGGTATCTAAGTATAGACGCTCCGAAGCTAGCTAGTGATCATCAGCTATGGATTACTGTCTGCTGCATGTATTCTGATCATACCTAAAGTTTTGATTTATTTTGTCAAACTGTAATATTAAAATAGGGGAATAAAAATGTTTAGCAGTATACCTTAATTTTCATATTATGTGTGATCATGTGTTGATTTTCATTGATTTATAGTTGTTGCTTCTGTGGAATATGGGGTGTAGGAAGAATGATAATGTAAGTTACAAGATTTGAAATTATGTTTCAAAATGCTTGACGAAATGTTAATGTACAAGAGAGAATAATTTATTTGGGGTATAGGAAAATGATTTATTGATGTTGCTTCTGTTGAATGTAGGGTATAGGAAAAATGATGTAAGTATTACAGCATATCCAATTGAAATGCTTGATGAAAATGCTTTTGTATAAGATGTTTGTTATATAATGTGTAAGAGAAGAATTTATATGGATGTTGTTGAAATTGTTGCTTGCTCAGTGAAATGTCTTAACAGGGGAAATGACTTGCTGGGTAAATGTTTTAAATAGAACAATTTTTTGAAAAAAATTCAACTTTTTAGACCGATTTTCTAAAAGACCGGTCTAAAATGTAATTTTTAGACCCGTTGTTAAAAGAACTGGTCTAAATAGTATTACTTTTAGACTGGTTCTTGAGACAACCGGTCTAAAAAGTTGAACTTTTAGGCCTGTTTTTAAGAAAACTGGTCTAAAAAAATGCACATTTTAGACTGGTTTCTTCGATAACCAGTCTAAAAATAAATTATTTTTAGATTGGTTGTACAAATAACCAGTCTTAAATCATTTTTTTAAGACTAGTTCTTGAACCGATCTAAAAAGTAGCAGACTTTTTAGACCGGCTATACCTATACTGCCTTCAGAACCAGTCTAAAATATCATCTTTAACCTATCTTAAAAGTGACTTTTCCACTAGTGGAGGGTTATCCATGCTAGCTGATAATCCTTAGTAACACTGTGGTGTTAAAGAAATGTAGATATGATATACGGTGCTATATGATGAGTGGTAATCATACCGTATATTGATCTTAGAGGATCTGATATGATGATATTGAAGGTTAATGATAGGCCTGAATCATATCTAAGCTGAAATAGTGCTTAGGTCAAAATGTGAATTGGTTGTACTATGGTTCTGTTCCATAATGTAAGTTTAAACCTTGTAAACCTTGTAGATAGTATTGAACCTTCTGCAATGTTTTGAGGACGTTACCTGAAAACCGTAAAGGTTAGAATAGGCACTATTGATCACAATTGTAGCATGCCTATTAAGTGTAATTGAGGAAAATGATTTCTGATTCGTGTAATATCGAGGTTCTAGATTTCATGATGAACCTAGAAGTTGGATAGAGATAGATTACCCCAATAATATACTCAATGGGATTTGGGTCTAATTAAAGTACCTAAGATATCCTTAAGGTGCCTGATCAGAGTGTTCGGGCTAGTGATGATCTATAGAATTAAGGAGTAAGATTCTTATATATAAGACTCCTTGAAGAAGGGGATTGTGAAATTTGTTAGCTGCTAAGTCTGGCATAGGGAAAGATTATGATTATAAAATATTCCCTTAAAGGATTGATTGGGGTGATAACTCTCTGATGAAATGAGGTACAAAATTGATATGCCCGTTATTCCACTAACTTGAGGCTATACTAAGAGTCTATTAGTGGATGGCAGATAATATATTGAAAGGTATAGTAGAGAAGGGTTACCAAGTAAACCATAACCCAGGAAACAATTGTTATGTTTTAATTCCACAAGAATTTGAAGTGGCCTAGAATGATTTGAGTTGAAACGATCTAGGAACTGGCGCAGAGGAAACACAAATTTTGGGTGTAGTTAGGTGTTACAGGAGGTTCTTATGAGACTCCTTTTAGATCATCCTGACATTATTAGAGTTCATATAAGGAGATAAACATCAGAGTGGGAAGTGGAAGCAAAGTAAATTTATATGTAATTTTTTAGCACAAAAGGAGAGGTTGATATTCACACCAGTGTTGATCATCCCAAATCATTAGTAGACCCGTATGGTCTACAGTAACATAGCCTGTATGGCATAGTGTGATTTGGTCTGAATAGCAAGGTAGCCCATCAAAGCTTGTTAGTCAACCACATAATCAGGGGTTCTCATAGTGTGATCTGTGGCAAAGCATTGGCTCTTACCCCGACATGACCAAGAGACTGGCTACCCGGTACTCCTGATTGTCGCCATCGAGAGGCGGGGAGTAAAACAAGTAACTAAGGTTACCCCTATTACCAATAGTATTACACTCTGTGTGGTGTGCAGTGACATAAACTGGTATGGTTAAAAGTGAAACGATCACTATAATATCCCAAAAAGCGATTAAGGGCTAATGACATCAAAAAATGAATGTAATTATTGTTGAATAAACACTTTTGGAGAATGGGTGATGGGAATTTGGATGTTTTAATGATTCCAATGGCTTTCTTGTGGAAATTTGTGTGGGGAGAGTGTTTATTGTGAAATTGGAACCATCGGGAACAATTGTGCAAAAGTTGGAAACTCTATCCATTGAAACTCTGTATAGGGCAGTCTATTTGTATGGACGTTTTAAATATGCAAATGGTGTCTAAAAATTCTGAACTTTTCCAGTCTTAAAGTTCACATTCCAAGCTTCAAAATGGATATATAAGTTGTTCCATTTCAATTTGTGAGCTAAGAGTTATGATTTTCCAAAGTTTGGGATGGAAACTGGAATATGTTTTGGAACAGTATGGACTTTTGTGAAATTCTGTATTTTTGAGGTAATTAAATGCAGTGATCCACATTTTTCCAATAAATAGGACTTACATAACTTTCCATTGGCTTTAGGATTACCTCATTTTGATTTTTCTAGAATTAGTTATGAGTTTTCAAAGTTTGGGCAGAAATCTGCCAGAACTCTGTAAAAATCTGAAATTGATGGAAATTTAGTAAATAATTAGAAAATAATATTATATTATATTAAATCATCATCCACCTCCTCCATCAGCCCAAAACCGTGACATTCAGCTGCAACAAGAGAGAGAGAAGGTGTGAGAAATTCTAGAGAGAGAAGGAGAAGAGAAATTGTACGGTAAGTCGATTTCTTCGGTAAATCCTTACCTAACGCGTATAAATCCGCTCCTAAGCTATTCTTCTATATTCTTCAAGGTTTGTGGAGCACAAATTTGGGTGTTCTAAGGCTAGGGTTTTCAGCCACTTTGAGGAAAAGCTAGTGGGAGCTTGAGGTAACTTCCAAACTTTCGTATATTGCTTATTCTGGCTGCTGTGGGCAATTTAATCGGTGAAATTTTGAAGGATTGCCATTGGTTTTAAAGTTTAGAAATGATATGGCCTAGGGGTTATGCTGCCCAAATTGGGTCTTAATGTTAGTTGTAACCTAATGTAATGATTAATAAAGTGGTTAGGAGTCGAAAGGAACACGTTTACAGAGCCGAAACCGAAAAACACTTATTCTTTCCAAAGTATACCAAGATTTCGTCTAGGGCTAGATCTGAGGGTTAGAGTTGGATTTTCAATTATTTGATGGTTCCATTGAGTTCAAGAGCGAAAATTAGGTGGGGTTACAGTTGGTCACTTTTTCGGAAAAGGCCGAAAAAGCATAATTACAAAAAAGCCCCTGAAACCCTTAAAGTGGGGTTGTCAAGGTTAATGTTGAAATTTGACATTGAATTTGATAATTTCGAGTTCGGAAATGGATTCCTTGGGCGAAAATATGTTAGAATAGCCCATGTCAAAATTTTGGGAAAAGTACAGCCGGACCGGGTACGGCCAGGCGGGTCCCCGGGGCATTTTTGTAAATCTTCATAATAGGCTCATATAACCCCCAGAAACACTATGGAAGTGTCTAAATTGTATTTTGGAATTATAGGACCAAGTTATGAGCCCAGTGGTTAGCACGTTTTACGATGCACACTAAAAGGTGGTCTTTGAGATAGTACTCCCCAACCCTTTAGGAATGTGTCTAGGCTTCTAGTAGCCACCTAAAGAGTCCAAGTGATAACCAACTTTAAGTGTTCTGAAGGTGATAATTTGGAATAGAGAATAACCTGTCGTCCTTGACTTTGGTTTATAGGGTTCGACATTTGTCCTGATCGCAAGCAACCTGTGACGACGCACGTCAAGAAAGAACAAGGTAGTAACTCTTTTCCCTTATACTATATGTGATACATGGTATGTTTGTTTGATCATTATTTGTGTGTCTATCACCTGCTGCCCATCGGTGTTGACGGTGGGAGGATCGTACCTTCGGGACGGTGGAATCCGGGGGATGAGACTATGTGAAAGCCGTAAGCCTATTTGTGAAAGCCGAAAGGCTATTTGTGTAACCTTTACCCGTGGCCCATCGGTGTTGATTGTGGGAGGACCGTGCCTTCGGGGCGGTGGAATACGGGGGATGAGATTATGTGATTATGTGCATATATGGCAGCCGGCGTGCTGTGCTTTATGATGTGATGCTGCTTGATGATTTATTTGCATGCTTTGTGATTACATGTGGTATGAGTGATTTGTTACTACTGAGATTCTTTTGAATCTCATTCTTTCCATTGACTAACCTTCAGACAGGGCAAGTGGCTCCAAGGGAAAGGAGACGACCAAGGGCAAATAGGGCTCCTTAGGGAGATTTATATTTTGGTGTTGGTTATCATGTTTTGTTGGGAGATCACCGTATATCTTAAAAATGTTGTTTTGGAGACAGTGATGTAATCCCCTTATAGGAATTTATAAATCCTTAGTTTTTGTATGAAACCCGGGGGTTGCCGGGATTTTGTTGTACACTCTGATATGTAAATGTGATGTAACTGCACAGGGTAATTATATTCGAGTTATGGAATTTGAGACCAGGGTAAGACATAAATTTTGAAAATATTTGTGAAAACCCTTTCGTAAGGAAGGGATTGTAAATGAGTTTGATTATTATTGGTCTCTATTTCATTTTAAAATACGTATTTCGAATCATAATTATGAAGGTGGTCACAATTACTGTGGTCAACTGTCACACAACCAATCTGGTTAGTGCTAACACAATGTAAACAGAGATTAGGATGGGCCCTAGTGTAGTAGGGCGTGATGGTGGCAGTGAATTACTCTCAACAATGTAAGCTCATAGAATGAATTAGCCACTCAGTGAGCAGTACACACAATATGACCAGTAAGGGTCAAATAATCAAACATCAAATAGGACGATATGCTAGCAGTAAGCCTTAATGTACATGTTTGTACAGGCAGTAAAATCAGGATATTCAATGTTGTGAGAATAGAATGTTATAAGCCGTAAGTCTAAATACACTGAGTAGCACCCCTATAAGGCAATGAAGCCTAGAGTAATTAGCGAACAGTATGTCCTGTTATCATAGGACCTATGGAACTAGTATGTCCTCAGGCCAGTAGATTGCTATGCAATCACAATTATGCTTAATAGTGACAAAGGCAGTAAGACCCGATGTGCACGTTTGTATGGGGTAGTGTCTCTAGGCAGTAAGACCTGACAAACATGTTGTGTTATACTAAACAGTATACACAATACGGTTAGTAGGAATCGCCAAATAGTTAATCTTGAATGCTGACAGACAAAAATAATTTATGATGCCTACTTCATGAACTTGCACATGAGAGGGATAGAATGAATGTCTAGAAGAATCCCCGAGTGTAGACGTTCAAATTTCAAGGAAAAAATTTATTAAACAGGGGGAGAAATGTAACATCCCGAATTTCAGTCACCAAAATTCTTTATGTTAAAGGAAATAAAATGGTGAATTAAATAGCATGAGAAATAATAAATCAAGGCAATTGGTGGTCATAAACAATATAAGTATGTTTAGAACACAAATTGTAAATATTTGAATTTGCTGCCAGTGAGGTTCCCCTTGTAGCAATCTTGTTGTGTGATATTTTTAAATAGGCAAATGATGTATAATGCCTATGAAATATTTCACAATAAAAGTAGACTTATAAAGCTTTACTTTGAAAGGTCATATATGTCATCTGGAGTTGTATACAAAGTGTTATGAATTTTTAAAGTTAGCCCAGTGAAACTTGAGAGTTTCTGTGGCAGCGTCCAAAAACGATAATTTTGGGAATTTTGAGCTTCCAGTTGGCTAGAGGTTATTTTTTTTTCTAATAAAAGACTTAATAATGGTCACATAGCCTTTAGAACCACACCAATTAGACATCTATACAATTAGATATGAATTTTCAAAGTTTGATGAAAATTCTGTCAGCTTGTGCAAAAATCACACAATGTAAGGGCAAAATGGTAATTTACCATATTAAGCAAGAGGCAATTATTTTCTCTAAATTATTTCCCCATTTTCATCCAAAAAGAGATAAAGGAAGGGAAAAATAATTTATTGGGCATTTATAGCAATTTTTGTCAAGTGGTCAGAAGAGAACAAAAAAAAAGATGATAGAAGTAGTCAAAGCTTTCAACTCATATTAAGTTATGTAAGGAGGTTAATTGTGATAATTGAAGGCATCTTTTTCCTCCCTCCCAATATTCAATTTTGGCCAAGTAAATGACAAAGAGAAAAGATGATGATTAAATAGAAAATGGCATGTGTTCAAATTGCAATAAAATAATATTTCATAAAATATGAGAGATAAGATAGATATGATGATGAAACTTCATTATCTCTTCCCTTCATCTTCATTTCGATCAGCTGCTACTAGAGAGAGAGAGAGAAAAAAGAGTTGAAGAACGTTTAGTGAAGAGCACAAGAGATCTAGGGATCTAAGAGCAAAAATCAAAGGTAAGAGCATGTAAATCAAGTGCTTATGCCTTCTAATCTCCTTAGAACTTCCTCTAATCTCTTCTCCTTCTTGAAAATCATGTTTAGCAAGCAAAATCTCAAGGGAAGAGAGAGTGAATAGCGATGTCCTAGAGAGAGAAAGTGAGCAATCAAGAGGTAATATCCAAAACTTTGATCCCCTTGTGTTATATGATGCTCTTGTGGTTGTTGTTGAATTTGTCTTAGTTTAGCTTGGTTTTGTGATTTTGGGATGATGAACCCTAGAAATGTTTTGCTGCTAAAATTTCTATGGATCATGTTTATATAGTATTTAAGTAGTTAATCACGTGATTAGAAGTGAAAAGTAAGTGATTAAATAAGAGAAATCAAGAAAACACATTTTCTCTCCTAAAACCCGAATTTTTGGTCAACAATAGAACAAGAGGAAGTAGTTGGAATTTTGTAATTTTGATTATTCCATTGGATTAAGAAGGGAAAACTGTGTCGGAATATGAATGTTCATTATTTTTCTAAATTTGTATGCAAATTTGTAATTTTTAGAAGTTCAAAGTACATGTCGTTTGATAGTTTTACTAGAGACAGTGTTGTTGTGAAATGCATTTCGTCAGTTAAACCTAGTCCAAATGCTATGAAACTTTTCTGGATTAAAGTAGAGATGTAGAGCTTTAATTTGATATGTGGTTCATAATTTTTAGACTTATTGTAACCCCCGCCGTCATCAAGGCCGTGATTAGTGTTTAAACTCATTTTATAACTGAATAAGAGATCAAGAGTAATAAAACTTTTATAAAAACTTGTATAATATGATCTTCATTCATTTCAAAGTAAAAGCAATTGGCCTGCTCGGTTTGACACATATACAATATCAGAGTGTTAACAAAATTCCTGACATTCACCAGGGATAATATCATTAATCCAAGAGTTTTACAGGGCATCATTGCCCATCTCAGTTTCTCATATCGGCTATAACTATACTATTCTATGGTCTACAAAATATATATATACACAATTGTCCAAATGATAACCAAACCCAAAAGAAACTAAGACTACCATCGGCAATCCTAGTCATCCTTGTTCACCTGCTTGTCCCTTGATCCACTTGCCCTGGCTAAAAATTGTTAATTGGAAAGAATGAGATTCAAAAGAATCCCAGTAGTAACAGTTCACGTATATGATGTATAATAAAACATAGCAAGTAAGCATATATCTCAAATCAACAACACAATATTCAATGTTTCCTGTCATGCCCTGTAATCCCACCGGCCCGTAGGCACGGTCCTCCACCATGGGTTGATCCCCCCATAGGGCCGCAAGTCACAACTCATAAATCAATATCAGTAGCAAGCACAATTTATTGTTATACCCCATTATCCCACTGGCCCGCTAAAACAGTCCTCCACCATAGGTTGATCCCCACATGTGGCCGCAAGTCACAACTCTTTATTAGTATGTCCCGTATTCCCACTAGCCCGCAGGCACTGTCCTCCACCATGGGTTGATTCCCCCATGTGACCAGGTCACTGCTCATAAGATTCAATGATAAATACACTCAAGCAATGCATTAAACATGATATAGGATAAAGTGTCACGACCTTGGTCTTTTCGTTCTTGATCAAGCACATGCCGTCTATGATCCGGGAAAATACCAAATCCTATAGTCATAATTAAGGACAACAGGTTATCACTTATTCCAATACTCAATTGACTTCAAGACACTTAGATTTGGTTATCATTTATGTCCTTTAGGTGGTCACTAGAAGCCCAAACATATGCCAAAAGGGTTAGGAAAGACTATACCAAAAACCACCTTTCAGAAGTGAAAAATGCTGATGTTTGGGGGTTGGCCGCGGCCCAAAAATCCCCTAGCCATGACTAAAAATAGGTCAGAAACATTTAGGTCGCAGCCTAGAATCCACTGGCCGATGCCAAGAAAAATCCTGTTTCTTGGCTGAACCTCAAAAAAATCATAAATAATTCTAGAAAAATTGAAATAAGGTTATTCTAAAGCCTAATGAAAGATATTTGAGTCCTCTTTACTGGAAAAATATGGATCAAGGCTGTACATAACCACAAAAATCCAGAATTCCACAAATGTTCATACTATTCAAGAATTAAGTCAAGTTTCGACACCAAACTTTGGAAAATCATAACTCTCAGCACAGAACTCAGAATTGACCAAAATTTATATCAATGGAAAGCTTGAAATGTGAATAATAAAACTGGAAATTTTCACTTCATTCTAAAACTATTTCAATTTCAAATTATCATACAAAATTGGACACTTGCATAGCAATTTATACTTAGCATTTTCCAGAATTTTCCAATTTAGCAACAAATGTCTCCAATGGTTCCAAAACTCAAACCAAAGCTCATTCCCACACAAAATTTCACAAGGAAGCCAATGGAGACATCAAAATGACTAAATTCACATTACTTTCATATGATGTAACATAGACTACAACACAATGCCTTTTTCCCAAAAACTCAAAATCCACAATTCCATCACCAAAGCAATTCTATCTATCTAAAACACTTCTCAAGACACCATATCCATGACAACCACATGCCATACACACAATGGCACCCATTTTTGAAAATGAGCCAAAAATCCTAGAAAATCAAAACTCAATAAGATGCCATAAAACCTATATAGAAAGGTTTGTCTTACCCACCTTAACAACTTTCCCAAAGGAATTCATTGGTTCTCCAACTTTTAAATTTCCTTGAGGGCACAAATCAACACCAATGGAAATTCTAAAATCATGAAAATGAAGCCCTCAACCCAAGGAAAAACATTATAGAAGGGAGTTTTGTCATTAGAGGTCATTAGAAGGGTCAAATGGCTTACCTTTTTTCAAGCTTTCTTCCTCCTTCCTTGCTTCAATGGCTACACGAAATAGGAGAGAGAAATGGGAGAGATGAGAGTATGGAAGAAGGGAAATGATAGTCTCTCCTTTTCCCCATGCTTCTTCGGTGAAATTGGAGGGAAGAGAGAGAGAGGGGAAAACAATAAACAATGCCCCATTTTGACTTTTCTCCTCAACTACTTCATCATTTAATCTAACCACTTGTCCAACTCCCATTGGTTTTTCATAAAGTAAGTAATCAATTAGTTACTCTAACCATTCCATTAGCCATTTAGTTATACATCTCATTTCTCTTAGTTAGTCATTAATTTCTCCATTAATCACTAACTAATTACCCGACGATTTTCCATTCTTTCCAAATTTTTCACTGATTTTGGCACATTTATTTAAATTGCCACATATCTCATCATTAGATCATTTTTCCTCTTCCATGCGCCATTTTCCCTAATTTTAGCCCAATAATTATTTCATCACATAATTATGCTAAAATACAGGGCGTTGGGCATTCCCAATAACTAATTTGGATATCAAATCCACATTAATTTACAAAATCATTTCACAATAATTGTCATTAGTCCTTAATCAAAATTTAGGGTGTGAAAATTGTATACTAAAAGATATGGATTTTTTAAGTTGTGTCTTATTTCTAGACTTGATTCTAGAATAGTGGGTAAATTTGTAATATACAAAATTTTGCAATACTAAAAACGTGTAAATATGGAATTAGTAGAATAAAATAAATATCGGTATTTATAATTAAAGGTAGAGTTACTTTCAGAATTCCCAGATATTGATTGTCATTTACAGAAATTGAGAAGTCAATATTGTAAAAAGACAAGTGTAAGAAGTCGGAGCAAAATTCGTCGGTGGCTGCAGGGTTCAGGGGCGTCAGTTGGGAGAACGGAGGAATTCGGGCATTTCGTTATGTGCCTCGATATGCGTGCCATGGTCCCACGTGGGTCCCATGTGGAATTCCGGGTAATGCACCGATGGAGCAACTTTATTAAAAAGAACTTCAGTAAAGTATGTAATGACAGCTCATTATGACTCATGATGACACATCTTTCGTGTTGGCCAAATAAGGAAATGACAAGTGTCCCGAAATTATTACAAAGTAAAAACATGTTTTTGTGTTGGCCAAATGAGGGGGTGACATGTGTCCCTCATCATTACACATTATTACACCCACTTTAAGCCTTTTGTGTTGTCATCTCCGGAGTACGCCATCTAGCGTCTGAGTCCGGGGAATTCACAGGTCTCCGGCCGGGTCGCTTACTTTTCGAGTCGAACACCGAACCCAGGCGTCCGGGGAAATTTTCAGGCCTTCCCTACCCCTGACCATTTATGACCCACCGAAGAAAGAGAAAAGTGGAAGACAAATGGTTGCATGACAAGTGGCACTCTTAAGCCTTAAACTTGTGACACGTGGCAAGATGAGATGAGATCATTTTATGTGATTAAATCACAACCATCCATGCCTAATTAAATGGCAAAATTTCGTGCAACCATGGAAAGAGAAAGGGAAATCAGATTTCTTAAGCTTAAGAACACAAGAAGAGAGAAGGAGGAGTGAATAGTGAGTTTTCTTGACTACCAGAGCCGATTTCAACCCTGAATCACCGTTATTGTCCTGTAAGTCCTTCAGGAAACTTCCTCTACTCACTATAAGCTTCAATTCTATGGTCTTAGATTTCTCATCTGAGGTGTTTTGTGCCAATTAGTCTACCAGAGTGCCGCCAGAATACCGAACCACTTGTAGAAACGCGAAGAGGTAAGCATAGGCTTTCTTTTATACCGAATACTTTGTGATTTCATTGAGTTTTTCTTAGCTCTTCAACCATCCATGTATTTCATTCAAGGGGTGTTTTAGAAGAAGGAAGATGTTTTAATCATATATATATAAGGTGATATATGATGTTTGGAGAAGTATTAGACTTGTTGGTTGTTAAAATCACAAAGTGGAATTTTTGTTGTTTTGGGAGGCAGATTTCGGTTGGGGGCTAAATCTGGTAGAACTAATTTGATTTTGGTATTTTTGAGCTTTCCATTGGATTCTACACGAAAATTTGTGTCGGAATAGGCTCTGGTTATAATTTTTGACAGACTGGTTAAAGAATCAAAAATTGGAAATTAAGTCTACTTGTGCAACAAAGTTGCCAGTGTGCTTTTTTGTCTGGCAGTTTTGTTGTGGCGAACCTTTCACTCTTCAAACTTCATCTGTTGATTATGAGATTTTTCAGAATTAAATTACACTTATATACCTTTAATTTGATAGGTATTATGAAGGATTTCGATAAGTATACTAGGAGTTATGAATTTTTGAAGTAGACCATTAAAACTAGTCAGATTTTCTGGCAGCAGGGAGAAAAAGAAAAACTGAGAAGTGTGCGCGGTCTTTCAGCTACTGAAAGTATTTTTCCCTTAAAATAGACTTAATAAGGGTTATATAGAATTTTAGATCAACTCAATTCAATTTTTCTAGAATTAGTTATGATTTTTCAAAGTTCAGTGAAAAATCTGCCAGCTTTTGGTAATTGTGCGAAAATTCAAAGCAAAGAGTTTTTGTAATAAAATTGGACATTTAAGAGTAAGTTAAGCATTTGGAGTAGCTTGAGCTCATTAGCTTCATATTGGGCCTAATTTAGTGACCCTAATGGTAACCAACATAAGAGAATAATTTATGAAGAGTTGGACTAAGAAAAACTCATTGCCCGTAAATTATAATTTATAGGACTTGACACTTGCCCAGGACGTTCAAAGCACGTCATTCAAGATCAAGATTTGGAAAAATTGTCAGGTAGAAACTTATCCCTCACATACTATGTGATATGTTATATGCATGTTTGTACCATTGTGAATTTAAAACATTCAAATGAGAAGGGCTAAGGCCCAATAGAATTTCCCAGCGCTGTGGCAAGGAACGGTTGTCCTTGAATTGGTAACTTTATGCTTTCTGCATATTGTGAATTTATCTCTGAATGTTGAATATGTTGATTGTACAGTAACTTTGGTTGACATAGCATGATATATGTGCATTTTATATGAGTGATATCTATTACTACTGAGATTTATTGAATCTCACCCTATTTTTCCAAAACAAATTTTCAGCCCGGGCAAGTAGTTCCTCAGGCAAGAAGGTAAACACGGGCGAATGAAGAAAAGGACTTAGAATTTAGTTTTCTGTTAGTTATCTATTTTGGAGATTGTATGTAATTTGTATTTAAGTGTGGTCAGTCTCGTACGGACATGTATGTAAGAGCCTGTATATAAGCGAACGCACAACGACATTCGTACCAGTAGTGGACAGCCGTCCACCTAGGGCCGTTAATTAAACATAGTAGCTTAGGTTTTCAGCAGACAACTTATTAGTAAACACTCTGATATGAAGAAATGAACCTGAAACGGATGGCTTAAAATAAATCATAAAATAATATGAGACCCAATCTGAAAATGATTTTTGAAAAGATTTTTGAAAACCCATTCAAGTGCAGCTCCACACTCTGCTTGAAGTTGGGACTTCCGCTGTTTACAAAAGATTATTGGTCTCCTTGTTAAAGATATTACTACATTCATGCCATCTATATGCTTTTAAAATATTGGTGTTACAAAATTCATTGAATTCTGTAATTTTGTGGTTGTAGATGCATTAGTTCATATTTTTCCTATGTAGAGGATTTAAGATCTTTATATAGTACTTTGAACCACTCCATTTAGAGTTTTATAGATTAAGTTATAAGTTTTGGAAGTTGAGCCAAGAAGCAGAAGATTTCTTGGCCACGACTAGAGGATTTCTTAACCACAACCAAGCCCCTTTGTCAGCACTTTAAACTTTCTAAATGATGTTGATTAGTCTAGCCTTTCCTAGCCTCATAGGCATTTTTTTAGGCTTCTAATGCCTACCTAAGTGGCAAAAAAGATAACCAATAAATGTGTTTAGAACAATACATAAATGAGTAATAACTCAATTCTTGTACAGTTGGAATTTTAGGACCGAACAGTTGTGCTTGAGCAGGATCAAGACAGTTAAACAGGAAAGGGCAATTCCAGGTAGTAACTCTTTCTTTCATGCACTATGTGATTATCATATGTTTTTGTATGCCATCTTCTGTAACATGAGCACAGTGTCTCAGCCACGCATATTAGCCAGGGTTGGCGTAAGGTTAAGGCAGGGTTAAATAGTAGTTTGCCCTTAGACAATATGAACATAGCATTTTATCATTTTACATAACATGGTGCATGGCATTTTTAATTTCACATTGTATATGTCTAATCGTATGTTAGTACCGAAATTCTTTGAATCTCACCCTTTCCATAAATGTAAAAAGTTTTCAGTAGTAGACTAGTGACTCAGAGGGCAGAATCGTAACTACTAGCAGCGGAAGGTTTCAGACCAGTACAAGAGGAGGCATTGCTTATTTGAAGGCCTTTATGTTATTAAGATATGCAAACATTATGTACACCCCTATAGGGAAAGTCCGGTAATGATCAAGTACATTTTATCAATAATATCAGTATTTTTATGCTATTCTTGTGTACCCACTGTGTTGTGCACTAATACTCTAAAAAACGTGAAAATAAGATAAGGGTGTTACAGTTTACAGTATACTAAGGTGCCAGGAACCCACTAAATCTTAAAAGCTATAGTGAAAATCTCAAAGGAACTCTTAAGACTGGATGTAGATCAAAGTGCTTATGACCAAACCAGTATAAATCATGGTGTATACTTCGGTGATATTTTTCTTACTCTTAACTCCAATTTAAATTATATAAATTTTCATTTATCATTTTAAGTTTTTATCTCTCACCCAATTCACCCCCTTTGGGTGAAACACACACACTAACATTTGATATCAGAGCCTAGGTCTTCTTTTTCAGGTATAATGCCTAAGAAAGATCCGATGACAAGCATGGGTGAAGGAATACTTCCTGATTAAGCTTCAATCACTAGACCACCAGGTTTTAAAAAAGAACACTTTTCCTTCTGGAAAGTAAAGTTCAGAGTATTCGTGATGGCCACAGAATACGGACTATAGGAGGTGATTGAAAATGGGAACTACATACCCTTAAAAATTGAAGAATCAAGAACAATCCTTAAGTTTCCAACAAAAGATGATGATAACGACAAAAAGCTCATGACTCTCAACAGCAAAGCAATTTTGATGATCCAAAATGACTTAAAGCAAAAAGAGTATTTTAGGATTTGCACACTTTTAACGGCTAAGGAAATGTGGCAACCCCTAGAAATAACTCACAAAGGAACTTCAGGCATAAAAGAAAATTGGATCAATACTCTAGTTACTGAATTTGATTTACTTCAAATGAAGTCAAGAACATTAATAGCTGAATTTGAACTCAGGTATACTCAAATCATAAATCAACTTGGAGCATTTGGGAAAGTTTATGATCATAATACCTAAGCAAGGAAGATACTGAATATTCTCTCTAAAGAATGGGAGGCCAAAGTCACAGCGATAGAATAAGCAAATGGAAAATCAATGCGATCAGTGGCACCTCTATTCAGTAGTCTCTCTAAATATAAGAGCAAATTAAAGTTCAAATGAGAACTTGAAGAGATCATTGATAAGAAAAAGAAAAGCCTCACACCGAACATGTTAAAAGTGGAAAATCAAGAAAGTGACAAAGATTTTGATGATGACGAAATGGGCTTAATAATAAAGAGATTCAATAAGTTTTACAAGAAAGGCCAGGGATTCAAAAATCTTCATAAAGGAGGAACTAGCAATAGAAGGGAGACCAAGGAACACATTATCTGCTATAAATGTGGGAAGCTAGGACATATCAAGTCAGAATGTCCAGAGCTAACTCAGAAAAACAAAGAAAAGAGAAAGGGCAAGTTCTTCCACAAAAAGAAAGTGTTTATATAACCCATATTGGGAGACAGCTCCTCTATAAAGATAGCAATGAAGAAGAAGTAGACAATATCTGCCTGGTATCTCAAGAAGAGACAGAAGAGGAAGAGGTAACTGATTCTGATCCTACCTATGATGAATTACTTTCCTATTATATTGCTTTACATTTTAAGTTTATCAAAGTAGTTAAAGAAATAGTTGTTTTCAAAAAGAAAAACAAAGTTCTTGAAGAAAAACTCAAAGTGTTACCTAAAAAATATTGTGAAAATTGTTCTTCTTTGAAAAGGAAAAATGCTTATCTCACTAAAACTCTTGAGAAATTTACTGAAGGTAGTGAGATATTAGATGTTATTTTAAAATATCAATATTTTGTAAATGATCGGTCAGGTAATGGATATAACCCCAAACTAGACAAAAAGAAAGGAAGATAGAAAACAGGAGATAAAACGTATTTGAATTATTTTCAGCATTCTGTATATGTATCAAATCCTTTCACGCATTGTAATTTCTACAACAGGAAGGGTCACTACATTTCCTTGTGTCTTCATGAAAGGAAAGGAAAAATAGAAACCTACAAATGGGTGCATAAAGGTTTATATGTTTAGAAAATAATTTGAACTAACTCAAAAGGACCCAAAAAGATATGGGTACCAAGACTTAAATGTCTTTAATTGCATATATGTCTTAAAGCATCTAGAGCCAACAAATGGTATATAGTTAACGGATGCTCTAGACATATGACTGGTGATCCTGAAAATTTTACCAAATTAGAACCTAAAGAAGGTAGAAAGGTAAAATTTGGAGGAAATCAGTCTAGCAAGATAGCAAGGATTGGTGAAATCGGAGTGATAAAGGCATTTAAGTTACATATGTATATTACATTGAAGGCTTATGTCATAATCTTTTAAGTGTGAATCAAAGCGTAGAAAAAGAAAACTGGGTGATATTTGACTCAGAAGAGTGTCTAATTAAAAGCAAGAAGGATTTGCAAATAGAGAAGAAAAGCCTTAAAGTAAAACTCAGAGCAACAAGAGAAGGTATCAGGATAGATCATGGTGGAGAATTTGAGAATCAAGCCTTTGGAGAATACTATAAAACTAATGGCATTGATCGCAACTTCCCTGAACCAAGAACATCACAACAAAATAGAGTCGTAGAGAGAAAAAATAGAGTGTTTACAGAAATGGCAAGAGCTATCTGAATGAAAAAGAATGTGTAACAATTGTTTTGGGCCGATACGATGAGCACAGCATGTTATGTTTCAAACAGAGCCTCCATTAAAACCAAACTTGGAAAGACACTATATGAACTATACAAGGGAAGGAAGCCGAACCTTACTTATCTACACATCTGTGGTTGTAAGTATTTCATTCATAATAATAGTAAAGATAACCTAGGAAAGCTTGATTCTAAAACTAATGAAGCAATATTCCTATGCTATTCTAACCGAAGCAAAGCCTATAGAGTATTACATAAGAGAACATGTGTTGTTGAGGAATCAGTCCATGTTACATTCAATGAAATTGAATCCTCTATCAAAATTATTGATGATGAGCAAGAAATAATTGTTAATCAAGAAAATTTCCAAACCATACCTAATTCTTCCAATCCTAATGTTGAAGAAAATACAACTACAAACTAGCCACATAGTTCAGGACAACCTAGAGCTTAGAAGTATAATAAGAGTTATCCCCTAGATCAAGTTATAGGAGATGTAAGTAAAAGAGTGAAAACCAGAAATAAAATTTTAAATGAAGTTAGTTTTTTCTGCATTTATTTCTAAGATTGGACCTTCGAACATTGACGAAACCCTATCTAATAATGAGTGGGTGATAGAAATGCAAGAAGAACTTAATCAAATTGAAAGAAATCAAGTTTGGGATTTGGTACCTAGGCCTAAAGGCCTTCCAGTCATTGGTACTAAGTGGGTATTCAAGAACAAACTTAATGAATCCATAAAATTATTAGAAATAAGGCAAAATTGGTGGCCAAAGGCTATAATAAAGAAGAAGGTATTGATTATGAGGAAACGTATGCTCCAGTAGTAAGATTGGAAGCCATACAAGTACTCTTGGCCTTTACAAGTATAAAGGAATCAAACTTTATCAAATGGATGTAAAACATGCATTTTTAAATGGCAACATTATGGAAGAAGTATATGCAGCACAACCCCAAGATTTGAGGATATGACTAAACCTGATCATGTTTTCAAACTAAGGAAAGCTTTATACGATTTGAAACAAGTCCTAAGAGCATGTATGAAAGACTTAGCAAATCCTCATCAATCAAGGTTTTATACGAGGAAAATTAGATACAACATTATTGATAAAACAAAAATGAAATGATATTTTGATAGTTCAAATATATGTTGATGATATTATATTAGGTGTTATTAATAATCTTTTATACAAAGAGTTTTCTGAGATAATGTCAAGGGAGTTTGAAATGTCAATAATGAGAGAATTTTTAACTTCTTCCTCGATTTGAAAATTAAACACAAGAATAATGGAATTTTCATATCTCAAACAAAATATCTAAAAAAAACTGTTGAGGAAGTTAGGAATGGATCAAGCAAATAGAGCAAACACGCCTATGAGCTCAACTACGTTACTTGATGCTGACATCAAGGGAGCAGACTATAACATCACAAAATTTAGAAGAATGATTAATTTAGTACTATATCTCACTACAAGTAGACGAGACATACAATTCAGTTTAGGTATGTGTGCAAGATATCAATCAGCTCTAAAAGGATCACATGCAAAAACAGTCAAAAGAATCTTCAGATATCTTACTGACACAGCAGAGTTAGATATTTGGTACCCTAAAGAAGGAAGTGAGTATCTAATTGCATATTCAGATTTTGACCACAAAGGATACAAAACAGGCAGAAAAAGCATAAGTGGACAAAGCTAGTTTCTTGTAGGCTCATTAGTATCTTGGTTTAGCAAGAAACAAAACACAATGTCTTTATCATAAATAAAAGCTAAATATGCAATTGCCTCAAGCTGTTGCACACAAATAAGTACTATAGGTAAAACAACAACTTCAAGACCTTGGTATTCACTTGAAGGAAATACCTATCTACTGTGACAATACTAGCACGATAACCTTGGCAAAGAATCCTATTAAATACTCCATAACCAAGCATATTGATATGAGACGTCACTTCATACAAGATCATGTTCAAAAGAAAGATGTGAAAGTATTCTTCATCCCTACTCATCTCCAAATAGCAGACATTTTTACCAAACCTCTGGCGAAAGAACAATTTTTATATATAAGACGAGAGTTGGAAATGGTAAATTCCAATGAATTATGAGTAAACTTATGTATTTAAATTCATTTTCATTATGCTTTGATAATTTAGTAACTAATTTAAGCATCAGAGTTTTTAGAGATATATTTTGCAGGATGCTTTGCTCTTTCATTGAATAACAAAGGTAAATAACTAGGTAATCACTTGGAGTGAATTAGAACATTACTCAAGTATGCAGGAAGTACAGGCGAATCACTAGAGTGTTCAGACTAAAGCTATATGATCATAGAAGATTCAAGTTAAGCTCTAGATCAAGTAAAGAGATAGAGGGTTCACACTAAAAAAATGCATTAGACTCAAAATCTCACTAGGTCTATATGATCACTAGCCTAAATCCACCAACGTCAAATTCATTACCACTTAGTCTACTAACTTAAAACTTGATCAGTCACTTTTCAAATCAGGAATGCATAATATTAAAGTTACTTCTAACTTGCAAATTTTTTTCAAATATTTTCATTCTTTTCTTGAAAACAAGGAACTAAAACCAAAGTAACAAAAAAAACATTTTTCTTTTTCTCATTTTGAAGACAAAGAACAAAAACCAAGAGTAAGGATAAAATCCCTCCCCCACACTTAAATCATGCGTTTGAAAGAGGCAAGCTTCACCCAAGAGGGGGTGAATTGGGTGATGTGATAAATTTTTGCTTGATGTGGTGATATGAAAATTGTAGTAGACAGAGTAGAGTTGAGAAGATTGGAACACAAAGAGTTATACTAGTTCGGCCTAAAAACCAGGCCTACGTCCAGTCCTCAGAGATCAAGACCTACTAAGATTTTCACTATTCTTCCAAAATTCAATGGGCTCTCAGAATGCCACAAAACAATAATTGTCCTCAAACGGACTACGAGCAGAAATATTCTCACACTAAGAAATTTCTCTCCCCCTTACGACAAGTCTTACATGCAGAAAAACAACATAAGACCTTTCCCACTTGCTTACGTATACAAGTCTTATGAGCAGCAACGTTCTCTCCTACTTACACCACTGTAAGTCTTACGAGCAGCAACATTCTCTACTGCTTGTATCTTATAAGTCTTATGAGTGGAAGGTTTAACTAGGAATTCTCTCAACTGCTTCTCTCGTAAGGATATCTACCCTCTCCAGGTCCCAATACCTTGAGATCAAATGAAAATAGAATTTGAAATGTATATAGACTCTCGTACAAAACAAATATGATAAACACTGAAGATCAATATGAATACAGAGAAAATATGAATAACAGAGACTCGTGTATTTGCTTGTGAATTCTTGTGCTTAGATGTTTTCGATCTCTCTAGAACTCTGTATTTATAGATATTCAATTTTTGCCCGTTTGAATAACAATCATTGTGGAGCGGGGCATGTTACTCTGGAATGGCATGCATACATTTGAAAACTTTGAATATAGTAGGTATATGCTTGTCATGATGTTGTCTTCCGTTGTTTGACTTCCTTCGTGTCTGTTTATTTCAATGTTCATCCTCCTGTATCACACTTATAAAATATTCAAAATGATGTTAAATAAAAATAATAAGTGATGATAAGATAAATAAATAACATTAAACCATATTCGGATTGAACGCTGTAAGACTAGTCCATTTTCTCTTCTGGCAAAGTATCACTCGAGCATGGATGGGCTCACTCGAGTGATTTTACCATTTTTCTCCTTGTTCTTCAGTTTTGAACTTGCACTCGCATAGGATTTCAGAGAGATAGTTTTCTCACTCGCGAGTGATATGGGGCCTCATTCGAGCACAACTCCTTCTGCTTGAGTGGCCTTGCATTTTACACTAGGAGACTCGTCTCTGGACGGCACTCACATACCATTTTATCAAGAGTTAGATTTTGCACTCGCAGGTGATGTGGGCCATCACTCGAGCACACATACCCCTGCTCGAGTGAGAAGAATATTCTTATGTAATATACCCTTATGATCAGCACTTGCATCAGAATTTGAGAGAGTTAGATTTCTCACTCGTGAGTGCTGATATGTCACTCGGGCATAAGAAGTCTCACTCGGGCATAAGTGTGCTTCTCTGACCTTCATGACTCTCGACCAAACACTTGCAGTCCTTCACTCGCTAGTGCTCGAGTACAAAAAGGGCTTCATGCTCGAGTAATGATTACCATACTCGAGTACATTAGAAGGAATGACAGGAATTGCTCTCGGCCAAGCACTCGCAGTGCCTCACTCGCATGTGCTCGAGTAAGAAAGACTCTTCTGCTCGAGTGCTATCTCCAGTGCTCGAGTGAATCAGTAAAAATGACAATAGCATGCTCTCGAGCAAACACTTTCTGGCTATCACTCGCATCTGCTCGAGCATACAACAACTCCATGCTCGAGTGCTAGTTCTTGTGCTCGAGTACATTAGTTAATTTTGACAGCAAACATCACAGAACTTTGCCATATGTATTTGGTAACTTTATAACCATTCCTTAGACTTATAAAACTATGATTTGCACACAATTGTCTTTTGTTATCATCAAAACTTGGGATCTAACATTCTCCCCCTTTTTGATGATGACAAAACCTTTGTGATGTGATTTAAGGAAAAAAAATTGATTAAGGTGAAATTTTTTTGAAATACAACATCAATGTTTCCAAATGCATATTTTCACCAAAGTTTAGATTCAATTTCAAATTTTTGCACTTATCTACATATGTTCCCTGTAATACTTCCTCAGGACACTTAACAACCAAGATAAGTATAGTATCACAGAAACAATCAAAAACTTAAACAGAAAAACTTGATTATATGAAAATAGCCATTAATGATAAACTTATAAACACACAATAGTCAGCATAAATCATTAACTATATTAACTACCCATATACCCCGTATACAACCATAATATCATCATAAACCTACCCCATTACACAAAAACTACCCAGATACCCAATACATCCCATGATAGCTCAGATAGCCCAGAAAACCATCACAATCACATATCCTTCTCCATCATTTTGTCAACATCATAAGGAGGCTGAGGAAAAGTGATATCAGATGATGGGACAAAGGGGACCATGGCAGTGGAAGGGTCAACTGGCACTGGCACAAAGGGTGGAGATGATGGCTGTGGAACAGAGGCTGAGGGTGGTGGTGAAGACGACCGATCATAGGTGATATCAATATTAGAGTCTGGATCGGTGAAGAGAACATGTGTCTGTGGATGAAGAGGTGAAGTCGAGGCAGAAGTGGTCTCAGGTGGCACTTCTGAAGATGCAGTCGGAAAGTGAGAGCGTAAGAAGATCTCCATATCAGTTATTCTCTGTGACATGTCATCCTGAGTCTTGAACATCAAATCGAAGTTGGTATTAGCCTTGTCTACCAACTTTATGATCTGTAACACCATCTTTTCTACCAACTTCTCATACTCAGTTACTAACTCCTTCTTCAAGCTCGACACAGCTTGATTGATTACTTCAGTCAAATAAGTGGAGAGTGAAGCATTCAGGAAGGATAGAGGAGGAACTTGTCCTTGAGCAGATGACTGAGCCTCATCACCTCTGGATGGAGTGGCTTCCCTCTGAGATGTAGCCTTGGTTTGACTCACTGGAAGATTGATACTCATATGAGTCAGTTGAGTCTTGCCAAACCTTGGAATGAGCACCCTCTTTATTCCTTCCAAGTACCATATCTTATTTTTCATAAGGATGAGAGATACAATTTGAGGATATGGTATGGTTACGGATTTTGATGAAGAAAATCGAAATCTTCTCATCTCACTGAAAATGATCTCTCCCATATTTCTTTGTTGTCCGGCTAGGAAGGAGGCCAACATATAATAATATTTTTGAGCAAGATGGGTAAAATTTTTGGATTTGTTAACCATAATCTGAGAGTAAATGTAGTGAAGAGCTCTATGAGAATCAGGCATGTCAATAAGCTTAAAATTAAGGGGGCCTATTGGGTCTTTTGGTCTCAAAAGCCTGAAGGCTTCATTGGCTGAGAAAGTGGGTGGATCTAGAGGTGGTGCAACATACCCAAGTAAGTCATTTATAATCTAAGCAGATATCATGATAAATTGACCTCTAACAGTAGTACATATTGCTTCCTCAATCAATTCTCCAGCCCTAGACATGATGTTATGGGTTTTCATGTTGCTGTAAAATGTTTTTACGATAGAGGGTGAATATGGAATATGGATATTCAGCTAGGGAGCATAGAATCCAAGATAAGAATATAAATCCATATTACAATTCTTCTTCAAGTATTCTAAGTCCACATAAACTACAGGACAGAAATGCCTATGTGCAAACTCAGTATCAAATACCTTCTATGGTAGTGCCTTTAATTCCTCAACATTGAAACCTTCAGGAGGACTTGTTACTTGATCATCCTCTGGAGCCTGTGAGGCAGAAGGTACCTCTAAAGCAGCCGCACTGGATTGCCCACCATGGTGTGAACTAGAGACACCGGCTTGAGAAGAAATTTTCCTTACCAACTTTTCAAGTTTTGACCTCTCCATTGGTTCCCAAAGTTGCATGTTGAATGTGTCATCAGAGGAAGAAGAGGATTGTTGTGGTTGCTCAGTTTCCTTCTTCTTTCCTTTTCCTTGGACCTCTTTGGATTAAGACTGGGTAACCACAGGTTCTTTGAACACCACACCCTTTGGTTTCTTTTGAGGAGTTTGAACCTTCTTTGCTATTTGAGGCTTAGGATGTGGCTTCTTGGCCAGAGTTCTCTTTTTGGTTTTGGGTTTAGGAGGAGGAGGAGGTGTAGATAAAGAAGACATTTTAGGAGATGAAGGAGTTGGTACCGGGGTTGCAGAAGCACTAGCAGCAGAATGAGTGGGAGATGGTGAGTGAGATCTTTGTGAAATAGCAGGCATTTTGGTTCTAGCCATTTAGAAAAATGGAATAAACAAAACTCACATATTTTTCTGAGAATAGAGAAGGAAAATGCAGAGGCTTAGGGCACCAAATGAGAGAAACAGAGGATAAATCTCACCTTTTAAAGAGGGTTGAAGAGTTGTAATGGTGATTTGTAGCAAATGGATACGTTTGATTGATGAGAAACGGTTGGAGGTGAAGAGGTGTGACCTTCGAGTGACGAGACACCTCGAGTGAGAGCAAGAAGTGAGACGGTTTAAGCTATCGCGTAACAAATATAAGTGACAGTACTCGACCAGTAACCCTAGTGCTCGAGTGATGTACAAATAATTTTGATAAAACATGTAAAAGCATACCTGGTTTATGGATATCTTGCTATATTTTTTATCTTTGTACTCAAATCCTCCAAAATCATTTGAGTAACCATGGATTGGGTAAGCTCTTGAAAGAAATTCTTTCTTTCTACTCGAGTACACATTCTTCACTTCAAGCATGTTCATATCATGCTCGAGTGAGGGTCCTTCTTACCCGAGTGAGCTCAATTTTCACTGTTGCATTTTAGATAGCCTCTTGGTATTTTTATCTCCTCTGTTAACCCCTGTTTTACATACTAAGAAACAGAGTATTTTCAATGGTGCTGTGCTCGAGCAGAGTTAACTTGCTCGAGTGAGCATAGCTTGTCACTCAAGTGACACTTTCTGTTCTTGAGTGACAGACCTGCAAAACAATTTTTAATACTCCGATGCCAAAGTCAGTATGGTTATCATCAAAAGTACATTTAATTAAGATATTTAACAAGAAAACTTACAACTCATTGGGATTAACCATTCCCAATTCTCTTCGAATATATAGGAATTGATCTTTAGCTATTAGCTTTATGAAAATGTCAGCAAGTTGAAGATGAGTTGGTATAAATTCTACTTTGACATCCTTCTTTTGAACGTGATCTCGAATGAAGTGATGTCAGATGTCTATATGTTTGGTTCTTGAATGTTGTACAGGATTTTTGGCTAAGCTTATGGTGCTAGTGTTGTCACAATAAATTGGAATCTCATTTAAGTATATCCCCTAATCTTGAAGTTGTTGTTTCAACCATAATACTTGAGAACAACAACTTGCTACAGCTATATATTCAGCTTTAGTCGAGGATAATGAAATTGTGTTCTGCTTCTTGCTGAACCATGATACTAGAGAGCCTCCAAGGAATTGACATTGACCACTAGTACTTTTTCTATCAGTTTTATATCCTCCATGAAATCTGAGTACGCCATTAAATACTCGTTTCCTCATTTTGGATACCATAAGCCAAGTTCTGAAGTGTCTCCTAGATATTTGAAGATTCTTTTCACTGTCTCTGCATGTGATACCTTAGGAGCGGATTGATACCTCGCACACATTCCAACGCTGAACTGAATATCTGGCCTGCTTGCTGTAAGATAGAGTAATGAACCAATCATTCCTCTATACTTATTAATGTTGAAGCTAGGATCTTTAACATCAGCATCCAACAAGGTTGTAGAACTCATTGGAGTATCAGCTCTATTAGCATTATCTAATCCATACTTCTTCAACAACTCTTTCAAATACTTTGTTTGAGACACAAATATACCATTCTTCTTTTGCTTGATTTAAAGTCTAAGAAAGAAGTTCAATTCTCCCATCATGGACATTTCAAACTCTCCCTGCATAATCTTAGAAAATTCTTGACACATAAATTCGTTAGTAGCACCGAAAATAATATCATCAACATAAATTTGAACAATTAGAATATCATCTTTGTTATGTTTGCTGAAAAGAGTGGTATCTACATTTCCTCTGACAAAATTTTGATCAAGAAGAAACTTACTTAGCCTTTCATACCAAGCTCTAGGTGCTTGTTTCAAACCATATAAAGCTTTCTTAAGTTTGAAAACATGATCAGGCTTTGTTTCATCTTCAAAACTAGGAGGTTGTTCTACATATACTTCCTCCATAATATAACCATTTAGAAAAGCACTTTTCACATCCATTTGATAAAGTTTAAAACCTTTAATGCAAGCAAAGGCTAAGAGTACTCGTATTGCTTCCAATCTTGCCACTGGAGCATATATTTCCTCATAATCAATACCTTCTTCTTGATTATAGCCTTTGGCCACTAGTCTTGCTTTGTTTCTCACAATGATTGCTGATTCATCAAGTTTGTTTTTGAAAACCCATTTGGTCCCTATAACCGTATGATCCTTAGGTCGATGAACCAAATCCCAAACTTGATTTCTTTGAAATTGATTTAATTCTTCTTGCATAGCAATCACCCAATCATTGTCAGATAAAGCTTCTTCCATATTAGAAGGTTCAATTTCAGAAATAAAAGCAGAGAAAGTTACCTCATTGAGGATTCTATTTCTGGTTTTGACACCTTCGTGAATATCTCCAATTACTTGATCAATTGGATGATCTTTAATATGTCTCCATGCTTTTAGTTGAGCATGATCATTGACATCTTCTATATTTTGAAAATCATTTGTTTCAAAATCATTTTGTTTTGAAATAATTTTGTTTTTCTTCATCAATATATTTTGTCTGGGAATCAAGTTCATCAAACACAACATGAATCGATCTTCAACTGTACATGTTCTATTATTAAAAACTCTATAAGCTTTACTTCTATTAGAATATCCTAGAAATAAGCCTTCATCAGATTTTGAGTCAAATTTACCTAAGTTCTCTTTACCATTGTTGTGAATGAAGCACTTACATCTGAAGATATGTAGATGAGCAAGATTTGGCTTTCTTCCCTTGTAGAGTTCATATGGCGTCTTTCCAAGTGACTTGCGAATATATGCTCGATTTGAAATGTAGCATGCAGTACTTATTGCATCTGCCCAGAATACTTGTGACATTTCTTTTTCATTAAGTATTACTCTCGCCATTTCTGTAAGGACTCTGTTCTTTCTTTCTACTACTCCATTTTGTTGGGGTGTTCTTGGTGCAGAGAAGTTATGATCTATTCCTTCGTTGTTGTTGTAGTCTTCAAATAGTTGATTATCAAATTCTCCTCCATGGTCTGTCCTAATAGAAACAATAGAAATACCTTTCTCATTTTAAACCTTTTTAGCAAACGTAATAAATTCAACAAATGTTTCATCTTTTGAAGCAATAAATATAGTCCATGCAAATCTTGTAAAATCATCGACAATCACTAAAGTATATAGATTTCCTCCAAAAATTTTTACTCTTGCCGGACCTACCAAGTCCATATGAAGTAATTGTAAAGGTTTGGAAGTCGAAATCTCATACTTTGTTTTGAATGAAGATTTAGTTTGTTTGCCTTTTTGACATGCTTCATAAATCATATTATCTTTGAATTTAAGTTTAGGAAAACCAACAACTAAATCTTTTCTAATCAGTTTGTCCAGTTGATTCATATTGACATGAGCCAAACGCTTATGCCATAACCAACTTTCCTCTGATCTACTAAGAAAACAATTTTCAGAAGAATTTGAATCTAAATCAATAGTATAACAGTTACCGTCCCTTTGAGCTCGGATCTTTGCCTTGATAGATTCTTTGTTTAGTGGCAGATCTTTCTTATTTACTATCAAGCATTCTTTTGAGTCAAAGATCACCCAGTTATCTTTATCAGTACTTTGACTTACACTCAAGAGGTTGTGGCATAATCCTTCAACGTAGTATACTTCGTTGATTTGAACACCATCGGATTTTCCCACTTCACCAATTCCAGTAATACATCCAGATTGATTACCTCCAAATGTTACCTTTCCTCCTTCTCTGGTTTCTAGCATGGTTAACTTATTTTTGTCACCAGTCATATGTCTCGAATATCCACCATTTGTTTGCTCGTGATGCTTTGAGACATACCTAGAGTAAATTGATCAAGTTTTAGGTACCCACACTTTCTTCGGTCCTTTGTGGTTAGTATGTGATGTATGTGTTCCTTTTGGAACCCATTTGTATGTGCCAGTAACTTGTCCTTTCTTAAAATAACATGATGAAGTATAATGTCCTTTCCTATTACAATAGCTACATGATGCGAAAGGATTTGATGTATGCACAGAATTCCTAAAATATTTAAGATAAGTTATACTGTTATTCTTCCTATTTCCTCTATTTTTATCATGATCAAACTTATATCCAATTCCAGATTTATCAAATGAAACTTTCTGAGAATTTAGAATAACTTTAAGAGTTTCACTTCCCTTAGTAAATTTTTCAACAATTTTCATTAAGTCTCTTATTTTCTTATCTTTCTCTTCACATATTTCACACGATGATATGACAGTATTTTCTAATTCTTTTAGTTTCTTCTTATAACTAACCATTTCTTTAGCTACTTTGATGAATTCTGTATGTAATGTATTATATTCATATAACAATTCATCATAAGTAGGTTCAGAATCACTTACTTCAGAATCTGATTCTTCTTCTTTGGCTACCAAGCATAGATTTGCTAATTCGTCATTGTCGCTTTCTTTATCTGACGAGTTATCACCCCAGATAGATGATATATATGCTTTCTTTTTCTGCTTCTTTTTGTCTTTGTTTCTGAAACATTCGGATTTGATGTGTCCAGGTTTCCCACATTCATAGCATACTATCTGTTGTTCTTTGTTTTCTTTCTTGCTTGGTCCACCTTGATAATTTTTGAAGCTCTTTTGACCTCTTCTATAGAATCTCTTGAATCTTCTCACGATCATTCCCATTTCATCATTATTAAGGACATCTTCATTTTCGGAAGACTCTTCTTCTTCCTTGATAGCCTTAAGTGCAACTCCCTTTTTCTTTTTATCATCGAACTCTTCTAGTTCCTTTTTGAATCTCAACTTTCCTTCATACTCGGAAAGACTTCCAAAGAGAGAAGCTACGGATCTCATAGACTCTCCTTTAGCTTCTTCGATAGCCGTCACCTTTGCTTCCCATTCTTTCATAAGAATATTAAGAATATTTCTTACCTGGGAATTTTGGTCAAAAGATTTTCCAAGTGCAGACAATTGATTAACAAGATGAGTATACTTGAGTTCGAATTCTGATATACCTTCTCCAGGTTTCATACGGAATAGATTGTACTCTGTAATTAGAGTATTAACTCTACTTTCTTTGATTCTAGATGTACCTTCGTGAGCGATTTCAAGAGCATCCCATATTTCTTTGGCAGTTGGTAGAGTACATATTCAAAAATATTCCTTTTGACTGAGAGCACTCTGTATCATTAAAATAGCTTTACTATTTAACGTTACTAACCTTTTATCATTTTCGTCAAACTCCTCTGGGCTTTTCTTAACGACTCTATCTTCGATTTTCTTCATTGGAACATAGTCACCATCTTGTATTACATTCCATAAACCGTACTCGTTAGCCATTACTAACACTCTGAACTTAGCTTTCCAGAACGAAAAATGTTCTCCAGCAAAGCCTGGAGGTCTAGTGATTGAAGCTCCGTCTGGAAGAATATTTTCACCCATTGTTGCCATTTATCGGATCCTTCTCAAGCTGTTAGGCTCTTCGGAGAAGACCTCGCTTTGATACCAAATGAAAGAGGCAAGCTTCACCCAAGAGGGGGTGAATTGGGTGATGTGATAAAGTTTTGCTTGATGTGGTGATATGAAAATTGTAGTAGACAAAATAGAGTTGAGAAGATTGGAACACAGAGAGTTATACTGGTTCGGCCTATAGTAGATTGGTCTATAGTGGATTGGATGATAAGCTCTGTGTAACCGGTTACACAGATGCAAGTTTCCAAACTGACCAAGACGACCTTAAATCCTGAATGGTGGAGCAGTAAGCTGGAAGAGCTCCAAGCAAAGCACTATAGCAGATTCTGCAACAGAAGCTGAGTATATAGCAGTATCAGATGCAGCTAAAGAAGCCGTTTGGATCAGAAAGTTCATTACTGAACTAGGGGTGGTGCCTACCATCTCAAATCCAATAGATTTGTTCTATGATAATAGCGGTGCTATTGCACAGGCCAAGGAGCCTAGGTCACATCAAAGGACCAAACACATACTCAGGCGATTTCATCTTATTAGAGAAATCAATGATAGAGATGATATAAAGATATGCAAAGTAGCAGGAGAAGATAATGTTGCTGATCCTCTTACTAAGCCACTTGCACAGGCAAAACATGTGCGTCATGTTAGGGCAATGGGAATTAGGCAAATTAATGATTGCACCTAGGGCAAGTGGGAGGATGTTGGAAATTGTGCCCTAAGGGCCAATCATTGTACTTTAAACATTATTATTTTAATGAAATTTCTCCATTTTGTTATCATATTATTTGCATGTTAACTGTGATAATTGTATCCTTGGATAATTCATAAAGATTGTCCTAAAATGTCCCTGGTCGGTCATCTATACAGGAGCAGAGATGAAACAAGACCAGTATGACTTTGATAAGATATGGAGATACGAATCAAAGTCTTAGGCACTTGTAAGAGTACAAGGTGCTGGACCGACCCACTATGAGAGCTACATGGATCAAGTCATAAGCTTTTCTCATGTATAACCACGTCACAATGCCCTTAGACCTAAGGTCATCATGGATTCCTACATGAGAGTTGCTAAGCTTTGAACTAGTCAAAAGTCACTTTTGACAGGGTGATGATAAAGGCTACGATCGGGCTTGGTGGTTTTTCATGTAGAGGAATATGAATGATCAAGATGGAATTTGTCCCTCACATTAGTAGAGAGATATTACTGGGCCCCTCGATGAGTGAGTCTGAGAAATGTATGGCCATACTATGATGAAAGGAGTTTCTGTCTCTGTTATCAGGCTACTCAAGAATCGAGAAAGTAATGGTCAGGAACAAGAGGATGACATTTTCCATGCCTTATCCTTGATCGATATATCATGTGACAAAAGGGACGTGACATGGTTGTATGACAGGTTGCATCGTGATAACGATCCTCATATGAATTGGGTAGTCGTAATGTCTTGCTAGAGGCCGCTTGCGACTTTTGGGTTAGTGTAGTTATTGCCCCACTGCCAACTTCATATGGGTCTACAGGGTCGCACACAAGAATGGTCCAACACGAGATCATGTTTGATTTAGGGTGGATGAATTTTATATTTATATATATATAATATAAAATTCATTAATAATATTATATAGATGTATATATATTTTTGAAATATATATCTTATATATATATATATATATATATTATATTATATTATTATATTTAATAATACTATATAGATATATATATTTTTTTGAAATATATTATATATATATATGTATATATATTATATGATATTATTATATTGTGTTGGTTTTAAATTTAATTTATATTAAATTTAATAACTAACATGATAGAGATATAGTATCTCAGATTTAATTTATGAAGATAAATTAAATCTAATGGCTCTTTATTTAGATTAAATAAATAGGTTAAATTAAAACTGTTGGACAGATTTAATTTAAACTGAATTTATTTAATTAGCTCATCAAGATAATTAATTTCAAAATTAATGATGATTAATTTTGAAATTTGAAAATAACCCTCATGGGTTATAAACTTGATAGAGCTGATAGACTCAGGGTACATCAAAATTGAGAGCCGCAAGTTAAACTCTTGGAGACATTAGAGGCGCTAGCACGTAGTCTCGGTTGAAGAGCATTCGTGTGGATACCGGTAGAGGGAGCAGACCTGACGTGTTGGCTCCTAGAGATCGTGAAAACTCTGAATCATCAAAAAGGTATGAATCCTTCCAACTTGGTTTAAACGCCGTTGATAGATCCTCGATTAGGATAGGTGAAAATTTTAAAATTCTTCCGCTGTGCCTACCGATCCTAACATGTAGAATAGGGGAGATTTTATGATTTTCTTCTCGGACTCAATGATTCGTTTGAAGACATACGGGGTAGAATAATGGGAATCAAACCCCTACCACACCTCTTTGATGTTGTTAATCATATGCAGTTCGAAGAAAGCCAGAAACTCTTGAATCGCAGCAGCCCAAGTCTTGTTGAGAGTCCAACACTTGCAATACAAGGGCCACAGGAGGAATGGAAAAACAAATGGTGTAATTATTGCAAGAAGAAGGGTCACTTCAAGAAGGAATATTGGAAACTGCACAGCAATCCATCCACTAGCAAACCACAGGGTCATCTCACCTCCACTGAACAGAAGGCTGAGGACACTACTTCATAAGTCAAGATGAATTGCAGATGCTACATCGGATAATTGAAAAGCAGAATAAGTCCAATTCTTTGCCGAGTGTTAATCTTGTCCAATCAGGTAATTCTATCATAGCCCTCAATACTATACAGACTAACGACGATGCATGGATAGTTGATTCAGGAGCCACGGATCATATGACGGGTAATCGAACCTTATTTACAACTCTTAAACTTTGTCCGAAGTACCTTCGTGTCAAAGTTGCTAATGGGGTATTTACTAAAGTTGAAGGAATTGGCACCATCACACTATCCAATTCACTCCGCATTCACCATGTTCTATTTGTCCCAGCACTTACTTGTAACTTAATTTCTGTGAGCAAGTTAATGAAAGGACATATATGCCGAGTGATATTTGACATTGATATGTGTCTATTTTAGGATTTACACTCGGGAAAGATGATTGGGACTTCTAAAGAGTGGGATGGACTTTTCTACCTGGAGAGATCAAAGATGGCGAATAAAGCAATATGGAATGCACAACATGCCCTAGTCAGCTCAAGTTCTCAAGACAAAGATGTACTTTTATGGCATTGTCGTTCAGGACATCCTAGTTTTGATTATATGAGACATGTGTTTCCGAGTTTATTCAATAAAGATTCTGTTCCTTTTCACTGTGAAACGTGTCAATTGGCTAAACCCAATTTCAGTCCTCTATTAAAGAGTTTCACAGTAATAATGGTCGAGAATACCTCAGTCATACCTTTAAAGAATTCCTTGATCAGTAAGGAATTCACCATCAAACCTCCTGTACTTACACCCCTCAGCAAAATAGGGTTGCTGAACGAAAGAATCATCATCTGTTGGAGGTCACCTGAACATTGCTAATGGAAAGAAATGTGCCCATGACCTTCTGGGGAGATGCAGTCCTAACTACGGCCTACCTCATCAATCGAATGGCCTCTAAAGTCCTCAATTATGCCACCCCTATCCAAACACTTCTTAGCACCTTTCCCAATTGCCCTCTCATCAACTCCTTACCTCCAAAAGTGTTTGGGTGTGTTGTCTTTGTCCATGCTCCTGATGAAAGTAAGTTTGATGCCCGATCCCAGAAATGCATCTTCTTTGGCTACTCCTCCACCCAAAAAGGGTACAAGTGTTACTGTCCAACTTTCAACAAGATGTATGTCTCAAAAGACACCGTGTTCTACGAGGAGGATGCTTACTATCCCAAATTACCCATTCAGGGGGAGTACTCAGATATTGAATGGCTAATTTCACATGAATCAACTTCCAAAGCCACTGACGTCCTACCTGTTACCCTAGAAATCCCTGATACCTTACCCAACTTCCTTGATGCCAATGATACCTTGCCTAAGACCTTACCTTCTACACCTCCTAACACAAATCCTAATAACCCGAACACTCAGGTTGAGATCATGACTAGGATGGATCAGAGGGAGATACCAGGCAATAATCTCAGGAGGCAGAGAGAAGCGTCAATCCCATTCTAAGGAACAACCATGAATCTGACTCGAGAGTAGATCCTGAAGAGATGGGCTGGCCTATTGTACTAAGAAAAGGGATAAGGTCTTGTACTCAGCATCCAATTCAACGGTTTATTTTGTATGGTAACCTATCTGTCAGGATGCAGAGTTTTGTTGTTAACAATGCATAGATTGAAATCCCTAACACCTTCCAGCAAGACATGGTTGACCCAAAGTGGAAACAGGCTGCGGAAGAGGAGTTAAAAACACTTAAGGAAAGTAAGACATGAGACATCATATCTTGCCCTCCTGGAAAGAAACCTGTCGGGTGTAAGTGGATCTTTACGCCGACATTCAATCCTGATGGCAGTATCAACAAGTATAAAGCAAGACTAGTTGCGAAAGGATATACACAAACCTATGGAATAGATTACCAGGAGACCTTTGCTTCAGTAGCCAAATTCAACACAATCCAAGTATTGTTGTCAATAGCAGCTAACTTGGTTGGTCACTACATCAGCTAGACGTAAAGAATGCATTTCTGAATGGTGACTTGGAGGAAGAGGTCTATATGGAAGTTCCAAATGGAGTCCTTGCTCCAAACGAGTCAGTCTGCAAACTAAACAAGTCACTGTATGAACTAAAACAATCCCCAAGGGCGTGGTTTGGCCGCTTCAACAAAGTAATAAAGAAACTTGGGTACACCTAGGGGCAAGCAGATGACACGTTGTTTATCAAACATGACGAGGGAAGAATCACTATCCTGATCGTCTACATGGATGATATCGTTATTACTGGAAATGATGAAAACTCTATTGCTCAATTGAAGAGGGATTTGTCTACTGAATTCCAGGTTAAGGATCTCGGCCAAATGAGATACTTCTTGGGTATGGAAATGGCAAGAACAAAGAGGGGCATCAACGTATCCCAGCGGAAGTATACTCTAGACCTGATGCATGAGACAAGAATGTTAAGGGCACAACCCGAGGGAACACCGATGGAAGAAGGTTGTCGTCTAGAAATCAAAGAGAATAGTGTCCCGGTTGACTCTAAACAGTATAGAAAACTTGTAGGAAAGCTGATATACCTGACTCACATATGCCCAGATATCAACTATGCTGTCGGAATAGTAAGTCAGTTCATGCATCAACCACAGGAAGAACACTTGGCAGCTATCTACAAGATCTTGAGTTATCTGAAATTCAATCCAGGAAGAGGAATCTTCTTCAAGAAGTGCACAGCTAGAAACCTAGAGATCTACACTGACACAGACCATACAAAAGACAGAGAAACCAGAAGGTCAACGGGGGGATACTGTATATATGTGTGGGGAAATCTAGTGACATAGAGAAGCAAGAGGCAAACTGTTGTGTCAAAGAGTTGTTCAGAAGCGAAATTAAGAACTGTGAATGACGGAACATGTGAAGGACTCTGGGTTATCCGGCTACTAAAGGAATTAGGAATTCTGTATGAGGGTCCCATGCAGGTTTGGTGTGACAACCAATCTAGCATTAAGATGACGAGAAACCCTGTTTATCATGATAGAACAAAGCATGTTGAGGTAGACAGGCACTTTATTAAAGAGAAAGTTGAAGCAGGCATTATGACATTATCCTATATACGGTCTGAAGAACAGATTGCACATGTAATGACCAAACCACTGGGCAGATCTAAATTTGAAGAGTTTTGAGCAAGGTGGAAATGTTTGACATATATACTCCAGCTTGAGGGGGAGTGTTAGAAACCACAGCCCATGAGATCCGCCCGTGAGATCCTATGATTTCAACATCCCATGATTTCAGATCATATCTCTATCATATCCCTAATTCTAGTCTAGCTTGTTTAGGAAAGATTGTGATTTCAATTTGTATCTCATCATTATTGCTCATTATTATTTACCGTTATGCTCTCTGTTTCTCAACCTATATATACTCTGTAATATGCATTGTGATGAATAAGAGAGTGTATTTTATACTTAAACTTCCAATAATAATCAAGATTCAGATAAGTTGTGGAAATCCTTAACTGCATCATACTCAACAAAGGAATAAGGAAAATCATGTTTGATGATAGCAAAACAAAGCTTTTCCCTAGCTATGTTATGATCAATTTGTCTAGCTCTTAGTTTCCCTCTTGGTCTATCATCATAGCTCCAATGTCCTTATACTTTAGGAGTAAATTGCACATATTTATAATCCCTACTTCCTACTAAATATTCTTTCCCATAACCCCTACATTTTCCTTTTTCTTTTCCTTCTTTACCTTATACTCTAGCTCAAGTAAAATACTTTCAAACCTTATATATGGTTCTCTTTTTCCCCTTTCTACTTGAATCATCTTCCAAATCTTAAGCAGAGACAGTAAAGATAGTACTACCCTTACTGATTGTACTTGTGCTTGTGCAACTAGGTCTTCCAAAATAGTTTCGTCACTACTTTGTGGATTAACATCAGGTCCTTAACCTTCCTTTATAGCACATGAATCCATCCTTTTTTTAATAATATACTGCAAAAATTTTACCACTAACACAAAGAGAAAATGTCAACAAAGACAAGAGACATGTGCAATGAACAAATTATGAGACACAAGCATTAGCAGGATAGTTGAAAGCATTAGCGAACCAAGATTAACCAAGTTATCAAACATTTAGGGCCTAGAATTTTGTTTGCAAAGAATGGAGATACATGGCGTGGGTCAATTTGGAGTACCTACACAAACTTTAATTGAGTAATCCACATTAAGTAATGAAGTAGGGGCAAAAAGACTACAAATTGCAGAAAAGGTTGCTAAAAGATCACCACAAGGAACATGTACCCATAAAATCAAATCCAAAATAATAAAACCCAGTATAATAAAGAAGGCTAGAGACACTTTTTTTCAATTATCACTTTCCTAATTTCTGTTGCTACATGATCGATCAAGCTCATGACAAATCCCATTGCAATATTCCATTTCACGGGTTAAAATTGAACTATATTACTAAAATAAAAGGCAAAAACAGCCACAAACGAGATTTCATGGGTAAGTAGAGAGAAGAGATTAGATGGAATCGAAAGGCAAAAAAGAAGATTTTTTCCTTCTTCTGGCATCCAAAAATGTAGAACAGCCTCACAAAAAAGATGATCTAGAAACACTAAGGAAGAGAAGGATACCTGAAATCAAGGGAAGAAGGCCGAGGACAAGGAGGTGACACATCTGAGAGCTCACGACAACATCGATGGTGAGGGATTAGGGATGCCTGCGTGTTTGCAACTTTGCATGATTGAGTGAGATTGAGAAATGAAGAAACAAAGCGAAGCATCCAAGCCTGACAACGAGTCAGTAAGACACCAAGTTGCTGTTGACGAGGGAGGAAGAGGCAAGACCACGAGAGTGAGATGAGATCACGAATAGGAGGAGGCTACCAGTGCCATGAGCGACTGATTAGGGTTAGGGATTTTGTCAATGAGATGAGAGTCGAGAGAAGAAAGCTAGGAAAGAATGAGATGAGAACTAAGACTGAGAATGAGTAATTGTCACTCAAGTAGTCAGGTGGGTTTTTTCACTTTTAAGGTTTTACATCTCTGACCCTCTCCACAAGTCACACACTTACACTTTTGTCTTCACGACAAGTATCCAACCATGTTTTAAAAAAAAAATTACAGGCTAGCTCACATCCACCCTCGGGTTGCACGGTGTTGTTTGTGCAACTCACATTTTTTCAAGCCTCAAGAACCCCAACCCTAGCCTTGTCAAAACCCGTGAGCTGCGGATTGAGCACATTTTAATTACTCTACCCTGAAGTGGTTGTTGGAACGATTCAGAACACACATATGGTCCAAAAAACAGCATTTGAATCTTCAAACATGTATATGCCAGACTCCAGAAACTTTGCAAGTTTCGCTTTATTCTGTGACTCCACATCCATGCTTGCTAATTTCCATTCCCAACTCTAAAGGCTTCACCGCCCATGAAATGAAATAAGATGTGCAGTATAGAAACAAAAATCTTTCTGAAGAGAAAATGGGTTTTTCAAGGGGTATTTTAGTATTTTTATATATAAGTGAAATCTCATTTTCATGACATACCAAATATACTTTTAAATCTCATTTTCATATCCTTCAAAATTAATTCCGTGTACCAAACAGGTCCATATTTAATATTATAAATTAATTATCTGACTTTTATATTATATAACTTTTATATTTAGAATTAAAGCAGTACTAACAACCTCATTAAATAAACGATTAAAGGAGCATTAAAAAATCCGAGGGCTGGCATGGCAGGCTACGCTTCTTTTAAAAGCTTTTTTGGGGGGGTGGTACAGATCTACCCCTTATGTGGGTTTATTTTATTCAATCAATAGCAAAAGACATGTCATCATATCTTGAATATTTTTCTCCGCTGATTTCGCATGGGTGGGTAACAAGGCATGTTAGAATAATTTGCGCCAACCAAATGTTGAACATTCTCATGTGAACTACTTTTGAAAAGTATAATTTATGCTTACAATTAAAAAGAGATACTATATTATATAAAAAAAAAAAAAAGAGATACTGTATATTTTCTAAAAGTAATAAATTAGACGTCTCATCATACATTATATAAAATGTAATTTAAAATGGGTAGGACTATGATTTATAAATAATATATTACTTACTATAAAATTTATGTTTTATATTAATATGGTAAAAAAGTAATCTTGGAATGTCAAGAGGATATTTGCAATTGATCAAAATTTTAAGGAAGTTAAATTTAAATTTTGAAATATCAAGAGGATATTTACAATTGATCAAAGTTCAGGGGGTTATCTGCAACTATTCAAAATTTTGGAGAGGGGGTTTATGAAATTAATAATTTACACATGATACCACGTTGGATGACACATGTCATCTTATAATTTGACATGGCAATTTACGTTTAAAAGATAATGGTCACTTGACTGCATGTGATTGATAGTTAAAAAATGAAAGATCAGGAGGGTTAAATTTAAACTTTAAAATGTCAGAGAGTTATATACAACTGACCGAAAATTCTCAGGGAGGATTTTGTATAATTTAGCCTATTTTTTATTGATATTAAGGATATATTTATCTTATAAATGAAATAATATGAAAACTATAAATTTAATAAAAGAATCAAATTAGATCAAACCGTCAAAGCCTGGACTCGCTAATATTTTAGTTTCGACTAAAGAATTACTTTTATGGCTGAGCTGAGTGAGACTGGAGTCGAATGCCAATTAATTAAGCCAAAATGCCGAATTAAATTAAGAACTGACATAAGTTTTCAGAAAACAAGGCAATTTTTTTTTTTTTGCTTCACCGAAATGTGCTGAAAAGTAAAAAAAAAAAAACTTATAAAAAATTAACCACACAGAAAGTTCAATATATTTTCAGATTATTTATAAATATATAATGTTATTTCATTAAAAAATTCATAATGTTTCTATGTTGATAATTAAATTTATTTTATATATATGGTATATATAATTATTCTTTATTAAATGTTTATATTGAATTTGTATGGACCTGTTGGGGAAAAAGAATTGGTATGACTCGCTCCTGCCCTACTTTTAAAATAGTACTATTAACATTAAAAAAAAAATAGTACTATTGCTTTGTGTCGCTTCTTAGCAACCTTACGTGGAAAATAAAATGAGCAAATTGATAATTCTTTTGTTTTTTGAAGTACAAAGGCAAGTCAGAGCTTAATAGTTACAAAAAATCTAATAAGAAGACAATAGCGCTTGCTCTTGCAGCATGTGCCCACATTCCCTCTTGAACAGATCTACGCACTCTAAGGCTATGTTTGGTACGTGGTATTTGAAGGTAGAGAGTGGGATTGAATCAGGGATTGAGTCAGAATGTGTTGTTTGGTACAAGGGATTATGTGTAACCAGGGATTATGAGTACCACGAATATAGGATTGCTGCAAAGCCTCCTCCCCCTTGTATAGTGTTTTGAATCCCGGGATTGCAAAATTATGAAGACAAAAATATCCTTGATTAAAATATTTCCAGACAAAAATAACCCTGGTTTAACCTAGAATCCCTCTCACATAATCCCTCTTCTATCGCACTTCCTTCTTCTGTGCTCCGATTGCGATTCTGATCTTACTTGGCCCTTTCGCATTCCTGTTCAGATTTCTCTCTCTGTGCTTGCCACTCTCTCCTTCCTCTGCCTCTCTGGATCACAAGTATGGTAACAAGGATAAGGATACGCAGAAGTGCAGAACAACTTCTGTTTCTCCGCCCAGGGCAATTCGGTCTTTTTATTATTAGTGAATATTTATTAAATAAGATAAACAAAACTATTCCCTCCAACTATTACTTCGTACCAAACATATTTTTAAAACATCAATCCCACTCCCAATCCTACTCCTAATCCCAATTCCAGTCCATCAAAATTCAATACTACGTACCAAACAGGGCCTAAGGGTGTGTTTGGTTTGAGGGGAGGGGTGGGAGGGAATGGGAAAATGGGTAAATTACCCTTCTGGGTTGAAAGAATTTAAATTTTGAGTGGGAATCCAAAATTTAAAAAGAATGAGAAAGTAAATTTTGGGCAGGAACCCAAAATTTAAAAAAATGAGAGTAAATTTTGGGTTTCTTTTGTCCAAAATTGTAATTTCCCTACCCTCCCCTCCCCTACCCTCCCCTCAAACCAAACACACCCTAACAGGTCTCTAAGATAGTATAATCCTGATTACTTACTTAATTCATCATTGTTAGGTAGTCAGTATATCAAAACCCTTCCCTATAAGAGTGGGAAACCTCTAGGTCCCAATTAGAGAGGATGAGAAATCTTACATTCAAGGTATTATCATACAGCGAATGGTTTATCCAAGGGCTGAGTAATGGGTTATACGAGCCGTCCGATGGTCCACTCTGTAACGCCCCAAATTTCGATTAAGAGCTAATGATAATTATTGAGGATAATTATCGGATTAAAGTGGAATAATTATGTGTTTTGGTGGCAATATTAATTAATTTGCCATAATTGTTGGGAAAATTGAAAGAATAACTCTTAATTAGTGATTAATGGAAGAGATTAATCACTAATTAAGAGGATATGAGATGGGAAATTAATTGGCTAATGGAGGGATTAAATTGTCTAATTGGTGATTTATTGTGTGTGAGCCAATGACCTTGTGACATGTGACAAGAAGAGATGAAGCATGAGAGTGAGAAAAGTCTAATGTAATATTTTAATAGTTCTCTCTCTCTCTCTCTCTCTTTTTCTCTCTTTGTTCGACTGAAATAGAGGGAGTATTATCATCACTTTCTTTCTCCTCTTTCCATCTCTCTCTCGTTCTCTCTCTTCTCTCTCTTGTGCAGCCATTGTTGGCCAAGAAAGAGAAAATGAAAGCTTGCATTTAAGGTGAGTAAATGACCTCTAATGCCAAAACTTCCTTCTATAAAGTTGTTCCTTGGAATGAGAGCTTCAATTTGATGGTTGTAGTTTCTCCATTGGTGGTGATTTGAGGAATCACGAAAATGTACAAGTTGGAGAATCATGAAGTGCCTTTGGGAAAGTTGTTGAGGTAAGTGAAAGCTTCAATTTCATATAAATTTTGTGGCCATTGGTTAGGCCTTGAATTTCTGGAATTTTAGCCCTAATTTTCGTGATTTAGGGTCTTAGGGAGTATGATATGCTGTTGTTATGGAAATGGTGCCTTGTTTAGTGTTTTGAATTGATAGAATTGCATTGAAGCTTAAATGTGAAGTTTGGCACCTTTTGTGTTGGTTTTGTGTTTTGGTCAAAACAGGGCATGTAAATGGGTTGTGATTTTGGTCATTTTGAGGTTACCATTGTGTTCCTTGTGGAAAATTGTATGGGAATAGGTTTGGTTAATGATTTTGGAGTCATTGGACACTTTGGTAGAAAAGTTGGAAAATCTGTCTTGTGTGAACTCTGTTCTAGGCAGTTTATTTGTGTGGACATTTTGAATGCCCAAATGATTTCAGAAAATTGTGAAACTTTCCAGTCCTAAAGTTCACATCTCAAGCTTCAAAATAGACATATATTTCATGTCATTTCGATTTTTGGGCTAGGAGTTATGACTATCCAAAGTTTGATGTTAAATCTGGGAACAATTCTGAAGTAAGGTGGACTTTTCTTGAAATATGTATTTTTGTAGTTATTTCCAGTAATGGTTCATATTTTTCCTATGAAGAGGACTAAAATAGCTTTCAATGGGCTTTGGGATCACCTCATTTCTAGTTTTCTACAATTAATTATGAATTTTCGAAGTTGCCTTGGCTGCAGCAGAAAATCCTGGCTGCAGCGCAAAAGTTTCTGTGCACGTTTTGGCCGCAGCCAGAAATTCTTGGCTGTAGCCAAAAACCTTCTGTGTGTATTTTGGCTGCAGCCAGAGGGTTCTTGGCTGCAGCCAACCCCCATTTTCAGCATTTTGGGATTTTTAAAAGTGATTTTCAACCTAGTACTTCCCAATCCTTTAGGCTTTCATTGACCTTATTATAGCCACCTAAAGGTCATGAATAGTAACCAACTTTAAGTGTTATGAAAATGAGAATTTGGAAAAGAGAATGATCCTATGTCCTTGATTTGGTTATAGGGTTGGGTATTCGCCCTGATCATGGTTTGATATCTACTCGGATCGTGAGTAGCCGATGCTGGAGCATACGTGGAAAGAAAAAAGTGTAGGGAACTTACCTCTCCTGCATGTATTGATATTTGTGTTTGTGTATTGATGCATGTTATTGCTTTGCTTGATTATGTGAAACATATATGAATGATTGAAACTCTGTTTCTATTTATGTTATGGCCATGAGTATGTTTTTGAAACATTGAGCATGCGGATATATCATTATATGAGCACAAGTTATTGTGATGCAAGCATGTCATGCATTAAACACTTATCTTGCATGCATATTGGTATATGTTTCCTACTGGGATTCTCTAGAATCTCACCCTCCCCTACCAACATTTTAGACAGGACAAGTGGCTTGAGGAATGAACAAGCGACTAGGGGCGGCGAGAATCCCTTATGGGCATTTGGATTTGGTAGTTGGTTATTGTTATATGCTGGGATAATTGTATATATTCGGATGATATATTAGAATTTATAATTGGATATTGGATGTATATGTGCTTAGATGTCTATTGGATTATTTGGTTATGTATTGGAGATGGATTTGTGTAATCCCCGTTGAGGAATTGTAAAGGGCGTATGTGCCCTATGAATCTTTAGTGAAGGTATGAATCCGGTTTGCCGGTATTATTATTGTGCACTCTGATATTTATATAAATGTGATTTATCTTCACGAAGTAATTGTATTCGAAATATGAATGTAAAACCAGGTTAAAGTGTTTGATAAATGTATTTGTGAAAATCCTATCTTAAGGATGAGAATGTAAATGAATTTTGATTATTATTGGTCTCTAATTCATTTTAATCGTGCATTTCGGATATAATTACGGAGGGGGTTACACACTAACTGTTGGGCCATTTATTGTTTAATGGGCATGGGCTAGCCCAGTCAAAAGCTTGCTTATGCCTGTGACAAATGGGTTAGCCTAAACCTGTATGGGTTGGAATGGGCATGGGCTACCCGTTAATGCATCTTTTCCAAAAACTATGTTCCTACCTTATTTTTTGGTTGTTATTGATTTTTCAATATAAATTACTAAAATCACTAATAATTATCAAAGCACAATAATCCTGATCATTCCTCATGAGATAATTTATTTAATAATTTAATTAATCCTTAATTGATGTTGATAAAATCTTTAGAGTAAGAACAATTTATAATATTATATATAGAATTATAGCTTCTATATAAAAGCTTTATATTATGATCATGATTCTGATTTCTGAAACATGCTCAAAATATATAATCATTGATTTATTATATATATATATATATATAATTATATCACTTAACTCACTTGGAAAATTTGTTCTTTAAAATTACATTATTTCTTGTACTTAAATAAATATTATATATATTATAATATATATTGGCCAAAAAAATATATTACATATTTATACTTAAATTAATATTATATGTATATATACAAAAATGGCCTGGCATAGGCAGCCCAAGGGTGTGCCCGTGACCTGTCCCATTTAGTGCACACGCCCACTCAATTAAGCCTGCCTATTATGGGCATTTATTGGACAGGCCAAAATGGACAAATTTTCACTAGATATGGTTGGGCTTACTAGACCGTAGGTGATATGCTTAGCCCTAATTTATACCATAGTCCACGGGCAAAAAATGAAAAATGATAATTCCAAACTCTGGTCTCTAGCTTTAGCAGGCAGAAAAAATTCAAAACTCTTGACCTCGCTTAGAGTTGGGAATCAGGGAGCCGTGCTGGCCCTTTGAGATCCGGGGTAAGAAAATTGTTGCTTTTCAAAACCCGGCCTGAGAGCATACGGGTCAGGGCCGTCCTACAGGGCCTAATACTTTTTTTACAATATTTAACAATTTTTACTTTTTTTTTATTTTTTTTAAATTACAACAATGAAATTCTTAATTTAACACATAAATGTTATCAAAATTAGAGTGTAAATGGTATGCGTCATGCAACAAACAAACACAATCATTAAGTCATAATTAAAGGTAGACTATTATCTACATACCTCAATTACAAATAATTAACGAGAAGACTTAACAAAATTAAAAATACTTCTTATAAATATGTATTGAAAAAGTGTAAGTAGTCAAAAAAATAAACAACACAAGATATAATAAAACAATCACCAGAAATTAAGTCAAAAAATACAAAATTGCTAAGAATACTTATGAAATAAGAAATATCTTTTATAAGTTTTTAATTTATAGGATTCTTAATACAAGATATTCTTATAAAACTTAATTCTAAAAAAATAATAACAACTAAATATTTGCAACATTATTAACAAAATATAAAAAATTAATAATATTATTATCATATAAATAATTTAAAATATATATATATATATATGGCCCTTTTAGAATGTTGGCTCTACAGGGCTAGCCCTTTTACGCCCGCTTTCACTTTTTAGGCAAAAATCTTAGGCGCAGCCCTTATAATTTCAGGGCCTAAACGGGCCTGCTTGATGAGCTCGACCCATTTTCTTGGCTCTAACCTCGCTGTGCACTTTCCATTTGTCTAGTCAAAATGGACCCATTAAAATAAGGGAAAATGACATATAGGTCCCAAGGGCATAACAAAAAAAAAAAAAAATCCATTTGAAAAGTTAAAGATAAGAAAAGTCTCTAGGAACATTTTTGTGATTATTTCCCAAAGTCAGTTGACAAAATTACCCATAGAATTTAAAACTCTTCCAGCATTAAAAATGAATGGAGATCATATTGTACAAGTGTTGCAAAAAGTTTTTTAATTATCCCGGATCTCTTATTCAATTATAAAACATATTTAAACACTAATCCCGGCCTTGATGACAATGGGAGTTACAATATCAATAAATAAAAAATGATTCTTTTAATATTTCATAAAGAAAAATTTCTTTGGGGAAATATTAAGAACCAAATGAAAGATTCTTAAAAATTGAGTAATTGTTTTAAAAAAATCAATTAGAAGACTTTTAATTAACTATAATGTTATCAACAAGCTTCTCTTAAAAAAGCATATAATCAAAATGATATAATCAATTTCTTCCTCAACACTATATGATTTGAAAAGCATTTTCAATTTTAAAAAATCCTTTTTTTCAAAGCAAAACTCAACTTGTAGTCATTTACTAAAATTTTAAAAAAATTGGCGACCTTAAACGGGCTGGCCTTGCGGGTTTAAAATCCCGGTTCTACAAGGTTGACCCTTTTAGACACGACTCCTTCTGTAGGCTTTAAATGATAAGCCTAGCCTTTGATGGGCTTGGACTTAAACAAATTGGTCTGACAGGCTCAATCTGATTTCTCGGCTTTATTACTTCCCCCTACCTATTGGGTCCTTCTTCCCATTTTCCCAAAAATCAACTGTCCCCCACATATCCCTTGTGGATCTACATTCCCTGCTCATAAAAAAGATGAGCAAGGGAAAGTTCATCACCCCAATTTTGGGGCTTTTTGTTTTATTTTTTTTGAAAAAAATACTCCATGCATTAAAAATTAATTAGCTTAACATATTAAATGTTAAAAAATATTTCAAATATTAGGTGTTACTGAAATGATATTTCAGAATTCTGGTATTGTAGGAAAGATATTTCTAAATATAAGACTAGAAATTAATTAATTTAAAATACTGAGTGAAAAAAATATTTCAGAGTGTAACATATAATTTAATTCAAATAAATAAGAATGCATAAAAAAAATAAAAGAAATTGATCCCAAATTGTGGTGATCTTTTTTATGGGCACGAAATGCGGACCCTATGGACACATGGCCGCACAAGATTGGTTAGTCATTAATGACGTAATTCGAAGCCAACTTTTCTTTAGAAGCAAAACAAAACAAAAGAATTCAAAAAATTATTATTATTATTTTCCCAAAAACACCCGTCCCACACCACACGCCTCCCTCGCCTATAAATAATGAAAAAATTATTATTATATTATTATTATTTTGTTTTTATAAAAATCAACGATGATGTTGCGGGCTCTCGCGGTCTCGTGTCAACCTCCTTATTTTCCTCTCTCCCCCTCATTTCCTCCTCGTGTCAACCTCTACTGACACCGTATTAGGATGCGAATTTTCCGTCTATAGGACTTCGCGTACATTCGCCGACGCTTGCTCATTTTCTTATGTTTTCTCCGAATTCAATTTACTTTCGCTTTTTCTCTCGTGCGTTTCGAACTGATCGTGGATTCTAACCTGAATCTGGTATGACTTTTTATTTTTTTCTTTTTCTTTGTTGCGTAAATTTGTTGAATTGGGACGCTTTATTCTCTTTTCGCGTCTTTTCTCCCCGTTAAGATCCTCTGTCCTTGTGGCCTGCACGTCCACATGAAATGAGCTACCGTTGCTTTAATTTTGTGTTTCAGTCGGTTTTAGTGCCCTCTGCCTTTTTTCGTTCGGTATTGTGCTTATTATCCTTGGTTCATCAACTTTCGGGTGTGTTTTTAGGTGAATTCTGTTATGTATTGGGTCGGTGCTGATATTTGAGCTCCACCGTTGATTATGTGTAATCTTTTTAGGGTTTCCTTACTCGGTCGGTCGATGGTGATGTAAAAAAGATGTATTTTTTTTTTTCATGTGAAGAGATATGGAATAGGAAGTATTATTTGTGGAAGGGTTTTTGGTGGTTCTTCACGTTGGATCTTGTAACTGATTCATCGGGTTTTGTTCTGATGTCATTTTTGGAAAATTTGCAATTGGAATTTTTTGACGGGATCTGACTATCTGTTTTCGAAGTTGACAATATCGTCATCTAAGATTTCGTCCCGTGCTATTGCATTTAGTGCTCTGACAAGAAGAGATATATACCTATCTCGTCATCAGTGGAGTGAAATATGCAGAGCTTCATTTCGAGGCTTTCCTTTTTGGAGTTTGCCCTTTAGGGGTTTCTTTTACAGATTCTCTGTTGAAAAGAGATGTCTTGAGTATTCGGAGAAGCACTTTGATAAACAGATTTTATGAGGATATATAATTTCTGTGAATGCTAAATCTAACCAACTTTATGATACCTAATTTATTGGTGAATTGCTGCGTCTCTGCTTCATTTGTAAAAGTTTGTGGATATTTATTATGTGTACTTTTCAAGATCTGTTCTGTGGTTTGAAATTTCAATCGTCTTTCTTTCTTTTGTTTGCTCCCTCTCTATTGCTTTGCCTTGGTCCTTCTTTTTCCCTGCTCTGTTCTTAGGGTCATCTATTTATTCTGATTTCTGAGTTTAATGGGCTTGTTTTAATCCTAGTAAAGATTTCTGATGTAGTTTGTTTCAACTGCAGATTATACCTTCAGATCTGTCCGTGGACGGCTCTTTATTGAATTTTGGTATTGAGGAATAATACTTCATTTCCTCAATTGTAGTCGTATAGATTTCGCAAATGCTATTTGGCAGGCCCAGAAGTCAGCCAAGGGCAAGCAGACCTGGATCATTGGGGGGTAAGACTTTGATTGCCGCATATAGGCTTGAATGGAGTTATAAACAACTCATACATGTGAGGACGCAGTTGCTAAAAGCGACAATCAACTTGAAAATATAAATTGATTAGCGCTGCTTTTTGTAACTCATGATTGTAGGATAGGTTGGTGCAATTTATGAAGTAGGTGAATATGGAAATACCTTATTATCTCATGGTGTTAATATTTGTTTCCCTTAATTATTTGTATCATCTAATTTTGATTTGATTGGGCTTTTCCCCCGTTTTCTACTGTCTCCTAGGAATGGATTTTCCTGATCCGAAGAGGAAGGGCAGTTTTGTTGGAAAAGTTTTTCTTGCTGTGGCACTAACGGCATTATGCATTATCATGATCAAGCAGTCTCCTTCTATGAACTCCCCTAGTCCGGTAGCTCCTATGCATTTTTATGTTTATTGTGTCAATTATATATCTGAAATGTTTGGATTGTTGGTTTTCATATTTACAAAACAAAGTACTATCAAGTGGTTAAGCTATGTTATTGGTTTTCATATTTACAAGACAAAGAACTAGTCTGGTAACTCCTATGCATATTTATGTTTCAACTGTTTTATGTTTATTGGGTCAATTATATTATCTTAAATGTTTGGAGTGTTGGTTTTCATATTTACAAAACAAAGAACTATCAGGTGGTTAAGCTATGTTATTGATTACAGGCCATTTATGGAGTGTATTTAGTAAAATTTAGAATGGGTATGGTTAATTTGTTTATTTCTGTTTGCAAGTGTTGTTAGATAAAAAATAAAAAGGAAAAAAGTCTAAGCAGAAAGAAAAAAGGGGAGTATATAAACTGGCAGCAAGTGGAAGTTGGGAAATAATATTATCAGTTAGATGCGTCTTATCCCTGACTCGGTTTTATTGTTATTTGATTTTGTGTTACTAAAATCTAGGGTTGATATGCCTTTTCATTCATGTAATTGATTGTTTCCTATTTTTGCCATTTCCAGTTTTCTTTCCATGAGGCTGGAGTTACACATGTCCTGGTAACAGGAGGAGCAGGCTATATTGGGTCGCATGCCGCTCTAAGACTTCTAAAGGAGTCTTATCGTGTCACCATAGTGGTATGCCTATCCATTATATGAAGAGGCTGTCTGATGAAGTTGTAAGCTCTCTCCATCGTTGCTGCAATACTAGACTAACAATTTTTCTTTCTGGCAGGACAACTTGTCACGAGGAAATTTAGGTGCCGTCAGGGTTCTCCAAGAATTATTTCCAGAACCTGGAAGGCTTCAATTTATATATGCTGATTTGGGAGATAAGAAATCTGTATCCTGACCATATTGTTTTGTAATAGAAATATTTTTGTCTTCAATATTAGATAGCCAAAAAAAAGAAAGAAAAACTTAGTATTTGAAACAATTTGATGTGGGCATGGCTTGTCTACTTGACTGGTTATCAGGTTGATAAAATGTTTTCAGAGAATAAATTTGATGCTGTAATGCACTTTGCTGCTGTGGCGTATGTCGGAGAGAGCACAGCTGATCCACTTAAGTAAGCATCATTTGAGCTTTAACAAACAATCTATGGAATGTAGGATCTATGTTCAGTTTCTGAGTTTGTCTATCCGCCTGTGTACTGGATTGGCTGATTGTTTTCTTGAATATGAATTGACATTTTCATTTCAGTATGGGCTGTTACTGCTAATTGCTTTGATATGGTTATGACTTATGGGCTTGGTTGTTAAAATAAATTCACGCGTTCATACATTTATACCTCTTTTATTTTTATTATTATATTATATTGTGTTTATTTGCATATTGTTGGATATGACTTGGCCATATTTTAATATACTTGTATGGAGTACAGTTTGACTTTGTAAGGTTGAGGTGTTGTTTCTTTTTTTAAAATGAAGTCATGTACTGGAATATTCTAACTGTAATGTGAGATAGAAGTGCCCCCAATATCATATTGAGTTTATTTGGAATTTGTCTTGTAGGATTTGGGGATATTTGTTTGGGCCTCACCGCCAACTATTAAATTTTGTTGAATCAAATTTTTCATCTCACTAGTTCCAAGCCATTTTCAAGCATTTAATTCTTGCGTATACAAGTACTGGTGTTTTGCTCATTTGCTGTCAATAAGAGAGTGGGGGAAGGGGTCCACCAGGCTCTGCTAATAGGCTGGTCTCACTGTTTCCCATTCATGTCAGTTACTGTCTCCTGTCACGTAAAGTTGAGTTAGTTAGAAACTGTTAGAATATTTGGTTGTTATAGTGGGTTGTTAGAGTGGTTGTTAGAGTGGGTCATTATAATTATTTTCTATTGAGTCATGATTGTAATTCCCCTGATTCCCTCATAATGTCCTCCACTCATGTCTCCTCATTTAGCTATAAATAGGATCTTCACATATGAATAAATCATCTAAGTGTTTAATGATCAGTGTTCTTTCACATGGCATCAGAGCCACTACCAAGTTTCGATCTGGGCTTGTTCAAAACTGAGAGCAAGAGAATGTTTGAGTGACAGAAACAGAGAGAGAGAGGGATGCCGGAATCTGGAAAAGCTACAGTACTTTCCGGCAAAGCTACAGTACTTTCCGGCAAAGCTACAGTAACTTCCGGTGAGCCCAATTTTCTATTTTTTTTCCTTCCAGAACCATGAACCCCTCTGAATTTCCTCCTCTTTTCGGCTCTATCCCTGGACATTCATCTAAGACCGGACCTCATCCCGCTGCACTTATGTCCGGTACTAGTGCTTCAACACAAGAAAGCACTATTTCTTCTCCATCTATCACCACTAAAAATTCTGAGGTAATATCAGAATTTGCACATCTTACAGACACTCAAGGAATGATTATCAATCATAAACTTAATGGGAAAAATTACCTTCAATGGTCCCAATGTGTTCTGAGATATTTGCGGGGCAAGAGGAAGGAGAAGTATATTAATGGTGAAGCTCCTCAACCGGAACACAATGATCCTGTTTTTGACACATGGTTCGCTGAAAATAATCAGGTAATGAGTTGGTTGTGCAACTCAATGACTCTGGACATCAGCGAAGTATATTAATGGTGAAGCTCCTCAACCGGAACACAATGATCCTGTTTTTGACACATGGTTCGCTGAAAATAATCAGGTAATGAGTTGGTTGTGCAACTCAATGACTCTGGACATCAGCGAAGGCTATCTCCTTGCTAACACCGCCAAAGAGATTTGGGATGCAGCTAAACGAACCTACTCTTTTCTTGATAACACTACTGCCTTGATTCATTTAAAAAGGCAACTTCGTGATTTAAGACAAGGTAATCTTTCAGTAATTGAATATTACAATTAGTTACAAAAGTTGTGGCAACAACAGGATTTGTTTGAGGTACACCCGTGGGAAAGCATCAAAGATGCTCAACTATACAAGAAAATAGTTGAAGACGGAAGGATACATGATTTCTTACTGGGCCTAAATGACTCGTTTGAGGAGATCAGGGGCAGAATCATGGGACTACGCCCACTACCAGTTCTATTTGATGTTGTGAACTTCGTACAATTTGAGGAAAGCAGGAAACTTCTGAACCAGAGTAGCCCAAGTCAAATTGAAAGTTCAGCACTTGCTGTGAGAAGACCACAAGGTGATAGAAGAAACAACAAATGGTGCAACTACTGCAAAAAGAAGGGTCATGTCAAAGAAGAATGTTGGAAACTGCATGGCAAGCCATCCAACGAAAAATAGATCTCCCAGAGTAATCTTACCACAATTGAGCCGAAAATTGAGCATGGTGATCACCTGAACCAAGAAGTACTACAAATGCTTCGCAAACTCCTAGAGAAGCAAAATAATTCAAACTCCATTCCTAGTACGAATCTTGTACAATCAGGTAATTTCATTATAACTCTTAATGCAGTGATGACTCATGATGACACTTGGATTGTTGACTCAGGAGCTACAGACCACATGACGGGTAACAAAAACCTAGTCCGCAACCTTAAACTATGTCATGAAAACCTCAAAGTAAAAGTAGCGAATGGTGTTTTCACACGAGTTGAGGGAATTGGCACGGTCACATTATCTAATCACTTAGAACTCCATAATGTCTTGTTTGTGCCCGCGCTCACTTGTAATTTAATATCTGTGAGCAAATTGACTAAGGATCGTATATGCCGAGTAGTCTTTGATAAAGATCTATGTGTTTTTCAGGATTTAAGATCGAAGAGGACGATTGGAACGTCTAGAGAATGGGATGGTTTGTTCTATCTTGAAGGATCGAGGCGGAAAAATAAAGATACATGGAAAGCGAATAGAGCACTGGTTAGCTCTAATTCTCAAAATAATGATGTATTATTATGGCATTGTCGAATAGGTCACCCCAGTCTTGATTATATGAAACATGTGTTTCCAAGTTTATTCAATAAAAACTTTGTTCCTTTTCATTGTGAGACTTGCCAACTTGCAAAACAAACACGATCCTTATATCCTAAACAATCCTACACACCTTCTGCACCATTCACACTAATCCACAGTGACATTTGGGGACCAATACAAATAAAAACTCTCTCTAATGCTAGATGGTTTGTCACTTTTATAGATGACCACACGAGAACCACTTGGGTTTACCTAATGAAGGAAAAGTCCGAAGTAGCCAAAATCTTCAAAAACTTCCATACCTTTGTGCGCACCCAATTTAACACTTCCATTAAGGTATTACGAAGTGATAATGCCAAGGAATACACGAGCGGAATCTTTAAGGAATTTCTTGATCAGCAAGGAATTCATCACCAAACTTCATGTCCATACACTCCTCAACAGAATGGAGTGGCCGAACGTAAGAACCGTCACTTGTTGGAAGTAACTTGAACCCTATTAATGGCAAGGAATGTTCCCACTATTTTCTGGGGTGATGCCATCTTAACAGCCGCATATCTTATTAATCGCATGCCCTCTAAAGTCCTCAGTTACATTACTCCTATCCAAAAATTACTTGAACATTTTCCAACTTGTCCACTCCTAAATTCTTTAACCCCAAAAATGTTTGGTTGTGTTGTCTTTGTTCATAACAAAGATGGCAACAAATTTGCTGCTCGAGCTACCAAATGTATATTCCTTGGCTACTCCCCTACTCAAAAAGGATACAAATGCTATTGTCCTACTTCAAGAAAACTGTTCATTTCCCAAGATACTGTCTTCTCTGAAGACGAAGCCTATTATCCTATAACACCCATTCAGGGGGAGTATAATGATATTGAATGGCTATTTTTGGACGAACCTCAATCTACAGTCTCACCAACTACATCATCACTATCACAACCTTCTTCCATAAATAACCTTGACTCATTTGTTCTCATAAACCAGCCTAGTCCTACCCAACATCAGCATGAACCTGAATCTACACCCAATGAACTGGAAATAAATGTTGAAATCAACACGGGTGAATATTGAGACAAGACAAGAAGAAGAGTCCAGTCAACAAGAAGAACCAAACTCTGATAGAACAATCTCTCCCATTCAAAGGAACGACCATGACTCCAATTCGGATTTAAATCCTGAAGAACTGGGTTGGCCTATTGCTTTGAGAAAAGGGGTAAGATCTTGTACTCAGCATCCAATTCAACGGTTTGTTTCATATGGTAACCTGTCTGTGAAGATGCAGAGTTTTGTTGTAAACAATTCACAGATTAAAATCCCTAACACCTTCCAGCAAGCAATGGCTGACCCAAAGTGGAAACAGGCTGCGGAAGAGGAGTTAAAAGCACTTGAGGAAAGTAAGACGTGGGACATCATATCTTGTCCTACTGGAAAGAAACCTGTCGGGTGTAAGTGGATCTTTAACCCGAAATTCAATCCTGATGGCAGTATCAATAAGTACAAAGCAAGACTAGTTGCGAAAGGATATACACAGACCTATGGAATAGATTACCAGGAGACCTTTGCCCCAGTAGCTAAGTTCAACACAATCCAATTATTGTTGTCAATAGCAGCTAACTTGGATTGGTCTCTACATCAGCTAGACGTAAAGAACGCATTTCTGAATGGTGATTTAGAGGAAGAGGTCTATATGGAGGTTCCAGAAGGAGTCCTTGCTCCAAACGAGTCAGTATGCAAACTTATCAAGTCACTGTATGGACTAAAACAATCTCCAAGGGCGTGGTTTGGCCGCTTCAACAAAGCGATAAAGAAACTTGGGTACACCCAGGGGCAAGCAGACGACACATTGTTTATCAAGCGTGACGAGGAAAGAATCACTATTCTGATCGTCTACGTGGATGATATAGTCATTACTGGAAATGATGAAAGCTCTATTGCTCAACTGAAGAGGGATTTGTCCACTGAATTCCAGGTTAAGGATCTCGGCCAAATGAGATACTTCTTGGGTATGGAAGTGGCAAGAACAAAGAAGGGCATCAATGTATCCCAGCGGAAGTATACCCTAGACCTGTTGCATGAGACAGGAATGTTAGGGGCACAACCCGAGGGAACACCAATGGAAGAAGGTTGTCGTCTAGAAATCAAAGAGAATGGTGTCCCGGTTGACTCTGAACAATATAGAAGACTTGTAGGGAAGCTGATATACCTGACTCACACACGTCTAGATATCAGCTATGCTGTCGGAATAGTAAGTCAGTTCATGCATCAACCACAGGAAGAACACTTGGCAGCTATCTACATGATCTTAAGTTATCTGAAATTCAACCCAGGAAGAGGAATCTTCTTCAAGAAGTGCACGGCTAGAAACCTAGAGATCTACACCGATGCAGACCATGCAAAAGACAGAGAAACCAGAAGGTCAACTGGGGGATACTGTACATATGTGTGGGGAAATCTTGTGACATGGAGAAGCAAGAGGCAAACTGTTGTGTCAAAGAGTAGTACGGAAGCAGAATTGAGAGCGGTGAATGATGGAACATGCGAAGGACTTTGGGTCATCCGGCTACTAAAGGAATTAGGAATTCCGTATGAAGGTCCAATGCAAGTTTGGTGTGACAACAAATCCAGCATTGAGATGACAAGAAATCCTGTTTATCATGATCGAACAAAACATGTTGAGGTAGACAGGCACTTTATTAAAGAGAAGGTTGAAGCAGGCATTATGACATTGACCTATATACGGTCTGAAAAACAGATTGCAGATGTAATGACCAAACCACTAGGCAGATCTAAATTTGAAGAGTTTCGACGCAAGCTGGGAATGTTTGACATATATTCTCCAGCTTGAGGGGGAGTGTTAGAATATTTGGTTGTTATAGTGGGTTGTTAGAGTGGTTGTTAGAGTGGGTCATTATAATTATTTTCTATTGAGTCATGATTGTAATTCCCCTGATTCCCTCCTAATGTCCTCCACTCATGTCTCCTCATTTAGCTATAAATAGGATCTTCACATATGAATAAATCATCTAAGTGTTTAATGATCAGTGTTCTTTCACAGAAACAAAAAGGCGCTTTTGATTTAAATGTTTTCACAAATTTTGGAAGTAATTATTAACTATGAAACCAATGGAATGTGACACTATACTTAGGAAATTGTGAAGGGGTTAGCTCCACTTAGAGATAACCTTTATACTAAAATTAAAATCAATTTCTCCAAGCTTAAATACTTAAACCAAAAGTTTGTGCTTCATAATATTTTCTGTCTTAGTATGTGTGAACATAAAATGCGAGATATGTCTGGCCTTTATCTATTCCTTTAAGCAGATGGTGGCCCATAACACTTCCCTGCATATGTCATTTCGTGGTTTTTTGTCTTTGTTCTGTTTGGAAGATTATCAACCTTCGTCATATGATTACACTGTCTTTCCTCTAGACCTCTATTCAGATGAACATGTTTTTTTAGTGGTTTCAAAGTTATTACCATTGTTAGGATCCTCCAGCCTTGTGAAATTGGATATAAAATTATAGCATAAGGTTGAGAAGGTAGCATACTGAATTATTTCTGGTAGAGGGGTTCTAGAACTGGTTCCAGATCAGATTTGACCATAAAGCTCTGATCTTCCAGCAGTTATTATATGTAAAATAAAAGGGAAGAAAAATAGGGACACCTAATACTTCATTAGTATGTCTAGGATTACATTTAGAGATCCCCATTGGACTGCTGTAAGTTCTAGGATAGATTCTGCTGATTAAAGTGGCTAAATCATGTTTAGTTGTTTACAAATTAATTAGCTGTTTCTTCCGATTTATATTTATGAGGTTTAATGTGGAAGGCTTAGTGTAAAAGTTGATTGATTTTACCCTCCTGGAAATGTTTCTCAGGTATTACCACAATATTACATCAAACACATTGTTGGTTTTGGAGTCTATGGCTAAACATGGTGTGACGACATTGATATATTCTAGTACATGCGCAACATATGGGGAACCTGAAAAGATGCCCATTACCGAAGAAACACCCCAGGTAGGAAAACTGACTGTGGCTTGTGTATTCTATAACATTTTAGTTTTAATGTTCGCATTTTGTTTCCACAATGGTTTTAGCGCAAGGGAATTTGCTTCTGACATTGATGTGTAATGTTTCAGTTCCCAATAAATCCATATGGAAAAGCCAAGAAAATGGCAGAAGATATCATCCTTGATTTTTCTAAAACCTCGGACATGGCTGTAATGATCTTAAGGTATGAGTGATGCGTGCATAAAGTTCCCTCCATTTTTTGACTTATTGGTTAATGCTCTCATTGCTGTTGAAGTTATTTCCCAATCTTGATTTTTGACATATTTTCAATATTTGGGATCTGGCGAGAGGTTTCACATTATTTTTTTACAATTCATGCTTTTTGATATTAATGATCATTTTCTTTAGTGCTTTGGCAATACTAGATTTTCTCTCTTATCTCTTTGTTGTGAATTAAACTATGTAATAACCTTTTTTTTTTAACAGTACTCCATTCCTCCGTGGATATTTTATGACATGAGAGTTTCAAGCTCTCTCATGTTGCTAACAAATTTAGATAGTGACGAAGTTTCTGGTGTGATAAATTGGTTTACTAAAGTTGTAGGCAAATGAATTTTGGTGATAGAAGGAAAGAGTAAGTTAATATTAAGGTAACGATCTTATATATATTTATATTGCTACTTAAGAATAAGAAAAGGTCATAACTCAGTTTCCATTCAACCAATCAATTGACCTATGAATTGTTAGATATAATTCTTCTTTTTTGTTTGAGAAAGTCACTGATTAGTGGGCTTAATTGTTTTAATCTTTTTTTTTTTTGACCATTTTCTTTTCCATTATGTTATAGTAGTGGGAAGAGGCTTGTAGATATTCGAGAGAGAGCACTAAATGCATTTGGTTTGCTTTTGAGGGAAGAATTCATGGTACCTGAAGGCTTTAGCTTTGGCCCTCCATATTTCTGTTGTTGTCTTATGTCAAAGGAAACGTCTTATGCAAGTAGAACTTATATCATGTACCTTTGATAGTACCTTCAAAGGATTTATTAATTATTTAATTTTATTTTGTGAATAAAAAAATAATATTGTCAGAAATATAGAGAAAAAGGGTGTGCCTGTGTTCAAGTGCTGTTGGCAATTAAGAAAGGTACAGAGAGATGTCAAGTGATGGTTGTTTCTAAGCAATTCCCCCCAAATATTGAGTTTGAATTTGTTGAACACTAGTGGGGCACATGTGATTTGCATGCATGGAATTAGATAATTTGTCTTTTTGTTGTGTTTGAGAAACCATAGATAGCTTTATTGTTGTGCATGTAGAGGAATTCTTGTGTAACATATGGTTCTTTAAACTTGGGATTTCAGTATAGTTTGCTTATAAACTATAACTGCATCAACATGGATTTGCGACTACTTAGCCAAAGGTTTTTAATACTCGAGTTTAAAATAGAAACCAAAGAGTAAGCTAAGAAGTGGATGCAGTGGTGGGCCTAAGCTATTAAGTTGAAATGATATTTTGTTTCGTTTGTTTTAGATGAGAACTGGATATTGGATTCTCAGCGTAGAAAAATTAGAAATGTGGAAGAGACCTTTTTTTTTTATGGTAGTTTTGGTATTTAATTGCAAAACTGATCACTTTATGTTGTTTGAACCCTTGGTGTACAGTTTGATCGCTATGAATGAAGATAACCAATTTGGGATACTTGATCTAACTTTAATATTTTGGGAATTCAGAATATTGTGGTAATCTTTGATGACATTTTTGGGTGAACATCCAGATACTTCAATGTGATTGGATCACATCCTGAGGGCAGATTAGGAGAGGCTCCAAGACCTGAACTGCGAGAACAGGGTCGAATTTCAGGTGCTTGCTTCGATGCAGCACGTGGTATTATTCCTGGCTTAAAGGTATCTGGATATATTTTTTTTCCTTGCTTTATATATGTCAGATGTAATGAATTCTTCCTTTTAAGAAATTAGCAGAGGTGATAGTATCTGGTACACTGCCAGGATCCTATAGAGAGGCATCTATATTACCAACTTCCTCATAATGGACATAAAAATTAATAAATGTTTTCTCATTAAAAACTAGCATCATTTTTCTCTGTGATCTTTCATAGAAAATCTGGAATTTTGGTAATATATCCATTACTACAATGAAATTATTTTGCCGACTTGGAGAAGTCTTCTGGATATATAAATGATCAAATGCTTGCAAGTGTTTTGCACTTCACATTGCGTTTTGTTGGCTTCTTGCAGGTTAGAGGAACAGATTATAAGACACCTGATGGAACTTGCATACGAGACTATATTGATGTAACTGATCTTGTTGATGCTCACGTGAAAGCTCTTGAAAAGGCCCAATCTGGCAAAGTTGGGATCTACAATGTTGGCACCGGAAGAGGTTGGTTGAACACTTCAAATGTGAATCTTAGTGCTTTAAGGTGTTCTTAGTAGTAGATAATCTCAGTCACTGATAAGGACAACTGCAAACTTTTGCTTTTAGAAAAACAAAATTTTCTTCTAAATTTGAAAAGAGTATCTAATGTGTTGTTTTACAGCACATGTATAGTTTGTAAATAAAAATTATCAAGCTGACAATTGTCAAGTAATAAATCAATTAGATGGATTGAATACTCACATTTGTCTTAAATTTCTTGTGGGGGTTTTGTGAACCAGGTAGATCTGTTAAAGAGTTCGTGGAAGCTTGTAAAAAGGCTACAGGGGTGGACATTAAAGTTGAATATCTTTCTCGCCGCCCAGGTGACTACGCTGAAGTTTACAGTGACCCATCAAAGATCTTGCGCGAACTGAATTGGTCTGCACAGTACACCAATCTTCAAGAGAGTTTGGAGATTGCTTGGAGATGGCAGAAAGCTCACCGTGATGGTTATGGGGCTTCAACTGCAGTTCTTTGAAACTTGCAGAGCTGTATTGCAAAGCACAACACTGGTAGAGGATGGATCGGCTGAATTTGAAGTGTTTGTGAAGTTTGAAGCAAAGTACCAATATTGTGTATAAAGTGTTGGTATTTTCTTTTCAATTTCACAAACTTCACAGGTTTTCAGCGTTAGAAGATTCTTAGCCACCGGACCCTGAAGCATTTATATCCATTTCTTTTTGTTAAACCTGAGGCGTTGAGGAAAAGAATTTAGCTTTTAGACCAATAAAAGCACGACCATGAGCGACGACTGATGAGTACTCAGTTTAGTTCTGCTGTTGCTTCTTGTACTGGTTGGAGTGGGTAGGCCCCCCCCCGGGGCCCCAAAAAAAAAAAAAATTTCTTATTTACCGAGCTGCCGTTGGGTTTGTGTGGTTTTAGGAGGGAGTTGTCGATTTATTATATGTATTCAATATGTAACAATTCAATAATATATGATATGCCCGGGTTTTGATATCACTTTTTCCCCCCTTTACGCTTATCATTTCTCAAATATTTTTAATTCTGTTTCTGAATTCTGAGTGCTTGTGTAAATCCATTATATTGACATGTTTGCTTAGCATGTGTGCTGTGTATGCAAGAATGTCATTATAACATGTTCTTAAAATTGCGAGCATGAATCAAGGTTTAAACTCGGTTTTGGGATAGAGTTAAGCTTTGAATTTCAAGGTCAAGAAATTGAGCTCTAAAAGTATATTACCTTTAGTCCTTAGTATAAGATGGGCTAATTAATTAAACTAGTTAAATTAGTTATTGATTAAAAATGTGCATTGGTTTTTTTAAAATACTCTTTTGTATCATTTGTATTGAAAGTAACCTTTCGGTTCAAATTCCTTCAAGATGCGTAATTTATAGAGATAATTTTAAAAAAAAAATCATAAATATGGGGACAAAGTAATCAAATTTAACTCGAAAACTAGTTTTTATATTTGGGACGGGGGAGGTTATATCTAATCATTGGAATTGATTGTGCATAGGGAAATCGACAGACTTGAGAAGCAACCATGGGTAAATGCTTAGTGACAATGATAGAAGGGTAAAAGATGCTGTTGGTAAAATAATCCCTTCGCATTCTGTTCTATTGTAATCTGGAGGAGTGCGCATTTTTATCTGAAACAAGTCACCTACCTGCCTACTCTAATAAAACTGTGACTGTGTCTTCAACAAGAGCACATTATAGTGACTGTGACTGTGACTGTGCCTAATGCTACCCCATTAAAAACCTAGCAAGGAAAACCCAACATAGACAAAGGAAAAAAAGTACAACTCATATTAGCTTCCCCTCTTAACAACGTGAGTTGATACCTTTTGAGTTTGTGAAGTTTGACATTATGAACAAGCGTTCCAAATGTTATTGCATGAAGTGACTTGGTAAATGTCAACACCCATTTACATTTTGATATGCACAGAGTGTTAAAGGCATAGTTCCACAGGCATACAAAAACATATCATTATATTGACAAAAGTACTTGTTTACATACAGAAATCATCCCCACGGGGTTTGATAATATTTACAAATTTATCCAAAATATTCCAAAATAGAGACTACATATAACCAACTAACTCCTATATCGAGTTCCGCACCGTAGTTGCCTGTGTCTACCACTTTACCCTTAGAGCCGCTGGTTCCTGCTGGAATATTAATTATCAATATATTCTTAAGAAGGATAGGGAAATAAGCCGTTGGACTATTTCAATGCAAAAAGGTCTCACGAATTACTGTTTATAACAACAGTGTCGGCTTTATTTACCAAGCCATTCCTGATTTAGTCGGCTTCATTCAAAACGGACGACCCTTGAAGACCTTCTCTGTTCAGTATACTCACAAATTCCCGTGACATTTTGCAATAAGGAGACTATCTCAAAAAAGACGGAAAGTGAAAGTAGTGATATGAAAGAGAAAATATGGAAAGGAGAAGAAAACGACAAGACATTAATGAAAGGAGAGCAAAATGTCACGCGAAGTCATAAAGAAAAAGACAAGCAATTATGGCAAGAAAGAGAAAAGGGACCCACTCGCAATAAAAAATAAATCATCAATATATTGGAGTTGTACACTCACTCTGATTGGAGTTGTTCTTCACTCACTTAGACCGAGAACCTAACATTTTCATCTTCACCCACTCAATCCGTCTGCAAAACTTTGATCTAGCTCCTCACTGATGCCTTCTATTTTTCAGGATTTTGCTTGGAGTTGGCCTTTATTCCAGATCTTATGGATCAGTCTGAGCTCGGCAACTGCTTTTTTCCAGATCAGTCTGAGCTACGCAACATTCCAAATCTTTCTTCTAGAAGCCAGAAAAATGCTGTCGACGGAAGATCAAGCCGAAATATGGGTAATGAAGAAAGGCCCCCGTCCTTATTTTGCTGGTCCGTTAATTCTTTACTTTTTTCCTGTTTTTCTGAAGAGATTCTATACCTGGTGTTCAGTAATTCCAATGCCAATATTTGCATTCTGATTTCATATTTGATAAGATTGAGAATCTGGTGTGATAGTTGATTCACTTCCAATTTGCTAGATGCAAGTCCGTGAATCAAGTGTTACAAAAATAGGTAGTCAATCGTATGGCCAGTTGGCTTGCTAATTTGATTGACACGCCCTTTGTGTAAGGCACTGTGTTTTCTTTTATGCAATATGTAGTCAATTGTATGGCCGCCCTGATATAGTTTTAAGATGCAGCTGTAAGTCTTCTGCAAACTCAACCTGAGCTGTGCCTTTATAAGAGCATGAACGCTTGATACACTTCTGCCATGCAAATTATAGTGGGTGCATTTATTTATTTATTTTTAAAGGTTGTGATGGAGTTTGCTTAGTGCACTTATGCGGCTGACGTTTCAACTATAACAGCTGGCATGGTGATTTGATTGAGGTGCCTTTTTGCTGGGGACATTGTTTTCCCTTATGCAATTGGTAGTCAATCGTATGGCCACCCTGATATACTGCTCTAATGCAGTTGTGTACATTTTGTAGACTCAACTGAGCTATTGATTTATCTGGTATTCCCTCTGGTCCGTTAATTCAGTAATTCTTTTTTCTCTGTTGTCTGAAGAAATTCTATGCCTGGTGTTCAGTAATTCCAATGCCAATATTTGCATTCTGATTTCATATTTGATAAGATTGAGAATCTGGATTCATCCTCATTGTGGATTGACTTCTTACCTGCTATCATTTCTCAGTTATCATTGATTCCATGCTAACAACAAAATAAAAACAAAATTTTACAAGTAAGTAGCTTGCTATCATTTTTCTCTTTATTGCTTAGCCTAGCTGTCCTCACACCCTCCCAATTCCTTATTCTTTAAACTAATTTTCCAAATCAAGGTTTGAGTAGCACATTTAAGTCCAGTCATTGCCTACAAATTTTGGAGTATAATTACTTAAAGGCAAAAAATCTTCTACCATGTTGTTCTGCTCATTCTTAAACATGAGATATGCGTCTTTTACTGTTATATCATAACTGGTATTTAAATGTGAGAAGGGGCAGTAAAGAGTACATTATGAAAGTCTGGATCCGTTGATGCTTTCCCTTTCATTTGTCATAAATCTTTTTCTACAGATCTACCTGTTGATCACAAATCCCTCTGTTTACTTCTTTCCCAGTTGCTGTTGATAGGCTTTTCACTACTTATATCATCAAATGTTGTATTGTTGATTCAACATTTACATTTTGGTGCTTTCATTTCGCACTCCAAATTTTGTTTCATTGATTCTTTCTGACATTCATATGACTGTAGAAAAGGGGAGAAGTAGTACCTTTATTTTAAAATGAATGCATCTAGTATATTTCCAATGTTATTTTTTTCTCAATTTATTTTTCATGTAAATGATTCATCTGTTTTTTTTTGGCTTATAGGTCTGTATGGAAAAGTTATTGGATTTGTACCATTGACACATGAAGTTCTCTTACTCTTTTACAGATTTCAGGCTTCGATTATTGGATTTATTGCCCTTAGTCTATAATTTTAGACCAACTCATCATAACTTGGTTGAAGGGTGAAGAATAATTTGTGAGACATTTATACATGCTTGGTCAACAAACCTCAATTTTAAGTGGGATTCAGAAACCTCAAATAAAAGAGGAGGAGAAAGTAGGATGCACTACACTAGAGAGAAAAATAGATAGAGGGAGAGTTGACAAAGAGACACCTATTTAGAGGGTTAATAGATGATATTCTAGGAAGCTGCAATTACTCATATATTAGGAAACTTAGGCTATTATACATATGGTGGTGCTTTTCATGTCGTTTTAATTTTCATATCGTTTTTAATTATCATATCTACTATTTTTCTAAGCATCATGAATGATTGGTTATTTTGGTTTATATCTATTATCTTAGAATCATATGGTGGTTCTTTTCATATCGTTTTTAATTCTCATACTACACAGAAGCAAGATTAATTTGTGTTCTTGGTATTGCTTGCTTACGGAGGATTTGATTAAAAAAACAAAGGAATTCATAGAGTGGTAGGTAGATGTAGAAGCAAGAGGCAATTGAAGATTTTCTGCATCAAATCTTTGGATTACGGGCTATTTTCGATAGGTGATTGTAGAACAATGTGTTCACTGTCATGTAGGTGTTGTAGGTTACTTTTTCCAGTTTTTAGGGATGGTCAGCTTCAACAATGTATTATTTTTAATTTTGAATGTACCTTGAATAATGGTTATTGTTCAGTCTCTTATAACTTCATTAAATTATGTTACTTTTATAGTTAAGCACACACTTTTTTTATTCTACTCTGTCTAAATCAGTCAGGGTGATATGGTTTGTATTTTTTTAGGGTGGACATTTTAATTGATTGGGTACTAAATTGTAGGAATTGGGTGAAGATATGAGTGCTAAAATCGTGGGATTATTTGTTTTAATTTGATTATTGTATATTAATCTTATATTCCCTGATTTTGCATAGATCTGTGAGGCAGAAGCGCAGACAAAACAGAAGAATGGGAAGGAAAGTGAAGAAGTAGAAACATCAAGGAAATCTTCATGAAAGCCCACTTCTCTGTTTCTATTTTGTTTTTCTACTTATTCTATATCACTAAAAGTATGATAAAATTCCTAACGAGACTTCCGAAGTGGAAATAACTGAGAATGCTTTTTAGTGGGTGTGAGGATAATTATTATTACCTAGAAGTCATTTTTCATGAAGTCACCATCTATAGTATCTTGGTTTACCCGAAACCTGGGATTTTCTGCACAAGTTCAAATATTTTGTTTTCTTATTTGTTCAAGTTGTCTTATCAAGTTGCAAAATGAAGGTCACCATCTATAGTATCTTTATATCTGTCACTTTTTCTTGACTATGTGGGTTTCCACACAGGCTTTTGAACTAATATTTTCTGCCTTATTTACTCAGAATGCACCAAGGAAAAAGGATATTCAATGAGGGCAGTCATTTTTCTGCATTATTCAAGGTATGACAATCCCTGAAATCTTGGTGTACTATGTAATTCTTTGTACCTTCTCTGAGGTCAACTTAAATGCCTGTCAATCAAGGTGTCATAATCAATGTTTCTTCACTGATCTATTCTAAATGCTTCATACTGTGTACGGTCTGTCCATAAGGGTTAGTATATGACTATGATGGCTAATGAAGTAGGTGGCACACAGTTCCACATGGGAGTAGGGATGAATGGTTACCTGCCCTTGAATTGTTCCAACTATCTCCTGACATGTTTTAAATGCTTAATGCTTTATGACTAATGGTCATGATATCTGTTATGACTTGTGACCATGTCAATACTTGCGAAAATTCACAATATTAAATGCCTAATGTCTAATGCCTATAAGATAATGCCTAATTGTGTAATAAAATAATGGTCGTGTGTTCAAGTGCAGGTTGAAATTAGTTTCTTTATAATTTTGTAGTAGGTGTTGTTATAATATCCTCTATACCATGTAGTTCATTTGAAAAATATTGAACTAACATTTTAAAATACGTTGCAGATATGTTTCATAGTGAAGATTTTCATTGGCCCTAAGTAGCTTCTACATGTTATAGACTGGATAGACATATGTGAAAGTGGACTTATATCTTGCAACATAGACTTCGAATTGATAATTCATTACAAGGTCTGTCATACATTAAATCCAGCTATCTACTCCCCTCAATGGTCCAACACTCGATAACTCTTGAAATGGAAAGATTCTTTTCAACATAGTTGCTCCTTTTGCACTGAAATATCTGTTTTATCTCCAGTAATCCTTATGTCCTATGAGTAATTCTTCACACTTTTGTGATTAAACTTTTTCTTTTAGGTTCTTATCAATGGGAGTGTGGTATTGGTATTATGCAATCAGAAATTTTTTAATCATATTTTAAAGGGGTCCCTTGATAATGTAGGTATATTTCATGGTTGGTTCTGTTAGGTTGATGGGTTTGAAGATCTATGCTCAACGGAGTTTGTGAATATGATTATATTGTAGGGTTTTTTTTTTCTTATTTGTGAATACCGCGGGGGGGGGGGGATCTGTTCTGGTGGATGACTGCATATTGTAGGGTTTTTTTTCCGTTTTTTTTGTGTTGTACGTATGAAACAAAATATGTAGCTATCTAAATTAAGTGGGCAATGTATTGTAATGTAGGGTTGTTGGTAGCTTGAGGAATGTTATTCCATTTCATGTTTGTTCTTGTGCTTATCACATTGGATGAGTTAGTATATGCTTAAACGTCATGTGGTTGATGCACCCGCGCAAAGCGCGGGGGGAGTTCGTTCTTGTTTATGAAAAATGGTGAGATTCAAACGAATCTTAGTAGTAACAGGCAATCGATCATAGAAAATGTAATAATAAATATGCCAAATACCACATACAACAATATTATAATAACACATAATTTGGCTCAGTCCGAAACGTTCAGAGCCAACCACTGTTGCAACCCCTACTTGTTCCGTACCACAGTTGGGCTTGAGACCACCAACTGGGCATATCAGTGTACCCATAGGCACTATGTTTGGTCATGTTCAGTGTACCCGTAGGTACTATGTTCGGTTATGTTCAGTGTACCCGCAGGTGCTATGTTTGGTCATGTTCAATATACCCATAGGTACTATGCATCATACATATTACGGTAAATGGTATACACAAAGCATATTAACATTGACATAATGTATGAAAGATAGAGTTACTACTTTAAACCTTTTTCACCTTGTAAAATGTGCCTCGAATTTGTGCGAACCACTTAGGCTCTCAACTTTGTCCTAAAATTGCAAATGTACAAGAATTAGGTTAAAACCCATTCATGTACTATGTTGCACACTTCCAAAGTGCTTTTGGTGGTTATATGAGTCTACATTGAAAAATTATCAAAATGCCCCTAGGGACCTGGCCCAACCCCGACTTACCCGGTCCCATTGTACTTTTCCTGAAATTTTGACCCAGGCTATTCTAACATAATTTTGCCCAAGGAATCCATTTCAGCCCTTAGAATTACCAAATTCACTGCCAAGAGACAAAAATGTCCTTGGCAGCCGCTAACTTAAGGTTTCAGGGGCGTTTTGGCCATTTCGCTTTCTAGGGCTTTTCTGAAAAAGTGTTCAACTGTAACCCCACCTAATTTTCCCTCCTAAACACAATGGAATCATCAAATTATAAAAAATCTAGCTCTTACCCCTCCAATTGAACCTGGCCAAAACTAAAGGTTCTCATAAAAAAATTGGGCTTTTCGATTCTGACCTCAAATCCTTGCTCTTTTTTACTTCTAATCACTTTACTACTTAATTACTTTCTAAAGACCATTTAGACCAAATTTGGCGAGTATTATGGCTAGGGTTCAACCTTTTCTCAAATTTTCAAATCATAGAAAACAGCCATAAATCCACCTATTAAACCAACTACAACAACAATAACAACAATAATTTGAAGTTTAGGAAGTCACCTTTGCTTCCTTCTTGATGATCTCTCTTAGCCAAAACCCTAGCCTCCACAAAGTCTCAAGTTTTTCTTCAAAAACACATTAAATCATATAAAGGAGCCACTTAGAGGAAGGATTACACATTCTAGTAACCAAAGTACCAAGGAAATCACACTTACCTTGAACTTTTGCTCCTCTCTGTAATATCCTGAATTTTGGGCTTAGAGGCTTGGGAATAAGCCTAAATTAAGAGGATTGCTAAGCCCCGGTTTAGTAGGTGTCCCAAATGTATTCCCTAATGGTTCTTATATCTTTGGGGCATTAAAGAAAATAAAATGGTGAATTTTGAAGAAAATGATTATGCTTTCAGTGAAATTTCCTGTGAGGCAGTGAGCTTGTCATGAGGTTTTGGAAGACTAAATTATGAGCAAAAATTATGAAATTTTACAGAGTGAAAGTAAAAATCCTAAGCTTTAATTTGATAGGTATATGAATCATTTGAAGTAATAGACAAAGAAGTATGAATTTTTGAAGTTAGCCTAGGAAAACTGCCTATTTTCTGGAATAGCTTCTAAAAACTGAAAATCTGGGAATGATGTGCTTCCAATTGGCAAAATTCTATATTTTTTCCTTGAAACTAGACTCCATAAGGGTTCTATTGCCTTTAGAACCACTCCAATTTAAGTTCTATAAATAAAGTTATGATTTTTCAAAGTTTGGTCAGAAAATTTAACAAAATTACCGATTGTTGCGAATATGAAGAAATAAATGTAATGACAATTGTGTGAATTGTGGAATAAAGAAATAGGAGGGAAAAATAATTATTTGACTCATGAACATGCCAAGTGTTATTATCTTAAGGAAAAAAAATTAAATTATAATTGATTAAAGTTGAGCACATGCTTAATTGTGTTAAACTAATATTTCTTGTACACTTGAGCATGTAGTTGGACAAGTTGGATGAAGCCAATTTGGTTGGGGAGGGCTTGAGCATGGCGTGATTTTGGGCTAACCAAAGGGAAGAGGAGTTAATTCAATTGCAATTGGGGGTTTATGACACTAATTGGAAGTAGATAAGACCAAGTACAAAGAGTTGTCATAAATTGGATTTATGACTAAATATTAATTAAGTAAAAATGGTAGGATATTTTTAAGCCCTAGTCATGTTTCCCTCTTCCATTTTCATGCCTTGGCACACAAAGAAAGAAAGAGAAAGTGTCATAAAACTAAGTCAAGTACATGTGGTGTCATTAATTGGAATTCTGGAATAATAATAATAAGAGGAAAAGGTGAGATATTTTTATGAAGCCATGCTTCATCTTTCCTCTAGCCATTTCATGCCGAGCAAGAGAAAAATAGAGAGAGAGTGAGAGCTTTGAAGAACTAGAGAAAAGGAAGAGAAAAATCCAAAGGTAAATCTGTGATCTTAAGTGTTTTGCTCCTCTAACTTGTGAAATAGCTCTTATAACCTCCCATTCTTCATGTAAACATGGTGTAACAAGCAAAATCTCAAGATTTAGGAGATAGAGGGAGGACGTGTTAGATCTCATGTTTTGATGATAACAAAAGAATGGTTTGAAAAGGAAATGTTTAATAATCAAGCTTGAACTAAGTAATGACAGGAATAAGATTTACTTGAGGAAAGCATGGAAGTAGTGAAAGTTGGCCAAGAGAAGATGCTAAGGAACTTGATCAGAAGTGCATTTTCTAAGGCATTACTCGAGGCGCTACTCGAGTAATGAGCCAAAACTTGAAGTAACCAGGCAAAACTTCCAGTTATCTGCCACCATTACTCGAGGCGTTACTCGAGTAACCAGGTAAAACTTTAAGGTTGCTCTCGGCCTACCAATGTTACTCGAGGAGCTACTCGGGTAACCATGTGAAAACTTCCAGTTGACTTCAAGTTTTCCCCATGATACTCGAGGAGCTACTCGAGTACCTTTGTATCCTTAAATGTGGACCTCTCGGCATTTTGTACCACTGCTAATGTTACTCGAGGAGCTACTCGAGTAACCAGGTCAGAAACTTCCAGTCAGCCTTCAAGTTTTCCATGATACCCGAGGAGCTACTCGAGTAACTGTGTATTTGAAAATGTGAAGCTCTCGGCACTTTGTACTACTGCCAATGTTACTCGAGGAGCTACCCGAGTAATGCACTAAGATAAATGAAAACTTGAGGTTTGTATCCAATTAACTTGATTTCTATTTATCATCTTCCTCTAGTATGTACCCCAGTATATGCAAATGTTTTAAAGATAAATTTCAAGGCATTACCAGAATAAATCATATGTGAAAGTCTCAGTTACTCGAGGAGCTACCCGAGTAACTTATGCAAAAATAAATGTATTACTCGAGGAGCTACTCGAGTAACAAGGTAATTGCTCTCGGCCTTGAAATCCTGCCAACGTTATTGGAGTAAAGCATCGAGTAATCATAAGTTTTCCAAAGGATTACTCGAGGTGTTACCCCAGTAATCCATAAAGTTGCAGAAGCATTACTGGAGGCACTACCCGAGTAAATAACTGTTCACAAAGGTTTGAAATTTAGTTTACTCCAGGCACTACCCGAGTAAATAACTGTTCACAAAGGTTTGAAATTTAGTTTACTCCATGCACTACCCGAGTAATCTTGTTTGTCTTCATTAAATTTCAAACAAACAGTGATTTCACGATGTTACTCGAGGAGTTACTCGAGTAAGCATACCCAGAAATTTAGAAATCATTCAAACGTTCATTGATTTGTTTCCTATATGATTAACCTTTCATTGTATTAGCATTCTTAGTATATTTACAGAGAAAAAATGAAGAAATCATATCAAGAGATGAAAGTCAAATCAAACGTTCAAATGCCAACCACCGCCAACGGATATTTTTCAAAAACTTGAAAAGTCAACAGTGGCTGCGCACTCACCAACGGACGAAAGGAAAACGTTCCAACGGTCATCCCCATCATATCTATATATATGGGAACCTTCAAACAGAGAAATAGAACCAAGCATTCACACCAACGTTTCATTAAGTTCATTGTTCTATTTTCACATTGAAATTGTATTCATATGCTTCAGTGATTATCACTTACTCTTTGAGAGAGATATTTCATTCAAACTCAATATTTGTTATTGAGATAACTTAAGGTTGTGGAACCTTGAGTTGGGATTGAATTACGACCTGTAAGGGGGAGCGAGTGTCCAGGTGTAAGGAACTTGCTTGTACTGAGGTGCCAAGAACCCACTGAATCTTGGAAGTTATAGTGAAACTCTCAGAGAAGCTCTGAGGACTGGACGTAGGTCAAAGTGGTTGTGACCGAACCAGTATAACTCCTGGTGTACACTTCGGTGATATTTCTCCTTACTCATTACTGTTTTAATTCTTTTGTCAAAGTTTTATATTTTCGAAAGAAATTTCAGTATCACCCAATTCACCCCCCCTCTTGGGTGAAACGCTTGATCTTACAGGACGTATTCTAGAGAGAGAAAGTAGAAAATTAAGAGGTAACTTCCATAATCTCTTTCTCTTTGATGTTGTGATGTTGTGGGTGTTGATTTGTGGTTGTTGGTTGATTTTTGTAAATTTGGGAAATGGAAAATCTAAGGGGTTATGCTGCCCAAATTTCCTCAAATCTTGTTTAGTATGTGATTAAAGGGACTAATAAAGGATTGTGAGTAGACAGGAATAAGGATTTGAAGTTGAAAATCAAAGTTTGCATTTTCCCTTTTTCTTTCAAGGGTTTCGGCCAAGTGGGAATCAGGGGGAAGGAGCTGAATTTTAATAAATCTAATGATTCCATGGTGTTCAAGATGGAAAATTAGGTAGGGTTATAGTTTATCACTTTTCCGGAAAAGCCCGAAAAAGCTTAAGTACGAAAATGCCCATAAAACTCTTAAAGCGGGGATACCAAGGGCAATTTCGTCTTGTGGTAGTGAATTTGGTAGTTTGGAAATGGATTCCTTAGGTGAAAATATATCAGAATAGCCCATGTCAAAATTTCAGGAAAAGTGTAGTAGAATTGGGTACGGCTGGCTTGGCCCGAGGTCCTGGGGGCATTCTGGCAAATTTTCACCATAAGCTAATATAACTACAATAAATACTATGGAAGTTTCTAAAATGGTACATGGATAGGTTATAACCAAATTCTTGTCCATTTAATATTTTAGGACTGCATTAGAAGCTTAAAGTTCGCACGTTTCACGAAACAGACCGTTCGAGACTAGAAAAAGGTTTAGGTAGGGACTACTATCTCTCATATACTATGCGACTATTTTTATGATGCGTGTTACTGTATTTTGTGATTTGAACACGTGCAGGAGATAAATTACCAGGTTGTGCTTTGGTCCCCATCCAAGGTATATTGGTATTGCCTAGTTGTAGTCGGTGGCTCGGCTGACATGCACGTAGGCGTTTCAACTGGATGGTTGGTTCTAAACTTTGTGTACACACACATATTGATATGAATTTTCATTTTACTTGATATGGTGCATTGCATATTTAATTCTCACATTTTATATGTTGATAGTATGTTTCTATTGAGATTCCATGGAATCTCACCCCTTTTTATACATAAAATGTCTTAGTAGGTGCCAGCGGCTCGAAAGGCAAGGATGTAGACACATGGAACTAAAGGGAACGTTTCCCGAGACAAAGACAATGCTTATATATAGTCTTTACTTCTGATTATTTTGAGAAATTGTATATATTTCCTAACCCTGAAGGGAATTCCTTAATGAAATCATGTACTATATATTGGTATTTTTACGCTATTCCTGTGTTGCTCACCGAACAGTGCACAAGCAGTTTGATAATATGGAAAATTAGATAAGGGTATGACACACTCTCTCTAGATCACTAAAACACACACTCTCTCTTTTCTTAGCAATAGCCGACAGTTTTAAATGAGGGGGGGGAAGAAAAGTGTTTTTAAAATATGTTGCAATTATCCATTGATTTATTTTATAAACCAAAATTTAATAATTTTGACTTTTTGTGTACATAAAGTAATTGGACTTTATCTCTAAGTAGTGATGCCATAAGCCCAATTAGTGTGTAGCTAATTCTTTCCTCTTTTTGTTCAGCCATATTTCGCATCCCACACCCCTATATGGGCTAATTTGAATCTATCTCCAAATTACCTTAATTGCCATAACAAATTTTATATTTTTCGAATTTTTGAAAATTCAGGCAGATTTTCTACACAAATGTTGAAAAATAGTAACTAAATTTGTATACATTGAATTGAAGTAATTTTAAAGGCTATAGCACCCTTATTGAGTCTTATTTCAAGAAAAAAATATAGGCTGTTGCTAATTGAAAGAACAAAATTCCTAGAATTAAATTCTTTGGACGCAATTCCTGTAAATAGGCAGTTTTTTTTGGACTAACTTCAAAAAATTTTACAAGCAACTCCAAAAATTACCCATTACCTATTAAATTAAAGCTTAGGATGTCTACTTTTATCTTGTAAATTCTCATAATTTTTGGTCTTCATTTGGTGATCCAAAAACATATGACAAACTCACTGCCTCACAGGAAATCTCAATAGAAGCATTGTTCACATTCTCCAAAATTCACCATTTTATTGAATATTCCAAATACTTACAATACATTTGATGAATGAAATTTGGGGCGTTACAATTCTCCCCCACTTAAATAAATTTCATCCTTGAAATTTTCCACACTTGTACAACCATAAATTCTGGGTAACCATTTCTCGTATTTAGTTCTTTGTGATTATGCCAATACTTCAAATCCTAGTGGTCACAGTACAAAGCTACAATCACATCATAAAGGTAACATCTCTAGATTTTAGTGCAACACAATTGCTACTAACTCAAGATCATGTATGGGATAATAATTTCGGTGAGGCTTTTCATTCTCTAATTGCATATGACCATACACGGCCATGCCGCATTAAAACACTTCCCAATCCATGTCTACTGGCATCAGTTAGGACAACAAAGGTCCACAGTGGATCTGAGATTATCAGTATCAGTGCTGACGTTGGTTTATATGTCAGCTCGGTAAATTTCCCTTCACATTTATTGTCCCATAAATATTGTTGAGTTTGCGTTTTTTTTTATTTAACTTTGTCAAAGGCAAAGCTGTTCTGGTGAAATTTGGTATAAATTTTTCGGTAATATTTGGTAAGACCTAAAAAACTGCGTATCTCAAAAATAATCTTTGGCCTTTTTCAGTTTAGTACTGCTTCTACCTTGCAAGGATCTCCCCCAAGACTCCTTGCTGTGAGACTATACAGCTCAGAAAACTAATTTCCAAAAGCCAGAACTCACATTTACATCAGCTTGGCATGAATTTGCTTAAATTTTAGTGTATTCAACTTGATTCTCAAATTCAGTTCACGTTTGATCTAATCCATGAATAGACCAGCATATCATCCCTCAAGATTACCATGCACAGTTGCCAATCTTTATAGAACTATCTATCAGCCTCAGCTGCTGAGAGAAAGTTAAGGCTGATTACTGTGTTAACTTATCATTATGAATGAGGGTAAATTACTTCCTATAATTTAGCAACACATTATTTGCTATCTGCCAGTCAATACTTAGAATAATTTACATTGTTAGTTTATGCCCCTCAACATTTATTTTGTAATAAGTGAATAACCAACATCTAAATCATATATGTCTCATACTAAATTGTCATAATAGTAAATCGTACCTTGAGTCGGTTCAGGAGATTTCTTGGCTCCCTCCTAAGTGATTGTATACACTCAGCCCTGTGCTCTTGGCTTGGGCTCAGCAGAATATTGTTGTTGTTGTGGGCAATTACTAGCATAATGCCCGGGCCTACCATAGCTATAACAAGTTATTGATCGGTTTGAAGCTTGAGTTGCTGGTGGAGGCTGCGGTAATAGAGCAACACTACATGTCTAGCCAGGATGATGTGGCTTGCTATAATACTAGCATGTCCTACCCTGAAAGGGTTTTTGACTACTATGACCCTGGCCTGATTCGGTTTCTTATTTCCACTCATAGGTGGTCCACTTGGTTCTTTACGTTTTTGGGAAGAACTCTTACTACTAGACACACCTTTGCTATAATTTCTGGTAGCCAAGCTCAACATGTTTTTCTCAACCACCCGGCATACTCTATAACATCCTTGTTGAACTCGGTCTAACATCTTGAAACTAGTTTATCTTTTAACTCTATCCTCAGCCCCTCAATCATCATATCAGTACTCCATTCCTCGTCATCATGAAGCTTGAGGTATGCCAAATATCGAGACAATTGAATGTATTGGGCCAAATAGTCATCATAGCTCTCTCGGTCTTCTTGTTGAATGTTCAGAAACTCCTTCTCTTTTTAATACCTGATGGATGGGGGAAAATATTTCTCGTTGAACTACTGTTGGAATACTTCTCAGGTGGTTAGAATATTCCTTCCTCTCATAATGAGCTCTGTGTTCTTCCACCACCTGTCCGCATCACCCTATAGCTTGTAGATGGCTAGCAGTACTTTTATCTCATCTGAGCATAGTAGGATATTGAAGATCTTTTCCAGGCATGACAACTAGTCCTCCGGTAATTATGGATCAAACTTCCCCCATAAGATAGGAGGTTATTGCTTGCTGAACCTACCTACCCAAGTCGGTATGTCAGCTTCCAACTCAGGTACAATGTCCTCTGGTGGATGATCCTCAAATGGAATATCATCACCATCCTATCTCACAAATTCCTTTAGGCGATCTTACCTTTGTTGTACCTCCTGCAGTTCTTCACGGATTTCAGTCATCATAGGTTGTTGTTGCATTAGAATATCCAGAATTTGCTATTAGATTAGGTTAGGTCTAGAACCCGTTTTGTCCTCATTATATCCATGCCTACCTCATCCTCTTCCTCAGCCTCTACCTCGGCCTCTACTGCCTTCTCTTGTGTGTATGATCTCCATAATTCACACTACATGAAAATAGAGAAGACATAAATTTTATATAAGAGCAAGGGCATTTTTGTCATTTCATAATAATATGAGTACACAGTCATGTCACATATAACATACATCAGCTATTTACAGTAGTTACAGGAAGTTAGAAATATCTTACAACCTATAAATTATTGTACATGACATACTTGTCGTTTTACATTACATTATACTCAAGTGACATGCAACTTCCCAGGGGGTCACCCATCCTAGTTTACCTTGAGTCGAGCATGATTAACTTTCTATGTACCCTCCTAAAACATAGACTCCGGCTCTATCTCCTTCCATCGGTCTGTCTACATGACTGCCCTGCCTTAAAATACGCGATGATCACCAAAAAATACTGCCTGTGCCCCACATCAATCGCTAAACATAAACCTCTATACCAGGTCAGTCCTATGCTCCAAAAACTCATAAATACTCGCTCTCTGGCCCCGCTCTACAATATTGATCTTCTACCGATTTTAGAAGGTTGAGTGTGGGAAGAAGTCCATAATCATGTATACCCAAAACTTGTTCGGCAACTCAACCTCTAGCTGCACCCGAATCTCGTACAAAGACTTGATTTCGGTAAAAAATGTGAGGTAACGACCAACGAGAGTGGTCTAAGCTTGGAGCGCCCTACGTATCTTCCATGAATGTAGTCCTATAGCTCCAGGTCATACTATACGACCACCATGTCTGCCCTGGAAGAATGATCCCCGCTTGGATACTCCTCTGAGTCCTCATCCAAATCATACAGTGTGTTGTCTAACATCAGCTGTCTGATCTCCCTAAATAGCGACCTTGCTGGTGACGCCAACCTTGGCTTAGGTCCATAGATTGGTAGTACGGGTACACTCTTCTTCGCCATCCCCGTCATACTGAGACCTACTGGTGCGTAATGCTCAACAAAAAGCTGTCCGTCTGGTATCCACTGCTCTAGCAGCCTCTGGTTCACGGATGCCTCCGACCCCTCGCGCGACTCACTAGAATTGCTCAAAATTTCCAATTACCACACAAACAAGACCATATCAGTATACCATTCTGATAATGCCAGAACCACTTTAAGCTTTGATACCAAAAATGTCAACACCTATTTACATTTTAATACGAGTACATTGTCAAAGGCATAGTTCCACAGGCATATAGAAATATCATCATTATACTGATAGAAGTACTTGTTTACATACAGAAATATAACCCACAGGGTTTGATAATATTTACAAATTTATCCAAAATATTCCAAAATAGAGACTACATATAACCAACTTGCTCCTTCTCGAGATCTGTACCTCAGTTGCTTGTGCCTACCACGTTACCCTTGGAGGCGATAGTTCCCGCTGGAATATTTATTATTTATGAAAAATTGTTAGATTCAAATGAATCTCACTAGTAACAAACAATCGATCATAGAAAATGCAATAATAAATATGCCAAATTGATAGAGCTTAATATTTATATATTTTTATTAATTAATCTTAGGCTTTTGTGGGACTTAATTGAATATTTTGGGCATAATTAAGTGTTAATGTGATATTTTAGTGAAAGAATAATTTGGGAATTAAAGTGGTTAAGTTGTTATATTTAATTAATATTTGTTATTTCCATTATTCTTTAATTGTGAACAAAAGATATTACATTTGTGAATTTAATTTTGTAGGTGATGATGTGGCACAACTTGAGTGGTCAAGGTCAAAGATGTTATTTTAGAGCTTAATGAAGGACAAAAATGGAACATCACAAGTGCAGAATTTATTTTCACATTTTTTCTAGGAGGAGGTTAAATGAGTAAGGGCCTTGTTTGGTGGTTGCAATTTTATGTCTAATCGTTAAAATAGATTTTTATCTCTTATCCAAACATGGCACAACTCACTTTTAACCTAGAGAGAATTGAAGAAGCAAAAGAAAAGGAAGTGGGGACCATTATTTTTGAGAGTGGCGGCTGAATTATTTGGAAGGCAAGTGAACCGAAAATGGGAATGAAAATGAATAGAGAAAGCAAGCACTGCTGAACCGATGGGAATTATTGAGAAAAGAGGAGGTTGGACCGATTTGAGTCATAAAAGAAAGGAAGATGAGCTGTGAACCGAATTGTAAAGCATGGAAGATGCTAGACCGAATTGATTTACGAGGAAGAGAAGCTTCAGCCAAAATTGTTGACCCAAGTGGTTTAAAGAAGCAACCGGAAATGAAGAATGAAAAGGGTTAATTGATGAAGCAAGCTTGACCTATGGAGAGAAGACCGAATTGCTGAATAGATAAAAGAAGGAAGCTAGCCGTTTTTGTTGACCATGTGGCTTTGAGAATAGAGAAAAGAGAACCAAAATGGTTGGACCAATTGGAAGGTAAAGGAGCAAGAGATGAGTGGACCGAAGGGGATGGAGAAAAGAGAGCTGGACCGTGAGGAAATAGAGAAGGGAATGAAGAATAAATGAGAGCCGACATTTTTGACCCAATGGGCACAAAAGGATGACCCGAGAACAAAAGCAAAGGAGGAATTAAGAGAAGGAGGAGGGCTGACGTGTGTGAAAAAGGGGCAGCATCGGATGGAATAAAAGGAATTGAGAAGAGAGGCGGCTGTGGTGTGAAAAGAGGGATGGCAGCGCTGAATGAAATAAGAAAGGAAAGGAGGCTGAAAGGAGAGGAATTGCGGCTGGGAATTAATTAAAGGAGCAGCAGCGAAAATGAATAGAAGAGGAGGAGCTCTTCGGTCTTTGTTCTCCATGGTTATTCTCCTCTCATTTCATCAAGCCTCATTCTTCTCTTCCTCTATGAGTAGCTAAGTCTTTGGTGATTTTCTTGAGTTGGGAAATAGTTTGAGCTTCTAAACTTCAATGGAATTCCTTTAAGCTCTCTTTTTAGTTCATGATTATGTAGCTTGGTTAAGTATGTAATTGTGATCTAGATTGTTATGCCAAGTGAATAAACTTGGTTGTTGAGCTAGGAGTTGATTAATTAAGCTTTGTATGATTCATATTATGAGTAGGTTGAATTGTTTATTCCAACTTGGTTAAGTGGATTTAAATGATTAAGTTGAATGTTTTGAATTGTTGTAATGGTAATTACAAGCTAGAATTGGAAGTTGATTATTCATCTCCTTGAGTCACTATTAATTGGTAGTATTCATTTAATTGCTTCGGTTGAATGAGTTAAATGATTATTGCAAGTATGGAGCTAGTGGTAACTTAGTTCCATCCTCTTGACTCATATTGTGGAATTCATATCATTAGCAAGCAAGGAAGACTAAAACCCCAACTCAAGGGAATCCCATTTTATCATTGTTCTAGTTTCTTAAATTTACCTTGTTGTTAGTGTTAATTTCAATTCCTTTTGCTTCTTTGTTTTGAAAACCGAAAAATACAAAAATATTGCTTTAGCTTAGTTTAGTTCATTAGTTTAAAAAGAAATTTCTCCAAATGATTTCTCACAACTTTAAGGCTTTTTATCACTTTCCTACTTAAAAAATTGGAAATTAATCTCCTCACAAGAACGACCTAGGTTGAGCTACTATGCTACATTCTTAAACCTAGTTTTATTTTGTGAACTCACACGACATGGGTTCATCAAAATACCCCATACAGTAATATTATAATAACACATAATTAGGTTCGGTCGGAAACATTTAGAGCCAACCATTGTTGCAACCCCTACTCATTCCATACTACAGTTGGCCTCAAGACCACCAACTGGGCATATCGGTGTACCCATTGGTACTATGTTTAGTCATGTTCAGTATACCCGTGGTACTATGTTTGGTTATGTTCAGTATACCCGTGGTACTATGTTTGGTTATGTTCAATCATGTTTAGTGTACCCGTAGGTACTATGCATCATACATATTATGGGAAATGGTATACACAAAGCATATAAATATTGACATAATGTATGAAAGGTAGAGTTACAACCTTAAACCTTTTTCACCTCGTAAAATGTGCCTCAAAGTTTATGCCAATGACTCTGGCTTTCAACTTGTTCTAAAATTGCAAATGTACAAGAATTAGGTTAAAACCCATTCATGTACTGTTTTAGACACTTCCAAAGTGTTTTTGGTTGTTATATGAGTTTGTATTGAAAAAATTACCAAAATGTTCTCATGGACCCGACTTACTTAGTTCGACTGTACTTTTTCTGAAATTTTGACCTAAGCTACTTTGACATATTTTTTCCTAGGAAATCCATTTTCGGCCCCTCAAAATTACCAAATTCACTGCCAAAAGTCAAAAATGCCATGGCAGCCCATAACTTTGGGTTTCAAGGGCGTTTTGGTCATTTCACTTTCTAGGGCTTTTCTAAAAATGCCTTGGTAACTGTGAATCCATGTCGTGTGAGTTCTCAAAATAAAACTAGGTTTGAAAATGTAGCATAGTAGCTCAACCTAGGTCGTTCTTGTGAAGAGATTAATTTCCAAGTTTCTAAATAGTAAAGTGATAAATATATTAAAGTTGTGAGCAATCATTTTGAGGATTTGATTTTAAAACTATGAAGTAATCTAAACTAAAACAATATTTTTGTATTTTTTGGTTTTCAAGACAATGAAGCAAAAGGAATTGAAATTAACACTAACAACAAGATAAATTCAATTAACTAATATAATGATAAAATGAGATTCCCTTGAGTTGAGGTTTTAGTCTTCCTTGCTTGCTAATGATATGAATTCCATAATATAAGTCAAAAGGATGGAACTAAGCTACCACTAGCTCCATACTTGTAATAATCATTTAATTCATTCAACTGAAGCAATTAAATGAATACCACCAATTAATAGTGACTTAAGGAGATGAGTTATTAACTTCCAATTCTAAATTGTAATTACCATTACAACAATTCAAAATATTCAGTTTAATCATTTAAATCCACTTAACCAAGTTGAAATAAACAATTCAACCTACTCCTAATATGAATCATACAAAGCTTAATTAATCAACTCCTAGCTCAACCACCAAGTTTATTCACTTGGTATAGAACAATCTAAATCACAATTACATACTTAACCAAGCTACATAATTATGAACTAGAAAGAGAGCTTAAGGGATTCCATTGAAGTTTAGAAGCTCAAACCATTACCCAACTCAAGGAAATCACCAAAGTTTAGCTACTCATGGAGGAAGAAGAAAACTGAAGCTTGAAGAAAGGAGAGGAGAATAGCCATTGAGAATTGCAGCACCAACGTCTTCCTCTTTTTCTCTCGTTCATATTCGGTGCTTGCTTCTTGTTTCCACACTCTCCCAGCCGCAATCTCCAATTTTCCTCCTCTCTAAGTCACCTCCAAAAACCCTCTCTTATTTCATTCGGTGATCCCTTTTCACACTTGCGACTTGCCTTCATTTTCAAGTGGTGGCTCCCTTCTTCAATATCACGTGACTCTCCACTCACACCTAGCCGTCAAACCCATTATTCCATTCGGTGCTCCTCCCCCATTCACACATAGCCGCCACTTCCTTTATTCTAATATCTACTTCCCCCTTTTTTCTTACGTGATCAGCCCCCTTTTATTCAATTTGGTGTTATTTCACTTTTTCTCAGCTTCCACAAGGTCCAACCCATCATACCTATACTTATCCCATTCGGTCAAGCTCCCTTCGGTCCTTTATTCCCTTATTATCCAGCCCATGGTCTTTGTTTGCTCATTTCTTTAATTAATTCAATGGGTCTAGCCCATCTCCTTTCCCTTTTTCAATTCAGCTGTTGTACCAAAATGTTTTGTAGCTTGCTTCTTCTTTTATTCTTCCATGTGGTCCCCTTCACCAATTCGTCCAGCAACCTTTTCTCCTTTTCTTCAATTATTCCCAACACGACTTCCTTCTTCAATTGCTCCCATCAGTCCAACTAGCTTCTTTTCTTTCAAATACTCATATTGGGTCAGCCCATTTTTCTCAAATCAATTTTCTCTAGGTTAAATGAGTAAGTTGTGCCACATCCTTACCTAGAAAATTAGATTCACAAAGAAATTATCAGATTATGAAAAATCTAGTTCGTACCCCTCCAATTGGACTTGGCCGAAACTCAGGGTTCTCCCAAACAAAATTGTGTTTTTTCGATTCTGACCTCAAATCCTTGCTTCTTTCTACTCCTAATCACTTTATTAACTACTTAATTACATTCTAAACACCATTTAGACCAAATTTGGGCAATATTATGGCTAGGGTTCAACCTTTTCCCAAATTTACAAATCACAGAAAACAGCCACAAATCCATTGATTAAACCAACTACAACAGCAATAACAACAATAATTTGAAGTTTAGGAAGTCACCTTTGCTTCCTTCTTGATGATCTCTCTTAGCCGTAACTCTAACCTCTACAAAGTCTAAGGTTTTTCTTCAAAAACACCTTAAATCATCTAGAGGAGCAACTTAGAGGAAGGATTACACAATCTAGTAACCAAAGTACCAAGGAAATCACACTACCTTGAACTTTTTCTCCTCTCTCTCTCTAGATCACCAAAACACACACTCTCTCTTTTCTTAGCAATGGCCTGCGGTTTTGGAGGAGGGAGGGGAAGAAAAGTGTTTTTAAAATATGTTGCAATTATCCATTGATTTATTTAATAAGCCAAATTTTAATAATTTTGACTTTTTGTGTACATAAAGTAATTGGACTTTATCTCTAAGTAGTGATGCCATAAGCCCAATTAGTGTATAGCTAATTGTTTCCTCTTTTTGGTCAGCCACATTTCACGTCCCACACCCCTAAATGGGCTGATTTGAATCTATCTCCAAATTACCTCAATTGCCATAACAATTTTTCCATGTTTCGCATTTTTGGTAATTCTGGTAGATTTTCTGCCCAAATTTTGAAAAATCATAACTAAATTTGTAGATATTGAATTGGAGTAATTCCAAAAGCTGTAGAACTCTTATTGAGTCTATTTGCATGGAAAAATATAGGATTTTGCCAATTGAAAGCACAAAATTCCCAGAATTAAATTCTTTGGACGCTATTCTAGTAAATAGGTAGTTTTTTCTAGACTAAATTAAAAAATTCATAACTTTTTATATACGACTCCAAAAATTATCCATTACCTATCAAATTAAAGCTTAGGATGTCTACTTTCATCTTGTAAATTCTCATAATTGTTGCTCATCATTGGTCATCCAAAACCACATGAAAAACTCACCGCCTCATAGGAAATCTCACTGGAAGCATTGTTCACATTCTCGAAATTCACCATTTTATTGAATATTCCAAATAATTACAATACACTTCGTGAATGAAATTTGGGGCATTATAGTAAACAAATTCTATTTCAATGTTGATGAAAAATTATCTCTTCATAACAAGAAATGATATATCAAGTCATTTGTGACTAGCAAGATACATAGATGCTCTGATTGCACTTAGATTTAGTACTTCTAGACCAAGTATTTCGTCTTAACCTTATTAAGGTTAGAAACATGGTACTTCTAGATCAAGCATTTCTCCATCACTTTCTTGAGGTATAAAAGGATCTTTATCTATTTCAAAAGATGTTACAACTATTGAAGTTCATGATATACGTAATTCATCCATAGATAGATCTTGATAAACTACAATTCTATCTTTCAAATATTCAATTTGTAATTGAAGGAAAAATTTTGTTCTTTTCAAGCCCTTTATTTCAACTTCTTTCTTTATACAATTCATAGCTCTGGTAAGTTCTTTAGGAGTTTAAGGAGTTTGCAACTTTTACAAGCTCTTCAAAAGTTTCAAAGATATTTAAATTCTTTAGGAGTTCTAATGATATTTATGACCACAATTATTGCAGACTCATTTAAAGATACATTTATAAAAATACATAGGCAAATTCAATCATCTTCCACAATTATTTACCGAATTGGAAATACCATATACATCCGGGTTGTTTCAAACCATATAGATTTTGATGGTTATTTGCTTCTGGCAACTTGAATCCTTTAGGGAATTTCATATATTTTGACCATATTCTTTTGGCAACTTGAATCCTTCTAATTTTTATATGTTTGGATATGAATCTATGTATTTAATCCTTCAAGGACTTTGTATTTGATCCTTCAAGGACTTAAAGTATAACAATTTTCTATATATATGCTCCTATTTTTTTAATCCTTCTAGGATTCATATATAATTTCGCACTATCATGAGTCATAAGTTAAAATTATAATCCCTAGACGCATATCAAAATTTCATATACTATTAGAATACTAAGTTGACAAGACATGTAAAAATTCAATCGACCGCAAGATAATGTCTATCAACATTGAACTTTTGCGAAAAGTATTTTAACTATATTTCTCCTCCTTAACATAAAATTGCCCATTTATTTGATACAAACATTGTACTTCAGATGCCCGGGCTAGAAATACACAAACTCACATTATAATATTAGATGTTCTTCCTTTTCTTTTCTATTAACCAACTATTGGTATGTTTGTATATCATGACATATTTGTATACAAGATCCTCTTTTTATCATGTGATATTTAGCATAAAAAACCATTGTCGACAATTTTATATTTTTGGTTCCTTTTCCTTGCATGGCATAAGTAATTGAGATCGATCTCTTTGTTTCTTTTAGGATAAGCCTCTTCTAGGGTCTTACAAATAGTTATGTCTTAGCCTCTTCATGATCATCTTAATCATTTGCTCCTTATTCTTGATTTTGGAACCGATCATTTTTTTTCATGCTTCAGGCATGTCTCATTTGTCATTTATATTGATTGGAGCATTTTTCAGTTGGAATATGAGATTTAAACATTTTCATTTTAGTCAGTAATTACATCTGGCATATATTATTCAATATTTTATGAGTGTAACATTTGATGAACTTTTGGTTCATATTGTTAGAATCGGTAGGCACAGCAGAAGAATTTTAAAAATTTTCAGCGATCCTAATTGAGGATCTATCAAAGGTGTTTAAACCAAGTTGGAAGGATTCATACCTTTTTATGATTCAGGGTTTTCACGATCTCTAGGAGCCAACACGTCAGGTCCGCTCCCTCTACCGGTATCTACACGAATGCTCTCCAACCGAGACTGCGAGCTAGCGCCTCTAATGTCTCATAGGGTTTCCCTTGCGGCTCTCAATTCTCATGTGTATATCAATATATCTGCTCTATCAAGTTTATAACCTATGAGGGCTATTTTCAAATTTCAAAATTAATCATTATTAATTTCAAAATTAATTAACAATTAATTATCTTAATAAGCTAATTAAATAAATTCGGTTTAAATTAAATCTGTCCAACAGTTTTAATTTAAACTTTTTATTTAATCCAAATAAAGAGCCATTAGATTTAAGTTATCTTCATAAATTAAATCTGAGATACCATATCTCTATCATGTTAGTTATTAGATTTAATTTATCTTAATAAATTAAATTTAAAACTAACACAATATAATAATACAATATAATATATATATATATAATATGTATTTTAAAAATACATATCTATATAATATTATTAACGAATTTTTATATTACATATATATCTATATATAAATATAAAATTTGTCCACCCTAATTAAACATTATCTCGTGTTGGGCCATTCTTGTGTGCGACCCTGTAGGCCTAGATGAAGTTGGCAGTGGGCCAATAACTGTACTAACCCCCAAGTTACAAGCGGCCTATAGCAGGATATCATGACTATCCAATTCATATGAGGATCGTTAACATGATGCAACCTGTCATACAACCATGTCATGTAACCCCCTGCCTTAAATAGCGTAATTATAATTCGATATTACGTAATTAAATTGGTTTAGAGACCGTCGAATAGTTCAAAACTCATTTAGAACTCCCTGTGAAGTAGGGACTTTATAAAATTTTCAAAACTTCTTTCCTATTCCGGTCTCAAGTTCAATTATCGAATATAATCACCTGTGCAGTTAATTCACATTCATTCATATCAGAATATCTAATAGCAATCCCGGCAACCCCCGGGTTCCATTCATACACAAAAAGGGTTTACAACCTCCATATAGGGGACTACACAACTACGTTCAACTATTCTTTACAACCAACATAATATACAGACACCCTGTCCAACAAGTTTAACCAACATAACCAAAATAAATGTCCCTACAGGATTCTAACCGCTCCGGGTCGTACGCTTCTCCTTAGAGCTACTCGCCCTGTCTGAAAGGTTAGTTAAAGGAAAGAATGAGATTCAAGAGAATCCCAGTAGTAACAAAACATTTATACCACACATAAGCACACAGCATGTAAGCAAATCATCATACAGCAGCAGCACCACAAATCACACTCCACCCTCATCCCCTTTCTCCGCCGGGAAGGCACACCGCCTAACCCGAACCGTTGTTAGCTACTCAGGGACTATTGGCGTGGCAGTGCATACATATAGCCTTATAGCCCATACAGCTATTCGGCTTTCACAAATGGCCCGTCGGCCTTCACAAATAGCCTTTCGGCTCACATAATCACATATATCACACCTCATCCTCATCCCCTTTCTCCGCCGGGAAGGCACACTGCCTAAACCCGAACCGTTGTTAGCTACTCAGGGACTATCGGAATGACAGTGCTAACACAAATCCACAAATGTCGCAGCATACGGAATCATTACAAATCAACGATATAACACACATACAATGCATCATATATGGTACAAAAGTAAAGTCACTACCTCGTTCCTTTCTGACGTTCGCTGGCGTAGTTGGCTCACGAGGGCGGCAAATATCGAATCCTACAATTCCAAATGCACTATTTAGACACTTCCATAGTGTTACTTGGGGTTATATGAGTCTATAATGAAAATTTACAAAAATACCCCCGGGGACCCGGCCCGGGCCCGCCGTACCCGGTCCGGTTGCACTTTTCCCGAAATTCTAATATGGGCTTTCCTAACATATTTCAGCCCAAGGAATCCATTTCCGGACTCGGAATTATCAAATTCAATGTAAAATTACGAAATTGCCCTTGGCAGCCCTACTTTTAGGGTTTTAGGGGTGTTTCCGTAATTATGCTTTCTCGGCCTTTTTTGAAAAAGTGTCCAACTGTAACCCCACCTAATTTTCGCCCCTGAACTCAATGGAACCATCAAATCATTGAAAATCCAACTCTAAGACCCATTTCTAGGGCTGGCCGAAATTTATGAGTTCTCCAGGGAAAATCGGGGTTTTACGATTTCGGCTCCGTAAACGCGTTCCTTTCTACTCCTAACCACTTTATTAACCATTACATTAGGTTATAACTAACATTAAGACCCAATTTGGGCAGCATAACCCCTAGGCCACATCATTTCCAAACTTTAAAACCAATGGCAATCCGGCGAAATTTCACCGATTAAATTGCCCACAGCAGCCAGAATAAGCAATATACGAAAGTTTGGAAGTTACCTCAAGCTCCCACTAGCTTTTCCCAAATTTGGCTGAACCCTAGCCTCTTTAAAACACCAAGTCTTGAGCTTCACAACCTTAAAGAATAAAGAGGAGTGGCTTAGAGTCGGAGTTATACGCGTTAGGAGCTAGATCGTCGAAGAAATCGGCTTACCTTGCGAGATTTCTTCCTCTTTTTCTCTGTTTTCTCCAAGCTCTCTCCACGTTTTTTTTCTTGCTTCAGCTGCTGTGTGCGACAGAAATGAGCTGAGGAAGATGATAACATATGTAATTCCATGCTGACATCATCTTTTAATGAGATGATGTCATAATTCCCATTTTCGGATTTTCTGGCAGATTTTCTGCCCAAACTTTGAAATATCATAACTAATTCTAGAAAAATTGAAATGAGGTGATTCCAAAGCCAAATGAAAGGTATTTAAGTCCTATTTATAGGAAAAATATGGACCATTACTAAAAATCACCACACAATTCCAGAATTACATAAAACTCATCACTGCCCCAAAACAGAGTTCAGTTTCCATCCCAAACTTTGGACAGTTATATCTCCTAGTTCACAAAATAAAATGAAACAAATTATATGTCCATTTTGAAGCTTGAGATGTTAACTATAAGACTGGAAAATGTCAGAATTTTTAGATACCATTTGGTCATTAAAAACGTTCACACAAACGGACTGCCCAGAATAGAATTTCACTGGACAGAATTTTAGATTTTGCATCTTTGCTTCCATTGGTTCCATTTTCATACCAAACATAATTCCCACATAAATTTTCACAAGGAATCCATTGGAATCATTAAAATATCCAAATTCCCATCACACATTCTTCAAAAGTGTTTATTCAACAATAATTACATCCACTTTTGAAGTCATTAGCCCTTAATCACTTTTTGGGATATTACATGTCACGTCTCTTTTGTCACACGATATATCGGTCAAGGATGAGGCATGGATAATGTCATCCTCTTATTCCTGACTATTACTTTCTCGATTTCTCAGTAGTCTAACAATAGAAATGGAAACTCCTTTCTATTGTAGTATGGCCATACATTTATTAGATTTACTCATCGATGGGCCCGTAATATCTCTCTACTAATGTGAGGGACAAATTCCATCTTGATCATTCATATTCCTCTGCAAGAAAAACCACCAAGCCTAATTGTAGCCTTTATCATCACCCAGTCAAAGGTGACTTTTGACTAGTTCAAAGCTTAGCAACTCTCATGTAGAAATCCATGATGACCTCAGGTCAAAGGGCATTGTGATGTGGTTATACATGAGAAAAGCTTATGACTTGATCCATGTAGCTTTCTCATAGTGGGTCGGTCCAGCACCTTGTACTCTTACAAGTGCCTAAGACTTTTATTCATATCTCCATATCTTATCAAAGTCATACTCATCTTGTTTCATCTCTGCTCCCACATAGATGACCGACCAGGGACATTTTAGGACAATCTTTATGAATTATTCAAGGATACAATTATCACAGTTAACATGCAAATAATATGATAAAAGAATAGAGAAATTTCATTAAATTAATAATGTTTAAAGTACAATGATTGGCCCTTTGGGCACAATTTCCAACACATACTGCTATATTTGAGGGCTTATGTTTGATGTATTTAATATGTTCTTTTTCTAGCTACTCATTTGCCCCTCATGTTAGGAAAACTTTGTTAAATGGAAATCAGCTAATCATGTAGTTAAGTCTTCGAAATCCTTTTGTTTCCTTTGGAGACATCATTTTGATCCATTTAGAGACAAAAGAGAAGAAGGTTCTTACCCGACATGTATTCCAACTTTTTTTAAATATTTATCTATGTGCAATCTTGTAGTGGAATAAAAATAGATACTACACATTTTGAGATGGAAAATGTTTGGCTCTTAAGCAAAAGCCAATTATAGTGGTATAATTCATAATGCCTTGTGGGCTTGATGCATTTATATGATGCAATATGCAAAATCAATCTTCCCAACACCAAAATGGGAATTTTGTTCTCATAAATTTTGATCTTTACTTATGGAGGCTTTAAAATAATTTTCCTAGATAACTGTCATATATGCTTTTAATAAGCATATGATCATTGAAAATTTGACAAACAATCACTAGCAGTTTCAATGGAAATCATATTGGTGGCATAATCTATGACTTGCGCACTCAATGTAATAATTTGAACAAATTTGCTAACTTCAGGTTGCAAGTTGATCATAAACACCCATGCATGTGACCATTTTATAGATGTGCATCTTTCATTCTTAAAATACTAATATGGTCAACATGGTGTCTATATGGGCCTATATATATATTTGATAAATTACAAATCTTTAGGATTTGATTCCAACCACAGCTAGTGATGTTCTCAGATTTTATTCTTTTGAGAATACATAGCACATAAAAATCCTAAATCATGTTCCATTCATAAAGAATCTTTTGGTTCTTTAATAAATATTTGCATATTCTTCATAATATTTTGCATCATTATGATCTGGGATGATCTAACCAGTCATACCAAACAATACATGCATAAACTTTAGGTTTATTGTAATATTATTCTCACTCATCAATAAACTTCTGGTTATGATGTCATATTTATTTTTGCCAATAATTCATATGAAATATGTAATCAATCATAAATTGTATTTTATGGATAATAAACCCTAATCTTGCTCTTCTGGAGCATTTTCTTTTCATCTTTCACCTAATGGGAGGAATTCATGCACCTATTATAATCATGGAGGGTCACACTCCTAACTCATTGCTTAAACCAATACTTAAATAAGTGTTTGGTATGTCATTTGAGCCAATTGGCTCTAACTCTTCCATAGCCTTAACCAATATGGGATTTTCACTATTATTTTCCCACCCAAGTTTATGAAAGATATTTACATTACGTTCTTTGTGAACTAATTAATTGTTTATTTTTTCATGAATTAACATATAACATATCCATATAAATCATATCAACTATATATTTCAATATTGCCATTCTAAGAGCACATTCACTATATAAGGCAATGAGTAGTTAAAATTACAAGAGCACTTAAGGAACATAATGAAGTAAATTACTTTAATGAGTAACAAATTATCATTATGTAGCCTTCTGGGCATATGGGTATTTATAAGATTATCATGTAGCCTTATGGGTATGTGGATATTTATTTAGTGTCATCAATTGAGCTAGATGCCTATGGCTTTTCTAGAGCCTTAACAAATGCTCATTCTTTTATTTTACATAGCAAAACTTTGTTGCCTTTATTTATTACTTTAGGTATTGGCCATACATGATCATAGCATATTCAAACATTGTAAGTTTGGAAAATTTCTATTACTTTTCCCATACCATAAATCTCCATGAACATCGACCTTTAAGACAACTATAAAAATATTTTCAAATATATCGTGTTATGTTTAAACCATTAGCAATTTGTGTGAACTATAACATATTGGAATATCAGCGCCCGGTATTGCTTGTAAATATAATTAGTCGAAAGAAGCTCACTGGGGCCAAGTATGTGTGTATATGGTGCCAATTTGAATAAAATGAACATTTGGCAAAATTCTACTTGTTAATTCATAAAATAATTAAATAAATTAATTTTACTTTAAATGGGGACCATGAAAGATGACACCTTGTAGGTAGACCTTGGGAAATCCCCTGACTTTCCTTCCCTTGATAAAGTGGGCACATGACGCCATCTTATGGTGGAAGGACAAAAAGGTGCTTTTTGACTTTTGTGTTAGTACAATCTCCAAGTGACACATGTCTTCTCATTGATGAAGTTGCTTTTTACTTTATAGGCTGACCAATCAAAAGATGACACTTGTCCCCTTATAATGATAAAGTCACTTTACCTTTTAGTTGTCACCACTAGAGGGTGACACCTTATCCCAAGCCGGGAAAATCCATCGGTCTCCGATCTGGTCACCCAGCTTACTTTTTCAAACACCAAACCCGAGAGTCGGTGAAAACCATCAGAACCTCATTTTCCTTGACAAGTTGGATGGTTAAAGGCTAGAGAAAAGAGTTAGGACCAACTTTATTAAAGTAAGTTACACGTGCCACTGAATCACTAGATCACAGGACAAATGTCACCATAACATGCTAACATGTGGCATAACTTTTGCAAGACCCTCTCTAGGCCATATATTTCGGTTAGCACTAGAAAAATAAGGGAAAAATCAAATTAAATAAAGAAAAATTGTTAGAGGAGAGATAGAAGGTGAATAGTAACTTTTCAGAACTTCAATCCGCCAAAACACTACTGAATCAGTGTTTTCTCTCAAAATACCCTTTACAAACCTTCTTATACTCATCCCAAGCTTCATTTCTATGATTTTGGATTTTCATTTGGAGGGTTTTGGTGTTGTGTTGCTTGCTAGAGTACAGCCAAATTTTCGAACCAGTTGGGAAACTCGCAGAGGTAAGCGTGGACTTCATTTTGAATTTATTTGGTTTGTTTTTTGAGGATTTTTCATGAGGGTGGGGTACTGTTTATTTTTTGGCTAGGTTTTTTTTGAGTTTTAATCATGTATTTATGGTTTGATGATGATTTATTATGATATTGGACCAAATTGTTGGACAAAATTTTGTTTTGGTAATTTTGGCTTGCAAGGAGTTTGTTCCGTCAATGCTATAAGGGGTTGAAGCTGTGATTTTGATGATTTTGATATTACCATTATGTTTAGAATGCAAAATTTTGTGGGAATAGCCGTAGTTGTAAATTCTGAACCACTAGAAATGATACTGCAAAGTTGAAACATTGCCAGTGGGTGTTCTGCACAGGGCAGATTATTTGCATGATGCTTTCAAATAAGTAAATGATGTCCAGAAATTGTGAAAATTTCCAGTCTAAAAGTAGACATGTCAAGCTTTAATTTGTCATTTGTGTCATTTGGATGTGTGTGTTAGGAGTTCTTGATTTTCAAAGTTTGGTCTGGAAAACTGGGAAATTCTGAAGGCAGTGATCAAGTAAGTGAGATATTGTATTGGTGTACATCCATAAGAGTAATGACTATATTTTCCCCTGAAGCTAGACTGATTAGGGGTCACATAGCCTTTGGAATCATCACAATTGGACATCTGTACAATTAGTGATGAATTTCCAAAAAATGAAGGAAAATTCTTGCAAATTTAAGTATAAGTGCAAAATGAAAAAATGTGATGGGTTTGGAAATATGTGAACAGTTCAAAAGTCTATTTAATCCGGGATTGAGTTCTGGTTCCATAATTGATTTCACTACTCTTTTATACTTATTTGAGTCTATGGGATATAAGGTATGACAATTTGATATTAGAGCATTGGTTCTGGCAATGATAGGTATTTGCTAGAGTCCTTTGCTTATGTTGATAAGTTCTAACATTTCCTTAGCTACTTTATGCTAGGAAACATGTCTGATAAGAGAAGATAGAGAAGTAGGTGACCCCCATCTATGAACCAGCCTCCTCCAGAGGAACGCATACCAGAGGGTAAGCTCTATGTAATCATTAATAGAGGGGGGCTGGAGTAAGGATGATGCTTACTACAAGAAAGAGAGTTAGAATTCCTATGATATTTAGACCTGCCCCAAGGGACGTGGCTACCATCGGTGACATGGATAACCTAGAGTTAGAAGATATCGGGTAGCACTTAGACTCTAATATAGAGTCTAGGGCTCCAGTGGTTAGGTTAGCATTCAACCCACACACAGACTATGAACTATGGAAGCAACTTAAGGGGCTATAATTGAGAGCCTTTGATAATTTCATTTCCTCTATGGCATGGTATACAACATTCTTAGACTTGGTGAAGAAGCTACATGAGTAGAGGGTAGAGCATGGGCTATTGATGACTGATGATGTTTGGATCCAAACCACACTAGCCTATCTCCCCGACCTTACTTCTTTGGTCAAGAAAAAGAATGAGATAATAGTTTAGGGTCCTTTTGAGTTTTTACCATTTATTAACCATATGTATTTATATATGATGTTTAATATGGACTAGTGATAGTAAGGTAGTATAGGCTTCTTTGGTATGAATATCAAGTCTCTTATGTACATATGACTGATTGCCGTAGTAGAACAGGCTTCTTTTGATGTAAATGCCAGCCACTCTGATACAAATGTGAATGTTTGCTGTAGTGGATTTATGTATTTTTTATGTGTTGGTATTTAAAGTCTTAAGAAGTACATATATGCATATATATATATATATATATATGTTCGATGCGGTATTAACATGGTATTCCTTTTAAATAGTGAAAAGGAAATGATGGTAAGATGAAGATCAGGGAACGAACCACCAAATGTGGAACTTGAGAACAATGCGAGACCCTACCATATGCAGCAAATTCTTGGAATGCTAATACAACATCAAACTATGATTCAAGACTTGAGTGAGGAAATCCTGGAAGTAAGGGAAAAGCAGAATGAAGACAGACCATAACCTAAAGACATTGAGGTGAATGAAGACACTGAGGTAAATCTAAAAGAAGAACTGCTTGAGAATGATGAGTAATCATAGATGCTCGAATCCCATTAAGAGATTCCTATTGTTCTAGCTTGAGAAGAGGAAAATCTCCAATACTGGATGCCTAAATTCATCAAGTACCAGCCTCTGGCATTCAAGATAAGATTTGATCCATAAGCTGTTGAGGACTGGTTAGTTCGACTAGAGAAAATCTTTGAAGTATTGGTGTATCCTACGGAATTAAAGGCTTGAATGGCCATATACAAGATAAAAGGAGATGCTGATCGCTAATCGCTAATGGAGGAATACAGTAGTAATTCTAAGGGGCCAATACATTTTGCTGACCTAGGAGTTTTTCCAAAAAGAATTTAATGAGAAATAGTTCCCAAGGTCTGTGAGGATCAAGAAGGAGAAAGAGTTCCTAGCTATTCAACAAGGTAACGGTGAGAATTTCGATGAGTACCTGTTCCAGTTCATTCGATTGTCCTGTTACTCGTCCTATCTAAGGTTCAAGGAGGATAAGGAGAAGAGCTCCAATATGTTGATTTAGGCATTGAAGCCTAAGATGGAAGATAAGTTAGTTGCCCAGCAGTTCACCGAATTCAACAAGGTAGTGGAAGTGTGCCGGCTAACAGAGAGTAACTTAAGGAGGATGCATATGAATAAAAATGCCAACAATCAAGGTAGACCTAGTCAGGGTGATACTTTATAGAAGCGTAAGGGACAAGGATTCTCACAAAAGGGGAACAACAAGAAGCCCTTTCAGTCTAGGAACTGTGGTAATCAGAAACCCCTAACATCTCAAAATGCCCTTGGTGTAGTAAGTCACATCTGGGAAGACTTTGCAGTGTCTTTATGAGCCAGGTAATTTGCTATGCTGGCCAGGAGCCAGGTAATTTGCTATGCTTGCCAGAAGCCAGGCCACTTTGTAGTAAATTGTCCCCAGCGAGTAGTCGAGCCCAGGCCTATAAACTAAGGCCTACTATTTTCCTTAACACATGAAAAGGTGAAGTAGCCGCTGGAGCTAATTCAAGGTAAAATTCTTCTTAATGGTAGTTCATTGCAAGTTTTATATGATTTAGGTACTAGTCATTCCTTCATTGCTTATGACTATTACAAGCACTTAGGATTGTATGTGCGCAAATTGCCATTTGATTTAGTTGTGTCGACGCCGATGGGGTCAAGACTATTACTGCTGATGTTTGTCTGATTTGTGTGGTAAATGTTGAGGGACATAAGTTTATAATTGACTTGATTTGTTTGCCGCTACAAAAACTTAAGGTTATATTGGGTTTTGATTGGATGATGGCAAATAATGTGTTGCTGGATTTTGGGAACAAGAAGATAGTAGATCCCACTTGGCGGAATGATGACAAAGTAAATGCTAATATAAACTTCCTCTCATTGGCGAAAGCTAAGAAATGACTAAGAAGGGGGATGCCAGGGATATATTCTATGCTTTCCCATGCTGGTAGAGACAAAAATAACCCTGGAAGACATTCCAATTGTAAGAGAATTTCCTAAGGTGTTTCCAAAAAACCTTAGTGGTTTACCTCCAGAAAGGGAAGTTAAATTTGTGATTGAGATCATGCCTAGAACTGGGCCTATATCAAAAGGCCCCTATAGAATGGCTTTAAATGAGATGGTTGAACTGAAGAAACAAATCAAGGAATTTCTTGAGAAAGGGTTCATTCGATTCAGTGTCTCACCGTGGAGAGCTTTAGTGCTATTCGTTAAAAAAAAGGATAGAAGCTTGAGGCTATGTATTGACTATAGAGAGTTGAATAAGGTGACCATCAAGAACAAGTACGCGCTTCCTCAGATTGACGACCTTCTAGATCAACTGTCTGGAGCAAGCGTGTTCTCAAAGATTGATATAAGGTCGAGATATCATCACCTGCGAGTGAAAGCTGAAGACATACTGAAGACTTCTTTCCAGACAAGATATGGGCACTACGAGTTTCTATTGATGCCCTTTAGAAACTCGTGTAATTCACCTACCTTGTTTATGGACTACATGAACCGCATCTTTTATCAATATTTAGATAAGTTCATGGTAGTCTTCATCTACCACATTCTGATATACTCTAAGATTAGAGAAGAGTACTTTGAGAACTTTGTGAGAGAGTCAGCTCTACACCAAACTGAGCAAATGTGAGTTTTGGCTTTCAGAAGTCAAATTTTTGGGCCATGTTATCTCGTAAGAAGGGGTTACAGTGGATCTCAATAAGGTGGAAGCAGTACTAGACTGGAAGTGGCTATAAACTATTACAGAGATATGTAGTTTTTTGGGTCTTGCAGGCTATTACAGGAGATTCATTCATAATTTCTCTCAGATTTCCTTACTGATGACTAAGCTCATGTGAAAAGATTAGCTGTTTAAGTGGGATGACCGATGTGAGAAGAGCTTCATTGAGCTGATGGAGAGGTTGGCAACTGCACCCGTATTGATTATCCCTGATCCCAAGTTGACCTTGTTAGTGCAGTTGAGAGCAAAGAGAAATATCACCGAAGTGTACACCAGGAGTTATACTGATTCGGCCACAACCACTTTGACCTACGTCCAGTCCTTAGAGCGTCTTTGAGAGTTTCACTATATTCTCCAAGATTCAGTGGGTTCTTGGTACCTCAGTATACAACAAGTTTCTTCACCTGGATACTCGCTCCCCCTTACATGTTGTAATCAAATCCCCAACTCAAGGTTCCACAACCTTAAGTTATCTCAATAACAAATGTTGAGTTTGAAATAAAACTCTCTCATAGAGCAAATATATAACCACTGAAGTACAATGAATAAGTATAAGAAAACAAAGCACTAAGAGTATGTTTATCAGTGTATTCTCAGTTCTTGTGTCTTGTTTTCTTTTCTTTGAATGCTCCATATATATAGATGATTTCTAGTGTCCGTTGGAAGCAACTCAAACATGTCTGTTAGAGTCACGCAGCAATGGTTAACCATTCTTCGAATTTGAAAACTATTAGTTTGTGGTAGGTAGCGGTAGGTGAGCATTTGGACTTTTAATTTGACTTTTCACTTCTGGCATAATCTTTCATTGTTTCTCTACAAATGTACTTAGAATACTAGTGCAATGTAGAGTTAATAATATAGAAAAAAATTTAAAAAACATTTGATTAAAAACATAATTTCTGGATTGCCTTACTCGAGTGGCTACTCGAGTGATCATGTTTGTTACTTGAGTAGTCCCTCGAGTAAACCTATTAAAAATATGGCAGTGAGTAATTCAACATTTTTCATAATATATTACTCGGGTAAGACATAGAGTGAGATAGATTACAAACCTTGAAAATACCTGATTACTCGAGTGGCCATGTCTTTCCTTCACAAGTTACTCGGGTGCTGACTCTGGTAATCTAATTACTCGAGTTGCTACTCGAGTGGCCATGTATTTTCTTGAGATGTTACTCGAGTGCTCCCTCGAGTAGATTTCAAATAAGTTTGTAGATTACTCGATTTGTCCCTCGAGTAATGTCATTCAAATCTTGGCCGAGAGTTTGCTTACCTGGTTACTCGAGTAATCCCTCAAGTAATAGATCAAATAACTGTGCAGATTACTAGAGTGCTCCCTCGAGTGATACCTTTTTCTCACATGGTTACTCGAGTGGTTACTCGAGTAATATGTTGCATTTCTTGGCCGAGAGCTATTGGAAGATTTTTTACCTGATTACTTGAGTGGTTACTCGAGTGATGCCTTTGTAAATCATTTTACTCGAGTCGCTACTCGAGTAATGGTCTATATGTTAGGATCGGTAGGCACAGCGGAAGAATTTTAAAATTTTCACTGATCCTAATCGAGGATCGATCAACGGCATTTAAACCAAGTTGGAAGGATTTATATCTTTTTTATGATTTAGAGTTTTCACGATCTCTAGGAGCCAACACGTCAGGTCCGCTCCCTCTACCGGTATCCACACGAATGCTCTCCAACCGAGACTGCATGCTAGCGCCTCTAATGTCTCATAGGGTTTCACTTACGGCTCTCAATTCTCATGTGCATATCAATATATCTGCTCTATCAAGTTTATAACCTATGAGGGCTATTTTCAAATTTCAAAATTAATTATCATTAATTTCGAAATTAATTAACAATTAATTATCTTGATGAACTAATTAAATAAATTCAGTTTAAATTAAATCTGTCCAACAGTTTTAATTTAACTTATTTATTTAATCCAAATAAAGAGCCATTAGATTTAATTTATCTTCATAAATTAAATCTGAGATAATATATCGCTATCATGTTAGTTATTAAATTTAATATATCTTAATAAATTAAATTTAAAACTAACACAATATAATAATATCATATAATATATATACATATATATATATAAGATATATATTTTGAAAATATATATATCTATATAATATTATTAAATATAATAATATCATATAATATACATATATATATATATATAAGATATATATTTTGAAAAAATATATATCTATATAATATTATTAATGAATTTTATATTATATATATATATATATATAAATATAAAATTCATCCACCCTAAATTAAACATTATCTCGTGTTGGGCCATTCTTGTGTGCGACCATGTAGGCCCATATGAAGTTGGCAGTGGGCCAATAACTATACTAACCCAAAAGTTGCAAGCGGCCTCTAGCAAGACATTACGACTACCCAATTCATATGAGGATCGTTATCACGATGCAACCTGTCATACAACCATGTCAAGTCCCTTTTGTCACAGGATATATCGATCAAGGATAAGGCATGGATAATGTCATCCTCTTGTTCCTGACCATTACTTTCTCGATTCCTGAGTAGCCTGATAATAGAGACAGAAACTCCTGTCATCATAGTATGGCCATACATTTCTCAGACTCACTCATCGAGGGGCCCAGTAATATCTCTCTACTAATGTGAGGGACAAATTCCATCTTGATCATTCATATTCCTCTGCATGAAAAACCACAAAGCCCGATCATTGCCTTTATCATCACCCGGTCAAAAGTGACTTTTGACTAGTTCAGAGCTTAGCAACTCTCATGTAGGAATCCATGATGACCTCAGGTCTAAGGGCATTGTGACGTGGTTATACATGAGAAAAGCTTATGACTTGATCCATGTAGCTTTCTCATAGTGGGTCGGTCCAGCACCTTGTACTCTTACAAGTGCCTAAGACTTTGATTCGTATCTCCATATCTTATCAAAGTCATACTGGTCTTGTTTCATCTCTGCTCCCGCATAGATGACCGACCAGGTACATTTTAGGACAATCTTTATAAATTATCCAAGGATACAATTATCACAATTAACATGCAAATAATATGATAAAAGAATAGAGAAATTTCATTAAAATAATAATGTTCAAAGTACAATGATTAGCCCTTAGGGCACAATTTCCAACACTATATAACTTTGTAGATTACTCGAGTGGTCCCTCGAGTAACATCTTCTAATTTTGGCAGTGCTTCTCTGGATGAAATTTTCTATGATTACTCAAGTGGTTACTCGAGTAATGGCTTCCCTTACTCGAGTAGCTACTCGAGTAAGCCTTCACAAAATTTTTTTATTACTTCAGTGCTTACTTCAAGTAATGCTTTGCCACTTTGTTCAAATTCATTTGTTTGTTATCAAATCCTTTCATATCATTGATCCAATCTTTGTTATCATCAAAAAATATGGGATCTAACATTCTCCCCCTTTTTGATGATGACAAAAGTTGGTGATTTTGAACAAAGTTTTTGAAATTTAGTTTTCAAGCATATGCTTTTGATGCGCTCCGCAAGTATACATGTCGTGCAAAGTAATAAAGTGAAAAATAGCATATCGCCCCATCAGGAATCAATCAATTAATTTTTAGGTATTAAAATCTCAATTTCTTTTAAGTCAAATGAATCTAGTTATGAGAAAATTCAAAGAAAACTAATTAACGAAAACTATCAATATTAAACACAACTTAGAGTCACTAATCCGTCACTAGCTCTCCAAATCTCAAATCCATTTACTTAGTTAATCTCAAATGTTAGTTTTAGTAATCTCGAGTATAAATAGTTATAAATGCTTGTCGGTTCACTAACAACCCTCTCTTAAGTATAATTGTTATGTCTAACCAAATTACTCAAAAGGCAAGATAATTCAAACACACTCTTCAACAATTATATGGGGCTATTAGGCATATGTCTATCCTAATCGTAAATTAAATCGTAATTTAATCCATATTAATTAATCTCAGAGCCTAATTAAAATTTCCTTCGTCAAGGTAAATTCTAATACTCAAATTCACATTTAAAGGTGGCCAATCATCAAACGGACATAATAAAGCAAGATTAAGTAACCAAAATTAACACAAATCATAACTAATAAATCATAAAAATAACATCTAGTTCACTAGTGAGTTCATAGTTTCCCTAGGTCTTAAAAGAAAATTAGCCACACATGGCTAGAATAAAATCCATAATAAAACAAAGAAATTCAGATTCAAAGAATAAAGAGAAAGAAGAAAAGAGAGCAAATCTGTCGAAGACTCCCTCTATTCCTCACTCGATCTCCGCTGTTATATGTTTCTTGTTTCGCTCTGATGTGTCGTATTTGCTGCCTTCTCCCCCTTTTTATAGATCTTTTGATGAGCAAATGCGGTTTTTATTTTTATCTTTTAATCCAAATATGATTTCCTTTTCCCATTTGTACGGATGAACCCATATCTTTTACCACCTCATATGCTGATCATATCTTTTTTTGTTTTTCCGAATGTGCAGATCTTAACTGGGCAATGCTTTTTTATCTTTTCTCTAAGTTATAGACCCCACATCTTTATCTCTTCACAATATTCATATCTGATAGCTCACGCATGGGATATATTACATTTCTTGCTTCTCCTTCAATTGCCGTGGGCCCTGCATTTGATTCAATTTTGATATCTCACGCCCTATTATCTTTTCATTTACATATAATACAATTTGTTTGAGCTCACTTATTTGCTATTTTGATACTTTCTTATATCTTTCATCATTTAATAATATCTCCTACACAATAAAATAGGATATGAGTAGATTTTATGTTAAAATTTCTTTTTATCCTAAATTTAATTAAAAGATAGAAAATATATAAAAGATAATTAAATAGGTATAAAATATTAATAAATTTAATCAATTATATCATAAAATTTATACCTATTTAATTATAAAATATACATTTATCAGCTTCTCAAATACTTTTCATATGAAATCTTTTGTTCAATTTAAACTTGAAAACTCTGTGAAATAACTTATTAAAGATCTTTTCAAAGTGTTTGTTCTTATTTATTTGTTCACCTTGCACACACAATCAAAAACTCATTAGTCCCACAAAGCAATATAACTTTAATGAAATTGAACTTTAATAGCATAAAGAAGAATTCAATACATAATCAAACTTTAAAATAAAAACTTAAAAGCGTCAAAAAGCAAAAAGCACCCTAAAACCCCACACACCTAAATCGCAATTCATCAACTTAGCCATTCATCACAAAATCACTACTCAAGCTCTTCTCCCCCTTTTTGTCTTCATCACGAAGGTGGAATCAATCATGAGGAGGAGTAGGTGGCTTGGCTGCTGAGATAGGAGTGACAGAAAATGCCAATGATTCATATAAACCATATAAACTTGAAGGATCTGAAGATGATGGTTCAGGGTCAGGAAGGTTCACTGGCGGTGTCTGAAGATCCTCTAGAGGATTCACCAGAGATGAAGGGTAAGGAACCAGAGAGGTAATTTCTACTTCCTCTGTAGCAACCAGTGAAGGGTCAAGCACCTCCTCAGTACGTGTAAGTGATGTAATGGGAGTAGGTATGGGCTCTGGCTGAACAGGCTGAGGTGGATCATCAGTGGTGATGTGGATAGGCTCGGATGTGTCAGGGTCAGGCATAAAGAACAACACATTGCTAGGTCCACTCTCAGAGGGTCTATGCTCAGTGGGTACAGAGGGTTCAGGTTCAGGGACAAGTATCTCAGGAATACCAGAAGGACCAGGAATAGAGGAGCAGATGCCATAGCATCAAGTCTGGTAACAATGGATCTCAGAAGCTTACCCTGGGCACGCTGTTCAGCTAGCAACTCTTCGTGCCTCTTATCCATCCTCTCCACAAGTTGTTCCATCTTCTCATTCATATGGGTTACCAACTCCGCATTGGTATTCGTAATGTCAATAGGAAAACTCCTTAGAATATTTTCCATGAATGTTTGAATTGCGACACCAAAGAAGGATGGAGAAGATGTGTTGGCTGGAGCAGAAGACTGTGTGTTATCCATTCGACTAGTTGCTGTGTCAGTCTTCTTCTTTTTCTTTGAACTTGCTTCTAGAGGAGCCTTTAGAGGAATCTCAATATTTAACTTTCTAATTTGATTCCTCCCCACTGGTGCTATCCTTTCAATCGGCTCCATACTCTCTAAGTACCAAATCTTATTCTTCTTGAGGAACAAGGAAATTAGTTAAGGATAAGGCATTGGAGTAGTTGGTTTTCCTTCATATCTATACCTCTTGATCTTATTGACAATATACTCTCCCAAGTCCTTTTGCTCTTTGAGAATCAATGAGGGGAATTTCCTGAAGTCCCTCTCAATGAAATGAGTGAAGTTATTGGATTTGTTCACCATGGCTCTAGATAGATATACCATAGGACTCTATGAAAATCACTCATATCACTAGGATTAAAATTAAGAGGTCCCACTATCTCACCAGGTCTGAGGATAGAGAATATCTGGTTTGAATCAAGTTAGGGTAATCATCATCAGGAGGATTTTCTATTCCTAACCAGGTATCGATTCTGGAAGGTGAGATTAGAATTTTTTGTCCTCTAACCTTAGAAGTCATTTCTTCTTCCACAGACTTCCTAACGGGATTATTAATAGGTTCGAGGTTATAATAAAAATGCCTCACAACTTTGGTGTAAAATGGGAGTTTAACAGATAGCCAGGGCATATAGGAATCAAGGTAGGGACTCAGATCGAATTTCAATACCTCTTGAAGCACCTTATAGTCAATGTAGTGCATCTTGCACACATTTCTTCATGTAAAATGACTCAAGTACTTCTGAGATTCCTCAAGCTTGCTTACATTGAATCCCTTTGGAGGAAATGTAATTTCTTCATCCCTTTCTTTTGTTTGCTTTGAAGATTGCCCTTTCTTTGCTTCATTAGATTGGAAGGCTTCTTCAAGCATGCCTACCATGACTTTAGTAAGCTTCTCATTAACCTTAGGCTTTTTCAGAGGCTTAGGAGAAAAGGTGGGTGTGTCAAATGAATCAGAGGAAGGAGGAGATGGTTATTTTATTGTTTTGCCTTTTCCAGGAGGTGAACTCTTCTTAGATTGAGCTCTTGTGGCAATGAGCTCCTTAATCACAACCCCTTTCACCTTTGGCTTGGTTTGTGTTTTGGCTTTGGTCTTAGGTTTAGGAGAAATTTTCCTTTTCTTGGTAGGAGGAGAGGAAAGTGAATTAGAGGGTTGATATGATTCAGAAGACTCAGAAGGAGTGCTAAGATTGGGAGATTTTGTCTTTACCATTGTGATTTGTGAGAATCAAAGATTTCTGAAAAACAGAGACGAGCATCGTGAATGTAGGGCAAGAATTTCTGAGCAATCTGGGAGTTTTTAGAAGTTAAAAACGACTGGGTTTTGACGGAAATGAGAAGGAAAAAATTGTGAAATTTTTTTGTGAGAGCACTAGGAGAATCACTTGAGAAGATTTTTTGAGAAATGACCGAGTATCGACTTGAAATAACCTAGAGCCCGACATCACTCGAGGGCTTACTTGAGTGATCATCAGCATTACTCGGGTAGCTACTTGAGTGATCATACCAAAAAATTTTAAAATACAGCAAATTTGAGAACGTACCTGGCATGAATAATATTGTAATTATGCATTTATATTTCCTCAATCATTTGATGACACTTTAGAATAGATTTGAACTGAAACTCAGCTGATTTGAAATTTACACTCAGGTTCACTCGAGGCCTTACTCGAGTAACGTTGAAGTTCACTCGAGGCCTACCTCGGGTAATCTGTCTCTTGACCTTCTGACTATTCATTTCCAACTGTTGTGCCATTTTATTTGAAATTAATGCTTCATTGGCACATTTCCAAGTTCATTACTTGAGTGGCTACTCGAGTAATGCATCCATTACTTCAAGTTGTCACTCCAGTAATGCTCATTACTTGAAGTTGCCACTCCAGTAATGTTGTCCTCTATTAACCTCTGCTATTCATATTCCAAAACAGATTATTATGATCCTGCAAAACAAATTGCTAAAAACTCCGATGCTTAAGTAGTAATCATCAAAACATCAATAAATAATATCATCTAACATTTTGTAAACACTAAATAACTTACAATTTATTAGGATTTACCTTTACCAATTCTCGTCTAATATATAAAAATTGATCTTTTGCAAGAGGTTTTGTGAAGATATCAGCTAGTTGAAGATGAGTTGGAATGAATATTACTTTAACATCTTTCTTTTGGACATGATCTCTGATGAAGTGATGTCTAACATCAATATGCTTGGTTTTGGAATATTGAATAGGATTCTTTGCCAAGCTTATCGTGCTAGTGTTGTCATAGTATATTGGTGTTTCTTTCAAATAAATACCAAGATCCTGGAGTTGTTGCTTTAGCCATATTACTTAGGCACAACAACTTGATACTGCAACATACTCAGCTTCCGTTGACAAAAGAGACATTGTAGTTTGTTTCTTGCTAAACCATGATACAAGTGAGCCTCCAAGAAACTGGCCTTGTCCACTCGTACTCTTTCTGTCCGTCTTGTATCCTTCATGATTCATCTATCGAGTAATGTCATTCAAATCTTAGCTGAGAGTTTGCTTATCTGGTTACTTAAGTAATCCCTCGGGTAATGGATCAAATAACTCTGCAGATTACTAGAGTGCTCCCTCGAGTGATACCTTTTTCTCAAATGGTTACTCGAGTAATATGTTGCATTTCTTGGCCAAGAGCTACTGGAAGATTTTTTACCTGATTACTCGAGTGGCTACTCGAGTGATGCCTTTACAAATCATGTTACTTTAGTGGCTACTTGAGTAATGGTCTATATAACTTTGCAGATTACTCAAGTGGTCCCTCGAGTAACATCTTCCAAATTTTGGCAGTGCTTCTCTGGATGAAATTCTCTGTGATTACTGGAGTGGTTACTCGAGTAATGGCTTCCCTTACTCGAGTACCTACTTGAGTAAGCCTTCACAAAATTTGTTTATTACTCCATTGCTTACTTCAAGTAATGCTTTGCCACTTTGTTCAAATTCATTTTTTTGTTATCAAATCCTTTCATATCATTGATCCAATCTTTGTGATCATCAAAACATATGGGATCTAACATACCTATGTGGCCAACATTGATGCTAGTAAGCAGTGATTGGGATATGTCCTGATGTAGCCAGGCAGAGTGGTGGCCTATACCTCTTGACAGCTTGTTAGAACCGGCTGACACCTAAGTGGGGGGTGAATTGGGTGTAAGATAAAAATCTTAAGAACTTTGAAAATATATTTGCATCTTAGAGGAAGCAATAAATATGAAAGTAATGAATCATAAATCAATAGTTAATATATACTGGATGTATAAGAGTTTAAGGAAGAGAGTATGTAAATTGTGATTTATCTTGGTTCGGTCCAATCTGTGATGGCCTAGGTCCAGTCCCCAGGCTCCTCCTGAGATTTTCAAATCCACTATCTTCTTGTTCAAACTAGGCACAAGAAATGCCTTTACAACCCACAAGTTTAGCCGGGCACTTATGAAGCCTTTTACAAATTTCTCACCAAGTTTCTCTCCCTTACACATCGTAAGGTTACAATCGAGTTACTCCCCCTTATACACCTTGTAAGGATACAACTTTGATGATGAAAGATTACAATCAATCTTCTCTCTCAAAAGTAAATAGATGAATACTGAAGCACAATACAATCAATCACTCTTTCAAATACACATAATATAGAAAACAGATAAGAACAGAGAGTGTTTGGGTCGAGATGGATAGCTTATGATATGAGCATGTTTGTGTGGTTACGTTCTCATTATTGTTGCTCTTTGTTAAATGTTCCCATATTTATAGATGAGTTGTAATAGCTGTTGGAAGCATTTCAGCCTGTCTGTTAGAGTGGCGTAGCTTCGTTTGACCATTCTTTAATTTTGAAAACTAGCCGTTGTTGTTGGTTAACGCTTTAATTCCGTAAAATCAACTTTTATCTCTTTACATCATCTCTTCATTGTATTCCTAGAGAAATGCATTAAGCACTAATACAATGAAGTGTAAGAGTGATTGGAAGCAAGAAAAGTGAGTTTCATAATTAATCCTATGATTTTTAAAAACTTCAGTACGTTGTTCTATTCTCCTGGGAAGCATTACTTGAGTGGTCACTTGAGTAAGCCTATGTCATCACTCGAGTAAGCTCTCAAATAAGTTTGCAGATTACTCGAGTGCTCCTTCGAGTAAAGCCTTTTCACATTTGGTTACTCGAGTGATCCCTTGAGTAAAGTCTGTCAATTCTTGGCCAAGAGCTACTGGATGATATCTTTTCTGATTACTCGAGTAGTCACTCGAGTAATGTCTCAAATAACTTTGTAGATTACTCGAGTGATCCCTTCAAGTAATCCTACACAATTCTTGACAGAGAGCTTACTGGAATATTTTCTCACATATTACTCGAGTGGTCCCTCGAGTAAATTTTAAATAACTTTGCATATTACTTGAGTAGCCCCTTCTAGTAATCTTTTCATTTTGATTTAAAACATGGAAAATTATATATCATCAGAAAACTCTCATCATCTACATATTCCAATGCAACAAGAATTAGCTCTAAACTCGTATACAGAAAGTTATGATCCAAAGAGTATCTACTATTCTTAGACAATCTCTGAAATCACAAGTAGCAACTTCTAGGAGGCATAGCTCTTAGGATATAAATTTAAATATGCCAAATTACCTATCCATGGAAAGCGCTTTGAGTCTACTTTCATATGACACTAGGTTCATCACAATCCAATGTGTAGTTTGAGAGTTATGTCCAAAATACCAAAGCTGTCCTGAAATATAATGGTGATTCATATGTCAACTTCAACAGATCATAGCTCTCTCATATGAACTCCTTTCAATGTGATCTTAGTGTCCATAGTTCGTGTTGGGAGTCTAGTTTATATGCACCAGTTTTATCTCAATCCGACATATGGTTAGAGAGATATGCCCAAAATACCAAACCTTTATCCTGTCGCGTGAAACCAGAGCATAATAAAAATGCAGATCATTAGAGTGGTCACTCGAGTGATCATGCCTATTACTCGAGTAACCAATCAAGTGATGCCTTCCAAAATATGCCAGAGAGCTAAAACTTAAAGGAATACCTTGGGGAAGTTCTATAACTTCCATATAAGTTATCTTGGCTTCGACATTCCAAGCTTTATATGATCGAAGAAACCTCCTGTATCACTTCTAATAGCTTGAATCTTGATATATTCATGTGATCTTGCAAGTTCTTCCTTCTTTAATCTCTTTCTTCTTTTTATCATCTTGATGATTATTCTTCATAACCCAACTAGATATCTTCTTGAATTGATAATCATTCTTCATAACCCAACTAGATATCTTCTTGAATTGATGATCATTCTTCATAATCCAACTAGATATCTTCTTAAATATCTTCAATCTTCTTCCTTCTTTACTTGACTAATCTTGAATCTTTATATTCCTATTAGATCTTGTAAGAGGCAAGCTTCACCCAAGAGGGGGGGTGAATTGGGTGATGTTATAAATTTTTCACTTGATATGGAGATATGAAAAATATAGTAAACAGAGTAGAGTTGAGAAGATTTGAACACAGAGAGTTATATTGGTTCGGCCTAACAACCAGGCCTACTTCCAATCCTCAGAGATCAAGACCTACTGAGATTTTCACTATACCTCCAAGATTCAATGGGCTCTCAGAACGCCACAAAACAACAATTGTCCTTAAAAGGACTACGAGCAGAAATATTCTCTCACTAAGAAATTTCTCTCCCCCTTACGACAAGTCTTACGTGCAGAAAAACAACCTATGACCTTTCTCACTTGCTTATGTATACAAGACTTATGAGCAGCAATGTTCTCTCCTGATTACATCACTGTAAGTCTTACGAGTAGCAATGTTCTCTTCTGCTTGTATCTTATAAGTCTTATGAGTGGAAGGTTTAACAAGGAATTCTCTCAACTGCTTCTCTCGTAAGGAAATCTACCCTCTCAAGGTCCCAATACCTTGAGATCAAATAAAAATAGAATTTGAATTGTATGAAAACTCTCTTACAGAGTAAATAGATAAACACTGAAGAACAATGTATATACAGAGAATAATCTGTGAATAGCAGAGACTCGTGTATAAGCTTGTGAATTCTTGTGCTTCGTCATAGTTGACTATCTCTGAATCTCTGTATATATAGATGTTCAGGTTTTTCCCATTTGAGTAATCATAGTTTGAGGAGCGGGGCTTTTGCAACTGTGGAATGACACGCGCATGTTTGAATATTCTGAATGCGGTAGGTACGAGCGTACTTGTAATAATGTTGTCTGCTGTTATTTGACTTTCTCCGTGTCAGTTTATCTCAAACGTTCATCTTCCTGTATCACACTTATAATACATTCAAAATGATGTTAAACAATGATAATAAGTAATGATGATATGAATAAATAACAATAAACCATATTCGGATTGAACGTTGTGAGACTTGGTATTTTTGGTGATCTGGCAGAGCATCACTCGAGCATGAAAGGGCTCACTCGAGTGATCTTCCTATTTTCCTCTTTGTGCTTCAGTTATCGGGTTGTGCTTGCATAGGATTTCAGGGAGATAAAATTCTCACTCGTGAGTGATGTGGGGTCTCACTCGAGCACAACTCCTTCTGCTCGAGTGATCTTGTACTTTGCACTGGGAGTTTCTCTTCTGGTTATCACTCGCACATCATTTTAACAAGAGTGAGTTTTTGTACTTGCAAGTAATGTGGTGCCTCACTCGAGCACACCTACTTCTGCTCGAGTGATATGAATATTCTCAAGGAATATGCCCTTAATACCAACACTCGCATCAGGTTTTGAGAGGGATAAATTTATCACTCGCAGGTGATGTGGGCCCTCACTCGAGCACACAGACTCCTGCTCGAGTGAGAAGAATATTCTCAAATAATATACCGTTTATACAAGCACTCGCATCAGATTAGGAGAGGGATAGATTTTTCACTCGCAAGTGCTGATGTGTAACTCAAGCATATGAGGTTGTGCTCGAGCACACTTGCGCTTCTCTGAACTTCATGACTCTCGGCCAAACACTCGCAGTTCCTTGCTCTAGTACAGAATGCTCATGCTCGAGCATTGATGTCTCTGCTCGAGTGCATCAAGGAAGAATGATAATACTTGCTCTCGGCCAAGCACTCGCAGACCTTCACTCGCATGTGCTCGAGTGAGAATGGCTTCTCTGCTCGAGTGCTGTCTCCAGTGCTCGAGTGAATCAGTGAACATAACAGTGGCATGCCTCTTGGGTGAATACTTTCTGGCTATCACTCGCACCTGCTCGAGCACAGAAAGGATGTATGCTCGAGTGCAAATCTCATGCTCGAGCACACCAGTTCAATTTGACAGCAGACACCAGAAAACATTACTATATGTATTTGGTAACTTTGTAAAATTTTCTTAAACTTATTAAAACATGATTTGTACACAATTGACTTTTTGTTATCATCAAAACTTGGGATCTAACATTCTCCCCCTTTTTGATGATGACAAAACCTTTGTGATGAAAGTTTAATAAAGATTGATTAAGATTGAAAATTTTTGAAATACTTCAATGTTTTCAAATGCATATCAAGTTTTAGTTTCAAGTTCAAGTTTTGATGCAATACTTCCTCTGGACACTTAACAACCAAGATAAGCATAGTATGAAGCAAATAACTTAATAATTCATGAATAGCTTGAAACATCATTAATATTAAACTTGATAACAAACTCATGAAAAACTTGAAACATCATTAATATTAAACTTGATAACACATTTTGTCAAAATGTAAACAAAATATCATAAACTCCTACCCCATACAAAAAATCTACCCAAACTCCCAATACATCCCACAGAGGCTTAGCTCAGAAATCATCACACATCCTTCTCCCCCGGTTTGTCAGCATCAGAAGGGGGCGAAGGAAATGTGGTACCAGAAGGTGGAACAAATGATACCATGGCAGTGAGAGGGTCAATAGGTGGAGATGATGGCTGTGGAACAGAGGATGAGGGAGGTAGTGAAGGCGACCGATCAAAAGTGACATCAACATTAGAATCTGGATCGGTGAAGAGTATATGTGTCTGTGGTACAGAGGTATGAGTGGTTTCTGGAGGCACCTCTGAAGATGAAGAGGGGAAATGTGAGTGCAAGAAGGTCTCCATGTTTGTTATCCTCTGAGACATCTCATCCTGAGTCTTGAACATCAAATCAAAATTGATATTGGCCTTGTCTACCAATTTGATGACCTGTGACTCCATCTTTTCTACAAACTTCTCAAACTCAGTCACTAATTCCTTCTTCAGGCTGGATACTGCTTGATTAATTGCCTCAGTCAAGTGATTAGAAAGAGAAGCATTGAGGAAGGAAAGAGGAGGAATAGGACATTGGGCAGATTATTGTGCTTCATCACCTCTGGATGGAGTGGCTTCCCTCTTAGATGTGGCTTTGGTTCGACTCACAGGAAGATTAATACCCATATGAGTTAATTGAGTCTTACCAAACCTTGATATGAGAACCCTTTCAGTACCTTCCAAATACCATATTTTGTTTTTCATCAGGATGAAGGATACAAGCTGAGGATATGGTATGGTTGCGGATTTTGATGAAGAAAATCGAAATCTTCTCATCTCGCTGAAGATAATCTCCCCCACATTTCTTTGTTGCCCGGCAAGTAAAGAGGCCAACATATAATAATCCTTTTGAGCAAAATGGGTAAAGTTTTTGGACTTATTGACTATGCTCTGGGAATATAAATAGTGAAGGACTCTGTAGATGTCAGGCATATCAATAGGTTTAAAATTGAGAGGACCTATTGGGTCTTTTGGCCTTAAAATCTGGATTGGCAGAGAAAGAAGGTGGATCAGGAGGTGGTGCAACATATCCAAGCAAGTCATTTATGATCTTAGCAGATATCATAATAAATTTTCCTCTAACAGTAGTAGACACTGCTTCCTCAATCAATTCACCAAATCTAGACTTAATGTTATGGGACTTCATGTTACAATAAAAAGTTTTCACAACAGAGGGTGAATATGGCATATGGATGTTCAGCCAGGGAGCATAGTATTGAAGATAGGGGTATAAATCCAAATGGTAATTCTTCTTCAGATAATCTAAATCTACATACACAACTGGACAGAAGTGCCTATGAATAAACTCATCATCAAATACCTTCTGAGACAGTGCCTTGAGTTCCTCAACAATAAATCCCTCAGGAGGACTGGTGATGTGATCATCCACTGGTGCTTGTGAGGCAGAAGGTGCTCCTGAAGTAGAGGCACTTGATTGCCTAACTTGGTGTGAACTTGAAACACCGGCTTGAGAAGCGATCTTTCCAACTATCTTGTCAAGTTTGGACTTCTCTAATGCTTCCCGGAGTTGTTTGTTGAATGAATCACCAGAGGAAGAAGATGATTGTTGGGGTTGCTCTGTTTCCTTTTTCTTCCCTTTTCCTTGAACCTCCTTGGATTGAGACCGGGTAACTATTGGTTCCTTGAACACCACACCCTTTGGTTTCTTTTGAGGAGGTTGATCTTTCTTTGCAATTTGAGGCTTTGGGTGAGGTTTCTTAGCCGGAGTCCTCTTTTTGGTCTTGGGTTTAGGAGGAGGTGATGGTGAGGAAGAAATTTTGGGAGAGGGAGGTGTTGGTTCTGGGGTACCAGATGCACTAGCAGCACTATGAGTAGGAGAAGGAGAGTGAGATCTTTGAGAGATAGAGGGCATTTTGGTTCTTGCCATTGTAGAAAAAGTGAAAGAGAAGCAAGAACTCAGATTTTTGAAGAGAGGAGCAAACTGAGATTAGAGCACGAAATGCAGAGGATATGAATCACCTTTTATAGAAGATTGAAGAGTTGTAACGATGATTTGAAGCAAATGGACACGATTGATTGAAGAAAAACGGTTGAAGATGAAGAGTTGCGCCCTTCGAGTGACGAGACACCTCGAGTGAGAGCAGAAAGTGTGACGTTCTGAGCTTCTGCGTAACTGATATAAGAGACAGTGCTCGAGCATAAACCCTAGTACTCGAGTGATGTTCATACTGTGCTCAAGTGTGTTCTATCTGTGCTCGAGTGATATTCTGGAAAATTTAAGAAAACATGTAAAAACGTACCTGGATTATGGATTTCTTGCCATATTATGTATCTTTGTACTCAAATCCTCCAACATCATTTGATTAACCATGATTTGGATTGCTTTTGGAAAGAAATTCTTCCTCTCCACTCGAGCAGGCACTCCTCACCTCAAGCATGTTCATATCATGCTCGAGTGAGAGTTCCTCACTCGTGAGTGAGTTCATCTCTCACTGTTGCTTTTGAGATAGACGCTGGAAGATATACTGAGAGCATGTGTTATAGACTTCAAGGGAAGTTGGGATCACTACCTTCTACTTACAGAATTTGCCTATAATAATAGCTATCATGCGAGCATTCAAATGGCTCTGTATAAAGAACTTTACGGAATGAAGTGTTAGTCCCTTCTTTACTGGACAGAGTTATCAGAAAGAAGGTTTTATGGGCCATATATAGTAGATCAAATGACTGAGCATATCAAACTCATCAAGCAGAGACTGCTTACAGACCATAGTTGGCAAAAGAGTTATGCCAAAAAGTGAAGAAGACCGTTAGAGTTCCAAGTCAGCGATCATGTATTTTTGAGGGTTTCACCTGTCACTAATATTGACATAGAAATAAAGAGGAAGAAACTAAGCCCTCGATATATCAGGCCATTTGAGATTTTGTCAAGAATTGGGCTAGTCGTATACCAGATTAGTTTACCCCTGAACTTGATCAGATTGCTTGAGGTCTTCCACGTTTCATAGCTGAAGAAGTATCAACCAGAGCCCCAACATGTTGTAGAGCATGAGGATGTGGATATGTGAGCTAATCTCACATATAAGGTTGAGCCAGAACAAGTCATCGAGTGACAGGAAAGATGGCTCAGGCATAAAAGCATTCCATTTGTTAGGGTGGTCTAGAAGGGGTTATCACCTAAAGAGGCAACTTGGAAAGCGGAATATGACTTACATAAGTGCTACCCAAAATTTATGTTTTAGAATATGTAACAAATTTTGGGGATGAAATTTATTGTATCGGGGGGGGGGGAGTTGTAACATATTGGAATATGAGTGCTCGGTATTGCTTGTAAATATAATTAGTCGAAAGAAGCTCACCAGTGCCAAGTATGTGTGTATATTGCACTAATTTGAATAAAATGGACATTTGACAAAGTTCTATTTGTTAATTCGTAAAGTAATAATTTAACAATTAAATAAATTAGTTTTACTTTATGTGGGGACCGTGAAAGATGACACCTTATTGGTGGACCTAGGGAAATACCCTGACTTTCCTTTTCTTGATAAAGTGGACACATAGCGCCATCTTATGGTGGAAGGACAAAAAGGTGCTTTTTGACTTTTGTGTTGGTCTAATCTCTAAGTGATACATGTTCTCTCATTGATGAAGTTTCATTTTACTTTATGTGTTGACCATCCAAAAGATGACACTTGTCCCCTTATAATGATAAAGTCACTTTACCTTTTGAGTTGTCATCATCGGAGGGCGCCACTTTACCCTAAACTGAGTAAATCTATTGGTCTCTGATCCGGTCACCCGGCTAACTCTCCCAAACATTGAACCTAGGAGCCAGGAAAAACCATCAGACCCTCATTTTCCCTGACAAGTTGGACTGCTAAAGGCCAGAGGAAAGAGTCGGGACCTACTTTATTAAAGCAAGTGACACGTGCTACAGAATCATTGGATCACCAGACAAATGGCACTACAACATGTTGAAATATGGCATAACATTTTCAACATCCTCTGTAGGCCATATATTTTGGCCAGCACCAGAAAAATAAGGGAGAAATCAAATTAAATCAAGAAAAATTGTTAGAGGAGAGATACAAGGATATTAGTAACTTTTCAGAAGTTCACTTTGCTGAAACACTACTGAATCGGCTTTTTCTCTTAAAATACCCTGCCCAAACCCTCTTTTACTCATCCCAAGCTTCATTTTTATGGTTTTAGATTGCCATTTAGAGGGATTTGGTGCCGTCTTGCTTATCAGAGTACTATCGGATTTCTGAACCATTGCACAAATGCGTAGAGGTAAGCGTGGGCTTGATTTTGAATCAATTGATTTTTTGTTTAGATGATGTCAGCACCCGTTTCCATTTTGATATTCACAGAGTAATAGAGACCAAGTTGTTAAAACCGATTGACACCTAAGAGGGGGGTGAATTGGGTATAAGACAAAAACTTAGGAAGTTTGAAACACTTTTCGCATCTCAGTAAAAGCAGTAACTATGAAAGTAATGAATCATAAATCTATAGTTAGATATTTGAATGATATATGCTGGAAATATAAGAGTGTAAGGAAGAGAGTATACAAACTATGATTTATCCTGGTTTGGTCCAATCCACGATGACCTACGTCTAGTTCCCAGGCTCCTCCTAAGATTTCCAATCCGTTATCTTCTTGTTTAATCCAAGCACAAGAAAAGCCTTTACAACCCACAAGTTTAGCTGGGTACTTGTGAAGCCTTTTGCAAATCTCTCACTGAGTTACTCCCCCTTACACACCATAAGGATATAACCTTGATGATGAAGGATTACAAATAATCTTCTTTCTCAGAAGTGAATAGATGAATACTGAAGTGCAATACATATGATTACATTCTCAAATATACATGATATAGAAAATAGATAAGAACATAGAGTAGTTGGGTCAGAGTGGATGATTCAAGATATAAGCATGTTTGTGTCATTGTGTTCTCGTTGTTTTCCTGAACTCTGAATGCTCTTTTGTTTATAGTTGATGAAGATTGATGACCGTTTGAGCATTTCAACTTATCCGTTAGAGTCCCGTTGCCTCGTTTGACCGTTCTTCATATTTGAAAAACTAGCCATTATGTTCGGTTGACACTTTACTTCCGTAAAGTCACATTTTGACTCCTCACATCATATCTTCATTGTATTCCTGGAGAAATTCCTTAAACACTAATACAATGAAGTGTTAGAGTGATTAGAAACAAGAAGAGTGAGTTACATAATAATTCACATGATTTTTGGAATCTTCGAGATGTTGTTATGTTCCCCTGGGAAGCATCCCTCGAGTGATCCAAGGTCATCACTCGAGTGATCCCCTTTAAAATGTGGCAGAGAGCATCTAAGATGTTTTCTAACTTCATCACTGGAGTAGTTAGTTGAGTGATCTTGTGACATTACTTGAGTGATCACTTTAGTGATCTCTTCATTTTGACTCAAAACATGGCAAATGATATATCATCAGAAAGCTCTTGCTGTGTACATTCTAATGCAATAAGAATTAGCTCTAAACTCATTGTAATATGAAAATTATGATCAAAGGAGTGTCTACTATTCTCGTCAGTCTTTAAAGTTTCCAATGTCAACTTCTAAAAGGCATAACTCTTAGTATATACTTCAAATATGACAAACTACTTATCTATGGAAATTTATTTAAGTCTACTTTCATATGGCACTAGTTTCATCATAATTTGATGTGTAGTTTGGAAGTTATGTCTAAAATACCAAAGCTGTCCTGGAATATGATGGTGATTTATGTATCAACTTCAATAGATCATATCTATCTCATCTTAACTTCTTTTAATGTAATTTTGGTGTTTATAGTTCGTGTTGGGAGCCTAGTTTCATATGAATCTAGTTTTAGCTCAATCCAATATGTGGTTAGAGAGATATCATCAAAATACCAAACCTCTATCCTACTGAATGAAAACAAAGTAGATCAAAATTCTCAGCACTCTAGTGGTCACTGGAGTGATTCTGGGTTATCATTTGAATGACCACTTTAGTGATCAACTCCAAAATGAGGCAGTGGTATATCACTCGAGTGATCTCTCAAGTAATCACCTTTAGAGGTAGCAAAACGTCCGTATAAGTCATTTTAGCTTTATATTCTCCCAAGCCAACCTTTAGTATCACTTCTAGGAGCTTCAATCTTGATATTCTCATTTTTTTGTGCAAGTTCTTCTTTCTTTTTCTTTCTTCAATCTCTCTCTTCTTGATTTTCCTCTTGATGATCATTCTTCATATTCCAACTAGATATCTTCTTGAATTGATGATCATTCTTCATAACCCAACTAGATATCTTCTTGAATATCTTTAATCTTCTTCTTTCTTTAATTGACTAATATTTCTTAATTCCTATTAGTTCTTGCAAGTTCTCCTTTCTTCAATATCATTTTTCTTGACTCCATAGCCCAATTAGATATCTCTTTGAATATCTTCAATCTTCTTTTTTCTTTGCTTGACTAATCTACAAGATATGCAACATTAAATATAGTAGTTAGTCAATGTAGAAGATAAGTATATTATGCAAACTGTTTGCTCTTAATACTTGATATCTATATTTGACATCAACAAAACTAATCATATCTAACACAAGTTTTGTAGGCATACAAAAAAAAGTACAAATATACTAATAAAAATATTTGTTCATAGACTAGAGTCAACCATACAGAGTTTGGCAATATTTACAAATATGAATAGAATATCCAAAAATATTCTAAAATATAACCACGATCCTCATCTAGGGAAACATGCCCATCAGTTCCCCATATCTGCGTTCTTTCCTTTTGAGCTGCTGGTACCCGCTGAGACATTTTTGTTTTGAAAAAGGGGTGAGATTCCAAAGAATCCCAGTAGCAACATACGATCGACATATAAAATGCGAGAATTAAATATGCAATGCCACGTATAATGTAAAATGAAAATTCAGATCAATCGTGTGTCTACACAAAACTTAGGGCCAACTGTCTAGTCGGAACCCCTGTGTGTACCTCAGCCGAGTCCCCGGCTGCTGCTAGGTAATTCCAGTGTACTTTATAAGGTCCTAGACCACAGCTAGGTAATGTGCCTCTAGCACGTGTTCATATCAAAAAATACAGTAACACATATCATTTAAATAGTCACATAGTATATGAGAGATAATAGTCCCTACCTTAACCCTTTTCTTGCCTCAGATTGTCCACCTTGTAAAATGTGCCAAGCTTAGGCTCTTGACTTAGTTTTAAAATGTCAAATGTACAAGTAGCTTAAGACCCATTCATGTACCATTTTAGACACTTCCATAGTGTTTATAGTGGTTATATTAGCCTATGGTGAAAATTTACCAAAATGCCCCCGGGTACCCAATCCAACCTAGTTGTACCCAGTCCGACCGTACTTTTTTTGAAATTTTGACTTGGGCTATTCTGACATATTTTCGCCCAAGGAATGCATTTCCAAACTCAGAATTATCAAATTTACTACCAAAAGATAGATATGGCCTTGGCAGATCTGCTTTCCAAGTTTTAGGGGCGTTTTCGTAATTATGCTTTTTTGGGTTTTTCGAAAAAGTGACCAACTGTAAATCTACCTAATTTCCCCCTTGAACTCAATGGAATCACTAAATCACTTAAAATGCAACTTTAAGGCCCCTAACTAGAGCTGGCCGAAATCCTCAAGTTCTTTGGGAAAAATTGGATTTTTTCGATTCTAACTCCGCAGGAGTGTTCCTTTATACTCCTAATCACTTTATCAATTATTTAATTAGGTTACAACTACCATTTAGTTCCAATTTTGGTAGCATAACATTTCTAATATAACATTTGCAAGTTTCACAAACAAAGATAATCCGGCATAATTTCACCGATTAAACCACTTACAACAGCCAAAACAATCAATAATCGAAGGTTTGAGAGTTTCCTTTCACTTCCCTCTAGCTCTCCTTAATGTGGCCAAAAAGCCATAACTTTCCCAACACCAAATATGAGCTCACAAACCTTAAAGAACATAGGAGAATAGCTTAAGAGCGGAGTTATACGCGTTAGGAACCAATTTACCGTAGAAATCACTTACCTTTGCAAGCTTTTTTTTCCCTATCTCTTTCTACAATTTCATACTTTCTCTATCTTTACCCAGGTCTGTTTGGCATCAAAAATGGCTGAAGGGAGGAAGGAGATGATATATTTTATAGTATCTTATATCATACTTTAATTATTTATTAAAGCAAAATTCCAAAAATCACACTTTATGTACATAAATCCTATGTACATGTAACCATACTATTATGCCCAAGTATCATGCAACTAATATTTTACTCTTATTGTTACATGTATTGGCATCCCAAGGGTCCTTCTTCCATGTCTGAATTGGCTTCATAACTTGTACAAGTTACGTACACATGTAAAGTCATAATTTTGGGTAAAATTGCACTTTTGCTCAAATTTTCCATAAATTCATATTTATTTGACCAATATATTCCAAATATATTTTCCCCTTTATTTTCCTTAAGTAATTAAAATTAACTTCAATTAATCAGAAAATAATTAATTTTTTGCTAAATTGGCAAAATTATAAAATTGCCATTACATTTTCTATTTATTTATTTTCCTTCTTTTTATTTGGCTAATTTCCATTATTTCTCCATTTTTTGACCTTAATATTGGGCTTTTGAAATTTCCCAAATTAATTCCATAATTATTTTTGCCCATTTTCTCATGAATATGAACATTTAAAAAATTCATAAATTCCTAATTCCTGAATATTCACAAATTTTATTGAATTTCTTGACTAATAACAATATGTTTGGTGAATATAAAATTTGTGGTGTTACATATGAGTTTTCATAAGGGTGGGATACTGTTTATTTTTCGTCTAGGGGGTATTTTTGAGGTTTAATCATGGCTTAATAATGTATTTATGGTTAGATTATGATTTATAATGATATTGGACCAAGTTGTTAGACAAAATTCTGTTTTGGTAATTTTGGCTTGCAAGGGGTATGTTTAGCCAGTGTTATAAGGGGCTGAAGCTTTGTGATTTTGATGATTTTGATATTACCATTGTGTTTAGAATGCAAAATTGTGTAGGAATAGCCCTAGTTGTAAATTCTGGACCACTGGAAATATATACTGCAAAGCTGAAATGCTGTAGTAGGTGTTCTGTGCAGGGCATATTATTTGCATGATGTTTTTAAATAAGTAAATGATGTCCAAAAATTGTGATACTTTTTAGTGTAAAAGTAGACATGTCAAGCTTTAATTTGATCTGTCATTTTTGTCATTTGGGTGTTTGTTCTAGGAGTTCTATATTTCCAATATTTGATCTAGAAAACTGACGAATTCTAAAGGTAGTGATCAATTAAGTAAGATACTGTATTGATGTGTGTCCAGAAGTGTAATGACTATATATTTCCCTAAAACTAAACTGATTAGGGGTCACATAGCCTTTGGAATCATCAAAATTGGACATCTATACAATTAGTTATGAATTTCCAAAATGATTTAAGTACAAGTACAAAAATGGAAAAATGTATTAACTTGTCATCCATAAATTCTAATTATAGGACCTAACGGTTGTCCAGAGCTTAAAACTTTCCTGAGCTCAGAGAAATGGTTGGATATTACTCAGGGGAAATGATTAGGAAGTAACCTTGTCTTTCGTATGAAATATGATACACTGCATGTTTTTGTGGATTTATCATGAATTGTCTGACACATTTTGATTATGCGAGGTGGTCGCCTATGGCCTGTTGCACAGGTGTACACTCTGGCTAATATAATGTTCTATAATGCATGAGTGGGAACCCGATGGAAGAGACAAGCTTTACCCAAGTGGGGGGGGGGGTGAATTCGGTGATGTGATAATTTTTTCGGTTGATATGGTAATATGAAAATAACTGTAGACAGAATAGAGTTGAGAAGATTAGCACACAGAGAGTTGTCTTATTTCGGTCCAAAACCCATATCTACATCCAGTTCTCAAAGATCAAGACGTACTGAGATTTTAACTATTCTTCCAAGATTCAGTGGGCTCTCGAAATGCTTCAAGACAACAATCATCCTTATATGGGATACGAGCAGAAATATTCTAATCCTAGAATTTTCTCTCCCCTTACTACAAGGTTTATATGCAGAAACAATTCTATAAACTTTCTCTCTTGCTTACACAGGCAAGTCTTATAAGCAGCAACGTTCTCTCCTGTTTATACCACTACCACTGTAAGTCTGATGAGTAGGAACGTTCTCTCTAGCTTGCACCTTGTAAGTCTTACGATCAGAAAGTACACCTAGGAATTCTCTCAACTGCTTCTCTCATAAGGATATCTACCCTCTCAAGGTCCCTATACCTTGAGATCAAATGAAAATATGATTTGAAATATATACAGACTCTCTCATAGTGCAAATATGATAAACACTGAAGTACAATATGAATACAGAGAAGATGTGAAAATAGAGACACTTGTGAATGTTTTCTTTAAGCTTTAGTATGAAGTCTACTTTTTGGTCTCTTGGTTTTGGTCTATTGAATGGTAGCCGTTGTAGAGTGGAGCGTAGCATTATAGAGCAGAATGTGAGCATTTGAAACCTCTAGACAATATATCATGGTTGGTTTGTAACGTGCATGCTTAGCTGGTTGACTTTGAACGAAATGATTATGTCCAACATTTTTAACTTACCATATTCTTCTTTGATTCAGACTATCAATTTCCTCTTTCACACTTGAAGTATATATTAAATGATTTTTAATAATAATAATAAGTGAAAACTTTATGAATAAATAACATTTAACTATGTCTGGATTGATTGCTGTAAATCTATCGCGTTTTGTTTCTAATAGAGCATCACTCGAGTGTACAGAGGACTTACTTGAGTGTAACATCATGTTTCCTGTTCTGCTTTAGCTTTTGATTTGTATTCAATGTGAAAAAGCAAGAGTGTATTTTCTCACTTGTGAGGGTTGTGGGTCCTCACTCGAGTACATGTAGTCTCACTCAAGTGCATGTGTATTTTGCACTATGGGCTCAGGTCTCTGGATAACACTTGTAGCATATTTTTCAAGAGTGTGATTTTGTACTTGTAGGTGAAGTGGGTCCCCACTCGAGTGACGATGTCTCACTCAAGTGGATGATTTATTTTAGCTTCAGGCTTTGCTTATGGACAACACTCGTACCAAGTTTTGTAAGAGTGTGATTTAACACTTACGAGTGTTGTGGGGCCTTACTTGAGTATTGAGATGCCCGCTTGAGTGCATAATCATTTCCTCACATCTGGTAAACCTTACGCTTATCACTTGCGGCAATATTTGAAGAAGTGTGTTTTCTCACTTATGAGTGTTACTTCATTACTTAAGAATCAAAACCATCGATCGAGTGCACTTCTCACTTTCAGTTCTTCCTTGCTCTCGAGTAAACACTTCCTGTAGTGTACTTACAGGACTCAAGTGAGCTTGAGGCTCTCACTCAAGTATTGAATCCATGCTCAAGTGCAATGACCATTTCCTGTCTCTGACTTTGCTCTCTGTCCAAAACTTTGAAGAGTGTGCCTTTATGCCCGAGTGCAAATCTGGTCATCACTTAAGTGCAGTGCCTCTCACTTGAGCATTACTGAAAAATGTCTAAATAGAGTGGCTCTCTGTTAAAAACTTTCAGGCTTGTACTTCCTCGACTCGAGTGCAAAATGGATTCTCACTCGAGTACGAGCTTAATCACTCGAGTACATTAGTTAAAATCATCGGAAGCATCACTGAACATTGTGAAATGTATTTGGTAATTAATTTAATCGATGTTTATGACTTCAAAACATAAGTTTCTTACCAAAACACATAATCATATTTTGTTATCGTCAAAACTTGGAATCTAACATTCTCCCTCTTTTGTCCTATAACAACCTTTGTGTAGAATTGGAAACTTGATTGAATTGAAAAGCCTTTGAAAAACATTCTTAGGATTTCCAAAACACTTTTAGGATTTCCAAATGCAGATTCACTAAAGTTTTGAGCTACTTGACTTATTTTTGCACTTAATTTCAAAAACTTCCTGAAAAGCTTCCAATGGCTAAATAAGGCAAAGATAATAGAATTGAATAATAAACTTATTGAACACTTAAAGAACATAAAAATAAACTTGGATTCATTTATAAACTTGAAAAGTACATTGATAACAGAAAATAAAAAACTACTTAGATGACATTCGAATACACCTATATAAACCTAGAAACATAAAAAATTAGCAGTTGAAAACCCAGAACCTAAAAATACATAAGAACTCAAACACTCCCCCTTAATCTAGTCCTAGACCATATTAGTCCATAAACAACTCAAATACATCACATGTTCTTCTCCCCCATTTTGTCAGCATCATCAAAAGGGGGTTAAGGGAAGGTAATGTTAAATGGCTAAGGTGGAGTATACAACACCATTATGGTAGATAGATCAATAGGATCAAGCTCAAATACTGGAGATGAAGGCTAAAGAGTAGAGGCTGTAGGCTGAGATGATGATGGTTGATCAAGAGTCACACCAATCAGGGTAGTTATCTTGGGATCGGTGTAAGTGAAGAGTACATGTGTCTGTGTCTGTGTCTGGGATAGTGAAATAGTGGTGGTATGTGTAAAAACAGGAGGTATATCAGGCTGAGGAGTCAGAAGTTGAGTATGCAAAAATTCTCTAAATCACTGATTCTCTTGGATTGTTCTTCCTGAGCCTTAAACATCAAGTCAAAGTTGGCATTTGCCTTGTCTACCAACTTGGTGACTTGGAATTCCATCTTGTCAACCAGTTTCTCATTTTTATTAAGCAATTCCTATTTCAAACTAGCAACTACTTGGTTGATCACATCGGCCAGATAACCCTGAAGAGAAGCACCAAGGAATAATGAAGGTGGAGATGGACCTTGTGCTGAAGAATGAGAGAGACAAGTTAGGGGTATGGTATTGTGGTGGATCAAGATGAAGAAAATCAAAATCCTCTTATTTCACTAAAACTCATCAACATCCCTCAGTTGGCCAATTAAAATGGATGCCAACAAGTAGTAATCTCTTTTAGCAAAGTGGGTAAAATTTTTGGACCTGTTGATCATACTCGGGGTATAAATATAGTTAAAGGGCATGATGAGAATCAGGCATATCAATGGGTTTAAAAATGAGGGGTCCCACTGGGTCCTTAGGTCTTAATCTTTGGAAGGCTTCATTGGCTGCTAATAAGGGTGAATTGCTAGGAGGAGTTACATAGCCAAGGATGTGGTTGATTATAGAGGGGGTAATCATAATGTATTGGCCTCTAACAGTAGTGAATATTCCTTCCTCTATTGTCTCTCCGGTTCTGGATATAAAGTTGTGCACTTTCATATTGCAGTAAAATGTTCTCACAATAGTGGGCAAATAAGGCAAGTGCACAATTAACCACAGTTCATAGAAGTTCAGGAATGGTCAGAAATTCAGGCCATAGTTTGTACTCAGATAATCTAAATCCACATATACCACATGATAAAAGGTACGTTGAGCAAATTCAGTATTATATACCTTCTGATTGAGTGGCTTCAGTTCCTAAGTGTTCAAGCCTTTTGGAGGGATCATTTCTTGTTCTTCTTCCTCCGGAGGCTGAGAAGTGGATGGTGCTCCTGACTAAGTACCAACGTGAGTGTACTGCCCCACATGATGAGATGAACAGGCACCTACTTAGGATGCAATCTTGCCAACAAAAGCATCCAACTTTGATTTCTCTATTGCTTCCCGGAGTTGTATATTGAAGGAATCGTCAGAGGAAGACTCTTGTGGAACTTCTTTATCTTCCCCTTTTCCTCTTCCATACACCTCCTTCAATTGAGAACATGTGATAATAGGCTCCTTAAAGATGACTCCCTTTGTTTTCTTCAGTGGTGGTTGAACCTCTTTAGCCACCTTTGGCTTAGGATGTTTCCTTTTATTTGGTTTTGTCCTTTTTTGGTAGTCTTTGGTTTTGGAGGAGGTGTTGGTGTAGAAGAAGGTGAAGGTGTTGGAGTTGGAGTTGGAGTCAGTGTCACCGACTTACTGGTGGCAGAATGAGAAGTTGAATGAGTGGGAGACTTCTGGGAAACTTGAGGAACTTTCGTTCTAACCATTTTGAGAGATTCAGAAAGGATTGAAAACCAAAATCAACTATGAAAGATTTGTTGAGATTTCAGAAGTTTAGGGCACAAATAATGAGTTTAAATAGAAAAATCGACCTTTTGGAGAAGTTGGAAGAGTTGCAACCTAAAATCAAAAGGATTTAAGGCGTTTAATTGGTGGGTAATAGCCGAAAGTGAAGAGATGTGACGTACGAGTGAGGAGATACTTTCGAGTGAGAGGAAAAAGTACTCCGTTTGAGCTGTCGTGTAACTGATATAGCCCCAAACACTTGAGTGAGATACCTATGCACTCGAGTGTTCATACTTATGCACTTGAGTCACCTATTTTTGTGCTCAAGTGAGACAGAGGAAAATTCCAGAAAACTTGTAAATGCATACCTGATTTGAGTGATTTTGTTGTGGTCTTCATCTTTGTCCTCAAGTCCTCCAAGATCACTTGAGTAAACTATGCTTCGAAGCTGATTTATGAATTTGTGCTGGTGGCACTTGAGAGTTCCTGCCTTACTTTCAGGTGCGCTCTTCCTAAACTTGAGTGAACTATTTTCTCACTCGAGTGATACCCAACATACCCATTGAATTTTAAGTAAGCTTTTAGAACTTTTACCTCCTCTGTTAACCTCTATTTTGCAAGCTAGAAACAGAGCATATGAGTTAGACTTGCACTCAAGAGTTCATCCATAACTTAAGTGATAAAGTGCCTTCCACTCGAGTGACCTTCTGCTTCACTCTAGTGATGCTCTTGCAAAACAAGTTCCTACATCCTCTGATGCCTTATATGGTTATCATCAAAACATATATTAAACACAATAATTAACAAGAAAAACTTACAACTCAATAGGATTAACCATTCCAATTCTCTTCATATATATAAAAATTTATCTTTGGCAATCGACTTTGTGAATATATCGGTGAGTTGAAGATGAGCAGGAATGAATTCTACTTTGACATCTTTCTTATGTATATGTTCTGATATGAAATGATGTTGGATATCAACGTGCTTGGTTCTTGAATGTTGTACTAGATTTTTAGCCAAGCTAATAGTGCTAGTATTGTCGCAATAGATAGGTATCTCTTTCAAGTATATTCCCAAGTCCTAAAGTTGTTGCTTTAACCATAGTACATGAGAACAACAGCTTACTACAACTATATATTTAGCTTCGGTGGAAGATAATGACACTGTTCTGCTTTTTGCTGAACCATGATACCAGAGAACCTCTAAGAAATTGATATTATCCACTGGTACTTTTTTTGTCAGTTTTATATTCTTCATGATCTGAATCTGAATAGGCCATCAAATATTCATTTCCTCTTTTTGGATACCATAGCCCAAGTTCTGCAGTGTCTCTTAGTTATTTGAAGATTCTTTTTACAATTTCTGCATGTGACACCTTTGGAGCCTGCACACTGTTAGATAGAGTAATAAGCCAATCACTCCTATATATTTAGTAACGTTGAAGTCAGGGCCTTTCATATCAGCATCCAGCAGTGTAGTAGAGCTCATTGGAGTGTTAGCTCCAGTAGCATTTTCCATTCCATACTTCTTTAATAACTCCTGTAAATATTTGGTTGGAGAGATAAATATCCCATTTCTCTGTTGCTTGATTCGAAGTCTAGGAAAGAAGTTTAATTCTCCCATTATGGATATTTCAAACTCTCCTTGCATAAGCTTAGAAAATTCTTGACATAGAGATTTGTTAGTAGCATCGATGATAATATCAACAACATAAATTTAAAGAATTAGAAGATCACTTTTGTTATGTTTGATAAAGAGTGTTGTATCTACTTTTCCTTTGACAAAATTTTGATTAAGAAGAAATTTTCTTAGCCTTCATACCAAGCTTTGGGTGCTTGTTTCAAACCATATAAAGCTTTCTTAAGTTTGGAAACATGATCAGGCTTTATTTCATCTTCATAACTAGGAGGTTGTTCTACATATACTTCCTCCATAATACAACCGTTTAGAAAAGGACTTTTGACATCTTTTTGATAAAGTTTAAAACCTTTAATGCAAGTAAAAGCTAAGAGTACTCGTATTGCTTCTAATTTTACCACTAGAGCATATATTTCCTCATAGTCAATACCTTCTTCTTGATTATAGCCTTTGGCAACCAACCTAGCCTTGTTTCTCACAATGATTGCTAATTCGTCAAGTTTATTTTTGAAAGCCCATTTGGTTCCTATGACTGAGTGATCTTTTGGTCGAGGTACCAAATTCCATACTTGATTTCTTTGAAATTGATTTATCTCTTATTGCATAGCAGTCACCCAATTATTGTCAGAAAGTGCTTCTTCAACATTAGAAGGTTCAATCTCAGAAATAAAAGCAGAAAATGCTATGTCATTAAGAATTCTATTTCTAGTTTTGACACCTTCATGAATATTTCCAAATACTTGATCAATTGGATGATCTTTAATATGTCTTAATGCTTTTGGTTAAGCATGATCATCGACACTTTTTCCATTTGAAGATCATTTGTTTTAAAATCATTCTGATTTGAAATAGTTTTGTTTTTCTTTATCAAATCCAGTTCTTCTTTATCAAAAGTCTTTATCTGAGAATTAAGTTCATCAAGTATAACATGAATGAACTCTTCAACATTATATGTTCTTTTATTGAAAACTCTATATGCTTTACTTCTATTAGAATACCCTAGAAATAAACCTTCATTTGAATTTGAATCAAATTTGCCCAATTTTTCTTTACCATTGTTGTGAATGAAGAACTTGCATATGAAGATATGTAGATAAGTAAGGTTTGGGTTTCTCCCTTTGTAGAGTTTATATGGTGTCTTTCCAAGTGACTTGTGAATATATGCTCAATTTGAGATATAGCATGCAGTACTCATTGCATCCGCCCTAAATACTTGTGACATTTCTTTTTCATTGAGTATTGCCCTTGCCATTTCTATGAGGACTCTGTTCTTCCTTTCTACTACTCCATTATGATGAGGCGTTCTAGGTGCAGAGAAGTTGTGATGTATTCCTTCATTGTTGCAGAAGTCTTCAAAGAGTTGACTATCAAATTCTGCTCCATGGTCTATCTTGATAGAGACAATAGAAATACCTTTCTCATTTTGGACCTTTTTAGCAAACATAATAAATTCAACAAACGTTTCATCTTTTGAAGTAATAAATATAATCCATGTAAATCTTGTAAAATCATCGACAATTACTAAGGTATATAGATTTCCTCTAAAGCTTTTTACTCTCGCTGGACCTACCAAATCCATATAAATTAATTGCAAAGGATTGGAAGTAGAAATCTTATACTTTTTTTTGAAGAAAGATTTAGTTTGTTTGCCTTTTGGACACGCATCACAAATCATGTCATCTTTGAATTTAAGTTTAGGAAGACCAACAACTAAATCTTTTCTAATCAGTTTGTCTAGTTGGTTCATGTTAACATGAGCCAGACGCATATGCCATAACCAACTCTCCTCTGATTTGCTAAGAAAAATATTTTTAGAAGAATTTGAATTCAAATCAATAGTATAACAGTTACTGTCCCTTTGAGCTTGAATCTTTGCTTTGATGGATTCGTTATTAAGTGGTAGTTCCTTCTTGTTTACCATCAAGCATTCCTCTAAATCAAAGATTACCCAGTTATCTTTGTTAGTGCTTTAACTCACACTTAAGAGGTTGTGGCATAATCCTTCAACGTAATATACATAATTGATTTGAACACCATCGATTTTGCCACTTCACCAATTCCAGTAATGCGTCCAGATTGGTTACCTCTAAAAGTTACCTTTCCTCCTTCTCTAGTTTCTAGCATGGTGAACTTATCTCTGTCACCAGTCATGTGTCTTGAGCATCCACTATCAATGTACCACTTGTTTGCTCGTGATGCTTTGAGACATACCGGCAGTAATATGATCAGGCTTTAGGTACCTACACTTTCTTGGGTCCTTCATGGTTAGTATGAAGTACTCTTAGGACATATGTCCATTTCAGAACCCAGTTGAAGTATAATGGCCTTTTCTATTATAGTAATTATATGATGCAAATGAATTTGAAGTATGTATAGAATTCTTAAAATATTTGTGGTATGCCTTATTGCCTTTCTTCTTCTTTCCTCTATTTTTATTCTGAGTCAAATTATATCCAATTCTAGATTTATCATGAGTGACTCTCTATGATTTCAAGATTACTTGAAGAGTTTCACTTCCTTTTGTAAATTTCCAATGTTTTTGTTAAATCACTTATTTTTTGTCTTTTTCTTCACTTAATGCACATAATGAGATAATAGTACTTTCTAACTCTTTTACTTTCTTCTTATGACTAATCATTTCTTTAGTTGCCTTGATGAATTTAGTATGTAATGCATTATATTTAGATAATAATTCATCATAAGCAGGTTCAGAGTTACTTTCCTCAGAGTCTGATTCTTCTTCCTTAGCCACCAAGCATAGATTTGCAACTTCGTCGTTGTCGCTTTTTTCATCTGACGAGCTATCACCCCATATGGATGATATATATGCTTTTTTTTTTGCTTCTTCTTGTCTTTGTTTTTGAAGCATTTAGATTTGATATGTCCAAGCTTTCCACATTCATAGCATACTATTTGTTGCTCCTTATTTTCTTTCTTGCTTGGTCCACCTTGGTAATTCTTGAAGTTCTTTTGGCCTATTCTATAGAACTTCTTGAATTTTCTCATGATCATTCCCATATTATCATCATTAGGGACATCTTCATTTTCTGAAGAATCAGCTTCCTTGATGACTTTGAGGGTGACTCCTCTCTTCTTTTTATCATCAAATTCTTCTAGTTCTTTCTTGAATTTTAGTTTTCCTTTATGCTCAGAAAGACTACCAAATAGTGCAGCTATGAATCTCATTGATTCACCTTTGGCTTCTTTGATAGCTGTCACCTTTGCTTCCCATTCTTTTATGAGGATATTAAAAATCTTTCTGACTTGGGAATTTTGATCAAAGGTTTTCTCAAGTATTGATAGCTAATTAACAAGATGGGTATATCAGAGTTTGAATTTAGAAATCCTTTCTCCAAGCTTCATCCAAAATATATCATACTCTTTAATTAGAGTATTGACTTTACTTTCTTTAATTCCAGATGTACCTTCATGGTTAATTTCAAGTGCATCCCACATGTCTTTGGCTGTCAGTAGTGTACAGATTTGAAAATACTCGTTCTGAATGAGAGCACTATGTATCATTAGAATAGGTTTACTATTTAATATTACTACCTCTTGTCATCGTTGTCAAATTCATCTGAACCATTTTCCACAACTCTATCTTTGATTTTCTTCTTTGGAATGTAATCACTATCTTGTGTCATATTCCATACACTGTATTCGTTAGCCATCATGAACACTCTAAACTTAGCTTTCCAGAACAAAAAATGCTCTTCAGCAAAACCAGGAGGTCTAGTGATAGAAGCTCTGTCTGGAATAATGTTCTAGCCTATTGTTGCCATTTACTGGATCCTTCTTAAGTTGTTAGGCTCTTCAGAGAAAACCTTGCTCTGATACCAAATGAAAGAGACAAGCTTCACCTAAGAGGGGGTAAATTAGGTGTTGTGATAAATTTTTTGGATGATACGGTGATATGAAAATAAATGTAGATAGAGTAGAGTTGAAAAGATTAGCACGTAGAGAGGTATAATAGTTCAGCCCAAAACCCAGGCCTACATCTAATCCTCAAAGATTAAGACGTACTGAGATTTTCACTATTCTTTCAAGATTCAGTGGGCTCTCGGAATGTCACAAGACAACAATCTCCTTATATAGACAACAAGCAGAAATATTCTAATACCTAGAATTTTCTCTCCCCCTTACAACAATTCTTATGTGAAGAAACAATCCTAAACCTTTCTTTCTTGCTTACGTATATAAGTCTTATGAGCAGCAACGTTCTCTCCTGCTTACACCCCTATATGTCTTACGAGCAACAACATTCTCTCCTGCATGCACCTTGTAAGTCTTACAAGTAGAAAGTACTTCTAAGAATTCTCTCAACTGCTTATCTTGTAAGGATATCTACTCTTTCAAGGTCCCTGTACCTTGACATCAAATGAAAATATGATTTAAAATGTATATAGACTCTCTCATAGAGCAAATATGATAAACACTGAAGTACAATATGAATATAGAGAAGATATGAAAACAAAGACTCTCGAGAATGTTTGCTTTAAGCTTTTGTATGAAGTTCTCCTTTATGGTCTCTTGAAACTTTATATTTATAGCATATTGGTTTTGGTCTGTTGAATGGTAGCCGTTGTGGAGCAGAACGTTGCATTGTAGAGTGGCATGTGAGTGTTTGAAATCTCTAGACAATATATTATAGTAGGTCTATAAAGTGTATGCTTAGCTAGTTGACTTTGAAAGAAATGATTATGTCTACCGTTTTTGACTTACCATATGCATATATGATTTAGACTTTTAATCTCCTCTTTCACACTTGAAGTATATGTTAAATGATGTTTAATAATAATAACAAGTAAAAACTTTGCGAATAAATAAATTTAATGATGTTTGGATTGATCACTGCAAGTCTGTTACAGTTTGGTTTCTGATAGAGCATCACTTGAATGTACAGAGGCCTTACTTGAGTGTAACATCATATTTTCTCTTCTGCTTCAACTTTTGATTTCTACTTCTATACAAAAAAGCAAGAGTGCATTTTCTCACTTGCTAGTGTTGTGGGTCCTCACTTGAGTGTATGTGTGTTTTGCACTATGGGCTTATGTCTCTGGATAACACTTGCAGCATATTTTCAAGAGCATGATTTTGCACTTGCAGGTGATGTGGGTCCCCACATGAGTGACGATGTCTCACTCGAGTGTACCATTGTATTTCAGCTTCAGGCTTCACTTTTGGATAGCAATTGTACCAAGTTTTGCAAGAGTAAAATTTTACACTTACGAGTATTATGTGGCCTCACTCGAGTGCATCAGCATTTCCTTGCATCTGGTCAAACTTATGCTTATCACTTACAGCAATATTTGAGGAAGTTTGTTTCCTCACTCATGAGTGTTACTATATCACTCGAGTACCATAGCCTTGCTCAAGTGCGCTTCTCACTTTCAGTTCTTCCTTACTCTCGGGTCAACACTTCCGATACCACACTTGTAGGACTCGAGTGAGCTTGAGGCTCTCACTCGAGTATTGAGTCCATGCTCGAGTGTAATGACCATTTCCTATGTCTGACTTTGCTTTCTGTCAAAAACTTCCAAGAGTATGCCTTCATGACTGAGGGCAAATATGGTCATCACTCGAGTGCAATGCCTCTTACTTGAGCATTACTGAAAAATGTCTGAACTGAGTGGCTCTCTGTAAAACATTTTTAAGCTTGCACTTCCTCTACTTGAGTGCAAAATGGATTCTTACTCTAGTACGAGCTTCATTACTATAGTGCATCAGTTAAAATCATAGCAACAATCATTGAACCTTGTGAAATGCATTTGGTAATCAATTGAATCAATGTTTATGAGTTCAAAATATAAGTTTCTTACCAAAACACATAATCACCTTTTCTTATCCTCAAAACGTGGAATCTAACCCCTAGGGCCTATTACACGGGTTACACACGAGGCCATGTGATATACTTAGTGTTATGGTTATATGATGAACTACATGTTTTGCATTTATTGCTATTGTGATAATTTTGTTATATGATGACTATGTGGCATGCTCTGTGATTTGGTATCTATATGACTATCTATTACTACTGAGATTCTTTTGAATCTCACTCTTTTCTATAAAAAAATCTACAGTACAAGCTAGCAGCTCACGGGGTAAGAAGGTAAATATGTACAGTTATAGAATGGAGCAGAGATACTTTTGTTTACTATTGGTAGTTTGTGTTTTGGGCATTTTGGATATTTTTTTGGAACTGAATATGACGTATATAACTATATAAATAGGACAATAGTACAGTAGTAGAACTAGTAGATTAGTAAATAAATGGTAACTATATATAGAGATAACGCTTCCGATTGACGAAGAAACATTAACCAACAAACGCTTCACAAGACTTAAGTAAAGTCATGGTATCACACTCTGATAAAATGGATTTAAACACCCATGTGACTTAGTGAGATAGTGAACGTTTATGAAACTATTTGGAAAAAAATTACTCCACTAAAAAATCCCTTCCAATCCCAGGTTTACTTCCTGAGATAGTTTTGGAAATTTGTGAACGTTTTCAAAAATCTATTTAATTCAGGACCGAATTCTAGTTCCATAATTGATTTCACTACTTGTTTGCACTCATTTGAGTTTATGGGATATAAGTTATGACATGAACTATTAGCCTTCAGAACCATATTATTTGTAATATATATGCAGTTTCTATATTGCTTATAAGCATGCTAAATTTAGAGATTTTCTCTCTCTTCTTTTAGCATCGCAGCAAGTATTAGTCTATAGGACATTGTTGTCAAACTCACGAGTTCACTCTCAGAGTCTACTGCTTTCATATTTCTATCTTACAAAATTGAGTTGAGTCACTCTCAAACTCGTAACAGTCGTAAACTCGGTCAAACTCGTGAGTTCATACATCGAGTTTACTGTTGTTATCTTTCTAGTTTACTAAATTATGTTAACTTGATCTTAAACTGATGCTAACTTTTTCAATTTGATCATGGCCAGTGGCTTTATATATGAGTTGTATAAAAATTTATTTGTTGAGTATGATAAATTATGAATGTTGATGGATTTAAAATATAATTAAATCAAATTATTTTCATGTTTTCTATTTTAATTATTTAATTATACACCATTAATACCTATTTTTTGATAAAAGTAATCTCTTACAAGTTTATGATTTAAGTCTACAATACAATTTTACATCACTCTTATGAGTTTGCTTAAACTCGTGAGTTTGACAACCTTGTATGGACTACAATGAAGATATTGTTCAATTTTTTTTGTGCCATGAGACATTTTAACCTTTTGGACTACAAGGCCATGTCATTTATAATTATCATAATATCATAATGCCATAAAATCTTTACAAGTTTATATCATTCATGTAGATCACAAAGTGATCTTTTACTAAATAGAAAGAATTCAAAGTGATATGGCTTCTGGCTATTCACTCACAAAAGCATGAATTTAACATATATGAAATTAACATTGCTGCTAGCTATGTTATTATTATGTTTTCCAACACACTAAGTCCATTCATATCAAAGCCACCGTTAACTATAATTAAGAGTTTCTTGTAATATAAGATATTTGAACCATTGGACATTTGAGGTATATTATTTATGACTGTCAAATAGTCATTGTCTCATACAAATTTGGTTGAGAATCGTTAGTGGTATAATTATTTTAATGTGATCATGGCAAAAATAAATATGCTAATTAGTCTTTGGGACTATTACTTTTCTATGGCATGATCCTTTTCTAGTCTTCAGGATTTATATAGTAAGGATATTTTTCAAAGTTACACAATTCTTTTGTGTCATTCGATATTTGACTCATAAGCCTTTGAACTTTAATTAAAGTGACACATTTTTCCTTCCATGCCGTTTATTAAAACCATACATTGGTTTTTTTTTTTAAAAAGGAACCAGTAACAAAAGTACTAATGTGGCTTCTAGCCATCCAATTAGGAAATCGATAATATTATGGCTACTAGCCATTTAATAATATGAAACTAAAATGCCAACAAATATCAAATTGTGACAATTATAGCTGCTAGCCATTCAATAATATGAAATTATAATATCAATAAATTCAATATCATAAACATATAAGAATAAGATAAGAGTAAAACTTGAACGTTTAATTGATAAAATATAAAATATAAGTATAACATAGAGTAAGGAGAAAAGGTAAATTATAAGATAGAAAAATTGCAAGATCATGTTCCCCATCAATTAATTTTGGGTTATATGGCTTCTGACCATTTAATGAAGATAAAAAAAAAGTTATATGGTTTTTGGCCATTTAATTTCAAGATAGAAAATAAAAGTTATATGGCTCCTGGCCATATAAGAACATAAAAAATTTAAACTACACGACTTTTGGCCATATAATCTCAAAATAAAGAAAAATAAAGTTTATATGGCTTCTGGCCGTTAAATAAGATTAAAAAAAGAAGCTATATGACTTCTGGCCATATGACCTCAAAAATAAAAAAAATTATGTGGCTTGTAGCCATTAAATAAGATAAAAAAAACTATATGGCTTCTAGCCATATGATCCCCAAATAAAAAAATTATACGGCTTATGGCCATATGATCTCAAGATAAAAAAAATCAAATCTATATGTCTTCTAGCCATTTAATATGATAGAAAATAAAAATTGTATGGCTTCTGTTCAAAATAAGAAATTAAAATTATATGGCTTCCAACCATTTAATAATATAGAGAATAAAAGTTATATGGCTTCTGGCTATAAATTTCAAAATAAGAAATCAAAATTATATGGCTTTTAGCCATTTATTATGATTAAAAATGAAAGTTATATGGCTTCTGGCCATTTAATAAGATAAAAAATAAAAACTATATGGCTTCTGGCCACACAACTCCAAAATAAGATAGAAAAGCAATAATGATCTCTAGTCTAAGCCATGGAATCCGATGTCTAAAACAATGGTAAAAGACCTTTTAGTTCCATATAGCGGCTTAGATCATCTGAGATAGATCAAATAAAGATTAAGTAGATCAAAACTTTATCATACCTTTATTAGAGACTCATGCTAATAACGTGTTATAAAGTAAAGGAAAAGATGAGAAAAGAATTGAAGAAGTAGAGAATTGGAGAGCAAGAAAGTGTAATTCTATTCACTATCCAAGAGTATAAAATACATAATTGATGCCTTCTATTTATAGGCTCAACTTTCCAATCACAATTAATCTGGATTCCATGATTATAGAAGATAATGTGGGAGATAATAGGAAATAATAAGGGGTATGGACATCCACATATGTAAGATTAGAGAGAAAATATATTTTGAATGTCTTATGCATTCATGTACAAAAGAGAGCTATATATGCATGAAAGGGGAGCCTTAGTATTAAAGGCTCAAAATGATAATAATTCCTTAATCGTAATACTTAATCCCTGATTGATAGTGAAACTAATTGATTCTACATTATTTACATTAATAATATTTCCTAACGAGCCTTTAAGTTGGAGCATAGATGTTAATCATGTCCAATTTATTGCAAAGATAGTCAACATGAGTCCCATTTAAAGTCTTAGTAAGAAGATCACCCAATTGGTCATTGGACTGCACATGCTTTGTAGAAATAAAGTTCTCCTTAATCTTATCTCGAATGAAGTGACAATTGATTTCAATGTGTTTCGTATGTTCTTGAAACACAAAGTTAGAGGATATGTGTAAAGCAGCCTTATTATCACGCTGCAACTCACTGGCAATGACATGGTAAAACCAACCTCCTTCATTAATAGATGGATCCGTACAATTTCACATATGGGTTGTGCATTAACTCTATCTCAACTTTTGCTCTAGAACTAGATATCACATTGTGCTTCTTGCTTTTCAAAGAAAACAAATTTCCACCCACAAACACATAATATCATATAGTGGCTCTCCTGGTAGCTTTTGACCCACCATGATTTGCATCATAGAAACATTCGATCTCAGTGTGGCCATGATTCTTGTATAATATACTATAGCATGGTGATCCCTTCAATTAGTGTAAGACCTACTCCAAGGCTTCTATTGGTCAACAGTTGGTGCTGTCATTAATTGGCTAAGTATACTAACTAGAAAAGCCATATTGGGGCCAGTTATAGTAAGATAGTTCAATTTTCCAAGTAGTCTATGGTATCTCTTTGGATGCTTAAATGGTTTGATCTTCTCATGATCAATCTTGTTCTTTACATCCTCTAGTAGCTCGTCAAATGGTATGATACTATCAACATCTATAAATGGATTAGGAATCATAGGAAAACTACTTGGTACTACCCCAAGTTTCCCTATTTCTTTTACTAGATCATGACTTATTTTCTTAGTGTAACACGGTATTTTATAAAATGTTTTGATGAGCTTTGGTCATGTAATGCTTACAAATTTGAGACATTATCAATAGTAAGTTGTTAAAATCCCAACTTTGATACAGGGTTTGATCCTATACTTGAGTGTGTTTTTCAAAAACTTTTTAAATTCATTACTACTCATCAGTTTAAAAAAAAGAATATTTTTCTTAAAATATAGATCATTCTTTGTCGCTAGCCCGCATAATGGTGGTTAACTTAAGGGCCTTTAGTGTTTAGTTGCCCAATTCTAATTCATTTATTGTGTTTGGATACCAGGGCATTTGTTGAAAACCTAACGTATTGGTTACAACTAAAATGGTTAGTGTCATGGTTACTAGTACTACTACTGCTACTTTGACTTAATTACATTCACATACTATACAGTCATCCAAAATAAAAGTAACTAGACAATCCTTATTTAATTAGCCTTCTCTTCTCCCGTCCATATTACCTTCCTTGCCCTTAGAGTTGGACATCTTTACTGTATATCATTTGTTGAAAAAGTGTGAGATTCAAAAGAATCTCAGTAGCAAAACAAATCACTTATATGATATGCAAAAATACTAAGCATGTAAATCAAATCATCAAACAGTATTGCTCACAGTATGCAACAAACAAAGGGCCTATCTGGTCCCTTTATTGGAAATTGTGCCCTAAGGGCCAATCATTGTACTTTGAACATTATTATTTTAATGAAATTTCTCCATTCTGTTATCATATTATTTGCATGTTAACTGTGATAATTGTATCCTTAGATAATTCATAAAGATTGTCCTAAAATGTCACTGGTCGGTCATCTATGCAGGAGCAGAGATGAAACAAGACCAGTATGACTTTGATAAGATATGGAGATACAAATCAAAGTCTTAGGCACTTGTAAGAGTACAAGGTGCTGGACCGACCCACTATGAGAAAGCTACATGGATCAAGTCATAAGCTTTTCTCATGTATAACTACGTCACAATGCCCTTAGACCTGAGGTCATCATGGATTCCTACATGAGAGTTGCTAAGCTTTGAACTAGTCAAAAGTCACTTTTGACCGGGTGATGATAAAGGCTACGATCGGGCTTAGTGGTTTTTCATACAGAGGAATATGAATGATCAAGATGGAATTTGTCCCTCACATTAGTAGAGATATATTACTGGGCCCCTCGATGAGTGAGTCTGAGAAATGTATGGCCATACTATGATGAAAGGAGTTTCTGTCTCTGTTATCAGGCTACTCAAGAATCGAGAAAGTAATGGTCAGGAACAAGAGGATGACATTATCCATGCCTTATCCTTGATCGATATATTGTGTAACAAAAGGGACGTGACATGGTTGTATGACAGGTTGCATCGTGATAATGATCCTCATATGTATTGGGTAGTCGTAATGTCTTGCTAGAGGCCGCTTGCGACTTTTGGGTTAGTATAGTTATTGGCCCACTGCCAACTTCATATGGACCTACAGGGTCGCACACAAGAATGGCCCAACACGAGATAATGTTTAATTTAGGGTGGATGAATTTTATATATATATATTTATATAAAATATAAAATTCATTAATAATATTATATAGATATATATATTTTTGAAATATATATCTTATATATATATATTATATGATATTATTATATTTAATAATATTATATAGATATGTATATTTTTGAAATATATATCTTATATATATATGTATATATATATTATATGATATTGTTATATTGTGTTAGTTTTAAATTTAATTTATTAAGATATATTAAATTTAATAACTAACATGATAGAGATATAGTATCTCAGATTTAATTTATGAAGATAAATTAAATCTAATGGCTCTTTATTTGGATTAAATAAATAGGTTAAATTAAAACTGTTGGACAGATTTAATTTAAACTGAATTTATTTAATTAGCTCATCAAGATAATTAATTTTTAATTAATTTTGAAATTAATGATGATTAATTTTGAAATTTGAAAATAGCCCTCATAGGTTATAAACTTGATAGAGCAGATATATTGATATGCACATGAGAATTGAGAGCCGCAAGTGAAACCCTAGGAGACATTAGAGGCGCTAGCACGCAGTCTCGGTTGGAGAGCATTCGTGTGGATACCGGTAGAGGGAGCGGACCTGATGTATTGGCTCTTAGAGATCGTGAAAACCCTGAATCATTAAAAAGGTATGAATCCTTTCAACTTGGTTTAAACGCCGTTGATAGATCCTCGATTAGGATCGGTGAAAATTTTTAAAATTCTTCCGCTGTGCCTACCGATCCTATCACCCTTATCATATAAACACAACGCTTTTTTATCTCAATCAGGCTGCCTATGGCCTTTGCTCCATATAAGGTGCAATCATGCGCTTTTTGTCTCAAGGCTGCCTAGCTAAAGATGCCCCCGGGTTACTCTCAGTATAACTTATACTTACGGGTCTTACCACCTAAGGACTATTTGTCCCGCATTTAAACTGCTGATATGGTACGCATACAAAGCAGCACATATAATATAAGGCTCCTGTTCCAAATACTACCTGACTACCCTTCCAAATTAGGTTCCTATTCCTAGTCCCTCGGGCATCCTGGGCAGATGTCAAATCTTATTAGTTAGAATTTACAGACATGCGATTTATTATTTATCCACTTCTTTGATTACTGAAGACACTTCGTTGGTTGTCATTTGGGTTAATACCTTAGCCTACTTAATTAGCTAAAGTGGTTACACTAATCCCATGTGTTCAACTCTACCCTTGGAGATTGCACTTATTACAATTTACCCTTAATAATTAATTTCACATTATTCTAGAAAATTGATAGATTTTTCACTTAACTTTGAAAACTCCTAACTTTGTCTAGAAAACTCCAATTGGGGTGGTTCAAAATCCTATATGACTTTATTTAAGTCTATTTTCAAGGAAAATTATTTTCCTTGCTAGTTAAAGGCACACAAATCCAGAGAACACAATTAGCCCTCTCTGCTAGAAACATTAATCTAGACTTCAACATTAACTTTAACAAGCCATAACTTTTTGTGTACTAATCCAAATATTACAAATTATATATCAAACTAAAGTTTGTCCTGTCTACTTTCTTTCAGGAAATTTTTTTTACCTATTTTATTAAGCAAAAATAGGTCACAATCCAGCTTGCCAAGGATTGGGCAGTGTTTTTACCAACAACACTTAAAGTTTCACATGGTTCTTTTTGTGCCTAACTCATTTAAAATCACCACCAAAGGCTACCCCCACACAAATTTTCATGTAGAAGCTATTGGTGAACTCAAAAATAACAAAATCTCACTCTTTTTACCTATTCTTGCCTTTGACCAAACAACTAGCCAAAACAACAACCATCAAGATTCAAGTTTTAGCACATAGCTTCTCTATACTAATTATTTAACACCATATTTTACCATTTACAATGCCAAAACAACATCAAATCCTATTTTTCAATATGAACCAAGATTAGGGCAGAAATGAGAAAACCAAAAGACTTCAATAATCATTACAATACTGGGCTCACAATAAAGCCTTAACTCACCTCTTTATCTTTCTTTAACTCCTTCTTTAATCTTCCAACTTTGCTTCTTGCTTGAGGGCTCAAAACACCTCCTCTTGAAAAATAAAAGCCATAGAAATGAAGATTTCATCAAGAAAAACAATGTTTATGAAGAGATTTTGAGCTAAAAAGGTGAGTAGGAAGGTGAAATCTTTGAGAGAAGCAGTTCTTGAAATTTCAGATTTTTCTCTCTCTTGCTCCTTGCTTGGCCATCCAAAATGATGAAGAAGGAGGGTAATGTGGCATTTTCAAGTCACTCATTTCCCTTCATTATCGGATGAATAAAATCCTAAAGAAAATGGAAGGTCAAGATCACATCTCACTTTAGTTTGATTTGCTATCAAGGTGACATGTGTCTTGATTAACTCCATAAGTAACAAGTAGCTTGATAAAAATCTCTTCTTGCTTTTCTTTTTCACTTAACTGAAAATGAGAGAGAGCGATGGAGTGGAGTAAAAATGGAGCATTCAATTGTCTAATGATATTGCAAGAAAAGCACTAAGGTTATTAACTAATGGTTAATAGGGTTTACTTGGTTATCTTGAAGATTGGTCTTGTTAGGCCAACTAATTGAGGTTTAGTTCAATTGAAGCCGTTTCCTCTTCCAATTGGTTGGCTTGGGCTGAAATTAGAGAGAGGGAAAAGGAAAATCTTGTGTCCAATGGTTTATAGCTTCTTACACAAAAGGAAGCTAATTAACTAATGGTTGCTTGGCTAATTCATTTTCTCTCCCTTCTTCTTCTCTTTTTGATTGAACATTTAGGTTTAATTGGAGGAAATTAATTTGGTTTTTGATAGAGCTCAATATTTATATATTTTTATTAATTAATCTTAGGCTTTTGTAGGACTTAATTGAATATTTTAGGCATAATCAAGTGTTAATGTGAGACTTTAATGGAAGAATAATTTGGGAATTAAAGTGGTTAAATTGTTATATTTTTAATTAATATTTTTTTATTCCCATTATTCTTTAATTGTGAACAAAAGATATTACCTTTGTGAATATAATTTTGTAGGTGATGATGTGGCACAACTTGAGTGGTAAAGGTAAAAGATGTTATTTTGGAGCTTAATGAAGGACAAAAGTGGAACATCACAAGTGCAGAATTTATTTTCACATTTTTTCTAAAAGGAGGTTAAATGAGTAAGGGCCTTGTTTGGTTATTACAATTTTGTACATATGCTAAAACATATTTTCACCTCCTCATCCAAACAAGGCACAACTCACTTTTAACCTAGAGAATAAGGGAAGTGAAGAGGAGGTGGCGGCTGAATTGGGAGAATGGGAGTTAAACCGAATTGGAGAAGTGGAGAAAATCTGGACCGAAAGGGGTTGAATAAAGAAAAGGAGAGCTGACCGTGAGTGAAGAAGCAACAGGGAATTAATTGAATAGAGGAGGCTGACCGAATTGGTGAAGGAGAAAAGATCAAAAGGAAAGAAAAAGAACCCAGCCGAAATTATTGACTGGTTTTAGAGATGTTGAACCGATGGATTTAATGGAGAAATAGAGAAGAAGCTCAGCCGAAATTGTTGACCGGTGAACCAATGAGAAGAGTGGACCGAGAGGGTATTAACGAAGAGAGGCAACACGGAATAAGAAGGAGATGGAGGGAGTGTGTTGCGGCTGTGAATGAAGGAGGAGAAAAGTCCATTTTGGCGGCTGGGTTAGAGGATTAAATTGCGTTGTGATCATGAAGAAAAGGGAGGAAAGTATTGTGCGCCGAAGAGGAAGAATTGAGAATTGAAGGCTGTTCGTTGTTGCATCCATGGCTGATTCTCTATTCTTATATCAAGCTTTATCCTTCTCTTTTTCCATGTGTAGCTAAGCTTTGGTGATTTCCTTGAGTTGGGTAATGGTTTGAGCTTCTAAACTTCAATGGAATTCCTTTAAGCTCTCTTTTTAGTTCATGATTATGTAGCTTGGTTAAGTATGTAATTGTGATCTAGATTGTTATGCCAAGTGAATAAACTTGGTTGTTGAGCTAGGAGTTGATTAATTAAGCTTTGTATGATTCATATTATGAGTAGGTTGAATTGTTTATTCCAACTTGGTTAAGTGGATTTAAATGATTAAACTGAATGTTTTGAATTGTTGTAATGGTAATTACAAGCTAGAATTGGAAGTTGATTATTCATCTCCTTGAGTTTGAATTATTTGGTGGTATTCATTTAATTGCTTTGGTAGAATGAATTAAATGAATATTGCAAGTATGGAACTAGTGGTAACTTAGTTCCATCCTCTTAACTCATATTGTGGAATTCATATCATTAGCAAGCAAGGAAGACTAAAACCCCAACTCAAGGGAATCCCATTTCATCATTATTTTAGTTTATCAAATTTACCTTGTTGTTAGTGTTAATTTCAATTCCTTTTGCTTCTTTGTTTTGAAAACCGAAAAATACAAAAATATTGCTCTAGCTTAGTTTAGTTCATTAGTTTACAAATGCAATTTCTCCAAATGATTTCTCACAACTTTAAGGCTTTTTATCACTTTCCTACTTAGAAAATTGGAAATTAATCTCCTCACAAGAACGACCTAGGTTGAGCTACTATGCTACATTTTCTAACCCAGTTTTATTTTGTGAACTCACACGACAAGGGTTCATCAGTTTTTGCACTTCATAATTACTTTACTTTTCAAAAGCAAATTCTAGCCCTTAATCTTGGGCACCAATTTTTTTACCACAAGATCAAAAGGCAATTGTCTCTTTTGCCCTTGATCACGGCATTATTTATTGATTGGCCATTTGCTTTTCTTTTGCATTTTAATTCCATTCTTCCTTATATGTTAGGCACCATTTTCCTTTCTCTTTAGGTTCAAGTAAGGTTTTGTATCCTTTCTTGCTTTAAGTAAGGGAATTTGGTACTTTCCTTAGTCAATTGGAATTAAATTCCTTAAAAAATTCCCAAAGCAATTTCTAACATTATTTACACTTGCTTTGAGGACATTTAGCTCTTGTATGAGTTTTGGGATCTTACACTCTATGGCAAGAGGATGCTTTTCTTGCTTCTCACAACCTCTATTCCCAGAAAGTACTTTAGAGGACCCAAATCCTTTATTTGGAAATGAGAATTAAGGAAGGCCTTGAGTGATGAGATTCTTGATGTATTACTACCTATAATCACAATGTCATCAACATACACAACCAAGAGAATCATTCCTATATCCAACCGTTGATAAAATACAACATGATTGCACTTACTTTGACTCATACCAAATTTCTTAACAATAGGGCTAAACCAGTCAAACCAAACACGCGAGCTTTGGTTTAAACCATATAAAGAATTCTAAAGGTGGTATACCTTCCCACACTCCCCTTGAGTAATAAAACCAGGTCATTGCTATATGTGATCTTCCTTAAGAAGATTCTCATTCATAAAAGCATTTTTAACATACAACTAGTGAAGATCCCAACTATAAGTGACCCCCGTAGAGATGAAGAGGTGTATAGAGGACAATTTTGCTATCGGGGAGAATGTCTCAGATTGGTCAATGCCATAAGTTTAGGCATATACCTTAGCAACCAAATGAGCTTTCAGATGTTCCAGGGAGCCTTTGTCTTTGTTTTAGCCATGAATACCCACTTACACACAATAGCCTTCTTTCTTGTAGGTAAATCAATGATAGCCAAGTACCTAACTTGTTAAGGGCTATCATTTCTTCTTCCACCACAGCACGTCAACTGGGGTAAGCTCAGGCTTGGTGGAGAGTAGTGGGAATAATGATAGAGTCAAAGGAAGTTATAAAGGAACATGATGTTGGATATAGGTGGTTATTGGAAACAAAGAAAGAGATGGGAGAGGTACAACTACGTTTACCTTTACAAAAGTTCATAGGCAAATCAATGGAAGGATTAGGCTCAACGACATTGTCAAAATCTAGAGCTGGCATATGTATTATTGCTGGCTCAGGGATAAGCTTAGTAGCAGGAGTGGTGTAGAATTGATTCAGATCAGATGGTGAAGAATTGATCAGATCAAATGGTGAAGAAGACATTAGTGGGCCATGAACATGATCGACTATATTACTTTCCTTGGGACGTCTCAAATAGACATTGTTGAGAGGTGGTTGAATAGGCACTGGAGCAGAGGCATGCACTGGTGGTAAGTGAACTTGAGACACCGATATATCATCAAGATTATTTGCTTTGTCAAGGGATTGAGGTAGAGAAGAGGTCAAAAAGAACAAAGTTGACTCATAGAAGGTGACATTTGTAGATATAAGATACTGACAAAGATTGGGATAGAAACACCAATAATCTTTTTGATCCCTGGAATACCCAAGAAACACACACTTGAGAGATTTTGGATCGAGCTTTGTAATAGTAGGACAAACATCACGAACAAAACAGACACACCCAAAAATTATCAGATCAATAGAAAATAATGATTTAGAAGGAAACAGAGTTATATATGGAGTATTGCCATTTAGAATAATGGAAGACTACAATTGATAAGAAAACACACAATAGTTACTTCATTAGCTTAAAAAGGTTTGGGAACATGCATATGAAACATGAAAGCCAAGCTACTTCTAATAAGTGTCAGTTCTTATATTCTACAACACCATTTTGAGCTGGTGTATTTGCACAAGAAGATTGATGAAGCATACCATGCTATGTAGCATATAGTTTTAGAATTGGGCAAAGAAGTACCTTTTAGCATTGTGACTTCTTAAGGATTGTACTGATACACTAAACTGAGTTTTAACTTCAACATAAAAGTTGTAAAAATGAGAAATCAACTCAGAACGATTCTTTATTAAATAGAGGCAGGTAGTATGAGAAAAGTCATTGACAAAGGTAATAAAGCACTTAAAACTAGAATTGGATTCAATATGACACATACCCTAAGCATCAAAATAAACTAACTTAAAAGGGGACGCATCTTGTTTATTGACTCGAGGTGCTAGATGAATATGATGTTAGTTAGCAAACTAACACAACTCATATTCTAAAGGTGAAAAATGATGGAACTAAGGATACATCCTCTTCAAAGAATACAAAGACACTTGACCTAAATAACAATAAACTTCAAAAGGAGACAAACCTCTATAGCAAGTAGTTAAATGCAGAACCCTATCGTCAAGGAAGTAATGACCGCTAGATTCATAGCCTCTTCCAATAATTTGCTTCCTAGATGAGCTCCTAAATCAAACAATGGTAAAAAAAAGTGAGATAAAATAATTAAATTATAGAATAAGCTTACTAGGAGACATAAGGTTAAATGCAAGATCAGGACTATCAAGGATAAAAGATAAAGGAATGGATGGAGTAGGTCAAATAGTGCTAGATCCAAGAATACAAGAATAAGAAATATTGGCAATTGTTATAGTAGATAAGGCACGCATGTTGAGAACAAATGATGGTTACATATCATATGATAAGTGGTACCAGAATCAATGATATATTTTGAGGAAGAAGTGGTAAATAAGGAATCATAGCTACCTATAGCAAGAATACTCGATGTCAATAAAGTAGGCTTAGAGATAGACTCATGATCAATATCATTAGAGGATAGTGCCATGTGAGCAGAATCACTACATTACAGCTTATTTTACAGCTTGTGGTAATAACACTTCGTATGACTAGGTTTCTTGCAATAGAAGCAAACAATCCTGCTAGGATTCTGAGTAACATTTCCTTGTCTTGGGAAACTCTGGTAGGTACTCAAGCAATGAAGAGGAACTGAAAGACAGAACAGGGAAAAACATCACTGGCATATTTTTAAAGGTATTACTCAAGTAAGCACTCGGGTAATGAACTTCATTACTCGAGGGATCACTCGAGTAATGTGTGAGAAATTATTCCAGAAGATCTCTATCAAAAACTGCATAACATTACTCGATGGGATCACTCGAGTAATTTGCAAAGTTATTTAAAACATTACTCTAGTAATCAAAGCAGCAATAATGCAGTAACTCTAAACCAAGAAATGAGTGACATTACTCTAGGGATCACTCGAGGAAAATGAAATGAAAAGAAAGCATCACTTGAGGGATCACTCGAGTAATCAGGTAAGTAAAGGAGAAGTTACTCATGGTCAAGATTTAGATGACTTTACTTGTGGGATTACTTGAGTAATGGGAGTAGAATTGCAAGTATTACATGAGGGATCACTCGAGTAATCAAAGAAGAAAAGAAATACTTACTCAAGGGATCACTCGAGTAAGCAAGTCTACAAAGTTTTATAAAATGAATTACTCAATAGATTACCTAAGTAATCTGTTCAGACAACAATTGACTTACTTTTTGGCATATTTTTAATGAGGTTACTTGAGGGACTACATTAGTAAAGGATAATAGTCACTCCAATAGCTACTCCAGTAATTAGGTCATATTCATTGACTTAGCTCTTTCCCAAGTTTTTTTAAAGGCTTACTCGAGTAGCCACTCGAGTAATGAAGCATGATCACTCAAGTAGCCACTCGAGTAATATAGTACAAAAAGTATGATTGTAATATATTGTTTAATGATTTGTTATCTATAAGACTAATCTTTTATTGTATTAGTTTTCTATGTATATTTGTAGAGAAATAATGGAGAGATCATACATTAAGAGAAAAGTCAAATATATTGTCCGCAACTTCCGAAACGCTCACCTACAACAAAAAGCTAGTTTTCAAATTTGAAGAATAGTGAAATGAAGCTGCGTGAATCTAATGAACATGTTTGAAATGCATCCAACAGACATCACAATTCATCTATATATATGGAGCATTCAATGAAGAACAAAACACAACAACTGAGAACACAAACTCACATCGATCAATATATTCTTTGTGCTTCGTTTTCTTATATTCATTATTTATAGTTCAGTGATTATACATTTGCTCTATGAGAGAGTTTTTTCATTACAAACTCAATATTTATTATTGAGATAACTTAAGGTTATGGAACCTTTAGTTGGGGATTGGTTTACAACATGTAAGGGGGATAGAGTATCCAGTGAAGGAACTTGTTGTGTATTGAGGTGCCAAGAACCCACTTAATCTTTGAAGATATAGTGAGACTCTCAGAGAAGTTCTGAGGACTGGATTTAGGTCAAAGTGGTTGTGGGAAAACTAGTATAACTCCCGGTGTACACTTCGGTGATATTTCTCCTAACTCTTAATGGCTTTAAATTACTATAAATCTTTTTATACACAACAAATGTTTTGATTTCACCCAATTCATCCCCTTTTGGGTGGAGCGCTTGCACTAACATTTGGTATCAAAGCGTAGGTTTTCTTGTTAAGGTATAACAACATAAGAAGGATCTAATGACAAGTAAGGGTAAAGGAGTTCTTGCTGACGGAGCTTCTATCACAAACCTTCAGGTTTCAATGGCGAACACTTCTCTTTCTGGAAAGCCAAGTTTAAAGTATTCGTAATGGCTATAGAATATGGATTATGAGACGTGATTGAAAGTGGAATCTATTAACCTATAAAAGATGTAGATTCACAGAAAATTCCTAAAATGCTAGCAAAATATGATGAGAATGATAAGAAACTCATCACTCTCAATAGTAAAGAAATTCTGATGATCCAAAGTGCTTTGAGCCAAAATGAGTATTTCAGGATCTGCAAGCTTTCAATGGCTAAGGAAATATGGGAAGCCCTAGAAATAGATCATGAATGAACTTCGGGAATAAAGGAAAACTAGATCAATACTTTAGTTACTAAATTTGATTTACTTCAAACAAAACCAAGTGAGGAAATAGCTAAATTTGAACTTAGATATACTCATCTTGTTAATCAACTTGTAGCTCTCAGGAATGTCTATGATCAACATACCAAAGTATGAAAGATTCTGAATATTCTTTTTAAAGATTGAGAGGCCAAAGTCACCACTGTTGAAGAAGTAAAAGGTAAATCATACAATCGATTGCTTCTCTATTCGGAAGTCTTTCTAAATATGAAAGTAAATTAAAGTTTAAATGAGAGCTAGAAGATATTGGTGACAAGAAGAAGAGAGTCCTAGCACTGAAAGCAAAAGAAGAAAATCAAGATGAGGATGAAGAGTTTGACGATGATGAAATAGGCCTATTGATAAAATAATTCAGAAAGTTTTACAAGAAAGGCCAATGATTCAAAAACTTTCAAAAAGGAGGAACAATTAGTAAAGAACATATCATCTACTATGAATGTGGAAAGCCAGGACATATCAAATCAGAATGTCAAGAACTAACTCAGAAGAATAAAGGAAAGAGAAAAGGCAAGTTCTATAATAAGAAAAAAGCCTTTTTATCTGCCATATTGGGAGACAGTTCATCTAACGAAGATAGCGATGATGAGGAAGTAGCCAATTTTGTTTGGTCGCTCAAGAAGAGTTAGAAGAAGAAGAGGTAACTGATTTTGATTCTATGTATGATGAATTACTTTCTGAATATAATGATTTATGTTCTAAATTCTTCAAAGTAGTTAAGGAATTAGTTGTTTTGAAAAAGAAAAAAAAAGTTCTTGAAGTAGAACTTCAAGAGAATTTAGAAAAGGATTGTGAAAACTGTTCTTCTTTGAAAAAGAAAAATACTGATCTCATGAGAACTCTTGAAAATTTCACCAAAGGAAATGAGACATTAATTATGATTTTAAAAGATCAATGATTTGTAAATGACTGATCTGGTATTGAATATTATCCAAAATCAGATAAAAAAGAAAGGAAGAAAGAAAGCAGGAGGTAAGACATACACGAGTTATTTTCAACATTCTGTTCATTCATCAAATCCTTTTGCATATTGTAATTACTACAATAGAAAAGGTCATTATAGTTTATCTTGCATTCATAAAAAAGAAAGGAAAATAGGAACCTACAAATGGGTACCTAAAGGTTCATATGTTCAGAAAATATTCTGTACTAACCCAAAAGGACCCAAAATGATGTGGGTGCCTAAGACTTAATCGTATTTGATTGCAGATATGTCTTAAAGCATACAAAAACAACAATGATATCAGTAGAAATGATTTTGAAAACTATTTTCTAAGTAATGCCAATGAAAGTTGGTTATGGCATAAGAGGCTAGCTCATGTTAACATGCACCAAATAAGAAAGCTTCTCAAAAAGGATTTAGTACTTAAATTACCCAAAGTAAATTTAAAAATCAATTTGATTTGTGATGCATGTCAGAAGGGTAAACAAACTAAATCATCTTTCAAATTGAAAAATGAGATCAAAACCAACAGACCACTTCAATTATTACACATGGATTTAGTTAGACCAGCAAGAGTTAAAAGTTTTGGTGGCAACTTATATTCATTGGTCATTGTTGATGATTTCTCTATATTTATATGGACTATTTTTCTATCATCAAAGGATGAAACCTTTGTAGAATTTATTGTTTTTACCAAGAAAGTGAAAAATGAGAAAGGTATGTCTATTACAGGTATCAGGATAGATCATGATAGAGAATTTGAAAATCAAGCCTTTAAAGAATATTGTGATACTAATGGCATTGATCACAACTTGTTCACTCCAAGGACACCTTAATAAAATAGAGTTGTGGAATGAAAGAACAGAGTACTCACTGAAATGGCTAGAGCAATGCTAAATGATAAGAATGTGTCTCAAGTTTTTTTGGGTTGATGTAATGAGCATAGCATGTTATATTTCAAACAGAGCCTACATCATAACTAAACTTGGAAAGACACGATATGAACTATAAAAAGGAAGGAAGCCAAACCTTGCTCATCTACATATCTTCGGTTGTAAGTGTTTTATTCATAATAATGGTAAAGATAACTTAGGAAAATTTGAATTTAAAATATATGAAGGAATTTTCCTAGGCTATTCTAACTGGAGCAAAGCATACAAAGTTTTCAATAAACAAACATATGTTGTTGAAGAATCAATTCATATTGTATTTGATGAATTTGAATCCTCTAACAAAACCATTGATCATGAGCAAGAAGTTGTTTTAAATCAAGAGAATGGTCAACCTAATCCTAAATCTTTCATCCCAGAAGTTTATCAAATCAAGGAAGAAGATCAGTCACTAGGACAACCTAGAGCCTGAAATACAATAAAAGTTATCCCCTAGAGCAAGTCATAGGAGATGTGAATGAAGTAGTCAAACTAGGAATAAAATTTTCAATGAAGTTAGTTTTTCTACCTTTCTGAGATTGAACCTTTTAACATTGATGAAGCCCTATCAGACAATGATTGGGTAATAGCAATGCGAGAAGAACTAAACCAATTTGAAAGAAATCAAGTTTGGGATTTGGTACCCTGACCTAAGGATCATCCGATTATTGGTACTAAATGGGTATTCAAGAACAAACTTGATGAATCTACAATTATTGTCAGAAATAAGGTAAGATTGGTGGCCAAAGGCTATAATAAGGAAGAAGGAATTGATTATGATGAAACATATACTCTAGTGGCTAGATTAGAAGTTATACGAGTACTTTTAGCCTTTGTATACATCAAAGGATTGAAACTTTATCAAATGAATGTAAAAAGTGCATTTCTAAATGGCTACATCATGGAAGAAGTGTATGTAGATCAACGTCCAGGTTTTGAAGGTATGTCTAAGCCTGACCATGTTTTCATACTAAGAAAAGCTTTATACTTTTTAAAAAAAGCCTCTAGTGTATGGTATGAAATGCTCAGTAAATTTTTGATTGATCAAGGTTTTGTACGAGGAAAAGTTGATACAACACTTTTTACAAAACAAAAGCGAGATGATATTTTGATTGTACAAATATATGTTGATTATATATTTTTCGATGCTACTAATGAAACCTTGTGTAAGGAATTTTCTGAGATAATGCAGGGGGAGCTTGAGATGTCAATGATGGGATAATTTTAATTTCTTTCTAGGTTTCCAAATCAAATAAAGAAAGAATGGAATTTTCATATCTCCAACAAAGTACTTGAAAGAGTTATTGAAGAAATATGGAATGGACACACCTATGAGCTCAACTAAATGGCTTGATGCTGATGTCAAGGGAAAAGATTACAACATCACAAGATATAGAGGAATGATTGGATCATTACTCTATCTCACTGCAAGTAGACCTGATATCCAATTCAGTATTGGTATTTGTGCAAGATATCAATCAGCACCAAGGGAATGATATGCTAAAACTGTCAAACAAATCTTTAGATACCTCGCTGACACGACATAATTAGGTCTCTGGTATCCTAAAGGAAGATGTAAATATCTAGCTGCATACTCAGACTCTGATCATAGAGGATACAAGACAGACAGAAAGAGTACCAGTGGACAAAGCCAGTTTCTTGGAGGTTCACTCGTGTCATGCTTTAGAAAGAAACAAAATATAGTGTCTCTTTCGTCAATAGACTTTGAGTATGTTGCAGTGTCAAGTTGTTATGCATAAGTGTTATGGCTGAAGCAATAATTACAAGATCTTGGTGTTTATTTGAAGGAAATACCAATATACTGTGACAACACTAGCACGATAAGCTTAGTGAAGAATCCAGTTCAATACTCTAGAACCAAGCATATTGATGTTAGACATCATTTCATCAAGGATCATGTCTAAAACAATGATGTCAAAGTGATATTCATTCCAACTCATCTTCAACTAGCTATATTTTTACAAAACCTCTTGTAAAAGATCAATTCTTATATATTAGAAGTAAATTGGGAATGGTAATTCCCAATCAATTGTAAGTTATTTAGTGTTTACAAAATGCTAGATGATGTTATTTATTGATGTTTTGATGATTACTAACTTAAGCATCTGAGTGTCTAGCAATTTGTTTTGTAGGGTCTTGATATTCTATTTTGGGGTATGAAAAGTAGAGGTTAACAGAGTACTATATCACTCAAGGGACAACTTTAAGTAATCTATACCCGAGTGATAACTGGAAGTGATGATAAATATCACTCGAGTAACCACTTGAGTGATGAACGTGAAAATGAGGCAGAGAAGCATTAATTCAAAAGGAAATGGAAAAAATGGTTGAAAGTGAACAGTCAGGAGATGAAAAGACTGATCACTAGAGTAGCTACTCAAGTGATGCCTTAGAGTCACTCGAGCAAGCCCTCAAGCGATTATGACAGCAGATTACAAATCAACCTTGTTTTCAACACAATTCTGCCTTAACACACCATCAAATTATCAAGGGAATATAGATGAATAATTACAATATTATTCATACCAGGTACGTGTTTAAATTCACTTCATTTTTAAATTTTTGGTATGATCACTCGAATAGCTAGTGATGCCTCAAGATCAGTCGAGTAGACCCTTGAGTGATATCAGGCACTAGAGCTTTATCTGTCACAACTCAGTCATTTTTCTCAAAATCTCCTCAAGTTATTCTTCTAGTGCTCTCCTAAAAAATTTTCACAAACACTTTTTCTCCTCATTTCCATTAAAACCCAGTGATTTTTACTTCCAAAGACCTCTCAAATTTCCTAAAATCTCTGGCCCTAACTCTTGATATTCGACACCATTTTTTAGAAAATCTTTGCTCTCTCAATCACAATGGTCAAAACTAAATCTCTTAATCCTAATATTCATTTTGAGTCTTTTGAGCCGTATCAACCCTCTAATTCACCTCCATCTCCTCTAGCTAAAAGACAAAAGCTCACTCCCAGATTAAAAGCGAAAACCAAGCACAAGCTAAGCCTAAGGTCAAAGGGGTAGTGAACAAGGAACCCACTGACACAAGAGCTCAATCTAAGAAGGCAATTCCTTCTGGTAGAGGAAAAGATACTAAGGCACCATCTCCACCTCCTTCTAATTCGTTTGACACTCCTTCCTTATTTGAGAAACCATCCAAAAAGGCCAAGTTTGACATAATACTTGCTCAAACCATGGCAAATATACTAGATGAGGCTCACAAATCTAGAGGAGAGAAGCAAAGCCAATCTTTAAAGGAACCATAAGAAGAAGAAATCACATTTCCTCCAAAAGGATTCAATGTGAAAAAGCTTGACGAATCATAGAAATTCAGAGATCACTTTTCAAGAAGAAAAGTGTGCAGATGCACTTTATTGACCTCAGTGTTCTTCAAGAGGTATTGAAATTCAACCTCAATCCTTATCTTGAGTCCTATATGCCTTGGCTTTCAATTAAACTTCCATTTTGCACCAAGATAGGGAGGCATTTCTATAGCAATTTAGAGCCTATCAATGATCCTCTTCGAGAAGCTTTGGAAGAAGAAATGGTTTCTAAGGTTAGAGGTCAATAAATCTTAATCTCATCCTCCAAAATAAAAACCCGGCTAGGGATAGAGGATCCCCCTGAAGATATTTATCCTACCTTTGGCTCAAACCAATTGTTTTCAATTCTAAGGCCTGGTGAGATAGTGAAACCTCTCAGTTTTAACTCGAGTGATATATGTGATCTTCATTGAGTACTACGGTATATCTATTCTAGAGCCATAGTAAACAAATCAAACAACTTCACTCATTTCATAGAGAGGGATTTCAGAAAATTTGCCTCATTTCTTCTCATAGAGAAAAAGGACTAGGGAGAATATATTTTTGGTGAAATTAAGAGATACAGATTTGAAGGAAAAATGACCACTCCAATGCCTTATCCTCAGCTTATATCCTTGTTTCTCAAAAAGAACAAGATTTGATACTTGGAAAAGAATGAACCAATTGAGAGGCTAACTCCAGTAAGACGAAATCATATTAGGAAATTCCACATTGATATTCCCCTGAAGACTCCTCTTGAATCTGGTCCCAAGAAGAAAATGATTAAGGCTCCATTATTCCTTGGTTTAGCATTACATACATTTATGGAGAATATTCTTACAGGTTTTCATATTGACATTGCAAATAAAAATGTTGAGTTGATAACCAATATGAATGTGAAGATGGGAGAGCTTGTGGAGAAAATGGATAAGAGGCATGAAGAGATGTTGGCAGAACAGCAGACCTAGGGTGAGCTTCTGAGATCACTTCATGCCATACTTGATGCTATGGCACTTGGTTCATCCACTCCTGGTCCATCTATGCTTGCATCAGTTTCTGAGACTGTACCATCTGAACCAAGGAAGTAATTGTTTGTTCTAGTGAGCATCAGCTACCTACTATAACTGAGGAAGTAGCGGTTACTTCTCTAATTCCATTTACACAAAATCCTCTACATATACCTTTATTGAATGTTCCTAAGCCTGAATCATTATCTTCCAGTCACTTATCTTCCAATCTAACTAACTCACATGGCTCTGGATTTACACCTCTTCCTATCAATCCTATTTCTGCAATCAAGCCATCTAGTTCTATCCCTTCTCTTGATTAATCCTACCTTTATGATGAAGACAAAAAGGGGGAGAAGAACTAGAAGTGATTTTTGAACACTGATATTGATGTTGCGCAAATATAGCAAAGACTTACTTATTGGTTGTGTAATGCATTAATTCTATAGTTATGGACTAATGAGTTTTCTGATTGTGTATGCAAGATGAACAAATGAAGAATTAGAACATATCTTCAAAGTTATAAGTTTTTTATTTTAACATCATTAAAATTGGTTTAAAAAATATTTCAAATACCAAATTTCTCAAAATCATTATATTTGAATTCAAATAATCTTTCCCAAGTTAATTTGAATTCAAAATAATAAGAGTTTTAAAGCTTAAATTGAATAAAAGATTTCATATAAAAGGTTATTGAGAAGCATATAATTGAAACTCAATTTCAAAAACTTTCTTCAAAATCACCAAGTTTTGTCATTATCAAAATGGGGGAGAATGTTAGATCCTATATGTTTTGATGATAACAAAGATTGGATGAATATTAAAAAAGGTTTTGATAATAAACAAAAATATTTGAATAAAGGAACTAAGTTATTTATGGCAGAAGAAAGACCATTACTTGAGTAGGTACTCAAGTACTAAAGAAGAACTAAAAGATAGAGAACAGGGAAAAGCATCACTAGTAGATTTTTGAAGGCATTACTTGAGTAAGCCCTCAGGTAATGAACTTTATTACTCGAGAGCTCACTCAAGTAATGTGTGACAAATTGTTCCAGAAGCTCTCTATCAAAAACTGCATGACATACTTAAAGGGATCACTCGAGTAATCTGTAAAGTTATTTAAAACATTACTCGAGGGATTACTTGATCAATCAAAGCAGCAATGATGTAGTAACTCTTGGCCAAAAAATAAGTGACATTACTTGAGGGATTACTCGATTAAAATGAAAAGAAAAGAAAGCATGACTCGAGGGATCACTCGAGTAATCAGGTAAGAAAAGGAGAAGTTACTCTCGGCCAAGATTTAGATGACTTTACTTGAGGGATTACTTGAGTATTGGGGGTAGAATTGTAGGTATTACTCAATGCATTACTTGAGTAATTAGAGAAGAAAAGAAATACTTACTCGAGGGATCACTCGAGTAAGCAAGTCTGCAAAGTTTTATAAAATGAATTGCTCAATTGATTACCTGAGTAATCTAGTCATACAATGAATGACTTACTCTCAAGCATATTTTTATTTAGGTTACTCGAGCGACTACTTGAGTAATGGATAATAATCACTCCAGTAGCCACTATAGTAATCAAGTCACAGTCGTTGACTTAAGTCTCTACCAATTTTTTTTAAAGGCTCACTCAAGTAGCCACTCGAGTAATGAAGCATGATCACTCTAGTAGCCACTCGAGTAATACAGTACAGAAAATATGATTTTAATCCATTGTTCAATGATTTATTATCTATAAGACTAATCTTTCATTGTATTAATTTCCTAAGCATATTTGTAGAGAAACAATGAAGAGATCACACATTAAGAGAAAAGTCAAATATATTGTTTGCAACATCCGAAACGGTGACCTACCGCAAATGGCTAGTTTTCAAATTTGAAGAATGGTCAAACAAACCTGCGTGACTCTAATAGACATGTTTGAAATACTTCCAATAGACATTACAATTCATCTATATATATTGAGCATTTAATAAAGAACAGAACACAACAACTGAGAGCACAAACTCACATCGATCAATATATTATTTGTGCTCTATTTTCTTATATTTATTTTTTGTAGTTCAGTGATTATACATTTGCTTTGTGAGAGAGTTTTTTCATTACAAACTCAATATGCTTTGTTGAGATAACTTAAGGTTGTGGAATCTTGAGTTGAGGATTGGTTTACAACATGTAAGGGGGAGCAAATGTCTAGTGAAGGAATTTGCTGTGTACTGAAGTGCCAATAACCCACTGAATCTTGGAAGATATAGTGAGACTCTCAGAGAAGCTCTAAGGATTGGACGTAGGTTAAAGTGGTTGTGGCCGAACCAATATAACTCCCAGTGTATACTTCGGTGATATTTCTCGTAACTCTTAACTGCTTTAAATTTACAATCAATTTTTATATACGTAACAAATTTTCTAGTATCACCCAATTCACCTCCCTCTTGGATGAAACACTCGCACTAACAACCTTTTCGCTCGATTTGAAAATGAATAGAGGTTTACATGAGAATAAAAAAAGTAGTTTAATTTTTTTACAGAGAAATGGAGGCTATGGCAGTGTTTTAATGGTGGTCTGCAATGGTGGAGAGAGAAAGAAGGGAGGGTTGTCAGCGCTTGGTTGTCTCAAAAGGAGAGGGAAAGAGAGTGGGAGTTGTTGAGGAATTTACTAAACCTAGTCATTTTTAATTTTTAAAACAATAAAATAAATAAGAAATACTAGGCTGGCACTTGAGTTTAAAATCATTTTGAGTTAGAACATTCTCATTGGCTAGAGAATAGAAGAGTAGGTACTCTGGTAGTACTTAAGTATTCCTCCGTATATACATGAAAGGGGAGCCTCAGTTGTAACACCTTAAGGATGCTTAACATCCAAAACATCAAAATACATAATTAGTTAAACTAAAACTCACATCACAATGTCAAATTAAATCCCCAAAATATTTCAGTAAACAAAATAAATTACAGAAGTCTTAGGGGCATGGAAAAAAAACATAACATGTGCTCTAGGAGCATAAGAGAGCCTTCAAGGCTCACTCTATAGGTGTCTTCCCTTGCTCCTTACTAGAACAATCACTTAAAAAATGTTAACATATGGGATGAGACTCCACGTCTCAATAACTACTAAAAGTTTCTACTGTACACAAGCAAATCACATATGATAAAAAGAAGGAACTGATTACATATATATTTGAGTATATCACAATCCTAATATAAAACGATTTCAAGTTAATCATCATCAAACAACCTCTACATATACTATTATGCAATATATAATACGCAAGCACCCTTATATCACCGTCCATTCTTATACCACTGGATGGAGCCATGGTCTGACACATAGTCTAATAGAAACACATCTATTTGAATGGATTGTCCCAAGGTCACCAGCTCTTAAGACACACCTAGCCAAAGGCGTAGAGCTTAAGTTTGGACTATAGCTCCCTTCCTTAAAAAAACACACCCAAGGATGTGCATATGTCCCACAGGATCAATTCAATCCAGGCCAAAGGAAACATAGAAGAAGGGGCCCTGGCAAGTGCCATCCACTATGCACAAAGTGATGGCATACCATGTGGGAAAACTCTCGCCACACAAATTCCTCCTTACTCCAGCCCATTACAAATGCAATCGATATGACAATTATATTCAATCTCCAATTAATATAATATCATAAAAAGACAAGATCAATAAATTATGCTTCCATTTATATCAAATATCATTACATATTCAAACAATTCTTAAGCCTAAAAGGAAATAATAACCCAACAATACATTAATTATAGTTAAATTATTAACCATATGAATAAAGTAAGTTGTAAAGAAATTTACTTGTAACATTAGTTGGGAATTTACAATAGATGCACATATACATATAATCAGTCTATTGTTTTTATAAAAGATAGTCATTAACAATCTTACACAATTCACATGTAAATGAAAGAATATTCAGAGTTACCTGCTACTTCCTAGCTCCCAGGTAATCACACAAATAGTTGTTCCAAAGCTCTCAATGAGAGTCTACAAATTCACAAACATGAATATCTATTAATATATTACTTAAAACTACTCTAAAGTTACTCAATGACTACTTTAAAACTACTCTATCGCCTTAAAGATTACGCTATAAAAAGAATGTGATTGATTTAAAAGGAAATGAATAATACAAGGTGTGACTAGATTGAACAAACTATCATTTCATTTTTAGAGGAGATAAAGACAAATAAAAAAAAGTCGTTGACTGGACTTTAGAGGGTGGAAGAATATATATATATATATATTCAATACATGCTCAGAGGGAATGAAGGACGTGGGTTTGGTTTGTTGTGGGGAGGGCGAATATATACATACATACATACATACATACATACATACATACATACATACATACATACATACATACATACATACATATATATATATAATAAATCAATCAAGCTACATGCCAGGAGAGTCAATGAACCTTTGAATGATCAAAAAAATAGATTTGAAAAGTGTTAGACTTTGGGTCCAAGTTCGCCCTTGATGGGCCGGACTATTTGATTAGGAAATAAGTAGCCTAATCAAATAAGAATAAAATCAGCATTAAATGCAGATTGGGGAATAATTAGTAATAATTATGGATTTGTTAATTAAGGAACAAATCACCATAATTAGGGAATTAATTGAGAATCAATTAATTGCTGTCTTGGAGGGCAAGAAGGAGTGAACATGTTTTCTAATTAATGGCCTCCATAAACCACTATAAATAGGGTGTGCCTCCTCAATTGCGATTCACCCGGCCATTGAGTTTTCTGGCAATTCTCTTCTCTCTTACCATCTTTTTGGTTCTGGTGATCTGCTGTGCAAATCACAATTAGGCGCTAGTAGTCTAATAATTGTGTGGGCACAAGTATGGAGCATTGGAGCTTTGACCCAGATCCGAACATGGATTCACCCCGGTATGCCAAATCTCCTTTTAGTTATATTTTTCTTACATTGGTATCAGAGCATGATGATCCTGTGGCTGTGTGATTTATTCTTTATGAATAATTAATTGATATAATTCGTTTATATCCCCATCTAATTCTACTGTGCTATTATATATGTGAATATATATAATGTTAATATATGCAAATAATTTTTTTTAAAAATCCTCTTCTCACATATATGATTATGGGCTTTCGATATGTAAGAGTTGAAATATTATGGGTTCAACATTAACATGGATGTATATGTTTCGAACACTATATGCCCATATGAATCTGTGTCTCCTGATTCTTTATGCCTTGTTCTACTTTTTCCATTACATGCGTGTGTCTCTGCCTAGTGTATGAACAATGATATAAGTATATGTCTGTGTTGTGAGCATATATATATATATATATATATTTCGTTTCTTTTGCATGAGTACTTACCTCTCATTCTTCACATGTTCATGCAATGATACACAACTCATATGCGATGTGCTCCTCTGATCTTCATGGCATCATTTTTTTTCTCTTTCTCCTCTGCTATTCACCTCTTCGTTCATATTAAAGGTGAGTCTTTTGGGACCAATGTGGAACAAAAAACAAGAGCCTTTAACCCTCAAAGGCTAGGAAAGCTTTTGAGATACAGAGGATACACATCCAGGTCAGATTACATCACGCCGTCAACGTTGAGAAAAAATAGGGGGTTTGAAACGGAGTGTTTTTACCCCAAAACAAGGCCATAGATGTGTAGATCTTGAAGAGACGATTCCAACGATGCTTAGAACGCGTCAAACGGAGTTCAGATGAGGGAGAAACAAAGGAAAGAAGTTTGTGGGTCGTTAGTCACTGTCGCCACTTCACTCATGATTTGATCAATAAAACAGAGGTTTTAAGATCAAATAAATGCCATAGATTTATAGTTCGCTGAACTATAATTCCAACAACACCAAGAATATGAAAAACGGAGCTAAAACGAGGGAGATATGGCCTCCCGAAGTTTGTGTGTCGCGATGACCCATCGGAGCTCTAATCGAGTCGTGTGGACCCAGTTGGAGATTGAAGATGATGACGTGGTAGTCAACTACCATGTCATCAGTCAACGAAGGCCACGTCATCATCGGTCAATGAAGGCTACGTCATCCGTTAACCAGCCACGTCGATCGAGGCTCGTCTGCAGTGACGGGGTTAAGGTTGACCGGTCAACGGTCAGTACTGGCCTAAAAAAAACCAGAAATTGACAAGCAGTGCGTGGGACCCACTGGGACCTCTATTTGACACATGGCAAGCACCGTCGGAGAGAAGATGGCATGTGGAGCTGGGTGTGTCGGAGCGTGTTGCCAGCAGGCGGCTACAAGGCGGCGCGTGTAAGTCACGTGCGTCCACTGAGAGTGGCCAACATTGGAATTTTTTAATTTTTCAGGATTTTTCAATCTAGACACATTCTAGGGGTGAGTGACGGCTTGTGGGACCTCCGATTGAGACGTGGTTGGTTCCTAAAAATCCCTAAATTCGAGAGCTTCAATTTGATATATAATTTGCATATATTTGAAGCGCGTTTAGATCTGTTTTGAGTCAAAAAGGTGCTTGTATGCACCTAGAGATTTCCAAAAATATTGAAATTGAGTCTTTGTGGATTCTATTATTTTTGGGATAGGTTGACTTACTTATTAAGAGTATTTCAGCTACAACACAAGGTTAATGCTACAAGAATCTTTAAAAGTAAGGGATTATTCAAATGAGTTTTTGAATATAAAATCCTATGCAACCTTGACTCAAACTCTTAGAGATAAAAAATTGAAAAATTGCAGTAACTTAAAATTATTCAATAATTATTGAATAATAAGTCTTCCCATGCTTCTAACCACATTGATGAACATGTGAAAAATAATTATTGAATAATTATCTTTGTGGATTCTTCCATAAAGTTAAAACTAAGTTAAGTTTTAACATAATGTACTAAGTCCTAACATGTTTAGGCAACACTTGAGGCAGATGTCAAACTAAGAAGTTGAGACAAACTAAATGCCAAGTTCTTTCTAACAAACAACAAGTGTTTGTTGTGATAAGACATCTCCCAGTGAGTAAGAGGAAGCTATGTCTCTTAGTGAGTGGGAGTGAGCCATGTCTTCTAGTGAGTGGGTGTATATGAAAGTAAAGATTGCCTCTGATATGCATATTGTAACCTTCAGCAATATGATTCACCACATTGAACTTGAGTGTGAAAGACTGAAGGATTCAAGATCCATCAGTCAGACGAACTTAGCTAAAGAGTGGGAGGATTCATCCTCTAAGCCCGAGGGCAAGAAACCCATGATGTAACTTGATCTAGAGGAGGTCAAATGGTTTCTACAAAGATGAAAAGTTACATTCATAATCCTTAAGGGTTGTAAAAGTAGCAATCCACATGAGTTGTGGATATTTCAGAGAAGCATATGGCTCATGTCAAATACAAAGCAATAAAGAGATAAAATCAAGGGATTGGAACTTTCACGTTAACTCTGCACTGATAAACCACCCTGATTCACTCCATGCAATTTCAACTAACAGAATAACATCTTTGCTATCTCTTTAGTTAAAGATCGATGGGACTATGATTCTCAAATCCTTCATTGGATTTTGATGTTTCTTTCTAGGGATAAAAGATTCCATTTCTTGCCACATGTACACCTTGATCAAAGGGAATGATCAAACTAGCAAAAGACTATTTGCTAAATAATGTGTGCTAAAGGATTAATACCCTTATGAATAAGTTGAGAACTTATTCTACCTGGCAAGAAAGACAAAGAAACATTTTTTGAGAAAATCCACTGCAATTGGCAAATTATGACATTATTGAACCAATAAACGTAAGGGCAAAACACAAGAGCTTGGTGTTTCGTTAATGTTGTGGATGTTTACTCGAAATACAGTAATGTTTAATTGATTTTTGGCAAGTGTGAAGCTGTTAGATAATGGCTGAACTAGTCAGGAATCAGTTAAACTAAAGGGATAAGACCTTTTTTGAACTAACAAGGGTTAAAGACACCCATGTTATTAGTTCAAGGTGCTTTGTGTACAAGAAATGCATTGTTAGGCAACTATCAATACCTAGAACCCTTCAACATAATAGAGTTATTGAAATGGAGAGATAGACCTCTCCTTGATTTGGTTGTAGACATAATGGCATCAATAAGGCTATCAACCATATGTTAGTAGGTAGACTCATAACTATTATATTCACACTTGACCAAATGCTCTCTATGTCAGTCATGACCTTACCCTATGAATCGTGGATGGGCCTTATACCAGGGCTAAGCTCGTTAAGATTATAAGGGTTATCAACTTTATATTCATAATTCTTCCTATGAGTAAGGAAAATTAGGGCTAAGGTATATAAGGTATCTCTTTGTGAGATGACATGAGAATTTGACATGACACGTCTTCATTAGTGAAAATGATGGTAGTTCAAAGATTGAGAGAAAAATGTGGGACACAACGTTCATAAAACCCAGATTTTCTATCAAGAAATGAGCATTAATCATAATAAATCTCTTTAAGAGGTTCACAAGTAACAAGGAATATTCAAATGTTCCTAAGTTCACTGATCCGAGTGGGAGGATTGAGACCATTTTCACAACAAAAGAGGTAAGAGGTAAGTTACGAGAGAATTACCTCACTCATACATAGGAAAGGAATCCTGTAAAATCTACCTTGGAGCAAATTGTCATCTAGCGAATGACTATAAGGGGATAGATTCCCTAATGGATTGAATGCTCTCTTCATCATTTAGAAGGTGATGATAACTACCTATAAGTGTTTGAAAGATACTAGAAGGACCTGCTAAGATGAATTGTAAAGTGTCATTCAGGAAGATTTGGATTCTCATTGAGCCAAGTATATGTTTTAGGCAATTTTAAGCCTAGCCAAGAGGCGATTGGGAACAAGTAGATTCTCAAATCTGTTGAGGGCATATAAAACCTAAAACATTTAGTGGCTAAGGGGTACCACAATGGAAGGTTTTCCATTGTGCATTTTTAACTCTGAACTTTGGCTATGACAACAAGCTTGGTCTTGAAATTGCATCAAGATGATGTAAAGACCACCTTCCAATTTAGAATTTTGGAAATTGGATGATGAACTCTACATGAAGCAGCTTAAGGGCTTCGTAGAAACAATCACCTAAATAGTAGTATATGAGGTTTTGATAAGGTGAAAGCCTTACCAACTTCAAAATAATCGAAGAATACTACATAAGTCCCAAACGGTTTAGTGATGATTCTTTATGAAGTCATCCTTTGTCAAATGACATATGAAACAAGTGTCAAGTGAGTCAAAGGAATAAAGGATCATAGAATCCTTAAATTCTGAGTTGAGAAAGTCATGGGTTGAACAAATATCTTGAATGACAAGATAAACGAAGATTGCACAAGAAAGATACAGTCTTTTCCACCTAAGACATGTACAAGTATAACCCTTAGACATTTTAGGATGTCAAACTACAAACCCATGGACACCCCTGAAGTCAAGGGCATAAACTTAAAGAGGTTACATGACCTATAAGGAATTCAATATAAGAAAGGTGGATAGAGTCCCATGTGAGACTATAGTTGGTAATATGAATGTACACATTGGTGTACATAAGACCAAATGTTTTTGGTGAGACTTGGAAGTTGTTTTTAGTCCTGCTATGAAATGGGTTATGATAATAACCATGGATTAAGTTGTCAAGACAACAACTTTCCTTTTGAAAGGATACTCCAATACAAGACCTAAGCAAATGGTGATGGAGTAAGGAAATATACAAAGTATTTTTTCCATGGAAATAGAACGCAGGGCGTGTTCTGCCATCATTCAAAGTGCCATATGGCTAAAGTAATTCTTATGAGAGATTAGGAATAAATGGTGGATAGAAGGATCCAAGCGATAACATCTTATAATGAGGATCCTAAGTATCACAGCAAGGCGAAACATGCTTTTTGATATATCTTTATAAGAGATATGCTTTCAAAGAAGGAAAGCGACAGTTCAATAACCTTCTACTGACAGAATATTGGTAGATCCCCTTAATGAGCCCATAACTTGATTTTCATTGAGTTAGTGAAAATTTTGGGGCGCAAATAAAATGTAAGGTCGTGAACTTCTTTTATATGAAGATAAAAGAAATAGTATGTATGTTATGAGTAAATACATATAAGGTATACAAGTTTGTATGTCATACAGGTCAGAAAAGGTTGGTTCACTCACACGAACAAAAATCTTCCCATGTTTTTGTGGGGGCATGAGAGGGTAAGACGAGCAAATGATCACCATGAGATGGTGAAGAAGAATCTTTACGTTTGAGTCACCTCGGTTAGCTTGATATGAGATCTACATATGTGCATATACACAGAAAATGGATCGAAGCATGAATATAGACCTGTAGCCAGGCAAAGAACTCTTTTTCACAAATGAGACTGTAAAAGAGATATTGTGAAAAAGAAAGTTCTAGTTCGAATGTTGAGTACATTTTGGAACTAATGTCTATACGGTGAAAGATAAAGAATTGACGTACACCTCAAACCAGTCACCATAGTATGCAATTCATACGACATGTGCTTAAGAGTTAGACTGCAACACGGGATGTAGGTGAAAGATCCCTAGTTCACTACAGTGTGAGTCCCAAGAAGGAAAAATCCTTCCCTGAAGCCCTTAAGACTTAGGCGGCATCATGAAAGGTTGGTTTGGTGACAGCTACTTTAGCTGAAGCTCCATGATCACACTCGATTCAGTCAGACGAGTGAAAACTAGGAAACCAACCAAGTAAAGATGGATTGATGTTTAGTCAAAAAGGAAGATTTACTCCTAGATACATAAGATATGCTAGTATCTGTGGTCGACCCCTTACTAGCTCTATGTATAGCTAGTAAGTGTGCGTAGAAGGCAATCTAAGTTAATCAACATATTAACTCAAGAGGGATTAGATATGCCATGAGTAATATGTATGGGAGAATCTGGGGCATATGAGGCAATGAATATATGGCTTACGGTTATATATAAAGGGTGTCCTTGGATACTGATCCGATATGAAGGATTTCTAGTATCACAAGCACCAAATCTTAAAGACGTTTTTGCCCACGCAGTCACGGCAGACGCCAAGTATGAAACAAGAAAGAGTAACACACGCATGATGGGAGGCTCATAAAGTGCGAGTGGGAGATGTTGGACTTTGGGTCCAAGTCCGCCCTTGATGGGCCGGACTATTTGATTAGGAAATAAGTAGCCTAATCAAATAAGAATAAAATCAGCATTAAATGCAGATAGGGGAATAATTCAATAATAATTATGGATTTGTTAATTAAGGAACAAATCACCATAATTAGGGAATTAATTGAGAATCAATTAATTGTTGTCTTGGAGGGCAAGAAGGAGTGAACATGTTTCCTAATTAGTGGCCTCCATAAACCACTATAAATAGGGTGTGCCTCCTCAATTGTAATTCACCCCGCCATTGAGTTTTCTGGCAATTCTCTTCTATCCTACCATCTTTCTGGTTCTGGTGATCTATTGTGTAAATCACAATTAGGCTCTAGTAGTCTAATAATTGTGTGGGCACAAGTATGGAGCATTGGAGCTTTGACCCTGATCCGAACATGGATTTACCCCGGTATGCTAAATCTCCTTTTAGTTATATTTTTCTTACAAAAAGAAATGATGAGGATGGGAACACACATACTCAACAAAAATACAATATGGTTTTTCTTTTTAAAAATAACTTAAAACAATATACACACGTTTGAAGGAATGGGAGTGGGTGATAGAAATAAATAAAATAAAATAAAACTCACCCACACATAGCACAGCACAAGAGTAAAGATGTGGGGGTCATTATTGTTGAAAACAAAACAATAAATAAAGTATACACTACTAAAAATAAATGATTCAACGACAGTTTTGCAGAGTAAAATGAATGTACTCACTAGGATGTAAGTGGGGTTTTTTTTAAAACAAATATATGTATATATATATTTTCCTTGCTGAAGGTGCATGTGGGTGTATATATGCGTATATCCATATATATATATAATAATCATAATATGTATACATATCTACACTCTCACGCACAGGGAAAAATGGAATTATAAAAGAAATGGATATACATATATATACTAATATACACCCACATGCACCTTCAGCAAGGAAATATATATATATATATATATAAGGGATGAAGAATAGATTTCAACAACAAAAAAATGCACACACTCACACAGTGCAAAGAATAAAGCATGCGGACTAAAATGATAAGACATGAGAAGACAAATAGAGGAAAAAGAAAGAAGTTTGATAATACAAGCATTCATTGTCGGAAAGCTCGAAGTCTAGAGCTCAGTGAAGTGAGATGAAGAAGAGAGAAAAGTAAAACTGTGGAGTGAGCCGCAGCGCCTCGCGATCACAATGGAGTAAGAAGATAGGGTATTTATAAGAGAGGGAATTATGATTAGGGTTTGCTTTTGACTAAAATAATAGTTTTTATTTTTCAGAAGAGATTTTTTTTTTCTATTCTTTATATATGGTAAGAGAAGTTTACACACACTCACACTCATATTAAAATAATTATTTTAAGGAGGTATTGTATTTGTATATTTTTGTAGATTTTTTTTCACTTGATGTTCCTCTTAAATTATTAATTTACTTTATACTCTTTTGACTAAATAAAATATGAATGATAACTAACTCCAAGTTAAAAATAGAGGACCTTACATCAATATTAATGGCTCATAATGATAATAATTACTTAATCATAACCCCTAATTCATGATTGATAGATATACTGATTGATTCTATATTATTTACACTAATTAAAGGGAAAGATGTGAAGGGAATGGAAGAAGAAGTAGAGAATTGGAGAGAAAAAAAGAGTAATTCTATTCAATATTCAATAGTACAAAATACATAACGATTAATTTTATTTATAGGCTCAACTTTCCAAACACAATTAATCTGATTCCACGATTATAGAAGATAATGGGGAGATAATAGGAAATAATGTGGGATATGGACATCTATATAAATATTATATTCATAACAAGATTGTAAAATATGCATATTTGAAAGAAAAATGATGATATTGGCATAAACCTATAGGAAGAATAGAATTACTTCCATGTGCAGCCAATCAAACCTTAAAATAATAAATTTATGACTTTTCAAATGCATTAGAGATCTTATGAAATATAAAAAAAGAAGTTATTGGGATATTATTAGTTGGGATATTTTTTTTCAAACATATTAGAGATTTTAGGAAATATAAAAAAGAAGGTTATTGTGATTTCATTTTGTTTGTCTTAGTTGGGTTATACACAATATTAGATGGGGTATAAGTTGATTTGAAGGGAGATTTTCAGAATTATAAAAAGGAAAGGTGTTCGGGGTATTATTAATTGGGATATTAATATACTAATAACTTATATTGTATAGAGATCCAAATATGGGTGGTAAATCCAAATCAACCCATTTCTTAATCAACCGGTTTTTACAAGTTTTCAAGTATATATTTGTTTGTTAATTGATGATAGATTATGGGTTAGAATTTATTCATCAAATAATCAAAATTGCTACCTATGATTTGTAAAAATGAAGAAGGGTAGAATTGTAATATGATGCCAATGATTTGAGCTCTAATTGTATTGCTCTAGCAAAATTACCGACAGAGCAAAAGAAAGAGTAAGAGAGGAAGAAGAGTTTTTTCACCCAAATACATTAAACAGTTATAAAAAAGCCAAATGCCAAGAGTTGGGAATCATTTCTCAAAATACTACACACAAAATTGTTCTAGCTAGGCTTGAAGGATTTCTATAATTCATTTCACAAAAATCAACTTCTTCAATGTTTGTCTTCCACCTCAATAGAAAGTTCAATAGAAATTCAACTTAGAGTGAACAATTTTTAAACTTGATCACACCTTGAACAACATCATCACCCTTGGAACAAATTTCTTTGTCTCCCACCTCTTTCTTCTCCCCCTAATAAATGAAGATGAAATGATTACATAATAATTCTGTAATCATCAAAATGATTATGAGTAATTAATTAGAGGAAAATGTTAATAATTACACAATGACAATATGAGTTGTATTAATTAGAAAATAATTATTAAAAAATAAATAATGGTTAAATATATATGAATATAAAATGAAAATTGATTTACCTGACAAATAGTGGCTTCCGGCAGCACATCTTGTTCTCCCCCTCATACGATATGGTTGTTGTTGTATGTTAACTTCTTCATGAGATTCAAGTGTCTCATTTATTTGTGTGGTTTTATTGAAATCAAACCAAGGTGAATCAACTAAAGAAATGGATTGCCGAGGGGTGGCAAATGCTTTGTTTGATGGTCCACCTTGCTCAAATGTAGAAATATGGTACTTAGATGAAAATACGACAGGATTATCAAGCAATGACATGAATGATTGAAATTGAAAAGGATTTGGTGAGTCAGAATGGGATGATGTCAATGAGGATGACATTTACTGAGGCTCAACTTGATTAGGAATTGGAGAGGTAAAAAGGGCTGATGATGAGGTTGGCAAGCAATGAGACTAACTTAAATTTTGGGGCTCTTGTTCTCTTACTTTTTCATTTTGAATTGGTAGTTGGGTAGACAAGTAATCGGCATGCTGCTTGCTCAGTCTATCCTGAGGAATTTGTGGGTAGGGCAATTCAACTGTTGGTGGAGTAGGATGAGGGCTCAAGTTAAATTGTTGGTCTCTTATTGCAAGTAAGATGTTGCATTGGTCTTAAGCAACCCTTTCTTGATAATCAATACAATTAGAGCATGTTGAACAAGAATTAATTGTTAGACTATATAACTATTTTGCTATGTCATCCTGTAATAAATAAGACATTGGTTGTAACAACTTTTGTATTGAATAAATGGTGTTATGGACAAAAAAGACAAAAATTCTTACCATGTAGCCAATATCATCACTAATATATTTGATCCATTGTCTGGCATGTCTCCAATGCCACTGCATGTACTCAGATGTTCAATAATATTCATCATGTATAAGAAGAGTATGAACAATAGCATGTGCATCTTTCCCAGGCTTGAATGAAGTCTGAGTGCAGTTGAGTCCAATTTGTGGTTGTCTGCCACATAGCTATATCCAATAACTAAAAATGTAAATATAAGAAAATATAAATTCAAATGATAATAATAATTAAAAAATTATATTTAAATTCTTTTCACTCAAGAGGATGGTAAAAATAAATGAACTTTTACTAGTGAAATTAACAAATTATTTAATGAAAAAACATAAAATAAATAACATAATAAAAAAATGTAGTTATCAATTAAATAAATAAAAAATAAAATTTTTAAAAATATGGAAAAGCAAGTGGGGAAAAAGGTTACCAAAGAGTGAAGGTATGAAAGAAAGGTAAAATTAATCATTTGGTCCTTGTAGTTTTGATCGGTTGTAACTCAGTTCCTATATTTTGACTCAATGTAACTCAGTCCCTATAGTTTTCACTCGGTTATAACTCAGTTCCTATAGTTTTGACCATTTCATAATTTAGTCCTTATATTCCAGAATAATGGTAGGGGACTATATTATAAAATAGTTAAACTATAGGGACTAAATTGTAGTGAGTCAAAGTCTAGGGATTGAGTTACAAGCGAGTAAAAAATATAGAGACAGAGTTCTACCAAGTCAACATATAGGGACCGAGTTACAACCGAGTCAAAACTATAGGGACCAGAAGATTAATTTCCCCCCAAAAGATATACACATACTGAGCACAAACATTAGGACAAAAATGAAAGGGCAAAAAAAAAAGGGGTGGAGGATGGGGGCAATGTAAAATAGAAGTAAGAAAACTTGGCTTCAATATGTTATTTTGGGCAGAAGCTCTTGTTCTTGTCATCCCAAACATAAATTATTAGGGTTACTCTGCATTTTCTACTTCTAACATACATTCAAATATATACACTAAGCTTGTTTAACTTTTATCATTTTTTTGGAGTATTTGGGTGATTTTGGTATTATATATTTCCATAGAAAAGCCATATATATATATATATATAGGACACATATACTACTGCAAATAAAAAATAACATATATTGCTACATATGAATGATATTATCTTTTATGAATATGCATATATTCTTATTTAATCTTATAATCAGAGAAATTAAGCCACAATTTATTTTATAAGAAAATTAATTACATGTCCATGTTGGAAATTGTTCCCTAAGGGCCAATCATTATACTTTGAATATTATTAATTTAATAAAATTTCTTCATTCTGTTATCATATTATTTGCATGTTAACAGTGATAATTGTATCGTTGGATAAATCATAAAGATTATCCTAAAATATCCCTAGTCGGTCATCTATACGGGAGCGGACAAGACCAGTATGACTTTGATAAGATATGGAGATATGAATTAAAGTCTTAGACACTTGTAAGAGTACAAGGTGCTGGACCGACCTACTATGAGAAAGCTACATGGATCAAGTCATAAGCTTTTCTCATGTATAGCCACGTCACAATGCCCTTTGACCTGAGGTCATCATAGATTCCTACATGAGAGTTGCTAAGCTTTAAACTAGTCAAATCTTGCTTTTGACCGGGTGATGATAAAGGCTACAATCAGGCTTGGTGGTTTTTTCATCCGGAGGAATATGAATGATCAAGATGAAATTTGTCCCTCACATTAGTAGAAAGATATTACTGGGCCCCTCGATGAGTGAGTCTGAGAAATATATGGCCATACTACTATAGAAAGGAGTTTCCATTTCTGTTGTCAGACTATTCAAGAATCGAGAAAGTAATGGTCAGGAACAAGAGGATGACATTATCCATGCCTCATGCTTGACCAATATATCGTGTGACAAAAGGGACGTGACATGGTTGTATGACAAGTTGCATTATGTTAATAATCCTCATATGAATTGGGTATTCGTAATGTCTTGCTAGAGGCCGCTTGCGACTTGTGGGTTAGTATAATTATTGGCTCACTGCCAACTTTGTATGAGCATACAGGGTTGCACACAAGAATGACCCAACACGAGATAATGTTTAATCTAGGGTGGATGAATTTTTTATTTATATATATATATATATATTATATAAAATTCGTTAATATTATATATATATATATTTTTTTTGAAATACATATTTTATATATATGTGTATATATATTATATGATATTATTATATTGTGTTAGTTTTAAATTTAATTTTTTTAAGATAAATTAGATTTAATGACTAACATGATAGAGATATAGTATCTTAGATTTAATTTATGAAGATAAATTAAATCTAATGGCTCTTTATTTGGATTAAATAAATAGGTTAAATTAAAACTGTTGGACAAATTTAATTTAAACTGAATTTATTTAATTAGCACATTAAGATAATTAATTGTTAATTAATTTCAAAATTAATAAAGAGTAATTTTGAAATTCAAATATAGCCCTCATAGGTTATAAAGTTGATAGAGTAGATATACATATACACAGATGAGAATTTAGAGCCTCAAGGGAAACCTTAGGAGAAATTGGAGGTGCTGGCACATAAGTTTGTGTTGGAGATCATTCATGTGGATACCAGTAGAGGGAGCGGACCTGACATGTTGGCTCCTAGAGATCGAAAACCCTGAATTGAAAAAGGTACGAATCTTTCTAACTCAGTTCAAACGTCATTGATAGATTCTTGATTAGGATCGGCAAAAATTTTAAAATTTTTCCGCTGTACCTGCCGATCCTAATAGTCCACACTTCTATAATGTTTTTAAAAAATTACCATGTAAACATTTTGATAATGAAATATCTCTTACTGGAATCATTCAATAAAAGAAATATAAAAATTAAAAAACATAATTAACGAAGAGAATGTACCTTACTTAGATGAAAGATCAAGCTTCAAGTTGAAATGAATAATGCATTTAACAAAGACCACAAACTCTATATTTAAAAAAGGAGGAAGATGGAATGGAATGAGCAGACTTTAAAGAGGACAAAGGAGAATGATGTAACGAAGGGAGTTGGAGAAACAAAAAGGATTTCAAAGTAGCCTACTGGAAGAAGGATGCTCTATGTTAATATTGTTAGTCCAAGCCTTTCACTACCAAGAGGGGGGTTGAATTGGGTGATATTTAAAACTTTAAACTTCAACACAAACTAAATAAAGAGAAAGAGTTAGAGATATATTATTGAGGGTGGACACAAGATTTATACTGGTTTGGTCCAACACACTTGATCTACATCCAATCCCTAGAAAGCCTTTATGGGATTTTCACTATCTTTTTAAGATTCACAAGTCTCTTGGTGCCTTAGTACAGGCAAGTTTTTTTTTTCAAAGAACACTCACTCCCCCTTAGACTTTTCAATCAATGCCCACTTAGGTTCCTACTACCTTGAGTTTCTTAACTGAAGTAAATGTTTAGGTATATTCTCTCACTAGAGTAAATAAATGATCACTTGAGCACATAAGCTCTACTCGAGTGATAATCTCAAGTGCACTTGAGTCCTTACAAGTGTGGCAGAGGAAGTGTTTACCCGAGAGCAAGGCAAATCCAAAATGTAAACTGCACTCAAGTCCAAGAGAGTAAGGGACATGAAGTGTTTGCCTGAGAGTCACCAAGTGCATGGAAGAGAAAGTATGCTTGAGTGGAGGATAATGCACCCGAGTGATACCTCAGCACCTGCGAGTGTGGAATACAACTCTCTCCATTCTAATGCAAGTATTGAAGCAAAAGAGTATATTTTACAAGAATATGTTGTTCACTCGAGTGAGAGTAAGTATCCTCGAATGAGGGCCCATATCACTTGCAAGTGTAAAATCACGCTCTCGATAACATGGGATGCGAGTGTTATCTAGAGATGTGGGCTCATAGTATAAAATATAGGTGTACTCCAGTGAGGGGATTTGTACTCTAGTGAGGTTCCACATCACTCGCAAGTGTGAAAATGCACTTTCTCTCAAAGTTATGTGGAACTGTAACACAAAAGCTGAAGAAGAAGTATATATATGAAGATTCACTAAAGTGATCCTCTGTCAGAAGCCAAAACATCACTGACTCACAGCGATCAATCCGAATATGGTTTAATATTATTTAATTACTCTATTTCCACTTGTTATCATTATTTAACATCATTCAACATATATTACAAGTGTAATACAGGTGGTTGATCATTTGAATTAGAAAAGCACAGAGGAAGTCAAACAACAGCAGACAGAATCATTACTACCAACCAAGCACGTACCTACCACGTTCAAAGATTTCAAATGTACGCATGTTATTCCACAGTAAAATGCTCCACTCCGCAATAATTATTATTCAATGGGCAAAATCATCTAGCTATAAATGCAGAGCTTCAGAGATCATCAAATATAATGAAGAGCAAGAATTCAGACAAGCAAATTCACAAGTCTTTGTTATTCACATTTTCTCTGTATTCTTATTATACTTCATGGTTTATCATATTTGCTCTATAAGAGAGTCTGCATATACTTCATATTCTATTTTCATTTGGTCTTAAGGTACTGGGACCTTGAGAGGGTAGATATCCTTACGAGAGAAGTAGTTGAGAGAATTCCTAGTAGGACTTTTTGCTCATAAGACTTACAAGGTACAAGCAGTAGAGAATGTTGCTGCTCGTAAGACTTACAGTGGTGTAAGGAGGAGATAACGTTGCTGCTCATAAGACTTGTATACATAAGCAAAAGAGAAAGGTCATAGGGTTTTTTTTCTGCACGTAAGACTTATTGTAAGGGGAGAGAAATTTCTAAGTGTTAGAATATTTTTGCTCATAGTCCATTCAATGATGATTGTTATTTTGCGGTATTCCGAGAGCCCATTGAATCTTGAAAGTATAGTGAAAATTTCAGTAGGTCTTGATCTCTGAGGACTGAACATAGGCCTGGATTTTGGGCTGAACCAGTATAACTCTCTATTTGCTAATCTTCTTAACTCTACTCTATTTACACTTAAAATCATATCACTGCATCAACTGAAGAGTTTATCATATCACCCAATTTACCCCCCTCTCGGGTGAAGCTCACCTCTTTCATTTGGTATCAGAGCGAGGTCTTCTCTGAAGAGCCTAACGCTTGAGAAGGATCCAGTAAATGATAATGATGGGTGAGAACATCCTTCCAGATGGAGCTTCTATAACTAGACCTCTTGGTTTTGCTGGAGAACATTTTTCGTTTGGGAAAGCTAAGTTCTGAGTGTTCGTGATGGCTAACGAATGCTGTCTATGGAATGTGATACAAGATGGTGACTGCGTTCTAATAAAGAAAATAAAAGATAGAGTCATTAAAAAGAGCCCAGAGGAGTTTGACAAAGATGACAAGAGGTTAGTAATGTTAAATAGTAAAGCTATTTTAATGATACAGAGTGCCCTCAGTCAAAAGGAATATTTCCGAATCTGCACTCTACCAACAGCCAAAGATATGTGGGATGCTCTTGAGATTGCTCACGAAGGCACATCTGGAATCAAAGAAAATAGATTCAATACTCTAATTATAGAGTATGATCTATTTCGTATGAACCTTGGAGAAAGAATCTCAGAATTCGAACTCAGATATATCCATCTTGTTAATCAACTATCTGCACTTAGGAAATCATTTGACCAAAATTCCCAAGTAAGAAAGATCCTTAACATTCTTACGAAAGAATGGGAAGCAAAGGTAACAACTATCGGAGAAGCTAAAGGAGATTCAATGAGATCTGTAGGTACTCTCTTTGGTAGTCTTTCTGAATATGAAGGAAAGTTGAGGTTCAAGATGGAACTAGAAGAATTTGATGATAAAAAGAAAAGAGGAGTTACACTAAAGCTATCAAGGAAGAAGAGTTTTCTGAAAATGAAGATGTCCCTGATGATGATGATATGGGAATGATCGTGAGAAAATTCAAGAAGTTCTATAGAAGAGGCCAAAAGAATTTCAAGAATTATCAAGGTGGACCAAGAAAGAAAAAAACAAGGAGCAACAGGATAGTATGCTATAAATGTGAGAAGCCTGGACACATCAAATCTGAATGCTTCAAATACAAAGACAAGAAGAAGCAGATGAAGAAAGCATACATCTCATCTATATGGGGTGATAGCTCGTCGGATGAAGAAAGCGACAACGAAGAAGTTGCAAATCTATGCTTGGTAGCTAAAGAAGAAGAATTAGATTCTGAGGTAAGTGATTCTGAACCTATCTATGATGAGTTCTTATCTGAATATAATGTATTGCATACTGAATTCATCAAGGTAGCTAAAGAAATGGTTAGTTATAAGAAGAAAGTAAAAGAATTAGAAAATAATGTCATATTATCATATGCATTATGTGAAGAAAAAGATAAGAAAATAAGTGATCTAATAAAAATTATGGAAAGATTTACTAAAGGAAGTGAAAATCTTAAAGTTATTCTAAAATCTCAGAGTTTCCTTTGATAAATATGGAATTGGATATAAGTTTGATCAGGATAAAAACAGAGAAAATACGAAAAATGGCAGTAGAATTTATCTCAAATATTTTAAGAATTCTGTGCATACATCAAATCCATTCGCATCATGTAGTTATTGTAATAGGAAAGGATATTATACTTCATCATGTTATTTTAGAAAAGGACAGGTCATTGGTACATATAAATGGGTTCTGAAAGGGACACATGTACCAAAAATAATGCATACTAACCACAAAGGACCCAAGAAAGTATAGGTACCTAAACCTTGATCACCTTACTCTAGGTATATCTCAAAGCATCATGAGCAAACAAGTGGTATATTGACAGTGGATGCTCGACACACATGACTGGTGACATAAATAAGTTCACCATGATAGAAACCAGAGAAGGAGGAAAGGTAACTTTTAGAGGTAACCAATCTGGAAGTATTGCTGGAATTGGTGAAGTGAGAAAACTCGATGGTGTTCAAATCAATGATGTATATTATATTGAAGGATTATGCCATAACCTCTTGAGTGTAAGTCACAGCATTGACATAGATAACTGGGTGATCTTTGATTCAGAAGAATGCTTGATAGTAAACAAAAAGGATCTAATGCTTACCAAAGAATCTATCAAGGCAAAGATCCGAGCTCAAAGGGATGGTAACTGTTATACTATTGATTTAAATTCAAATTCTTCTGAAAATTGTTTTCTTAGCAAATCAGAGGAGAGTTGGTTATGGTATAAGCGTCTAGCTTATGTTGACATGAACCAACTTGACAAACTGATTAGAAAATATTTAGTTGTTGGTCTTCCTAAACTTAAATTCAAAGAGGACATGATTTGTAAGGCATGTAAAAAGGAAAAGAAACTAAATCTTCATTCAAAACAACGTATGAGATTTCTACTTCCAAGCCTTTACAATTACTTCATATGGATTTGGTAGGTCTAGCAAAGGTAAAATTTTTTGGAGGAAATCTATGTACTTTAGTAATTGTCGATGACTTTACATGATTTACATGGACTATATTTATTTCTTCAAAAGATGAAACGTATGTCGAATTTATTATGTTTGCTAAGAAGGTCCAAAATGAGAAAGGTATTTCTATTGTCTTTATCAGGACAGACCATGGAGGAGAATTTGATAATCAACTCTTTGAAGATTTCTGTAACAACGAGGGAATATATCACAACTTTTCTGCACTTAGATGCCTCAGCAGAATGGAGTAGTAGAAAGGAAGAATAGAGGCCTCATAGAAATGGCAAGGGCAATACTCAATAAAAAAGAAATGTCACAAGTATTCTGGGTGGATGCAATAAGTACCGCATGCTATATTTCAAAACGAGCATATATTCGCAAGTCACTTGGAAAGACACCATATGAACTCTACAAAAGGAGAAAGTCAAATCTTGCTCATCTACACATCTTCGGATGCATGTGCTTCATTCACAACAACTGTAAAGAAAACTTGGGAAAATTTGTTTCAAAATCTGATGAAGGTTTATTTTTAGGATATTCTAATAGAAGAAAGCATATAGAGTTTTTAATAAAAGAACATGTACTGTTGAAGATTCCATTCATGTTGTGTTTGATGAACTTGATTCTCAGATAGAGAATTTTGATGAAGAAGAAATGGATTTGATAAAGAAAAACAAAACTATTTCAAAATAGAATAATTTTGAAACAAATGACTTTCAAAATATAGAAGATATTGATGATCATGCTCAACCAAAAGCATAGAGACATATTAAAGATCATCCAATTGATCAAGTAATTGGAGATATCCATGAAGGTGTCAAAATCGGGAATAGAATACTCAATGAGGTAACTTTTTCTACTTTTATTTCTGAAATTGAACCTTCTAATATTGAAGAAGCTTTATCTGACAATGATTGGATGATTGATATTCAAGAAGAATTAAATCAATTTCGAAGAAATCAAGTTTGGGATTTGGTTCCTCGACCTAAAGATCACTCGGTTATAGGAACCAAATGGGTTTTCAAAAACAAACTTGATGAATCAGCAATCATTGTGAGAAACAAAGCAAGATTGGTTGCCAAAGGCTATAATCAAGAAGAATGTATTGATTATAAGGAAACATATGCTCCAGTGGCAAGATTGGAAGCAATACGAGTACTCTTAGCCTTTGCTTTCATTAAAGGTTTTAAACTTTATCAAATGGATGTGAAAAGTGCTTTTCTAAATGGTTATATTATGGAGGAAGTATATGTAGAACAACCTCCTGGTTTTGAAGATAAAGCAAAACCTAATCATATTTTTAAACTTAAGAAAGCTTTGTATGGTTTAAAACAAGCACCCAGAGCTTGGTATGAAATTTTAAGCAAATTTCTTCTTGATCAAAACTTTTTTAGAGGAAAAGTAGAGACAACACTTTTCATCAAACATAATAAAAGTGATGTTCTAATTGTTCAAATTTATGTTGATGATATTATATTTGGTGCTACTAACGAATCTTTTGTTAAGAGTTTTCCAAGCTTATATAGGGAGAATTTGAAATGTCTATGATGGAAGAATTAAACTTCTTTCTTGGACTTCAAATCAAGTAAAGGAAGAATGGGATATTTGTATCTCAAACAAAATATTTGAAGGAGCTGTTGAAGAAGTACGAATGGACAATGCTAATGGAGCTGATACTCCAATGAGTTCTACAAAGTTGTTAGATGCTGACGTAAAAGGCCCTGACTTCAACATCAACAAATATAGAGGAATGATTGGTTCATTACTCTATCTAACAGCAAGCAACCAGATATACAATTTAGTGTTGGAATGTGTGTAAGGTGTCAATCTGCTCATAAGGTATCATATGCATAAACTGTAAAAAGAATCTTTAAATACCTAGGAGACACTACAGAACTTGGCCTATGGTATCCAAAAAGAGAAAACGAATATTTTGGTGGCCTATTCAGATTCAGATCATAAAAGATATAAAATTGACAGAAAAAGTACTAGTGGATAATGTCAATTTTTTGGAGGCCCTCTGGTTTCGTGTTCAGCAAGAAGTAGAACACAGTGTCATTATCTTCTACTGAAGCTAAATATATAGCTGCAGCAAGCTGTTATTCTCAAGTACTATGGTTGAAGCAACAACTTTAGGATTTAGGCATTTATTTAAAGGAGATACCAATTTACTATGATAACACTAGTACTATTAGATTGGCCAAGAATCCTGTACAACATTCAAGGACAAAGCACATAGATATCCGACATCACTTCATACGAGATCATGTACAAAAGAAGGATGTCAAAGTAGAATTCATACTGATACATCTTCAACTTGCTGACATATTCACAAAGCCGATAGCTAAAGATCAATTTTTATATATATGAAGAAAATTGGGAATGGTTAATCCCAATGAGTTGTAAGTTTTTCTTGATAATTACTATGTTTAATATGAGTTTTAATGATAACCATACTGACTTAGTGATCAGAGTATGTAGAAATTGTTTTTACAGGGCTGTCACTCAAGCACAGGACGAATTGCTCGAGTGATCACTCGAGTGACAAGTGAAGTTGCACTCGAGTAAGAGATAAATGCTCGAGTAAAGAACTATATCATATACTCTATTTCTAAGCTTGTAAAACAGGGGTTAACAAAGGAGATAAAAATACCAAGGGACTTAAATACAATAGGTGAGATGGCTCTCACTCGAATAATGGAAAAACACCACTTGAGCACAGTATGAATACACTTGAAGTGAAGCAAGAGCAATCGAGTAGAAGAGAAAGAATTATGCAAATACTCATTCAAGCATGGTTACTTAGATGATCTTGGAGGATTTGAGTACAAAGATGAATAATATAACAAGATACATTTAAATCAGGTAAGCTATTACATGCTTTATCATATTTCTTTAAGTATCACTCGAGCACAAAATTGTGTCACTCGAGCACTGTATGAACAATACTCGAGCACTAGGGTTGTACTCGAGTGTTGGCACTTATATCAGTTACGCAATAGCTCAAACCGTCGTACTTCTTCTTCTCACTTCTCACTCAAAGTTATGTGGAACTGTAACACAAAAGCTGAAGAAGAAGTGTATATATGAAGATTCACTAAAGTGATCCTCTGTCAGAAGCCAAAACATCACTAACTCACAGTGATCAATCCGAATATAGTTTAATATTATTTAATCACTCTATTTCCACTTGTTATCATTATTTAACATCATTCAACATATATTACAAGTGTGATACAGGTGGTTGATCATTTGAATTAGAAAAGCATAGAGGAAGTCAAACGATGACAGACATAATCATTACTACCAACCAAGCACATACCTACCACGTTCAAAGATTTCAAACGTACGCATATTGTTCCACAGTAAAATGCTCTACTCCCAATTATTATTATTCAACGAGAAAAATCATTTGGCTATAAATGCAGAGCTTTAGAGATCATCAAATATAACGAAGAGCAAGAATTGAGACAAGCAAATTCATGAGTCTCTGTTATTCATATTTTCTCTGATTCTTATTATACTTCAGTGTTTATCATATTTGCTTTATAAGATAATCTGTATACACTTCATATTCTATTTTCATTTGATCTCAAGGTACTGGGACCTTGAGAGGGTAGATATCCATACGAGAGAAGTAGTTGAGAGAATTCCTAGTAGGACTTTCTGTTGATAAGACTTACAAGATACAAGCAGTAGAGAATGTTGCTACTCGTAAGACTTACAATGGTGTAAGCAGGAGAGAACGTTGCTGCTCATAAGACTTGTATACGTAAGCAAGAGAGAAAGGTCATAGGTTTGTATTTTTGCGCGTAAGACTTGTCGTAAGGGGGAGAGAAATTTCTAAGTGTTAGAATATTTCTGCTCATAATCCATTCAAGGATGATTGTTGTTTTGCGGTGTTCTGAGAGCCCATTGAATCTTGAAAGTATAGTGAAAATCTCAGTAGGTCTTGATCTCTTTGGACTGGATGTAGGCCTAGGTTTTGGGTCGAATTAGTATAACTCTCTATGTTCTAATCTTCTAAACTCTACTCTATTTACACTTCAAATCATATCACCGCATTAACCGAAGTGTTTATCACATCACCCAATTCACCCCCTCTTGGGTGAAGCTTGCCTCTTTCACTTCTTACTCTTAACCAGTTTGTTGACTATTCCATTAGGTTACAACTACCATTCAGTACTAATTTAGGCAGCATAACAGCCTCGCACACCCATTTTCCATTTTTACAAACACAGACAATCCAGTGAAATTTCCCTGATTAAATTGTCCACAGCAGCCAGAAAAGTCAATATACAGGAGTTTAGAAGTTACCTCAAGTACCACTAGCCTTTCCTTGACTTGGCTGAAAACCCTAAGTGTTCAATAATAAATATTGAGGCTCCACACCTTAAATAACATAGAGGAGTAGCTTAGGATAGGAGTTATATGTCTTAGGAATAGATCATCAGAGAAATTGGCTTACCTTGTGGGTTCTCTTCTAATTCTCTCACTAAACTCTTCTCTCTCTATAGTTAGCTAGAGCACATCTAAAATGGCTAGTGGAGGTGGAGGAATTGCCTTTTTATCATATATTTTACAATATTTAATTAGTTATTCATTTTCCCTTAATTTCGGATTTAAGCAAAATTTTGGAAGATTTTCCGTCCAACTTTGAAAAATCATAACTAAATTTGTGGACATTATGTTAGAGTGATTCCTAAGACTATGGAATCCTTATTGAGTCAATTTTCAAGGTAAAATATAGCCTTTTACCAATTGGAAGCACATTATTCCCATATTTTTAGTTTTTGGAAACTGTTCCAGAAAATTCACAGTTTTATGGGATAATTTCACAAATTCATAACTTTTTGTATATAGATCAAATTGAGCCATATTACCTATCAAATTAAAGCTTAGGATGTGTGATTTCATTTTGGAAAATTTCATAAATTTTTGTCATCCAAAACCATATGATAAACTCACTGCCTCACAAGCGATTCCACTGGAAGCATTGTTCTCCTTTCAATTTCCAATATTTCTTTGACCAATTTCCTATATATTTTTAGACCAAATATTTTCTTTATAATTTCTCCATTTTTGGATCTTAATATTGGGATTTTTTTTAAATTACCTAAATTAACTCCATAATTATTTTTTGCCTAATTTCTCATGAAAATGAACATTTATAACTTCATAAATTCCAAATTCATGAACATTCACCATTTTATTGAATTTCCCAAATAATTACAATATTTTTTGTAAATATAAATTTTGGGGTGTTACAGTTCTCCCCCATTTAAATAAATTTCGTCCTCGAATTTTGCTACACCTATACAGCCATAAATTTCGAATAACTTTTCGTTAAGCTTTCTTCCATTTCCTATGTAGCCTCTTTCGGCGTTAACCCTTTTCAGACAATTTTGATGAATGAATGCTCTTGTTCCAGAGTTATTTCTCTTGCCAATCAATGATCCGGTCAGGTGTGACTTCGTAAGTCAAATCATTGCGTATTTCCATGGCTTCATACTCTATCACACGTTCTAGATCAGGCTGATACTTTTTGAGTTGGGAAACATGAAAAACATCATGCGGTTTACTTAGATTCGATGGCAAAGCGATGCAGTATGCTACTGGCCCAATCTTCACCAAGATCTCAAATGGACCAATGTACTTTGGATGCAGTTTTTGTACATTCAATGCTTTGCTGATACTCGTAACTGGTGATACTTTCATAAATACGTGGTCGCCGATTTCAAATTCTAGATTTTTCATCTCTGATCATCATAACTCTTCTGTTGGCTCTGAGCTGTTAAAAACCTCTGTTTAATCAATTTTATATGCTCCATTGTCTGGTTAACAATATCTGGCCCTAGCTGTAACCCCCTTCGTAATTATGATTCGAAATATGTATTTTAAAATGAAATAGAGACCAATAATAATCAAGCTCATTTATAATCCCTTCCTTATGGAAGGGCTTTCACAAATATTTTTAAAGTTTCTACCTTATTCTGTCTCAAATTCCACAACTCGAATATAATTACCCTATGCAGTTACATCACATTTACATATCAGAGTGTACAAAAAAATCCTGGCAACCCCCGGGTTTCATATATAAACTAAAGGTTTATAAATTCCCATTAGAGGATTACACCACTGTCTCCAAAACAACATTTATAAGATATACGGTGATCTCCCAACAAAACATGATATCCAACACCAAAATATAAATCTCGCTAAGGAGCCCTATCCACCCTTGGTCGTCTCCTTTCCATTGAAGCCACTTGCCCTATCTGAAGGTTTGTTAATAGAAAGAATAAGATTCAAAAGAATCCCAGTAGTAACAAGTCATTCATACCACTTGTAATCATAAAGCATGCAAGAAAATCATCAAGCAGCATCACAGCATAAAGCATAGCACGCAGGCTACTACATATAAACATAATCACATAATCTCATCCCCCGTATTCCACCGCCCTGAAGGCATGGTCCTCCCACAATCGATAATCTGTTATGGCTCTACTGCATAGGTGAAGTTGTCTTGTAACTCAACTTCTTCATACTCAACAATGTGAGATGGATCCGGTTAGTACTTTTTCAGTTAGGAAACATGAAATACAGTGTGGAGTTTGCTTAAGTTTGGGGGTAGGGCTTCTCGATACACAATAGGTTCAATTCTTGCAAGAATCTCAAAAGGACCTATATACCTCGGGTCAGCTTCTTCCGCTTGATAGCTCTCCCGATGCCGGTGACTAGTGACACCCTCAAAAACACATGATCACCAACCTCAAACTCTAAAGGTCTTCTTCTCTTTTCAGCGTAGCTTTTCTGTCTACTCTGCTTTTCAAGGAGCCTCTTTCGAATAACTTGAATCTATGCTGAGGTTTGATTAAAAAGATCTGGCCCATAAAGCTTCCTTTCAGACAACTCATTCCTGCACAGGGGTGATTGACACTTCCTCCCATACAATGCTTCATACGGCGCCATATCCTCTAATTTCTGGATGGTCCTATTTGATTGTCCATCCGTATGAGGATGATAAGCTGTGCTGAATCTTAGCTGAGTACCTAATGCCCCATGCAAAGCTTTCTAGAATCTTGAAGTGAATCGAGGATCTCGATCGTAAATTATGTTCTTTGGTACACCATGGAGCTTCACAATTTCTCGAATGTAAATCTCTGCTAGTTTGTCTAGAGAAGAACCAGTATTGATTGGTAGGAAGTGTGCCGACTTTGTTAACCAATCCATAATCACCTAGATCGCATCATAATTCTTGATTCTGGGCAACCCACAACAAGGTCCATGGTCACACTTTCCCATTTCCATTCCGGAATCTCAGGACTTTGAAGCAAACCAGGTGGTCTCTGGTGCTCAATATTTACCTTCTGGCAAGTGAGCCACCTTGCTACATACTTTGTCACATCGCTCTTCAAACCTGGCCACCAATACATGGACTTCAGATTATGGTACATTTTGGTCATACCAGGATCAAGAGTATATCGGCTCTTGTGCGACTCTTCCAGAATCTTCTGTCTCAACTCCGCCTTAAGTGGAAAACAAACTCTCTTCTCATAGTGAACCAATCCACTAGGCAATAGATTATAGCCCTGAGCTTCTCCCCGTTCAATCTAAGCTAGATTGCGCTGTATCCAACCAGCATGCCTCTGAGCTTCTTCAATCTCAACTCTCAAGTCACTTTCTTCTTGGGAAACAATGTAATTGGCATAGAGGATTTGATTTGACAGATTCAAATCTTGAAAATCTTCAATCAATTTCCCCTCTTGTATCATCATTGCTGCTACCAGCACCATCTTCTGACTAAGAGCATCAGCGACTACATTTGCCTTACCCGGATGGTATTTGATCTCTAGGTTGTAGTCCTTAAGCAACTCTATCCAGCAACACTGTCTTATGTTCAACTCTTTCTGGTCATACAGATACTTGAGACTCTTGTGGTCGTAGTATAGTTCTATCGTCACCCCACACAAATAATGTCACCAAATTTTCAAAGCAAACACAATTGCTGCAAGCTCCAGATCATGGGTGGGATAGTTCATTTCATGAGGTTTGAGCTGTCGAGAGGCATACGCTACCACACGTTCCTGCTATATAAGGACACACCCTAATATCTGCTTACTCGCATCACTATACACAACATAAGTCAAGCTAGGATCAGGTATAATCAACACAAGTGCCGTAGTCAACCTCTCCTTCAGCTCCAAAAAGAAATTTTCACATTTCTCATCCTACACAAAAAGCTGATCCTTTCCCATGAGCTTGGTGATCGGCAAAGCAATACGAGAGACATTCTGGATGAATCTCCGGTAGTAACCAGCAAGACCCAGAAAACTGTGTACCTCAGCAACAGTTTCTGGCCTCTTCCAGTCCAGTACTGCTTCCATCTTACTATGATCCATAGAGACCCTTTCTTGCGAGATAACATAGCGTAAGAATTTTACTTTTGGCAACCAAAACTCGCATTTACTCAATTTGGCATAGAGCTGCTTCTCATGCAAGATGTTTAACACAATCCTCAAATGATGCTCATACTCCTCCATACTCTTGGAGTATATCAAATTATCATCAATAAACACAAATAAGAAACTGATCTAGATATTGTCAAAAGACACGGTTCATGTAATCCATGAATATCGCAGGTGCATTAGTTAGCTCAAATGGCATTACCAGAAACTCATAATGCCCATACGTAGTTCTGAAAGCAGTTTTTGGAACATCTTCTGCTTTCACATATAGCTGATGATATCCTGACCTTAGATCAATCTTTGAAAACATACACGAACCATATAGTTGATCTAAAAGGTTATCGATTATTGGGAGAGGGTACTTGTTCTTGATAGTAATCTTATTCAATTATCTGTAATCAATACACAAACGTAGACTCCTATCTTTCTTTTTGATGAATAATGCTGGAGCTCCCCAAGGTGACATAATGGGTCCAATGAACCCTTTCTCAAGCAAGTCTTCAATATTCTTCTTTAATTCCGCCATTTCATTTGGGGACATACGATATGGGGCCTTTAAAATAGAACCAGCTCCAGGCACAATCTCGATTGGGAATTGAACTTCCCTTTTTGGAGGCAATCCACTAAGGTCATCAGGAAATACCTCAGGGAATTCATTTACCATGGGTATACTGCTCAAAGTTTCTCTGGTCTCTCCTTGAATAGAAAAGAACACCATATACCCCTGGCAACCTTTCTCTAAATATTTCTCAGCTTTGGCATTTGAAAGGAAATTCAGACTGCCATTCACATCCTCAATACTTTGAGAAACAGGATAAATTATCCTCTTGTTCCCACAATCTAATAGCACATTATTATCCGTCAAACCAATTAAAACCCAAAATGACTTCTAATTGATAGAGTGGCAGACAAATCAAATCAACAATAGAATAGTGCCCCTCTACAGTTGTGACATAATTTAGGTAGGCTATGGCAGCTATAGCCTTGACACCTATTAGTGTCAACACAACTAAATCAAAAGGAAATTTATGTACATACATACCCAGGCGCTTCACGCAATCATAACCAATGAAAGAGTAACTCACACTCGAATTAGACAACGCTTGTAACACATTACCATCAAGGAGAATTTTACCTTGAATAAGATCAGGGGACTTCTGGGATTCCTCATGAGTCATGGTGAATACTCGACCTTGAGTCCTCGATCGCTGCTCTCTGCCTAAGGCCACCAACAATCTCTAGAAAGATGGCCTGGTTTCTTGCAATTAAAGCAAATCATTTCACCCTGACAATTTCTACCATAGTATGGCTTGTTCCAATGGGGGCATACCCATTCTGTCAAAGATTTATGGGGCTCTCAATCTTTGGGCTGGTAGGGCTTCTTACCAGTACCCCAGGATGAAGAAGATCCCTGGCCCTTCCGCTTCTGGGAAGTATTACCCTTACTGGGTTCACTACGATTACCAGGAGCTTTGGCAGGATACAATTCCCTCAAATTATTTTCTATGATTCTACACTCTTCCACTGCCTTATTAAAGTTGGTGAACAAGTCTGTTGCTAACCTCTTCCTCAGCTCTCGTCGTAAACCACGAATAAGCATGTCTGTACTCAACTCTTCATTATTAGCCTTCTGAAGATAAGAATAATACCGAGACAAACGGATAAAATGGGACAGATAGTCGTCAAAGGTCTCCGTGTCCCCTTGCCTGATGTTCAGAAATTCAGTTTCAATGTTTCTCTTAATTCGGGTCTCAACCCGTCAATCATCATATCGAAACTCTACTCTTCATTATCATGAAGTTTGAGATAGGCTGAATACTGTGATAAGTGGACATACCAGGCTAGATATTCATTGAAGCTCTCCAGATCTTACTGTCTGATACTCAAAAACTCTTTCTCTTTTTGACGCTTGATAGATAGGGGAAAAGTTTCTCTTGGAAAAATTTTGAAGTAATAGGAACATTCCTCCCCCTCAAGGTGAGCTCTGTGTTTTTCTACTATCGATCTATGTCACCTCGAATTTATAGATGGCTAGCAGAGATTTTATCTTGTATGGGCATCACAACATGTTGAAAATCTTATCCTGACGTGACAGCCAATTCTCAGCCAATTGTTGGTCAAACTTCCCCAAAAGATAGGTGGCTGTTGTTTACAGAATCTGCTCAACAAATTATAGATTTCTGCCTTATGATCTATTATGATATCCTCTAAGTGAGGTTCCTACAGTGGTAGTTTCTCATTTTTACCCCTCATGAATTCGTCTAGGTGATTTTGCCTTTGCTGCACCCCTTGAAGTTCACCTCTTATCTCATTTATTGTATTTTGCTATTGTGCTAGCATATCTAATATTTGCTACTGTACAGGATTAGGCCTTTGCTCATTTGCATCATTATTGTGTCCTGCACGTGGTCTACCACATGGTCTGCCAGGTTATGCCATCTCTATATTTCAAACTATATGAACATAGAGAAGAATTACATTTCATATAAGAGTAATGTCATTTTCGTCGTTTCATAAAAGCAGGGTATACATATATGTCATGCATAGCATACAACAACTATTTACAGTAGTTGTAGAGAAACAAAAATGCCAAATATCCTATAAACTACTGTATATGACTATTAGTCTTTTTACATTACATTTTTCAACATTCATATACCCTCCCAAAATAATGACTCCAACTAATTCTTTTTTTGTCCGTCGGTTCCCCCTGACTGCCCCTGTCTCAAAATATGTGTTGGTCACCAAACTATACCACCTAGGTGTTCTACGTTAGTCACTGTACATAAATATATCAACAAGGTCATTCATATGGCTCAGAAACGTGTACATGTTCCCATTTGGGACCTACTCAACAATATCATTCTTCTGCCAATTCTAAAAAGCAAAGTCTGGGAAAAAATTCAGTGTGGTATGACTCAGAACTCAACTGGTACCCCAACCTACAGTTGTTCCCGGGTAGCATACAAAGACTGAACTCTATGCATAAACATATAGTATCATGTCATAAGTGTTGACTGAGTTCGCCATGCCCTATGATATCTACTACAGACATAGTGCCATAGCTTGAAATCTAGCCACAAGGTTATTCCGTACCTGCAATTGCTCTGCTCTGGACTCACTGTCACTTATCTTATCATTTGAGTACTCCTCTAGATCCTCCTCCGGGTCTTCCTTAGGATCCTCCTCAGGGTCCTTATCTGAATAATCTGTGGTCTCCTTGACTCGTGACTGTCCTGATAATGCCCATCTTGGTTCCGGTTCATATACAGGCAGCTTCAGCAAACTCTTCTGTACCGATCACATTATACGGACACCTCTAAGCCATAATACTCTATGTATTGTTGCCCATCTGGAATTCGCTGCTTAAATGGACACTGATTCACTAATGTCTCACTCTCGAATAACTCACTGGTACTGTTGCTCATGATCCTGGCATCATGCAAACAAAACCAATATTAGTATACAATTATGATAATGCCAGAACCGCTTATTAGCTCTGCCAAAACCGGTTCGAGCTTTGATACCAAAAATGTCAACCCCCATTTCCATTTTGATATATGCAGGGAAATAATGAACAAGTTCCATAGGAAACAGAAAAGTAGAGTACACAAATATTTACAATTATGTCCAGAATATCCTAAAATAAACCCAGTATAGGCTATATAACCACAGTCCTTGCCTTGGGAAATATGCCCATCAGTTTCCCTTATATACGCCCTTTCCTTTCGATCCGCTGGCACCCATTAAGATATTTTGATTTAGAAAAAAGGGTGAGATTCCAAGTAATCTCAGTAGAAACATACGATCTACAGCTAGGTAATGTGGCTCCAGTATATGTTCAAGTCACAAAATATAGTAACACTCATTATATAAATAGTCACTTAGTATATGAGAGATAGTAGTCTCTACGTGAACCTTTTCCTAGTCTCAAACAGTCTACTTCGTAAAATGTACCAACTACAGTCGTCCAACTCAGTCCTAAAACATCAAATATACAATAAATAGGTTAAAACCTATCCATGTATCATTTTAGAAACTTCCATATTTTTTATTATGGTTATATTAGCCTATGGTGAACTTAATAGAACCATCAAATCATTCAAAATCTAACTTGAAGGCCATCTAACATCCCTGACCAAAATTGACAAGAACTCTGGGGAAAATCAAGGTTTTGTGATGTCAGCTTCATAAACGCGTTCCTTCCTACTCCTAACACCTTTATTGACTATTCTAGTAGGTTACAACTACCATTTAGTACCTATTTGGGCAGTATAATAGCCCAACACACCCTAATTCTAATTTTACAAACACAGACAATCTGATGAAATTATACTAATTGAATTGTCTATAGCAACCAGAATAGTCAATATACAAGAGTTTGGAAGTTACCTCAAGCTCCCACTAGCTTTTCCTTGAATTGGTTGAAAACCCTAAATGTTCAACAACAAATTTTGAGCCTCCATACCTTAAAGAACATAGATGAGAAGCTTAGGATTGGAGCTATAGACAATTATGTGAATGTTTTAAGGTAGTAACTCTATCTTTCATCCAGAAAAGAGACCAGTCTGTGCTTAAAAAGGGATTTAAGGTAGTAACTCTATCTTTCATAAATTATGTGAATGTTTTATATATCTGTGTATCATCATCTCCTTTGATATAATTTATGAACACTGTTTTGTCGAGTGGAGCAATTTGTACGAGTAGGAACTTTTACTTGTTTATTGAGTAAGAATCTGACCTAGGTGTACGAATAGTGAGGAAATAGCCCTGACTCATGTATACTTGCCGTGATGTTGTTTGTGTTGTTAATATGTTGCATAACAAGAAGTATGACGTATTGAATTTTAGATTATTAATAGATTGCAAACAGTATTGAACACATTGAGGGAAAAGCAACTCTATGCCAAGTTGAGTAAATGCGAATTTTGGCTTTCAAAGGTGTGATTTTTAGGCCATGTAGTCTCTCAGTAAGGGGTCTTGGTAGATCCTGGTAAAGTGGAAGCAATACTAAACTGGAAAAGGCTAAAGACTGTTGTTAAGACAAGCAGTTTTTTGGGTCTTGTTGCTTATTATAGCAGGGTTTATATAAAATTTCCCTAGAGAACTCAATATTATGTGTGAGACAATAATTGTGAGAGGAGCTTCACCAAGCTGAGATAGAAATTTATCATAGCACTAGTGCTGATAATCTTGATACAAGTAGGCATGGATTGGGATGTGTATTGATGCGGGTCGAGTAGGTTGTATGCATCTTGTTAGTTAAAGCTTCATGAACTAAACTATCCTACTCATAATCTTGAGTTGGTAGTTATTGTATTTGCCTTGAAAATCTAGAGGCATTATCTCTATGGTGCGACCGTACAGTTGTACTATAACCATAACAGCTTGAAATATTTGTATGATAAGAAAAAGCTGAATATGAGACAACATAGATGGATGGAGTTGCTGAAAGATTATGACCTGGAAATTAAATATCATCTAGGGTAGGCCAATGTAGCGACAAATGCATTAAGCTGTAAAATAGTGTAGGTTTAAGCCGTAAGGATACATGAGTATAGATTGATTAAGTAGAGACTATTAGCTGCTCAAAGCAGATAAAAGAGTTATGTTGACAAGAGATGGAAACCTCTAGTGTTGAGGTTGATGATCATGTGTTATCAAAGTTTCATAGCCATTGGCAGTAAGTCCCAGTGTACATGTTTGCACAGGGTAATAAGAATATAATATTCAGTATTATGAGAATAGAATGATATAAGCTATAAGGTTACCTTGAATGGCCAAGTCCTGGTCTGGGACCGTGGATAGTTTGACATTTTTTTGTATATGGGACAGCATCCAAGCAAGGCAATGAGGCCTATAATGGCATACTGAGTGTCTTGATGGATAATCATTACAACAATAGGTTGGGTAAGCCATAAGTACAGAATAGGTTAAATATGTAAATTCTGATAGGTAGTTTACTCATATCAGATAATTTGTTGTGCATGCTTAATAAGTATGCATAACCTAGGGATGAGTTCATAGTGAGATAGGATTCTCATGAGAATGCTTTTGTGATATCCCAAATTTCGAGAATGAAATTTTTAATAACATGGGGAGAAATTTAATATCCCAAATTTTGGTTACAAAAATTCCTTATACCTTTGGAGTATTAAATGGGATAAAATGGTGAATATGGACATACCTTGAATAGCCTCTGGCTATAAATTATGGACCATAGGAATTAAACATTGAAAATATGAAATGTGAACAGAGTTTGTTATGTGGTTTTGGATGACCAAATGATGTCCAAAAGTTATGAAATTTACAAGAATGAAAGTAGACATTCCAAGCTTTAATTTGATAGGTACATGAATTATTTGGACCTGTACACTAAGAGTTATGAATTTCTGAAATTTACCTAGTGAAACTGGCTAATTTCTGGGATAGCATCAAAAGAATTACCTGTTGGAAATTGTGCCCAAAGGGCTAATCATTGTACTTTGAACATTATTAATATAATGAAATTTCTCCCTTCTGTTATCATATTATTTGCATATTAACTGTGATAATTGTATCCTTGGATAATTCATAAAGATTGTCCTAAAATGTCCTTGGTCGGTCATCTATGCGGGAGCAGAGATGAAAGCTACATAGATCAAGTCATAAGTTTTTCTTATGTATAACCAGTAACAATGCCCTTTGACCTGGGGTCATCATGTATTCCTACATGAGAGTTGCTAAGCTTTAAACTGTCAAAAGTCACCTTTGACCGAGTGATGATAAAGGCTACAATCGGGCTTAGTGGTTTTTCATGCAGATGAATATGAATGATCAAGATGGAATTTGTCCCTCACATTAGTAGAGAGATATTACTGGGCCCCTCGATGAGTAAGTCTTAGAAATGTATGGCCATACTACAATGGAAAGGAGTTTCTATTTCTATTGTCAGACTACTCAGGAATCGAGAAAGTAATAGTCAGGAATAAGAGGATGACATTATCCATGCCTCATCCTTAACCGATATATTGTGTGACAGAAGGGACGTTGCATGGTTGTATGAAAGGTTGCATCGTGTTAACAATCCTCATATGAATTGGGTAGCTGTGATGTCTTGCTAGAGGCCGCTAGCGACTTGTGGGTTAATACAGTTATTAGCCCACTGCCAACTTCATATGGGCCTACAGGGTCGCACATAAGAATGGCCCCACACGAGATAATGTTTAATTAGGGTGGACGAATTTTATATTTATATATATATATATATGTATATATGTAATATAAAATTCGTTAATAATATTATATAGATATTTATTTTCGAAATACATATTATATATATATATATGTATATATATTATATGATATTATTATACTGCGTTAGTTTTAAATTTAATTTATTAAGATAAATTAAATCTAATAACTAACATGATAGAGATATGGTACCTCAGATTTAATTTATGAAGATAACTTAAATCTATTGGCTCTTTATTTGGATTAAATAAATAGGTTAAATTAAAACTGTTGGATAGATTTAATTTAAACTGAATTTATTTAATTAGCTCATCAAGATAATTAATAGTTAATTAATTTCAAAATTAATGATGATTAATTTTGAAATTTGAAAATAGCCCTCATAGGTTATAAACTTGATAGAACATATATATTGGTATAGGCATTAGAATTGAGAGCCGTAAGGGAAACCCTAGGAGACAGTAGAGGTACTTGCACACAGTCTCGGTTGGAGAGCATTCGTGTGGATACCGGTAGAGGGAGCGGACCTGACGTGTTGGCTCCTAGAGATCATGAAAACCCTGAATCATAAAAGGTGTGAATCCTTCCAACTTGGTTTAAACGCCGTTGATAGATCCTCGATTAGGATCGGTGAAAATTTTTAAAATTATTCCGCTGTGCCTGCCGATCCTAACATTACGTTCTGGGAAAGTAGAGCTTTCAGTTGGCTAAAGGCTATATTTTTCCTTAAAACTAAACTCAATAAGGATTAAGTAGCCTTTGGAAGCATGTCAATTAGATGTCTATAAATAAAGATATAAATTCTCAAATTTAGAGTGAAAATGCTATTAGTTTTGGGCGAAAATCACAAAATGTATAGGCAAAATGGTAATTTGCCATATTAATCAAAAGAAAATTATTTTCTCCAGAAAATACCTTCAATTCATCTAAAGTGAGCTGAATAAGGAGGGAAAATTTTATTTTGGATATTTATCATTAATTTTTGGATTAAGGTCAAATTTCAAAAAAAGATGGCATAAAGTCAACAATTTCAACTCATAGTAAATAGGTGGAAGAGGATAAATGAAGACATATTATTACTCCCTTCCAATCTTCATTTTCAGCCAAGTATTGTGAAGAAAGAGAAAAGATGATGATCCACCCTACAATTTGCATGTTTTCAAATGGAATAAAGTACAATAATTTAAGGAAGTGGTAGGATATTGATTTTAAAAGGCTTATCATCTTTCTTAAGCCTCCATTTTCGGCTGAACAAAGAGGGGGAGGGAGAAAGAGTCATATGAAAGTGAGCTCAAGAACAAGAACAAGAAACTAGGGTTCCAAGCAATATAAGGTAAGGAGATGATTTTCTTGAGAATTTGCTTGCTAAAAACCTAGCATACGTCTTATAAATGCTATATCTTGAAGATTATGGCTTGTAGCAATGAAAAATGCAAAAACAAGAGGAAAGAGAGAGGGAGGAGCATAGTTAGATAGAAAAATAAGGAGAAATCAAAAGTTAACCACAAATAACCTTGTTCTCTTGGGAATTCAAGGTTATATGGTTGTTGTTATTGTTGTGGATTGGTTGTTTGATTTGTTTTGTCTTGTTTTGTGATTTTGGATGATGAAACCCTAAGTGGTTATATTGCCTAATTTTCCATTGATTATGTTTAATAGGTGTTTAAGTGATTGAATAAGTGATTAGAAGTGGAAAGAAGGTGATAGTTGGTTGGAATTAAGAAAACACATTTTCCCTTAAAATGTTGCAACTTTCGGCCAATAGCAGAAATAGGGGTTAGAGCTGGAATTTTGTGTTTTTGATGATTCCATTGTGTTTAGAATGGAAAATTATGTAGGGTATATGTAGAATGTGAAATGTGAAAAGAATTAGAATATTAATTGACAAAACTACCCTTGAAACCCGAAGTTAGAAGCTGCCAAGGGAATTTTTGTCATTTGATAGTGAATTTGGTAATTCTGAGGTCAAAAATGGATTCCTTGGGTGAAAATATTTGAGAATAGGCGGGGTCATAATTTTTGGAAAAGTAGAGTTTAACTAGGTATAAAGGGACTTGGACCTGATCCCTAGGGGTATTTTGGTCATTTCACAATTTTAAGCTATGATAACCAACAAAATATGTTTAGAATAATATTTGAATGCTTAATAACTTATTTATTAAAAATTTTGAATTTTAGGATCAGACAGCCAGCTGAAGCCGATCCGAAAAAGAGACCAGTCTGTGCTTAAAAAGGATTTAAGGTAGTAACTCTATCTTTCATATATTATATGAATGTTTAATATGTTTGTGTATGCCATCTTCTTTGATTTAATTGATGAACACTATTTTACTGAGTAGGCACTTTTACCTGGTTATTGAGTAAGAATCCGACCGAGGTGTACGGATAGTAGGGAAATAGCCCCGACTCATGTATACATGCTATGATGTTGTTTGTGTTGTTAATATGTTGCATAACAAGGAGTATGGCATATTTAATTTTTGCATATTATATGATTGGTTGTATTTTACTATTAAGATTCTTTTGAATCTCAACCTTTTTCAAAATTAAAAATATTCAAACTGAAGCTAGTAGCTCAAAGGGCAAAAATGCCAATATGGGTGATTGAGGGTCCTAATGAAGATTTAGGAGCTTATGTTGGTATCTTAGAGTAGTTAATTTTTGAGGATACTGTAAATAATTTTCAAACCCTATGGGGATTTTTCTGTAATGTAATACAAGTACTAATGTCAGTATATTAATGCTATTTTTGTTTGCCTATCAAACTCGGCGTGATTTACTCTGCCAATATCATAATGTTCAGGGGTTTGACAACTGAAGTACAAAATCACACAAAGATTGAGCTTCTAGACTTAACTATGGATGTAACAGTAAATGCATAGTGTTTATTAGTTGTTCTGTGTAACATCCTATTTTTATTCACAAATATGCCTTGTAATTATTTGTGGCATTTAATGAAATAAAATGGTGAATGCTGATGCATTTGGTATAACAAGAACACCTTTGATGGAAGTTACATGAGAATTAGGCAAGAAGTAAGACATAAAGCTATGTTTTTGTCTTCCAAAAAGGCCATTACTAAAGCCTATTGTTAAATCCCAAAATGAGATATAAAAGAGCACAATATATGGGCCAATATTAAGGGTTAAATTTGGCTATGGAAGCAAGAAGAGGAAGAAGGCCCAAATTTAATCAAAATGTGAGGGCAAAATAGTAATTTTCCAATAATGCAAAGAATTAATTATTTTTCCAATTAATTGAAGTAATTTTGGTTAATTAAGGAAAATAAAGGGAAACTATATATTTGGAGATAAATATGCAATTTTGGAGCATTATTGACCAAGTAAGTTGAGTTTGAAAAGTCAAAAAGTAGAAGAGGTGAATCAATGAGTTAATTGAAAGAAGGGAATATGAGAATTCATGAAGCACTTTTATTTCCCTTATTCCTTGATGAATTTTAGGATGAATTGGGAAATATTGGGGAAAAATAATCATTTAATTAAAGATGATGCCATGTGGAATGAATTAGAGCCAAGTAATTAAATCATAAGTCATAAAGCAAAGCACATGGAAAATTGGTAATATAATATAGTATCTTAGGAGAGATAAAGACGATAATATCTAAGCTCTTTTATCTCCTTCCTGGGCTTCATTTTGACTAAACCAAAAACAAATAGAAAGAGGAAGAGTTGAAGAGAGCTTGGTGAACATAGGGTTCTAATAAGCAAGAATCAAAGGTAAGAGCACACTACTACAGAATTATGATATAACCACCCTAATAGACGTCCCAATTTTAAAATTGGGTGGTTAAAAAGGAAGGCGGTGGCATTTTCATAATTATATGTACATAGGAAACCTTTAGACGTCCCAAATTTGGGACGCCTAAAGTTGAGTTTAGACGTCCCAAATTTTATTTGAGACGCCTAAAGATTTCTACTGGCGCCAAAAAAGTAAATTTAAAAAATTTAACTTACTTTAGGCGTCCCAAATCCCATTTGGGACGTCTAAAGTAGAGACTTTAGACCTCCCAAATGGGATTTGGGACGCCTAAAGTCATACTTTAGGAGTCCCAAAAAATTTGGGACTCCTAAAGTAAGACTTTAGGCGTCCCAAATCCCATTTGGGACGTCTAAAGTAGAGACTTTAGACCTCCCAAATGGGATTTGGGACTCCTAAAGTCACACTTTAGGAGTCCCAAAAAAATTTGGGACTCCTAAAGTCATGTCAGAAATTCTGACATGCGTGAGACTTTTTTTCTCTTTTCTTCATTCCCATGTCAGAAACCCATACCTCTTTTTCCACCTTTCCCATCCCCATGACTTCTCTTCCCTTTTTCTGCATTTCCTTTTTTCTTTCATTCCCGTGACTTCGTCTTCCTCAATCTTCTTCCTCTCTTCCTTTTCTTCATTCCCTTTTCCTCCACCTCCTTCTATTCTCATAACACCTTCTTTGCTCTCACTCTCTGGCGTGCACCTCCTCCACCTTTTTTGCCCCCTCCACCCTACGGCGTACACCTCCCGTCTCTTTGTTGCTTTCAGCCTCCGGCGTACCTCTCCTCTCCACTGTGTATACACAACTCCTCCAATGTCTTCTCTCCACCTTGGAAGCACATAGACATCATTGGCTGCCCTCTCCCCCGGTTTCATCAGGTTTTTTTTTAAATATAAATTTACATGAAGAATTAAGTTAAACTTGCAATATGAAATTATTATAATGATTTCAATTTATTTACATGATTCTAGTTATTGGAGTGTTTTTCCCTTGATTGTTTTTTTTTTGCCATAATCATAAACTAGTTGTTAGTAGTTATGCAATACTAATAATGTTTTTGTTTTATACATTTGGAGCTTGGAAATCGAGGAAAATACATATGTATATTTATTTTGATGAAATGAACAACAATTAGTTTTAGTTGTGTGGTGACAAATATTTTGACACTTTCTAGTTATTGTTATACATATATGATATTAGGTTGTATGAGTTGTTGTTATTATACATATATATATATATAGTAAAAAGATTGTAGTGCTATAAGTCCTTACCATTTTGCAAGGGACATTTTGTAGTTTATGAATCCATCTTCAATTCTGTTTCTGCAATTTTAATTTGCTGGGTAATAAAGAATATAAATAATTATTTTTTAAAAAAATAAAAATTTTTAATATCCCAAATTAAGAATTGGGATGTCTAAAGTCCCCATGTGGAGGACTTTAGACGTCCCAAATTGAGATTTGGGAGGTCTAAAGTCCCCCGTGGAGGACTTTAGACGTCCCAAATCTCAATTTGGGACGTCTAAAGTCCTGACTTTAGACGTCCCAAATCTCAATTTGGGACGTCTAAAGTCCTGACTTTAGACGTTCCAACTTTTTTGGGACGTCTTTTCTTAAAACATACTACACCCCCTACATAGATGTCCCTTAGTTTTTGGACGTTAAAAGTGCAAAATAGGGACGTTAAAACCCCTTTTTGTAGTAGTGGCATGTAAATCAAGTGCTTATGCCTTCTAATCTCCTTGGAACTTTCTCTAACCTCTTCTTCTTCTTGAAAATCATGATTAGCAAGCCAAAACAAGAGAGAAGAGAGACGGTAGAAGGTGTTGAGGAGAGATAAAGTTGAGTATCCACGAGGTATTCTCATAAACTTGAACCTCTTGTGTTATAAGATGTTGTTGTGGTTGCTATTGTTGAATTTGGCTTGGTTTTGCCTTGTTTTGTGATTTTGAGATGATGAACCTAAAATGTTATGCTGTCCAAATTTCCTCTAATCATGGTCATTTAGTGTTTAAGTAGTTAATCATTTGATTAGAAGTGGAAGGGAAGTGATTATGCAAGAGAAACAAAGAAAACACATGTTCCCTCCTAAGAACCCTAGTTTCGGTCAAATGCAGAATAGTGGGGAGGAGATGGAATTTTTAAATTTTGATGACTCCATTGGATTTATAAGGAAAAATTGTATGGGAATATAGGTGTTCATGATTTTTGGATGTTGGTATGCAAATCTAGAAATTTTTGTAATTAAAGGAACATGTTATTTGATTTGCCTCTAGTAAGGCAGTGTTATTGTGGATACCTAGTCCAAAAATTATGAAACTTTTTAGGATGAAAGTAGACATTTGGAGCTTTAATTTGATATGTGGTTTGTAATTTTTGGATAAGTATATTCAAAGATATAAATTTTCAAATTTATGCCTAGTTTCTAGAAGGAAATCTGGAACAGTGCAGATTTGGTGAATTTATGGGAACAATGTGATTATAGTGGTCAAACTGAGGTATTTTTCCTTAAAATAACACTTAAAGAGCTTCACTTAGGCTTTGGAATTAGTCAAATTGGATATTCCTATAATTATTTATGAATTTCCAAAGTTGACTGAAAATTTGCCAATTTCTGGAAAGAGTGAAACTGCATTGTGTAGAATTGTACTGTGTAGAACTATTATAGCTGCATTAGATAACCAGTAAGATTTGATTTAAAGGCAGTAATAGTACAAGTATTAACCAGTTACTTGTTAACTTTAATTTATAGAAATTGGTAATAGCTTGAGCTAGAACAGGAGTATAAAACGGATATTAGAATTGAAAAGGATTCAGGTAGTAACTTTTTCTTACATATACTATGTGATTATTATTGTTATGTATGCCATTCTCTGTAACATAAGCATAGTGTCTTGGACATGCATATTAGCCTGGGTATGGTCTGGGACCAATGGAGGCGTAAGGTTAAGCTAGTGTGCAAACATGTCATTTGGCCTTGGATAGGGTGCACGCAACATTCTATCATCTTACATGACATAGTATATTGCAGATTTATTTTCACATTTTATATGTTTGAAAAACATGTTGCTATTGAGATTCACACATGTCGTTTGGCCTTGGATATACACGCAGCATTCTATCATCTTAGCTGGTATGGTGTATCGCACATTTATTTTCGCATTTTATATGTCTGAAAAGTATGTTGCTACTGAGATTCGCTCAAATCTCATCCTTTTTCAAACTGAAAAACATTACAGCTGAGGCTATTGGCTTGAAAAGCAAGGTAGTGGTTACTGGTGATTAGAGTTCTGGGGCTCTCTAAAGTTGCAGTAGTTATCTATGCTTGTAATTTGGTTTCTTTTGGAACACTACTTCTACATTTTGTAAATATTTTTCAAACCTTGCGGGGATTTTCTTGTTTGTAAATATGTACTTAATTTCAGTATGTTTTCACTATTTTTTCATGCCTTACGAAAGTATGCGCTTATTACTCTGCGAATGTTGAAATGTTAAGGGGTTTGATACTCTGTCTTCAATGCTCTTCTTTTTATAGTGTGAGAATGTTTAAAGATCATTGCTCTTGAATGTAGCTATTGGAGTGTTCAGTCTTTACTTCTGTATGTTGAGCATGTCAGATTGTTCCTTTTGTCCTTTGATTTAGCCATTGGAGACAAAGAGGATTTAAAGCACGTTTGAGCTTGGTGCATTTAATGCTCTGACATAATAGTGCCTTTTGCTAATCTTCATTTAATCCTTGATTAAACACCTGTAATATGATCAACCATTGGTGTTATGAAGTTTAAGATAGATTTGAATGAGTATCAAGATTTATGGACACTGCTATGCTTTCTGAAAATGCATCACTCAAGTGGTCACTTGAGTGATCTTCAATTAGTCAATTTGAAAACAGGTCAGATCACTGGTTGGCTCATTGTGGTTATATAGTAGTTACATATAAAAATAGGGTCACTTAAGTTATCTTGTTTCTTTTGAAAACTATCATACCCTTATCTTATTTTTACCTTTTTCAGAGTATTTGTGGAAAACGATACACAGTTTGGTGGGTAACACATGAATAACATAAATATACTGAAAAAATGTGCATGATTATAGATATTCCCCAAAAGGGATTTTACATGATAATTAAAATTGATGTCATTGTCTAGGGCTACTAGGGTATCTAAACCCATTTCAGTGAAATGGAGGCATCTTCCCGTTTTCATTCCACCATTGCATTCCTCCCATGTAATTCTTTTCTCTGTGTTCAATACACTTCCTGTGTTCATCTATGTAAATTGTTGGTAGGGGTACAGTTACCCTAATACATGCAGGATAGATGCTATGTGCATGATATGTTAGCTTTAACTAGATATATACCCCATAATGACATTTCTGCATTCTCAATATTTCATGCAACATAACTATGGCCACTGAAAAAAAATAGAAACAAGCTTAATTTATTCAAATATGCTCTACACAATCAAGTAAGGAAATCCCATACATCACTACACAAGCAAAGATATCAAATACATGCAAATATGGTAAGTTCCCTACCTTAAACCCTTTTCGACTTGTATAGTGTTCCTCGAAGTTCGTATTGCAGCTTGGCTATCAATCAGGTCCTAAAATTCCAAATGTACAAGAATTAGGATAAAACTCATTCATGCATCATTTTAGACACTTCCATAGTGTTTTTGGTGGTTATATTATTCTATCTTAAAAAATTACCAAAATGCCCCTAGGGACATAGTTCGACCCTGTTGTACTCGGTCTGACTGTACTTTTCCTAAAATTTTGACCTAGGCTATATTGACATATTTTTATCCAAAGAATCCATTCCCAGCCTCAAAATTACTAAATTCACTACCAAAAGACAAAAATGCCATTGACAAGCCTTAATTTAGGGTTTTGAGGGCATTTTGTCATTTCACTTTCTTTGGCTTTTCTGAAAAATTGGGGTTTTTGAGTTATGACTCCACAGACTTGCTCCTTTCTACTCCTAATCACTTTATCATCTATTTAATTACATTCCCAACTTAATTTAGACCAAATTTGGGCAGCATGATAGCTTAGGGTCTATCATTCTCCCAAATTCACAAATCACATAAATCAACCACATATTCACCGATTAAACCAACCACAACAGCAACACTAACAATAATTTGAAGTTCAGGAAGTCACTTTTGCTTTCTTCTGGCTCTTCCCTTCTTAGCCAAACCCTAACTCCCATAAACCCTCAAGATTTGCTTCAAGTACACATAAAATCATGTAAAGGAGAAGCTTAGAGGAAGGATTGCACAAGTAGGAAGCTAAATCATTGAAGAAATCAACTTACCTTGCAACTTTTGCTCCTCCTTCTCTCTACAAACCCATGAACTCACTTTCTCTCTCTGTTCTTCTTAGTGAGCACTAAAATGAAGCATGAAAGATGAAGGGAGGAGTTGTCATAAAATATGTCATTTTTCCCTTAACTATTTTAATTACCAAAATCTCAAAAATGTTGACTTTTGTGTCATAATTGAACTTAAGCTTTTCTACATGTAACTTGTGTCTTAATGTAACATTAGATTCCAACTAATTCCTCCCCTCTAATCAGCCCATATTCAAGCCTATGATGGTTCTTCAATTAGCCCAATTCGGTTTTCTTCATTTATCTCATAATTACAATATTTACCATAACATTTCCTTCCATTTTTAGAATAATTGGCAATTCTGGCTAATTTTTTGCCCAAACATTAAAAAATCATAACTAAATTTGTAGATATCATATTAGAGTAGTTCCAAAGGATATAGAACCCTTATTAAGTATTGTTTTAAGAAAAAATATAACCTTTATCCAAATGGAAGCACAAAATTCCTAGAATTTAAGTTTTTGGACGCTATTCCAGAAAATAGACAGTTTTCCTAGGCTGAACTTGTGGAATAAAATTTGGGGTGTTAGAAAACAAATCACTAGGTACTTACCTATGATGAACTTGTGGTGATGAGTGTAACAAGATTACTTGAGTAGTCACTTAAGAGATCTTATTTCTTTTTCTTTTAAAAGGAAATAGGTCACCAGATAGCATTACCATGGTACTATGGTAGTGATGCTCTTTCTACACATCACCCAAATGGTCACTCGAGTTATCTAGTCTTAAAAACATTTTAAAAAATATTGACCACTATGAGTCACTATGGTGCTATGCTAGTGATACACTTTTCACATATCACTCGAGTAGTCACTCGAATGACCTTCTCTTATAAATATTTCATAAGGCTGATCACTAGAGCAAATCATTATAGTGAAGTGATAGTGATGAAAATTTAACACATCATTCGAGTGGTCACTTGAGGGATCTTATCTTTGAAATATTTTTAGAAAAACTACCACTAGGAAAGATCACTATGGTGAAGTAAAAGTGATGACATCACTCGAGTGATCTAGTTTGAAATCTCTTTCCAGAAAGCTGATCACCAGATGGTTCATTATGGTGGCCTGATAGTGATGTACTTTATGTCTCATCACTTGAGTGATCTCTTAGAAAAATGTTTTCCAGAAATTAGATCACTATCTTGGTCACCATGGTAAAGTAGAAGTGATGATAAATCTTTACATCATTCGAGTGGTCACTCGAGTGATCATAAGGCTGAATAGTTTAGCACTTGCAGTAAGCATTGTGGTAATCTTTTATTTTCAAAAACACATAACTTGAGAGGTCAATTCTTCATAACTCTTTTGATCATTCTTTTCACTCAATTCTTCACTCTCATTTTTACTCTCTTTAGTCTGAAAACACTCTATACTCTCAATATCGTTTTCTCTCACAAACTTAATTTTTCCCTATAAAATATTTCCACTAAAGTCATAATCACTTATATTCTCACTTTTCTTTCATGATTGAGAGGATAATCTCCAACCACAAGGCTAGTATTTGAAATAAGGAGGGCTTCTTCTATATATTGGTTCGATTGATTTTCAATAGTCAATTCTTCTTCTTCCTTAGTTGGATCTAGCTCATCATTAGGGGCTGTAACAAGAAAGCTTTCAATCTTCTTTGTATTGGAGCTACTTTCTGAACATCTTTGTTGCTTGATATTTTGCTCGTAATTATCAACTAATGGAACCAAAATATCAATGTCTTTGAAACTTAAGGTCTTTGCAAAACAAGCTTATTCAGGATTAAGCCGATTTACAAAATGATCCATAGTGGCTTTTGAAGTTTCCTACAATCCAGCTTTAATCATAGCAAACTCCATCTCTTGAAAATATTCCTCAATAGTCATGGAGCCTTGTTTCAACTCCTATAACTTTCTTTGTAATTCTCTTTTTAACTTAGAGTTGTGACTAGACATCTATTGGTCATTTTCATCATTAGGCTTTTGGAGTCCTTTTAACAAAAATAGAAGATCTCTTTGAAGTTTTTTTTCACCATACATATTGATACCTAAAAAGTTAGAGAGAAAAAAGGGACCTCACTATTCTACTCACATGATTCACTCAAACAATTTAGTGTCACTTGTGTTTCACTCAAGTTTGACTTTTGAATTAATGTATGTCACTCTTGGCTTTTTCTACTTTTAGATTCCTCTTGAGGCTCTTTAAAGAATTAAGCAATTTAATCAATGCAATCACAACTTGTAGAAATCAACACAACACCTAAAAATTTGGTTTATTAAAGTTAGTATTAGAAAATGAGATTCAAGGAAATCAAGAGTGCAATTGACACAGATTTCATAGAGTAAAGAAAATTCTGGGTATGAGGATGAATACTTGATTAGAATACTACCATCACAACAATTGGAACTTCTCTGTTTTTTTTTGAATTTTTTTTTTGTTTTTTCCTATTTTTCTTTCTAAGACTTCTTTTTTTCACCTTTACCATTCCTTTCCAAGAAAAATAACGTAGCCAAATGAAAAGAAGCAAGATCAACCTAGAAATTCTAGAAAAACACGTTCTTTTCAAAATAGATATATCTCGTTCTAAAGAAATTGGATTGAAGTGATTTCAAAATGAGTGGATAAAAGAGATTCTAAACAATAAAAATGACTTATTAAATGCTGTAATTATTAAAAAAAAAGTGGTTGAACAAGGACAAAAAGTTTGGTGATAAACATAAAAGCAGAAGATGAATAAACTCAAGAAATTACGGAAAACACGTCTGGAATAAAATGGATATAACTCATAAATGAAAACTTGGATTGAAATGATTCCAAACAAGCTAAAAGACAACATTTTGAAATATCAAATTGACCTATTACACATAGGAATAGATGATAGTGCAAGAGTTTCACCCAAGAGGGGGTGAATTGGGTGATGCCAGAAAATTTGTTGTGTATATAAAAGTTGACTGTAAATTTAAAGCAGTTAAGAGCTAGGAGAAATATCACCTAAGTGTACACAGGGAGTTATACTGGTTCAACTACAACCATTTTGACTTATGTCCAGTCCTCAGAGCTTCTTTGAGAGTTTCACTATATCTTCCAAGATTCAGTGGGTTCTTGGCACCTCAATACACAGCAAGTTCCTTCACTGGACACTTGTTCCCCCTTACACGTTGTAATCAAAATCCCCAACTCAAGGTTCCATAATCTTAAATTGTATCAGTAACAAAAATTGAGTTTGTAATGACAAACTCTCTCATAAAGCAAATATATAATCACTGTAGTACAAAGTGTGAATATAAGAAAACAAAGCACTAAGGATATATTGATAGATGTGAGTTTTTATTCTCAGTTGTTGTATTTTGTTCTTTGAATGCTCCATATGTATAGATGATTTATGATGTCCATTGGAAGTATTTCAAATATGTCCATTATAGTCATGCAGCTTCGATTGACCATTCTTCAAATTTGAAAACTAGCCATTAGTGGTAGATAAGCGTTTTGGATGATATGTTTGACTTCATTGTTTCTCAGTAAATATACTCAGGAAACTAATACAATGAAAGGTTAATCATATAAATAACAAATTAATGAATAGTGGATTAAAATCAAGATTTCTGTACTGTATTACTTGAGTGGCTACTCGAGTGATCATGCTTCATTACTCGAGTAGTCCCTCGAGCAACTTCATTAAAAATAAGCTAGAGAGTACATCAACGTCGTTTGACCAAAGTACTCGAGTAAACCATCGAGTATTTCATTTTATAAAAGTTGGCAGACTTGATTACTTGAGTAATCCCTCGAGTAATTCTTTCTTTTCTTCTTTGATTGCTCGAGTAATCCCTCAAGTAATGCTTGCAATTGTTCTCTCATTACTCGAGTACTCCCTCAAGTAAAGGCATCAAATTCTTAGCCGAGAGTAACTTCTTCTTTGCTTACCTTGTTACTCGAGTGATACCTTGAGTAATGCATCAAATAACTTTACAGATTACTCGAGTGATCCCTCGAGTAATGTCACTTATTTCTTAGCTGAGAGCTAGATGATTTCTTCTCTCATTACTCGAGTGATCCCTCAAGTAATGTTTCAAATAACTCTATAGATTACTCGAGTGATCCCTTCGAATAATCCCATGTAATTCTTGACAGAGAGCTTCTAGAATAATTTTTCACACATTACTCGAGTGATCCCTCACGTAATGAAGGTCATTACCTGAGGGCTTACTCGAGTAATATCTTCAAAAATCTCATAATGTTCTTTTCTTCTGTACTCTGTCTCTTTCACTTCATCCTCATTACTTGAGTGCCTACTGTAACCCCCTCCGTAATTATATCCAAAATACACGATTAAAATGAAATAGAGACCAATAATAATCAAAAATCATTTAAAATCCCATCCTTAAGATAGGGTTTTCAAAAATACCTTTTAAAATCTAATTAACTTGGTCTCATATTCACATTTCGAATACAATTACTACGCGAAGATAAATCACATTCATATAAATATCAGAGTGCACAACATAATCATCCCGGCAGTCCCGGGCACATACCTTTGCTAAAGATACACAGGGCACAATTTCCCATTACAATTCTTCAAATGGGGATTACACAATCTCATTTCAAATTCATAACCATATATTCAACCGAGTTATATACAGTCTTCACAACTCATTGGTAACCAACTACCAACTCTCATCTCGAAGGAGTCCTAGCCGCTCCCTCCACGAGCCACTTGCCCTGTCTAAATTGTTGGTAGGGGAGGGTGAGATTCAAGAGAATCTCAGTAGGGAAACATTATCAATATTCGGGCAAGATAAGTGTTTAATGCATGACATGCTTGGATCACATAACTCATGCACACATACAATGACAAATCTATAAGCTCAATGATTCGAACGATACACATATGGCCATAGCATATATTGAAATATAGCTTCAAATCATTCATACATGTTCCACATAATCAAGCAAAGCAATAACATGCATCAACACACTAATACAGTTATCAGAGCATGCAGGAGAGATAAGTTCCCTACCTCCAGTCTTTTCTCCTAGATTTACGTGCCAACAACTCGGGGCTTCACATTCGATCCTACAATGTCAAATGTACTATTTAGATACTTCCATAGTGTTTCTGGGGGTTATATGAAGCTATATGGAAAAATTACTAAAATACCCCCGTGGACCCGGCCCGGCCCCGCCGTACCCGATCCGGCTGTACTTTTCTTGAAATTTTGACATGGGTTATTCTGACATATTTTCGCCCAAAGAATCCATTTCTAGACTTAGAATTATCAAATTCAATGTCGATTTACAAATTTACCCTTGGCAGCCCCACTTTAAGGGTTTCAGGGGCGTTTTCGTAATTATGCTTTTTCGGCCTTTTCCGAAAAAGTGACCAACTGTAACCCCACCTAATTTTCGCTCTTGAACTCAATAGAACCATAAAATCATTGAAAATCCAACTCTAAGACCCATTTATAGCCATAACCGAAATATACAAGTACTCCGGGGAAAATTGGGTTTTTTCGGTTTCGGCTCCGTAAACGTGTTTCTTTCTACTCCTAACCACTTTATTAACCATTACATTGGCTTAGAAGTTAGAACTACCATTTAGTATCAATTTGGGCAGCATAACACCTAGGCCAACCCATTTTCCAAATTTACAAACAAAGACAATCCGGTGAAATTTCACCGATTAAATCAACCACAGTAGCCAGAACAATCAAAGATTGAAGTTTCGGAGGTTACCTTAAGCTCCTTCTGGCTTATCCTTCTTATGGCTGAACCCTAGCCTCTTTAAACAATGAAATTCCTTGCTTCAAGACCTTAATTCACATAGAGGAATAACTTAGGAGAAGGATTATACACGTTAGGTACGAATTCACCGAAGAAATCGACCTACCTTGTGAGATTTCTCCTCTCTTTCTCTCTCTAAAAGCTCTCAAACTTTCTCTCTCTCTTGGCTTCTGGTTCAGCAAGAAAATGAGAGCTGAAGATGATGAGAAAATGTTTTAATTTCCATGCTGATGTCATCTTTTATTTTGATGATGTCATAATTCCCATTTTCGGATTTTCTGGCAAATTTTCTGCCCAAACTTTGAAAAATCATAACTAATTTTAGAAAACTCAAAATAAGGTGATTCTAAAGCCAAATGAAAGATATTTAAGTCCTCTTCATAGGACAAATATTGGCCATTACTAAAAATCAAAACACAATTCCAGAATTACATAAAACTCATCACTGCCCCTAAACAGAGTTCAGTTTCCATCCCAAACTTTGGACAGTCATATCTCCTAGTTCACAAAATGAAATGCCACAAATTGTGTGTCCATTTTGAAGCTTGAGATGTGAACTATAAGACTAGAAAGTTTCATAAATTTTAGACACCACTTGGTCATTCAAAAAGTTCACACAAACTGACTGCCTAGAATAGAGTTTCACTGGACAGAATTTCAGATTTTGCATCTTTGCTTTTATTGGTCCCATTTTCATACCAAACATCATTCCCACATAAATTTTCACAAGGAATCCATTGGAAACACCAAATCAATCAAATTCACATCACATTGACATGTTTTCACAACAATCGCAACATGTCAACACAATTCACATTCAATTCTTCCCTCTATTCTATGTCAATTTGGATGTTAATTCACAATTGAACTCAAATACAGGGTTTCGGCGCTGCTCACAACACTCACGAATCACATTCGAGTGGCAAATCACATCATATTCTCCAAAAGGGTTATTTATCACTAACTACATCCACTTTTGAAGTCATTAACCCTTAATCACAATTTGGGATCTTGCTAAAATGGGGCTTAGCAGTCCACTTCTCTTAGGTTTTTTCTCTAACCTCGAGTCTCAAAATTCGGGGTATTACATTTCTGCCCCCGTTCAATAAATTTCGTCCTCGAAATTTGTCACACCACTTAATCCACAAACTACGGATGCTTCCTCATGACAGCTTCCGTTTCACAATTCATTTCACATTGGATGGTCCCTTCTAGACCACGCAGGCAACTGCTGCACCACAAATCTGATTCTCGGAAGAATATTAAACAAATTAATGTGTCATGCAAGGTTGCTTATACAAATACTCAGGAATCTCATAATCACCATCCAATCTTGCTATCACCCCTTACTAGTAATAGTACCATATCTTCGGCACGAACACAAATGCAACATCATTGCCATAAAACTGCAATCGGCCCACTTCACGATTGCCATACAAACCCAATCACCATACATTTTGCCAAACAGATACAATTGTTTCCACATACAATTGCCACAACACCATCATCACATAACCACAATCGTCGCAAGCCCCCCAATTCATGAGTGGCTAGTGCATCTCAATATCCAGAGGCTCTAAATCATGAGCCATATAATAAGATTTTGGCAGTTGGGCAGCATAGGCCACCACTATGCTCAACTCAATCTAGTTACCCCTTCCGGGAGTAACCCCAAAACACCACAACCTCAATACATCAAACGACAGCCTCAGTTGTATACACAAACATTTCAACTTTCACTATATCCACTTTCACAGCTTTTACCCTCACCCGTACACCTACCAGTAACTCTGCTAGTGGTAACTGGGACTTTTGGGAGTCCACAACATCACATTATCAGGTCACTCCGAAATCTCAATCTCTTCTATCCAAAGCAACTTACGATATCGGCTTACCTAGAGTCTCACTCTCACAACACCAGCCTCATCCTCTTTCTCCGTCGAGGATGCACACTACACACCCGAACAGTTGCTAGGTACTCGAGGACTATTAGCGTGGTCACATACCATCCTCATATTGTAACACCTGAATTGTTGTTAGCTACTCAAGGGCTATTGGAATGGCAGTGCATACAATAACAACAGCTTTCGTTGTAATCTCTATACTCAATGTATTCATAATGCCAGCTTTCGCTATAAATACCCCACATAGGTGCCTTTCTATAGTCACACCCCTCCGATGGGTGCCCACGCTTCCACTGCGTGGCTGGCTCGCACTTCACACTTGTTCAATAGGTGTCCGTGGGTTACCGGACTCATGATTTTATTATCACACCTACCCTGGTTTTACTCCCCGCTGAGGATGCCCCACGACGGCGGCTGGGTTACTCAATTATTGTCACACCTACCCCGATTTTACCCCTTCTAGGGATGCCCCGTGCCGGTGGTGCCCACCCCGGTTTTACCCCCACTGGGGATGCCCCGCGACGGTGGCTGGGTTACTCATATTTCACCCAGGACCCACAAGAAAATCCATTTCCTTATCAAACGTACATCGCAGACTCTAATTTTATGCATCGCCTTTCGGCCTTAGGTCAACATCAGTGCAACCAACGTGGTGGCTAGCCAAGCTGGCCATGTCGAGGTAATTGCCCTCACAAACGAGAACCCCCAATCATGTAGTCGAATTCGTCATCAGCTGAATTAGCTCTGCTCTGTGGCCACAACCACACCTTAATCCCAGCTTGTTCACAATTGTCACATATACATGTTGCCTCACTGGCATACACATATCACATTACCTCTCTGGAAATCACAAAGCCACTCTGGCTTCCAGATAGTCAATCCCCCTTAAACTACCGTCCCAGCAGAACGGTCTTCCGCTATGGGAATCACCCCATGCGGCCGCAGGTGAAAGACACACAAATATCCATCACATCCTAAGCCTATGCCTACCAGGCGCAACCTACCGAACCAACCCGATCCTACCCAACCAGGGAGATAGACTCACAGTACACAATTGCAAGAAGCTAGAACCAGGTATCTTAGCAACTTCACATTCAACATCATGAATTATTTTCACATACTGGGATCCTTCAAGACCCCTTCTCACAAATTAGTCTGGACTTCAAAGTTTTACTTCCCGAAGCCATCACTAACACCTTGCACTTTCTGCAAACTCGAGCTTCTGCTCAATGCTGTACTTAAACACTTCACATTATCACGCTACTGCTGCACACTCTGAGGTCTTTCTCCTCATCTGTGCTTTAACAATGTCAAGTTGATTTAACAGGAGTCCCTTAGGAATTTCCTACTACAACTGACAACATTCACAATTTGTGCCAAACCTTGGCCCCATTCAACTCAAATTAATCAGAGCCATAACCAGCACTTCGTTGAGATCCCATACTCCCAACGTTCCCAGAGCTCTATTCTAAGATTCAACGTCATGGTGAGTACACACTAAGGTTCGTCATCACGGAAGCTGCACACTAGGGTTTGTCGTCACGGTGCCTGTCACAAATTTTTTTTATATTGTCACACCCCGGTTTTACCCCCCACAGGGGATGCACCACGTCGGTGCCCACCCCGCTTACGTACATGGGGCTGACAGGTGTCTGGGCTGTGTAATACCCTGACTTTAATCACGTAATTATAATTCGATATTAGATAATTAAATCACGATTAGAGACCTTCGGATAACTTAAACTCATTTCAATCTCCTACTTTGTAGTAGGGTTTTCACAAAACATTCAAAATCTCTTCCTGTTCCTGGTCTCCATTTCAAAATTCGAATATAATTACCTGTGCAGTTTATCTACATTCACGTATGACAGAGTGTATAACCAAATCCTCGGCAACTCCCGGGTTCTATACATATATAATCTAGAGGTTACAAGTATCCACTAGGGGATTACACAACTAAAATCGAATATAATATTCCTAATTCAAAATATACAGTAATCCCAAGTTCTAAATGGATAACCAAATCTTAAAAGGATAACCAACGTCTCCAAAATCGCATATACCCCTAAGGGTCCTAATTGCTCCGGGTTGGCCGCTTTTCCTTTGAGCCACATGCCCTGTCTGAAATGTTAGTCATAGGAAAGAATGAGATTAGAGAGAATCCCAGTAGTAACAAACCACTCATATAATGTATAAATACCAAGCATGCACATAAATCACAACCAGCATCAACAGCAGCATCAATCTCAAATATACATGGTTTTCACCACAAACGACAGCACTCACGGCTGTATACACAATACGACAGCTCTCGCTGTAATTTTCATCACGACAGCTCACGCTGTAATCACAAATACGACAGCTTACGCTGTAAACGACAGCTTGCGCTGTAAACGACACAGCTTACGCTGTAAACGACAGCTATCACCAGCTGTAACCGCAGCAGCATCAAAGAAATCATCACAGAACCGTGATAACACACACATATAGAGCATTACACACAGTATAAGAGAGAGAGTCACTACCTTGTCCTTTCCTGACGTCCTTCGGCGCAGTTGGCTCCCGAGGGCGGCAAATATCGAATCCTACAATTCCAAATGCACCATTTAGACACTTCCATAGTGTTACTTGGGGTTATATGAGTCTATAATGAAAATTTACAAAAATACCCCCGGGGACCCGGCCCGGGCTCGCCGTACCCGGTCCGGTTACACTTTTCCCAAAATTCTAATATGGGCTTTCCTAACATATTTCCGCCCAAGGAATCCATTTCCGGACTCGGAATTATCAAATTCAATGTAAAATTACGAAATTTCCCTTTGCAGCCCTACTTTTAGGGTTTTAGGGGTGTTTCCGTAATTATGCTTTCTTGGCCTTTTTTGAAAAAGTGCCCAACTGTAACCCCACCTATTTTCGCCCACTAAGTCCAATGGAATCATCAAATCATTGAAAATCCAACCCTAAGACCCATTTACAGCCTTGGCCGAAATATACATGTTCTCCGGGAAAAAATTGGGGTTTTACGATTTCGGCTCCGTAAACGCGTTCCTTTCTACTCCTAACCACTTTATTCACTATTACATTAGGTTATAACTACCATTTGAACCAAAATTGGGCAGCATAACCCTTAGGAAACTCAATTTCCAAAATTTAAAACCAATGGCAATCCGGCGAAATTTCACCGATTAAATTGCCCACAGCAGCCAGAATAAGCAATATACAAGAGTTTGGAAGTTACCTCAAGCTCCTTCTAGCTTTTCTCAAGAGTGGCTGAAAACCCTAGCCCCTTGAACACCAAATTCCTTGCTTCAAAAACTTAATTCACATAGAGGAATAGCTTAGGAGGAGGATTATACACATTAGGAGCTAGATCGTCGGAGAAATCGGCTTACCTTGTGAGATTTCTCCTTCCTTCTCTCTATTTTTCTCCAAGCTCTCTCTCACGTTTTTTCCTCTTACTTCAGCTGAAAATGGCGTGAAATGGCTGAAGAAGATGAGCAATTTGATTAATAATCCATGCTGACATCATCTTTTAATGAGATGATGTCATAATTCCCATTTTCGGATTTTCTGGCAGATTTTCTGCCCAAAATTTGAAAAATCATAACTAATTCTAGAAAACTCAAAATGAGGTGATTCCAAAGCCAAATGAAAGATATTTAAGTCCTCTTCATAGGAAAAATATTGGCCATTACTAAAAATCACCACACAATTCCAGAATTACATAAAACTCATCACTGCCCCAAAACAGAGTTCAGTTTCCATCCCAAACTTTGGACAGTTATATCTCCTAGTTCACAAAATTAAATGGAACACATTATATGTCCATTTTGAAGCTTGAGATGTGAACTATAAGACTGGAAAATTTCATAATTTTTAGATACCATTTGTTCATTAAAAACGTTCACACAAACGGACTGCCCAGAATAGAATTTCACTGGACAGAATTTTAGATTTTGCATCTTTGCTTCCATTGGTTCCATTTTCATACCAAACATCATTCCAACATAAATTTTCACAAGGAATCCATTGGAATCATTAAAATATCCAAATTCCCATCACACATTCTTCAAAAGTGTTTATTCAACAATAATTACATCCACTTTTGAAGTCATTAGCCCTTAATCACTTTTTGGGATATTACAGGCTGGCTGGTCTTACCCCTAATGGGCTAACCCACCACCCAGGACTCACACATATCCCCCATATCTCCACCGCCCCGAAGGCACGGTCCTCCCATTATGTGCAATACACACCCCCAATGGGCCGTAAGTGATAAACACACAAATAGCCGCTCCGATAAGATGTCACCGTAGGTAGCCCTCTCCGATCAGAACTCCTCGTAGGTTGCCTTCTCCGCTCCGAATCCTAGTAGGTAACTCTTTTAAATTCAAATTATGTGCAGAATCACTTTTCCCTGTGCTAGATTAACAATAGCAACCTCAGGATACCTGATACACATTTCAATTCCAATCTAGTACCACATCCTGGTACCACAGACCATATAGGTCATATCAACCTCGTAAGGACCAGCTTGACTATTGATGTTGATCCTTGGATCCCAATTCATCTTTCAAACCTTCAACCGCAGTTGAACCGGGGAATCACTTCCCTCAAATCCACGGAGCATTATCCACTCTAGAATAGACTCAAATATCTCCGCCAGACTAAGGCATATCAGTCCCCTAGGTCTTAAGACCTTTAAACACAAAAATTCAAGATAACCAAATAATGTATACACATAATCCACAAATCCCAGATATCCACAACACCAGGGATATAAATGTGTATACCACAAACAACCAAAATCTCAAATCATTGCCTATTGGTACACTTTTATACATACCAGGGAAAATGAAAGATGAAATTAGTATGAGGCTAGACTTGGTTGACAGGGGAATAAGAGAACGGCTATATCCAAAACTAAGAGATGATAGAAATAGGGCGTATATGGAGCCAGCAATGCATACATTGTCAAAATCCTAGAGAAGAAGTTTGTGTGGGTGTTTGCAAGGCATTAAGATGTTATAAGGGTATTCTTCTAATGTGAGGAGGCTTGTGTTAACGGAAGATTTCAAGTTATTAGGAATAAAGTCCCATGATTGCTATTCTTAATGTAAAAACTATTACTGGTAGCTATTAGAGGCATTATGAAAGATTATGTATGAAGAATGATAATGAGGTTGTGCAGTTTCTTTAATGCTATTTGTAGTAAAGTTGTTGACATTGGAAAGTTAGATGAGTTGGAGAATTAGGGTTATACTATTCTTTAACAACTAGAGATGCATTTTGCTCACACATTCTTCGATATAATGGTGCATTTAATAGTACATTTGGTAAGGGAGATATGACTATATGGCCCAGTTTATCTAAGGTGGATGTACCCTTTTGAGTGATACATGAAGAACTTAAAGGGTATTCTAAAAATCTTTATCGATTGAAGCTTCAATTATGGAAAGATATGTCATTGAAGAGGCTATGAACTTTTGCAAAGAATATCTATCATGGTTGAAGGCCTAATGCCATCATGAAAAGGGTACAAGTTAGGGAACACGAGGGCTCAAAGTAAAGATTATGTGTCGTGAAGACGTGTTGCAAGCACACTTGTATATCTTGAATAATACAGAAGAAGTTTAGTCGTACTTAGACAAACACAGAAAGAGTTTGAAGGAGATGTATCCAAGAACAAATGACATGTAGATAGCTAATAAGCAAAACAAGACTTTCATCGAGTGGTTCAAGGAAAAGGTTTTGCATGAGACCAGTATGTCTAAGACAATCAAATGGTTAGCCTGGAGGCCTTCTTTTGAGGTCAAAACTTGGAGTGGTTTTGATTAAATGGGTATTCTTTCTATACACTTGCACAAATAATAGAAGTACTGTGCAAAATAGTAGGGTGATGGTGGTAGCTAAAGCAATGTACTTTTCTAGGTTGACAAGAACCGCATATTGGCATTTATGGTCTATTATGGAGTTATTAAAGACATGGGAGTTAAGCTACACTAAGTTGAGAGTTCCTATATTTAAATGCAAGCGGGTTAACAATAATGGTATTGAAATATATCAATTTGGATTTACTTTAATTGATCTTGAAATAGTTGGTTATAAAGATGAGTCATTCCTTCTACCAAGCTAGGCAAAACAAGTTTTTTATGTCATTGATCTAGAAAATGAAAAATTGTCTATTGTTCTCCAAAGTAAAAAACAAAAGGATGGTGATCCAAGTTTGAATCTTGATGACACTTTCTTTTACTACAAAATCCACCTATACCAATTGAAATAGAATTGGTAGATGATGATGAATATATAGCTAGAATTGATCATTGTGAAGGAATTTGGGAAAACACATAAAGTAAGATTTTGAATTGTTTAAAATATTTATTCAATTACAATTTACTTATCATATCTCACCTTCATTTCTTATAAGGAATATGGCAAGTTCAAATTCGGGCGTCTCAGGTGGCTCACCTGTTAAAAAAATGTTAGAGGAAGCATAAAGCTGCGATTGTTGGTAAAACATCATGAGGAAGAAAAGCAGAGGGTGCATGTGGAATTTGATGCTGATTTGAATCCAATAGGAAAGAGGGAGACACATTTATTAGCTATATTGGCTATTTCGCTTTAAGCAAAGTTGGCATTCTATTTTCTTCTTGGAAGGAAATTTTAAAAGACACGGAGGCTATGATTTGGGAACAACTTTTGGTATATAAAGTTGTATTTTCATCTCTATCTTTATCTCTATTTTTTCATATAGAACTATTATATATTTTGCTCTATAGCAAACCTACGATGTCCCCAACATGAGGCACATGTACAAGAATTGGATGGGGGAAGTTCATCAGTGATGGAAAGATTTCAAATCTATGCTCACAACCAAGTCCATTCAAGGGTCAAAGAGCAATGAGGATCCTTGTAAAGAGTATTCATTTCTTTCTCCAAATGATTTGAGGTTGTTTGTGGCATCACGATAGGATCCCAAATTTCTAGTATATATATTTTCCTCATCTTAGTGTGAAACATTTTACTTGAACTTATTTGACCTCACTAACTCAATTTTTTTGTTATATGTTTATATAGGAATTGAGTCAATCAAATAAAGAGAGACGAGCAGAAAACAATTATCAGCATTACATGTCATGTAGGGGTTATTGAAAGTTTGAAAAGAAAATAATGCAGGCTGAATTGAAAAAATTAGAGGAACCAGTCAAATCAAATCCTAGCATTATTGTGCAGGAGCCGCCTCCTCCCTCATGTCAAAAAAAATGGGAAGCAGGGAGGATAAAAGGAGAAAAATATATAAATCCAATCGTTGCTGACATCGCTAAAAGGATTGTGAGTATTTATAACAAGTATATTTAAGTGTGTTTCATTGTCCTTCAAAGATTGCATGTAATTAATTTTTATTTCTCTATTGTATTCTGCAGAATGAACTTAAAGAGAAAAGCAGCCAAGGTTCCTTCACTCAAAGTGGAAGGATGGACATCTTAGCAATGGTGCTTGGGAAGTTAGATCACCCTTGTCAAGTTAGAGGGTAGCCAAGGGGAGTTGGTATCTCAAGATACTTTGGACAATGTTTACAACCTTATGGACAAAGTGAACTGAGTAGAGAGTTTGTGGCTAAGGTTCAAGAGGAAGTCTGAGCAGAGCTAGTGGTGTAAATGCATCAATAACTTCAAGATGAGCTTAAAGAAGAGTTATTGCTTGAGCTATGAGGTGAGAGGAATTCGATGGTTTTTCTCATATTCAACTCAAGATGTGTAACAAGGAGACTAGATCTCAGGTTTGTAGATAATTTCATTTAAGATAATATTGAGTTTTTCCTTAAGTTGTTTTAAATAATTCTATCATTTATCTTACTCAAGAATCCCCAGCCTTTCCCAACACCAAAGGCAGTTACCATCTGCTAGAGATTGGACATGGCAACCCTGGTCCTTCACTAAAGGCTGAAGAACCTTGCTTTCTTTATTTGGATGTATTGTACCTGTGTGTTGTTACTAATAATGTTGTATACACACATGCTACCACCCACCATAATAAGCAAATTTGGGACGATCAACACAAGGTCAATGTCACAAGTGTTTGACAAGGGGAGGAAGGTATAGATATCCCGTTCCCGATGAAGAGGTGCCAAATTAGGTAAGCCAATAGAATATTTCATCTTGTGGCCTCAACATTTTGTTCAGACGGAAACAACCCCACTAATAGTAGGAACCACCTTACTATTACTTCATCCTTGACATCCTACTTATAACCTTTTTTTTGTGTGTTACTAGGATCAAGAAGAATCAATAAAATTTGTAATATCCTGAATTTTGGGATTTGAGGCTTAGGAATAAGCCTAAATTAAGAGGACTGCTAAGCTCCAGTTTAACAGGTGTCCCAAATCTATTCTCTAATGTTTCTTATATCTTTGGGATATTAAAGAAAGTAAAATGGTGAATTTTGGAGAAAATGATTATGCTTCTAATGAAATTTCCTGTGAGGCAGTAAGTTTGTCATCCAGTTTTGGAAGACCAAATAATGAGCAAAAATTATGAAATTTTAAGGGTGAAAGTAGACATCTTAAGCTTTAACTTAGTAGGTCAAATGACTGATGAACCCATGTCGTGTGAGTTCACAAAATAAAACTAGGTTTAAAAATATAGCGTAGTAGCTCAACCTAGGTCGTTCTTGTGAGGAGATTAATTTCCAATTTTCTAAGTAGTAAAGTGATAAAAAGCCTTAAAGTTGTGAGAAATCCTTTTGAGAATTTGATTTTAAAACTAATGAAGTAATCAAGCTAAAGCAATATTTTTGTATTTTTCGGTTTTCAAGACAAAGAAGCAAAAGGAATTGAAATTAACACTAATGATAAAGTAAAGTTAATAAACTAGAATAATGATGAAATGGGATTCCCTTGAGTTGGGGTTTTAGTCTTCCTTGCTTGCTAATAATATGAATTCCATAATGAGTCAAGAGGGTGGAACTAAGATACCACTAGCTCCATACTTGCAATAATCATTTAACTCATTCAACCGAAGCAATTAAATGAATACTACCAATTAATAGTGACTCAAGGAGATGAATAACCAACTTCCAATTCTAGCATGTAATTACCATTACAACAATTCAAAACATTCAGTTTAATCATTTAAATCTACTTAACCAAGTTGGAATAAACAATTCAACCTACTCATAATATGAATCATACAAAGCTTAATTAATCAACTCCTAGCTCAACAATCAAGTTTATTCACTTGGCATAACAATCTAGATCACAATTACATACTTAACCAAGCTACATAATCATGAACTAAAAAGAGAGCTTAAAGGAATTCCATTGAAGTTTAGAAGCTCAAACCATTACCCAACTCAAGGAAATCACCAAAGCTTAGCTACACATGGAGGAAGAGGATGAAGATTGATGATTGAAGAAGGAATTAGGCATGGAAATAGGGAAGCACCGACAGCCTCTACTCTACACTCTTCACAGCACCCTCTCACCTTAATTCATTTTCACAACGCAAATACTCCTTTCACACACATCCGCTGCTTCCTTTATCCCTTTTTTCCATTTCGGTGTTGTCTTTTTCTTCAAGTCCAGTTGCCTAGTCAAACATTTCGGCTGCTCCTTCCTCCTTCCTTGCACAGCCGCCTCCTCTCTTCTCTATTCCCTTGTGTGCTTTGGTCAACAATGTCGGCTCTCCCTTTTGCTTCATTCCCTTCGTTATTTTCCTCCCAGCCGCCTCAACATCTCCTCCTTCATCGTGTTTTTCTTTCTTTTCCTTTCTTATTCGCTGCTCCCTCCTTCACGGTCAGCTCTCCTCCTCTTTCATTCAACCCCTTTCGTTCCAGGTTCTCTCCACTTGGTCAGCTCCCATTTCTCCATTAAATTCCATCTGTTGAACATCTACCAAATCAGTCAATAATTTCGGCTGGGCTTCCTTTCTCATTCAATTCGATATGCTTCTCATAATATTTGGTCCAGCTCCACTTGAGTCAACAAAATCGGCTTGTTTCCTTTCTCTAAATTCGGTCTGATTGCTTCTCTACATTTCTTCAATTTGGTTCAGCAATTCTATTCCCTTATTTCCATCGGTTCAGCTCAATTTCTTTTGATTCAGCCAGCCGCCACTTGCTTTATTTCTCTTTGCAATTCAATTGTCTTTAGGTTAAAATGTGAGTTGTGCCTTGTTTGGATAAAGTGGTGAAAATATGTTTTATGATAGGTACAAAATTACAATCACCAAACAAGGCCCTCACTCATTTAACCTCTTCTTAGAAAAAGTGTGAAAATAAATTCTGTACTTGTGATGTTCCACTTTTGTCCTTCATTAAGCTCCAAAATAACATCTTTGACCTTGACCACTCAAGTTGTGCCACATCATCACCTGCAAAATTAAATTCACAAAGGTAATATCTTTTGTTCACAATTAAAGAATAATGGAAATAACAAATATTAATTAGGAATATAACAATTAAACCACTTTAGTTCCCAATTTATTCTTTCACTAAAATCTCATTTTAATACTTGATTATGCCCAAAATATTCAATTAAGTCCCACAAAAGCCTAAGATTAATTAATAAAAATATATAAATATTGAGCTCTATCAATTCCCCCATACTTAAGCTTTTGCACTCCTGAGCAAAACATTAAACTCACAATAGGAAGAGAGGGATGAAATTTGAAAGGAAAAACAAGATCAAGCTTCAAGAATTACATTTAGTCAAATAACAAGGTATCCTCTTATCCAAATGCAATGAACATGCCAAAAATTGAAGTAGCTAAAGCAATGCAAAGTTTAATTACAGAGAGCTGAATTGGAAACCTTAACTATGACAAGTGTTTGCACTCTTCTCTCATAGAAGGTAGTTTTTTCACTCACATCCACTTTGACCATACTCTACCATAGGCTTGTAGAATTTCTAGGCTCTCCACTATTTACAACAATGGCATAAATAAATCCAAAGGACTTTGTAGGGTTGTAATGTTGAATAGGCCAAATGATGGAAAATGTAACAAATACTATGCTTGCACCAAATAACTTGCTAGATCTTTTAGCACTATAGAACTAACTTAATTCACATATTTTACTATTGTGACTTTATTTCTTTCTTTGATTTTCTTTTTGTATTCACACTTTTTCTTTTTTCTTTTTTTTCTATTTTTCTATTTTCTTTCTTTTGACTATTCACATTGTATTTTTTTTTCTTTGTTTTTTTTTTCAATAGTGCTCGGAAGAACTTGATAAAGGATGCAAACATAGCATTTGTATAATGAAATAGAAATGAAAGTGAAGGGCTCAAGGGGCTAAACAAAGGTAAATGATGAATGGTTTGTGTTTGGGTAAATGGGTGATGAAATGAATGCCAATGTCATCTCTATCTATACCATTGCAAAATGTAGCCTCAAGCAAGAAATAAAACAAGTTCTAGAGAGTAATAATCTAAGTAGATGAATCACACAATGAAATGAACAATTAGGCCCAAAATACCTTCTAACTAGGCTTTTTGTTTCCTAACAAACTCATCAAAATTAAACCATGCATCATTAAAACACTTGAATTTTATGGCAATTCACTAATTCAAAGCAAGTTTCAACCATGAATCCAACTAAGAGTAATCAAGATACTTGATCATGACTAAAGGCTTCAAAAATCTCAGTGAATTGGACCAAAAACAACAGAGGACACAAGCAGGAGACAGAGGCATATGATATCATAGTGAATTCTCCTGAGAATAACACACACTCCCCCACACTCAATCCTTACGTTGCCTTCAATGTAATGCACAAAAACAAAGAACCTAGATGCACTTATCTCTTGGGTGAAGTGAATGTTGTGAAGTCCAATTCAAGATTGAAGCACAACACATCATCATCATAAGGAGAGAGAGGACAAGACATAAGTGGAAATAGTTCTCAGAAATTAGGCATAAGGATAAGAGAAAAAGGGTAGTGTAGGATAAGGTTAAGCATAAGGGTATGATTCATAATGGATTTTATTCAATTGAAAAATGCAAACAAACAAACTACCTTTTACTACTAGTAAGTCCCTCCCCCACACTTGTTCAATAGCATATATCATCAAATAAAACAAGAAACAAGGTAAGGAAAGAGACTACCATGGGCATTATGGTGGTTGATGACTAGCATGGTAGTGCTTCAACAAGTGACCATTCACTTGAAACTTTGCACCACTTGCAAGATCTTCGAGCTCTATTAATCCAAAGCTATGCACCTTGACCACTTTGTAGGGACCTTGCCATTTGGTTTTAAGCTTCCCATTTTTGAGCTTGAATCTTGCCTTGAACATAAGCACTTGTTCTCCTTCATGAACTGCTTCCGTAAGATGCCTTGACCATGAATCAATTTGGATTTTTCCTTATAGATACGAGAACTTTCATATGCATCCAACCTCAACTCTTCTAGCTCTTGTATCTCAAGCATCCTTTCCTCAGCAGAACCTTGAAGATCCATATTACAAGTTTTCACAGCCCAGTAAGCTCTATGCTCTAGCTCAACAGGTAGATGACAACCCTTACCAAAGACTAATCGAAAAGGAGATATGCCAATGGGAGTTTTAAAAGCTGTACGATATGCCTAAAGAGCATCATCCAACCGGAGACTCCAATCTTTCCTACTTGGCTTGACAATTCGCTCCAAGATATACTTGATTTCCTTATTAGACACCTCAGCTTGCCCATTTATCTGTGGATGGTATGGGGTAGAAGTCTTGTGGAGAACACCATATTTGGATAGCAAGTTGTCCATCAATTTGTTGCAAAAATGTGAGCCACGATCACTCACAATTGCTCTTGGCACACCAAACCTACAAAAGATATGAGTACGTAGGAATTTTGTAACAGTAGAGGCATCATCTTTCCTTGTAGGAATGGCTTCAATCCACCTTGAAAGGTAATCAACAGCCAACAAAATGTACAAATATCCATGAGATACAGGAAATGGACCCATAAAATCAATGCCCCAAACATCAAAAACTTGACAAAACAACATAGGTTGTTGCGGCATTTCATGCTTTCTAGATAAACCCCCAAAACGCTAGCATGCATCACAAGTTTTACAAAAAGCATAACAATCCTTAAAGAGGCTAGGCCAATATAAACCACAGTCTAAGATTTTCCTAGCAGTTCTCTTTGCCCCAAAGTGACCACCATACAACAAAGAATGACAAGATGTTATAACAGAAGAAATTTCATCATCCGGCACACATCTCCTAATGACTTGATCACTACAATACCGCCACAAGTAAGGAGGATCCCATAAATAGTATTGAGATTCATGTTTCAACTTCTGTTTCTGAAAATGAGACAAAGAATCAGGGAACACCCCAGCAGCAAGATAATTCACAATATGAGCAAACCATGGGTCATGAAGTGTAATAGCAAGGAGATGGGCATCGGGAAAACCATCACAAGTAACTTCAGCATCAACTACTCCCTGTGTAGCAAGGGGCAAGCGGCTTAGATGGTCAGCAACAAGATTTTCTGCACTGGCCTTATCCCTAAACTCTGTGTTAAATTCTTGAAGTAGTAGCATCCACCTTAATAACCATGGCTTAGTATGAGTCTTCCTAGATAAGAACTTGACAGCAGAATGATCAGAATAGATAATCACTTTAGAATTCACTAGATAAGACCTAAACTTCTCAAGTGCAAAAACAATGGAAAAGAGCTCTTTCTCAGTAGTAGTGTAATTGATTTGAGCCTTATCCAATGTTTTAGAAGCATAAGCAATAACACAAGAGGTCTTACCAATTTTCTGACCTAGAACTGCACCAACAGCACTATTGGAAGCATCACAACAAAGCTCAAAGTCAAGATCCCAATTAGGAGCAATGAGTATAGGTGGAGAAATGAGTCTAGACTTAATTTCATCAAAAGCCAATTTGCATACATCATCAAATATGAAATCCTCATCATTTTGGAGAAGCTTAGATAGGGGACAAGCTATTTTACTAAAATCCTTAATGAATCTTCTATAAAACCCAGCATGCCCCAAGAAAGATCTAAGTTCTCTTAAGTTAGAGGGATAAGGAAGAGATGAAATTACTTCAATTTTAGATTTGTCAACTTCTATACCCCTCTTACTTATCAAGTGGCCTAAGACTATTCCTTGATCTACCATGAAGTGGCATTTCTCAAAATTTAGCACAAGGTTCTTTTGCACACATTTTTCTAATGCTCTCTCCAAATTCAGCAAACATTCTTCAAAAGAATTCCCACATATAGAAAAATCATCCATGAATACCTCAATACCTTGTTCGAGTAAGTCACTAAAAATGGAGAGCATGCATCTTTGAAATGTCCCAGAAGCATTGCATAACCCAAAAGGCATCCTTCGGTATGCAAACGTCCTAAATGGGCAAGTAAATGTTGTCTTTTCTTGATCCTCTGGTGCAATAGGAACCTGAAAATAACCAGAAAAACCATCAAGGAAACAATAATGTGATTTGCATGCCAATCTTTCTAGCATCTGATCTATAAAGGGGAGGGGAAAGTGGTCCTTTCGAGTTGCTTCATTCAACTTTCTAAAGTCTATACAAACTCTCCAAGAGTTTTGGACTCTTGTTGGAATGAGTTCATTCTTCTCATTTCGCACAACAGTTATCCCACTCTTTTTTGGAACAACTTGGACCGGACTGACCCACTTACTATCTGAAATAGGATATATGATCCCTGCACTCAAGAGTTTGATGACCTTCTTCTTAACTACATCTAAGATGAGAGGGTTGAGTCTACGTTGGGGCTGTCTCACAGGTTTAGAACCCTCATTCAAAAGTATTTTGTGGGTGAAAACAGTTGGGTTAATACCTGGAATATCACCTAAAGTCCACCCTATTACCCTCTTGTGTTTCTTCAACACATGGAGTAAACTCAACTCCTCAGATGTACTTAAGGAACTAGAGATAATGACAGGTAATTGATCATGTTCAGCAAGAAAAGCATACTTCAAGTTAGGGGGAAGGGGTTTCAAATCAAGTTCAGGGGGTTGCACAATTGAAGGTAAAAGTTCTTTCAACTCAAGTGTACCAAGAAACTTCCCTTTCTTATGAGAATCCCCAATGATTGTTGGATTGGAAATATGTCCCCCTTGTTCAGATGTGGATTGAGATTGTGGCTCATTCACAAAGCAACCTGGACTACCACCTACATCATTCAAAGAGTGAAATATATGAGAAGTAGCATCATGAAATGGTATGCAACAGTGTAGTAATTGATTAGAACTGAGTGTCTCCCCTGTTGCAGTCTTGACATGTGGTTGTCCATTATTTCCAAAATTCTCAGCAAAGAAATTTATGACTTTTGACCTGCTAAGTTCATCACCAAAAGGAGAGTGTAAGTATTTCAATAATTGGAAAGAAGTGAGGTTACTCACACAATCATCCTTGAGGTTAGGAGAAGTCTGAAACTTGTAAGATGGAGGAATGTGAAGCTTAGACCCATGAATTGCAATCGTGCCATCAGTAGCATATTGATTTCTTTCCTCATCTCCAACAATAACTCCACTTGTGTCCATAGGAGCAGATTCAGTGCTAATGGATGTTACTTCACTTCCAAAAGTAGAATCCACTTCACTAACATTCTCAAATTCTGCAAAGCTACACAATAATTCTTTCCTAACACCATGATAACTATCAAATGAAGATATAGTACTACCAAGGTTAGAAAAATCAAAAATTAAAGGATTGGAAGTGGAAAGTGAGCTATCAATTGACATGCAATCAAAACTACACACATCATTATCACAATCAATAGAGGGAGAAGAATTTGAACCAATGGTAGCACATACATCATCATGACAAACATTTTTCATACACAATGAGAAAGTAGACTCATCAATTGCCTCTTCCAAGGCCAAATCAATCTCATTCAAGCCAAGAAGGGAGTAGTCCTCAAATGGGTGATTCATAGCTTCATAAACAATGAACCGAATGACATGATCACCTACTTCCATAGTTATGTACCCATCCTTCATGCTAATGATAGTATTAGCTGTGCGCATGAAAGGCCTACCCAAAATCAATGGTTCCTCAACTGAGACCTCAATAGACATGTCTAGGACATAAAAATCAGCAGGAAACACTAAGTCTTTGACCTTGACTAAGATGTCTTCCAATAAGCCATGAGGTTTCCTAGTGGTGCGATCAGCTAGTTGTAAGATGACACTAGTGGATTTGATGTTTGTAAGGCTGAGAGAGGTGTAAACAGAGTAGGGCATGACATTTATAGCGGCTCTTAGATCAAGAAGAGCATTACTAAAAGGCATGGTACCTATAGTGCATGGAACAGTGAATGAACCAGGGTCTTTACACTTAATTGGAAGATGGGATTTAAACATAGCAGACACACTAGGACTCAACTGAACACACTCATTGGGTTTACACCGACGCTTTTGGGTACACAAATCTTTCAAGAATTTATCACAAGCAGGCATTCCTTTCAACACATCAAGCAAAGGCAAATTAACTTCAATCTTACTGAAAATATCCATCATATCAAGAAATTTCTTTTCATTTGAAACCTTTTTGCTAAGCACATATGAATTAGGAAATGGAATTTTAGAGAGATTTACCTTTTTACCTTCCCCTTTGCTTGAAGAAGAAGAAGTTGAAGGGTCAAGTACCTTAGCATTTGTTGAAGTTGACCCTCCTTTCTTGCTATCCATATTTGAATTTGGAGAAGAATGCTTTTGTAGAAGCCTTTGTTCAACCATACTCTCAGATTTTCCAATAGCAAGGTGAGTGCTTTGATCAGAATCATCACTACTATCAATATCTTCAACTTGTGGTTGCAAGGGAACCTCAACCTCTTCATTATGCCTATCACTAGAATGCATTCCAGATTTGAAACTCTCAACATTTTCTTCAAATCGGACTTATTTACCCACTTGTTTACCACTCCTCAAAGAGATAGCATGTACATCCTTAGGATTGATCACAGTGTTGGAAGGCAAACCTTGTCCACTTTTAGCTTGTTGCTCATTGAGGCTATCAGACATTTGAGTGACAAATGAAGTAAGGTTAGAATTCTTAGAATCCAACAACTCCAACTTGTTAAAGATTGTGTCAAACTTAGTCCCAATGTCAGAAAATTTAGAATTGGTTTGAGCTCTCTCTTCATCAAATCTCGAGGCTAAGTTACCCATTGAAGATGACACATTGTTCATACACTTGAGAAGTTGAGAGATGTCATCTTTAGTAGCATGGGATTCAGGTGTAGCAACTACTTTTTGTTGGGGATTAGATTGGTTTGAAGGTCCTTGAGTTGGAGCTTGATTTGAAGAACTCCCTTGAAATTGATTCTGGTTCCTCCAACCAAAGTTGGGATGGGACCTCAAACCCTCATTGTATGTATTAGAGTAGGGATTCCAAGGCCTTTGATTCTATCCTTGTCTCCCTTGAAAAACAGCCAAGACATCCCCAAGTTGGTGTGGACAATTAGGAGCAATATGCATGTGAGAGCTACATATGTCACAGCTAGGAGCCACTAGAGCTTGAGAATATGACCCATGAATGTTCACATGGTTTAGATGGGCCATGAGCTTATTGAGGTCAGTTCTCATATCTGTCATTTGGGATGACAAATTATCATACTCCCTTGAAGATCTTGAAGCATGTGAAACCTCATGGACTTGTTCTGGGATTTGGTGATATGGACACTTGGCTAGAAGTTCTTGAAAACGACACCAATTCTCATAAAATGATTCATGGAGGCCTTGTTTAGCACCGAAGATTTCCTTAGTGAGAGATGTTATCTTTGAAGAAGGGAAGTATTTTTCCAAAAAGGCACTCTTCAAGTTATCCCAAGATGCTAAAGCATTAGGATTGTGGTGAGGTAGCATCAAGAACCACTCCTTAGCTTTGTTTTCCAATGTGAAATGAAAGACTTTCCGGCACATCTCATCTAGATCAACTCCCATTGGTTTCATAGAGGTGCACACAATGTACATATTCCTCAAGTTCCTGTTAGGGTCCTCTGCAGGTAAACCATGAAATTTTGGTAAGTGACTCAACAAAGGACCTTTCAACTCAAAATTAATATTAAATTCTGGACAAGAGAGGAAAGGATCAATAATATCATTAGAAGAGGTAAGATCTTTGATAGTTCTACGCTCCCCAATAGGTAGAGGTACATCTTCTGGAGGGGGATCCATGGTAAGATGGTGATCTACAATGAACGAAGAGCCAATATGAGAAGAATTATCACAAGTATGTGCAACAACTTCAGTGTCAATGACTTGTCCAAGCCCTACACTAGATGATTCAGCTTTCTTACCTTTCTTAAGTAACCTAATTGTCTTGTCAATATCTTTATCTAAAGGCACAAGTTCAGTTTTCTGAGATCTAGTCATGCACAGTAAGAAGACTCATATAGACACACAAATTACAGCAACGTAATTGGTTAAATGGTCAATTGAAGAAGGGTTGTATACAGCAAAAATTAGCAACTTGTAGGAAACCAAGATAACTAATCTTTGACAACCAAAAGAGTTAACCACAACCAACAAAATTCAAGTGTCTAAAGAGTAAGACCAATTTCAGCAATAACAAGGCAAGTGCAACACAATGTGACAAGAGGCAAATAGGAGTTATAAGGTAAGACTTCACCTTTTAGGGGAACAAGTTGGTATAGCAATGAAGTAGAGTAGTACCTCAAACCGCAAGTATATAAGTAAGGTCACTGGAAGCACAACTTACAAAATGTGATAGCTACCTGAAATCTCAAGTTGCAACCAACAAATATCCAAGGATAAAGAATGCAAAGTTGCTCACCACAAAACAATAATGAACCACATAATAGCCACTAAGAACATGATAGCAAAGCAACAAAATGCAAATCTTTTTTTGTTTTTTGTTTTTTTTTCGTTTTAAAGATGAAAATGAACAACTACCTCAAACAAACTCAAAAACACACTAACAACCAAGAAAAATCAAAGAAAACCCTAAGAACAAACTAAATCAAAAACTTAGAAAAATACCAAAAAAAAAAAAGAAAATTCAGAAAAGTATAGCAAACCTTCGAATTTGGCTAAATTACAGCAGACCTAATTGCTATAGCTATTAGTCTTGCTTAGAATGCTGAAAAACTTTAACTTGTCAAATTTCAGAATTTTCTAGGCACAAATATTTCAATTCCAGCAAGACAGTGCTAATCGAAAATCAGAATTTCGCCAAAATTCAAATGAGTGCTACACACTTCCTACCAAACAAAGACACACTATGACAACAGAAAAGAACACCTAACTACTTAAAACCTTGGCAATCATCCTCCCCGGCAACGGTGCCAATTTTGATGAACCTATGTCGTGTGAGTTCACAAAATAAAACTAGGTTTAAAAATGTAGCGTAGTAGCTCAACCTAGGTCGTTCTTGTGAGGAGATTAATTTCCAATTTTCTAAGTAGTAAAGTGATAAAAAGCCTTAAAGTTGTGAGAAATCCTTTTGAGAATTTGATTTTAAAACTAATGAAGTAATCAAGCTAAAGCAATATTTTTGTATTTTTCGATTTTCAAGACAAAGAAGCAAAAGGAATTGAAATTAACACTAATGATAAAGTAAAGTTAATAAACTAGAATAATGATGAAATGGGATTCCCTTGAGTTGGGGTTTTAGTCTTCCTTGCTTGCTAATAATATGAATTCCATAATGAGTCAAGAGGATGGAACTAAGATACCACTAGCTCCATACTTGCAATAATCATTTAACTCATTCAACCGAAGCAATTAAATGAATACTACCAATTAATAGTGAATCAAGGAGATGAATAACCAACTTCCAATTCTAGCTTGTAATTACCATTACAACAATTCAAAACATTCAGTTTAATCATTTAAATCCACTTAACCAAGTTGGAATAAACAATTCAACCTACTCATAATATGAATCATACAAAGCTTAATTAATCAACTCCTAGCTCAACAACCAAGTTTATTCACTTGGCATAACAATCTAGATCACAATTACATACTTAACCAAGCTACATAATCATGAACTAAAAAGAGAGCTTAAAGGAATTCCATTGAAGTTTAGAAGCTCAAACCATTACCCAACTCAAGGAAATCACCAAAGCTTAGCTACACATGGAGGAAGAGGATGAAGATTGATGATTGAAGAAGGAATTAGGCATGGAAATAGGGAAGCACCGACAGCCTCTACTCTACACTCTTCACAGCACCCTCTCACCTTAATTCATTTTCACAACGCAAATACTCCTTTCACACACATCCGCTGCTTCCTTTATCCCTTTTTTCCATTTCGGTGTTGTCTTTTTCTTCAAGTCCAGTTGCCTAGTCAAACATTTCGGCTGCTCCTTCCTCCTTCCTTGCACAGCCGCCTCCTCTCTTCTCTATTCCCTTGTGTGCTTTGGTCAACAATGTCGGCTCTCCCTTTTGCTTCATTCCCTTCGTTATTTTCCTCCCAGCCGCCTCAACATCTCCTCCTTCATCGTGTTTTTCTTTCTTTTCCTTTCTTATTCGCTGCTCCCTCCTTCACGGTCAGCTCTCCTCCTCTTTCATTCAACCCCTTTCGTTCCAGGTTCTCTCCACTTGGTCAGCTCCCATTTCTCCATTAAATTCCATCTGATGAACATCTACCAAATCAGTCAATAATTTCGGCTGGGCTTCCTTTCTCATTCAATTCGATATGCTTCTCATAATATTTGGTCCAGCTCCACTTGAGTCAACAAAATCGGCTTGTTTCCTTTCTCTAAATTCGGTCTGATTGCTTCTCTACATTTCTTCAATTTGGTTCAGCAATTCTATTCCCTTATTTCCATCGGTTCAGCTCAATTTCTTTTGATTCAGCCAGCCGCCACTTGCTTTATTTCTCTTTGCAATTCAATTGTCTTTAGGTTAAAATGTGAGTTGTGCCTTGTTTGGATAAAGTGGTGAAAATATGTTTTATGATAGGTACAAAATTACAATCACCAAACAAGGCCCTCACTCATTTAACCTCTTCTTAGAAAAAGTGTGAAAATAAATTCTGTACTTGTGATGTTCCACTTTTGTCCTTCATTAAGCTCCAAAATAACATCTTTGACCTTGACCACTCAAGTTGTGCCACATCATCACCTGCAAAATTAAATTCACAAAGGTAATATCTTTTGTTCACAATTAAAGAATAATGGAAATAACAAATATTAATTAGGAATATAACAATTAAACCACTTTAGTTCCCAATTTATTCTTTCACTAAAATCTCATTTTAATACTTGATTATGCCCAAAATATTCAATTAAGTCCCACAAAAGCCTAAGATTAATTAATAAAAATATATAAATATTGAGCTGTATCAATGACTCAATTAGAGCTCTATACAAAAAGTTATAAATCTTTGAAGTTAACCCATAAAAACTTTGAATTTTTTAGAACAACTTTTGAAGAAATTAATTCTGGGAATTTTGTGCTACCAACTGGTGAGAGGCTATATTTTTCCTTGAAACTGGACTCAATAAAGGTTCTATAGACTTTAAAATATCTCCTATACAATGTCTACAAATTTAGTTATGATTTTTCAAATTTAGGGTAGAAAATCTGCCAGAATTGCTATTAAATCCAAAAATGGGGAAAATTGTTATGGCAAAATTGTAATTATAAAGAAAGGGCAATTGCTTTAACTTGGATCCATTATGTGTGAACTTGGGCTAATTACGGGAAGGGAATTAGTTCAATATCAAATGGAGATTTATGACACCAATATCATATAGATAAAGCTAAGCATTAAATGTGTCATACAAGTCAACATTTTTGGATAAAATAACAAGGAAAAAATATAAGATATTTATGAAGCTTGCTTTATATATTTCTCATCCTTCTAGCTTTATTTTCACGTCCCAACATCAGAGAGAGCTTTGGACACTTTGAGAAAGAGACCTTAAGGAAGCAAAACAAAGGTGAGAACTTGTGTAGGCAAGTGATTTTGCCTTCTAACTTGTGTAATTATTCTTCTAAACTCTTGATTTCCATGAAAATCATGTGTAGCCAAGCTAATCTTCAAGGGAGAAGAGAGAGAAAGTGATGTTTTTAGGAGGGAAAGAGGAGGAATCAAATGTAAATCGTAAATCCTTGCCTAATATGTTGATTTATGTTGGATGTTTGTGGTTTGGTTAGTTGTTGGTGGATTGGTTTTAATAACTTTGTGATTTTTGGAAGCTTAAACCTTACGGGGAGGTGCTGTCCAAATTTGGATTAATCATGTGGGAAGTACAATTAAGTGGTTAAACAAGTGATTAAATGTGATAAGGTGTTTTATGGATTGAAATCATAAAACTTCATTTTCTCCATTTTTTATGGAATTTAGTCCAGATCTATTTTAGGCTATGTTTGGATTGGATTTTGGTGTTCTTGATGATTCCATTGTGTTTAGAATGGAAAATTGTGTAGGTTTCATATTAGGTGCGAAGTGAGAAAAGCTCTAGAAAGTGAAATGATAAAACTAGCCTTAAAACACTCATATAGGGGCTGCCAGGGGTAAATTCATAATTGAGGGTAGAATTTGAGAAAGCTGAGTTCAAAAATGGATTCCTTGGACGAAACTATCTTAGAATAGCCCCAGTCAAAATTTCAGAAAAAGTACGGTCAGACTGGGTATGGCGGGGTCGGGCTGGGGTCCTGGGGGTATTTTGGTAAATTTTCACCATAGGCTAATATAACACAATAGACACTATGGAAGTGTATAAAATGGTACACGGATAGGTTATAACCTAATTCTTGTCAATTTAATATTTTAGGACCACGTTTGAAGCTTAAAGTTGGCATGTTTCACGAAGCGGGCCGTTCGAGACTAAAAAAGGGTTTAGGTAGGGACTACTATCTCTCATATACTATGTGACTATTTGTATGATGCGTGCTACTATATTTTATGACTTGAACACGTATGAGAGGCATATTACCTAGTTGTTGTTCGGTCCCCAGCCAAGGTACATTGGTATTGCCTAGCTGTAATTGGTGACTCGGCTAAGATACACGTAGGGGTTTCAACTGGATGATTGGCCAAAAACTTTGTGTTCACACATGGATTGATGTGAATTTTCATTTTACTTGAAACGGTACATTGCATATTTAATTCTCACATTTTATATGTTGATAGTATGTTTCTACTTAGATTCCCTGGAATCTCACCCCTTTCTTTAAATAAAATGTCTTAGCGGGTTCCAGCGGCTCGAAAGGCAAGGATGTAGACACAGGGAACTAAAGGGCACGTTGCCCGATATAGAGACAATGGTTATATGTAGTCTTTACTTTTGAATATTTTGAGAAATTGTATATTCCTCAATGTAATCACGTACTATATATCGGTATTTTTACGCTATTCCTGTGTTGGTCACCGAACGGTGTGCAAGCACTCTGATAATATGGAAAATTAGATAAGGGTATGAAAAAATTTCCCTTCTTGGCACAACTGCAAAATATTCATAACAAAATTGATAAGGTCGACTTGCATATGCCATGTGGGATTGTGGGTCGTGCAATCTTGTATAATTTTGGAATTGATAGAAAAGATATTAGAGAGTTCCTATCTTTGTAGGAGACAGACATAGGATGGGTCACATTTGCAATCATATCAGTTTATTTTTTATTTTTAACTTTAATTAATGCACTGATATTTAGGAGTTTTAGGTTTCTATATTTACTAAGTCATTTATCATTTTTTTTGTGGTAGCTGCTTCCACAAAATGTGTGTCAAAAGAGAGCTCGACACTTCGTATGGCTTCTTATGTCCTACCAATTTGTCCAGGCGTAATAATAGTAGGTTGGAAGATAGGATGAGCTATGTGGGCTATTTATTGGGACAGACTCAGCTGCCTTGCTATCTAGCACCAATTGTTGAAAGACAAGTAACTTAATTTTATATATTTATACATATTCAGTTTGCTAACAAGTATCATGTTATCTAACCTCATTTTAATCTACATATGTGATCATAGTTCTCATTAGAGCCTTTGTGTTGCTTGTCCCCTCATCAATGTCATCTTTTGGTTAGACTCATTGGGTCGCAAGCTAGATGGAAGATAAAAACCATTTTTAACACATAAGTTAATTTGTTTGTAAATTATTGAATTTATTTTACTCAATTGTTTTAATGTCTTCTGTTTTTCATTTCAATTACAGTGTATTGAAGACATATTATATAATGGGTGGGAAGCGCAAAGGTAAAAGTTGTTCGACGAAGAGATTCCTGTCAAAACAAACTTGTTTAAATTCAAGTTATTTAATTGACAATTGATTTACATATGCCTTTTGTTGGAAATTGTGCCCAAAGGGCCAATCATTGTACTTTGAACATTATTAATTTAGTGAAATTTCTCCATTTTGTTATCATACTATTTGCATGTTAACTGTGATAATTGTATCCTTGGATAAATCATAAAGATTGTCCTAAAATGTCCCTGATCGGACATCTATGCAGGAGCAGAGATGAAACAAGACCAGTATGACTTTGATAAGATATGGAGATACAAATCAAAGTCTTAGTCACTTGTAAGAGTATAAGGTGCTAGACCGACCCACTATGAGAAAACTAATATGGATTAAGTCATAAGCTTTTCTCATGTATAACCACGTCACAATGCCCTTAAACTTGAGGTCATCATGGATTCCTACATGAGAGTTGCTAAGCTTTAAACTAGTCAAAAGTCACTTTTGACTGGGTAATGATAAAGGCTACGATCGGGCTTAGTGGTTTTTCATGCAGAGGAATATGAATGATAAAGATGGAAATTGTCCCTCACATTAGTAGAGAGATATTATTGGGGCCCTCGATGTGTGAGTCTCTCAAAATGTATGGCCATATTACGATGGAAAGGAGTTTCCATTTCTATTGTGAGACTACTCAGGAATCGAGAAAGTAATGGGCAGGACAAGAGGATGACATTATCCATGCCTTATCCTTGACCGATATATCGTATGACAAAAGGGACGTGACATGGTTGTATGATAGTTTGCATCGTGTTAACGATCCTCATATGAATTGGGTAGTTGTAATGTCTTGCTAGAGGCCGCTTGTGACTTATGGATTAGTACTGTTATTGGCCCATTGCCAACTTCATATGGGCCTACAGGGTCGCACACAAGAATGGCCCAACATGAGATAATGTTTAATTTAGGGTGGACGAATTATATATATATAATATAAAATTCGTTAATAATATTATATAGATATATATTTTTGAAATACATATCTTATATGTGTGTGTGTGTTATATGATATTATTATATTGTGTTAGTTTTAAATTTAATTTATTAAGATATATTAAATTTAATAACTAACATGATAGAGATATAATATCTCAAATTTAATTTATGAAGATAAATTAAATCTAATGACTCTTTATTTGGATTAAATAAATAGGTTAAATTAAAACTGTTGGGCAGATTTAATTTAAACTGAATTTATTTAATTAGCTCATCAAGATAATTAATTATTGATGAATTTTGAAATTAATGATGATTAATTTTGAAATTTGAATATAGCCCTCATAGGTTATAAACTAGATAGAGCAGATAGATTCATACGCGCATGAGAATTCAGAGCCGCAAGGGAAACCCTAGGAGACATTGTAGGCGCTAGCACGCAGTCTCTGTTGGAGAGCATTCGTGTAGATACCGGTAGAGGGAGCAGACCTAACTTGTTGGCTCTTAGAGATCGAAAACCCTGAATCAAAAGGTATGAATCCTTTTAACTTGGTTTAAATGCTGTTGATAGATCCACGATTAGGATTGGTGAAAGTTTTTTTTTTTTAAATTCTTCCACTGTGCCTGCCTATCCTAACACCTTTACTCTTTTTTACCATTTACTTTTGATGTATAATGCCCTCGCCAATCAGGAAAAACTGAGTACGGCTTCTATGTTTTACTATATATGTATAATATCAATTTTAGTGGCCTTACTACCAATTTTGAACATGTGATCATATCTTGATTCTCAAATGAATTTCATTTTTGATATTGTAATTCAATTGCTAGTTATCTCATTCAATTGATTGATTTATGTTAACATATTCTCCATTTTAAGCTCAGATTTTTGGTAATCAAGACACCTACACAGTCGAAGACATTAATTTGATATAAGACCTTTTGTTAGGACATCTTCTACAACACAGAGGGTGATGATGTGTAGAGGTTTTTTTAATATAGTGCACTAGTTTTGTACAATGCTGTATTATGTCTGCTTATTCAAATACTTTTCCTCCTATTGCTTTCATAGTTTCGTATTTATGAGCACTTTGAATTTGTTAAGGCATTATGATTTATTGAGAACACTTTGGAAATTGATGATGAAGTATAAAGCTTTCATGGAAGCATGTCATCACTTTGGCCATATGATTGTCATGATTTAGATTGAAAGTTGAAGTTTGAACATTAAGGGTGTGTTTGGTTTGTAGAGAGGGGAGCGGGTTAAATTACAATTTTGGACTGGAGAAACTCAAAATTTACCCTCTCATTCTTTTAAATTTTAGTTTCCCGCCCAAAATTTACCCTCTTATTCCTTTTAAATTTTGGGTTCCCTCCAAAATTTAAATGCCTTTAACATAAAAAGGTATTTACCCCCTCCCCTCAAACCAAGCACACCCTAAAATGATGTTATGATGATATGTGTGCGATATGTCATGATAGAACTTTGAAGATTCAAAATATAATTGTTTGAGTTGGTGGTTTTCCAATGGCATTGGTGGTTACAACGAGTAAAATTTATATAAAAAACATATAGTTACAATGACTGTTTTACTGAAAATAGTCATTGTATCATACTTACAATGACTATTTTCAATAAAGCAGTCGTTGTATCTCAAGACTTGCAATGACTTTTTTTAAAAAAACAGTCATTGTAAGTATGTTACCATGACTGTTTACAATAATCATCGTTTCTTAAACTTTCAATGACACTTACATACACGTCCCCCTGAAAACGGTCATCTAAAGGCCATAAAAACGGAGGTTAAAAGTGCCTTCTACAGTAGTGATTACCACAGTAACAACATGCAGTTCAATAGACATACAGAAATAACATCTACATACTGATATAAAGTACTTAATTATATTATAGGAATTCACCATAGGGTTGGGACATGATAATTACAGGTCTCATAAATAATAAAAAGCTCGCAGATAACCAAAAACAACTCTCAATCTAGACTAGAACCTTTAGTTGCCAGTGTTTACATCTTTGCCCTTTGAGCTGCTTCCTTCAATTGGATAAATTCTACATTTATGGAAATGATGAGATTTATATGAATCTTATTAGTAACATACTATCAATCATATAAAATATGATAAGTAAACATGCAATGCACCATATAATGTAATTGAACTATCATACTGTAAACATGTCTGTGCACACTGTTCATGGCTAAAAGACTGTTTGGACCCCTACTTTTCTGTCTACCTCATCTGGTTCCATAAGGCCATATGGTCTTGTGCTTTTCCCATACCATTGCTAGGTTCTATACTGTATATATCATAGATGGGTCTAACTAGGCCAGCTGGCACTTGAGCTTTTCCCACACCACAGCTAGATATTGTGCCCTATGTACTATTTATATCACAAACATGGCATCACAAAGCATACAAACAATTACATAGTGTATGAAAGATAAAGTTAATACCTGAAATCCCTTTCCTGCTCAACTGTCTGTCCAATACCTTTAATCTGGCTTGGGGTACTGACAAGTCCTAAAATTTCAAATTTACAATAAATGAGTTATTTCTCATTCATGTCTCATTTAAACTCATATTGTTGGTTATCTTTACCTTTAGAGTTCAAGTTAATTACATTTTGCCATTACCTTGTTAATTTCCCACATTGCCTAAAAGATGTCAGAATTTTCATCAAACTTTGAAAATTTATATCTTTATTTACAAATATCCAATTGCAGTGACTTAACGGCTATGTGACCCTTATTAAGTGTATTTTTAACAAAAAATATTGCCCTTAGACACTGTCACAGAAACTTGCCATTTTTACTTGACTTAATTCAAAAATACATAACTCTTAGTGTACAGTTCCAAATGACCTATATGACCTATCAAATTAAAGGTTGATAAGTCTATTGTCATTCCATAAAATTTCAAATTCATTTATCATTTTCCTATTCAAAACCATTACACAGACAGACTGCCACACAGGAAATCACACTGGCAGCTACGTTTACATTGCAAATTTCAGTGTTTAATTCCAGTGATCCAGAATTTATAGCCAAAGGCTATTCCTACATATTTTTTTGTATATAACACAATGAAATCATCAAATCTATGAAATTCCAGCCCAAACATACCTAAAACAGGTCTGGACGAAAATCTAGAAATATTTGAGAAAATTGGTGTTTCATGATTCCATTCAACCAAACTCCTTCCTTTCACTTCTAATAACTTGTTTAACCACATAAACATCTCTTAAACATGATTAATCAAAATTTGGGCAGCACCTCCCCTTAGGGTTATGCATCCCAAATTACAAAATAAAGCTAAAACAAGCCAATAAGCAACCACAACATTATCAAGTAACTTTGAATCAACAAGAAAACAAGGTTAATTGAATTACCTATTGTTTCTCTCTCTAGCTCCCTTAAAACCATCCCTCATCTTCCTTCTTGCTCTTGATTTTGTGATTGCTACATGTGTGTTTCAAGAAGGCATAGAGATTAGAAGAAGTTCCCATGAATTTGAAGACAAGAACAAGTAGAAATTACAACCAAACTCACCTTGATTGCTTCTTGCTCCATGCTCTCCTCTTTGTGTTCTTGCTTCTTCAAAACACTCTTTCTCTCTCTTGCATCTTGTGTTGGCCGAAAATGAGGCCTTTGGAGGGGATAATGATCTTTTAAAAATATCATCTTCCACCTTCATAAAATATTATTATTATAATGCTAATTATCACATGTTAATTTTGACTTTTCTTGTTCCTTTTTACTTGGCCATAATTGCTTCTTCTTTGCTTAATTTTGGACCAATTATTTATTTTTCCCTCTCCTCTTCCTTGTTTTCTGAAATTAGCCTTAATTATTGGGAAAAATTAATAGCTTATTGCTTTATGGCCCAAAGACCAATTTGCCATTACATATTTGTCAACTATTGTATTAAATTGTGTCTTTCTTCTTTGCTTCTCTTTTTGGCCAAAAATCTCAATAATTATTTGGCCAATATTTATGCTCTTTCCTTCTTCATTTTGGGCTTCAACATTAAGCCTTTAAGGGAACAAAAATTGCTATTGTATGTCCAAACTTAATCATGTTGTTTATGACTACTAATTGCAATATTTTTGTCATTCCAAGTACATCAAAATTCACCATTTTATTCCTTTTGATGCCACAAAGGTGTAAGGAATATTTGGTGAATAAAATTTGAGATGTTACATTTAGAGTGTGTATATGATAATGGAATATTATATGATGAAATATACACTTAAGTGTCTAGTGGCTCCTTTGGAGTAATTGGCAATGTAATGAATAAGTTAAATCAGGAAAAACTTTCTAGAATAATGCCTATGAAACCAATTATGAAAAGGAAAAAACACAAAATGCTTGATTAGGATGCTTATATATGTGTGCGTTCGCACGTGCGCGCCGTACATGCTTAATTACCAACTCCTCATTCGGTAAACACTCTATATTGGCACATCTTTACTTTTCTATCTCCTTAAGATTCAGTTTTAATGTGTGTATATTTATATATATATCTTTATATAAAATATTAAAGGAACAACCAAGATATAGATTACAAAGATTATTAGAAGTAGCAAAACCTATGGAACAAAAATTATATATATAAAAATAGAAATAAGAAATAATACAAATGAATTAGCTTATATAAAAAGAAATATTACACAAATTATGAAAGCATTGGGAATAGAAAAAAAATAGAACCAATTCAGAATAATATACAGATGAATATGATGAAAGCATTAGAGGAATTTGAATAACTAGAAATAACTAAAGAACAAGTAAAAAAGCAAACAATGGATGAAAATATAAAACAAACAAGAATTATAATAGAATAATCCAAAAAGGCCAATAAGTAATTGATAAAAACTTATGAACTATATTTGATGAAATTCAAAAAATAGATTTAAGAAGACAACAAGAAAAAACTGGTCATATAATTTACAAACAAGGAGAAATAAAAGAAAGGAATCAACTTGAAACTGATAGAATATCATAAATAACATGTTATATAGGATCAGAAATTGATAAACTATTTGAAATATTCAGACCTTTAGTAGAATAGGAACATAATAATAATAAAACCTCAATAAATATGATGAATTTTTTAGAAGAATTAGAGGAAGAAGAAATAGAAGAAATAACAGGAAAAGAAGAAGCAAATTTGGAGAAATAAGAAGAAAGTTTCAACATGTTACAAGTATAGGAAATATAGAAGCAAAAATAAATATGCAACGATCAAATAATCAACCAAGATTCAATCCACCCAGTATAAATAATTCGAAATATGATATAACTAATGCCGAAGTAAGTTTGATAGAAAATAATGAAAAACGTATAGAAGAAGAAGGAAAATCGAATAATTTATATCACAAAGAACCTTTAAAAGAAAAAGAGAATATATTATTTGAAGCAAAGTTTAAAACACCAAATAATTCAGAATTTATGCCACTACCCATAGATCAATATGAAACTAGACAAATTCCTAATTAAGAAATATGGCTAGATTTAGATTGTAATTTAGATAATGAAAAAAGATTAGAAGAATGGACTAAATCACAATTAATAGCTTTATTAGGAAAGAATATAGAAACTAATATAGCAAGTATGTTAGTAGAAGTAAGTTTTATAGGAAACGTATAAAATTGGTGGAAAAGTAAAACACATGAATTTCGAGAACAAGCAAGATCAGTAACAGAACCTGTAAGAAAAATATAACTAAAAGGAGATTTGGCGTACTGGGGCAAATCCATGTTCGGATCCAGGTCAAAACTCCAATGCTCCATACTTGTGCCCACACAATTATTAGACTACTAGAGCCTAATTGTGATTTGCATAGCAGATCACTAGAACCAGAAAGATGGTAGGAGAGAAGAGAATTGCCAGAAAGCTCAATGGCAGGGGTGAATTGCAATTGAGGAGGCACACCCTATTTATAGTGGTTTATGGATGCCACTAATTAGGAAATATGTGTACTCCTTCTTGCCCTCCAGACAGCAATTAATTGATACTCAATTAATTCCCTAATTATGGTGATTTGTTCCTCATTTAACAAATCCATAATTATTGCTGAATTATTCCCTAATCTACAATTAATGCTGATTTTATTCTTATTTGATTAGGCTACTTATTTCCTAATCAAATAGCTCGGCCCATCAAGTGCGGACTTGGACTCAAAGTCCAACATCTCCCACTCCCACTTGATGGGCCTCCCATCGTGTGTGCGTTACTCTTTCTTGTTTTATACTTGGCGTCTGCCGTGACTGCGTGGGCAAAAATATCTTTAAGATTTGGAGCTTGTGATACTAGAAATCCTTCATATCGGATCAGCATCCAAGGACACCCTTTATATATAACCGTAAGCTATATGTTCATTGCCTCATATGCCCCAGATTCTCCCATACATATTACTCATGGCATATCTAATCCTTCTTGAGTTAATATGTTGATTAACTCAGATTGTCTTCCACGCACATAGTATCCGCACTTACTAGCTACACATAGAGCTAGTAAGGGGTCGACCATAGATACTAGCATATCTTATGTATCTAGGAGTAAATCTTCCTTTTTGAGTAAACATCAATCCATCTTGACTTGGTCGCTTTCCTAGTTTTCACTCGTCTGATCAAATCGAGTGTGATCATGGAGCTTCAGCTAAAGTAGCTGTCACCAAACCAAGCTTTCATGATGCCATCTAAGTCTTAAGGGCATCGCAGAAGGATTTTTCCTTCCTAGGAGTCACACTGTAGTGAACTAGGGATCTTTCACCTACATCACGTGTTGCAGTTTAACTCTTAAGCACATGCAGTATGAATTGCATGCTACGATGAGGTGTACGTCGATTTCTTTATCTTTCACCGTACAGACATTAGTTCAAAAATGTACTCAACATTCGAACCTATAACTTTCTTTTTCACAATATCTCTTGTATAATCTCATTTGTGAGAAAAAGAGTTCTTTGCTTGGCTATAGGTCTATATTCATGCTTCGATCCATTTTCTATGTATATACACCCATGTAGATCTCATCTCAGTCTAACTGAGGTGACTCAAACGCAAAGATTCTTCTTAACCATCTCATGGTGATCATTTGCTCGTCTTACCCTCCCATGCCCCCACAAAACATGGGAGATGGTTGTTCGTGTGAGTGAACCAAACTTTTCTGACCTGTACGACATACAAACTTGTATACCTTATATGTATTAACTCATAACATACATACTATTTCTTTTATCTTCATATAAAAGAAGTTCACAACCTTACATTTTATTCATGCCCCAAGATTTTCACTAACTCAATGAAAATCAAGCTATGGGCCCAGTAAGGGGATCTACCAACATTCTGTCAGTAGAAGGTCATTGAACTGTCGCTTTTCCTCTTTGAAAACATATCTCTCATAGAGATATATCGAAAAGTATGTTTCGCCTTGCTGTGATACTTAGGATCCTCATCATAAGATGTTATCACTTGGATCCTTCTATTCACCATTCATTCCCAATCCCTCATGGCACTTTGAATGATGGCAGAACATGCCCTGTGTTCTATTTCCATGGATACCAGGAAAAAATACTTTTTTATATTTCCTTACTCTATCACTATTTGCTTAAGTCTTGTATTGGAGTATCCTTTCAAAGGAAAGTTGTTATCTTGACAACTTAATCCATGGTTATTTTATTTCACAGCAGGACCAAAAATAGCTTCCAAGTCTAACAAAAAAAACATTTGGTCTTATATACACCAATATGTACATTCATATTACCAACTATAGTCTCATATGGGACTCTCTATCCACCTTTCTTATGTTAAATTCCTCATAAGACATGTAACCTCTTTAGGTTTATGCCCTTGACTTCAGGGGTGTCTATGGGTTTGTAGTTTGACATCCTAAGATGTCTAGGGAGTATACTTGTACATGTCTTAGGTGGATAAGACTGTATCTTTCTTGTGCAATCTCTGTTTATCTTGTCATTCAAGATATTTGTTCAACCCATGACTTTCTTAACTCAGAATTTAAGGATTCTCTGATCCTTTATTCCTTTAACTCCCTTGACTCTTATTTCATATGTCATTTGACAAAGGATGACTTCACAAAGAATCATCACTAGACCGTTAGGGACTTATGTAGTATTCTTCGATTATTTCAAAGTTGGTGAGGCTTTCACCTTATGAAAACCTCATATACTACTATTTGGGTTATTGTTTCTATGAAGCCCTTAAGCTACTTCATGTAGAGTTCATCATCTAATTTCCAAAATCCCAAATTAGAAGCTGGTCTTTACATTATCTTGATGTATGTTATCATAGCCAAAGTTCAGAGTTAAAACGCACAACGGACAACCTTCTATTGTATTACCCCTTAGCCACTAAGTGTTTTAGGTTCTACATGCCCCCAACAGATTTGAGAACCTACTTGTTCCCAATCACCTTTTAGCTAGGTGACAAATTACCCAAATACGTATTTGGCTTAAAAAGAATCCAAATCCTCCTGCATGACACTTTGCAATTCATCTTAACAGGTCCTTCTAATGTCTTTCAGACACTCATAGGTAGTTATCATCACCTTCTAAATGATGAAGAGAGCATTCAATCCATTAAGGAATCTATCCCTTATAGTCATTCACTAGATGACAATTTGCTCCGAGGTGGATTTCATAGGATTCCTTTCCTATGTATGAGTGAGGTAATTCTCTCATAACTTACCTCTTACCTCTTTCATTGTGTTATTGTGAAAATGGTCTCAATCCTCTGACTCGGATCAGTGAACTTAGAAATACTTGGTTATTCCTTGTCACTTGTGAACCTCTTAAAGAGACTTATTGTGATTAATGCTCATTTCCTGCTAGGAAATCTGGGTTTTATGAATGTTGTGTCCCACGGTTTTCTCTCAGTCACTGAACCGCCATCATTTTCACTAATGATGACGTGTCATGTCAAATTCTCATGTCATCTCACAAAGAGATACCTTGTATAACTTATCCCTAATCTTCCTTACTCATAGGAAGAATTATGAATATAAAGTTGATGACCCTTATGGTCTTAACAAGCTTGGTCCTAGTCTAAGGCCCATCCATGATTCATAGGGTAAGGTCATGACTGACATAGAGGGCATTTGGTTAAGTGTGAATATAATAGCTATGAGTCCACCTACCAACATATAGCTGATAGCCTCATTGATACCATTATGTTCATAACCAAATCAAGGAGAGGTCTATCTCTCCATTTCAACAACTCTATTATGTTAAAGTGTTCTAGGTATTGATAGTTGCCTAAAAATGCCTTTCTTGTACACAAAACTGTTTGAACTAATCACATAGGTGTCCTAAACCCTTGTTAGTTCGAAAGGTCTTATTCTTTCAGTTTACTAATTCCTGACTAGTTCAGCCATTATCTAACAGCTTCACACTTGCCAAAAATCAAGTAAACATTACTGTATTTTCAGTAAACTTCCACAACGTTAACGAAACACCAAGCTTTGTGTCTTGCCGTCATGTTCACTAGTTTACTAACGTCATATTTTGCCAATTGTAGTGGATTTTCTCAAAAATGTTTCTTTATCTTTCTTGCCAGGTAGAATAAGTTTTCAACTTATTCATAAGGGTATTAACCCTTTAGCACACGTTGTTTAGCATATACTCTTTTGCTAGTTTGATCATTCCCTTTGATCAAGGTGTACTTGTGGCAAGAAATAGAATCTTTTATCCCTAGAAAAGAAACATCAAAATCTAATGAAGGATTTGAGAATCATAGTCCCATCGATCCTTAACTAAAGAGATAGCAAAGATTTGATTTGTCAGTTGCAATTGCATGGAGTGAATTAGGGTGGTTTATCATTACAGAGTTAACGTGCAAGTTCCAATCCCTTGATTCTATCTCTTTGTTGATTTGCATTTGACATGAAGCCATATGCTTCTCTGAAATATCCATAACTCATGTGGATTGCTACTTTTACAACCCTTAAGGATTATGAATGTAGCTTTTCATCTTTGTAGAAACCATTTGACCTCCTCTAGATCAAGTTTACTCATAGGTTTCTTACCCTTGGGCTTAGAGGATGAATCCTCCTACTCTTTAGCTAAGTTCATCTGACTGATGGATCTTGAATCGTTCAGTCTTTCACACTTAAGTTCAATATGGTGAATCAAATTGCTGAAGGTTACAATATGCATATTAGAGGCGATCTTTACTTTTGTATACACCTACTCACTGGGAGACATAGCTTCCTCCCACTAACTGGAAGATGTCTTATCACAACATACACTTGTTGTTTGTTAGAAAGAACTTGGCATTTAGTTTGTCTCAACTTCTTAGTTTGACATCTGCCTCAAGTGTTTCCTAAACAACATGTTAGGACTTAGTACACTATGTTAAAACTTAACTTAGTTTTAACTTTATGGAAGAAGATCACCTATTTTACTATCTTCTAACACTATCCACATAGCTTGGATAAGGTTACATTGCTTATACCAACATAAGTTTAAGCAATGTTGTTCTTTCTATACTTGATAGCACAAACCTTTTGTATCCTTCAGTTGCTTCAACCTTTAAATGCTGAAGACTAGTTGGTAGGATTTCCCTGACATCTCATTCTTCTTGAATGATAGATATTTGAGAGTTTTTAACTCCACAGATATCTATATTGAGCTTGTCTTCATAAGCTCAGTCAAATAGTCTTGGTCATAATTGGTGACTTAGACGATTATGGTATACAAATCATATTTGTTTAAGTTAGACAAAGGATAATTAGATAATAAGTTCACTAGTTTCATGTTCAGGAGACAACTATATTGACTCCAATCCCAATCATGTTAGTTAGCTCATCACCCTTTTAACTATAGTCTTCCTTGAACACATTCCCCTTTGGGTTTTTAGATGCATTCTAGAAACTCCCACTCAATCAAAGGCAGTTATATCAACAAGATAATAACACAATATCATCTAATCAGCATGAATGTTCAAGGAAATAGGAAGAGAATATACTTAATTGAATTCCAAAAAAACAGAGAATTTAATCATAAATTCATTGAAAAACAAGAACATTCAAAAGTTTAAGCCTTATATTGTTGTCTCTTAACTAGGTTCTCCTCCTCATAGGCCCTTCTAACCATATTAACTCATGTAGTGTCTAGCTACAATGTCCAGCTCTTCTTTGCCATGTTGACATCCACTTACTTGGATATAATTGCAGCATACCTCCCACTTGATGAGATGATTCTAACATCTCTATCTGTCTTATCCTTTGTCACAACATTTGTGATAAAGGATTGACTTTTAGAAGTCATTGCTTCAATCCAAGTAGATCAATGTGGTTAGAAGCATGGGAAGACTTGTTATTATTCAATAATTATTGAATAATTTTAAGTTGCTACAATTTTTCAGGTTTTTATCTCTAAGAGTTTGAGTTAAGGTTAGTTAGGATTTTATATTCAAAAACTCATTTGAATAATCCCTTACTTTTAAAGAATTTTGTAGCATTAACCTTATGTTATAGCTGAAATACTCTTAATAAGTAAGTCAACCTATCCCAAAAATAATAGAATCCACAAAGACTCAATTTCAATATTTTTGGGAATCTCCAGGTGCATACAAGCACCTTTTTGACTCAAAACAGATCTAAACGTGCTTCAAATATAAGCAAATTATATATCAAATTGCAGGTCCAACACGCCGTAACGCACCCCTAGAAGGTCTCTAGATCAAAAAATCCTAAAAAATTGGAAAATTCCAGCGTTGGCCACTCTCGGCGATGGCGCGTGACGTATATGCGCCGCCTTACGGCCGTCTACCGGTAACACGCACACGCTCCTAAGACTCCACGCGCCGTCCTCTCTCCGCTGGTGCTTGCCACTTGTCAAACGGAGGCCCCAGTAAGCCCTACGAGTAATATGTCTTTTTTTTTTGGGCCAACAGTCAACAGATGACTGTTGACTTTGACCGGTCAACGGTTGATCGTTGACTAGTCAAAGGTCAATGCTTGACCGAGACCAGGCTGACGTGGCGTAAGGTGGTGATGACGTGTCTTTGACGATGACATGGCGTACTCTGATTGGTGCTATGTGGGTTGGGTTGACTGATGACTTGGTGTTGACTGCCACATCATCATCTTCAACCTCCAGCAGGGTCAACCCAACCCAGTTGGAGCTTCGGCGGGTTATCATGACCCGCCAACATCGGGAGGCCATATCTCCCTCATTTTAGCTCCATTTTTCGCGTTCTTGGTGTTGTTGGAATCATAGTTTAGCGAACTACAAATCCATGACATTTATTTCATCTTAAAACCTCCATTTATTGATCAAATCATGAGTAAAGTGGCGGCAGCAACTAATGACCCACGAACTTCTTTCCTTTGTTTCTCCCTCATCCGAACTCCGTTTGACGCATTTTAAGTATCGTTGGAATCATCTCATCAAGATCTACATATACATGGCTTCGTTTGGGGCAAAAACACTCAGTTTCAAAACACCCCATTTTTCTCGACATTGACGGCGCTGTATAATTCGTCTTGGATGTGTGTCCTCTGCGTTTAAAAAGCTTTCCTAGCTTTTGAGGGTTAAATTCTCTTGTTTTTGGTTCCACATAGGTTTCAACAATGTCAACCCTTAAGAAATCGAAGATGTGAGGAGAAGACAAAGGAAAAAGGAGAAGCATAAGCATTTTGATTTATATTTACAAAGTTTTAATCTTTTGAACTCCTTATCATATATCCATATGCAAAACAGAGAGCATACATGGAGTAGTTTTAAGAAATTGAATCAGAGAGAAAAGCTCGAAAAAACAATGACATATTATACAAACTTATGTATAGATATATACTTGGCAGAGGGATCCATATACATATACACATATGATCGAAAAAACATAGGAGGCAGATTCATGAACATGTATATATAAAACAAAAAAAAAATATCATGCTTGACTAAATATATATACATATGCGAGACACTTGTTCATGGTATATCTGTGTACGCATTCGAAAATAAATTGAAGCAGCATATATTCTTTTATCATATAATCTCATATATATGATTGCACAACGGAAATAAAAATCATGATGAGATATAATTAAAAAATTATAACACATGTTTATTCACATAGAATAATCACAGCCTCAAGGATCAACCTGGCTCTGATGCAATGTAAGAAAAATATAACTAAAAGGAGATTTGGCATACTGGGACGAATCCATGTTCGGATCCGGGTCGAAACTCCAATGCTCCATACTTGTGCCCACACAATTATTAGACTATTAGAGCCTAATTGTGATTTGCACAGCAGATCACCAGAAACATAAAGATGGTAGGAGAGAAGAGAATTGCCAGAAAGCTCAATGGCAGGGGTGAATTGCAATTGAGGAGGCACACCCTATTTATAGTGGTTTATGGAGGTCACTAATTAGGAAACGTGTGCACTCCTTCTTGCCCACTAAGACAGCAATTAATTGATACTTAATTAATTCCCTAATTATGGTGATTTGTTCCTCATTTAACAAATCCATAATTATAGATGAATTATTCCCTAATATGTAATTAATGCTGATTTTATTCTTATTTGATTAGGCTACTTATTTCATAATCAAATAGTCCAGCCTATTAAGGGTGGACTTGGACCCAAAGTCAAACAAAACCATATAATAATAGGAAAGAATTCTATGCACTATTAATAAGAAACTATGAACAATTTTTAAGAAATGAATTTATAAGGAGAAGTGTAGGAGCAAATAAGAATACAAAAATAGACAAGGCTATTATGAACTTACATCAAATAGACATATATTCATTAGACTCAAAGTATATAAACCAGTATATTTATGAATACAAAAAATACTATTATGAATCGAGACTAGAAAATTATGAAATACAAAAATTCTATATGGATTTGTTTTATAGAAAATCACCAAAATTAATAAGTGAAACTATAGATGGGGATGTAAATTTAAAAGATATCGTAAAAATAAATTTTATTAGAAATATAAACCTAGAAAATATTTTAAAAAAGAGAAGAAGAAAATAAATTATAATAAGAAACCAAAAAAGTGTAAATGTTATAATTGCGGTAAAATAGGACATATATCCACTAATTGTCCAGAACCATTAAAAAATAAAGTTATGAATATAATAGAACAAACCTATAAACATGAACTATAACCTTTAGAATTTGATGAAGCAATTTATATGATATAGATAATCCAAAAATAGAAATACATAAATTAAAAAATATAAGTGATTTCAGATGATGAGTCTGATTATTCATCAATAGATGAAGAATATAAAATCTTTATGATGAATATAGTAAATGATGGAAAAGGAAGTAGTAATAATGAATTTGAAGACTAGAGAAATATTTCAGAAGGATCACTAGAAAAAAAAGACTTTTAATAAAAAAAATATGATACAATATAAAATTGGATATGAAACCATAAGGAATAAAAAAATGAAAAATTTTTAAATAAAGTGAGTAAAATATTAAAATCAAAGCAAACTAGAAAGAGTCATTGCATAGTATTAGACAAGAAACACCCTATAGAATCAACATTAACAGAAGGAGTATTAAAAATATCACTAATAAGTAAAGCACTAATAGAAAATGAAATATCTAAATTATCATTTAAAGATGAAGTAACTGAGATATATATTGCAGAAGTACAAATATTAGTTAAAGCTTATTTCAAAGAAGGAATAGATTCACCCATATAATTACTAATAAGATATGGAAGAATAATAAGCAGTGTATAAGATAGTATATCAGGAGTATTACCAAGAAATTTGATATATTAAAAATTAAAAATTACACTAAATACAAATTTTGCAATATCTAGAAATGATGAGCATATGAATCAATCCATAATAATATATCACAAATTAGGAGGAATAAAATTATTACTTGGAGCTAGAATAATAAGTATAACAGCAATGATATGATTAGTATTAAATGAATATGAAATATATAATAAATCACAAGGAAGAATAAGTATATAAAAGTACTTTATGCCTGCATTACAAGAAATTTCTATAGATACGATTAATATAACCATCCCATGCCAATTGCAAATATAACTAGACAATACTATAAATTATCAAATAAATAATCCAAGAATTGAAACAAATGACAACATTGGACAAAGACTATTAAGAATAAATACACTATCTACATCAAATATAAATATAAATATCAATCCACAAAGATTAAGCTTAGATTATTCCAGACCAATAACTAGAAGAGGATTGGTTAGAACTGCAAGTTTAAGAGAAAATATAGATGATAACTATCAAAGAAATATATTAGCAGAAATACCGATAAGTTCAAATTTAACACAAATAAGGCCTAGGACACAGCAATTAGATTGAACTCAATCTAATAATTATATAAAATTAGAAATTAAAAAGGATGCTATATAGGTAGAAATATTAGCATTAGTAAATGAAGAAATGGGAAAAAGTTATATTAACTTAAACTATACTGAAAAGGCATTTTCTCAAGCCTCTAACCCCAAAATTCAAAATATTACATTTCTTCCCCCGTTTAATAAATTTCGTCCTTGAAATTTGAACTCTACAACTTGGGGATCACTTCATATCACTCAATCTATTCCCTTTTCATGTGCAGGCTCACAAGACGTGCTACATAATGATCATATACAATCTATCTCATTCTTATACAAGCTCATCGAGCATGCCACACAATCATGATATTCTCATCAAAGATCTCATATAGTGTTTAACATTCATCATTCATTATGTATATAGTATGTAGCGTGTAGTCAAACACAGGACCCACTAGTCCATTCCCATAGCACTTGCTTCCTTAGGCCTCACAGATATTTCGGAACTCTGCCTGGATCAAGAATCACCTTTTTATATAACGGCCGAGGGTTACACTACCACACAGGCCGACTTGTCTAGCATTTGAGGGCTAAACCACACAGGACACCAAGCAGGAACTGTCCCCCTACTCCATACTAAGAGCCTCTGCCTCACAAGTGCTTGGGGGCTTATTAGGTAACAATCATAATAAGCACTGGACCTCACTCGCCCATGCAACAATCATAACAATCACTAGACCTCACTGACTAGGCCATAACAAAGCGCTTGGTCACACTACTTTTACTACATCGGCTATTACCTGGTACAATTTGAATGTTTTGTCAAACTTTAGACATACCTTGGACACACTGGTCCAATGTTATCGCGATAGGCATGAACGACAGCTTTAAACACATAGCTCTTATAGCCTAGGGACATACTGCAAACTTGTGTAAGATGTGATTAGTTTTGATGATGTCAAATATAGATGCTAAATAATAAGAGCAAAAAGTTTACATGATGCATTTTTTTATACTTTGACTAACTACAATGGTTAATGTGAAATATATTGCAGATTAGTCAATGGAAGAAGATATCAAGTTAATTTGTTGAGAATGATTAAGAGGAAGAAGAAAGAAAGTGAATGAGAGAGTCAAGAAAAGGAAGAAGATATCTAGTTGGGTTATGGAGAATGATCATCAAGAAGAAAATGAAGAAGCAAGAGATTCAAGAGAGAAGAACTTTCAAGATCTAATGGGAATATCAAGATACAAGCTCTTAGATTTTATATTGGAAGTCTCCATGATCAAATAGAAGTTGGGATGATTCAATTCGAAGTTAAAATACTCAATCCGGAAGCTTTTCCATGTTCACTTACGAATCAAGTTGGAGTGATTATGAATCACTTGGAGTGATCCTCAAAATCACTTGGAGTGAGTATTAAAATTATCAGTTCACTTCCAGTGAAGTCTCGCTGCACTTGAAGTGAATTCTTAGTACACTCGAGTGAATACATGAATCACTTGAAGGGATTTCCGAAAATATTAGATCACTTCCAGTGAATACACATTGTACTCGAGTTAATATCAGAATCACTTCAAGTGATTTCCAACAATGTCAAATCACTGCTGGTCAATACATATTACACACAAGTAAACATTAGAATCACTTGAAGTGATTTCCAAAATAGAAAATCATCACTTCCAGTGAATATCAAAATCACTTGAAGTGATTACCAAAATTGACAGATCACTTCTAGTGAATTCTTAATACCCTCGAGTGATACAGGAAGTTGATAGATCACTTCCAGTGAAATCCCATTGCACTTGGAGTGATACTCAAAAGTGATAGCATTTTGTTTTTGTTCTGCTTGAGCGAGGTTTAGTAATTTGATCATATCTCCCAAACCATAACTTGGAATGAGGTGAAATCAGTGGCATATAAAACTATACTCTCAATGCATCATTTGGACACTAAGATCAAGTAAAAAGGAGCTTAGATGAAAGATATATAAATTTTACAAAAAAACACTCAAATTACCATCATATTCGAGAACATGTTTGGTATTTTGGATATAACTCACAAAATACATGTCAGATTATGATGAAACAGGTGGCATATGAAACTAGACTTAAATACCTTTTATTTGATAGGTCATCAGTTATATTTAGAGTTATATTCAAAGAGTTATATCCACTAGAAGTTAACCTCTATGCAAAAGTTTGAGAAGGTTTACTCAACGGGAGTGAACGTGAAATTAAGTTGCAGTGATATGATAATGTAGATCACTCAAGTAATTAGGAAATTCACTCACGTGATTTTTGACTAGAAGCATATCACTCGAGTGATACACAATAAAAGCCAGATCACTCGAGTAAAAGGCTAAACCACTCGAGTGATATATAATTCTAGAAAATAGAGCACATATTATAACTTTTAAAGATCATTGGAATAATTATGTAATTCTTTTTTCTTACTTCTAATAAATCTAACACTTCATTATATTAGTGTTTAAAGTATTTCTCTAGGAAAATAATGAGAAGATCATACAAAGAGAAGAAAAGCCACCTTACGGAACGGAAAGTCCACTCAATGTAATGACTAGTTTTTCAAATATGAAGAGTGGTCAAATGAAGCAACGGGACTCAACATATAGGTTGAAATACTCGTAATGGTCATATCCTACTCAACTATAAATACTGGAGATTCAAGTAGAGAGCAACATTGAAAAACACACTAATATAATGAGCTATCCGCCGCGACCCAAACAGTTTCTATTATTCTCTAGTCTCCATATCATTTACCTTTGAGAGAGTGATTATTTGTATTGTACTTCAATATTTATCTTATTCACTTTTAAGAGAGAAGATTGATTGTAATCCTTCATCATTAAGTTTGTATTCTTACTGTGTGTAAGGGGGAGTAACTTGATTGTATCCTTATGGTGTGTAAAGGGGAGTATCTCGGTCAGAGATATATAAAAGGTTTGCAAGTGCCCGGCTAAACTTGTGGGATTGTAGATGCTTCTCTTATGCCCAGATTAAACAAGAGGATATTAGATTGAATATCTCAGGGGGAGCCTAGTGATAGAGCTCAATATTTATATCTTTTTATTAATTAATCTTAGGCTTTTGTGGGACTTATTGAATATTTTGGGCATAATCAAGTGTTAAAGTGAGATTTTAGTGAAAGCATAATTTGGGAATTATATTAGTTAAATTGTTATATTTTTAATTAATATTTGTTATTCCCAATGTTCTTTAATTTTGAGCAAAAGGTATTACCTTTGTGAATATAATTTTGTACGTGATGATGTGGCACAACTTGAATGGTTAATGTCAAAGATGTTATTTTAGAGTTTAATGAAGGACAAAAGTGGAACATCACAAGTGCAGAATTTATTTTCACATTTTTTCTAAGAGGAGGTTAAATGAGTAAGGGCCTTGTTTGGTTATTGCAATTTTGTACATATCATAAAACATATTTTTACCACTTTATCCAAACAAGGCACAACTCACATTTTAACCTAAAGACAATTGAGTAAGCAAAGGAAGTGGGGACCATTGTTTTGTGTGTGAGAGTGGCGGCTGTTGGAAGAATAGAAGAGAGAGCCGAAATTGTCGAATGAGAAGAGCAAGGAAAGGAACCGTTGAACCAAGAGGGAATAAATGAAGGAACAAGAGAAAAGAAGGACCGAATGAGGAGTGAACCAAATGTGAATAGGAAGAATGGAATAATAGGAGAGCCATTTTTGTTGACCGAATGAGAATTGAGGAGTCAGCTGGACCGTATGGGAGCTTGCTGAACCAAATAAATAGGGAATTGAGAGATGAGCCGTCATTGTGGACCGAAGGAGGTGAGGTGACCGAGTTATTAAAGAAGAAAAATAGGGTTGTGAAGAAAAGGGGAGGCAACACAGAATAAGAGGGAATTAAGAGAAGGGTGCTGCGGCTGGGAATAAAGGAGGAAAAGAGAGGCTGATCGAATGGGAAGAATGGAATAGAAGGAGAGGTGTGGCGGTTGCACAAAGGCAAAGGGAGGTGCTGGATAATTCAATGCTTATGGTTATTCTCCTCTTCATCCATCAAGCTTCATCCTTCTCTTTTTCCATGAGTAGCTAAAGTATTGGTGATTTCCTTGAGTTGGGTAATGGTTTGAGCTTCTAAACTTCAATGGAATTCCTTTAAGCTCTCTTTTTAGTTCATGATTATGTAGCTTGGTTAAGTATGTAATTGTAATCTAGATTGTTATGCCAAGTGAATAAACTTGGTTGTTGAGCTAGGAGTTGATTAATTAAGCTTTGTATGATTCATATTATGAGTAGGTTGAATTGTTTTTCCAACTTGGTTAAGTGGATTTAAATGATTAAACTGAATGTTTTGAATTGTTGTAATGGTAATTACAAGCTAGAATTGGAAGTTGATTATTCATCTCCTTAAGTTTGAATTATTTGGTGGTATTCATTTAATTGCTTCGGTAGAATGAATTAAATGATTATTGCAAGTATGGAGCTAGTGGTAACTTAGTTCAATCCTCTTGACTCATATTGTGGAATTCATATCATTAGCAAGCAAGGAAGACTAAAACCCCAACTCAAGGGAATCCCATTTCATCATTATTCTAGTTTATTAAATTTACTTTGTTATTAGTGTTAAATTCAATTCCATTTGCTTCTTTGTTTTAAAAACTGAAAAATACAAAAATATTGTTTTAGCTTAGATTACTTCATAGTTTTAAACTCAAATCCTCAAAATGATTTCTCACAACTTTAAGGCTTTTTACCACTTTATTACTTATGAACTTGGAAATTAATCTCCTCACAAGAACGACCTAGGTTGAGTTACTACGCTACATTTTCGAACCTAGTTTTATTTTGTGAACTCACACGACATGGGTTCATCACCTAGGGACTAGACGTAGGTCATCATGGATTGGACTAAACTAGGATAAATCAAAGTTTGCATATTCTCTTCCTAAAGAACTTCTATTTCCAGCATATATTATTTAAATATCTAACTATTGATTTATGATTCATTACTTTCATAGTTACTGGTTTCACTAAGATGAGAAAAGATTTTCAAAGTTCGTAAGTTTTTATCGTACACCCAATTCACCTCCCTTTTGGGTGTTAGCCGGTTCTAACAACTTGTACATATGGCCTTCTTCCTCAAACCTCCGATCGATACCATTTTCAAACATATTACATTCTACTGGCCTAAGGACTTACTAGTCCATCAGGTCTTATGGCCTAAGCACATACAATTCATCATCTCTGCTGAATACATATCAAGACTAACTACCTAGGACAAAGCACTGTATTCACCATCAATTTCCCGTGTCTTCCAACTTGCCTTTGGATCTGCTGGTTCCCGCTGGTACATTATCATTTATGAAAAAGAATGAGATTCTAAGGAAAATATAGCCTTTAGCCAACTGGAATCTCACAATTCCAAGAATTATTGTTTTTGTACACTGCTACGAATACTGACTAGTTTCACTGGGTTAACTTCAAAAATTCATAACTCTTTGTGTACATCTCCAAATAATTCCCAAGATCTATTAAATTAAAGCTTAGGACGTATACTTTCATCTTGTAAAATTTCACAATTTTTGGACATTATTTGTTCATCAAAAATTACATAACAAACTCACTGCCTCATAGTAAATTTCAATGGCAGCAAATCCTTATTCCTAAGACTCTTGCTAAACTGGGGCTTAACAGTCCACTTGATTTAGGCTTGTTCTCAAGCCTCTAATCCCAAAGTTTAGGATATACAAGATCTATATTAAGATTTAATAAAAAGGATATAATAGATATTAAATTATAGGTAAAAGAAAATGATGATAATGAATATAAAATAATATTATCAAAAGATTTTTTAAGACAAGTAAAGCCTTATAGAATACAAGAATATAGAATAATAATTAACCTAAACAATCTAACAATAATAATTCTAAAAGTTAAATGAATAATAGCAACAGAACAACTAGGACCAATTATTACATGAAAGGAAATCAAAAAATAATTATATCAAGTGCAAACAAAAGTTTTCTAAAATTCTTAATAAACAGACTAGATAAATTAAATAAAAAAGATAAAGATATATTAAAAGAAATTATACAAAATAATATAGAACAATTACCTATGGTATATAATCAAACTATTAGACGAATAAATAGTAGAAGACTTCTTAAGAAAATAGTTTAAGAATAACCTAAAATTATTATCAAAAATATAAATACATGACAAAATGAGACCCTTATATTATATATTAGTTAACTTTAGTTCTAAAAATGTAGATCCAGAAAGTATCATCCTCTAGTAGATACAGGAGCAAATTTATCAGCAGCAAAACATAATGTATTACCACCTAAATTATGGAAGAGAAAAAATTGAATATTAAGAATGGAAAGTACAAGAAAAGAAATACACATGATAGAATTAGAAACAAAAAATATAAATATACAAAAAGGAGAATATGAATTATTAATTCAAGAATTACACTAGTAAAACAAACCATCGTGTGATATAATATTGGGACTAGATTTTTTAGAACAATATTATCCAATACATATGAGAAAGAAAGCATTAATATTAATGACGCCATGAAAACATGAAGCATGGGGTATAAGAATAACTAAACCATAAAAAAGAAATGATGAAAAAGTTTAGAAAAAAACAAATAATAATGAAGACTAATTTTTGAAGAATAATCAACCTGTAGAAATTCAGCATGTATTAGCAACATTTTCTATAATAGAAGTAAAAACAATAGAAAAAAGATTATTGGATAATTAGGATGATAATCAATTAATTCATTGGAATAAATCTAAACCATTAGCCAAATTAAAATTAAAAGATTACAGCAAAGAAATAACTTGTAAACTATACTCACGGATGGAACAAAATAAAAAAGAATTTGTAATGCACACTGAAGAAATGAGAAAATATAATTTAATAAGAGAAAGTAAATCAGAGTATTCATCACCAGTAATGATAGTAATAAAGTTTAGTGAAGAAAGAAGAGGAAAATCTAAATTGGTACTAAATTATAAAAAAGTAAATGATTTAGCAATTAGAAATAGATATTCTATACCTAAAATGGATTTGTTATTTAATCTAAAATAAGGAAAAACAATATTTAATAAGTTTGATTGTAAATCAAGGTTTTTTCAAATTAAATTAGAAGGAAAAAAGTAAAAAAATATACAGCGTTTAGTACTTAAGAAGGTATAATACCCCAAATTTTATTCTCCAATATGACTTGTAAGTATTTGTGGCATTTAATAAAATGGAAGGGTGAATTTTGGAAGATGTGATTATGTTACTAGTGAAAATTCCTTATGAAGTAGTGAGTTTGGCATCTGATTTTGGATTACCAAATGATGACTAAAAATTATGAAATTTACAAGATGAACGTGGACATCCTAACCTTTACTTTGATAGATAAAGGGTAATTGTTGGAGCTGTATGTTAAAAGTTAATAATTTTTTGATGTTAGCCCAGAAAAATTGTTGATTTTCTAGAACAGCATCCAAAGAATTTATTTCAGAGAATTTTGTGCTTCCAAGTGAAAACTGTAACCCCCTGACTTTAAACACGTACTTATAATTCGGTAACACACAATTAAATAGAATTAGAGACCATTGGATGCTTTAACCTCGTTTTAAACTTTCTGTCTTACAGTAAAATTTTTCACAAAATCTTTCAAAAATCTTTTTCCCATCCTGGTCTCAATTTCAATATTCGAATATAATTACCTGTGCAGTTAATATACATTCATCATATCAGAGTGTATAACCGTCTCCCCGGCAACTCCTGGGTTCTATACATATATAACCTGAGGGTTTATAAGTATCCACTGGGGGATTACACAACCAAAATCGAATATAATATTCCTATTTCAAAATATAGAGTAATCCCGAGTTCAAAATAAATAACCAACGTTTCCAATTCAACTATATACCCCCAAGGGTCCTAATTGCTCCGGGTTGGCCGCCTCTCCTTTGAGCCACACGCCCTGTCTGAAATGTTAGTCATAGGAAAGAATGAGATTCGAGAGAATCTCAGTAGTAACAAACCACTCACATAATGCATAAACACAAAGCATGTATATAAATCACAAACAGCAATAGCAGCAGCAACAATCTCAAATATACATGGTTTTCACCACAAACGACAACACTCACGGCTGTATACACAATACGACAGCTCTTGCTGTAATCAACATCTTACGCTATAATCACAATAATGACAGCTTACGCTGTAAACAACAGCTTGCGCTGTAATCACAATAACGATAGCTTACGCTGTAAACGATAGCTTGTGCTGTAAACAACAGCTATCACCAGCTATAACCGCAGCATCATCAGAAATCATCATAACACAGTGATACAACACACATACGGTGCATTACACAAAGTATAAGAGAGAGAGTCACTACCTGATCCTTTCCTGACGTTTCTTGGCACAGCGGGCTCACGAGGACGGCAAATATCAAATCCTGTAAACCAAGTTAGGGACAACCCATCAATCTCTTTCCCAAGTTCTTATCTCTATAATACTTTAAGTTGGTTATCATTTGAACTCTTTAGGTAACTATTTTAGGTCTAAACATGTGCCTAAAGGGTTGGGAAAGGCTATACCAACAACCGCCTTTAAAAAGTGTAAAATATTGATTTTTGGGGGTTGGCCGCGGCCTAAAAATCCACTGGCCGCGGCCAAAAACTGCTCAGAAATACTCAGAAACATTTGGGCCGCGGCCCAAAATCCGCTGGCCGCGGCCAAGAAAATCAAGTTTCTTAGCTGAACTTCCAAAAATCATAACTAATTTAAGAAAAATCGAAATAAGGTTATTCCAAAGCCAAATGAAAGCTATTTAAGTGCTCTTCCTAGGAAAAATATTGGCCATTACTGGAAATCACCACAAAAGTACAGAATTACACAAAACTAACCACTGTCCCACAACAGAGTTTAATTTCCATCCCTAACTTTGGGCAACCATAACTCACAGTGAACAAAACGAAATGATACCAATTATATGTCCATTTTGAAGCTTGGGAAGCTTGGAAATTTGCATAATTTTATAACATCATTACCCTATTCAAAACGCCCACACAAAAAGACTGCCCAGCACAGACCTTCAATGGATAGATTTTCAGTTTTTCACAATTTCTTCCAATGGTTCCCATTTTCACATTTAACACCATTCCCACACCAATTTTGCCCAAAGAAACCATTGGAGCCATCAAAACAATCAAATTCCATCCATATTGACATGTTCCACCAAAATCTTTACATGTCAACACAATATACACACAATCCAACACAATGCAATTCCTTCCATTCCAAAAATTCCAAACCAACTCCCATGGCATAAAGACACAATTTAACACCACATTCTACACAACACCCTAAACAATTCAAGCATCCAAATTTAGACCAAAATCAGGGCAAAAATTCGAAATTCCCAAAACCAAACCAATAACCACAATGAATATACCAAAAGGTTCCAAATACTCACCTTAACTTCTTCCCAAGCTAGTTCCTTGTTTCCCTCACTTCCAAATTTCCACAAGTTCTCAAACACCAAAAATAAAAAATCTGAAACCATAGGAATAAAGCCCTCAACCTCATGAACAATGTTAATGAAGGTGAGTTGAGTATTTAGGGACAAAACCTTACCTAAAACTCAAGCTTCTTCTTTCTCTTTCCTTTCTTGGTTGAGCGAAAATGGAGGAGGATGAGAGAGAAGTGAAATATTGATGAAGATTATCACATTTCCATTCTTCCTATGCACTTAGCGGACTTGGGAGGAAGAGAGGATGAGTTTGAAAACTTTGACCTCATCCATGGTCCATATCTTGACACTTGGCACCATCTTGTTCTCCCTACTATGATTTCACATAGATTTGCATGCACAAGATTCCACCTCTTGCTCTTTCAATCCTAGCCATTGATCTCAATTACTAATGAGTTTCCTCTTCGGTAACTGTCCAATCGGTCGGTAAATTTACCATTTTGCCCCTGATTATCACAATGCACAATATATACTCCAAATGTGCTTAATTAACATTAATTACACCACTTTGAAGTTATTAATCCCTGATTTACAATCCAAGATATTACAATTCTCCCCCCGAAAATTAAATTTCATCCTCGAAATTGTTACGCAACTAGAGTCATAAACTCCAGATACCGCCTTCGCATATCTTCCTCCGCTTCCCAGGTTGCCTCTCTTTAAGTCATTCCCTTCCAGATCACCTTCACATATGGAATGCTTCGGTGTCTGAGCCGTCGCTCGTCTCGGTCAATGATTTGCTCTGGCTCCATCGCATACGTGAAATTGTCTTGTAGCTCAATATCCTCATATTCAATGATGTGAGACGGATCCGGTTGGTACTGCTTCAGTTCAGAAATGTGGAATACGTCATGGAGCTGCTCAAGCTCGGAGGTAGTGCTACTCGGTAAGCAACAGGCCCAATCCTCTCAAGGATTTCAAAAGGTCCTATATACCTTGGGCTCAGTTTCTTCCTCTTAATCACTCGCCCAACGCCCGTAACTGGTGATACTCTCAGAAAAATGTGATCTCCAACCTCAAACTCTAGAGGCCATCTTCTCTTGTCAGCGTAGCTTTTCTGTCGACTCTGTGCTGCAAGCAACCTCTTATGAATAATCTAAATCTGTGCTGAGGTTTGATCAACCAAATCTGGCCCATAAAGCTTCCTTTCGGATAACTCATTCCAGCATAATGGTGATTGACACCGTCTTCCATACAATGCTTCATACGGAGCCATTTGGATGCTCGCATGGTAGCTATTGTTGTAGGCGAACTCAGCCAGTGGAAGGAAACGATCCTAACTTCCTTTAAAGTTGAGAACACAAGCTCGCAACATATCTTCCAGCGTCTGAATTGTTCTCTCAGATTGTCCATCCATTTGAGGATGATAAGCCGTGCTGAATCTCAGTTGAGTACCCAAGGCTTCATGCAATGCTCTCCAGAATCTTGAAGTGAACCGGGGATCTCGGTCGGAAATGATGTTTTTCGGAACGCCATGGAGTTTCACAATTTCACTAACATAAATCTCTGCTAGTTTATCAGGAGAATAACCAGCATTGATTGGTATGAAGTGTGCCAACTTCGTTAACCGATCCACAATTACCTAGATTGCATCATAGTTCCTGATCCTGGGCAGTCCCATAACCAAATCCATGGTCACGCTTTCCCATTTCCATTATGGAATCTCAGGACTCTGAAGTAAACCAGGCGGTCTCTGGTACTCGATCTTTACCTTCTGGCAAGTGAGACACCTTGCTACATATTTGGTCACATCACTCTTCATTCCCGGCCACCAATACACATATTTCAAATTATGATACATCTTGGTCATACCAGGATGGAGAGTGTATCGGCTCTTGTGCGCCTCATCCAGAATTTTCTGCCTCAACTTCGCCCTAAGTGGAATGTAAACTCTCTTCTGATAGTGAACTAATCCACGAGGCGATAGGTCATAGCCTGGAACTTCTCCCTGTTCGATTCGAGCTAGGTTACGCTGTATCCAGCTATCTTGCCTCTGAGCTTCCTCAATTTCCGCCCTTAGATCACTCTCCTCTTAAGAGACAGTGTAATTGGCACAGATGATCTGGTTTGTTAAATTCAAATCACGAAAATCTTGAATCAATTTCCCTTCTTGTATCATCATAGTTGCAACGAGCACGGTCTTTCGACTAAGAGCATCAGCAACTATATTTGCCTTACCCGGATGATATTTTATTTCCAGGTCGTAATCCTTAAGCAATTCCATCCAGCGGCGCTGTCTCATATTCAGTTCTTTTTTATCATACAGATATTTGAGACTCTTATGGTCACAGTATAATTCCACAGTCACACCATATAGGGAATGACGCCAAATCTTCAAAGCAAATACAATGGCCGCAAGCTCCAGATCATGAGTGGGATAGTTCAATTCATGAGGTCTGAGCTGTCAAGAGGCGTAGGCCACCACACGTCCCTACTGCATAAGGACACACCCTAATCCCTGCCCATTGGCATCAGAATACACAACATATGTCAAACTGGGATCGGGTAAAATCAACACAAGTGCCGTCGTCAACCTCTCCTTCAGCTCCACAAAACAGTTTTCACATTTCTCATCCCACACAAACGGATGATCCTTTCTCGTGAGCTTGGTCATCGGCAACGCAATACGGGAGAAATTCTGAATGAATCTCCGGTAGTAACCAGCAAGACCCAGAAAACTACGTATCTCGGCAATAGTTTCTGGCCTCTTCCAGTCCAGTACTACTTCCACTTTACTAGGATCTACAGAGACCCCTTCTTGCGAGATAACATGGCCTAAGAATTTCACTTCTGATAGCCAGAACTTGCACTTGATCAATTTAGCATATAGTTGCTTCTCACGCAATGTATTCAATACGATTCTCAGATGATGTTCATGCTCCTCCCTACTCTTGGAGTATATCAGAATGTCATCATTAAACACAACAACAAACTGATCAAGATATTGTCGAAAGATACAGTTCATGTAATCCATGAAAACCGCAGGCGCATTGGTTAGCCTAAATGGCATCACCAAGAACTCATAGTGACCGTACCTGGTCCAAAAAGCAGTCTTCGGAACATCTTCTGCTTTCACTCGCAGCTGATGATACCCTGACCTTAGATCAATCTTCGAAAATACACACGAACCGGATAGTTGATCTAAAAGGTCATCAATTCGGGGAAGAGGGTACTTGTTCTTAATTGTAACCTTGTTCAATTCTCTATAATCGATACACAACCGAAGGCTTCCATCTTTCTTCTTAACAAATAACACTGGAGCTCCCCAAGGCGACACACTGGGTCTAATAAACCCTTTCTCAAGCAAATCTTCTATTTGTTTCTTTAACTCTGCCATTTCATTTGGGGCCATGCGGTATGGGGCCTTAGATATAGAACCAGCTCCAGGTACAATGTCAATTGGAAACTGAACTTCCCTCTCAGGAGGCAGTCCACTAAGATCATCTGGAAATACCTCAGGGAATTCATTTATCACGGGTATATCACTCAAAGTTTCACTAGCTTCCTTTTGTACAGAGAAAAATACTATATACCCCTGGCAACCTTTTTCAAGATATCGTTCAGCTTTAGCCGTGGAAAGGAAGTTCATACTGGTGTTTACAGCTTCAACCCTCTGGGAAGCAGGATACACTATTCTTTTGTTCCCACAATCTAATAACACATTATTTGCCGTTAACCAATCAAAACCCAGAATGACTTCCAATTGGTAAAGCTGCAGATAGATCAAATCTACAATAGATTGGTGCCCTTCCATAGTTATGACACAATTCAGACAAGCTTCTGTGGTCAAGGCCTTAATACCCATCGGAGTTGACACTACCAAATCAAATGGTAATTTATGTACATGCAATCCCAGGCGCTTCACGCAATCATAAGCAATGAAGGAGTGACTTGCACCTGAGTCAAACAGTGCTTGCAACAGATAGCCATTAATAGAGATTTTACCTTGTATCAACTCAGGAGATTTACGGGCCTCCTGTGGGTCAAAGCGAATACTCGACCCTATGTCTTCGGTCTCTGGTCTGGTCGTGGCTCTTTACAGTCAGTAGCAGTATGGCCCACACGCTTACAATTGTAACATATTATTTTGCCATCACATGTTTTACCCTGGTGTGGTTGATTACAGCGACGACAAATCCACGGTGCAAAATATGTTCTTTGTTGGTCACGGCTACCAGACTGGTAGGGCTTCTTACCACTTCAAGATGAAGATCCTTGCCCCTTTCGCTTCTGTGAGGTAGCACCCTTACTAGGTTCATTGCGGTGGCTAATAGCTCTGGCAGGATACAATTCTCTCAAGTTGTTCTCTGTAATTCTGCATTGTTCAACCGCCTTGTTGAACTTAGTAAATTGGTGAGTAGCTAGCCGCTTCCTCAACTCTCACCTCAGACCACGGATGAGCATATCTGAACTCCACTCTTCATCATCCTTGAACCGGAGGTAGGAGGAGTACCGAGCCAACCGAACAAAACGGGACAAGTAATCATCAAAACTCTCTATATCCCCTTGTCTGATATTCAAAAACTCCGTCTCCTTCTCGAGTCTCACTGATTTGGGAAAATACTTCTCGTTGAACTCTTGTTGAAACAGTTCCCAAGTCAATGGCATTTCTTTACTCTTCAATGTTAGGGCGATATTCCGCCACCAACGATCTGCATCCCCTTCGAGCTTGTAAACGGCCAATCGTGGCTTCACCTCATCGGGCAACCAAGAACCTCAAATATTTTCTCCAGCCTGCTCAACCAATCTTCGGCTGCTTGAGGGTCAAACCTTCCTCTAAATGCCAGAGGCAGATGCTTGCAGAATCTGGTGACCCAAAACTGAAGGTCTCTTTCCTCTCTAAGCGGCATCCCATGTGATTCTTGATTCCGAATAACACGAGGTGGGGATTCTAGTGGTCGTGCTGATCCTTCAGCAGTGTCCTCATATCGAGTTTCTTCTTGAGTTTCCTCCGGAGTGGACTGAATCGGACCTTCCTTGTTCTTCGCCTTCTCTACTCTGAGCTCTTCTCTCAGCTCAGTGATCATATCCCGCTGATCTTTTATCAGACCCATTAATTCTCGCATTGGATCTGGTGGATTTTTATTAACGACGTCCACCTCAGGGTCTACACGCGGAACACTGGGGCGTCCTCTAGTTTTCTTCATTCTACAAACAACTCAACCCTATTAACTTAGCAGAGATAGTATGCACATATATTTACAAGTCTCATATATATCCACATCAATAAAACATACATGTGCATACACAACAATCATTCACAGATAATCTTCTATCCCTAAAGCCAACTAAGGGATCTATCCTAGCAACTCTACCCTTGCCAGGAACTACAGCTTTGATACTAAAATGTAACCCCTGAATTTAAACACGTAATTATAATTCGGTAACACATAATTAAATAGGATTAGAGACCATTGGATGCTTTAACCTCGTTATAAACTTTCTGTCTTACAGTAAAATTTTCACAAAATCTTTCAAAAATCTTTTTCCCATCCTGGTCTCAATTTCAATATTCGAATATAATTACCTGTGCAGTTAATATACATTCATCATATCAGAGTGTATAACCGTCTCCCCGGCAACTCCCGGGTTCTATACATATATAACCTGAGGGTTTATAAGTATCCACTAGGCGATTACACAACCAAAATCGAATATAATATTCCTATTTCAAAATATAGAGTAATCCCGAGTTCAAAATAAATAACCAACGTTTCCAATTCAACTATATACCCCCAAGGGTCCTAATTGCTCCGGGTTGGCCGCCTCTCCTTTGAGCCACACGTCCTGTCTGAAATGTTAGTCATAGGAAAGAATGAGATTCGAGAGAATCTCAGTAGTAACAAACCACTCACATAATGCATAAACACAAAGCATGTATATAAATCACAAACAGCAATAGCAGCAGCAACAATCTCAAAGATACATGGTTTTCACCACAAACGACAGCACTTACGGCTGTATACATAATACGACAGCTCTTGCTGTAATCAACATCACGACAGCTTACGCTTTAATCACAATAACGACAGCTTACGCTGTAAACGACAACTTGCACTGTAAACGAAAGCTATCACCAGCTGTAACCACAGCATCATCAGAAATCATCATAACACAGTGATACAACACACATACGGTGCATTACACAAAGTATAAGAGAGAGAGTCACTACCTGATCCTTTCCCGACGTTTCTTGGCACAGCGGGCTCACGAGGACGGCAAATATCAAATCCTGTAAACCAAATTAGGGACAACCCGTCAATCTCTTTCCCAAGTTCTTATCTCTATAATACTTTAAGTTGGTTATCATTTGAACTCTTTACGTAACTATTTTAGGTCTAAACATGTGCCTAAAGGGTTGGGAAAGGCTATACCAAAAAATCCACTGGCCGCGGCCAAAAACTGCTCAGAAACACTCAGAAACATTTGGGCCGCGGCCCAAAATCCGCTGGCCGCGGCCAAGAAAATCCAGTTTCTTGGCTGAACTTCCAAAAATCATAACTAATTCAAGAAAAATCGAAATAAGGTGATTCCAAAGTCAAATGAAAGCTATTTAAGTCCTCTTCCTAGGAAAAATATTGGCCATTACTGGAAATCACCAAAAAAGTACAGAATTACAGAAAACTAACCATTGTCCTACAACAGAGTTCAATTTCCATCCCTAACTTTGGGCAACCATAACTCACAGTGAACAAAACGAAATGATACCAATTATATGTCCATTTTGAAGCTTGGGAAGTGAAATTCAAAACTGGAAAGTTTCATAATTTTCTAACATCATTAGCCTATTCAAAACGCCCACACAAAAAGACTGCCCAGCACAGACCTTCAATGGACAGATTTTCAGTTTTTCACAATTTCTTCCAATGGTTCCCATTTTCACATTTAACACCATTCCCACACCAATTTTGCCCAAAGAAACCATTAGAGCCATCAAAACAATCAAAGTCCATCCATATTGACATGTTCCACCAAAATCTTTACATGTCAACACAATATACACACAATCCAACACAATGCAATTCCTTCCATTCCAAAAATTCCAAACCAACTCCCATGGCATAAAGACACAATTTAACACCACATTCTACACAACACCCTAACCAATTCAAGCATCCAAATTTAGACCAAAATCAGGGCAAAAATTCGAAATTCCCAAAACCAAACCAATAACCACAATGAATATACCAAAAGGTTCCAAATACTCACCTTAACTTCTTCCCAAGCTAGTTCCTTGTTTCCCTCACTTCCAAATTTCCACAAGTTCTCAAACACCACAAATCAAAAATCTGAAACCATAGGAATAAAGCCCTCAACCTGATGAACAATATTAATGAAGGTGAGTTGAGCATTTAGGGACAAAACCTTACCTAAAACTCAAGCTTCTTCTTTCTCTTTCCTTTCTTGGTTGAGCGAAAATGGAGGAGGATGAGAGAGAAGTGAAATATTGATGAAGATTATCACATTTCCATTCTTCCTATGCACTTAGCCAACTTAGGAGGAAGAGAGGATAAGTTTGAAAACTTTGACCTCGTCCATGGTTCATATCTTGACACTTGGCACCATCTTGTTCTCCCTGCTATGATTTCACATAGATTTGCATGCACAAGATTCCACCTCTTGCTCTTTCAATCCTAGCCATTGATCTCAATTACCAATGAGTTTCCTCTTCGGTAACTGTCCAATCGGTTGATAAATTTACCATTTTGCCCCTGATTATCACAATGCACAATATATACTCCAAATGTGCTTAATTAACATTAATTACACCACTTTGAAGTTATTAATCCCTGATTTACAATCCAGGATATTACAAAAATGTGCTATATTTTTCCTTGAAACTATACTTAATAAGGGTTCTATAACCTTTGGAATCACTCCAATACGATCTCTATAAATTTAGTTATGATTTTTTAAAATATGGGCAAAAAATCTGCCAGAATTGCCAATTAATCTAAAAATGAAGGAAAATTATTGGATAAATTCATAAGAGGTTATTTCTCCTACTCCTATAGGCTTGGACGTGATTATGGCTGACAGGAGAAGGAAAGAACTAGTTACACATCAATTGGGCTTGTTAACCATTTACATGTGCATAATAGTTTATGTCGTAAAAAGTTAATACTTTGATTTTTGGGAAACTGAACAATTATCACATAAGCAAGATATTTGATGACATAAGCATGATATTATAAACTATTTTGCTTTCTTCTTCCCTATCATTCCCAACGGTTTTGAGAAAGAAAAGAGAGAGAAGAGTTGCTTGAATTCTAGAGAGAGAAGAAACAATAACTCACAAGGTAGCTTGATTTCTCTAGTGAATTAGCTCCTAACTTATATAATCCTTCTCCTAAGCTTCTTCTCTATGTAATTTAACGTATTTGAAGCAAGAATTTTGGTGTTTTGGGAGCTAGGGATTTCGGACAGGCAAGGAAAAACTAGGAGGAGGAAGTGGAAACTTCCTAAACTTGAAAATTGGCTGTTATAGCTGCTGTGAGTACTATAATCAGTGAATTTCTGCTGAATATGCTCTGATTATAAATTTGGGAAAATTTTTGTCCTAAACGTTATGGTGCCTAAATTGAGTCTAAATGGTGGTTTTGAAGTAATTAAATAGTTAAGAAAGTGGTTTAGAGTAGAAAGGAGCAAGATTGTGGAGTGAGATTTCAAAAACCCCAATTTTCCCCAAAGAATTGTGAGTTTCGGCCAATACTGGTTCAAGGGGTTAGGATTGGATTTGTGATTAGATGATGATACCATTGAGTTCAGGAGGGAAAATTAGGTGGGGTTACAGTTAAGCACTTTTCTAAAAAAGTTTTAAAAAGCGTAATGACCAAAATAACCCTGAAACACTAAAGTAGAGGATGCCAAGGGTATTCTTGTCTTTTGGTAGTAAATTTGGTAATTCTGATGCCGAAAATGGATTCCTTGGGCAAATATATGTCAAAATAGCCCAGGTCAAAATTTCAAAAAAAGTACGGTCGGACTGGGTATTACGGGGTTGGGCGGGTCCCCGGGGGTATTTTGGTAAATTTTAACAATAGCCTTATATAACCACTAGAAACACTATGGTAGTGCCTAAAATAGTACATGAATGGGTTTCAGCCTAATTCCTGTATATTTGATATTTATGGACCAAGTTGGGAGCCCAGTCATTGGCACGCTTTACAATATACATGTTTTGAGGCAGAAAAAAGGTTAAGGTAGTAAATATAATCTCTCATACACTATGTGATTGTGTATATGCTGTTTTTGTGATATGAACATGGTGCCTAAGGTATGTTACCTAGTTGTGGTTAGGTACCCAACTGAGGTACGCCTACGGTACATTGCCTAGTTGCGGTTAGTGGCCCAGCTGAGGTGTACACGTAGGAGATATTTTTTAACGCCCCAAATTTTATTCATGAAAATATAATGTAATTAATTGAAAATTTTTAATAAAATGAAGTGGAAAATTTTGGAGAAGGTGAATAGTAGTGAGATTTCTTGTGAGGCAGTGATATTGTTATGTGATTTTGTATGACCAAATGATGAGAAAAAATTATGAGATTTTACATGTAAGTTATATGACTTAATTAGAACTATATTCAAAAAGTTATGTATTTTTGAAATTAGCACAGAAAAACTATTAATTTTCTGGGACAGCTTCCAAAAACTAAAAATCGTTGAAAGATGTGCTTCCAATTAGCAAAATACTATATTTTTTCTTGAAACTGTACTCAAGGAGGGTTTTATTGGCTTTGGAATCACTCTAACTTGATGTCTACAAATTTAGTTATAATTTTTCAAAGTTTTCACTCAAAATCTGCTAGAATTGTTACAAATCAGAAAATGGAAGAAAATTGTGATGGTAAATGGGATAATTTTGAGACAACCTCATATCAGCCTATTAGGCCTCTCATGTGGGGTGTGAGACGAGAAAACACTTGACCAAAGAGGGAAAGAGTATGTTAAAGTAAAGAGGGTTTATGATAATATGTTATATGAACATGAAGCTTTAGTATATAAAAGTCAAAGGGTGGGTACTTTTGGAAATTAAATAACTAAGTAATTCAAGGGGAAAATAGGATATATTCTAAACAAATCCTCTTCATCTTCTTCATTCCATTTTCATGACACAAGTAAGTAAAATAAGAGAGAGAGAGAGAGAAAGAGATAGAGCTTTAGTGATCTAGAGAGAATGAGAGAAATTGCAAAGGTAAGTTGATTTGCTTGGTGATTTGGGTTTTAATTCATATAATCCTCTTCCTAAGCATCCTCTTTATATGGTTTAAGGTGGTTGTGAAGAAAAATGTTAGCGTTGAGAGGTCTAGGGTTTTGAGCAAGAGGAAAGAAACAAGAGAAGCCAAAGGTAACTCTAAAAACTTCACTCTTTGGTTGCTATTGCTGTTGTGCTTGGTTTAATCGATGGTTTTTTTGTTGGATTTGTATGATTTATCAATTTGGGAAAATGCCAAACCTAAAATATTATGTTACCCAAACTTAGTCTAATCATGTTTAGAATATGACTAAATGGTTAATGAAGTGATTGGAAGTGGAAAGAAGTAAGTTTTTAATGTTGAAACACAAAAGCTCATTTTTCCAACCAAGAACATTAATTTCACCCAGATGATGAATAGGGAACATGGAGTTGGAATTTGGCAATTTCAATGGTTCCATTGGATTTAGAAGGGAAAATTGTGTGGGAATATAAGTGATTATGATATTTGGAAATTTGTACACAAATAGGGAATTTATTGAAGTGTAAAAGCATGTTGTTTTATTATCTCCTGTAGGGCAGTGTTGTTTTTTCATGCATTTCGTTGAACAAATCAAGTCATAATGTAATGGAGCTTTTTAGGATTATAGTAAACATCATAGGCTTTAATTTGATAGGTATTATAAGCAATTTCAATTTGTGGATTGAAATTTATGAATTTTCAAATTGGTGCCCTATTTCTGGAATTAATTCTAAAGCAACATGGGAATTTATGAAATTCTAGAATTTTGTGATTATAGATAATGATGTTTCATATTTTTTCATGATGCTACACTTAAAGAGATTTCCATAGAATTTTAGAACACTCCATTGTGATTTTTTTTGGAATTAGTTCTGATTTTTGGAAATTGAGCCAAGAATACAGAATTTCATGGCCGTGGTCAGAGTATTTTCTTGGCCACGGCCCAAGACTTTCTAACCTTCCTTAGTCGCAGCCAGCTGACTTTTTGCCGAGCCAAGACCCTTTTTTCAACATTTTCACCCTTTTCATCGGTTTTACTTCTCCAATCCCATGGGCACTTGTTTGAGCTTCTAATAGCTGTCTAAATAGCCCAAAAGATGACTAATACCATGAGTGTAAAGTAGTACATGAATGGGTAGTAACCTAAGTTTTGTACATTTGTGATTTTAGGACCAAGTTGGACGCCTATCATTGGCACGTTTCATGGGGTAGACTTTACAAGACAAGACAATGGTTAAGGTAGGGACTACTATCTCCGATATACTATGTGACTATTTATATGACGTGTGTTACTGCATTGTTTGATATGAACACATGCTAAAGGCACATTACCTAGTTTTGGTTTAATGCTCAGCAAAGGAACACTGGTATTGCCTAGCTGTAGTCGGTGACTAGACTGAGGTACATATAGGGGTTTTAACTCGGCATTTGACCCTGAATCTTTGTCTACAATATGAATTGATGTGGATTTTCATTTTACTTGATACGATGCATTGCATACTTAATTCTTGTATTTTATAAGTCGATGGTATGTTTCTACTGGGATTTCTTGGAATCTCACCCCTTTTTCTAAACAAAAATGTCTCAGTGGGTGATAGTAGATCAAAAGGCAAAGACACTGTTATAGGGAACTGACGGGCACGTTTCCCAAGATGAGGGCTGTGGTTATAGAGTTTGTATTTTGTATATTTTTGGGATATTCTGCACATAGTTGTAAATATTTTCAAATTCTGCATAATTGATTATGGTCTGTAAACAAATACTTATTATCAGTATATTTGTACTTTTTGTATGCCTGTATAACATAGTCTCTATTACTCTGTATATATCGAAATGGAAATAGGAGTTGACATTTTTGGTATCAAAGCTGATAAGCAGTTCTGGAATTGTCTTAATGGTATACTAATACGGTTTTGTTTGCATAGAGATAGGATCATGAACAGCCATACTTGTGAGTCATATGAATGTGAGACATCGGTGAACCATAGTCCACCGGAGTAGAGGATATTGGATGAATAGCCGTAAATAGAGTATTATGGACTCGATCATGTATGTATGAGGCGGACGGCACGGAAGAGTGTGCCGAAGCTGCCAATGTACTGTCCGAAGCAAAGGCCGATATCCCCAAGAGTGGCACAGGTCGGAGAGACTGGTAAGGATCCAAATGAGGATCTAGAGTGGGATTTTGATTATGATATGTAGAAAATCCTAGAGCACGAGCCGAATGATGGCGAGTCTTGGGCTGAGCCAATACTGGTGCCGTACAACCTACTGCCAGACTTGGAGATGTCATACCATCTCAAGGCCAAATATCATAGGGCACTGCAGGAGCATGACACACCTAGAGGCCGATATCTTGCATTCCATGATGGTGTAATATCTTTATATCGACTTCAGCTACCGTTGGGGGTCACAGTGTCTGATGAGTGCTAGCTTTGCTCCATGATGTATTTCTTTCCGGACTCAGCATATTGGAACCGGCAGAAGAATCTTATCGGTAAGTGGGGCTCAAAGGTGAATTTGTGGACATTTTGGAGGCACATAACTGAGCTAGTATAGAAGCTTATGTACACCAGGTGATGTGGGGTTTACGCAATCTATTTTGGTGACTGGAGCCGATTGGGACGTACTATGAGTTAAGGGCAGTCAGGCAAAATAGACAGATAGAGAAAAAGCTAACTAGAGTAGGAATTTTGGGAGGGTGCAGAGAAAGGTAAGCGTGCTCGACCTAGGGTAATTTAGGATGGGTGACCCCTGGGGAGTTGCATGAACTTAGTGTTTTGTTATGTAAAGAACTAATATGTCATGTATAGTAGTATATAGGATATATGATGCTTCTACTTCTTTATAACTACTATGAATAGTTATTGTATGCTATGTATGACATATCTGTATACCCTGACTTTTATGAAATGGCGAAAATGCCCTTGCTCTTATATGAAATGTAATTCTTCTCTTTGTTCATGTAGTTTGAAATATAGAGATGATGCAAGGGAGACCATGAGGTAGAGGCCAAGGAAGGGATCGACATGGTAATGATGAGAAAGGATATAGTCCTAGACCAGATATAGTACAACAGCAAATACTAAATATGCTAGCATAACAACAAAACATTATGAATGAAATAAGGGATGAACTATGGGGGGTACAACAAAGGCAAGATCATCTGGAAGATCGTTTCTAGGAGTTGATCCTACAAAATGGAGAGGAGGGAGTATATGAGGAACCTCCACCAGAGGGTGATATATTTAAGCCTAAAGTGGATATTCAAACTTAGCTGAGCTGTTTAGTGTACAACAACCACCTATGTTTAGAGGGAAGTTTGATCCTCAACTAACGGAAGATTGGTTGGCACGTATGGACAAGATTTTTGATATGTTGCAATGCCTAGACAAGGTGAAAAGCTTGGTTAACTATATACAAGTTGGAAGGAGATACCAATCGTTGGTAGAAGGGCATAAATCTCATCTTAAGGGGAAGGAATATTCCTATCATATGGGCATTATTCTAGGAGAAGTTCAACGAGAAGTACTTTCCCCTAACTATCAGAAGAGAAAAGGAAAGAGAGTTCTTATGTATTAAACAACAAGACTGGGAGAGCTTTGATAATTATTTAGCCTGGTATATTCTACTGTCGTGATACTCATCATACCACAAATTGAATGATAATAAGGAATGGAATGCAGATATGATGATTGAAGGGTTGAGACCCGAATTCAAAGAAAAACTCATTTCTCAACATTTTACTGAGTTCAACAAAGAGGCAGTAGAGTGTTGATATATTGAGAAGTGTATATTAAGCCTAGTGACCCAGACTGGGAATAGAGGTGCTTCTGGTAGTAGTAGCTCAGCACATAAGAGAAAAGAATTGGGTAGACCTTCCGGGGGAGCTACTAAAAGACTGAATCAGACGGGAGGCCTTGGAGGCTAAGGATCCTCTGGCAGTCGAACATGTTGGTTTTGCATAAACCTTTCCATCCTGACAAGGCTTGTAATGGTACCCTACTAAGAACTAATCCAATAAACCATTTACTTGTTTTAATTATGGTAAGATAAGACATATGTCCAAGGATTGCCCCAAAAAACAGCAACCAGTAGAGACTAGACCTAGGGTTTTAGGCAAGGTCTACACACTAACACAAGATGAAGCCAGAAAGTCTCTAGAATTGATTCAAGGTATGATTTCTCTGAATGATAGTCTAGTGCACGTTATGTATGATTCTGGTGTAAACCATTCATTCATTGCTTATGACTGTGTGAGATGGTTACATTTACATGTTTATAAATCCCCATATGATTGAGTTGTATCTACACCTATGGGTACTGAAATTGTGATGGCCAACATTTATCTGAATTGTGTGGTAAATGCTGTGGGACACAAATTGATTGTAGATCTTATTTGTTTGCCATTACAAGGGCTGGAAGTAATTTTGGGGATTGACTAGTTGACAGCAAATGGTGTGTTACTAGATTGTAAACAGAAAAGAGTTATATATTTGAATCTACACCGACGAGCTGACACAAAAATCACTCTTAACCTTCTCTTTATAGCTAAGGTTGAGAGATATTTGCAGAAAGGTTGTCATGGGTACATGGTATTCTTCTCTATGCAATTAGAGGCTGGTATAGCCTTGAAAAGTATCCCTATAGTGAGTGAGTTCCCTGATGTATATCTAGAGGATGTCAGTGGACTACCTACAGATAGGGAAGTAGAGTTTTTGATTGATCTGAGGCCTGGAGCAGGACTAATTTCCAAAAGCCCATATTGTATGGGTCAAAGGGAAATGGCAGAACTAAAGAAGCAGATTGAGGAGCGACTTGAAAAAGAGTTCATACGACCCAACGTATCATCCTGGGGTGCTCCATGCTCTTCGTCAAGAAGAAAGACAGAAGCCTACGTCTCTGTATTGATTATTAAGAGCTGAACAAGGTGACTGTCAAGAACAAGTATCCACTCCCTAGAATTGATGATTTGCTTGATCAGTTATCTGGTTCCTGTGTATTCTCAAAGATCGATTTGTGATCGGGATATCACCAGTTAAAGGTAATAGCAAAAGATGTATCGAAGACTGCTTTTAGACCAGATATAGGCATTACGAGTTTCTAGTGATGACATTCAGGCTGACCAATGCACCTACTATATTCATGGACTACATTAATCGAATCCTCCGTCCGTACTTGGAACAATTCATTATAGTCTTTATCGACGACATACTGGTGTTTTCACGGAATAAGGATGAGTACAAGCAGTATCTGAGAACTATGTTGAAAGTATTACAGGATAGGCAACTTTATGCAAAGCTGAGCAAGTGTAAATTTTGGCTTTCAAAGTTAAAGTTTATGGGTCATGTTTTCTCATATCAAGGGGTCTTTGTTGATCTTAGTAAGGTGGAAGTAGTTTTGAACTGGAAGAGACCAGACACTGTATTTGTAGGTCACAGTTTTCTGGGTCTAGTTGGCTATTATCGAAGGTTTATACAGAACTTCTCCATAATTTCTTTACCTTTGACGTGGAAAGCTTAACATTTTGTGTGGGATGAGAATTGTGAGAAGAGCTTCCTAGAGTTGAAGTATAGGTTAACTATAGCACTTGTGCTAATATTCCAAGATCTATAGTTTACATATATTGTTTATACAGCTACCAATGGGCACGTATTAGCATGTGTGTTGATGTAGCATGGCCGAGTAGTGGCATATACATCTCGTCAGCTGAAACCTTATGAACTGAACTATCCCACTCATGATCTTCAGTTGGCAGCAAATGTGTTTGCTTTGAAAATCTGGAGACATTATCTTTATGGCGAGACTGTAGAGTTATACTGTGACCACAAGATTTTGAAGTACTTGTACGATCAGAAAGAGCTCTACATGAGATAGCGTAAATGGATGGAGTTACTAAAAGACTATAACCTAGAAATCAAATACCATCCTAGTAATGCTAATGTTGTTGCTAATGCAATAAGCCATAAATCATGCAGGTGGCAGCCATGATTATCTATGAGTAGAAATTGATCAAGGATTTCAGAGATTTAAATATGTCTAGTCAGATTTTGTTAAACAGTGGTGTTACCCAGATATATAATGACCTAAGAGCAGCAATTGAGGAAGCACAAATACCGGATAGTCAAGCACTATCTATCAGAGATATGATTGCTCGAAGGGAAACTCAGGAATATGACTTGTCAGCTAGCGAACTAGTTAGGTACAAGAAGTGGATTTATGTTCTGCCGCGATTAGAACTGAAATGGCAGATCTTGGAGGAAGCACATAAGAGTAAGTATACTTTGCATCTAGGAACTATAAAGATGTATCATGACTTGATGGCCTAATATTGGTGGCCAGGGATGAAAAGAGAGGTGACTAAGTTCATCGCTCATTATTTAACATGTCAGAAAGTGAAAGTCAAACATCAGCGACTATTAAGGCTTCTGTAAAACCTTAAGATTGCTGAGTAGAAGTGGTAAAGTATTACTATGGATTTCATGACGGGTTGCACAAGGTCAGAAACCATGACGCTATGTGGGTGATAGTTGATAAATTTATGAAGATAGCTCACTTCTTGCCTATTAGTATTCACTATTCTTCTAACAAACTAACATAAATCTACATTAAGGAGATTGTGAGGTTACATAGTACTCCAAAGAACATCATCTCAAATAGAGATCCATGGTTCACTTCCAAGTTTTGGAAGGCAGTACATGAAGTTTTTGTTGCCAAGCTTCGATTCAGCACGACATATCATCCCCAAACTAATAGACAAACAGAGCAAATGATTCAAACTCTTAAGGATATGCTAAGGGCATGTGTACTTGATTACAAAGGTAGCTGGAACAAATTCCTTCCATTGGCAAATTTTGCCTATAACAACAGTTACCATTCGAGCATCCATATGGCTCTATATGAGGCACACTATGGGAGGAAGTGTCAATGGACCTTATGCTAGACCGAATTGTTTGAGAAGTAGCTGTTGGGGCCTGATATTATTGATCAAATGACGGAGCAAATAAAGTTGAATAAGCAGAGATTACTAGCTGCTCAGGGCTGAAAGAAGAGTTATGCAGATAAGAGGCGCAAACCTCTGGAGTTTGAAGTCGGTGATCATATATTCATGAAAGTATCACTAGTTGTTGGTATTGGCAGAGCGTTAAAAGTATGAAAGATGCATCCGAAGTACATTGGTCTATTCGAGATCTTAGCGAAGATTGGACTAGTGGTATACCGCATTGCTTTGCCACTAAATCTAAGCAGGATACATGATGTTTTCCATGTTTCTTAATTGAAAAAGTATCAACCCAACCTAGAACATGAAATAGACTATGAGGACATGGAAATGCGTGATGATTTGACCTACGAAGTCACACCTGATCAAATCATCAAGCGGCAATAGAAGCATCAGAGAAGTAAGAGCTTTCCATTCACCAAAGTTGTCTGGAAAGGGTTATCTTCTAGAGAGGTGACATGGGAAATAGAAGAATATATGAAAAAGTGTTACCTGGAGTTCATGGCTCTATAGATATAGAAACTTTTGGGGACAAAATTTATCCAAGTAGGGGAGAATTGTAACACCCAAAATTTCATTCACCAAAATATAATGTAATTAATTAGAAATACTTTATAGAATGAAATGGTGAATTTTTGAGAAGGTGAATAGTGCTGCCAGTGAGATTTCTTATAAGGTAGTGAGTTTGTTGTGTTATTTCATATGACTAATGATGAGCAAAAATTATTAGATTTTATAGAATGAAAGTAAACATCATAAGCTTTAATTCGATAGGTCATGCGACTTAATTAGATCTATATACAAAAAGTTATGTTTTTTTTTGGATTTAGCCCAGAAAAATTGTTTATCTTTAGGGACAGCTTCTAAAAACTAAAAATTTGGGAATGATGTGCTTCCAATTGGCAAAATACTATATATTTTTTTCTTAAAACTAGGCTCAATAAGGGTTCTATAGCCTTTAGAATCACTCCAATTCGATGTTTACAAATTTAGTTATGATTTTTCAAAGTTTGCGTAGAAAATCTGCCATAATTGTTACAAATCCAAAAATGGAAGAAAATTGCTAGGGTAAATGGGATAATTTTTATATAAAATCATATCAGGCCATTAGGCCTCTCATGTGGGGTATGAGACGTGAAAAAAAGCTAACCATAGAGGGAAAAAGTATGTTAATGTAAAGAGGATTTATGATAACATGTTACATGTACATGAAGCTCAAGTACAAAAAAGTCAAAGAGTAGGTAATTTTGGAAATTAAATAACTAAATAATTCAAGGGGAAAATAGGATATATTATAAACAAATCCTCTTCATCTTCTTCATTCCATTTTCATGACACAAGCAAGCAAAATAAGAGAGAGATAGTGCTTTGGTGATCTAGGGAGAAGGAGGAGAGAAATTGCAAAGGTAAGTTGATTTGCTTGGTGATCTGGGTTTTAATTAGTGTAATCCTCTTCCTAAGTTTCCTCTCTACATGGTTTAAGGTGGTTGTGAGGCAAAATCTTCACGTTGAGAGGGCTATGGTTTCGAGCAAGAGGAAAGAAATAAGAGAAGCCAAAGGTAACTCTAAAAACTTCACTCTTTGGTAGCAATTGCTGTTGTGGTTGGTTTAATCAGTGGTTCTTTTGTTGGATTTGTATGATTTGTCAATTTAGGAAAATTCCAAACCCTAAATGTTATGCTGCCCAAATTTAGTCTAATCATGTTTAAAATGTGATTAAATGGTTAACCAAGTAATTAGAAGTAGAAAGAAGTAAGTTTTTGATGTTGAAACACAAAAACACATTTTTCCTACCAAGAACCTTAATTTCGTCGAGTTGATGAACGAGGGACAAGGAGTTGGAATTTAACAGGAAATATTGTGTGGGAATATAAGTGCTCATGATTTTTGGAAAATTGTACACAAATAAGGAATTTATTGAAGTGTAAAAGTATACTATTTTATTATCTCCTGCAGGGTAGTATTGTATTGTCATGCATTTTGTTGACGAAATCAAGTCAGAATATAATGAATCTTTTCAGGACTGGAGTAGACATCTTAGGCTTTAATTTAATGGTATTATAAGCAATTTCAATTTATGGATTGAAATTTATGAATTTTCAAAGCGGTGAACTATTTCTGGAATGAATTCTAGAGTAGCATGGGAATTTATGAAATTCTGGAATTTTGTGATCGTAGATAATGGTGTTTCATATTTTTCCATGATACTACACTTAAAGAGATTTCCATAGAATTTTAGAATGCTTCATTTTGATTTTTGTGGAATTATTTATGATTTTTGGAAGTTAAGCCATGAACATAGGGTTTCTTGGCTGCAGCCCAAAACTTTTTGACTTCCCTTGGCCGTGGCCAGTTGACTTCTGGCCGGGCCTATTTCAACCTTTTCACCCTCTTGATTGGTTTCACTTCTCCAATCCTATGAGTACTTGTTTGAGCTTCTAATAGCCGTCTAAGTAGCCCAAATTTAACCAATACCATAAGTTTAAAGTAGTACATGAATGGGTAGTAACCTAATTCTTGTACATTTGTGATTTTAGAACCGAGTTGGATGCCTATCATTGGCACATTTCACGGGGTAGACTTTATAAGACAAGAAAAAGTTTAAGGTAGGGACTACTATCTCTTATATACTATGTGACTATTTATATGATGTGTGTTACTATATTATGTGATATGAACATGTGCTAGAGGCACATTACTTAGTTGTGGTTCGGTGCCCAGCCAAGGAACACTGGTATTGCCTAGCTATAGTCGGTGACTCAGCTGAGCTACACGTACGGGTTTTATCTCAGCATTTGACCCTGAAACTTTGTGTACACATATAAATCGATGTGAATTTTCATTATAATTTATACGGTGCATTGCATATTTAATTCTCACATTTTATATGTCGATAGTATGTTTCTACTAAGATTCCTTGGAATCTCACCCCTTTTTCTAAACAAAAATGTCTCACTGGGTGCCATTAGATAAAAAGGCAAAGACACTATTGTGGGGAACTGACGGGCATATTTCCCAAGATGAGGCTGTATCTTGTTTTGGTACAGGCACATATAAGTTAAGTGCGCTCAACCCAAGGAATCTTAGAATAGGTAACCCCCTTGGAAGTTAAGTGGTAAGGTTATGGAGACTTAAGGAATAGTGATTCTCTCAATATTTCTCTATGACTAATAATCATCCTATAATTAGATGATTTGAAGAATGCTTAGAAGTATAGAGTGATGATATAAGTATTGATTTTAATATGAAACATTTATGTGTTAGTGAGTACTGCTAGAAAAGTTTGTTTGATGAGGTTATGGGAACTTGAGGCATAGTAAATGTTTTGGGTTTCTTTATGCTAGGTAATGAACTTTAGTAACACCGTGGTGTTAAAGGTATATAGGTATGATATACGGTGGTAGATGATGTAAGGTGATTATGCCGTATATTGATCATTGAGGATTTGATCTGATGATATTGAGGGTTGGGATATGCTTAAATTTGATCTAAGCTGAAATGGTGCTTTGGTCGAAATGCGATCGGGTTGCATTATGGCTCTGGGACATAACAAAAATTTAAACCCTATGAACCTTGTGGATAGTGTTAAGCCTTCATTAATTTTTTAAGGATAATACCCATATAACATGAAGGTTAGAATATGCGCTATTGATTCTAATTCTTAGTGAACCTATCGGGTGTAATTGAGGAAAATGATCAATCAATGTGATGTTGGGGTTCAAGATTTCACGAGGAACCTAATAGTTGGGTTAGAGACCCTAGGCTGTATAATTTACATGCCAGATATGTTGTAGTAGACCTGTGTGTCCAAAGGCCTTAAAACCTAGGGGACCAGTATGTCCTTAGGCAGGCAAACGTATTCAAAATTGTGTTGGGTTAGTGATGATCCATGGATTTGAGGAACAAGATTCTTATGGACACGAATCCTTACAGAAAGGAAGCTTGAAAGGTTACTAGCTGTGAAGCCTAGTATAGGGAAATATTATGATCATATACTATTCCCTTAAAGGATTGATTGAGGTGATAGATAGCTTTCTGATAAAGTGAGAGACAGATTTGATTTGCCTGCCATTCCATTAATTTGAGGCTTTAATAGGAGTCGATTGGTGGATGGCAGATAGTGTGTTGAAAGGTATGAATAGAGAAGAAAATAAGAGGCACCTAAGGGTGGTATTAAGATATTATGGGACAACATGTCAGGAATTGTCACAAATTGGGATCTATCATATCCTAAACAAGTGAAAACAACATTGAATTAAAGTGGGCCGATAACTGGCATAGAGGAACACCAATTGTGGGTGCAGTCAGGTGTTTATAGGATGTTCCTATGGGACTCCTATTAAATCCTCTTGACATTATTAATGCTCATGTGAGGAAAATACAATATTAAAGTAGCGCAGCAGAAGCCAACATGATATAGTAACACAACTGGGTGTACAATAAATTTATGTGTAACATTTAAGGACAACCGGAGACGTTAATATTGACACCAGTATTGATCATCTTAGATCTGACTAGACCCGTATGGTTTATAGTGACATAGCCTGTGTGGCATATGGTCATATACCCATGATCAATATGCAATCCTGACATAGCTAGGAGAGAATCTTCGTTGTATTGGTGGAAATCATGGGTAGCCCTGAGGTAGAGAGGTGGTGTGTAAAATATGCTACTGAACAGTGTGCTATAAAGTGATATGACCTTGTGGTCACATTATTATAACCTGTGTGGTCACAGTAATACGACCTGTGTGGGTTACAGTGACATGATTGGTGGGGTCAACAGTCATGCAAACTATGTGGTTTGTGGTCACACATATTAGTAGAGATTGGGATAAGCCCTAATGCAGTAGGGTATAATATGGTGAATACTCTCAAAAGTGAGCCTCACGGAATGATCACGTACTCGTGATATAGTGTATATAATGAATGATGCACATAGTAACTGTAATATCCCAAAAAGTGATTAAGGGCTAATGACTTTAAAAGTGGATATAATTATTGTTGAATAAACACTTTTGGAGAATGTGTGATGGGAATTTGGATATTTTAATGATTCCAATGGCTTCCTTGTGAAAATTCATGTGGGGAGAGTGTTTATTGTGAAATTGGAACCATTGGGAACAATCGTGCTAAAGTTGAAAACTCTGTCCATTGAAACTCTGTACAGGGCAGCCAATTTGTATGGACGTTTTAAATAGGCAAATGGTGTCTACAAATTCTGAAATTTTCCAGTATTAAAGTTCACATGTCAAGCTTCAAAATGAACATATAATTTGTATCATTTTGATTTGTGACCTAAGAGTTTTGGATTTTTGAAGTTTGCCCAGCGAAATTAATTATTTTCTGGAACAGTATGCAAAGATTGAAATTCTGGGAATTTTGTGGTAATTTACAGTAATGGCCAATATTTTTCCTATGAAGAGGACTTAAATATATTTCATTTGGCTTTGGGATCACCTCATTTCGATTTTTCTAGAATTAGTTATGATTTTTCAAAGTTAGGGCAGAAAATCTGCCAGAATTTCTGAGAAATCCGAAAATGGGAAATTAAAAATTATGACATCATCATATTGTATGATGACATCAACATGGAATTAAAACCAATTACACCATCTTCATCAGCCATTCCCGACCCATTTCACAGAAAAAAAAGACGTGAAGAGAGCTTGGAGAAAAGAGAGAAAAAGAGGAAGAAATCTCGCAAGGTAAGCCGATTTCTCCGACGATCTAGCTCCTAACGCGTATAACTCCGACTCTAAGCTACTCCTCTTTATTCTTTAAGGTTGTGAAGCTCAAAATTTGGTGTTTCAAAGAGGCTAGGGTTCAGCCAAATTTGAGAAAAGCTAGAAGGAGCTTGAGGTAACTTCCAAACTTTCGTATATTGCTTATTCTGGCTACTGTGGGCAATTTAATCGGTGAAATTTCGCCGGATTGCCATTGGTTTTAAAGTTTGGAAATGAGGTGGCCTAGGGGTTATGCTGCCCAAATTGGGTCTTAATGTTAGTTGTAACCTAATGTAATGGTTAATAAAGTGGTTAGGAGTAGAAAGGAACGCGTTTACGGAGCCGAAATCGTAAAACCCCAATTTTTTTCCGGAGAACATGTATATTTCGGCCAAGGCTGTAAATGGGTCTTAGAGTTGGATTTTCAATGATTTGATGATTCCATTGGATTCAGTGGGCGAAAATAGGTGGGGTTACAGTTGGGCACTTTTTCAAAAAAGGCCGAGAAAGCATAATTACGGAAACACCCCTAAAACCCTAAAAGTAGGGCTGCCAAGGGCAATTTCGTAATTTAACATTGAATTTGATAATTCCGAGTCCGGAAATAGATTCCTTGGGCGGAAATATGTTAGGATAGCCCATATTAGAATTTCGAGAAAAGTGCAACCGGTCCGGGTATGGCGGGCCCAGGCCGGGTCCCCGGGGGTATTTTTGTAAATTTTCATTATAGACTCATATAACCCTAAGTAACACTATGGAAGTGTCTAAATAGTGCATTTGGAATTGTAGGATTCGATATTTGCCGCCCTCGTGAGCCAACTACGCCAGCGAACGTCAGAAAGGAACGAGGTAGTGACTTTTCTTTTGTACCATATATGATGCATTGTATGTGTGTTATATCGTTGATTTGTAATGAATTCGTATGCTGCGACATCTGTGGATTTGTGTTAGCACTGTCATTCCAATAGTCCCTGAGTAGCTAACAACGGTTCGGGTTAGGGCGGTGTGCCTTCCCGGCGGAGAAAGGGGATGAGGATGAGGTGTGATATATGTGATTATGTGAGCCGAAAGGCTATTTGTGGAGGCCGACGGGCCATTTGTGAAAGCCGAATAGCTGTATGGGCTATAAGGCTATATGTATGCACTGCCACGCCAATAGTCCCTGAGTAGCTAACAACGGTTCGGGTTAGGCGGTGTGCCTTCCCGGCGGAGAAAGGGGATGAGGGTGGAGTGTGATTTGTGGTGCTGCTGCTGTATGATGATTTGCTTACATGCTGTGTGCTTATGTGTGGTATAAATGTTTTGTTACTACTGGGATTCTCTTGAATCTCATTCTTTCCTTTAACTAACCTTTCAGACAGGGCGAGTGGCTCTAAGGAGAAGCGTACGACCCGGAGCGGTTAGAATCCTGTAGGGACATTTATTTTGGTTATGTTGGTTAAACTTGTTGGACAGGGTGTCTGTATATTATGTTGGTTGTAAAGAATAGTTGAACGTAGTTGTGTAATCCCCTATATGGAGGTTGTAAACCCTTTTTGTGTATGAATGGAACCCGGGGGTTGCCGGGATTGCTATTAGATATTCTGATATGAATGAATGTGAATTAACTGCACAGGTGATTATATTCGATAATTGAACTTGAGACCGGAATAGGAAAGAAGTTTTGAAAATTTTATAAAGTCCCTACTTCACAGGGAGTTCAAAATGAGTTTTGAACTATTCGACGGTCTCTAAACCAATTTAATTACGTAATATCGAATTATAATTACGCTATTTAAGGCAGGGGGTTACAGTAACAGTGCACACAGTGCTGCCAGTAAGGGCCAAATAGTTATTTGATCATGAGCACCGAATAGGAAGGCATAAATGCAAACAGCCATATGTATAGATAGATATATTGGTAGTATATCCCAGTGTACATGTCTGTATAAGGCGGTAAGACTAGGATACTTACTGTTGTGAGAGTAGAATGACATAAGCCGCAAGGCTAAATGTACTGGGAAGTGTCCAGACAAGGCAATGAGGCCTAGAATAATGAACTGAGTATCCTGATGGACAATCAGTACAGTAATGCGTTGGGTGGCCAAGTACAAAATAGAGAACAAAGGCAGTAAGACCTGATATGTATGTTTGCATGGGGCAATATCCCTGGGTATTAAGACCATACAAACATTTTATGCACTAATGGACTGCATGGCCTATGTATAACAAACAAGCAGGATATGTGAAGAGTAATAGTTAAATATGTGGAGGCTAATAGCCATTTCACACACATGCATAGGAAACAGAAAAAAGATATTTAGAGGCATCACCCGGAGTTTATGGTTATGTATGTGTAACAAATTTTGGGGACGAAATTTATTTAAGTAGGGGAGAACTGTAACATCCCAAATTTTATGCTATAATATGCCTTGTAAGTATTTGTGGCATTTAATAAAATGGAAGGGTAAATTTTGGAGGATGTGATTATGTTGCTAGTGAAAATTCCCTGTGAGGCAGTGAATTTGGCATGTGATTTTGGATTAACAAATGATGACTAAAATTTATGAAATTTTACAGGATGAAAGTATACATCCTAAGTTTTAATTTGATAAGTAATATTTAATTTTTGGAGCTGTATGTAAAAAGTTATGAATTTTTGAAATTAACCCAGAAAAACTGTTCATTTTCTAGAACAGCATCCAAAGAATTTAGTTATGGGAAATTTGTGCTTCCAAGTGGAAAAGCACTATATTTATCCTTGAAATTATACTTAATAAGGGTTCTATAACCTTTGAAATCACTCCAATACATTGTTTACAAATTTAGTTATGATTTTTTAAAGTTCGGGCAAAAAATATGCTAGAATTTCCAATTAATCCGAAAATGATGGAAAATGATTGGATAAATTCATAGAGCTTATTTGACCTTCTCCTATAGGCTTAGACATGATTATGGCTGACAAGAGAAGGAAAGAATTAGTTACACACCAACTAGGCTTGTGAACCATTTACATGTGCAGAAGGGTTTATGTCATAAAAAGTTAATACTTTGATTTTTGGGAAACTAGACAATTATGACATAAGCAAGATATTATATAACATAATCATGATATTATAAACTATTTTGCTTCCTTCTTCCCTATCATTCCCGACAGTTTTGATAAAGAAAAGAGAGATAAGAGTTGCTTGAATTCTATAGAGAGAAGGATGAAAAACTCATAAGGTAGGTTGATTTCTCTGGTGAATTAGCTCATAACTTGTGTAATCCTTCTCGTAAGCTTCTTCTCTATGTAATTTAAGGTATTTGAATCGAGAATTTTTGGTGTTTTAAGAGCTAGGGATTTTGGCCAAGCAAGGAAAAGCTATGAGGAAGAAGAGGTAACTTCCTAAACTTTAAATATTGGTTGTTATGGCTATCATGAGTAATTTAATTAGTGAATTTCTGCTAGATTTGCTTTAATTGTAAATTTGGGAAAAGTTGTGTCCTAAATGTTATGATGCCCGAATTGAGTCTAAATGGTGGTTTCGACTTAATTACATAGTTAATAAAGTGGTTTGAATTAGAAAAGAGCAAGTTTACGGAGTCATATTTATAAAACCCCAATTTTCCCTAAGAATTGTGAGTTTTGGCCAGTGCTAGTTCAAGGGGTTAGGGTTGGCCTCACCGTACCCAATCCAACCCCAAGTTTACGAAGTTTCGGGAAAAGTATGGTTGGATTGGTTACAATGAGGTCGGGCCGGGTCCCCAAAGGTATTTTGGTAAATCTTTGCAATAAGCTTATATTGTTGGAAATTGTGCCCTAAGGGCCAATCATTGTACTTTAAACATTATTATTTTAATGAAATTTCTCCATTCTGTTATCATATTATTTGCATGTTAACTGTGATAATTGTATCCTTGGATAATTCATAAAGATTGTCCTAAAATGTCCCTGGTCGGTCATCTATGCGGGAGCAGAGATGAAACAAGACCAGTATGACTTTGATAAGATATGGAGATACGAATCAAAGTCTTAGGCACTTGTAAGAGTACAAGGTGCTGGACCGACCCACTATGAGAAAGCTGCATGGATCAAGTCATAAGCTTTTCTCATGTATAACCACGTCACAATGCCCTTAGACCTGAGGTCATCATGGATTCCTACATGAGAGTTGCTAAGCTTTGAACTAGTCAAAAGTCACTTTTGACCGGGTGATGATAAAGGCTACGATCGGGCTTGGTGGTTTTTCATGTAGAGGAATATGAATGATCAAGATGGAATTTGTCCCTCACATTAGTAGAGAGATATTACTGGGCCCCTCGATGAGTGAGTCTGAGAAATGTATGGCCATACTATGATGAAAGGAGTTTCTATCTCTGTTATCAGGCTACTCAGGAATCGAGAAAGTAATGGTCAGGAACAAGAGGATGACATTTTCCATGCCTTATCCTTGATCGATATATCGTGTGACAAAAGGGACGTGACATGGTTGTATGACAGGTTGCATCGTGATAACGATCCTCATATGAATTGGGTAGTCGTAATGTCTTGTTAGAGGCCGCTTGCGACTTTTGGGTTAGTGTAGTTATTGGCCCACTGCCAACTTCATATGGGCCTACAGGGTCGCACACAAGAATGGCCCAACACGAGATAATGTTTGATTTAGGGTGGATAAATTTTATATTTATATATATATATATAATATAAAATTCATTAATAATATTATATAGATATATATATATTTTCGAAATATATATCTTATATATATATATATATTATATTATATTATTATATTTAATAATATTATATAGATATATATATTTTCGAAATATTATATATATATATGTATATGTATATATATTATATGATATTATTATATTGTGTTGGTTTTAAATTTAATTTATTAAGATATATTAAATTTAATAACTAACATGATAGAGATATAGTATCTCATATTTAATTTATGAAGATAAATTAAATCTAATGGCTCTTTATTTAGATTAAAATAAATAGGTTAAATTAAAACTGTTGGACAGATTTAATTTAAACTGAATTTATTTAATTAGCTCATCAAGATAATTAATTGTTAATTAATTTCGAAATTAATGATGATTAATTTTGAAATTTGAAAATAACCCTCATGGGTTATAAACTTGATAGAGCTGATAGACTCAGGGTACATCAGAATTGAGAGCTACAAGTTAAACCCTTGGAGACATTAGAGGTGCTAGCACGCAGTCTCGGTTGGAGAGCATTCGTGTGGATACCGGTAGAGGGAGCGGACCTGACGTGTTGGCTCCTAGAGATTGTGAAAACTCTGAATCATCAAAAAGGTATGAATCCTTCCAACTTAGTTTAAACGCCGTTGATAGATCCTCGATTAGGATCGGTGAAATTTTTTTTAAATTCTTCCGCTGTGCTTACCGATCCTACAGTGGTATCAGAGCCAGATCAATTGTGCGTTTAAATTAAGTTTATGATTCTTATACATGTGATATATATGGGATGTGTACGTATGTTTATAAGAAACACTCGAATATGTATATGATTCTCGTTTTGGAACAAGCATGAAATCAATTCCGAACATGTATATCTTGAAACATGTATGCGATTTTCGTTTTGAACAAGCATGAAATTGGGTAGGGTACCTGAGATCATAGTTGGCGGCAATCAAATTTGGTCTAGGTTCGAATATCTATTTGGGTAATAGGGATCCGAACTGTGGGGAAGACAAATTGGATCAGAAGCGTTCTGGGCCATTGTTGTTTTTTGTTTTGAAAAACGGGGTCCAAAATTTAAAAATTTAAAATTTTCAAATATTTCTTTTAAAAGGAATGTGCCTTTTTCAAAAGCTTCAGGGACCGCCGTGACCACCTCTGCGTAGCACAATATAATCTGATCATGACATTTATTGGTTTTCATATTGTATGAATTCTTGTTGTGGTTTATTATTTATCCTTGTTTGGGTATGGTGAACAACATGGCTTTAGAATTTTACAAAGGTTATAATATTTAAATACGGCCTGCGTTCCATGCCTTTCTCTAAATACTCTCGATGTACATTCTCTTCTCATCTCACTCCCCTCGAATATTTAAACGAGGTTTCTCTCAATGTATTTCTTTTTTTTTAGAGAAGTCCTCTCATTGGCTTGGGAGGATTTTAGGTTAGGTAAGCCATGTTGTGTCACGTTTAAATTATGCTTTTGATAAGATCATTGCATGATTATTTTACGTTTATATGTATTTATCTATATGAGATACGACCACGATTGCATCCATATAAACAAAACTAATTAATTAAGCCCTCTGAATTAAATCTTAAGTCATAATGCCGTCAATTAATGAATACTTGTCAAAGCCTAGATCGCTCAATTGTGGAAACCACCAAAGTGGATGCACTTGAGTTATCTTGATGAGACAAGCTTGAGTAATGGTGCTACTCATAATATTCATTATTGTTTTGACTTAATTGAGATTAACAAAATGGTTTTGAATCTCAAGGCATTAGATGGGGTTAAACATGCCGGATCATATAATGATTAAATCCCATAAAGATCTAAGAGTTACATGTGATGTAATTGGTAAAAGGTTACCTACCTAAATAACTTGAATTTAAGCGTCTTGCCAAAGCGGACTTAAGTTTAAGCCAAATATGGATCGTAGCCCACTAATTATTATATTGAGGGTTGTTAATTTAGTGGGAGATTACTAAATAACTTTGCATATTTTAATTGTAGAATCATATCGACTAGTAATACTGCTACACTATCATTGCGATCGGTCCTTGAGAAGGACAAACTTTCTTGACTGGTTCAGGAACTTGAGAATTGTTCTCAAGCAGGAAAGAAAGGCTTATGTCCTAGATCAACTCATTCCTGAGGAGCCTGCAGCTAATGCTCCAAGAGCTCATAGAGATGCTTACACAAAGCATAAGGATGACTCTGTGGATGTAGGTTGCCTGATACTTGCCACTATAGTTCCAAAGCTCCAAAAGGATCTGGAACTCATGGAGGCTCATGAGATGATAGTACATCTCAAGGAAATGTTCCAGCAACAGGCAAGGCAAGAAAGGTATGAGACCACAAAGGCCTTACATTCCTGCAAAATGGCTGAAGGTGCATCAGTTAGTACTCATGTGTTAAAGATGAAAGGCTATATTGATCACCTTGAGATGCTTGGATTTCCCATGAGCCAGGAGTTAGCTACGGACTTGATCCTCAACTCACTCCCGGAGAGTTATGACCAGTTTGTTATGAACTACAACATGAACAATATGGAGAAATCAATTTCTGAGCTGCATGGGATGCTCAAAACTGCTGAGTAAAGCATTAAGAAAAAGTCTAGCACAATTTTAATGGTTCAGAAAGGAAAGGGTATGAAAAAGAAAGGGAAGGGCAAATGGAAGGGTAATGGCTCAGGTGGTAAGACCAAAGAGTCAAACAAGCCCAAAACCAAGCCTGCACCCAGGAAGGCAAAGCCTCCAAAAGAAGGAGTCTGCTACTTATGCAATGAACCCGGTCATTGGAAGAGGAATTGCAAACTCTACCTGGAAGATCTGAAAAAGAGGATAAAATCAAACGATTTGAATCCAACCTACCTATGGCATTGTCGTCTAGGCCACATAAATGAGAAACACATTTCTAAACTCCATCAAAATGGATTTCTAAAACTCATTTGATTTTGAATCATATGATACATGCAAATCTTGCTTATTAGGAAAGATGACTAAGGCATCTTTCACTGGGCACAGTGATAGGGCTACTGAATTATTGGGCCTCATACATACAGATGTATGTGGATAATTAAATATAGCTACTAGAGGAGGTTATGTCTACTTCATTACATTTATAGATGACTTTAGTAGATATGGCTATATCTATCTAATGAAACATAAATCTGAATCTTTTGAAATGTTCAAAATATTCCAAAATGAAGTACAAAACCAACTTGGTAAAATAATTAAAGCACTTAGATCTGATCGAGGTGATGAATATTTGAGCCAAGAATTCACTTACCATCTTAGGAGTTGTGGGATAATCTCACAATTGACTCCTCCAGGAACACCACAATGGAATGGCGTTTCTGAACCGAGGAATCAAACACTATTAGATATGGTTCGATCTATGATGAGTCAAACAGATCTTCCACCGTCCTTTTAGGGACATGCCCTAGAGACAGCTGCGTTCACACTAAATCGTGTTCCATCTAAGGCAATTGAAAAGACACCATATGAGATATGGACTGGAAAGAAACCAAGTTTATCTTTTCTTAAGATCTGGGGATGTGAGGTATATGTTAAGCAACAAGCCTCTCATAAATTAGTGCCCAGATCCATAAAGTGCATTTTCATAGGGTATCCTAAAGAAACGAAAGGATACTATGTATACAATCCCACCGATAACAAAGTGTTTGTTATTCGAAATAACAAGTTTCTAGAAAGAGAGTTTGTCTCTAAAACAACCAATGGGAGCGACGTACATCTCGAAGAAATTCAAGATCCACAAGATGATACAGAACCACAGATAGAAATTAGAGAAGACTCACAACAAGTTGCTGAGCCTCCTCAAGTAACACAAGGTCCACGAAGATCTGATAGGACACGGTATCAGCCTCAGAGATATGGATTTCTGATTACTGAAGGCCGTGATGTGTTGCTCATTGAGCAAAATGAGCCCACCACCTATCGAGAAGCCACAGTGGGACCAAACTCTAAGAAATGGCCAAATGCCATGAAGTCTGAAATGCAATCCATGTACGACAATCAGGTATGGACCTTAGTCGATCCACCTGAAGGTGTAAAAACCATTGGGTGCAAATGGGTTTTCAAGGAGAAAACTGACATGGATGGCAATGTAAATGTCTTCAAGGCACGACTGGTTGTAAAAGGATTCACTCAAACTCATGGTGTAGACTATGATAAAACCTTTTCCCCAGTCGCAATGGCCAAATCAATCAGAATCCTTCTTGCCATTGCAGCATATTATGACTATGAAATATGGCAGATGGATGTCAAAACAGCCTTCCTTAATGGAAAGCTGCTTGAGGATGTGTATATGACACAACCTGAAGGTTTTGTGCGTCCAGAGGAATCTGGTAAAATTTGCAAGCTTCAAAGATCCATTTATGGATTGAAGCAAGCATCTCAGAGCTGGAATCATCGTTTTGATGAAGCAATCAAAGAGTTTAGATTCATTCAAAACATCGATAAACCTTGTGTTTACAAGAAGGTTAGTGGGAGCATAGTTGTATTTCTAATGCTTTATGTAGATGACATCCTACTCATTGGGAATGATATTCCTACCTTGCAGAGTGTCAAGTCTTGGTTAGGAAAGTCCTTTTCAATGAAAGACTTAGGTGAAGCCACCTATATCCTAGGGATTAGGATCTATAGGGATAGATCCAAAAGACTAATAGGCCTAAGTCAGAGCACATACATAGATAAGATACTGCATAGGTTCAATATGCATGATTCAAAAAGGGGTTACATGCCTATGTCTCATGGCATCCATCTTAGCAAGGATCTGTGTCCTAGTACACCTGATCAGTGAGATCGCATGAGTAAGGTTCCATATGCCTCGGCCATTGGATCCATCATGTATGCCATGTTATGTACTCGACCGGATGTCTCGTTTACCTTAAGTATAACTAGCAGATACCAACAAGATCCTGGTGAGGGCCATTGGACTGCCGTTAAGAATATCCTAAAGTACTTTGAAGGACTAAGGACTTATTTTTGGTCTATGGTGGATTGGATGATGAGCTTTGTGTAACCGGTTACATAGATGCAAGTTTCCAAACTGACCAAGATGACCTTAAATCGCAATCTGGATATGCATTCCTCCTGAATGGTGGAGCAGTAAGCTGGAAGAGCTCCAAGCAAAGCACTATAGCAGATTCTGCAACAGAACCTGAGTATATAGCAGCATCAGATGCAGCTAAAGAAGCCGTTTGGATCAGAAAGTTAATTACTGAACTAGGGGTGGTGCCTACCATCTCAAATCCAATAGATTTGTTCTGTGACAATAGCGGTGCTATTGCACAGGCCAAGGAGCCTAGGTCACATCAAAGGACCAAACACATACTCAGGTGATTTCATCTTATTAGAGAAATCAATTATAGAGGTGATATAAAGATATGCAAAGTAGAAGGAGAAGATAATGTTGCTGATCCTCTTACTAAGCCACTTGCATAGGCAAAACATGAGCGTCATGTTAGGGCAATGGGAATTAGGCAAATTAATAATTTCACCTAGGGCAAGTGGGAGGATGTTGGAAATTGTGCCCTAAGGGCCAATCATTGTACTTTAAACATTATTATTTTAATGAAATTTCTCCATTCTGTTATCATATTATTTGCATGTTAACTGTGATAATTGTATCCTTGGATAATTCATAAAGATTGTCCTAAAATGTCCCTGGTCGGTCATCTATGCGGGAGCAGAGATGAAACAAGACCAGTATGACTTTGATAAGATATGGAGATACGAATCAAAGTCTTAGGCACTTGTAAGAGTACAAGGTACTGGACCGACCCACTATGAGAAAGCTGCATGGATCAAGTCATAAGCTTTTCTCATGTATAACCACGTCACAATGCCCTTAGACCTGAGGTCATCATGGATTCCTACATGAGAGTTGCTAAGCTTTGAACTAGTCAAAAGTTACTTTTGACCGGGTGATGATAAAGGCTACGAGCGGGCTTGGTGGTTTTTCATGTAGAGGAATATGAATGATCAAGATGGAATTTGTCCCTCACATTAGTAGAGAGATATTACTGGGCCCCTCGATGAGTGAGTCTGAGAAATGTATGGCCATACTATGATGAAAGGAGTTTCTATCTCTATTATCAGGCTACTCAGGAATCGAGAAAGTAATGGTCAGGAACAAGAGGATGACATTTTCCATGCCTTATCCTTGATCGATATATCGTGTGACAAAAGGGACGTGACATGGTTGTATGACAGGTTGCATCGTGATAACGATCCTCATATGAATTGGGTAGTCGTAATGTCTTGCTAGAGGCCGCTTGCGACTTTTGCGTTAGTGTAGTTATTGGCCCACTGCCAACTTCATATGGGCCTATAGGGTCGCACACATGAATGGCCCAACACGAGATAATGTTTGATTTAGGGTGGATGAATTTTATATTTATATATATATAATATAAAATTCATTAATAATATTATATAGAGATATATATATTTTTTCGAAATATATATCTTATATATATATATTATATTATATTTTATTATATTATTTAATAATATTATATAGATATATATATTTTCGAAATATATTATATATATATATATGTATATATATATTATATGATATTATTATATTGTGTTGGTTTTAAATTTAATTTATTAAGATATATTAAATTTAATAACTAACATGATAGAGATATAGTATCTCAGATTTAATTTATGAAGATAAATTAAATCTAATGGCTCTTTATTTATATTAAAATAAATAGGTTAAATTAAAACTGTTGGACAGATTTAATTTAAACTGAATTTATTTAATTAGCTCATCAAGATAATTAATTGTTAATTAATTTCGAAATTAATGATGATTAATTTTGAAATTTGAAAATAACCCTCATGGGTTATAAACTTGATAGAGCTGATTAACTTAGGGTATATCAGAATTGAGAGCCGTAAGTTAAACCCTTGGAGACATTAGAGGTGCTAGCACGCAGTCTCGGTTGGAGAGCATTCGTGTGGATACCGGTAGAGGGAGCGAACCTGACGTGTTGGCTCCTAGAGATCGTGAAAACTCTGAATCATCAAAAAGGTATGAATCCTTCCAACTTAGTTTAAACGCCGTTGATAGATCCTCGATTAGGATCGGTGAAATTTTTTTTTTAAAATTCTTCCGCTGTGCTTACCGATCCTACATATATATCCACTAGAAATACTATGGTAGTAGCTAAAATAGTATATGAATGGGTTTTAACCTAATTTCTGTACATTTGACATTTGAGGACCAAGTTGGGAGCCCAGTTGTTGGCACACTTTATGAGGCACACATTTAGTGGAAGAAAAATGGTTAAGGTAGTAACTATAATCTCTCACACACTATTGTGATTGTGGATATGTTGTGTGTTGCTCTATTTTTGTGATATGAACATGGTGCCTGAGGTATGTTACCTAGATATGGTTAGGTACCCAGCTGAGATACACCTGGGGTACATTGCCTAACTGTGGTTCGGGGCCCAGCTGAGGTACATACAGGGGATCGAAATAGCGATTTGGCCCTGAGTTTTGCGTACACATAGGTTATGTTATCAATTTTTATTTTACATTATATGGTGTATTGAATATTTAATTTTCGCATTCTATATGATTGACTTTATGTTGCTATTGGAATTCATTGAAATCTCACCCCTTGTTATAAACAAAAACATCTCAGCGGGAACCAGCAACTCTAAAAACAAGGTTGTAGGCATGGGGAATTGATATATTCGTTTCTCGAGGCAAGGATGGTGGTTTATATGTAGTCTTATTTTGGGCATGTTGTATACATTTGTAAATTTATCACCCCAATTTTTTCACCAATATCCCCTTTATGTAATTAGATAGTTACTACAGTAAAGTGGTGAATTAAAGAGTGTGAGAAATTTGTATACAAAAATGGAATTTATTGAAATTGCATGTGCATGCTATTTCACTTCTTTTAGTGAGGTAGTGAGTTTGTCATGTGGTTTTGAATGAACAATTGATGATCAAAAGTTATGAAATTTTACAGGGTGAAAGTTAACATCTTAAGCTTTAATTTGATAGTTAATGGGTAATTTTTGGAGCTGTATGTAAAAGGTTATGAATTTTTGAAGTTAGCCCAGAAAAACTGTTGATTTTCTGGAACAACATTCAAATAATTTAATTTTGGGAGTTTTGTGCTTCCAATTGTCAATAGGCTATATTTTTTCTTGAAACTAGACTTAATAAAGGTTCTATAGCCTTTTGAGTGACGCCAATACTATGTCTACAAATTTAGTTATCATTTTTCAAATTTTGAGCAGAAAATATACCAGAATTTCCAACTAATCCAAAAATAAAGGGAAAATTAAGGGAAAATTGATGGATAAAGGCAAATGTTATAGAAACATTTCCCTTCCCCTTCCAAGCTCAGTTATGTCATCCTTCAGACTTTGAAGAGAGAAAAAGAGAGTCCATAATTTTTGAAAGAGAAGGAGGAAGAAATCTCATAGGTAGGTTGATTTCTTTGGTAAATTGGTTCCTAACCTATGTAATCCTTCCTCTAAGCTTCTCTTCCATGTTATTCACGGTGTTTGATGCAATAAATTGTACTGTTTGGAGCTAGGGTTTTCGGCCAAGAAGGGAAAAAGCTAGACTGAAGCTAAGGTGACTGCCTAAATTACAAACTTTATTTATTCTAACTGTTGTGGATAGTTTAATTAGTGAATTTCTATTGGATTTGCTGTGGATGTGAAGTTAGAAAACATTGAACCCTAAGCGTTATGCTACTAAAATTGAATCTAAATGGGGGTTATAATGTAATTAAATAGTTAAAAGAGTGGTTAAGAGTCGAATGGAGAAAGTCTGCTGAATTAGATTTCGAAAAACCAAATTTTCCCTTGAGAATTGTGAGTTTTGGCCAGTGCTGGTTCAAGGGGTTGGGGCTAGAGGGCAAATTAGGTGGATTTAAAGTTGAAAATTTTTCCAGAAAATTTTTAAAAAGCATAATTGACCAAAACGCCCCTGAAACCCTAAAGTAGAGCCTATCAAGGTTATTCTTGTCTTTCGATAGTGAATTTGGTAATTCTAAAGCTAGAAATGAATTATTTGAGCAAAAATATGTCAGAATAGCCCAGGTCAAAATTTTAGAAAAAGTACGGTCGAACCAGGCACGGCGGGGACGACTTAAGTCCCAGGGGTATTTTTGTAAATTTTCACAATAGGCTTATATAACCACTAGAAACACTAGGGTAGTGCCTAAAATAGTACATGAATGGGTTTTAACCTAATTTTTGTACATTTGACATTTGAAGACCAAGTTGGGAGCCCAATCATTGGCATGCCTTACGAAGCACACATTTTGAGACAGAAAAAGGGTTAAGGTAGTAACTATAATCACTCATACACTATGTGATTGTGGATGTTACATATGTTGTTGTATTTTTTGAAATGAACACAGTGCCTGAGGTTTGCTACCTAGCTGTGATTAGGTACCCAGCTGAGGTACGCCTAGGGTTCATTGCCTAGTTGTGATTAGGGGCCCAGCTGAGGCACACGTTGGGGATCCAAATAGCGATTTGGACTTGAGTTTTTTGTACACATATGTTAAGTTATGAATTTTCATTTTACATTATGTGGTGTATTGCATTTTTAATTTTCCCATTCTATACGATTGACTGTATATTTCTATTGGGATTCCTTGAAATCTCACCCCTTGTTATAAACAAGAATGTCCCAGTGGGAACCAGTGGCTCTAAAGGCAAGGTTGTAGACACGAGGAATTGTTGGATACATTTCCTAAGGCAAGGATAGTGGTTTGTATGTAGTCTTATTTTGGGCATTTTGTATACATTTGTAAATAGATAGTCACTGGAATAAAATGGTGAATTAGAGAGTATGGGAAATTTGTATACAAAAATGGAATTAATTGAAATAGCATGTGCATGCTGTTTCACTTCTTTCAGTGAGGTATTGAGTTTGTCATGTGGTTTTGGATGACCAATTGATGATTAAAAGTTATGAAATTTTATAGAGTGAAAGTAGATATCCTAAGCTTTAATTTTTCCTTGAAACTAGACTCAATAAGGGTTCTATAGCCTTTGAGTAACACCAATATGATGTCTACAAATTTAGTTATTATTTTTCAAATTTTGAGCAGAAAATATACCAGAATTTCTAACTAATCAGAAAATTAAGGGAAAATTGATGGATAAAGGCAAATGTTATAGAAACATTTCCCTTCCCCTTCTACGCTCATTTTTGTCATCCTTCAGCCTTCAAAGAGAGAGATGGAGAGTCCAGAATTTTAGAGATAGAAGGTGGAAGAAATCTCACGAGGTAGGTTGATTTCTTCGATGAATTGGTTCCTAACCTGCATATTCCTTCCCCTAATCTTCTTTTCCATATTATTCAAGGTGTTTGACGTAATATATTACAGTTTTTGGAGCTAGGGTTTTTGGCCAAGAAGGCGAAAAGCTAGACTGAAGCTAAGGTGACTTCCTAAACTACAAACTTTGTTTATTATGGCTGTTGTGGATAGTTTAATTAGTGAATTTCTGTTGGATTTGCTGTGAATGTGAAGTTAGAGAACCCTAAGTGTTATGCTACTAAGATTGAATCTAAATACGGGTTATAATGTAATTAAATAGTTAAAAAAGTGGTTAGGAGTATAAAGGAGCAAGTTTGCTGAATTAGATTTTGAAAACCCAAATTTTCCCTTGAGAATTGTGAGTTTGGGTCAGTGCTAGTTCAAGGGGTTAGGGCTGGATTTTTTATGATCTGATGATTCCATTGAGTTCAGGAGGGAAAATTAGGTGGATTTATAGTTGAACACTTTTCCATAAAAAGCTTTAAAAAGCATAATTGACAAAAAGCCCCTGAAACCCTAAAGTAGGGGCTGCCAAGGGCATTCTTGTCTTTTGATAGTGAATTTTGTAATTCCAAAGCTAGAAATGGATTCCTTTGGCAAAAATATGTCAGAATAGCCCAGGTCAAAAATTCTAAAAGAGTATAGTCAAACCGGGTACGGAGGGACCGAGCTTGGAGGTGTTTTGGTAAATTTTCACAATATGCTTATATAACCACTAGAAACACTGCGGTAGTACCTAAAATAGTACATGAATAGATTTTAACCTAATTTTTGTACATTTGAAATTTGAGGACCAAGTTGGGAGCTTAGTTGTTGGCATGCTTTACAAGGCAAGAGTTTTGAGGTAAAAAAGGTTAAGGTAGTAACTATAATCTCTCATACAGTACGTGATTGTGGATATCCTATATGTTACTCTATTTTGTGGAATGAACACGGTGCCTCAGGTATGCTACCTAGCTATGCTTAGGTACCCAGTTGAGGTACGCCTGGGGTACATTGCCTAGCTATGGTTAGGGGCCCAGCTGAGGTACACGTAGGGGATCCAAACAGAGATTTGTCCCTGGGTTTTTTGTGCACACACGTTAGGTTATGAATTTTCATTTTACATTCTATGTTGTATTGCATATTTATTTTTCGCATTCTATATGATTGACTATATGTTACTACAGGGATTCTTTAGAATCTCACACATTTTTTTAAACAAGAATGTCTTAGCAGGAATAAGCAGCTCTAAAGATAAGGTTGTAGACACGGGGAACAGATGGATACATTACTGAAGCAAGGATGGGGGTTTATATGTAGTCTTATTTTGGGCATTTTGTATACATTTGTAAATGTAACACCTAAATTTTTATCACAAAAATTCCCTTTATGTAATGAGACATTTACTGGGATAAAATGGAGAATTAAAGAGTATGAGAAATTTGTATACAAAAATGGAATTTATTCAAATTGCAAGTGTATGCTGTTTCCCTTCTTCCAGTGAGGTAGTGAGTTTGTCATGCAGCTGTGGATGACCAATTGATGATAAAAATTATGAAATGTTATATTGTGAAAGTAGACATCCTAAGCTTTAATTTGATAGTTAATGGGAAAATTTTGGATCTGTGTGTAGAAAGTTATTAATTTTTCAAGTTAACCCAGGAACACTGTGTTAGGATCGGCAGGCTGAACAGAAGAATTTTAAAATTTTACCGATCCTAATTGAGGATCTATCAATAGCGTTTAAATCAGGTTAGAAAGAACTCATACCTTTTTCACTTAGGGTTTTCACGATCTCTAGGAGCCCACACGTTAGGTCCACTACCGCTACTGTCACAGAACAAATCTATTGGATTTGAGATGGTAGGCATCACCCCTAGTTCAGTAATGAACTTCTTGATCCAAATGGCTTCTTTAGCTACATATGATGCTACTATATACTCAGCTTCTGTTGCAGAATTTGCTACAGGGCTCGGCTTGGAGCTCTTCCAGCTTACTGCTCCACCATTCAGGAGGAAATCATATCCAGATTGTGATTTAAGGTCTTCTTGGTCAGTTTGGGAACTTGCATCTGTGTAACTGGTTACACAGAACTCATCATCCAATCCACCATAGACAAAAAATAAGTCCTTAGTCCTTCTTAGGTACTTTAGGATATTCTTGATCATAGTCTAATGACCCTCACCAGGATCTTGTTGATATTTGCTAGTCATACTTAAGGCAAATGAGACATCCGGTCGAGTACATAACATGGTATACATGATGGATCCAATGACCGAGGCATATAGAACCTTACTCATGTGATCTCGCTGATCAGGTGTGCTAGGACACATCATTGTTAAGATGGATGCCATCAAACATGGGCATGTAACCCCTTTTTGAATCCTGTATACTGAACCTATGCAGTATCTTGTCTATGTATATGCTTTGACTTAGGCCTATTAGTCTTTTGGATCTATCCCTATAGATCCTAAACCCTAGGATGTAGGTGGCTTCACCTAAGTCTTTCATTGAAAAGGACATTCCTAACCAAAACTGGACACTCTGCAAGGTAGGAATGTCATTCCCAATGTGTAGGATGTCATCTACATAAAGCACTAGAAATACAACTATGCTCCCACTAACCTTCTTGTAAACACAAGGTTCATCAATGTTTTGAATGAATCCAAACTCTTTGACTTCATTAAAACAATGATTCCAGCTCCGAGGTGTTTGCTTCAATCCATAAATGGATCTTTGAAGCTTGCAAACTTTACCAGAGTCCTTTGGATACACAAAACCTTCATGTTGTGTCATGTACACATCCTCAAGCAGCTTTCCATTAAGAAAGGTTGTTTTAACATCCATATGCCATATTTCATAGTCATAATATGCTGCAATGGCAAGAAGGATTCTGATTGATTTGGCCATTGTAACTGGGGAAAATTTTTCATTATAGTCTACACCATAAGTTTGAGTGAATCCTTTTGCAACCATTCGTGCCTTGAAGACATTTACATTGCCATTCATGTCAGTTTTCTCCTTGAAAACCCATTTACACTCAATGGTTTTTACACCTTCAGGTGGATCGACTAAGGTCCATACCTGATTGTCGTACATGGATTGCATTTCAAACTTCATGGCATTTAGCCATTTCTCAGAGTTTAGTCCCTCTATGGCTTCTCAATAGGTGGTTGGCTCATTTTTCTCAATGAGCAACATATCACGGCCTTCAGTAATCAGAAATCCATATCTCTAAGGATGATGTCTTGTCCTATCAGATATTCATGGACCTTATGTTACTTGAGGAGGCTCAGCAACTTGTTCTGAGTCTTCTCTAATATCCATCTGTGGTTCTGTACTATCTTGTGACTCTCAAACTTCTTTGAGACGTACCTTACTCCCACTGGTTGTTTTAGAGATAAACTATCTTTCTAGAAACTTACCAGTTCAAATAACAAACACTTTGTTTTCGGTGGGATTGTAGGCATAGTATCCTTTCGTTTCTTTAGGATATCCCATGAAAAGGAACTTTGATGATCTGGGCTCTAATTTATCAAAGGCTTGTTGCTTAACATAGACCTCATATCCCCATATCTTAAGAAAAGATAAACTTGATTTCTTTCCAGGCCATATCTCATATGGTGTCTTTTCAATTGTCTTAGATAGAACACGATTTAGTGTGAACTCAACTGTCTCTAGGGCATGTCCCCAAAAGGACGGTGGAAGATCTGTTTGACTCACTATAGATCAAACCATATCTATTAGTGTTCGATTCCTCCATTCAGAAATGGCATTCCATTGTGGTGTTCCTGGAGGAGTTAATTATGAGATTATCCCACAACTCTTAAGATGGTCAATGAACTCTTGGCTCAAATATTCACCACCTAGATCAGATCGAAGGGCTTTAATTATTTTGCCAAGTTGATTTTGTACTTCATTTTGGAATATTTTGAACATTTTAAAAGATTTAGATTTATGTTTTATTAGATAGATATAGCCATATCTACTAAAGTCATCTATAAATGTAATGAAGTAGGCATAACCTCTTCTGGCAGCTGTATTTAATGGTCCACATACATCTGTATATATGAGGCCCAATAATTCAGTGGCTCTCTCACTATGCCCAGTAAAAGGTGCATTTATCATCTTTCCTAATAAGCAAGATTTGCATGTACCATATGATTCAAAATCAAATGAGTTAAGAAATCCATCTTGATGGAGTTTGGAAATGCATTTCTCATTTATATAGCCGAGACGACAATGCCATAGGTAGGTCAGATTCAAGTCGTTTGATTTTATCCTTTTAGTAGTTATGTTATAGATATTCCCATTATTAGGATGTTCCAAATTGAATATATAATGACCAACATGCAAATCACCATCAATATAGAAAATGTCATTACGATAAATAGAACTTTTACCATTCCTAGTAATCAAAGTATAACCTTCCTTATCAAAATAAGAAAAAGAAACAATGTTACTACTCAAAGCAGGAACATAATAGCAATTGTTCAAAACTAACAAAAGCCCACTGGGCAGAACTAATTCATAAGTGCCTACGGCTAAAGCAGTAACTCTTGCTCTGTTTCCAACTCGTAGGTCCACCTAGCCCTTCTTTAGCTTTCTACTGTCCTTTAAACCCTTCACATTTGTACAAATGTGAGAACCACATGCAGTATCTAATACCCATGTAGAGGAAGTAGAAAAATAAATGTCTATAACATAAATACCTGAAGCGATAGCCACGCTATCCTTCTTGGTCTTTTTCAGATTTTACAAGTAAAGTTTGCAATTCCTCTTCCAATAATTGGGTTCATTGCAGAAGTAGCAGACTCCTTCCTTTGGAGGCTTTGCCTTCTTGTGTACAGGCTTGGTTTCAGGCTTGTCTGACTCTTTGGTTTTACCACATGAGCCATTACCCTTCCAATTGCCCTTCCCTTTCTTTTTTATACCCTTTCCTTTCTGAACCATCAAAACTGTACTGGGCTTTTTCTTAATGCTTTGCTCAGCAGTTTTCAACATCCCATGCAGCTTAGAAATTGATTTCTCCATGTTGTTCATGTTGTAGTTTATGACAAACTGTCATAACTCTCTGGGAGTGAGTTGAAGATCAAATCCGTAGCTAACTTCTGGCTAATGGGAAATCCAATCCTCTCAAGTTAATCAATATAGCCTTTCATCTTTAACACATGAGTACTAATTGATGTACCTTCAGCCATCTTGCAGGAATGTAAGGCCTTTATGGTCTCATACCTTTCTTGCCTTGCCTGTTGCTGGAACATTTCCTTGAGATGGACAATCATCTCATGAGCCTCCATAAGTTCTAGATCTCTTTAGAGCTCTGGAACCATAGTGGCAAGCATCAGACAACCTACATCCATAGAGTCATCCTTATGGTTGGTGTAAGTATCTCTCTGAGCTCTTGGAGCATTGGCTGCAAGCTTCTCAGGAATGGGTTGATCTAGGACATAAGCCTTTCTTTCCTGCTTGAGAACAATTCTCAAGTTCCTGACTCAGTCAAGAAAGTTTGTCCCATTGAGTTTGTCCTTCTCAATAACTGATCGCAATAATAGTGTAGCAATATTACTGGTCGACATGATTCTATAATTAAAATATGCAAAGTTAGTTAGTAATCTCCCATTAACTTAACAACCTTCAAAATAATAATTAGTGGGCTAAGATCCATATTTGACTTAAACTTAAGTCCGCTTTGGCAAGATGCTTAAATTCAAGTTATTTATGTAGGTAACCTATTTACCAATTACATCACATGTAACTCTTAGATGTTTATAGGATTTGATCATCATATGATCCGGTATGTTTAATCCCATCTAACGCCTTGAGATTCAAAACCATTTTGTTAATCTCAATTAAGTCAAAACAATAATGAATATTATAAGCAACACCATTACTCATTCTTGTCTCATCAAGATAACTCAAGTGCATCCACTTTGGTGGTTATGCAATTCAGTGATCTAGGTTTTGATAGGTATTCATTAATTGACGGCATTAAGACTTAAGATTTGATTAGAGGGCTCAATTAATTAGTCTTGTTTATATGAATGCAATCGTGGTTGTATTTCATACAGAAAAGTACATATAAATGTAAAAGTATTCATGCAATAATCTTATCAAAAGCATAATTTAAACGTGACACAATATGGCTTACCTAACCTAAAATCCTCCCAAGCCAAGAGAGGACTTCTCTAAATAAGAAAAGAAATACATTGAGAGAAACCTCGTTTAAACATTCGAGGGGAGTGAGATGAGAAGAGAATGTACAATGAGAGTATTTAGAGAAAGGCACGGCACGCAGGCCGTATTTAAATATTACAACCCTTTGTAAAATTCTAAAACCATGTTGTTCACCATACCCAAACAAGTATAAATAATAAACCACAACAAGAATTCATACAATATGAAAAGCAATAAATGTTTTGATCAGATTATATTGTGCTACGCAGAGGTAGCCACGGAGGTCCCGCTAGCTGGTTAACGGGCAGGGTCAAGGGCTAGCGCCCAATTTTTCAAAAAATTCATTTAGTCCAATTCTTAAGGGATTTTGGCCCAGTTTCAAAACACAACAATTGCCCAGAACACTTCTGATCCAGATTGTCTTCCCTATAGTTCAGATCTCTATTACCTGAATAGATATCTGAACTTAGACCCGATTAGATTGCCGCCAACTATGATCTCAGGTACCCTACCCTACTCGATTTCATGCAAGCCAACTGAAAACCTAAACGATGAATTCTACTTCGGATCCAATCCAGAACAAACAATCACGATGCCAGTGGAAGAATTGAAAACTAAACATAACGCATGTAATCGAAACAATTTCACCAGATTGCATAAACACACAGCTCTATCCAAAAATTCACAATAATGTTGAACATATTCCGTTTCTTATTAACATATTCGGATGTTTTCTTATAACCACAAATATATATCCAATATATATCACATGTATAAGAACACAAACTCAATTTAAACGCATAATTGATTTGGCTCTGATGCCATTGTTAGGATCGGCAGGCACAACGGAAGAATTTTAAAAGTTTACCAATCGTAATCGAGGATCTATCAACGTCGTTTAAATCAGGTTAGAAAGAACTCGTACCTTTTTCACTTAGGGTTTTCACGATCTCTAGGAGCTAACACGTTAGGTCCGCTCCCTCTACCGGTATCCACACAAATGCTCTCCAACAGAGACTGCGGGCTAGTACCTCCAATGTCTCCTAGGGTTTCCCTACAGCTCTGAATTCTTAAGTGCGTATGAGTATATTTGCTCTATCAAGTTTATAATCTATGAGGGCTATATTCAAATTTCAAAATTAATCATCATTAATTTTGAAATTGATCAACAATTAATTATCTTATTAAATAAATTCGGTTTAAATTAAATCTGTCCAAAAATTTTAATTTCAACCTATTTATTTAATCTAAATAAAGAGCCATTAGATTTAATTTATCTTAATAAATTAAATTTAAAACTAACACAATATAATAATATCATATAATATATACATATATATAAGATATATATTTCAAAAATATATATCTATATAATATTATTAACAAATTTTATATTATATATATAACAATATAAAATTCGTCCACCCGAAATTAAACATTATCTCTTGTTAGGCCATTCTTGTGTACGACCCCATAGGCCTATATGAAGTTGGCAGTGGGCCAATAACTGTACTAACCCAAAAGTTGCAAGTGGCCTCTAGCAAGACATTATGACTACCCAATTCATATGAGAATCGTTATCACAATGCAACCTGTCATACAACTATGTCAAGTCCCTTTTATCACATGATACATCGATCAAGGATAAGGCATGGATAATGTCATCCTCTTATTCCTGACCATTACTTTCTCGATTTCTGAGTAGCCTGACAATAGAAATGGAAACTCCTTTCTATTGTAGTATGGCCATACATTTCTCAGACTCACTTATCAAGGGCCCCAGAAATATCTCTCTACTAATGTGAGGGACAAATTCTATCTTAATCATTCATATTCCTTTACAAGAAAAACCACTAAGCCCGATCGTAGCCTTTATCATCACCTGGTCAAAAGTGACTTTTGACTCTTTCAAAGCTTAGCAACTCTCATGTAGCAATCCATGATGACCTTAGGTCTAAGGGCATTGTGACATGGTTATACATGAGAACAGCTTATGACTTGATCCATGTAGCTTTCTCACAGTGGGTCGGTCCAGCACCTTGTACTCTTAGAAGTGCCTAAGACTTTGATTCGTATCTCTATATCTTATCAAAGTCAAACGGGTCTTGTTTCATCTATGCTCCCGCAGAGATGACGGACCAGGGACATTTTAGGACAGTCTTCATGAATTATCCAAGGATACAATTATCACAGTTAACATGCAAACAATATGATAACAGAATGGAGAAATTTCATTAAAATAAAAATGTTCAAAAAACAATGATTGGCCCTTAGGGCACAAATTCCAACACACTGTTGATTTTCTAGAACAACATTCAAAGAATTTAATTATGGGACTTTTGTGCCGCCAATTGGCAATGGGCTATATTTTTTCCATGAAACTAGAGTCAATAAGCATTCTATAGCTTTTTGAGTCACACCAATATGATGTCTACAAATTTAGTTATGATTTTTCATATTCTGGGCAGAAAATCTGCCAGAATTTCTAACTAATCTGAAAATTATGGGAAAATTAATGGATAAAGGCAAATGTTGTAAAAACTTTCCCCTTCCCCTTCCATGCTCATTTATGTCATCCTTCAGCATTCAAAGAGGGAAAGATAGTTCAGAATTTTAGAGAGAGAAGAAGGAAGAAATCTCACGAGGTTGGCTAATTTCTTCGATGAATTGGTTCCTAACCTGCATAATCCTTCATCTAATCTTCTCTTCCATATGATTCCAGGTATTTGAAGTAATAAATTATAGTGTTTGGAGCTAGGGTTTTTGGCCAGGAAGGGGAAAAAGAAGACTGAAGCTAAGGTGACTTCTTTAATAATAAAATTTGTTTATTATGGCTGTTGTGGTTAGTTTAATCAGTGAATTTCGGTTGGATTTGCTATGAATGTAAAGTAGGAAAACATTGGAACCAAAGCGTTATACTACCAATATTGAGTCTAAATGGCGGTTATAATGTAATTAAATAGTTAAAAAAAGTCATTAGGAGTAGAAAGGAGCAAGTCTGCGGAGTCAGATTTTAAAAACGCCAATATTCCCCTGAGAATTGTGAGTTTTAGCCAGTGCTAATTCAAGTGGTTAGGGCTGGATTTTTGATGATCTGATAATTCCATTAAGTTCAGGAGGGAAAATTAGGTAGGGTTATAGTTGAACAATTTTCTAGAAAAAGCTTTAAAAAGCAAAATGACCAAAACTTCCCTAAAACCCAAAAGTAGGGGTTGCCAAGGGCATTCTTGTCTTTTAGGAGTGAATTTAGTAATTTTGATATCAAAAATGAATTCTTTTGGCAAAAATATGTCAGAATAGCCCAGGTCAAAATTTCAAGAAAAGTACAGTCGGACCGGGGATGATAGCACCGGGACGTGTCCTGGTGCGTATTTTGGTAAATTATCATAATAGGCTTATATAACCACTAGAAACGCTATGGTAGAGCCTAAAATAGTACATAAATGGGGTTTAACATAATTTTTGTACATTTGACATTTGAGGATCAAATTGGGAGGCCAGTCGTTGGCACGCTTTATGAGGCACACATTTCGAGGCACAAAAAGGGTTAAGGTAGTAACTATAATCTCTCATATACGATGTAATTATGGATATGCTTTATGTTGCTGTATTTAGTGATATGAACGGGTGCCTGAGATATGTTACCTAGCTGTTGTAATGTACCCAGCTAAGGTACACTTGGGGTACATTGAATAGTTGTGATTAGGGGCCTAGTTGAGGTACACGCAGGGGATCTAAATAGCGATTTGGACTTAGTTTTGTGCACACACACGTTATCTTTTGAATTTACATTTTAAATTATATGATGCATTGGTTATTTAATTTTTGCATTCTATATGTTTGATTGTATGTTGCTACTAGGATTCATTGGAATCTCAACCCTTTTTATAAACAATAATGTCTCAACGGGAACCAGTGGCTCTAAAGGCAAGGTTATAAACGCGGGGAACAAATGGATACGTTTCCCGAGTCAAGGATGGTGGTTTGTATATAGTCTTATTTTGGGCATTTTGTATACATTTGTAAATGTAAAACCTCAATTTTTATCACCAATATTCCCTTTATGTAATGAGACATTTACTGGGATAAAATGGTGAATTAAGGAGTATGGGAAATTTATGTACAAAAAAGGAATTTATCAAAATTGCAAGTGCATGTTGTTTCACTTCTTTTAGTGAGGTAGTGATTTTGTCATATGGCTATGAATGACCAATTGATGATCAAAAATTATGAAATTTTATAGGATGAAAGTAGATATACTAAGTTTTAATTTGATTGGTAAAGGGTAATTTTTGGGGCTGTATGTAAAAAGGTATGATTTTTTGAAGTTAGCTCAGGAAAACTATTGATTTTCTGGAACAACATTTATAGAATTTAATTCTAGGACTTTTGTGCTTCTAATTGGCAAAAGGTTATATTTTTCGATAAAACTATACTCAATAAGGGTTATATAGTGTTTTGAGCCACAATAATATGATGTCTACAAATTTAGTTATGATTTTTCAAAGTTTGGGCAGAAAATCTGCCAGAATTTCTAACTAATCTGAAAATTAAGGGAAAATTAATGGATGAAGGAAATGTTATAAAAACATTTCCCTCCCCTTCCATGCTCATTTATGTCATCCTTCAGCCTTTAAAGAGAGAGAGTTCAGTATTTTAGAGAGAGAAGGAGGAAGAAATCTCACGAGGTAGGTTGATTTCTTCGGTGAATTAGTTCCTAACCTGCCTAATCCTTCCTCTAAGCTTCTTTTCCATGTGATTCAAGGTGTTTGAAGCAAGAAATTACAATGTTTGGAGCTAGGGTTTTCAGCTAAGAAAGGGGAAAGCAAGGCTAAAGCTAAGCGACGTTCTAAACTACAATCTTTGTTTATTCTGGCTGTTGTGCTTAGTTTAACTGGTGAATTTCTATTGGATTTTCTGTGAATGTGAAGTTGGAAAACATTGATCCCTAAGAGTATGCTGACAAAATTGAGTCTAAATGGGGGTTATAATGTAATTAAATAGTTAATAAAGTGGTTAGGAGTAGAAAGGAGCAAATCTGCAGAGTCAGATTTCAAAAATCCCAATTTTCCCTTGAGAATTGTGAGTTTCGGCCAGTGCTATTTCAAGGGGTTAGGGCTGGATTTTTGATGATATGATGAATCCATTGAGTTCAAGAAGGAAAATTAGATTGGGTTATAGTTGATCACTTTTCCAAAAAAAAAGCCTTAAAATGCATAATTACCAAAATGCCCCTAAAACCCTGAAACAAGAGCTGCCAAGGGAATTCTTGTATTTTGGTAGTAAATTTAGTAATTTCAAATTTGGAAATGGATTTCTTGGCCAAAAATTTGTCATAATAGCCCTTGTTAAAATTTCATGATAAATATAGTCGGATTAGGTAAGTCGAGCCAGGTTGGGTTCTTAGGGGCATTTTGGTAAATTTTTACAATAAAATGGTATAACCCCTAAAAACACTATGGAAGTGCCTAGAAATGTACCAAATGGTTTTAAACCTAATTCTTGTACATTTGATATTTTAGGACAAAGTTGAGAGCCTAGTTGTTGGCACGCATTCGAAGCACGAGTTTTAAGGCAGGAAGGGTTAAGGTAGTAACTATAATCTCTCATACACTATGTGATTGTTGATATGTTTTATGTTACTATATTATGTGATATGAACACAGTGCTTGAGGTATGTTACCTAGCTATGGTTTGGTACCCAGCTGAGGTACGCCTGGGGTACATTACCTAGCTATGGTTAGGGGCCCAGCTGGGGTACACGTAGCTGCTTCAAACATTAAGTTGACCTTGAGCTTTGTGTACACACACATATTGTTATGAACTTTCATTTTACATTATATGGTGCATTGCATATTTTTCACTCGCATTTTATATGTTTGCTTATATGTTACTACTGAGTTTCCTTAGAATATAATTCTTTTTCAAAAGTGATAATGTGCCAGCGGGAACCAGCAGATCTTAAGGTAGGGTGGTAGACATGGGAAACTGACGAGTGCAGATCCTGAGATAAAAATGGTTGTTATATGCTGCTCGAGTGAGAAGAATATTCTCAAGTAATATTCCCTTAATACCAATACTCGCATCAGGATTTGAGAGGGATAGATTTTTCACTCGCAGGTGATATGGGCCCTCACTTGAGCACGCATACTCCTACTCGAGTGAGAAGAATATTCTCAAGTAATATACCTTTAATATCAATACTCGCATCAGTATTTGAGAGGGATAGATTTTTTACTTGCAAGTGCTGATGTGTCACTCGAGCATATGAAGCTATGCTCGAGCATACTTGTGCTTTTATGATCTTCATGACTCTCGACCAAGCACTCGCATACCTTCACTCGCTAGTGCTCAAGTACAAGACACTCATGCTCGAGCATTGATTTCTCTGCTCGAGTGCATCAAGGGAGAATGACAAAACTTGCTCTCGGCCAAGCACTTGCAGACTCTCACTCGCATGTGCTCGAGTGAGAAAGGCTCTTCTGCTCAAGTACTATCTCCAGTGCTCGAGTGAATTAGTAAAAACGACAGTAGCATGCTTCTCAGGCAAACACTTTCTGGCTATCACTCACACCTGCTCAAGCATAGAATGGTTCCATGCTCGAGTGCTAGACTCATGCTCGAGCACACCAATTCATTTTGACAGCAAACACCATAGAGCATTGTTATATGCATTTGGTAACTTTGTAAACATTTCTTAAACTTATAAAAACATGATTTGTAGACAATTGACTTTTGTTATCATCAAAACTTGGGATCTAACAATTTAAACAAAGTGGTTGTGAATCCCTTGGAGTGATTTTCAGATTACTTGGACTAATCCTTATATTACTTGGAGTAACTGTCAAATTACTTAGAGTTACTATCAGATTACATGAAGTAACCATGAATTACTTGAAGTAACTGTCAGATTACTTGGAGTAACCATCACATTACTTGGAGTAACAGCGAATTACTTGGAGTAATTCCAGATTACTTGGAGTAACCGTCAGATTACTTAGAGTAACCGTGAGATTACTTGGAGTAATCGTGAATTACTTGGAGTAATCCCAGATTACTTGAAGTAACCATCAGATTACTTGGAGTAATCCTAGATTTATCTTCTGCTCACACTATAACACTTCTAGTCACACCTCCTCTGTTAGTGTAATGACCCAATTTCAGATTAAGGGCTAATTACTCTAATGTTGATTGTAATTCGTGTAATTAAACACTTTTAGAGAAATATGATGTAAATTTGATATAAGTATTTTTAGAGATTAAAGATCAATGGATGAGATTTATTGACCATAGGTCGAAATCCTATACTTTGCGTCTAGGTAAGCTTATAGTGGAAGTGGGAAGATGTTGACATGTGGCATTTGGTTGACCATTGGATGTGGCATAAAGGACAAAAGTCTACTTTTTCTCTCTCTTCTCCCTCTTTATCCGGTGGGAGTATGGGCAAGGGAAGCATTATCATCATCTCTATCTCTCATCTCTCTATTTTCGGCGGACACAAGCAAGGGAGAGAAAAGAGAAAGCTTGAATCTTGGTGAGTAATGATCCTCCTATGCTTAAAACCTCTTCTCTAATATTATGCACCTCATTGAGAGCTCTATTTTGGTGGTTTTAGAATCTTGAAAGGTGGTGGTTTGAGTGTTAGAAAAATTTAAAAGTTAGAGAATCAAGATTCTGGATTTGGCAAACTGAAGAGGTAAGCATTTGATGCTTTTTGATATATATGTTATGATTTTGAACAAGTTAGAGAAATTCTGGAAATTTGCTCTGGTTTTATGCCCATTTTGGATGTATGAATTTCATAGTGATTCATGTTGAAATTAGTTCATTGCAAAGTTATTTGAATGTTGGTTATAGTTTTGAAGTTTTGAAGTTTGGAAGTGTATTGATTGGAAATAGGTATTGTGTGTCATAGAGACCCAAGGGCATAGATTGTGGTTAAAGTGGATTGGGTGTTTTGGAGGTCACCAATGGGTACCCTATATCATTTTGAGTGAGTATGAGCCTTGTGTGGGGTTTGGGAACCATTGGGTGTGATTTTGACCAATTTGGGAAATTCTGTCAGTTGCTGCGATTGGGCAATCTGATAGCCTCACTCGTGTACTGCCATGTATTTTCTTTTTCCTCGTTGTGTTTTGCCTGGGTTTTCATAAATGGGGCTCGAGTGCATTTCCTTCACTGCGAGTGATGTTGGTGTAAGTTCTTGGTTAGGGTTGCTCTTGTGTTGTCACTCACTAGTTGATGTTCAAGAGTATGTTCTGACACTCGCAAGTGCGGGTTCCTCACTGAGTGCTAGGGGTTGTGCTCGAGTGAGCTTGTCCTTCTGATATTGCATGTGCTCTTGGGTTGTCACTCTTTGTATTTCACTTTTCGGGACTCGATTGGATTTAGAGTCATCACCCTATTGTAAAGCCTTATGCTCAAGTGATGTGAGCACTTTCTGGCTAAAGTAGATGCTCACAGTCAAACACTCACGAGTAAGAGCTGTTCTCACTCGAGCACGAGTCTTTCATCACTCGAGTGAGGTCATCTTGAGGGTAGTTTTTTCTAACCCTTTAGGCATATGTTTAGGCCTCTAATAGTCATCTAAAGAGTCATAAATGATAACCAACTTAGAGTATTATGGAAATAAGTATTTGGGAATGAGATTAATCAATTGTCCATAAATTGATATAGGATTTGATATCTGCCAGACGTGTGAGCACACTGTGCCAAAGAATGTCAGGAAAGACACAGGTGGCGACTTCTCTCTTATACTTTGTGTAAATGTATTGTATATTTGCCTATCATGCATTGTTTGCTGCTGCTGTTGCTTTGAGATGCATTGAGAGACCTTGTGGAGCTTTGTGCCTTATGGAGCACTGTGCCTTGTGATATGTTGTGCCTTGAGATACTTTGTGCTCTGTAATGCTGCTGTATATTGATTACAGCGAAAGCTGGTATAGTGTTTTTAGCGAAAGCTGCCATTGTGATTACCGCAAAAGCGAGCATAGGGCATTGTGATACAGCAGTGAGTGCTGTCGTCGGTGGCGTGAGCCATGGATGATTGTGTTGCTGATGATGCTGGAGAACATGATAACATTACATGCTTTATGTTTATATATTGTATGAGTAATTTGTTACTACTGAGATTCTTTAGAATCTCACTCTTTCTAATGACTAATATTTTCAGACAGGGCAAGTGGCTCAAAAGGGAAGCGGCCAACTAGGAGTGGTTAGGGCTAGTAAGGACATATTACATTTTGGACCGTTGGTTTTGCATTTTGGATTTTGGGATTACTGTATAAATATGGATTTTTGGATATGTAATTCCCATTTTGGGAAACTTTAAACCCATTGTATATATATAAGTAACCTGGGGTTGCCGAGATTTTGGTTACGCACTCTGATAATTATTATGCAATATAACTGCATAGGTAATTGTATTCAAAAGTGAATGTGAGACCAGATGAATTCTGTTTTTAAAAGTTTTGTTTGGGCACCCCATTTCTTGGATAAGAGTGATTATAAATGTGATTTTTTGTCTTATTGGTATCTATTTCACTTAAATTACATAATCCGGGTATAATTACCATGAGGGGGTTACATTTTTGGTATCAAAGCTGCAGTTCCTGGCAAGGGTAGAATTTGCTAGGATAGCTCCCATAGTGTGGTCTTAGTGATAGTAGATCATCTTTGAATGATTACTGTATACACATGTATTCTTGTTATATGTATATATGTGCTTTGTGGAACAATGTGTATACCATAATTGTTGGATTAATGGGGTGAGTTCTTTGTAGAATGAAAAGGACAACGAAAGGTGGCCCTATAGTACAACAAGTAAATCCCGAGGTGGAGGTTGTCAATGAGAATCCATCAGACCTGTTGTAAGAAATGATGGTGTTGATTCGGGATAAGTGGGATATGATTGCTGAGCTTAGAGAAGAGCTCAGAGCTGAGAAAGCATAGAATAATGAAGGCCGAGGTCAGTTTACTTGGGAGGAAACATAAGAGGAGACTCAAGAGGGGAAGCTTAGAGAAGAAATGGCTGAAGGGTCAGCATGGCCACTTAAATCACCTCTACGTGCTAGACCAAATCCTGAATCATATAGAGTCCTAGCTAGGGAGGACAGAGATCTTCAGTTTTGGGTCTCTAGATTCTATAAGCTTCTACCTCTGACATTCAAAGGGAAATTTGATCCTTAGGCGGCTGAAGTTTGGCTAAACCATCTTGAGAAGATTTTTAAGGTCTTAGAGTGTTCCTCAGAGGTGAAAGCCCGGCTAGCGGTGTACAAGCTTGAGGGAGATGCAGACCGTTGGTGGAAGAATATTGCTCTGTCTTTGAGGAGTAAAAGCATACCATTGATCTGGAAAGTGTTCCAGTAACATTTCAATGAGAAATATTTTCCTAAGTCAGTGAGGATTAAGAAGGAGACCGAGTTCTTGAACATCAAGCAAGGGGACACGGAGTCGTTTGATGAGTACATGTCCGGCTTCATCCGTTTATCTTGGTATTCATCCTATTTATGGAAGATGGTTGATGAGGAGTTGAGCTCGGACTTGCTTATACGGGGTTTGAGGCATGATATGAGGAAGAGAATAGCTACCCATCAGCTTTTCGAGTTCAACTAAGAAGTTGAGGAATGTCGGATTACAGAGTGTAATCTGAGAGCTGTGTCCGGCTAAGACTGCTGGTGGTCATAGTGAGCCAAGTAAGAGCAGTGCCTCTCATAAGCGGAAGGGCTCAGGATCATTCTCATATAGAGGCAGTCGTAAGAAGCCTTATCAGTTTGGGAGTCGTGACCAGCAGAGAGTTCCTATGGTATGGACATGTCCTCACTGTAACAAGCCACATCATGGCAAGACTTGCGATGGTCGGGTGATTTGTTTCAAATGTAAGCAAGTGGAGCATACATCTGTTGAGTGTAGACAGCCACGACCAGAGCAGAGACCAAGGGCTCAAGGCTGAGCATTTGCTATGACTCACAAGGAAGCCTGAAAATCCCCAGAGCTGATACAAGGTACAGTTCTTCTTAAAGGATATATATTACAAGTATTGTTTGACTCGGGTGCAAGTCACTCCTTTATTGCATATGATTGTGTAAGGCGCCTGGGATTGGACGTGCATAAATTGCCTTTTGATTTAATTGTGTCAACACTGATGGGTGTGTAAGCTGTGACTACTTAAGCCTATTTAAATTATTTTGTAACCGTTGAGGGTCATGAGTCTATGGTAGATCTTATTTGTTTATCGCTCTACTAATTGGAAGTCATTTTGGGTTTTGATTGGTTGAGAGACAATAGTGTCTTGTTAGATTATCGGAACAAAAGGATAGTGTATCCTGTTTCTCAAAGCATTGTTGATGAGAATGTCAGCTTAAATTTCCTTTCAACAGCCAAGGCTGAGAAATATCTGAGAAATGGTTGTCAGGGGTATATGGTTTTATTTTCTGTACAAGGAGAAACTAGTGAAACTTTGAGTAGTATACCCATAGTGAATGAATTCCCTAAGGTATTTTCGGATGACTTAAGTGGGTTACCTCCTGAAAGGGAAGTTCAATTTCTGATTGAAATTGTGCCTGGAGCTAGTTTTATATCTAAAGCCCTATATCGTGTGACCCCAAATGAAATGGCAGAACTGAAGAAGCAGATTGAAGATTTGCTTGAGAAAGGGTTTATTAGACCTAGTGTGTCGCCTTGGGGAGCTCCGGTTTTGTTTGTGAAAAAGAAAGACAGGAGTATTCGTTTGTGTATCGATTATAAAGAGTTGAATAAGATTACTGTCAAGAACAAGTACCCTCTCCCTAGAATTAATGACCTTTTAGATCAATTATCTTGTGCAAGTGTATTTTCAAAGATTGATCTAAGGTCAGGGTATCATCAGCTGTGAGTGAAAGAGGAAGATATTCCGAAGACTGCTTTCCAGACCAGGTATGGTCATTATGAATTCTTAGTGATGACATTTGGGCTAACTAATACGCCTAGGGCTGAGTAATGGGCGGGCTGGGCTAACCCGAAGATCAGTCCGTTACCTGCCCGTTTATGTCTTCATGGGTACGGGCTAGCCCGTACCCGTTAAGTACCTGAGATAGCTCGGTAATAAATGGGCTGGACATACCCATCTAAATTCGAGCGGGTAATGGGTAGCCCATTTAACATATGATATTAAAAAAATCCCTGCTATTACAAAGTGCAAAACAATTTATTGTCATACTTAATACTTTAAGTCCTACAGTACTGCGCTTTTGCATTTAACAAACACATAATACTCATATAACTGTCTGCAATGTACCTTTTAATTTAAATTAAATCATCACATAATAACATTAACATTCACAATCAAAAATTCAGAATTTAAGTCACAACTAAAAAGAGTATTCAATCTTTGAATCTAAAGGAACAAAAGTTACAAAACTGTTAACAAAGGCCATACAACAAAAGCATTGGCATCTTTCCATAATTAGTCATCTTAACATGCATCATCCTTGCATTTCTGTTGAATCTTCATCATCAATATCACCTTCAATTGGAATGGTTTAATTTGGAGTTGATAACTCTTGATCTACAAAACAAAGATAAATTATGTTTATTAATATGTGATAATAAAAAGATCAAAGATGAAACAATATAAATTAAAATTGATTTAGAAATTACCAATAACATTTGTACTCTTATCAATATTGTCAATATCCAAGTCATTCAATTTAGGGGGACTTGTACGTAGCCAATTTTGAGCACATATGAGTGCCTCAGCCATCTTTGGAGATAGAGAACTTCTGAAGGTATCTATTACTCGACCACCGGTACTAAAAGCAAATTCTGAAAACACTGTAGAGACTAGTACATCCAACAAATCACGAGCAATGAGATGTAGAACTTTATATGTCAAAGCATTACCTTTCCACCAAGCAAGAGGGTCAAATTTTGGATCATTGTATCCAACTAATTCAGATCAAAGATAATCATCAACCTCAGAGACTTGCTCAGGTTTCTTACATACTGTGTTTGCAATGGCTAGAAACTTTTGAAAGGTAGGATCAATGGTGGACAAGGATACCTGCTTGGTTTAAACCTCAGGAAATAACACATTATTTCTTTCAACACTAGCATCTACTTGCACTTCCGCTGGCAAAGATCCAGATGCATCATTAGATGTTTCGCCTATTCCAATATTGATTGCATAATCATCATATAGACGGTGTAAGACATTGATAACCTTCTTTAATGTGGACTCTCTGTTTGAGACATCAGGAAAAATATTTTCAAAGGCAATTTCCATATATGTGACTTTGTATCTAGGGTCTAGTATCATAGCTACAACCAACAATGGACTCATTCTTTCTAATCCCCCCAGTACTTATCATATTTTGATTACATCCTAATGTTCACATCAGTCAATAGAGAGTGTGAGTTATTTTCACTTGCATGAAGGCTTGTTTGGATTGCAACTATATGTTGAAAGCATGTATTTGTAGTCACATAGTTGGAGCCAAAAAATTTTAAAGTCATTGAGAAGAACAACTTCAAGAAAATTTGAAACTCTTTTACAACACCCCAATCATAAGCACTAGGAGGTTGAGCTACATCGTCATAATAATAATACTCATAATTGTCTTTGTCATTATCTAGGGCCTGGCTTGAATCAAGTCTAACCTTCTTTTTAAAGTAATTCTTGTAATCTACATCATCTTCCCCCATTCTATTAAAAACTCTGATAAACTTGACAACACTCTCCAACATAAGATAAGTTGAATTTCACCTAATAACATACACACAATTTTATTAGGATAAAGGAAATAAATATCATACATGTGTAAGTAAAACAAATGTAGAGTAATGTATATTTAAGTTACCTTGTAGGACAATCAAAGCAAAGTAGACTCTTCAATTCAATTCTCTCCTTTACAATAAGCTTTTTGAATCTATTCAACCTTGATGGAGAGGATTTGACAAATTTAATAGCATGTCGAATAAGCTCAATTGACCTATTCATCTCTTTCAGTCCTTCGGAAACAATTAGATTTAAAATGTGAGCAGCACATCGCATGTGCATTAACTCATCATCAAGCACTAGACCATCCCAACTCTTCAAGCATTTCTTCAAATATGCAACTGCAGAAATATTGGCAGAGGCATTGTCAACTGTAATTGTAAAGACTTTGTCAATACCCCAATTCAATAAGCATGTCTCAATTGAATCACCAATTGTATCCCCTTTTTGATTTTCAATGACACAAAAATTCAAAATTCGCTTTTGTAGCTTCCAATCATCATCAATCCAATGAGTAGTCAAGCACATGTAGTTGGCATTTTGGATTGAAGTCCAACAATCTGTTGTAAGGGATACATGAATTTTAGACTGCTTAAAATATGTTTTCAACTATTTTGCTTCTTCCAAATATAGTTGGTAGCAATCCCTAGTAATCATCCATCGTGAAGGGACTTTAAACCTTGGTTTAAGCTCCTGCAACACCTCTCTAAAACCCTCCCCTTCAATAATTTGAAAAGGCATCTCATCCTTTATGTTAAACCTTGCAATAGACTTTCTGCATCGCTCTTCATTGTACACACCATGTGTCAATTTTTTATTAGAATTAAGCGAGAACAAGGATTGTGACTTACCTGCTTTATTTGGATTTCTCGGGCAACTTTCAATATGTCACAACAAAGACTTCGTCCCACAATTAGTTGGGTCACTTGCGTAATCTCGAGAACAATAGTTGCATTTTGCCTGATGTTTCCCTTTCGTCTCAGCTAGGGGTATCCTAGTGAAATGCTTCCATACTTCAAATGTTTGCTTCCTTTTTCTTGGTTGCATAGGTTTAGGTGCTTCTCCCTTATTAATTATGGTATCATCTACTTGATTTGTGGCAATTTGATTAACCTTAGTTATATCCGTAGCATCCACAGTAGTTGTAATGTTTGGGTTGCTCATTTTCTTTTCCAATAAACTGCGTATAGCCACACAATTAAAAATTCAAAATAACATTAACAATTTAACATATTACATATGCATCAAATCTTAGAGCTATAGTTACTAGTTCTAGCAAGTAGCAGCAGGTATATATTCTAAGTTCTAACTTATGAGGCTAAAATTGGTCAAGTCAATCAAATAGAGAATATGGAGAAAATAATTAAAGTCAAGACATTTGAAGCCTGAAGGAATATAAATATATAATCCATAGAGAAATAATAACAATGATGAAGCAAAGTAGGAAAGTGAAGAATGGTGACGACTGATGAGTTTCTCTTCCACTGTCTTTGCACCCTCAATTTTGGTATATTAATACTCATTCTTTATTAGCTTTGCTAATTAGAGATTTTGAAAACTTTGGGCGTTGTAGGGTCAGAGCAACTCTTCTACAAGATAATGAGGATAAAGTAATTATAGAAGAGTCTGTTATTCCGTCCAAGATTTTTACCAGTGAATAATGATACCAATAAGGGAAGCAGTGGGGAGTTAAGTTTGAGTTCGTCCTCTAATACATTGGAGAAATGGGTTATTAAGCTTGAACAATCTACTAACATATTTCTCACGGAGTCATGGTAACAATATTTATTTGTCAGTATCTTAGCATGGAAAATTGAAATACCTCCTTCAAGCTATGAATAAGAACATGTGAACAAATTTGGCTCGCTGTCATGTAATATTATATATTTTTCATCTTTTCCAATCGGCAATCACATTTTCAAGGGGGATAATGGATTTATGTCAGTCAGTGATAGTATATTTAGCACTAGGCCCGTCTCTTGATTCTGACCACTAAACAAATGAAAGCTAGTTTTCTGTTGCTCTGACTTGAGTCATTTATGAGTGAACTAGGGAATAACAAATCATCTTTTTTTGTTTTCTGTTTATTTAGAAAATCTTGAAGTCTTGTTCTCTAAAATATCTCCTGGTCCGGGGGTCCCTGTTTTTCTACTCTCATAAACATATACCCAACCTTCATTCAATCTGCATCTTCTCTCTCTCTCTTTCTCTATCTCTCTCGTCCCTTCCTCTCTCTCTCTCTCGCATATATATCAGTTATCAGTATATGAAACAAATAAAGGAAAGACCAAAAGAAAATAGAGCACCATGTTACAGTTACATAAACAGGGCAACTATAATATCTCATGTTCTCAAAACAGAGCACCATGTCCATATTGCAGTTACATAAATAGGGAAAATATAATAACTCACGTCGCTGCTTCGCTGGAGATCAAGAGCAGAGTTCGGACTTGCGATGGCAATTGATTTGAGGACTGGAGATCACTGCATGTTCTCAAAACAGAGCAAATATCCAGTCTATTTGCGTGCGCACAAGCGGACTGAGGAGTGAAGATGAGGTCTGCGTGCGGATTGAGGAGTGAGGACGAGTTCTGTCTGCGTGCGGCTGGCTAGGGTTAGACGTTAGGGGTGAGTATTGACAGGGTGAGGACTGAGGACGAGGCTGAGAGTTTATCTTCGTTTATAATCTGATTCTGAGAATCTGAGGCGTGACTCGTAAGTGCGTGATCGCGTGAGAAGCGAGAACGTGAAACTTGATTGACGTGGGAAAGAAACTGATTAACTAAGAATGAGATGAGTGATAGATTAGATAATATTTGTTTAATTTAAAATAAAAAAATAAAATAAACAGGCGGGTATGGGCAGCCCGAAGGGGTACCCATAGCCCGCCCGTTTAATGGTTAAATGGGTGGGTAATTTGCCTACCCGTTACGGGCCTGTTTTAGGCGGGCCCATAATGGGTAAATTTATAACAGGTGCGGGCGGGCTTACCAGGTTATGGGCTCCTTGCTCAGCCCTAAATACGCCTGCGGTTTTCATGGGTTACATGAATCGTATATTTCGATAATAGCTAGATCAATTCGTTGTGGTGTTCATTGATGATATTCTTATATACTCTAAGAATAGAGAAGAGCATGAGCATTATTTGAGAATTATGTTGAATATATTGCGTGAGAAGCAGCTCTATGCCAAATTGAGTAAGTGCGAATTTTGGCTATCAGAAGTGAAATTCTTAGGCCATGTTATCTCACAAGAAGGGGTCTCTGTGGATCCTAGTAAAGTAGAAGCAATACTGGACTAGAAAATGCCAGAAACTGTTGTAAAGGTACGCAGTTTTTTGGGTCTTGCTAGCTATTATCGGAGATTCATTTAGAATTTCTCCCGTATTGCTTTGCCGATAACCAATATCACGACAAAAGATCATCCATTTGTATGGGATGAACAATGCGAAAGTTACTTTGTTGAGCTAAAATAGAGGTTGATTACGGCACCTATGTTGATTTTACCTGATCCCAGTTTGACATACGTTATGTATAGTAATGCCAGTGGGCAGGGATTAGGGTGTGTCCTGATACAGTAGGGACGTATGGTGGCCTACGCCTCTCAACAACTCAAAGCACATGAATTAAACTATCCCACTCATGATCTGGAGCTTGCGGCCATTATGGTTGCATTGAAGATTTGGTGTCATTACCTGTACGGTGTGACTGTGGAACTGTACTGCAACCACAAGAGTCTCAAGAATCTGTATGATCAGAAAGAATTGAATATGAGATAATGGCGCTGGATGGAGTTGCTTAAGGACTATAAACTAGAAATCAAATATCATCCGGGTAAGGCAAATATAGTCGTTGATGCTCTTAGTCAAAAGACTGTGCTTGTGCCAGCTATGATGATACAAGAGGGGAAGTTGAATGATGATTTTCATGATATGAATTTATCGAACTAAATCATGTATGCCAACTATACTGTTTTCCAAGGGGAAAGTGATTTGACAGCTGAAATTGAAGAGGCTTAAAGGCAAGCTGGCTAGATACAGCGTAATCTGGCTAGAATTGAACAGGGAGAAGCTCAGGGTTATGATTTTTCGCCTAGTGGACTAGTTCATTATCAGAAAAAGATTTGTGTTTCGCTTAAGTCAGAATTGAGATAGAAGATCTTAGATGAGGTGCATAAGAGCCGATATACTCTTCATCCTGCCTGGTATGACCAAGATGTACCATAATTTGAAATATGTGTATTGGTGGCCGGGAATGAAGAGTGATGTGATGAAATATGTGGCAAGATATCTCACATGCCAGAAGGTAAAGATTGAGCACCAGAGACCGTCTGGTTTGTGGCAAAGTCCTGAAATTCCAAAATGGAAATTGGAAAGTGTGACCATGGACCTTGTTATGGGATTGCCCAGTATCAAGAATTATGATGTGATATGGGTCATTGTGGTTTGGTTAATAAAGTCGACACACTTCTTACCGATCAGTGCTAGTTATTCTCCAGACAAGCTAGCAGAGATTTATATTCTTGAAATTGTAAAGCTCCATGGCATACCGAAGAATATCATCTCTGATCGTGATCTCCGTTTCACTTTGAGATTTTGGAGGGCTTTGCATGAGGCACTGGGTACTCAGTTGAGATTCAGTACAACCTATCATCCTCAGACAGACAGACAGACAGTCAGAGAGGACTATTTAGACCTTAGAGGATATGTTACGGGCATGTGTCCTTGATTTCAAAGGGAGCTGGGATTGTTTTCTTCCTCTTGCAGAGTTTTCTTACAACAATAGCTATCATGCGAAATTCAGATGGCGCCGTATGAAGCGTTGTATGGAAGAAAATGCTAATCGCCATTGTGTTGGAATGAATTGTCTGAGAGGAAATTGTATGGGCCAGATCTTGTTGATCAAACCACAGCCCAGATTCGAATCATTTGTAAGAGGCTTCTTGCAGCTCTAAGTTGGCAAAAAAGTTATGCATATAAGAGGAGAAGGCCTCTAGAGTTTGAGGTTGGTGACTATGTGTTTCTAAGAGTATCTCATGTCACCGGTATCAGGTGAGCTATCAAGCGAAAGAAGTTGAGCCCAAGGTATATAGGTCCTCTTGAGATCCTTGGAAGGATTGGGCCTATTGCATATCGAATAGTCCTACCCCTGAACTTGAGCAGAATCCACGATATGTTCCATGTTTCCCAATTGAAGAAGTACCAACTAGATCCGTCTCACATCGTTGAGTATGAGGAAGTAGAGTTGCAAGATAACTTCACATATGCGGTAGAGCCAGAACAGATTATTGATTGAGAAGAACAGCTGCTCAGACATCGAAGTATTCCTTATGTGAAAGTGATCTGAAAGGGAATGCCATAGAGAGAAGCAACCTGGGAAGAGGAAGAGGATATGTGAAGATGACATCCGAAGTTCATGGCTCAAGTAGTTTGACAAATTTTGAGGGTGAAATTTATTTAAAAAGGGGAGAATTGTAATGACCAAATTTCAGATTAAGTGCTAATGACTTTGATGTTGACTGTAATTCGTGTAATTAAACACTTTTGGAGAAATATGATGTAAATTTGATATAAGTGTTTTTGGAGATTAAAGATAATTGGATGAGATTTATTGACCATGGGTCAGAATACTATGCTTTGCGTCTAGGTAAGCTCATGGTGGAAATGAGAAGATGTTGACATGTGGCATTTGGTGGACCATTGGATGTGGCACAAAGGACAAAAGTCCACTTTTTCTCTCTCTTCTCCCACTTTGTCCGGTGGGAGTATGGGTAAGGGAAGCAGCATCCTCATCTCCATCTCCCATCTCCTCATCTCTCTCTTCTCTCCATTTCCGGCGGACACAAGCAAGGGAGAGAAAAGAGAAAGCTTGAATCTTGGTGAGTAATGATCCTCCTATGCTTAAAACCTCTTCTCTAATATTGTGCACCTCATTGAGAGCTCTATTTTGGTGGTTTTAGAATCTTGAAAGGTGGTGGTTTAAGTGTTAGAAAAATTTGAAAGTTAGAGTCAAGATTCTGGATTTGGCAAACTGAAGAGGTAAGCATTTGATGCTTTTTGATATATATGTTATGATTTTTGAATAAGTTAGAGAAATTCTGGAAATTTGCTCTGGTTTTATGCCCATTTTGGATGTATGAATTTCATAGTGATTGATGTTGAAATTAGTTCATTGGGAGGTTATTTGAATGTTGGTTCTAGTTTTGAAGTTTGAAAGTGTATTGATTGGAGTGGGTATTGTGTGTCACAGAGATCCAAGGGCATAGATTGTGGTTAAAATGGTATTTAGGTGTTTTGGAGGTTACCAATGGGTTCCCTATGTCATTTTGAGTGATTATGAGCCTTGTGTAGGGTTTGGGAACCATTGGGTGTCATTTTGACCAATATGGGAAATTCTGTCAGTTCCTGTGATCTGGCAATCTGATAGCTTCACTCGAGTGAGGGAGGAACTAACTCGAGTGCTGTGTGTATTTTCCGTTTTCTCGTTGTGTTTTGCCTAGGTTCTCATGAAGGGGGCTCGAGTGCACTTCCTTCACCGCGAGTGATATTAGTGATCACTCGATTGAGCATGGGATCACTCGAGTGATATTGTAAGTTCTTGGTTAGGGTTGCTCTCGGGTTGTCACTCGCTGGTTGATGTTCAAGAGTGTGTTCTAATACTCGCGAGTGCGGGCTCCTCATCCGAGTGCTAGGGGTTGTGCTTGAGTGAGCTTGTCCCTCTAATGTTGCATGTGCTCTCCGATTGTCACTCTTTTTGTTTCACTTTCGAGGACTCAAGTGGATTTAGAGTCATCACCCGAGTGCAAAGCCTTATGCTCGAGTGATGTGAGAACTTTCTGTCTGAAGTAGCTGCTCACTGTCAAACACTCGTGAGTGAGAGCTATTCTCACTCGAGCATGAGTCTTTCATCACTCGAGTGAGGTCATCTTCACTCGAGTGAGCCAGCTAAAAATAAGTGTTTTGCCTTCGAAAAGTGGTCTTTAGGGTAGTTTCTTCCAACCCTTTAGGCATATGTTTAGGCCTCTAATAATCATCTATAAAGTCCTAAATGATAACCAACTTAGAGTATTATGGAAATAAGTATTTAGGAATGAGATTAATCAATTGTCCCTAAATTGGTATAGGAATTGATATCTGCCAGACGCGAGAGCCCACTGTGCTGAAGAACATTAGGAAAGATACAGGTAGTAACATCTCTCTTATACTTTGTGTAAATGTATTGTATGTTTACCTATCATACATTGTGTGCTGCTGCTGTTGCTTTGAGATGCATTGAGATACCTTATGGAGCTTTGTGCCTTGTGATACGTTGTGCTTTGAGATACTTTGTGCTCTGTGGTGCTGCAGCATAGTGATTACAGTAAAAGCTGGTATAGTGTTTACAGCAAAAGTTGCTATTATGATTACCACGAAAGTGAGCATAGCGCATTGTGATACAGCCGTCAGTGTTGTCGTTTGTGGCGCGAGCTATGGATCATTATGTTGCTGATGATGCTGGTGAACATGATAACATTACATGCTTTGTGTTTATATATTGTATGAGTGATTTATTACTACTGGGATTCTTTAGAATCTCATTCTTTCTATGACTAACATTTTCAGACAGGGCAAGTGGCTCAAAAAGGAAGCGGCTAACCAGGAGTAGTTAGGGCTAGTAGGGACATATTAGATTTTGGACCGTTGGTTATCTGTTTTGCATTTTGGATTTTGGGATTACTATATGAATATGATTGTAAATATGGATTTTTGGATATGTAATCCCCATTTTGGGAGACTTTCAACCCATTGTATATATACAAGTAACCCGGGGTTGCCAGGATTTTGGTTACGCACTCTAATAATTATTATGTAATATAACTGCACAGGTAATTATATTCGAAAGTGAATGTGAGACCAGATGAATTCTGTTTTTAAAAGGTTTGTTTGGACACCCCATCTCTTGGAGATGGTGATTATAAATGTGATTTTTGTCTTATTGGTCTCTATTTCACTTAAATTACATAATACGGGTATTATTAGCGTGAGGGGGTTACTGTTAGCCTCTGATATTTGTATCCTAAAGTAAAGCATTTTGGTAAACTCCTGCAAAAGTATAAATAAATGCTCTTTGGTACCCAACTTTCGCTTGGGTCCATACAATATTAGACATTATAACTCTTATATTCTTATACAATTTAATTATATGATATTTGAGCAAAGAGTATAATAATCAACAAAGACCAGAATATAATTTTACCCAATTAAATAAATTCAAGCAATTGAATCATAAAGGGTAATGAAAAAATAATACCAAGCATGATGATTTCAAAGATCAATGACAATTTGTAAATACCTTTAAAAAATATGTCATTGATAAGATTTTCATGCAATTTAGGATTAAAAGAATAGAGAATCTATCCATGATGACCAATTTTTATAAAAGGATAAATTATGAGTGAAATCAAGTTTTTCAATAATGATAATGAGATATGCAAATTGTTTCAAATCTCAGATGTAATTTCAAATCATAACAATGTATTGTAAAATTCAAATTTTGAATATATGCAAAACTCTTCTTTGAAATATATTTATAATCAATGTTCATGTTGAAAATGGTTTTAGTAAATAGTTTAAATATACATATAGCAGAAAGCATCTCTTTTAGAAAACAACTAAGATAACATGTTAATCATCAAAGTTAACATGTTGAATAATTTTCCAAGGAGCAAGAGTCATATGGATAACCAAAAGGATTAGCTTGATAGACATATACAAGTACCATGACTTTGCTATTGATTTATAGACTATCTTGACAGTTAGAGTTATGTCTTGAAAAATATGAATATTCAACTCAAGAATTCAAATACATAACATTGTTTACTCAAAGATAGATTTTATCAATGGTGAATGCACTACTGTAAAAAACGTTTTTAACGTCCCTTATTTAGCCCTTTTAACGTCTGAAAAAAAGGAAACGTCTATGTGAGCGACGTAGTAAAAAATGGCAATAACGTCCGTAAATAAAAGGACGTCCATAGTCTGGACTTTAGACGTCCCCAGTTTAAAATGGGGGCGTCTAAAGTGCTACATGACACTTTAGACGTCGCCATTTTAAAATGGGGACGTCTAAAGTGTCATGTAGCACTTTAGACGCCCCCATTTTAAACTAGGGACTTCTAAACCCACTTTAGATGTCCCCAGTTTAAAATAGGGATGTCTAAAGTGCTTTTTTTTTAAAAAAAAATCATTTATATTAAAGGTATGAACTAAACAATAGTTAAAATCAGAAATTACAGATCATCATCAATAAAATTACAGATCTAGTATCTGAACTCCAAATCCAAAATCTACACAATAATAACTCTAGAGCTGAAATCTTATAAACAGAAGATGATAACAATAAGATGAATCAGTTGCAAAAAACTTATCTCCTTCTATTATTAAAATTCATTTTCTCATAATAATGAATAGAGAAGAGCAACAGGAAGAGATGAACCTCATTTTCTCAATGGGAACGTGGCCATGAAGCATGTTTTGGAGTCTCGATCTACAAACCATAACAACACGAGTTAGAAGATAAAATATAAGGGAAATCCAAAGAAAAAAGAGAAAGAAGATAAAATAATAAGAAATAGTAAGAAACATAACAGATCTGGTGAAAAAGAGAGAGAGAAAAGAAGAAGCAAGTTTAAAAACAGTATATAAAGAAGAAGAAGCAAGAGTTAAATGCGTGGTGGTAAGCATAACAGATCTGGTGAAAAAAAGAGAGAGAAAAGAAGAAACAAGTTTAAAAACAGCATATAAAGAAGAAGAAGCAAAAGTTAAATGCGTGGTGGTAATGGTTCTTGTTGTGGTTGCGGTGATGAGAAAGATGAGTATGGGTCTATAAAACTGACAAATAAAGACTGTCAGTACAGATTTGAATTGTTTTTGGCGTCCCCAATTTAATTTAGGGACGCCTAAAGTTGTTTAGTTATTTTTTTTTTACTTTAGACGTCCCCAATTCAAAAAAGGGACGTCTAAAGTCACACTTTAGACGTCCCCAATTTAAGACTTTAGACATCCCCAATTTAATTGGGGACGTCTAAAGTTAAATTTTTTTTTATATACTTAGGGACGCCACTTTTGGCATCCCTAATATTATTAGGGACGCCAAAAGTAGCGTCCCTGATATTTAAGGGACGCCTTTAATTTAAAAAAAAATTTAATTTTAGATGTCCCCAATTAAATTGGGGACGTCTAAAGTGACCAAAAGGCGTCCCTGATTAAAAAAAAATTTAACTTTAGACGTCCCCAATTAAATTGGGGACGTCTAAAGTGACTTTAGATGTCCCTATTTGAATTAGAGACGTCTAAAACTATTCAAATCTTACTCAGAATTACAAAAATGCCACCGCCTTTATTTTTAACGTCCCTTTTTTAAAAAGGGACGTCCTTTAGGGTCGTAAAATCAATATTTTGTAGTAGTGATGTGTTTGAGCAATGAAATGAGTACAAGAATTTATGAGTGATGAAGCACATACTCATTAGTCCAAATGACTAGAGTACAAGAGTATCATACAAGTAAATTATTCCACAATAAATGGTTAATGCATTAAGATTCAGTGCACTAATGAACATTAATAATGATTGGAATAACTTGACCAACCAAAGATTTATGCATTAGGCACAAGGCTTTCACATATAGAATTATTTTCTAGGGAATATACTTGAAACTCATATAGATAGTTAACTTGTTAGACATAAGGTCTAACTTGTTAGAAAATATTAAGGAGTTCATGCAGTAACAGGTTTAAGATCAAAAGATAATATGTGAGTGATGAGGAAAACTCTAGTGGATGGATTTAAAGCATTTCTGACTTTTAGATACATCAATATTGACTTCCAATTTTGAAACCGATTTAAATGCAAACAAGATATGAATAATTTTCAAATAATGTGTATGCATTTTTATAAACAAGATGAATTGAAATCTAAGTACATTTTTGAAATGTGCATTTCATCACTAAAATACATAGAAAGATTATGCACAATTTCACTTTCAGTCCATTTAGCAATCTAAAAACATTTTGAAAACCATAAATGATTGATTGCTAATGGTATGCAATAATGAACAAGTTTTTCATTACTCGAATAAATAATTTATATAAGCACAGTATAGAGTAAAGATTAGATATCACCGTAATTTTTCTCCTTTGGTAGAATAATATTGATTTTCCTCCTTTGCATACACAGCACCAAAATCCAAACTCCATAATTCAGCATCATCAAGAAATGAACTTGTTTTCATGTGGCTATAGTCTTGAGAAGCCTTTTTCTTATCCTATAGAACTGTATAAATTTCTTTTCTTTATGGTATCCAATATTGATTGGATCCATTTCTTGTTAGCTTGTAGGAATCAAGATAAAATTCACATGCTCTAAGAATATAAACAATTCAAGGCAATTGAGCATAATGAATTAAATATGTCTTTATGCATAAAATAAATATTTTCTTTTCAAATCATTATATATGCATAAAGAATCAACCTATTGAGCATTGCAATCCCTTTATAAATAAATCTATTAAGTGGATTTTTAAGGGATGCAAAAACATAATTTTAAAATAATTTTTAATGCTTATTCCTAAGGTCCCAAAATATAAAACCTTAATAAATATTATAGACAATAGCATATGAGGTTTTATCATTGTGTACCTTTGTCTTAGATACTTGGAGGACTACTTTTGCTTATCCACTGCATCTTTCTATGATGTTGATACTTTGAATATCTTGCTTTGGGTTCTAGCAACCTTCTCTCAAAATGTATAGACTCCAGGAGTCTCTTACTTGTTGTTTGAGAGATCCTCCTTTTCTTGTTCTCCTCAAGATAGTTGAATGAAACTCTATGTAGTCCATTCTTAAGGTGGAATATACTTCTTTTCTCTATCATCTTTCTTTGCGGTTAAACTTTACAGTTCCAGCATTGGGTGATCCAAGAGTTCTTCTAATTGATGTAAATCTTCATTTAGGTACATTAAGAACTCTTGGAATCTTCTTCATTTTCTCAGTGTCATTTTGTCCATTCTTTCTGGAATCAATCTGCACATATAAAACACCAGATGGACATTTTGGTACCCACTTTGTTTTGGTTCCTTGATTGTTAGCATTGAACTTTACTTGATTTTTCGAAACCCATGCATATTTATTTCTCACATTAGAATTTCTTCCAATATAGCATATGTGAGAAATGTGACTAGATTTACCACAATAATTGCAAATTGTATGATAATATGCATTATGAGATTTTATGCAATTATTATGTCGGTCAAGAGAGTAAAAACCCGAATAAATTTCATTTGAACATTCTTTCTTCCCAATAAACTTTCCAGTATGATTGAAAAGATTTTTTCTTTTTAGAATGGAATCAATACTTGGTTGAGAAATAATTTTATGCAAACTTTGAAAATCAGTTTTCAAAATAACTCCATAAGAATTGGAATTGTTTACCATATGTGCATCTTGATCTCTAGAGGATGATCCATCAAATTCGTTCATAATGAGCACTTCTTGGTAATAAGCTTCCTCTTGTTCTTCTATGTTGACAAGATCATGGAAGTGTTATATGATTTCTCCTTCTTCATTGTCAACTTCCACTTGTTCATGTACCGTAGATACATAGCTTTTAGTTTCACATGAACTGTCAACACTTTCAACTTCAACACATTTATTAGAAGTATACATAGAGTCAAGAGTGTTCCATATATCTTTAGCATTAGAACAAAATCTAATTTTCTCAAAATCATTTTCGGTTAAAGCACTATACAAAATTTTCATTGCTCTAATATTTAACCAAAACATTTTTTTCTGTTTCTGTCCAATCCTTTCTTGGTTTGAAATCAAAGGCTTTTGTAAAAACATTCCACATATCAAAATTAGATGCTTTTATAAAACTAGTCATTCTAGCTTTCTAAAACCAAAAATCAATATCTTTCAACATAGGTAGAATTGTATAGACAAAACCTTTGGAAAGCATATAAGGCCCAAAATTAGCCATTATAAGCTCTTGAGATGGTTAAGTCCTTTAAACAAGAGTCCAGCTTTAATACCAAATATTAGAACTGGCTAACATCGAAGAAGGGGGTGAATTAGGTATAAGTAAAAACTTAAGAACTTTAAAAATCTTTTCGGATCTTAGTAGAAGCAATAAATATGAAAGTAATAAATCATAAATCAACAATAAGATTAAATAATGTCTGCTGGAAATATAAGAGCTTAGGGAAGAGAATATGCAAACTATGATTTATCCTGGTTCGGTTCAATCTGTGATGGCCTACGTCCAATCCCCAAGCTCCTCCTGAGATTTTCAAATCCACTATTCTCTTGTTTAATCCAGGTACAAGAAAAGCCGTTACAAAGTTCTCACCAAGATACTCCCCCTTACAGCAAGTCTTACAAGCAGAGCAATCCCGAAGATCTTTCCTTCCTGATTACCCGTGCAAGTCTTACGAGCAGCAACGTTCTCTCCTGCTTACACCCCTGTAAGTCTTATGAGCAGCAATGTTCTCTACTGCTTGCACCTTATAAGTCTTATGAGAAGAAAGTCTTACCCGAGATTCTCTCTACACTTCCTCGTAAGGAAATCAACCCACTCATGGTCCCTCTACCTTGAGATCAATTCAAATATATAGTTGAAAGTGTTTATAGACTCTCTTACAGAGTAGATAAAACAATAATATAATGAAGTGTTAGAGTGATTGGAACCAAGAAGAGTAAGTTACATAAACATTCCCCTAATTTTCAGAATTATCAGATACGTTGTTGGTCGCGTTACTCGAGTGGTTACTCAAGTAAGCCTCTCTTTTCTTCTGGTTACTCGAGTGATCACTCAAGTAATAGTTCAAATAAATTTACTGATTACTCAAGTGCTCCCTCAAGTAATATTGTCCAAATCTTGGCCGAGAGTAATTCCAACTTCATTACTCGAGTGATCCCTCGAGTAATTCCTTTCAAAATTTAGCCGAGAGCATTTCTTCTCTGATTACTCGAGTAGCCCCTAGAGTAATGTCTCAAATAACTCTACAGATTACTCAAGTGATCCCTTTAAGTACTCCTACTCAATTCTTGACAGAGAGCTTACTGGAACAAATTCTCAAACATTACTCAAGTGGTCTCTCAAGTGAGATTTCAAATAACTCTGCATATTAATCGAGTAATCCCTTCAAGTGAATTCTTGATTTTGATTTGAAACATGGCAAAATACATATCATCAAAAAGCCCTCATCATCTACATTCCAATGCAACAAGAATCACCTCTAAACTCATTTTGTATATAAAGTTATGATCCAAAGAATATCTTATGCATTTAGACAATATCTGAAATCATGAGCATCAACTTCTAGAAGGCATAGCTCTTAGTATATAACTTAAAAGGCATAGCTCTTCAAGTCTAGTTTCCTATGGCACTAGTTTCGTTGCAATTCGATATGTATTTTGAGAGTTATATCCAACATACTAAACCTTGTCTTGGTAAAAGATACTGATTCATGTATCAACTTCAATAGATCATACCTCTCTCATCTGAACTCCTTTTAATGGGACCTTAGTGTCCATAGTTTATGTTAGGAGTCTAGTTTCATATGCCACTAGTTTCAGTTCCATCCGAAGTGTGGTTGGAGAGATATCAACAAAATACCAAACCTCTATTCTACCACACGAAAACAGAGTGCCATTAGTCGAGTGGTCACTCGAGTAATCTTCAAGTAACTTTGCAGATTACTTGAGTAGCCACTGAAGGAATCACCTAAAAAATGAGGCAGTGCCATATTACTCGAGTAATCATCTATGGAGTTGCCATAACTTCTGTATATGTCATTTTAACTTCATATTGACTCATTCCAACCTCCGGTATCACTTCTAAGATCTTGAATCTTGATATTCTCATTTAGTCTTGTAAGTTATTCTTTCTTTAATCTCTTTCTTCAATCTGTCTTCTTCTTTCTTTAATCTCTTTCTTCTTGTTTTTCCTCTTGTTAATCATTCTTCATCACCCAACTAGATATCTACTTGAGTTTATGATCATTACTCATAGCCTAATTAGATGTCTTCTTGAATATCTTCAATCTTCTTCTTTCTTTGCTTAACTAATATCATCTTCTTGAATATCTTCCTCTCTTGATGATCTTTCTTCATAACTTAACTATATAGCTTCTTGAATTTCTTCAATCTCCTTCTTATTCTTGCTTGACTAATCTACAAGATATACAACATTAAATATAGTAGTTAGTCAATATAGAAGATTATATACTCTTAATGCTTGACATCTATATTTGACATCATCAAAACTAATCATATCTAACATAAGTCATATCTTGAGGTTGGGAATTGAAATGACTTTTATAAAAGAATAGTGATGAGTGGTTCGAATGCACTACGTAAAACTCATTAGTGTTAGAGCAAGTGTTTCACCCAAGAGGGGGGTGAATTGGGTGATACCTAAAATTTCTTCGAAAATATAAAACTTTGACAGTGAAATTAAAACAGTAAGGAGTAAGGAGAAATATCACCGAAGTGAACACCGGGAGTTATACTGGTTCGGTCACAACCACTTTGACCTACGTCCAGTCCTCAGAGCTTCTCTGAGATTTTCACTATAACTTCCAAGATTCAGTGGGTTCTTGGCACCTCAGTACAAGCAAGTTCCTTCACCTGGACACTCGCTCCCCCTTAAAAGTTGTAATCCAATCCCAACTCAAGGTTCCACAACCTTAAGTTATCTCAATAACAAATATTGAGTTTGAATGAAATATCTCTCTTACAGAGTGAATAAGAATCACTGAAGCATAGAAATATAATTACAACGTGAAAATAGAGCAATGAACTTGATGATACGTTTTTGTGTGTCCTTGTTGTTCTCTCTCTGTTTGGATGTTCCCATATATATAGATATGTTGGTGAAGACCGTTGGAACATTTTCCTTTCGTCCGTTGGAGAGTGCGCAGCCACTATTGACTTTTCCAGTTTTTGAAAAATATCTATTGGCGGTGGTTGGCATTTGAATGTTTTATTTGACTTTCATTACTTGTATGATTTCTTCATTGTTCATATGTAAATAGGCTAAGAATACTAATACAATGAAATATTAATCATATAGGAAACAAATCAATGAATGTTTGAATGATTTCTGGATTTCTGGGTTTGCTTACTCGAGTAGCTACTCGAGTATTACTTGAAGTTTACTCGAGTACTTACTCGAGTATCATCGGGAAATCTTTGATCAACTGCAAGTCAATGAATAAATACAAGATTACACGGGTAGTGCATGGAATAACCAATTTTCAAACCTTTGGAAATATATGTTTACTCGGGTACCTACTCGAGTAACGTACTCACAACTTTATGAGTTACTCGGGTACCAACTCGAGTAAACCTTCAAATAGCTTTTGATTACTCGATGCTTTACTCCAGTAATGTTGGCAGGATTTCAAGGCTGAGAGCACTTACCTTATTACTCGGGTACAGACTCGAGTAATGCACTCATTTCTGGATAGGTTACTCGGGTACCACCTCGAGTAAATGTATTTTTTGTGCATGACTTACCCGGGTAATGACTTGAGGTTTTCCTTCAAAATAACTCTGCATACTCGGGTACCTACTCGAGTAATTCACTTAAAATGAAACACTAAATAATTGCATACTAGAGTAAAGACTCGAGGAAAATAAGGTGTAAAGGAAATCAAGTTTATCGAGTACTACCTTCAAGTTTTCACTTACTTCAGTGCGTTACTCGAGTAGCTCCTCGAGTAACATTGGCAGTAGTACAAAGTGCCGAGAGCTCCACAATTTTAGAAACAGAGTTACTCGAGTAGCTCCTCGAGTAACATTGGCAGGCTGAGAGTAACTGGACAATTTTTACATGGTTACTCGAGTAGCTCCTCAAGTAACATTGGCAGGCCGAGAGCAACTTGAAAATACTTATACTATTACTCGAGTAACATTGGCAGGTAACTGGAAGGTGCCTTTGGTTACTTCAAGTTTTGTCTCATTACTCGAGTACGTACTCGAGTAATGCCTTAGAAAACTTGCTTCTGATCAAGTTTCCCAGCATTTTCTTTTGGCCTTTCTTCATTACTCCAATGCTTACCTCAAGTGATCCTTATCCCTGTTATTCCTTTGTTCAAAATTTTATTAATCATTTCCTTTTCAAACCATTCTTTTGTTATCATCAAAACATGAGATCTAACAATTAGATGACCATAAAGGTAAAGGCGTTATAGTTTAGTGTCAGAGCAATAATCCTGGCAATGGAATTGTTTAATCAAAGATATAGGGCCAGTTTGAGCAAATGATTTTAACTCTGGGATATATTGTCTGTCATATGAATAGTATAGCGACCCTCTGTTAGTGCTACTATAACTGGGAGTTACAGATAGCCAGGGAACCTAAGGAATTAGACCACCCTTATTTGTCAATCAAATAGTTGAAGGAAAGGGGCAACCATTTATATAGAGGAAGTGGCTCCACTTGATAGGGATTTTAGCAGTTCCCAGTCCCAATGAGGATTCCTTTATTAGAGACAATGATAGTAAGACCCTTAGGATAGAAGGGAAAGCGCAGGATTCAGAATCTATTCCTAACTCTAGTACTCCTAATGTTGAGTTAATGTATGACCCAAATTTTTTCCGTGTTATGAGAATACTTAGAGGGTCTTACCAAGAAACTGGTTCTGCTTATGTTTCTTCCTTAAGGGGACATTATCTAGCATTTTTTGTATAGGATAATATGGTATACTGGGATCGAGGTATATGTGGGATACCAATGCCCAAAGATATATATGTCGATACAAGCACTAATGCCCCGAATACCATTATAACTTTATGGTTAAGCGTGCTCAGGTGAGGGTAACCCCTGGGAAGTACCTTGGGAATTTGAAGCCTTCTTATTAAAGGTATGGAATTCTAATTAAAAGTTCTTAAATGACATAAGGAATGATTAAAGGCATGGAGTTGATAAGATAAGTATTGATTTTTAATCCGAACTATTTCTATTATAGTGGGTATTGCCCAGAAAAGTTTATTTGAGAGAATATGGAAACTCGAGGCATAGTATTGTTTTGAGGCTTCTCCGTGCTAGTTAATAACCCTTAGTAACACTGTGGTGTTAAAGGTATGTAGGTATGATATACGGTGATGCATGATCAATGGTGTATTTACCGTATATCGATCTCAGATGATCCGATCTGATGATACTAAAGGTTGAGGATATGTTTGAATCATATTTAAGCTGAAATAGTGCTTAGGTTAAAATATGAATCAGGTTGCACTATGGTTCTATTTCATAATGAAAGTTGAAGTTGTGAACCTTGTGGATAATTTTGAACCTTTAGTAATGTTTTGAGGATATTACTTGAATATCATAATGGTTAGACCAGGTGCTATTAATCCTGATCCTTATCTCACCGATGGGTATAATTTAGGACAGTGATTTTTTATCCATGTAATGTCGATGTTCTAGATTCAGTTATGAATTTAGAAGATTAGGCACTACTACAAACTAGATATTTAATGACCCTAAAGGCCGTCCCTTTTTAAATTAGGGACGCCCAAAGTTCAATACTTAGCAGGAAATATTGGCGCTGGTTGAATTTTTTTTTTTAAAAAAAAATTGAACCACTTTAGACGTCCCCAGTCAAACTGGGGACATCTAAAGTGAGGTTTAGACGTCCCCAGTCAAACACCCATCCCATCAGCAGCAGGCCAGCAGCTTTATTTTCCTTCCCCAAGCTTCATTCCTTCTTCCCTCGTGAGCTTCGTTCCAAGCTGTCTTCCTCTTTCCCCTTTCCCTTGCTTCCTTTCCCGTCTTCCTTCCTCTTTCTCAGTTCGTTGCTGCAACTCCCTTTCCCGTGCTTCCATCCCTATCTGCCTTCCTCTTTCTCATAATCATATTTCTATTTTTCCCTCTCTCTTCTTTGACAAGAGCACCATCATTTGTGTCTCCCTTTCACAACTATCATCTTCCTAGCTAGTGGCACCGTGAGTCATCTCCATTTCCGTCGTCCACAGGTTTGTCTCTCACTCCCACAACTTTGGTTACAAATGATTGAACAAATGCATGTAAATGTTAATTTAAATCAGATTATGAAACTGGAAAAATAGAGTAACTTGTATATGCATACTTTTAATCTGCTTCTAATTTGCTTGATATGGAAATGGACTGTCATTATTGCATACTTGTTTTTTTCGTTAGCAGACTTCAACACGGTGATGTATATATATAGACATGAGTTAAAAAAATGACAATGATACTTAGGAATGAATTTGGTTTGGCTTAGGTTAGTCTAGTTTAACATTATTCAAAAGTCAACTAAATTACAAAAATATGTCAGAGTTTTGCCTCAAATGCGTGTATGGTTTTTTGGGATGAATTTCCAAGGTGCAAATTAGAGTTGTGTTGTTGTACACACTATTAGATTGTTGGATAACATGTTTATTAGATAGTGTTGAACTGCTGTTGTTTCCATTCTTGTTTATGCAATATTTCTTCTATCCAATTTCTGCAGTTTAAATTTGCTGGACAGTGATGTATATATAAAAGGCCATAAAAAAAACTTTAGACGTCCCCAGTGCAAATTAGGGACGTCTAAAGTGGTTCTGAACCACTTTAGACGTCCCCAGACTTTAGACGTCCCCAGTACAAATTAGGGACGTCTAAAGTGGTTCAGAACCACTTTAGACGTCCCTAATTTGCTCTGGGGACGTCTAAAGTCTGGACTTTAGAAGTCCCCAGTACAAACTGGGGACGTCTAAAGTGGTTCAGAAACACTTTAGACGTCCCCAATAACGACTGGGGATGTCTAAAGTCTGACCAAAAGACGTCCCTTATTTTAGGGACGTTATTGACAGGTTTTTCTACGACGCTCAGATAGACGTCCCTCTGTTTTCATACGTTAAAAGGCCTAAAAAAGGGACGTTAAAAGCGTTTTTTGTAGTAGTGAGGTGAATATTCAGAGAGTTATTACCCAATAAATTGTAACCTAAGAATCAAACAATAGTTCAATTGATTCTTTGCGCATTTGAATTGACTTGGATGTTTTGAGGTACTAGAATCTATGAAAATTGAGTATGACATTTCTTAAGGTTACTAGTTGCTGATCTAGCATAGGGAAAGATCTTGATTACATAATCTTACCATAGAATAATGATTAAGAGTTTGTTCCCTACTGAAACAAAGAAATAGAAAGATTGATAAAAGTCTCGAGTTATGGTTTCATGGCTGAAGCAGATAATAGAAGTTATGTTAGTGGCTTATGAATTCCCTATACGAAGTGGGTAAATTACCCCGATAAGGGAAATAGAATTATGCTTAGAGCTAGACAGATGTCAAAAGTCTATGTACAATGACCTCAGATCAGATGGTGAAATTAAGGAAAACAGAGTACAGAATTACTAAAGAGGAGGAACCTTATAAGACCTAGGTTTTCGTTATAATAGTACTTCCATTCAGAGATGACCAACTGGAAAGAGATGCCTACGGAGGGTTCTGATCAGAAAGGGCTACCTACAGAGGGTTATGAACAAAGGAGCTAACTAGTCAGAGTGGACTGGGTAAAGTACCAAGTAAAGTACTGTAGAGTAAAGCAATTGTGATAACTAACCATAAAGCAGAGCTATCGAGAAGTCAACTCTCAAAGCTGGTGTATTGTAATGAGTCCCATATCGGATGGGTTTCTTTGAAGAATGATTTATTTAGTCTAGTGTATCGCCATGGACTGCTCCAGCACTATGTGTTGAAAGAAAGATAGAAGAAGGGAATGAAGAAATAATAGGCTCAATGGTATAAAGGAAAGAAACTCTTACTCTCATATCCTATGTAATGATTCTGTATGTATGTATGTACCATCATATGTATTCGTTTTATGAATATATGAACTTGTTATGTTAAGGATTGTTATGTTATGCAATGTCCTAAGACCTAATGGCCAGTATGTCCTTAGGCTGGCAGATACAATTGAATTGTTATGTTATGAAATACCTAAGACCTAGTGGGCAGTATGTCCTTAGGCTGGCAAATGCATTTAAATTGTTAAGTTATGTTGTCTGGGATAGTGTGTCCTGTAATGTCTGAATACTTGTTATGCGATGGTTTGTTTAGCATTCTTCATGAATATTACATAAGTAAATGAAGGGTTTGAGTGGCAAGAGGTAGAGCCTAAAATGAATTCAGAATACCTTGTGAGCTGTGCACCCTGAGATGATTAGTCTCAATGTATATTCAGTAAAGATGATAAATTGAATTTTTTAAGGCCATAAAACCTGAGGGACATATATGTCCTTGGGGCAGCAGAATGTTATGTATGTAAGAATGATAATGAAAGGATGCTTGAGGTAGTAAGTCCCACAGTGATTGTAATCAAAGCGGGGATTCCCTAGGTAGTATGGCTAGTGTGCAAGATTGCATAGGGCAGTGTCCTTAGGCTATAAGATCCTACATGCCTGTTATGTTGTAGTGGACCTGTATGTCCAAAGGCCCTAAGACCTAGAAGACTAGTGTGTCCTTAGGCTGGCAGATGTATTCAGAATTGTGTTGAGCAGTAACCTAAGGAATGGAGGCAAATACCCTTGGTTGTACGATCTTATATGCTAGTTGTGTATGTTGCACATTGATTGTTGAATATCATTATAATGAATACAAATGCTAAATGCAATTTGACGTTTGTATTAAGAATATAATGATGGTCATGTTACATGGTTTGTGATCCTGCACATGAGAGAGATAGATGAGTAATAAAAGTGTTTACCCAATGTGTAGATGATTCTCACGACGTTCAAATTTTGTGGACATAATTTATTGGATGAGGGGAGAAATGTAATATTCTAAATTGTGGGATTAAAGGCTTGAAATAAGCCTGAATCAAGTAGACTGCTATGCCCTGGTTTAGTAAGAGTCTTAGGAATGAGGATTTGATGCCAGTGTTCTTTTCTAGCGTGGCAATCTAGTTGTGTGATATTTTTAAATTGGTAAATGATGTCCAATACCTATGATATTTTCTAGTACGAAAGTAGACTTATTAAACTTTAATTTGATAGGTCATATAAGTCATGTGGTGCTGTATATAAGGATTTATGTATTTTTTGATTTAGCCCTATAAAACCAGTGATTTTCAATGGCAGGGTCCAAAAATAATAATTCTGGGAATTGTGAGCTTTCAATTGGCTAAAGGATATATTTTAACTTAAAAATAGAATTAATAAGGGTCATATAGCCTTTGAACCACACCAATTGGAAGGATATATTTTAACTTAAAAATAGAATTAATAAGGGTCATATAGCCTTTGAACCACACCAATTGGACATTTATACAAATAGCTATGAATTATCAAAGTTTGATGAAAATTCTGCCCAGTTTTCCAGCAAGTACGAAAATGGAAATAAATGTAAGAGCTAAGTACATGGTAATTTCAAGAGGCAATTGAAGAAGCCTATTCACTTCATTTGGAACCCTAAGATGGCGTCTTTTTGGGCTTAAAGGAAGGGAAGGATTAAGTCCAATTAGTTAAGGATAAAGCCAAGCAAGTCACATGTCCAAATCCTATTAAAATAATATTTCCTAAAGTATGAGAGATAAGATGATAAAACTTCATCATCTCTTCCCTTCACCTTCATTTTGTTCAGCTGCCACCTAAGTAAAGAAAGAGAAGAATTAAAGAAAGCTTGGTGATCTTAGGACTATAAGAGGCAAAAATCAAAGGCAAGAGCCTGTCATCTTAATGATTTTACCTTCTAATCATCTTGGAACTTCCTCTAATTTCTTCTTCGACTCAGTAATCATGTTGAGAAAGTAAAATTTCAAGGGAAGAGAGAGTGAACAGTAACTTCATAGAGAGAGAAAGTGAGCAATCGAGAGGAAATCTCTAAAACTTTGTTCCTCTTGTGTTATATGATGCTGCTATGGTTGTTATTGTTGAATTTGCATTGGTTATGTGATTTTGTGATGATGAACTGTAAAAATGTTATGCTACCAAAATTTCCTTTAATCATGTTTAAAAGGGTTTAAGTGATTAATCATGTGATTACAAGTTAAAAGGAAGAGTTTAAACAAGTGGGATCAAGAAAACTCAATTTTTCCCTTTCCTTTGGAATTTCATCCAGACACTGTTCATAGAGGGTTAAGACAAGATTTTGGTGTTTTTGATAATTCAATTGGATTTAGAAGGGAAAATTGTGTAGGTATACATGAGTTCATGATTTTTTGATGATTGTATGCAAACCTATAAATTTTAGAAGTCCAATGTACATGTTGTTTATTTGTTTCACTGGAGGCAGTGTTAATGTATAGTGAATCTCGTAGGACAAACCATGTCCAAATGCTATGAAAATTTCACAAGATTAAATTTTAGAGATATAGATCCTTAATTTGATAGGTGGTTCATAATTTTTGGACTTGTACACTTAAAGATATGCATTTTTAAGGTTGTGCTCTATTTCTTTAATGTAATATGGAACAGTATGGGACTTTATGGAATTATCTAATTTTGTATTTATAGATGGAAGTGGTTTATATTTTCCTATGTAAACGACTTAAATATCTTTTCATAGAACTTTGAACCACTTTATTTTGAGTTTTCTAGATTTAGTTATGATTTTCGGAAGTTGAGACTGTTAGGGCAAGCGTTTCACCCAAGAGGGGGGTGAATTGGGTGATACTAAAATCTCTTCAGAAATATAAAACTTGACAATGAAATTAAAACAGTAAGGAGTAAGGAGAAATATCACCGAAGTGTACACCGAGAGTTATACTGGTTTGGCCACAACCACTTTGACCTACGTCTAGTCCTCAGAGCTTCTCTGAGAGTTTCACTATAACTTCCAAGATTCAGTGGGTTCTTGGCACCTCAGTACAAGCAAGTTCCTTCACCTGAACACTCGCTCCCCCTTACAACTTGTAATCCAATCCCAACTCCAGGTTCCACAACCTCAAGTTATCTCAATAAAAAATATTGAGTTTGAATGAAATATCTCTCTTACAGAGTGAATAAGAATCACTGAAGCATAGAAATATAATCTCAACGTGAAAAACAGAGCAATGAACTTGATAATTCGTTTGTGTGTGTTCTTGTTGTTGTTTCTCTGTTTGGATGTTCCCATATATATAGATATGTTGGTGATGACCGTTGGAACATTTTCTTTCGTCCGTTGGAGAGTACGCAGCCACTATTGACTTTTCAAGTTTTTGAAAAATATCCGTTGGTGGTGGTTGGCATTTGAACGTTTAATTTGACTTCCCTTTCTTGACATGATTCCTTCATTGTTTATCTGTAAATATGCTAGAAATACTAATACAATGAAAGATTAATCATATAGGAAACAATTTAATGAACGTTTGAATGATTTCTAAATTTCTGGGTATACTTACTCAAGTAGCTACTCGAGTATTACTTGAAGTTTACTCGAGTACTTACTCGAGTATCATCGGGAAATCTTTGATCAACTGCAAGTCAATGAATAAATACAAGATTACTCGGGTAGTGCATGGAATAACCAATTTTCAAACCTTTGGAAATATATGTTTACTCGCGTACCTACTCCAGTAATGCACTCATAACTTTATGAGTTACTCGAGTACCAACTCGAGTAAACCTTCAAATGAACTTTTGGTTACTCGATGCTTTACTCCAGTAATGTTGGCAGGATTTCAAAGCCGAGAGCACTTACCTTGTTACTCGGGTACTGACTCGAGTAATGAACTCATTTTTGCATAGGTTACTCGAGTACCACCTCGAGTAAATGTACTTTTTGTGCATGACTTACCCTGATAATGACTTGAAGTTTACCTTGAAAATATTTCTGCATACTCGGGTACTTACTCGAGGAATCCACTTAAAATAGAACATTAAATACTTGCATACTAGAGTAAGGACTCGAGGAAAATGAGATAAATTTATATCAAGTTAATCGGGTACCACCTTCAAGTTTTACTTACTTCAGTGCGTTACTCGAGTAGCACCTCGAGTAGCATTGGCAGTAGTACAAAGTGCCGAGAGCTCCACATTTTCAGAAACAGAGTTACTCGAGTAGCTACTCGAGTATCATTGGCAACTTGAAAGCAACTTGAAGTTTTTCACATGGTTACTCGAGTAGTGCCTCGAGTAACATTGGCAGGCCGAGAGCAACTCCAAGTTTTTACCTGGTTACTCGAGTCGCTCCTCGAGTAACATTGTCAGGCCTAGAGCAACTTGAAAATACTTACACTATTACTCGAGTAACTACTCGAGTAACGTTGGCAGGTTACTAGAAGGTGCCTTTGGTTACTTCAAGTTTTGTCTCATTACTCGAGTAGGTACTCGAGTAATGCCTTAGAAAACTTGCTTCTGATCAAGTTCCTCAGCATTTTGTCTTGGCCTTTCTTCATTACTCCAATGCTAACTTCAAGTGATGCTTATCCCTGTTATTCCTTTGTTCAAACTTGTTTATTAATCATTTCCTTTTCAAACCATTCTTTTGTTATCATCAAAACATGAGATCTAACATTCTCCCCCTTTTTGATGATGACAAAACTTTGGTGATTTTGGACATGGTTTTTCAAATTGAATTTTCAAATTAAATATGTCTTATTAAGTTTAAATTCATAGCACACACCTTGCATTCACAGTCAACTTCATTAGTCCAAACATGTATCATAATTCAAAAGGTTAAATGAACTTAAAATGAAATCATAACTTAAACACACTTGCATTAAACTTAAAATTTTCAAATTACAAGATAAAGTTCAAAAGAATTCAAAATGCTCCCTAACAACCCATATACAACCAAATACCCCAAAATGAACTAGGACACATCCATAAAAATCACTCTCAAGCTCTTCTCCCCCTTTTTGGCTTCATCAATCAAGTAGAGGGCTAGGAGGCTTGACCATGGAAATGGGTGTCACTGGAAGGACCATAGAATCATCTGAGTCCAAAGAATCAAATGAGCTATAGGGTACTGGGTCAGGCAGATGGACTGGAGGGATATGGATGTCATCGCCGGGAGGAGAAGGTTGGAAGACAACCATAGTAGAGGTTTCTCCTTCTGGAGTGGTCTGAATCTCAGGAGTATGATGTTCAGGGGAGGAAGAGGGAGATATTTCCTTAGTTTGGGTAGGTGATGGAATCGGTTTAGGAGCAGTTTCTGGCTGAGGTTTTGGAGGGGAATCATCAATGGTGATGTGAATGGTCTCGTTGGTTTCTGGGTTATCCACTGAGTAAAGGATGTCTTTGGCTTGAAGCTCAGGTGGACTAGAAACCAGAGGAGTAGATGGTTCACCCTCAGTGATAGGAGTGTCTGAAGGAGGGTTCACTGGAGGTGGTGGTGCAGAAGAGGAGGGACCGGCTGAAGGTCCGGGACCCAATGAGTCCAAGCATGCCAGAATCAATCTCAGAGTCTCGCCCTGGGCACGTTGTTCTGCTAGCAACTCCTCATGCCTTTTGTCCATTCTCTCAACCAATTCTCCCATCTTGGTATTCATGTGGGTTATCAGTTCGGCATTTGTGTTAGCGATATCCACATGAAAACCTCTCAGCATATTTTCCATGAAATGCTGGAGAGTGGCATTGAGGAAAGATGGCGATGATGTGGTAGCAGCTAGAGCTGATGACTGAGTGTCATCCATCCTACTGGTCTCTGCCTCAGTGGTCTTCCTCTTCTTCTTTGATCCAGATTCCAGAGGACCTTTGAGAGGAATATCGATGTTCAATTTCCCAATCTGGTTTCTCCCAACCGGAGTCAACCTCTCAATGGGCTCCTTACTATCCAAACACCATATCTTGTTCTCTTTCAGGATCAGTGACACAATCTGAGGATATGGCATTGGTGTTGTAGCCTTCCCATCCACCTTATACCTTTTCATCTCAGAGAAGCTATACTCCCCTAGATCTTTTTGTTCTTTCAAGAGCAGTGAAGCAAACCACCTAAAATCCCTATAAGAGAAGTGGGTGTAATTGTTGGCTTTGTTCACTAGGGACCTAGAGTAGATGTACCATAGGACCCTGTGATGATCACACATATCACTTGGTTTAAAATTTAGGGGGCCAACTAGCTCTCTGGGTTTAAGAATAGTAAAGATTTGGTTTGGCTCAAGTTCAGAATAGATATCATCTAGGGGGTTCTCTATTCCTAACCACAAGTTAATTCTAGATGGTGAAATTAGAATCTTTTGGCCTCTCACTGTGGTGGTCATTTCTTCCTCAACTGAGGTTCGGTTAGGCTCATCTATGATCTCTAGGTTACAATAAAAGTGGGTGATCACTTTAGTACAGAATGGTAATCTAATAGATAGCCAAGGCATAAAGGGATCTAAATAAGGACTTAGGTCATGCTTCACTACCTCTTGAAGTAACTTCGGATCAACATAGTGTGTCTTACACACCTTCCTTCTGGAGAATTGAGACAAGTACTTCGGAGACTCCACCAATTTGCTAACATTGAATCCATTTGGTGGGTTGGTGATCTCTGCTTCCGGTACTTTGGTCTTCTTAGAAGTTTGACCCTTCTCCATTTGATTAATGATGTTTGCCATAGCTGCAGCCACATTCCTATCATATTTAGGCTTTTTGGTAGGCTTTGGAGTGAAAGAGGGGTAGAGGAATCAGAGGGAGGAGGTGAGGGAGATTTGGCACTCTTCCTTCTTCCTGTTGAGGTACTCTTTTTGGATTGAGCCCTTGTAGCAATAAGCTCTTTAATCACCACACCTTTGGGTTTCGGTTGAAGAGGAATCTTAGCTTTTGGTCTCGGGGTAAGTTTTCTTCTCTTCTTGGGAGGAGAAGAAAGAGGATCAGGGTTTTGTTGAGAGTCAGAGGAATCTATGGGAGTAAGGTTTTTAGTTCTCATCTTTTTGAATGATTGAAAACTAAAATTTTCAGAAAAAACAGAGTAACTGACGTGAATTAGGGCACAGAAAATCTGAGAAAAATAGGAGGTTTTTGGAATTGAAATCTCTTGGGTTTTGACGGAAATGAAGCAAGGAATCACTTGTGAAAAGTTTTTGTGAGAGAGAATAGTGATTTATTCGAGGAGATTTTGTGGAAATGACCGAGTTTGCGACAGATAAAAACCTAGAACCTGACGTTACTCGAGGCCTTACTCGAGTAACCTTCAAACTTACTCGAGGCCTTCCTCGGGTGTTCATACAGAAAAATTCTAAAATAATTCATTTAAATTGCGTACCTGGCATGAATAATATAGTAATTATCCATGGATGTTCCCTCGATCATTTATAACCCATTCTGATCAGATTTGAGTCATTCTTTATCAATTTGAGAATCTGGACTCTGACATTACTCGAGGCCTTCCTCGAGTAAGCTTCAAGTTTACTCGAGGCCCGCCTCGGGTAACCTGCTTTTCAACTTCTGACTCTTCATTTCTTTGAAACTGAACCGTTATATTTGAATTTCAAGTAACTTGATCCATTACTTCCAGTTTTGGGGGCCATTACTCGAGTACATACTCGAGTAAAGTGTTACTTTACTTCAAGTTGTTCCTCGGGTAATGCTTCACTGTGAGTCATTACTTCAAGTTGGTACTCCAGTAATGGTGTCCTCTGATAACCTCTGTTTTTGTTTCTCAAAACAGAATTTCTACCTTCCTGCAAAACAATTTTCTATATACTCTGATGCTTAAGTTAGTAATTATCAAAACTTTAACAAATGACTTCATCTAATATTATGAGAGACTAAAATAACTTACAACTCATTGGGATTTACCATTCCCAATTCTCTTCTAATGTATAGAAATTGATCTTTTGCAAGAGGTTTTGTGAAGATATCTGCTAGTTGAAGATGAGTAGGAATGAATATCACTTTCACATCTTTCTTTTGAACATGATCTCTGATGAAGTGATGTCTGACATCGATATGCTTGGTTCTAGAATGTTGAACCGGATTCTTTGCCAAGCTTATCGTGCTTGTATTGTCACAATAGATTGGTATTTCTTTGAGATAAATACCAAGATCTTGTAGTTGTTGTTTTAACCAAATCACTTGTGCACAACAACTTGACACAGCAACATATTCGGCTTCCGTTGATGAAAGAGACACCGTGTTTTGTTTCTTGCTAAACCATGATACAAGAGATCCTCCAAGAAATTGTCCTTGTCCGCTGGTGCTCTTTCTATCTATCTTGTATCCTCCATGATCTGAATCTGAATATGCAACAAGATATTCACTTCTTCCTTTGGGATACCACAGACCTAATTCGGGTGTGTCAGCAAGGTATCTAAAGATTCGTTTGACCGTTTCAGCATGTGATTCTTTTGGTGCTGATTGATATCTTGCACATATGCCAACACTAAATTGAATGTCCGGTCTACTTGCCGTGAGATAGAGTAATGATCCAATCATTCCTCTATACTTTGTTATGTTGAAGTCTTTCCCTTTGACATCAGCATCGAGCAACGTAGTTGAACTCATAGGCGTGTCCGTGCCATTTGCTTCATCCATTCCATACTTCTTCAATAACTCTTTTAAATACTTTGTTTGAGATATGAAGATTCCATTCTTTCTTTGTTTGATTTATAAACCAAGAAAGAAATTCAATTCTCCCATCATTGACATCTCGAATTCTCCTTGCATTATCTCAGAAAATTCCTTACACAGAGATTCATTAGTAGCACCGAAAATAATATCATCAACATATATTTGAACAATTAAAATATCATTGTGTTTTCATTTTATGAAGAGTGTTGTATCAACTTTTCCCCGTACAAAACCTTGATCAAAAAGAAACTTACTGAGCCTTTCATACCAGGCTCTAGGAGCTTGTTTTAAACCATATAAAGCCTTTTTGAGTTTGAAAACATGGTCTGGTTTAGTAACATCCTCAAAACGTGGAGGTTGTTCTACATACACCTCTTCCATTATGTAACCATTTAGAAATGCACTCTTTACATCCATTTGATAGAGTTTGAATCCTTTGATGCATGCAAAGGCTAAGAGTACACGTATAGCTTCCAATCTAGCCACTGGAGCATACGTTTCCTCATAATCAATCCCTTCTTCCTGATTATAGCCTTTGGCCACCAACCTTACCTTGTTTCTGACAATAATTGCATATTCATCGAGTTTGTTTTTGAATACCCATTTAGTACCAATGATCGGATGATCTTTGGGTTGGGGCACCAAATCCCAAACTTGATTTCTCTCAAATTGATTTAGTTCTTCTTGCATTGCTATAACCTAATCATTGTCTGATAGGGCTTCATCAATATTAGAAGGTTCAATCTCAGAAATGAATGCAGAAAAGCTTACTTCATTGAAAATTCTATTTCTAGTTTTGATCCCTTCATTCACATCTCCTATGACTTGATCTAAGGGATGACTTTTATTGTATTTCCAAGCTCTAGGTTGACCTAGGGATTGCTCTTCTTCCTTAGTTTCATCAACCTCTGGAATAAGAGATTTAGAAATAGATTGACCATTTTCTTGATTTAAACCAACTTCCTGTTCTTCATCAATGGTTTTGTCAGAGGATTCAAATTCATCAAATACAATATGAATTGATTCTTTAATAACACATGTTCTTTTATTGAAAACTCTATATGCTTTACTTCGGTTAGAATATCCTAGGAAAATTCCTTCATCAGTTTTAGAATCAAACTTTCCTAAGTTATCTTTACCATTATTATGAATGAAACACTTACAACCGAAGATGTGTAGATGAGCAATGTTTGGCTTTCTTCCTTTGTATAGCTCGTATGGTGTCTTTCCAAGTTTTGTTCTGATATATGCTCTATTTGAAATGTAGCATGCTGTACTAATAGCATCAGCCCAAAATACTTGAGACACATTCTTTTCATTTAACATTGCTCTAGCCATTTCAGTGAGCACTCTATTTTTGCGTTCCATAACTCCATTTTGTTGAGGTGTCCTTGGAGCAGAGAAATTGTGATCAATGCCATTAGTATCACAATACTCTTCAAAGGCTTGATTTTCAAATTCTCCACCATGATCGGTCCTAATACCTGCAATGGACATACCTTTCTCATTTTGCACTTTCTTGGCAAATACAATAAATTCTTCAAAGGTCTCATCCTTTGATGATAGAAAAATAACCCATGTAAATCTAGAGAAGTCATCAACAATGACCAATGAATATAAGTTACCACCAAGACTTTTTACTCTTGCTGGACCAACTCATGCTATCACAATAACATATCTGCGTGCTCAATGTTTCGAACAATATACTTATGGCCATAGTATAAATAGAAACAGAGCTTAAATCATACATATATGTTTAACATAATCAAGCAAAGCAATAACAAGCATCACTACACCAGAACAAATATCAAATACATGCAGGAGAGGTAAGTTCCCTACCTTAGACCTTTCCCACCTCGAACCGTGCACCTCAATTCCATGCCAATCCCTCAGGCTCTCAACTTGGTCCTAAAATGTCAAATGTACAAGTTTAGACACTACCATAGCGTTTCTAGGTGTTATAGAGTCTATCGTGAAAAGTTAACAAAATGCCCCCGATGACCCAGCCCGGCACTGCTGTACCGGTCAGATCACACTTTTCTTAAAATTTAAACTGTGGCTATTCTTACATATTTTCACCTAAGAAATCCATTTTTGGACTAATGATTACCAAAGTCACTACCAAAAGACAAAATTTTCCTTGGCAGCCCCACTTTAAGGATTTCAGGGGAATTTTCATAAACATGTTTTTTCGGGCTTTTCCCAAAAAGTAACCAGCTATAACCCCACCTAATTTGTTGCCTTGAACTCAATGGAATCATCAAAGCATTGAAAATCCAACTCTAAGGCTCCTTTATTGCTCTGGTTGAAATACTAATATTCCCGGACAAAAATTGGGGTTTTTCGATTCTGACTCCGCATATGTGTTCGTTTCTACTCCAAACTACTTTATTAACTATTTAATTTGGTTACATTTACTATTTAGACCAAATTTCAGCAGAATAACCCTTAGGTGATGTCATTTCAGCAATGTCACAAACAAAGAAAATCCAGAAAAATGTCACCAACGATATTGTCCATAGCAGCCATAACAATCAAAGATTGAAGTTTTGGAAGTTGCCTCAAACTCCCTTTGGCTTTTTCCTTGATATGGCTAAAAACCCTAACTCGTTAACGAGAAAATTTGTGCTCCACAACCTTAAAATACATAGAAGAATAGCTTACGAGTAAAGTTATACATGTTAGGAGCTAAATAGTCGGACGAATCATCTTACCTTGCGAGTTTTCTCCTCTTTCTCTCTCAAAATGCTCTCAACTCTTCTCTCTCTCTCTCTAAATGCTAAAAGTGATGTTGGTTTGGGCTAATGGAAGGAGGGAGAAAATGTTTTAATCTTATGATGATGTCATAATTGCATCATTATGTAATTTTTCCAAATTTCAAATTCAAGCAATTTTTGGCAAATTTTTTGCCCAAACTTTGAAAAATCATACTAAATTTGTATACATCAAATTAGAGTTATTCCAAAGGCTATATAAAGCTTTTATTGAGACTAGTTTCATGGAAAAAATATAGCCTTTAGGTAACTAGAAGCACAAAATTCCCAGCATTCAATCTTTGCATCCAAATCATGGTTACTCAAATGATTTTGGAGGATTTGAGTACAAAGATACAAAATATGGCAAGAAATCCATAATCCTGGTACGCTTTTACATGTTTTATTACAATTTCCAGTTTTTCACGCGAGCACAGATAGAACACACTCGAGCACAGTATGAACATCACTCGAGAACTAGGGTTTATGCTCGAGCATTGCCACTTATATCAGTTACGCGATAGCTCAGACCGTCGCACTTCCTGCTCTTACTCGAGGTGTCTCGTCACTCGAAGGTCACAACTCTTCACCTCCAATTGTTTCTCTTCAATCAATCACGTCCATTTGCTTCAAATCACCATTACAACTCTTCATTCTTCTATAAAAGGTTATTTTTATCCTCTGCATTTCACATTTGGTGCCCTAATCTGTGGTGTTTTTCTTTTCTCTCAAAAATTTTGTAAGTTTTGTTTTTTTCTCTCTTGTTCATCAATGGCAAGAACTAAAATGCCCTCCATTTCTCAAAGATCTCACTCTCCCTCTCCTACTCATTCTGCTGCTAGTGCCTCTGCAACCCTATAACCAACTCCACCATCTCCTAAAATGTCCTCTTTACGTTCACCTCTTCCTAAACCCAAGACCAAAAAGAGGACTTCAGCTAAGAAACCTCACCCTAAGCCTCATATTACTAAGAAGGTTCAACCTCCTCAAAAGAAACCAAAGGGTGTGGTGTTCAAGGAACCTATAGTTACCCGGTCTCAATCCAAAGAGGTTCAAGGAAAAGGGAAGAAAAAGGAGACTGAGTAATCATCTTCTTCCTCTGATGATTCATTCAACAGACAACTTCGGGAAGCAATGGAGAAATCCAAACTTAATAAGATAGTTGGAAAGATTGCTTCTCAAGTCGGTGTTTCAAGTTCACACCATGTTGGGCAATCCAGTGCCACTGCTTCAGGAGCACCTTCTGCCTCACAAGCACCAGTGGATGATCACATTACCAGTCCTCCTGAGGGATTCATTGTTGAAGAGCTAAAGGCATTATCTCAGAAGGTATTTGATGATGAGTATATTCATAGGCATTTCTGTCTAGTTGTGTATGTGGATTTAGATTATTTGAAGAAGAATTGCCATTTGGATTTATATCCTTATCTTCAATACTGTGCTCCCTGGCTAAATATCCATATGCCATATTCACCCACTGTCGTAGAAACCTTTTATTGCAACATGAAGACCCATAACATTATGTCTAGGTCTGGCGAATTGATTGAGGAAGCAGTGTCTACTATTGTTAGAGGCAAATTCATTATGTTGGACATGTTGCACCTCCCCCTGATCCACCTTCTTTCTCTGCCAATAAAGTCTTTCAGATTTTGAGACCAAAAGACCCAATAGGTCCTCTCAATTTTAAACCTATTGATATGCCTGACTCTCACAGAATCCTTCACTATATTTATTCCTAGAGCATAGTCAATAAGTCTAAAAACTTTACCCATTTTTCTCAAAAGGACTACTATATGTTGGCTTCTTTCCTAGCCGAGCAATAAAGGAATGTGGGGGAGATTATCTTCAATGAGATGAGAAGATTTTGATTTTCTTCATCAAAATCGGCAACCATACCATACCCTCAGCTTGTATCCTTCATTCTAATGAAAAACAAGGTATGGTATTTGGAAGGAACTGAGAGGGTGCTTATTTCAAGGTTTAGTAAGACTCAGTTAACTCATATGGGTATCAATCTTCCTTTGAGTCGAACCAAAGCCACATCTCAGAGGGAAGCCACTCCATCAAGAGGTGATAAGGCCCAATCGTCTGCTCAAGGTCCTATTCCTCCTCTTTCTTTCCTTAATGCTTCTCTTTCCAATCATTTAACTGAGGCAATCAATCAAGCAGTATCCAGTCTGAAGAAGGAATTAGTGACTGAGTATAAGAAGCTTGTGGAAAAGATGGAGTCACAGGTCATCAAGTTGGTAGACAAGGCCAATATCAACTTTGACTGGATGTTCAAGACTCAGGATGAGATGTCACAGAGGATAACTGATATGGAGGCCTTCTTACGCTCTCATTTCCCATCTGCATCTTCAGAAGTGCCTCCTGAAACCACTCATACCTCACCTCCTCATCCACAGATACATGTTCTCTTCACCGATCCAGATTCTAATGTTGATATCACCTATGATCGGTCGCCTTCACTACCTCCCTCAACCTCTGTACCACAGCCATCATCTCCACCTATTGCTCCTATTGACCCTTCCACTGCCATGGTACCCTTTGTCCCATCTGATATCACTTTTCCTCAGCCCCCTTCTGATGTTAACAAAATGGGGGAGAAGGATGTGTGATGGTTGCTGAGCTGAGCTATTATAGGATGTATTGGGAGTTTGGGTAGATTTTCTGTATGGGGTAGGTTTTGATGTTATCATGGTTGTATTTGGGAGTTTCTAGATTTATCTTTTATTATGTTACCAAATTTATCAACTTTATTAATCAAGTTTATTGTTAATGAACTATTTCTATGATTTAAGTTTTTCTGTTTAAGAATTTGATTTATACTATGCTTATCTTGGTTGTTAAGTGTCCAGAGGAAGTATTGCAGGGAAACATGAACTTGAACCTAAAACTTGATATGCATTTGGAAACGTTGAATTACTTCAAAAATTTTTCCATCTTAATTAATTTTTCTTAACTTTCATCACAAAGGTTTTGTCATCATCAAAAAGGGGGACAATGTTAGATCCCAAGTTTTGATGATAACAAAAGTCAATTTTGTACAAATCATGTTTTTATAAGTTTAAGAAATGTTTACAAAGTTACCAAATGCATATAACAATGCTCTATGGTGTTTGCTGTCAAAATGAACTGGTGTGCTCAAGCATGAGTCTAGCACTCGAGCATGGAACCATTTTATGCTTGAGCAGGTGCGAGTAATAGCCAGAAAGTGTTTGCTCGAGAAGCATGCTACTATCATTTTTACTGATTCACTCGAGCACTGGAGACAGCACTCGAGCAGAGGAGCCTTTCTCACTTGAGCACATGCGAGTGAGAGTCTGCAAGTACTTGGCTGAGAGCAAGTTTTGTCATTCTCCCTTGATGCACTCAAGTAGAGAAATCAATGCTCGAGCATGAGTGTCTTGTACTCGAGCACTAGCGAGTGAAGGTATGCGAGTGCTTGGTCGGGAGTCATGAAGATCATAAAAGCACAAGTATGCTCGAGCATAGCTTCATATGCTCGAGTGACACATCAGCACTTGCAAGTAAAAAATCTATCCCTCTCAAATACTGATGTGAGTGTTGATATTAAAGGTATATTACTTGAGAATATTCTTCTCACTCGAGTAGGAGTATGGGTGCTCGAGTGAGGGCCCACATCACCTGCGAGTAAAAAATCTATCCCTCTCAAATCCTGATGTAAGTATTAGTATTAAGGGAATATTACTTAAGAATATTCTTCTTACTCGAGCAGGAGTATGTGTGCTCGAGTGAGGGCCCACATCACCTGTGAGTGCAAAATCTCACTCTTGCTAAAATGATATGTGAGTGCTGTCCAGAGAAGAAACTCCCAGTAGAAAATGCAAGGCCACTCGAGCAGAAGGAGTTGTGCTTGAGTGAGGCCCCACATCACTCGTGAGTGAGAATTTTGCCTCTCTGAAATTCTATGCAAACACACACTGAAAACTGAAGATCAAGGAGTAAAATTGCGATATCACTCAAATGAGCCCATCCATGCTCGAGTGATGCTCTGCCAGATCACCAAATACACCAAGTCTCACAACGTTCAATCCGAATATGGTTTAATGTTATTTATTATCTCATCATTACTTATTATCATTGTTTAACATCATTTTGAATGTATTATAAGTGTTATACAGGAGGATGAACGTTTGAAAGAAACTGACACGAAGAAAGTCAAATAACGGCAGACAACATCATTACAAGCACGCACGTACCTACCGCATTCAGAATATTCAAACATGCGCATGTCATTCCACAGTTGCAAGCCCCACTCCTCAACGATGATTACTCAAACGGGCAAAAACTTAACATCTATAAATACAGAGATTCAGAGATCGTCAAGATTAACGAAGCACAAGAATTCACAAGCATATACACGAGTCTCTGCTATTCATAATTTTCTCTGTATACACGTTGATCTTCAGTGTTCATTTATTTGCTCTGTAAGAGAGTTTTCATACAATTCAAATTCTATTTGATCTCAAGGTATTGGGACCTTGAGAGGGTAGATTTCCTTACGAGAGAAGCAGTTGAGAGAATTCCTTGTTAAACCTTCCACTCATAAGACTTATAAGATACAAGCAGAAGAGAACGTTACTGCTCGTAAGACTTACAGTGGTGTAAGCAGGAGAGAACGTTGCTGCTCATAAGTCTTGTATACATAAGCAAGTGAGAAAGGTCATAGGTTGTTTTTCTGCACGTAAGACTTGTCGTAAGGTTGAGAGAAATTTCTTAGTGAGGGAATATTTCTGCTCGTAGTCCTTTCAAGGACAATTATTGTTTTGTGGCATTCTGAGAGCCCATTAAATCTTGGAGGTATAGTGAAATTCTCAGTAGGTCTTGATCTCTGAAGACTGGACATAGGCCTGGTTGTTAGGCCAAACCAGTATAACTCTCTGTGTTCTAATCTTCTCAACTGTACTCTATCTACTCTATTTTTCATATCTCCACATCAAGCGAAAAAATTATAACATCACCCAATTCACCCCCCTCTTGGGTGAAGCTTGCCTCTTTCATAAATTACCGAACATCCTACTAGACCTTTCAAGGAGTTCAATGATCATAAGAAGTACAAAATCATCAAACCATCAGAATTAATGAGGATTCTCAACTATAATCCTATCTCTATGTTTTCAAAAAATTATATAATATATCTAAACTAGAGCTATGGTGAACAAGGCCAATAACTTCACTTACTTTATCGAGAATTATTACCACATAATGGCCTATATTATAAGCAAGGATGAGAGGAATACTAGAAAAATCATGTTTGTCAGAGAACAAGATGTATATATATATCCTTCTACAGGACTTACTCCAAGTAATCTGCAATTACTTCAAGTAGACCTTCAAGTAATTCGTAGTTACTCTAAGTTAACACAAGAGGTATAGAGGATGAGAGCTGAGACTTCAAGAATAAATTACAGACAACATTTTGCTACAGCTGGTCTCCCTGGTCCTTCATTTTTCAGTCCATCTGTCCAAGGCTATATGAAAGAGGAGCTTCAACAATCACATAGAGCTTGCTATGAATAATGCTAAGTTCTTCACTTTTGTGAATGAGACTACACTAATCACATCTCTAGACAATGAGTATCCAATGATGCACTAATGAACTTCAGAGGATTATGGCTCGAGTGATTACAATATTACTTGAGTGAGGTATTGTATTCTTTAATTCAAATTCTCTGAGTTGCATCACTCAAAGTGAACACTTGAGTAATGACTCAAGTAATATAGGGTTACAATCTTAAAACCCTGAATAACATTGTCATTTTTAAAACTTGATTTCTCTCCAAATCTTCATATTTTCATACTAATTCTCTCTATAAAATTTCCAATGATTTTATAAATCTAAGAGAGTTATTGACTGTATTACTCATAATGATTTTCTTTTAAGCTATGTATTCATTAAGGGGGAGCTTCACATTCATATGTGTTCTATATCTTAAAAGCTTATCTCCTTTATTTGAAGAAAGTCATTTTGGGTACTCATCTACATTCACTCTCAATTGATTAGTTTTGATAATGAGTTACTTATATATCTTCTTTCCCTAATCTTAATTTGCATATATTTTATAGAAAGGAAACTTTTGATACTTGGTTACACTAATCATTCTCCTTGCAAGAGTGTCTTTCCTTATAGTAGTAGAATTTACTCTATGCTAGATCATTCCTCAACACACTAAAAGGAGCATATATCAAGTATAAGGACATATGCTTTAACAATCGATCAAGGGAGATATATTGACTGCAACATTCAAAGCAATACAGCAACACAAATTAGCATTAAGCATGTTGAACAAAAGCTCAACTCAATTGAAGACTCCTGACAATAACATGAATATACATTAGAGTTTGACAATAGAAGTGTGGTGAACACAACATCATGAACCAATATTGCCAAAGAATAAAGTAACGGACTTCATGATTTTCCAAAAACTATATGAGCATTTCTAAACCCTCTCTTTATATTTTGAGCTTACCTTACATATCCTTGATTATGAAAGTTTTCTTGAAAACCTCTCCAAATTGTTTCAAATTTGTTTTCATGAAAAATGAGGGAGAGAAACTTGTTTTCCTCATGCATTTATTTTGATGAATTACATTTCTCATTTGATTTCATATTTACATCTCTACAAGCATTCCTTCCTTATACTTCAAAAGTTTTGCTAATGTCAAATAGGGGGAGAGAAAGGTGTGAAAAATATGTTGTTTTTAATTTACCTTTATAACTCATACATATTTTTTTGAAAGAATTTGCCATCATCAAAAAGGGGGAGAATGTTAGATATGATTAGTTTTGATGATGTCAAATATAGATGTCAAGCATTAAGAGTACATAATCTTCTATATTGACTAACTACTATATTTAATGTTGTATATCTTGTAGATTAGTCAAGCAAGAGCAAGAAGGAGATTGAAGAAATTCAAGAAGATATATAGTTAAGTTATGAAGAAAGATCATCAAGAGAGGAAGATATTCAAGAAGATGATATTAGTCAAGCAAAGAAAGAAAAAGATTGAAGATATTCAAGAAGACATCTAATTGGGCTATGAGGAATGATCATCAATTCAAGTAGATATGTAATTGGGCTATGAGGAATGATCATCAATTCAAGTAGATATCTAGTTTTCATGAGAAGAGATAAAAGTTGACTTTACAGAAGCAGAGTGTCAACATACGTAACAGCTAGTTTTCAAATTCAAGCAACGGATGAATGTAGCAACGGACTCAACAGATAAGTTGAAATACTCACAATGTTCATATCCTACTCAACTATAAATACAGAAGATTCAAGCAGACAACAACAACGAGAAACATGAAAAGATCATGAATCATCTACTCCAATCCAACTTCTCTCTGTTCTTATCTATTTTCTATATCATGTATATTTGAGAGAAATAATATTTATATTGTACTTCAATGTTCATTATATACCTCTGTAAGAGAGTCTGTAAACACTTTGAACTATATTTTTGAATTGATCTCAAGGTAGAGGGACCTTGAGTGGGTTGATTTCCTTACGAGGAAGTGTAGAGAGAATCGCATGTAAGACTTTCTTCTCGTAAGACTTATAAGGTGGAAGCAGTAGAGAATGTTGTTGCTCGTAAGACTTATAGGGGTGTAAGTAGGAGAGAACATTGCTGCTCCTAAGACTTGCATGAGCGGGTAGGCATGAAGGAAAGATCTTTGGGATTGCTCTGCTCGTAAGACTTGCTGTAAGGGGGAGTATCTTGGCGAGAACTTTGTAAAGGCTTTTCATGTGTCTAGATTAAACAAGGGAATAGTGGATTTGAAAATCTGAGGAGGAGCTTGGGGACTGGACGTAGGCTATCACAGATTGGACTGAACTAGGATAAATCATAGTTTACATATTCTCTTCCCTAAGCTCTTATATTTCTAGCTTACATTATTTAATCTTATTGTGGATTTATGATTCATTACTTTCATATTTATTGCTTCTACTAGATCCAAAAAGATTTTTAAAGTTCTTAAGTTTTTAACTTACGCCCAATTCACCCCCTCTTGGGTGTCAGCCGGTTCTAACAACTTGAACATGTAGTTGAGTGAGTTTTTCAAAATAATTTTTAAAATCTTGCAGAAGCGACATTTGTTAGAACTTACTGACATCTAATAGGGGCGAATTTGGTGTAAGGTAAAAACTTAAGAAATTTAAGAATCTTTTGCATCTTAGTGGAAGCAATAAATATAAAAGTAATGAATCGTAAATCAATAAATAATATATGCTGGAAATATAAGAGCTTAAGAAAGAGAGTATGCAAACTATGATTTATCTTGGTTCAGTCCAATCCACTATGGCCTACGTCCAGTCCTCAGGCTCCTCCTGAGATTTTCAAATCTTCTTGTCTAATACAAGAACAACCTTTACAACTCACAAGTTTAGCTGGGCACTTGTGAAGCCTTTTACAAATCTCTCACAGAGTTACTCCCCCTTACACACCGTAAGGTTACAACCGAGTTACTCCCCCTTACACACCCGTAAGAATACAACTTTGATGATTAAAGATTATAATCGATCTTCTCTCTCAGAAGTATATAAGATGAATATTGAAGCACAATACAATCAATCACTCTCTCAAATACATATAATATAGAAAACCGATAAGAACAAAGAGTGTTTGGGTCAAGATGGATAGCTTATAATATGAGCATGTTTGTGTCATTGTGTTCTCGTTGTTGTTTCTAAACTCTGAATATTCTTCTATTTATAGTTGATGAAGATTGATAACCATTTGAGCATTTCAACATATCCGTTGGAGTGTGGCTGCTTCTTTTGTCCATTTACATGAGTTTGAAAAACTAGCTGTTAGAACATTGGATGATTCGCTTCCATAAAGTCAACTTTTTCTTCTTCACATCATCTCTTCCTTGTATTCCTAGAGAAATACATTAAGCACTAATACAATGATGTGTTAGAGTGATTGGAAGTAGGATGGATGAATTACACAATCATTCTATTGATTTTCAAAAGTTTCGGATACGTTGCCCGTCACATTAGTCGAGTAATCTTGGGTCATTACTCGAGTGATCCCATGAGTAATCACCTTTAAAATCTGGCCGAGAGCATGTCCAACTTCATTACTCGAGTGATTCATCGAGTAATGTTTCAAATAACTTTGCAGATTACTCGAGTGATCCCTTCGAGTAATGCTTTCATTTTAATTCTACACATGGAAAATAATATATCATCAAAAAGCTCTCTTCATCTACATTCGAATGCAATATGAATCAGCTCCAAAATCGTTGTATACAGAAAGTTAGGATCCAAAGAGTATTTACCGTGCTTAGATAATCTCTGAAATCAAGAGTAGCAACTTCCTGGAGACATAATTCTTAGTATATAGCTTCAAATGTGACAAATTATATATGCATGTAAAGCTCTTCAAGCCTACTTTAATATAGCACTAGTTTCGTCACAATCCGATGTGTAGCTTGTGAGTTATGTCCAAAATACAAAAGTTGTTTTGACATATAATGCTAATTTGAGTGGAAACTTTAACAGATCATATCTCCCTTATCTGATGTCCTTTGAATATGATCCTGGTGTTTTTTTTTCCATGTTGGGAGTCTATTTTTATATGAAACTAGTTTCAACTCATTCTGACTTATGGTTAGACAAATATCACCAAAATACCAAACCTCTGTCTTGCCACATAAAAATAGAGCACATCAGAAATCTCATTACTAGAGGGAGCCCTTGAGTAATCGTGGGTCATTACTCAAGGGAGCCCCTGAGTAATCACCTCCAAAATGAGGCAATGGCATATTACTTAAGGGATTACTTGAGTAATCACCTTTAGAGGTAGCATAACTTTCGTATACATCATTTTAGCTTCGTATTAACCCATTCCGACCACCGGTATCACTTCTAAGAGCTCTTGATATTCTCATTAGATCTTGCAAGTTCTTCTTTCTTCAATCTCTTTCTTCTTGTTTTTGCTCTTGATGATCATTCTTCATAACCCACCTAGACATCTTCTTGAATTGATGATCATTCCTCATAACCCAACTAGATATTTTCTTGAATATCTTCAATCGTCTTCTTTCTTTGCTTGACTAATCTTAAATCTTGATATTCCTATTAGTTCTTGAAAGTTCTTATTTCTTGAATATCATTCTTCTTGACTCCATTACTCAATTAGTTATCTCCTTGAATATCTTCAATCTTCTTCTTTCTTTGATTGACTAATCTACAAAATATTCAACATTAAATATAGTAGTTAGTCAATGAAGAAGATAAGTATATTATATAAACTATTTTCTCTTAATATTTGATATCTATTTGAAACCATCAAAACTATTTTTATCTAACATTCTCCCCCTTTTTTATGATGGCAAATCCTTTAAGAAAAATATGTATGATTTGTAAAATCATTATAAGAGCAACATAATTTTCTTGCCTTTCTCTCCTCCTATTTGACATCAGCAAAAAGTTTAAAGTATAAGGAAGAAATATTTGTAGAGAACTAAATGTGTAAACAAATTAGAAATGTCCCCAATCAAAATAAATGTGTCGAGAAAGTAGTTTTCTCTCCCCCATTTTGAAGGTAATTTAATGCAAATGAAAAATGGTTTTCATGAAAATAAATTTGAAACAATTTGGAGAGATTTTCAAGAAAACTTTCATAATCAAGGAAAATTAATGTCAAATATATGAAAAATATTCTTGAAATATAAAGAGAGGGTTTAGAATACTCATGTAGTTTTGGGAAAATAATGAAGCGCTCCATGAAGTCCGTTGCTTCTATGGCAATACTGGTTCATGATGTCGTGTTCTATACAACTCTGATGTATGTTCATGTTGTTGCTAGGATTTTCTAATTGAGTTAAGCTTCTGTTCAGTATTGGCATATGTATTTGTTGCTCCGAATGTTTAACCAATATATTTTCCATGATCGAGCATTAAAAACATCCTTAAAGTTGATAGAATCTTCTTATAATATGTTGAGGAATGCTAATGCACACAAAAAATTCTCCTATCTTTCTTTGCAAAGAGAATTATTAGTTCAATCAAGCAACAAAAGGTTCCTTTCTGTATGATATGTTAAAATTATGATCATGAAAAAATAGTATAGGAGTAACTTACAATCAAAACTAATCAGGACATGATGAATATAGATGAGTATGTTAAAAAGATTTTCTACCAATAAAGGAGATGAGCTTTCAAGATATAAAACACATGTGAATGTAAAGCTCCCCCTTAATGAATGCCTGGCTTAAAAGAAAATGATTGTGAGTAATATAGTTAATAACTCTCCTAGATTTGTAAAACCATTAGACATTTTACAGAGAAAATGAGTTTGAAAATCTGAAGATTTGAAGAGAAATCAAGTTTCAAAAATGATGAAGTTATTCATGGTTTTAAGGTTGCAACCCTATGTCCCTCGAGTAGTTACTCAAGTAATTCTACTCAACCATCACTTAAGTGCTCACACGAGTAATGCAACTCAGAATTTTAATTAAGTAAGAATACAATACGTCACTCGAGTAATATCATAATCACTCAAGCCATAATCCTTTGAAGTCTATTGGTGCATCATTGGATACTCACTATCTAATGATGTGATCAATACTGAGAGTTTCTGAAGGTGTAGCCTCTATAAGTATTTAAGTATACCAAGATGAGCTTGGAATAAGGCCTTGAAGTTCTAGTTGATCAAGTCACAGAGTTTGTCTAATTATGCAATTCATAGAAGTGATGAACTAGCATTGTTCGTAGCTAGCTCTTTGTGATTGTTGAAGCTCTTCTCTCATATAGCCTTGGGCAGACGAAAAAAAGAATGAAGGACCAGGGAGACCAACTCTAGCAAAATATTGTATCTCATCTATCCTTGAAGTTTTAGCTCCCATCTTTTGTGCCTCTGATGTTAACTTGGAGTGATCCTTAGAATTACTTGGAGTAATTCTAGATTACTTGAAGTAATTGTGAATTACTTAAAGCAATTGCATATTACTTGAAGTAATTGTGAATTACTTGAAGGTCCAGTATTTAGTAAACATCATTTGGAAATTTTGATTAACCACAGTACATAACTTCCTAACTCCTTCATCCATGACCTTAATGACCTTCTAATTGGTAATATCAAGTGAAGTTTAGTCTTCTTGAATGGTTGATCCAATGAAAGAGACTCCAGCTAATTTAGCTCTAGCGAGGATTGTTCTTCATTATCTCTGATTGCCTTAGGTTTTGCTCTCTGTCTCTAGCTAGTACCCACTAGTGACAAGTGTATATTTACCCTTTTGATATGCAGCTTGTCAACCATAGGTGTCATCAAAAGGGACTCATTTGGCTCTAAGTACTACATCTTAATTGCCTTGAGGAATAGAGATACCAAATGAGGGTATGTTGTTGGAGCATACTATGTAAAAGCATATATATACCTCTTGTTCTCTGAAAGACATGATCTCTCCAGTGTTCCTTTCCTTCTTGTTAATAATATAGGCCATTATATGATAATTCTACTCAATAAAGTGAGTGAAGTTGTTGGCCTTGTTCACCATAGCAGTAATTTATATGTATCATATAATTTTGTGAAGATTAGACATAGAGCTAGGATGGTAGTTGACAATCCTCATTAGTTCTTATGGTTTGATGATTCTATACTTTTCAGGCTTGTTGAACTCCTTGAAAGGTCTAGTGGGCGGGTTGTTGAATCCCAACCACTTATTGATCTTTGAGGCTGAGATGATGACCCTCTAATCTTTTATTGTTATCTTCAATGTCTCTTCAGTTATTATGCCTCCTCAAAACATAACTCATCATGCTCTATGTTGTAATAGACAAGTCTAACTCCTTTTGGAAGTAAGGAAGATGGTTAGATGGCAAAGGCTTATAGTGTTGGAAGTATGAGTTCAACTCATGAGTATCCTTGGTCTCTTGACTTGAGCTTCTTCGAATTGAATTCCGCTAGGCCTACTAAGAGGTCTTCTTCCTCTTTCTCTTTCTCTGACTACACCACTAGATAGTTACTTGCTAATGATGGGGTATTACTCAAGTTATCAATTGAGTAATCACACAAATTTAGCTTCTCCTCACACTGTAACATTGCCAGTCACCCTTCTTCTGTTAGCCTCTGATCTTTGTATCCGAAGGTAGAGCATTTTGATCAACTCTTAAAGTATAATAAATATATGCTTTTTGGTACCCAACTTTCTCTTGGATCCATATAGTATTAGACATTATAATTCTTAGTCTTATACAATTGAATCATATGATATTTGAGCAAAGAACACCATAAACCAACAAATACCACGATATAATTTTACCCAACTAAATAAATTCAAGCCTTTGGATCATAAAGGGTAACAAATAAGAGATATCAATGATCAATGACAATTTATAAATACATTTTATATAGAAAATATATCATTGATAGGGTTTTCATGCTATCTATGTAAGTTGGATCAACGAGAGTAGAAATCTATCCATAATGACCAACTTTTATGAAAAGATAAATCATGAATTAAATCAAGTTTTCCAAGAATGAAATATGTAAATTATTCCAAATTGCAAATGTTATTTCAAATCATGACAATGTATTTGTGAAATTGGGATTTTGAGTGTATGCAAAACTCATTTTTGAAACATGTTTATAACCGATACTCATATTAAAAATGGTGGAGGTCAATAGTTATAAAATATGTATCAGAAAGATTCACTTAGGAGTCCAATTAAGATAACATGTTAACCATAAGAGTTAACATGTTAGAGAATTTTCTCTGGTCATAAAATCATATAAATAAAGAAATATTAGCTCGATAGATAAATATGAGCATCATGACTTTGCTATTGATTCATAGACTATCTTAACACTTAGAGTTGTATCATGAAAGATATGAATATTCAGCTCAAGGATTAGAATTCATGACACTGGTTACTCAAAGATAGATCATACCAATGATTAATGTATTTGAGCATCAAAATGAGTATAAGAATTTTTGAATGATGAAGCATATACTCATTAATTCAAATAGCTAGAGTACTATAATATTATCCTGTAAGTTATTCCACTATAATGGTTAATGCATTAAGATTCAATGCACTAGTGAACATTCATAATGGTTGGAATAACATGGCCAACTAATGATTTATGCATTACGCATAAAGCTTTCACATATACAATTCTTTTTCTAAGGAATACACTTGAAACTCATAGATAGTTAACTTGTTAGACATAAGGTCTAACTTGTTAGAAAATAAAGGTTGAGGAGTTCAAGCAGTAACAAGTTTAAAATCAAGAAATAATATTTGAATGATAGGGAAAACTCTAGTGGATAGATTTGAAGCATTTCTGACTTTCAGTATATATTTGAATATTAACTTCCAATTTTGAAACCAATTTAAATGCAAACAAGATATGAATAATTTTCAAATAATGTGTATGCATTTTTATAAACAAGATGAATTGGAATCTAAGTACATTTTATATTACATATATACATATCTATATAAATATAAAATTCGTTCACCTTAATTAAACATTATCTCGTGTTGGGCCATTCTTGTGTGCAACCCTGTAGGCCCATATGAAGTTGGCAGTGGGCCAATAACTGTACTAACCCACAAGTCGCAAGCGGCCTCTAGCAAGACATCACGACTACCCAATTCATATGAAGATCGTTAACACGATGCAACCTGTCATACAACCATGTCACGTCCCTTTTGTCACACGATATATCGGTCAAGGATGAGGCATGGATAATGTCATCCTCTTATTCCTGACCATTACTTTCTCGATTCTTAAATAGTCTGACAATAGAAATGGAAACTCCTTTATATTGTAGTATGGCCATACATTTCTCAGACTTACTCATCGAGGGGCCCAGTAATATCTCTCTACTAATATGAGGGACAAATTCCATCTTGATCATTCATATTCCTCTGCATGAAAAAGCATAAAGCCAGATTATAGCCTTTATCATCACCCGGTCAAAAGTCAGGTCAAAGATGACTTTTGACTAGTTCAAAGCTTAGCAACTCTCATGTAGCAATCCATGATGACCTCAGGTCAAAGGGCATTGTGACGTGGTTATACATGAGAAAAGCTTATGACTTGATCCATATAGCTTTCTCATAGTGGGTCAGTCTAGCACCTTGTACTCTTACAAATGCCTAAGACTTTAAATCGTATCTCCATATCTTATCAAAGTCATACTGATCTTGTTTCATCTTTGCTCCCGCATAGATGACTGACCAGGGACATTTTAGGACAATCTTTATGAATTATCCAAGGATACAATTATCACAGTTAACATGCAAATAATATGATAACAGAATGGATAAATTTCATTAAATTAATAATGTTTAAAGTATAATGATTGGCCCTTTGGGCACAATTTCCAACACGTACCCAGGACATCACTTACGATCTTGAAATCATCAGAAGGGATAGGGACAGGTGCATATATAATGATCACCTCTTCAACTGACACTCTGACTTGATCATCATTTATTTGTTGGTAGTGGATAATTGATCCCAGGTTATGCACACTCCCCCATACAACTAACCATCTTAGAGGATCCTCAAAAAAAATATCACAAGGCTCTGTAATTTCTCTTGCAGGACCCTCTGATGACTGCCTAATATTGCTACAACTTCCTTTGGTGCTCTACTTATTAAAATCAAGCGATTATTCCTGGGGAGCACTAGTATCTTGTCATGAGCTCATAAACACTATCATCCCCTCCTTTATCTTGCTCAACCAGGTTTATAATAGTACATCAAATGATGCTTTTGCCTCAGCCCTTACTTCTGCTCTTGCAGTGGCCAATATAGTCTCCAATTCCTCCCTAGTCACAATACTTGAGGAATGGTGTAACGGGTCTCTAAATTACTACCTTATGCCTACCCCTCCTCCAACTCCCCTAACACAGCCTGGATGCTCATGTTTGCAAGTAGCAATAGTCAGAATATCATTTCTGCCCTCCAACCTAAAAGATCCCTTGGCTTGTTTTTTTCTATGTTCTTCCTATAAGATAATAAAAAACTACAAACATAAGTATTGAAACATGTTTCTTATTTAATTAAAAATAACAATAATATATACTTACAACTTTTCACTTACTATACGAGATTATTCACTTGTATAAGAACCACTCCTCTTTTGGTGAGAAAACAACCATTTTCCTTTGCAACAAATCGGAGATGGTAGAAAAAGAAGAACAGAAGGATCAGATTGAGATTCTTCTTCCAATCTCTTTCGTTTGGCCACCAACAAGTCTTTTTTAGCCTTTGCATAACTCCCACGAGACATTGTACGAGGGCAATCATTCTTTCTACTACTCTCTTGTGCTTTTCCCTTTTTGCCTGTGAATAAGAAATTAAATAAAAGAAAATGGTTACAATCAATTAAGATAATTGATAAGTAAATAAAATGCAAAATAAGTCAACTAACCAAAGATTTTGGAGTAGTTCGAAGCCTAAAAAATTCTTGCCAAGTCACTTCATCAATATATGTATCCTTGCTGTACGGAGTAGGACGTGCCTCACCATCTTTCACCTCTATATGAATGTAATTGTTGGCCAAATATGTCTTAAACTTTCTCCAGCACTCATAACAATATGTCATTATCTTGTTGTACAAGATCTTACTTTGAGAAACGTCATAGGTGAGCTGTAATACATGCATTGAAGGAGTAAGTGAAAAATTTGTGACATATTTGACAATCATTACATGCATAAGAGAATTGTATACCTCGATAGTATCCGATATATGTTGCTTCACCTTTTTATCAACATTTCTCCACTCATCTATCAAGATGCTAGGCTTGTTGTGTGTAAGGAGGCCGACAAAACTCCTATATCGCTTATATTAGACCTTATTGGTTTATAATATCTATCAAACTCAATCAGTATCTTTTGCCCCACACTTCGATTGAGGGAAATGTTTGTCAACCGTGTACCACATCTACCCCTCCGTACAGACTAGTTACTGGGCTCACTTTGATCCTGGCTTAGAGGATTGCCAGGCTCACTTTGATTAATACTAGTTGGTTGACTCTCATGAGCACCAGGTGGCTGACTCTGAGGAGCACTAGGTGGCTAATCCTCTATAATAGGACGCTGGGGATCCGTCATTTTCCTGTAATGACAACAAAGAAAGATAAATCCTTAAGCTATAACATGGGAAGACTATATCTATAAAATAACTATATACATTATTCAGATATAAATCACAATCATAATTATTTTAGCTAGCTAAATTTCAAAGTAGTATCACAAAGAGATATCCTCCCATATTCCCTCATCATGATCATTTCTTGTGTCATGCTTATTATCTACTTCATGTTCTTCATTCAATTCTGGTAGACCCTTGGAAAAGAAGGAGTCTCAAGAAGATCATAATTTGAGCGACTTTCCTCATCAATATCAATGGCCCTTTTTCATTGGAGAGCTACAGACCACATTTTATTTGCCTGATCGGTAATATAGAACACTTATTTCGCCTATTTTGCAATAACAAAAGGTTCATACCCAAAACTTCTACTATTCAGATATAATAATGTAAATCCTAACCTATCGATCCTTACACCATTATTGACATCAACCCACTTGTATTTCAAAATGGAAAATATAATTTTAATATAGTCAACAACCCAAATCTCTTCAGTAACCCCATAATAGGGTATGGCAACCAATTTAGGGTTCTTATCTTTTGAACTAGAGAAGTGCATTGATTCAGCCACTAACACAACATCACTATTTTGGACGGTGCTCTTATCATCTAGGAACTTTGTGTAACTGGGATAATCATTGATGACAAATGAAGTCCAACTTATGACATCAACCTCAGGATCATGTGCTAACCATTTTATTGTATCAGAAACACATTCTTCTCCTTCAACCTTTTGTTTGAACTAATATGAGAAAGTTTTGTTATGCTCCTTAATTAACCTTTGTTTAATCATTCGACTATTTTGTTTCCGTACAATTTCTTTATGAGTATTCCTCTAATATTGAACTTCGTCAACTTTATTCAAGATGAACAAGTAGACTTGTTACAGTTTATCAAGACCCACACTCTTTACTATTAAACCTCTTCTACCCCCTTCTTGATCATGACGTTTAGGAAGCCCAATATGTCCAACATTTGACAAATAATATTGACAAAATTCCATAGCTTCTTCAAAAACATATTTCTAAACAATAGATGCTTTAGGCCGATTAGGGTTCTTCATATGCCCTTTTAGGATTTTCATAGTTCTTTCAATTAGGTACTTCCATCAGAAATAGATAGAGCCACACAACTCATCTCTCTCACTAGATGAACAATTAGATATACCATGATGTTAAAAAAAGAAGAAAGAAAAAGCATTAAGGAAGAAATAGAATCTAGTCAATATATGTTGAAGATCATATTTGACAATGCCTTGAATAGCTATTGGGAGTAGTTGTTGCATTAAGACATGACAACCATGAGACTGTAACCCTACTAACTTCAAGTCTTTCAATTACACAAGCTTCTTAAAATTTGAAGAATATCCTGAGGGAACTTTGATGCCATGTAAACACTCACAAAAACTTCTTTTCGCATCCTTAGACAAAGTATGAGAAGCTGGAGGACAAAAAGTTTCTTATCATATGGCCTTAGATGTAAGTCTTTTCGTATTCCCATTTCTTGCAAGTCTAATCTTGCCTTCATACCATCCATAGAACTACCTTGTATGTTAAGCAGTGTGCCAACAATACTATAACATACGTTTTCTCTACATGCAAGAAATCAATACAATGCCTCACGCAAATATGTAATATTAAAGAAGACAGACCTATTTTTCTATATATTTTCCTCATTTCTACTCTTTGTAGTCTTACCAAAGGTTACATTGATATTTTTCACCCTTTCATAAACCTTCTCCCCAATCAATGCCTCTGGAGCATCTTCAAACTCTTGGCCACCAAAAAATGCATTCTTTAATCTACGATATGGGTGGCCCCATCTAAGAAATCTCCTTTGGCCAAGATAAGCGGTCTTTCTTCCATGTTGAAGTTAATGGTAGCATGTGCCTTCTTCACAAATCGGACATGCTTTATGACCTTTAATGCTATATCCTAACAAGTTTCCATATGTAAGGAAGTCATTTATAGTACAAAAGATCCTGGCTCGCATTTTAAAAATCTCCTTATTCACATTAAAAACATCAACACCTTCATCCCATAACTCTTTGAAGTCTTCGATCAAGGACTCTAGGTAAACATCTATGTCATTTTCAGGTTGTTTTGGTCCCAAAATCAATATAGACAACATGATGTACTTTCATTTCATGCATAAAAGAAATGATAAGTTGTAAATAATCAAAAGAACAGGCCATGAACTATCTATACTACTTAGACTACCATAAGGATTCATGCCATCCATACTAAGCCCAAGCCTATGGTTCCTAGGTTCTTTACCGAAGCGAGGAAATAATTCATCAATTTTCTTCTATTGAGAATAATCAGCTAGATGTCAAAGTTTCCATCAGAAATCCTCTCATCTACATGCCATCTCAAATTTTTTTCATCATTTTCATTAGCAAACAAGCATTTGAACCTCAGTATGATTGGAAGATTCTACAACACTTTTGCAGGGGACTTATTTGATTTGTACCTTGGGGTCTCACACATCGGACAATGCTACTTCTTTTCATGCTCTTTTCTATGCAATATACAATTATTAGGACATGCATGGATCTTTTTATACTTCATCCCTAGTAGACATAATATTTTCTTCGCATCATAATATCGAGAAGGCAACACATTATCATCTGGAAGCATGTCCTTAAAGGCCTCAAGGGTTTCTAAAAAAATCTTCTCGCTCTATCCATGATGTGCTTTCAAGCTTACCAATTTCAATACTATTTTCAATAATTGGTATTTTTCGAACCTTGGGTATAGCGGTGTCTTAGCATTATTGCACATATTACCGTATACATGTGATTGGTCAAAGCCTCTTCTCCTACTCACAAATAATATCCTCTATTCGATCATCCATATCCATTTCATTATCAGCACAAGTCACTCCCCATGTTGAATGCACTTAGCATTTCTAATTGTTCACCATGCCACACCCATACTATATATGTCTTACAGAACCCTTCATAAATTTAATGCATATATATATATATATATATATCTGTAGTACTTTGTTGCTTCTCATTCAAACATTCTACACAAGAGTAATAAAATATCCTACTATTATTATCAGCATTTCTTCTTATAAAATCTAAAAAATCCCTCACCCCATTATCATATTCAACACTCTTCTGTTTGGCTTTTATCCAACTACGATCCATATATTCCAACACCTTTTTGTTTTTGTTTTCTACTTTTTCCCCTGGAAAAGGTAGGAGCATGGAAGAGCATGAAGTCAATACACCAAGTACCTAGTTTAACTACTACATAATGAACAAGTAGAAGAGAGTAGAGATCTAGAGATTGAAGACGAGTAATTTGAATAGTACAAGTATCATTAACAATTGAAATCTATCCAATGTAATGGGTCGACTCCATATATATAGCAAGTATTAATAGTAGAAATAAAATAGTACCATAGGGTTAGGGGTTCATTAATTAGGGACCTATTAGTAATTAGCCACGGTTAAGGCCATGTTTGGCTAATGCTGCTCTTAAAAGGCTAGTGCCACTAATGGTTAATTCTGATCTTCTAATTTACTAACCTAACTAACTTTCAAAATATGTTAATTACAATATCATATCATATATATAGCAAAGAAAAATATTGGTTGGCATCATTTCAATTATTTAATGTCAAAGACTAATTAAATTACCCATCAATCACTCGAACAAAGGCTTTGAAGATCAGAAACTACACGACAAAGATAAGTTTGGTATGATAAGGTGGATTAAATGCTAGAAGAAAGGCTTTAAAGACCGTAAACTACAAAGCAATAACCAAATGCAAAATAAGCTTCCGTGACAAGACATGCAATTATTAATTTAAATTTTTTTCCCTAATTTTTGTATCAATATTTTAAAATTTTTTTATTTTAGTAATTATTATATTATCTGGTCATAAAAACTCAGACTATTTTGATAGTCGATTTTGATAAATTTCCTTCAATATTTTTTATCATATGATGTGTGTTTTTATATATTTCTAGATCTTAATTAGTTCCCTTTGATTTCAAGTGTTCATGTGATTATCCATTATGAGTCATACTCAAGGTTGAAAATGTACCCAACTTGGAAAACAATAGACATATCGTTAAGCACTAAAAGTGGTTCCAAAAGAAATTCCTATAGTTTTTAAGTAGTTAAATTGATCAAACTTAGTTAAGTATGATTCTCTATTGCTGTATGATTATGGAAAGAACATAAATAGATGTAGAGAAATGATGTTATAGATGGCATGTGCATAGAGAGGGAGAGAATTTGATCAAATTATTTTATTTTTTTCATTAAATAATAATATACCTCCTAAAGTTTCATGATTTCTTTAAGGAGAAATGCAAAAACTAAACCAATAGATAATGGCTTTAATAAGAAAAGGAGTTATTAACTATAACCATTAAGTAAAATATCTTGGTTCCAAAGTGTATGAGGAAAAAAAATTAAAGAAGTCTTTGACAAAGGTATCTATTTAGGAGATTGTGTGAAAACTAAAATACAAAAGATGAAGGAGAAAAACAGGATAATTTCTTACCTGAAATGAAGGGAGAAATTGAAGCCAGGGACACTCTACAGTATACAGCCAATAAGTTGTTATTCTAGAAACTCAGGTGTGAACAAAGCCAGAACAATCCTTAACCTTTCATAGAACCCTTGACATTTCTCATAACAATCCATAACTCATGAAAAGAAAAAACTTTATCGTTGTTGACAACGAAAGCTATCACATTTCTCAATATAGCCTCTATATAACCCTTGACATTTCTCAGAATTAAAAAAGTTAGTGACAGAAATTAGCAATTAGATTCAAGTTCACAACTTCAAATTCAAAGTCAAAAATAGATACACACTATTTGCATTTCATTTAATGCACAAAACAGAGGAAAACTTAGATTTGTAACATAGAAACTAAATTTAAAATCAGATTCAAAGCAACTTGGTTGTCAGGCTCATCATTTTGATAGCAAAGAGAATTAAAAAATGAAACAAGAATATTCTCATATGATTTCACCCAACAAGTAGACCTTCAATTCAACACACAAATTAACTCTTAACCAATTAAATTGTAACTATCCCAGATAGTGCTTCAATGTAGTAAAAATCATGAATGCAATTATAATCTAAAGAAGAACATAAATTTAAGCAAACTCATCATCCTGGGGTAAGTTCCAATTTAAGGAAGTTCACATGTTGGGAAAGTTGAGATATCAGAACCATAATGCCCCTACTTTTCCAATCTCCTAAATCCTACCCACAACCTTCTTCATTAGCTATAGCAAACAAATCACAAAAACAAAACAATAAACAAAGAGAATTAGGGCTTCAACAAGTTTAGGATCCAAATTTGGCAGACCGACGATGCATATAAATGAGAAAAGAGTGTGTTAAGTGTCATCAAACCTCTACACTCAAAGAAAAGAAAGAGAACCAATACACCCTAATGAAGAGCGACGAGATCCCATTAACATAACAGAAGTACAAAACCCATAAGGTGACACACTAATTCCATCTTATAATGACTAATTTGGAGGTGCCATCAGTTTTTGATTGTTTGCTGCTCAGTCTGAAAATATTTTAGAATGGAAAAGATGGCATGGAGCTCTGGGCATAAAAGCAATTTGGGGTAGATCTTTAACACCGATTATAAAAATAATCGGTCTTAAAAAATTGTTAAGATCGGATATTGCAATAATCGGTCTTAAAAATCTGTTTTTTAGACCAGTTATTCCTAAAATATATTTCTTTTAGACCAGTTATATGAGTAACCAGTCTAAAAACAATTCATTACTTATTTTTTTTCACCGCTGAACCTTTTAGACCGGTTTATAATCAAATAGGTTTAAAAAGTTTCCTATTCTTGACAACTGGTCTAACAAGTAGCAAACATATTTTTTCTAATAACCTTTATTCCATAAAATATATTAGACCTGTTATAGGTAGAAACAATCTAAAAATATATTTCATATATACATTTTTGTAATTATTTAATCTTTTTAGACTGGTTAGTTATAAAATTGGTCTAAATAATATTTTTTAGACCTTATATTACTTGAACCGGTCTCTCAATTTGTTCATAATTATGAAAATGCCACCGATCATTTCTTTTAGACCTTATCTGCTTATAACCAGTCTAAATGTGCAGGTCTAACACACCTTTTTTGTACAAGTGACAAATTGTGTTCAAATGACCCAGAGTTTATAACCAAGGGCCATTCCACACAATTTTTCACGCAAAAAACAATGGTAACATGAAAATGATTAAATTCCTATTCCTTTATCATGCCCTATTTAGACCAAAATTTAGGGTTTGGTGCAATAAATCACAAATTCACATTTCAACTACATAACTTAGTTCATCCAAAACAACATATAATCACATGTATATGATAAAAGCTTCATGAACCATAACAAACCCTAACTAATTGAAATTAGGGCAGCATCAACCAAAACAATATATACATCAAACTGATGCTCTTGATCCCCTCTAGCTCCATCTTGAGCTCTTTTCTTAATTCTCCATCTTTTGCTCTTGCAAGATGGCTCAAAACAACTCCCCTTGTGATTCCAAAACCATAGAAATGAATCTCTCATCAAGGGAAACAATGTTTATGAAGAGTGTTCGAGCTTTGATTTACCGAGTGAAAATTAGAGAAGAAGCTTACCTAGTGCATTTGATCTTCCTTTTCTCTTTTCTTAAGCTTTTGTTCCTTAAACACACACACACACACACACTCTCTCTTGGGTTTTATCTAGGATAAAAAATGAGAGCTCTTAGAAGAGGATAATGATCTTAAAGTATCACTCTTCCACCTCCTTGAAATATTATATTTAATTGCCAATTAAGCATATGTTATTTGACTTTTCCTTCATCTTTTTCCCACTTGGCTCTAATACCTTCATTTATACTCAAATGAATATTTTATCTCACCCTTTCCTTTGTTGGACGAAATATGAACTTCTTGAAAGGAGGATAATCTTTTAAAAATATCACCTCCTTACTTATTATTATTTTATAGCAATTAACACATGTTTACCTATTTGACTTTTCAACGTATTTTTACTTGGCTAAAAATGCTTCTTCTTGATTTATTTTGAGCCAAGTGTTTATTTTCCTTTTCTTTATCTCTTTTTTGGACATTCAAGAGCATAAAGAGAGGAAAAATATGGGCTTCTAGTTTTTATTTAGCTAAAATACTATTTTGCCATTACATTTTTGCCAATTGTTCTATTAAATTGTGGCTTCTTCCTTTCTTTCTTGTTTTGGCCGAAACTTGTCATATTTATTAGGCCAAAAATTGTGTTCTATCATTCTCCAATTTGGGCTTCCAAATTAATCCTTTAAGTAACAAAAATTGCTCTTTTGTGTCCAAAATTAGTCATGTTGTATAATCATTATTCACAATGTGTTGCCATTCTTTCCAATGTATCTAAATTCACCATTTATTCCTTTTAATGCCACAAGATGAAAGGAATTTTGGTGATTGAACTTTTGGATGTTACATAGAACCTCAGAACAATGCTGATACTATAAGAACACAATCCGAACATTTGAGGATTATATTTGGAATGTAAAATGTTGATTCTAGTATGCGTGTATATTGGGTATAATTTGGGAACTTGATTTCTTAGCTAAGCAGATGTTAAAGTTTTAAGGTACTAAGAGTTGAATCATAACCTGAGAATCAAATGCAATAGTTGAATTGATTCTCTAGGAATTTGAAATAGCTTGAGTGGCTTGAAGTACTAGAATGTGGTACTAAAATGTGTATGAGGTTTTTGGAGGATGCTAGATGCTAGTCTAGCATAGGGAAAGATCTTAATCATAGAATGTTCCTTTAGAGTTGTGATTATGGCTAGAGCAAATTGATATCAAAAGTCTATATAAAATACCCTAATGATGAACTGTAAAGTACAGCTACTGACATGGACTCTCAAAGGTAGTGATTGTAATGAGTCTTCTATTGAATCAGTTTCCTTGAGAGGATGGTTTATATAACCCAGTGAATCACCATAGGGTGCTCTAGTGCTATTTGTAGAAAGAATGATGAGGAAGGAGGTTAAGGAGGAATAAACTCGATGATATAAAGGAAAGCAACTATTGCTCTCATATCTTATGTAATGATTTTGTACCATCGGATATATCATGTTACGATATATGGTGGGCAGTAAGACCTATTAGGCCAACATGTCCTTAGGCAGTCAGACCAAATGAGGAGAAGCTTGAGGCTATAAGTTCAATAATGCTTATGGCATAGGGTTGATTTCTTGGGCAGTAAGACCTAATGAGCATTTAGAGTATGTGGGGTGGATGCCTGGGCCATAAAAACGTTTTATATCACGGGTGCATGCACACAATCATGGAGAATACACTAGGTGACGACCGGGGGCCATATGACTTGTTTTGCACTGGGTAAAGCCTGGGGCCACATGTTTTATTTTGCATCGGGAGACGACCAAGGGACATATGACATGTTTTACCAAACACTTTGGTGTGGGACCAATGTTTCAGTGATTGTTATTATATCTGAATACTCACTGGATGATTATTGTTGGATGGTTTGTTTAGCATGCCTTATGAACATCACATAAGTGTATTAATGGCTTGAATAGTAAGAGTTAGAGCCTAAGATGTATTCAAAATACCTAATGGTCTGTGTGTTCTGAGGTAGTTAGTGTCAATAAGTATTCAGAAAAGATGATGGACTAAATGTCCTGAGGTCATGTGATCTGAGGAACTAGAATGCCCTTAGGCTGGTAGAATGTTATATATTTGAGAGTTATTAGTGGTAAGACCTAGTGTCCAAGTTTGCAAGGAGCAGTGTCCCTGGGCTATAAGACCTTTATGCCTAGTGTTTGTGGTTGTTGCTTGGAGCAATGACATTAGACCAGTATGTCAAGAGTACACCTTGAAGCTGGTAGAACATTCAGACTGTAACAAGCAGTAGCCAAAGCAGTAAGTCCTGAGATGCCTATGGCATGGGGGCGATTCCCTGCATAGTAAGACCGGAATACCTAACATTGTGGGAGTAGAATGAGCCGTTAGGCTTGATATGCATACAATATGATCCGAGTAGAGTTTGAACATATTATAGGGCCTAATATTGTCATCTGAGCAGAGTCCCAAAGAGGCTGTAAGGCTTGGTATGCACACAATGTGATCCGGGTAGAGTCCTGAGGAGGCTGAATGGCCTGATAAACCAAGCGTTGTGAGAATAGACCATTAGGTCCTATGTTGAATATTGCATATTGTGAACAAAATGAATGAGAATGCTATATGATAATTGCTGAATACTATCTAAGATCTTTTATGAGAATATGATGATTGTGTTGCATGCTTGATAACCTTATATATGAAAGATATATTGAAAAATATGACTTGTGTGGCATGCTTATTAAGTTGCCCATGAGATGGATAGATTGGGTGTCTAGAATGAACCCCAAGGTATAAACATTCAAATTTTGTGACAAAATTTATTGAATGGGGGGAGAATTTTAATATCTTGAATTTTGGGACTATAAGCTTGAGAATGAGCCTGAATTGAGGGGATTGCTAAGCCCCAGTTTAGCAAGAGTCTCAGGAAGGAATAAGAAATAGAATGGCTTGTAGAAACCGTACCCGGAATAGAATATGAATTTCGGTGTGAATTAGTCAGAATAGAGTACCCGATTCCATTTGGATGTGTTAGAATGACATGAAACCTAAACTGAATCTAAAGGAAAAGGGAAATGGTGTCTAGAAAGAATTAATAAAGAGAATTAAGAGAATTAATGGCACAAGAAATAATATTGCGATAATCAAGGGCAAAAGAGACAATTGCGACTTGATCTTGAGGTTAAAGTTGGAAACCAAAATGTTTGGTCAATATTTGCTCTTGAAAAGCAAGAGTAATAAAGAAGGAAGATAAGCAATTAATTTCCTCCCCTTAATTCATGAAAAACATCCAAAAAAGAATAATAAAAGGAAAAGGGGATTAGTCAACAAATTTTACAAGAAGACTTGGTCAAAGTTGAACCTTTATACATATGGTTTATTCAAAACATTTTCCTTCCTCTTTGTTAGGAAATTTCAGCCAAGCCAAGGGAAAAAGAGGAAAGAGAGAATTTCCAATTAACTAAGTCAAAAAAAAAAAAAGAGAAAGGAAATAAGAGGAAAACGGAAAGAGAATAACTCTGGTTGAATTAAAAGAAAAAGATAAGAATCTATGAGTAATAATAAAGTTACAAACCACTAGAATACGTTTCCACAAGATTTTGAAATTTTAAGACAAACCCATTCAACTATACGTTTGAATCCTGTCTTGAAGTTGGGAATAAAAAAAGTTTACAAAAGAAAATTATTTAGTGGTTCGAATTCGCTGTGTAAAACTCATTAGAACGGTTACAAAAAATATGGTGTTACAATAATTCATACCTTAGTGCATTTAAACCTTTAATCAAAAGGTTTCAAATTTCCAACATACTTCCCAGGGGGTCATCCATCATAGTACTACTCAAACCCAAGTACACTTAACCATGGAGTTCTGATAGGCTCGGTGCATTAGCGCAGTCCATATCCATATACCTCTGGACATCTCATTGGGCATCGATATCTGATATATATTTCGTTCCCAATATATCATATTATCCTCCCCATAAATGCTAAATATTGTCCTCACAAGGGAACATAAACAATACCAGTTGCTTAGTATAACTCTTCTATATATTCCCGTAACACAAGGTGCAAATCTAAATTATACTCTAATTTAATATCAGGAGCCTTAAAGTTAGCAACAAAATCTAAATCATGTTATACCATATATATCTCTAGAGCCACAATCTCACTGGCAGAAAAATCCATACTAGCACTAGACACTGCTAATACTACTATCATAGGAGCTTGTACCCTTTTCCTCGGGATATATATCACTACTGCTCCGTGTCTTCCTCTATACAGAGCTCTGCTTTTTCTTCGACAAGCTGTTTAACAGATAGGGGAGATCTATCTTTTGGGCTCATCTAGCGCCCTTAACTCTTAATAGCTCTTAGCCAAGAAATACAACAATTTACTCGAGTAGCCACTCGAGTAACCATGTTAGAAAAAGACATTACTCGAAAGACCACTCGAGTATGTAGAGTTATTTGAATCATTACTTGAGGGGTCACTCGAGTAATCAGTAAGTAAAGTCTCGGCCAAGAATTTGATGCAATTACTTGAGGGAGTAATCGAGTAATCTGCAGGGTTATTTGAAATTTACTCGAGGGCTCACTCGAGTAACATGTGAAGAGAAAGGAAGGCCACTCGAGTAACCACTCTAGTAACCAGATTACCAGAGTCAGCACCAGAGTAACTTGTGAAGAAAAGACATGCCACTCGAGTAATCAGGTATTTCCAAGGTTTGTGAAGTATCTCACTCCATGTCTTACCCGAATAATATCTTATGAAAAATTTTGAATTAAGCACTGCCATATTTTTGATAGGTTTACTCGAGGAACCACTTGAGTAACAAACTTGATCACTCGAGTAGCCACTCGAGTAAGGTAGTCTAAAAATTATGTTTTTAATCAAATATTTATTAAATTGTTATTTATATGATTAACTCTTTATTGTATAGTATCCTAAGTACATTTACAGAGAAATAATGAAGAGATCATGCAAGAAGTGAAAAGTTAAATAAAATTCTGAATGTTCACCTACTGCTACCTACCGCAAACAGATAGTTTTCAAATTCGAAGAATAGTCAACCGTTGCTGCACGACTCTAACGAACATGTTTGAATTACTTCCAACGGACACTAAAAATCATCTATATATATGAAGCATTCAAAAAGAAGAAAATAGGACAAGAACTGAGAATACATTGATCAGCATACTCTTAGTGCTTTGTTTTCTTATACTCATTCATTGTACTTCTGTGATTATATATTTGCTCTGTGAGAAAGTTTTTCATTACAAACTCAATATTTGTTATTGAGACAACTTAATGTAGTGGATCCTTGAGTTGGGGATTTGATTACAACGTGTAAGGGGGAGCGAGTGTCCAGGTGAAGGAATTTTCTATATACTAAGGTGCCAAGAACCCACTAAATCTTGGAGAATATAGTAAAACTCTCAGAGATGCTCTGAGGAATGGACGTAGGTCAAACTGGTTGTGGCTAAACCAGTATAACTCCCGGTGTACACTTCAGTGATATTTCTCTCTGCTCTCAACTGCTTTAAATATTTTATCAATTTTCTTACTCACAATGGAATTTCTGGTATCACCCAATTCACCCCCTCTTGGGTGAAACGCTTGTACTAACAGCAAGTAGGGACAAGCAGTCATTTGATCCTGAATACCGAACAGGCATACATGTTTGCAGTATATTTGTTTTGCTACAATATATTGTGCACTATAATTTATTTATCATATTTATATGATTGATTGTGTTGTAACCTCCTACCTTAATAGCAGTAATTAGAGTTCAAAAATATGTCATTAAGTTAAATTAAAGATCAATGGGTAATTCAAAACTTATTGAAATTCACAACTTCAAGATAGGGTTCAGTTCTATGATAAAGTGGGTTTTCAAAAAAAAATTTCCAAAACTAGTTCAATACGGTCTCACATTCAACCTTCAAATATATCTGGCCCATGAAGTTTGGTTCCACTTATAAATATCAAAGTGTATAGCAAAATTCCCGATGACTCTCGTGTTTCATCTATTTACCATAAGGGTTTACAAGGCATATTCACCCATATCAGTTTCCTATATCAGGGATTACATAACACTAACCAAATTTACCACATTTATAATTTGTACAATCATCCCAAAAATATGATAACAACAACAAAGTACAAATCTCCAAGCTCATAACTCTAGCCATACTTAGTCACTTATTTCTCCTTCGATCTGCTAGCCCTGGTTGTAGATTAGTCATTGGAAATAATGAGATTCATGGGAATCTCATTAGTAACAATTCACTCATGTAGAATACAATGGTAACATCAAAATGAACAAATTCTTAGTGCTTCATCATGCCTTGTTCAGGTCAACATTTTAGGGTTTTCTACAACAAGCAACCAATTCATAACTTAATCATCAAACTTAGTTCATTTGCTCCCAAACCAAGGTATAAGCACATACATAGGAAGAAAGCTTCATGATCCTCTTAATATACCCCCACAAAATGAAATTAGGGTTGTCACAATAGCCCACCAAAACTCAGCCAATCAAAGCATCATATACATCAAAATAATGCTCTTACTCACCTCTTGCTTCTCTTGTGTTCTTTTCTTGCTTCCTCAACTTTTGTTCATAGATGATGGCTCAAAACACATCTTCTATAAATTATAAATCCATATAAATAAAGCTCTCTCATTAAGAGGAAAAATTTTTATGAAGAGTTTTAATGCCATAGAATATTTTAAGAAGGTGAAAATCCATGTTGAAGATCTTACCTAAACTTTGCTCTTCACTTTCTCTTGTTTTGCTGAACTTGGCCGACCTTGAGAAGAGGTGAGAGAGTGAATTAAGATCAGTTTTTCTCTTCCTTTATCCTTTTAATATCTGACCAAAAATATGGCCCAACGAGAAAGAAAAGTCATGGCTAATAATGAATCCCTTTGGTCATATAGTTATATTATTTAACTTGAGTTTTTCCTTTCCTATTCCCTTTATCTTTTGACCAAAAATTTGCTGCCCAAAAGATGTGCCAATTAATTCAATCTTCAGCCCATCTTCTCTCTTAATTTGACCAAAATATATGTCCCAAAAAGGTGACAATTTGGTTGAGCAAGCTTTCTTACAATTAACTTGCTTTTTCATCAAAATTTCCAATTTGTAACCGCTTGTAAGTCTAGTTGAATTTTCTCCTTTTCTTCTTTCTTTCTTTGTTACTTGTCAATGGTTATACTTTGATTATATAAGCTCTTTCTCGTTCTTTGGGATCTTAGACGAAATCAATTGAGAGAAAAGGAGAATGATATATTGATCCATTGATCTCTGGGTTCTTGCTTTATTTATACCTAGCCACAATTGTTGACTTTTCAAATGGAAAAGATGAAGAAGCATATCATTTAAATTCTCTTCCATAAGCCATTTTCTTTCTTCTTCTTCTTATGTTCAAATTAAGCCTTTGTTCATTTTTGACTTTATGCAAAAAGAGTAAGTAGTTATCTCAATTTAATTGGAACTAAAGTCTTAACAAAATTTTTTAGGTAACTCTGTCATTAATCCCACCCTCTATTTTGTGCATTTAGCCCTTGAATACATTTTGGGGTATTAAAATTCACCCCTCGTACAATAAATTTCATGCTCGAAATTTGTTACAACTTTTAAGACATGAATTTCGGGTAACATTTCCTCAGGTCTACTGTCGTTTCTCAAGTTGCTTCCCTTGGAGATAGCCCCTTCCATACCACCATCATAAATGGTATACTTCGGTGTCTAAGCCGTCTTTCTTATCAGTTAATGATTCATTCTGGCTCTACACATAAGTGTAATCATCTTGCATGTCGGCATCTTCATACTTGAAAATATGCGTAGGGTCTTGTTGGTACTTCTTCAATTGTGAGACAAGAAACACGTCATGGAGTCTGCTCAAGTTTGGGGGTTGGGCTATCTCGTATGCTACAAGTCCGATCTTCGTAAGAATCTCAAAATGACCAATGTACTACAGGCTCAACTTCTTTTACTTGATTGCTCTATTGATGCCTGTGATTGGAGAAACCCTCAAGAACACATGATCACCAACTTCAAACTCTAGAGGTCTTTTCTTATCAGTGTAGCTTTTCTGTCGACTCTGTAATACAAGGAGCCTATTTCAAATGATTTTAATATGCTTTATGGTCTGATAAACAAGATCCAGCCTGTATAATCATCTCTCAGATAGCTCTATCCAATAGAAAGGTGATTGTCACTTCCTTCCATAAAGTGCTTCATCCAGAGCCATCTGAATGCTGGCATGATGCTATTGTTATAGGTGAATTCGATAAGTGGAAGAAAGTAGCCCAATTCTGTTTGAAGTCTAGGACATATACCGTCAACTTATCTTTTAGTATTTGAATGGTCTTTTCTGACTATCCGTCTGTCTGGGGATGATAGGATGTACTAAATCTCAATTTTGTACCTAGAGCTTCATGTGGAGCCCTCCAGAATCTCAAAGTAAAATAAGGATCTCTATATGAAATGATACTCTTTGGTGTGCCATGTAGTCTCACTATCGCTCGAATATAGATTTCTACCAATTTGTCCAGAGAGTAGCCAACATTGATCATTATAAAATGTGCTATCTTTGTGAATCAGTCCACAATCACCCAAATTGCAACATAGTTTTAATCTTGGGCAAACCCAAAACAAGATCCATTGTCACACTTTCCCACTTCTATTCTGGAATCTCAGGACTCTACGGTAATCCTAACGGCCTTTAGTTTTGAATCTTTAATTTCTAACAATTAAGATGCCTCGCCACATACTTGGTCACATTGCTCTTCAATCCTAGCCACCAATACATAGACTTCAAACTGTGATACATTTTTGTCATTACGAGGTGAAGAGTATACCGAATTATGTGTGTCTCTTCCAGGATTCTCTGCCTCAAGCTAGACTTTAGTGGAACACAGATTCTCTTTTTGTATCAAACTAATCAATTAGGTGGCAATCATAATTTCAAGTTTCTCCTCACTTGATCATTGTCCAAATAGACTGTACCCGATAATCTTACTTCTGAGCCTTTTCAATTTCAACTCTCATATCACTTTACTTTTAGGAAACATTATAACTAGCACATAAGATCTGATTCCTCAAACTTAAATCCCAAAAATCTTCTATCAATTTCTGGTCTAGTATCATCATTACTGCAACTAGCACCGTCTTTTGACTAAGAGCATCCACGATGACATTAGCTTTACCTAGATGATATTTAATCTTTAGGTTGTAATCTTTTAGCAACTCCATCCACTAGCACTGTCTCATATTCAACTCTTTCTGATCAAACAAATATTTGAGACTCTTGTGGTCACAGTACAGTTCTACTATCACACCATACAGGTAATGTCGCCATATCTTCAATGAAAATACAATCGCCGCAAGCTCCAAATCATGAGTAGGATAGTTCATTTCATACGCCTTCAGCTATCGGGAGGCATAGGCCACCACTCATCCCTACTTCATAAGGACATACCCTAACCCCTGCTTACTCACATCACTATACACAACACAAGTCAAGCTGGGATCAAGTATAATCAATACTATCGCTATGGTCAGCCTCTCCTTCAGCTCAACAAAACTTGTTTCATAATGTTCATCTAGTTAAAAGGTTGATCTTTTTTTATGAGCTTAGTCATCGACAAGGCAATCTAGGAGAAATTTTGAATAAATCTCTAGTAGTAACTAGCAATACCTAAAAAACTGCGTATCTCAGCGATAGTTTCTGGCCTCTTCTAGTCAAGCACTGCTTCTACCTTACCATAATCCACTAAGACCCCTTCTCACAAAATAACATAGCCTAGGAACTTTACTTATGAGTGACAGAACTCTCACTTACTCAACTTGGCATAAAGTTACTTTTCACATAATATCTTCAGCACTATTATCAAATGATACTCGTGCTCTTCGTTGCTCCTGGAGTATATCAGAATGTCTTTGATAAACACAACTACAAATTAGTCTAAGTACTGTCAAAAGACACAATTCATGTAATCTATGAATACAGCAGGTATATTAGTTAGGCCAAAGGGCATTACTAGAAACTCATAGTGTCAATATCTAATTCAGAAGGCAATATTCGGTACATCTTCTGCTTTCACTTGTAGCTGATGATAACCCGACCTTAGATCAATCTTCAAAATTACACAAGAACTAGACAACTAATCTGAAAGGTTATCAATTCTCGGAAGTGGATACTTGTTCTTGACATTTATCTTATTTAATTCTCTGTAATCCACACACAGCCTCAGACTCCCGTGTTTCTCTTAACAAACATTACTAGAGCTCCCCATGGCAAAACATTGGGTCGAATAAACCCTTTTCCAAGTAACTCTTCAATTTGTTTATTTAACTCTACCATCTTATTTGGAGCCATTCGTTATGGGGCCTTTGATATAGAACCAGCTCCAAGCTTAATTTCAATTGGAAACTGTACTTCCTTTTCTAGAGGCAATCTGCTAAGATCGTTCGGAAACACCTTAGGGAACTCTCTTACCTTGGGTTTACTTTTCAAAGTTTCTTCTGTCTTTCCCTGCATGGAAAAGAATACCATATATCCCTGGCACCCCTTCTCCAGATATTTCTCAGCCGTTGAGAGGAAATTCAAACTAGCATTTATATCATCCTCCCTATATGTAGTAGGATAAATTATTTTCTTATTCTCACAATCAAGCAACACATTATTCACCACCAACCAATCAAAGCCCAATATGACTTCTAATAGATAGAGCGGCAGAAAAATCAAATCAATAGTATACTCACGACCCTTAACAGTTATTTCACAATTCAAACAAGTTTCAGCCATCATAACCTTAACACCCATTGGTGTCAACACAATCAAATCAAATGGCAGTTTATGAATATACAATCTCAGGCGCTTTACACAGTCATAGGCAATTAAGGAAAGACTTGTACCTAAATCAAATAATGCTTGCAATAAGTTACCATTCAGAAGGATTATACCTTAAATCAGGTCGGGGGACTTTTGGGCTTCCCTGTGCGTTATGGCAAACACGTTGCCCTAATTCTTGGGTCTTTTCTCTGCTAGCGATCATTTGTATTCAATAGCAATGTGTCCTGGCTATTTGCAGTTATAACATATTACTTGCCTTGTACATGTTTTGTCAAGATGTGCCCTCCTATAATGAGAGCATGTCAGTATCACTGAGGGTTTCTGGTGCTCATTATCTTCAGGTTGATAGGGCTTCTTCCCACTACCCTTAGCTGAGAACCCCTAACTCTTTTCGTTTATGGGGAGTATTTCCCTTACTGGGTTCACTGTGGCTGCTACCACCCATGTCTGGGTACAGATCCCTTAAGTTCTTCTCGGTGATTTTGCACTCTTCCACCGCTTTATTGAATTCAGTAAACTGGTGGGTGGCTAACCTTTTTCTCAGCTCACGTCTTAAACCTTGAATTAGCACATTCGAGCTCTATTCCTCATCATCCATACGTCGTAGATAAGAGAAGTATCTGGCCAGTCAGATAAATCAAGACAAATAGTCATCAAAAGTTCTATATCACATTGCTTAATTGATAGGAACTCAAATTCCTTGTCGAACCTTATTGACTTGGGAAAATATTTATTTTTAAATTTTTCTTGGAATAACTCCTGGGTCAAGGGTACATTACAGTTCTGCAACGTCATGATGATATTCCGCCGCCACCGGTCAGCATCTCCCTCGAGCTTGTAAATAGCTAATCGTGCCTTTACCTTGGTTGGAAAGTCTAGTACCTCAAAGATTTTCTCGAGGCGGTTTAACAATCTTCAGGTGCTTGGGGTTCAAATCTTCCCCTGAACATTGGAGGTAGATGTTTGTAGAATTTGGAGACCCAATACTATAGATTTCCTTATCTTAGATTGGTACCCCATATGACTCTTGGTTTGGTGTAGATAAGGTGGGGACTCTTGAGCTCGAATCAACCTTTCTGCGGTTTCTTTATAATGTGTCTCCTCCTAGTCTCTTCCTAGGTCGACTGAACTATATCAATATTACATTTTTCATTCTCCTCTTGAAGCTCTTTCCTTAGTTCATTAATCATATCTCACTGTTCTAGTAACATACTCATTATCACTTGCAGGGCATCAGGTGGGTTGTCATTACTTCCTTGTACCTCTGGTTGTACACGTTGTACTCTTGGGCAAACCATTGTTTCTTTTCACTCTACAAATGATTCACCACGTCAATATCATATTAAATGTATACACATATTCCTTAAAACTCATATATAAACAATAATAGGAACATTCATGTGTATACAACAAGCAATCATGGGTTAACTATTGTCTCTAAGACAAGGAACTAAGACAACTATGCTAGCAAAACCTACCCTTGCCAGGAACTTTGGCTGTTATACAAAAAATGTAACTCCTACCTTAATAGCCGTAATTATAGTTTGAATATGCATCACTAAGTTAAATTAGAGACCAACGAGTAATTCAAAACTTTTTGAAAGTCCCAACTTCAAGATAGGGTTCGGTTCTATGATGAAGTGGGTTTTAAAAAATAACTTTTTCTAAAACAAGTTCGATATAGTCTCATATTCAACCTTTAAATATATCTTGCCTATGAAGTTAGGTTCCATTTATAAATATAAGAATGTATAGCAAAATTCCTAGTGACTCTCGGGTTTCTTCTATTTACCACAAGGGTTTACAGGGCATATTCGCCCGTATTAGTTTCCAATATCGGGGATTACATCACACTAACTAAATTTACCACATTTATAATATGTAAAATAATCCCAAAAATTTGATAACCAACTAACAAAGTACAAATCTCCTAGCTGGGAACTCTAGCCACCCTTAGTTACTTATTTCTCCTTCGATCTGCTAGCCCTGGCTGTAGGATAGTCATTGGAAAGAATGAGATTCATAGGAATCTCAGTAGTAACAATTCACATATATGATGTATACTGACAAAGCATGAAAATAATTATCACAATGTAGCAACACAATAACGACATTCACAATAGCAATACAATAATGACACTCACAGCAGCAATACGTGTGACTTTCATCACATTGACGACAACTTTTGTTGTATTCACAATGGCATAAACAACAGCATTCCTATTCATACAATTCAATGGTAAGCTCAAACATACAATGTAAAATATAGGATACAAGAGAAAGGGTCACACTACCTTGTTCTTTTTGTTCCTGCTTGGACACTAGTTTCTTATGCACAGGGCAAATGTCAAATCCTATAAATCTTAATCAAGGACGATGAGTTAGTACCTATTCCAATTCTTTAATAACTCAAAATACTTAGGTTGGTTATGACTATGGTTATTTAATCAAGTCAAATAAGGAGCTAAAGTGGTCAATTAACCAAAAAGACCAATTTTCTAACCTTAGAGTTCATAGTTATTACCATGTGCTATTACCTTTGAATTTTCACAAACTTGAACCAAATCTACCAGAATTTTCTCTAGAAGTTGAAAAATCATAACTAATTCTACAAAAATCAAAATGGAGTGACTCCTAGTTTTACTTGAATCTTTTTAAGTCCTATGTACAAGAAAAATATGAATCACCACATTCTACAACCACAAAAATATAGACTTCAACAAATTTCAACACTGCTCCAGAATTAAGTCCAGTTTCAACCTTAAATTTTGGAAATATGTAACTTCTAGCACAAATGTCAAAATGACTCCCATTATATGTCTATTTTAAAGCTTAACACATCCTCTATTCAACTAGAAATTTTCATAATTTTTTGAGACAATTTACTCATTAAAACTGCCATACAACCTGACTGCCTACTTAGAGTTTTCACTAACATCATTTTCCAGTTTTCACAAATGTTTGTAATGTTGCAATTTCAACAACCAACATTATTCCCACATAATTTTTCTTATAGAATACAATAGTCACATCAACATGAACAAATTCTCAGTTCTTCATGATGCACTATTCAGGTCAGAATTTTAGGGTTTCTACAAGAAGACACCAATTCACAACTTAATCATCAAACTTAGTTCAATTGCTCCAAAACCGACATATAAGCAGATACATAGGATGAAAGCTCATGATCCCTAATATACCCAAAAAAAAAAAAGCAAACTTAGGGCTGTAACAGTAGGCTACCAAAACTCAGCCAATCAAAGCATCATATACATCAAAATAATGCTCTTACTCACCTTTTGCTTCTTCTTGTGTTCTTTTCTTGTTTCCTCAACTTTTGTTCTTAAATGGTGGATCAAAACACCTCTTTTTAAAATTATAAAACCATATAAATGAAGCTCTCATCAAGAGGAACAATGTTTATGAAGAGCTTTTGTGCCATTGAAGAGGTTAAGAAGGTGAAAATCTATGTAGAAGATCTTACCTAAACTTTGCTCTTCACTTTCTCTTGTTTTTTTGAACTTGGCCAACCTTGAGAAGAGGTGAGAGAGTGAATTATGGTAAGTTTTTCTCTTCCTTTATCTTCTTAATATCTAACATAAAATGTGGCCCAAGGAGAAAGAAAAGTTATGGCTAATAATGAATCCCTTTGGTCATATAGTTATATTATTTACCTTAAATTTTTCCTTTCTTATTCCCTTCATCTTTTGACCAAAAATTTTATGCGCAAAAGATGTCCCTATTAATTCAATCTTTAGCCCTTCTTCTCTCTTAATTTGACCAAAATATATGTCCCAAAAAGGTGACAATTTGGTTGATTATGCTTTCTTCTAATTAACTTGCTTTTTGGTCAAAATTTTCAACTTGTAACCAATTGCAAGTCTAGTTGAATTTTCTCCTCTTCATCTTTCTTTCTTTTCGACTTGTCAATGGTTATGATTTAATTATATATGCTCTTTCTCTTTCTTTGGGATCTTAGACGAAATCAATTGAGAGAAAAGGAGAAAGATATATTGATCCATTGATCTCTTGGTTCTTACTTTATTTATACCTACCTATAATTGTTGACTTTTAAAATGGAAAAGATGAAAAAGTATATCATTTAAATTCTCTTCTATCAGCCATTTTCCTTCTTCTTCATATGTTCAAATTACGCCTTTGGTCATTTTTGACTTTAGACGAAAAGACTTAGTAGTTATCTCAATTTCATTAGAACTAAAGTCATAACAAAGTTTTCAGGGTAATTTTGTCATTAATCTCACCCTCTATTATGTGCATTTAGCCTTTGAGTACATTTTGGGGTATTACATGTGTTACTACTAAGATTCGCATGAATCTTACCTCTTTCCAAATATATAAAATTTATTCAGTAAGAGATACCAGCTCAAATGGCAAGGAAGTAGAAACTAGCAACTGAAGATCAAGAATCTGTCTAAATAGTAGTATTAGTTATCTATAATTTTTATGTTCTTTTGGGTTCTGTAAATATTACGTACAAACCCTGTGGGGATTCTTGTAATATAATGAAGTACTTTATATCAGTACGTTTATGCAATTTTTGTTCGTTCACAGGATTGTGCTTTAATACTCAGATAAATGTCAAAATATTAAGTAGTTTGACATTTTTGGTATCGGTAGGGCATTAAATGTTAAGAAATTAAGCCTAAAGTAAATCATTCCATATTATCAAGAATCATGCCAATAGCATACTAAATAGCTTTACTCCCAAATTGAGCAGATTACAAGATGTCTTCTACTTCTTACAATTAAAGAAGTATCAACCCGACCCTGAGAATGTAATTGAATATCAAGATGTAGATGTGAGGAATGATCTTACATATGAGGTCAAACCTAACTGAATCATTGATCGGTTGGAAAAACAACTCAGAAATAGGTAAATAGTTTGGAAGGGATTGTCTCCCAAGGAAGGTACCTAGGAAATGAAGGAAGACATGCGAAAACGTTACCAAGATTTTATGAATATGTTCATATAGCAAATTTTAGGGATGAAATTTTATTTAGGGGGGAAGCTGTAATAGCCCAAATTTTAGTGAACAAAATCCCTTGTACATTTGTTACATTAAATAGAGTAAAATGGTGGGTTTTGGTGCACTTAAAAGGGAAAAATATTAGACGTAGAGTTTGCATGAAATTTGGCTAAGTTAAGACATGAAAGTTCAAATTTGTGTGTTCTTAAAGGCCTAATTTTGTAGCCCAAAATGGACAAAGGAAGAGCACAATTCTTGGCCCAATTTAATATGAAATTTTTTGCCAAGAATAAAAAGGAAAGAAGGAAGACAACATTTAATTCAAAAATTGAAGAAATGTAAGGGAAAAATGGTCATTTGGCTAATAAATCAAAAAGCCTTTTACTTCTCTATAATTATGGAACCAAGTGGAAGCTTGTAGAACTAAGTGGAAGCTTTGTGGAACTAAGTAGAAGCTTATGGAACAAAGTAGAAAAAAAAGGAATAAAATATTCAAGACATGTGGAAAAATTCCATTAAATAAGTCTTATTTTAAGGAGGTGGAAGATGATATTTCAAGAAGCTACTTGACTTTTCCAAGAGGTAAAAATTTCGGCCAAAAAAGACAGAGAAGAGAGAACACAAAATTTGAAGAACACCAACACAAAGAGAAGAGACAAGAGATCAAGAAGCAAACGTAGGTAAGTTTGCAAGAAAAATTCACTTGTTCTTGTCTCTCAATCCTTAGAAACCTCTTTGAATCCTCATATACTTCTTGAAATCACATGTAGCAAGAATAAAATTAAGGAGAAACAAGAGGGAGAGGGCACAGTTGGAGAGGAAAGAAGAGAGAATCAAGAGTTAATTCAAGAAACCTTGTTTTACTTGTTGATTCATGGTTGTTGTTGATGATTTAGTTGATAGTTTGGCTTGGTTTTCATGATTTTATGATTTGGTTGGGAGGTGCTGTCCAATTTTGAATAATCATGTGGGAAGTGTAATTAAAGGGTTCAAGAAGTGATTTAAGGTGAAAAGTTGTTATATTGAAACAAAACATGAAACTTCATTTTCCCAAACTATTCTTGAATTTGGCTAATGGTGATTTGTTGGGTTTGGGCTGGAATTTCATGGATTTGATGTTTCCATTGTATTTTGAATAACAAATGGTGTAGGTAACATGTGAAAAATGAAGTATGGAGGCTTTAGGGTGTGAAATGACAATTTTACCCCTAAAACCCTAACATATGTGGCTACAAGGGTAATTTTGGAAATGGAGTGTGACTTTTACAAAAATGAGGTCAAAAATGGATTTTACACATAAAATTGTGTAGAAATAGCCCGGATCATAATTTTTGGTAAAGTACAGTTATACCGGGTATAAAGGGAAATTAGACAATATTTCTAAGGGCATTTTGGTAATTATGTATTTTTATAGAGATAACCAACCATATGAACTTATGAATGAGACTTGATTGAGTAATAATTCATTTATTTTAAATTTGAAATTTTAGGATTTGATATTTGATTGAACCGGACTAAGAAACATTAGACCAGATTAGTTAGACAGCTGGAAAGGATTTCTGGTAGTAACTCTATTTTTCATACACTATGTAGTTGTTTATATGCTTTGTGTTGCTATGTTCTGCGATATGAATTGTTTGTTACAAAACCTAGCTGTGGTGTGGGAAAAGCACAAGTACCATCAGGCCAAGTAGGACCCAACTTAGGTAGTGAGACAATTACAGACAGATAGTCAGATACTCTGAAACATTACAGCAAGTAAGAATCAAATTGTCATTTGATCATGAACAATGTACAAAGTATAGCCAGTAGGGACAAAGAGTCATTTGATCCTGAATGCCAAATAGATGGACATGTTTACCGTATATTTGTTTCATTCCATTATATGGTGTATTACATGTTTATTTATCACATTTTATATGATTGGTTGTGTGGTACTACTGAGATCCGTATGAATCTCACCCTTTTCAAAATATTTAAAAATTTATTCAATGAGAGACTATAGCTCCAAGGGCAAGAAAGTAGATACCAGTATCTGAAGATCTCAAAACTATCCAAGCAGTAGTGCTGGTTATTTTTAGTTTTTATGCTATTTTGGGTTCTGTAAATATTACATACAAACCCTGTGGGGATTCCTATAATATAATCAAGTACTTTATATCATTATGTTTATGCTATTTTTGTTCACGCATTAAATTGCACATTAATACTCTGATAAAAGTCAAAATATTAATGGATCACTCAGTGCTGATTATATGGGTAATACTCAAGAATCCTCGACCAACCTTACTGCCATAGAATGCTTTCCAGTGTTGTAGCTCAACTTCAACAAGTCATATCTCACAATCTACAAAGACAAAATTCACATTCTATACATCATTTGAAAGCTTAGGATGCCTACTACACCCTGTGAAATATCACAATCATTGGACAAGGTTTGACCGATAAAAAACAATCCACAAGTAACATAACTTGAATATAGCAGAATCTAACTTTAACACTTTATGTTCCAAAATTAAGGTTTTATAACCAATCATCCAAATATCATATTCATAAGGAATACTTTGGTGTCTGAGCCGTCATTCTTCTCGATCAATGATTTGTTCTGGCTCCACCGCATACGTGAAGTCATCTTACAACTCCACTTCCTCATACTCAACGATATGAGATGGATCCAGTTGGTACTTCTTTAGTTAGGAAACGTGAAACACATCATGAAGTCTACTCAAGTTCGGGGGTAGGGCTACTCTATATGTAACAGGCCCAATCCTTCCAAGGATCTCAAAAGGACCTATATACCTTGGACTCAATTCTTTCGCTTGATAGCTCGCCCAATACCGATAACAGGAGATATTCTCAAAAACACATGGTCACCAACCTCAAACTCTAGAGGCCTTCTTCTCTTGTCAGCGTAACTTTTCTGCCCACTCTGAGCTGTAATAAGCCTCTTATGAATGATTTAAATTTGGGCTGTAGTTTGATCAACAAGATCTGGCCCATACAATTTCCTCTCAGCCAATTCATTCCAACACAATAGTGATTGTCATTTTCTTCCATACAACGCTTTATACGGCGCTATCTGAATGCTCTCACGATAGCTATTGTTGTAGGCAAACTCCACAAGAGGAAGAAAACGATCCCAACTCCCTTTGAAGTCAAGGACACATGCCCGCAACATATCCTCTAGGGTCTGAATAGTCCTCTCTGTTAGATCCCAAGTTTTGATGATAACAAAAAGACAATCGTGTGCAAATCATGTTTTTAGGAGATTAAGAAAAGTTTACAAAGTTACCAAATGCATAGAGGAAGTTTTCTGATGTCTGCTGTGAAATTGCACTGGAGTGCTCGAGCATGGATTTTGCACTCGAGCATAGATCTCTTCTGTGCTCGAGCAGGTGCGAGTGAAAGCCAGAAAGTGTTCACCCGAGAGGCATTCTTCCTTTGTGTTCACTGGATCACTCGAGCAGTAATGTATGCACTCGAGCAGAGAAGTCATTCTCACTCAAGCACATGCGAGCAAGGGTCTGCCAGTGCTTGGCCGAGAGCAAGTAATAGCATGCTTCCTTCATTCACTCGAGCAGAGACATCAATGCTCGAGCATGAGCATTCTGTGCTCGAGCAAGGTACTACGAGTGCTTGGCCGAGAGTCATGGAGTTCAGAGAAGTGCAAGTATGCTCGAGCACACCCTTATATGCTCGAGTGACACATCAGCACCTGCGAATGAAAATTCTATCCCTCTCCAAATCTGATGCGAGTGCTTGTTTAAAAGGTATAATACTTGAGAATATTCTTCTCACTCGAGCAGGAGTCTGTGTGCTCGAGTGAGGGCCCACATCACCTGCGAGTGATAATTCTATCCCTCTGAAATCCTGATGCGAGTGTTGGTATTGAGATCATATTCCTACAGAATATGCGTCTCACTCGAGCAGGAGTGTGTGCGCTCAAGTGAGGGACCATATCACCCGCGAGTACAAATTCTCACTCTTGTCAAAATGGTGTGCGAGTGATGACCCGAGAAGACACTCCCAGTGGAAAAGGCAAGATCACTCGAGCAGAGGAAGTTGTGCTCGAGTGAGACCCCACTTCACTCGCGAGTGAAGATTCTGTCTCTCTGAAATTCTATGCAAGCACAACCCAATAACAGAAGCATATGAAGGAAAATAGGAGATCACTCGAAGTGAGCCTTTCATGCTCGAGTGATGCCCTCTCAGATCATCAAAAATGCCAAGTCTCACAACGTTCAATCCGAATATGGTTTATTGTTATTTATTCATATCATCATTACTTATTATCATTGTTTAACATTACTTTGAATGTATTATAAGTGTGATACAGGAAGATGAACGTTTGAAATTAGCTGTTACGGAGAAAGTCAAACAGCGGCAGACAACATGATTACAAACACGTTCGCACCTACCGCATTAAGAATATTCAAACATGCGCGTGTTCTTCTACAGTTGGAAAAGTCCCGCTCCTCAAATGTTGATTTTCCAAACGGGCAAAAACTGAAGCAACTATATATACAGAGATTCAAGGAGAACGTAAACAACAACGTAGCACAAGAATTCACAAGCTTATACACGAGTCTCTGTTATTCATCATTTTCTCTATATACACTTTGATCTTCAGTATTTATTCATTTGCTCTGTAAGAGAGTCTTCATACAATTCAAATTATATGTTTATTTGATCTCAAGGTATTGGGACCTTGAGAGGGTAGTTTTCCTTACGAGAGAAGCAGTTGAGAGAATTCCTTATTATACCTTCCATTCATAAGTCTTATAAGATACAAGCAGAAGAGAACGTTGCTGCTCATAAGACTTACAGTGGTGTAAGCAGGAGAGAACGTTGCTGCTCATAAGTCTTGTATACATAAGCAAGTGAGAAGGGTCATTGGTTATTTTTCTGCACGTAAGACTTGTCGTAAGGGGGAGAGAAATTTCTTATAGAGAGAATATTTCTGCTCATAGTCCGTTCAAGGACGATTGTTGTCTAGTGGCATTCTGAGAGCCCATTGAATCTTGGAGGTATAGTGAAATTCTCAGTAGGTCTTGATCTCTGAGGACTGGACGTAGGCCTGGTTGTTAGGCTGAACCAGTATAACTCTCTGTGTTCAAATATTCTCATCTCTACTCTATCTACTATATTTTTCATATCACCACATCAAACGAAAAATTTATAACATCACCCAATTCACCCCCCTCTTGGGTAAAGCTTGCCTCTTTCACTCTCTGACTGTCCATCTGTCTGAGGATGATAGGCTGTACTGAATCTTAACTGAGTACCCAGTGCCTCATGCAATGCCCTCCAGAATCTCGAAGTGAAACGGGGATCTCGATCGGAGATGATATTCTTCGGTATGCCATGGAGCTTCATAATTTCACGAATATAAATCTCTGCTAGCTTGTCCAGAGAGTAACTAGCATTGATCGGTAAGAAGTGAGTCGACTTCGATAACCGGTCTATAATGACCCAGATCGTATCATAATTCCTGATCTTGGGCAATCCCACAACAAGATCCATGGTCACACTTTCCCATTTCTATTCTGGAATTTTAGGACTTTGCAACAAACTAGGCGGTCTCTGGTGCTCGATCTTTACCTTCTCGCATGTGAGACACCTCGCCACATACTTCGTCACATCACTCTTCAATCTCGGTCACCAATACACAGATTTCAAATCATGGTACATCTTGGTCATAGCAGGATGAAGAGTATACCGGCTCTTATGTGCCTCATCTAAGATTTTCTATCTCAACTCGGCCTTTAGTAGAACAGAAGTTCTTTTCTGGTAGTAAACAGTCTAATCATAGCCCAGAGCTTCTCCCCGCTCAATTCTAGCCAGATTACGCTGTATCCAGCCATCTTGCCTCTAAGCCTCTTCAATCTCAGCTCTCAAATCACTTTCCCCTTGGAAAACAGTATAGTTGGCATAGATGATCTGGTTTGACAAATTCATATCACGAAAATCAGCAATTAACTTCCCCTCCTGTATCATCATAGCTACCACAAGCACAGTCTTTTGACTAAGAGCATCAGTGACTACATTTGCCTTACCCCAGATAATATTTTATTTCTAAGTTGTAGTCCTTCAGTAACTCCATCCAGCGCCGTTGTCCCATATTCAATTCTTTCTGATCATACAGATACTTGAGACTCTTGTGGTCGCAGTACAGTTCCACAGTCACATGGTATAAGTAATGACGCCAAATCTTCAATGCAAACACAATGGCCACAAGCTCCTGATCATGAGTGGGATAGTTCAATTCATGAGGTTTGAGCTGTCGAGAGGCGTAGGCCACCATACGTCCCTGCTGCATAAGGACACACCCTAATCCCTGGCCACTAGCATCACTATACACAACGTATGTTAAACTGGGATCAGGTAAAATCAACACAGGTGCCGTAGTCAACCTCTGTTTCAGCTCTATAAAGTAATTTTCACAATGTTCATCCCACACAAATGAATGATCTTTTCTCGTGAGCTTGGTCATCAGCAACACGATGCGGGAGAAATTCTAAAAGAATCTCCGATAATAGAAAGCAAGACCAAGAAAAATGCGTACCTCTGCAATAGTTTCTAGCCTCTTCCAGTCCAGTTTTGCTTCCACTTTACTAGGATCCACAGAGACCCCTTCTCGCGAGATAACATGGCCTAAGAACTTCACTTCTGATAGCCAAAACTCACACTTACTCAATTTGGCATAGAGCTGCTTATCACACAATGTATTCAACACAATTCTCAAATGATGCTCATGCTCTTATCTACTCTTAGAGTATATCAAGATATCATCAATAAATACCACAACGAATTGATCTAGGTATTGTCAGAAAATATGATTCATGTAATCCATGAAAACCACAAGCACATTGGTTAATCCAAATGGCATCACTAAGAATTCATAATGACCATACCTAGTCCGGAAAGTAGTCTTCGGAATAGCTTCTGCTTTCACTCGTAGCTGATGATACCCCGACCTTAGATCAATCTTTGAAAATACACACGAACCGGATAGTTAATCTAACAGGTCATCAATTCTAGAGAGAGGGTACTTGTTCTTGATGGTAATCTTATTCAACTCTCTATAGTCAATACACAAACGAAGACTCCCGTCTTTCTTTTTCACAAAAAAAACTGGAGCTCCCTAAGGAGACACACTGGGTCTAATAAACCCTTTCTCAAGCAAATCTTCAATCTGATTATTCAATTCTACCATCTCATTTAAGGCCATACAGTATGGGGCTTTGGATATAGAACCCGCTTCAGGCACAATGTCAATCGGAAACTGAACTTCCCTCTCAGGAGGTAATCCATTTAAGTCATTCGGAAAAACCTCAGGGAATTCATTGACTACGGGTATAGTACTCAGAGACTCACTGGTTTCTCCTTATATAGAAAAGAAAACCATATACCCTTAACAACCCTTTTACAAATATTTCTCAGCCTTAGCTGTTGAAAGGAAACTTTGTTCGACATTCTTTCCCTCAATGCTATGAGAAACAGGATACACGATCCTTTTGTTCCCACAATCTAATAATACATTATTCGCTCTCAACTAATCAAAACCCAAAATGACTTCCAATTGGCAGAGCGGTAAACAAATCAAATCTACCACAGATTCATGACCCTCAATGGTTACAACACAATTCAAATAGGCTTCAATAGTTATAGCCTTTACACCTATCGGTGTTGACACAATCAGATCGAATGGTAACTTATACACATTCATACCCAGGCGCTTCACACAATCATATGCAATAAAGGAGTGACTTACACCCGAGTAAAATAAAGCTTATAATACATATCCATTAAGAAGAACTGTACCTTGTATCAGCTTTGGGGATTTCCGGGCTTCCTCATGAGTCATAGCAAATATTCAGCCCTGAGTCCTCAATATCTGCTCTGGTCATGGCTTTCCATACTCAACGGATGTATGCCCTACTTGCTTACATTTGAAACAAATCACCCGACCATCGCAAGTCTTTCCATGATGTGGCTTGTTACAGTGAGGACATGTCCATACAAAAGGAGCTCTATGTTGATCACGACTCCCAAACTGATAAGGCTTCTTACTACTACTTCTAAATAAAAAGGATGATCCTGAGCCCTTCCGCTTCTGAGAAGCATTGCCCTTACTGGGCTCACTATGACTACCAGCAGTCTTAGCCGGATACAACTCTCTCAAATTCCTCAACTGCATTATTGAACTCAAAAAACTGATAGGTGCCTATTCTCTTCCTCATATCATGCCTTAAACCCCGTATAAGTAAGTCTGAGCTGAACTCCTCGTCATCTATCTTCCGCAAATAGGATGAATACCAAGATAAACGGATGAAACAGGGCACATACTCATCAAACGACTCCGTGTCCCCTTGCTTGATGTTTAAGAACTCGGTCTCCTTCTCAAGTATTGGGAAAATATTTTTCTTTGAAATATTGTTGGAACACATCCCAGGTCAATGGTATGTTCTTGCTCCACAAAGACAAAGCAATATTTTTCTACCAGCGGTCTGCATCTCCCTCGGGATTATACACCGCTAACCGGGCTTTCACTTCTGAGGGACAATCAAGAACCTCAAAATGGTTCAGCCAATCTTCAGCTGCCTGAGGATCAAATTTCCCCTTGAATACCGGAGGTAGGTGCTTACAGAATCTAGAGACCCAAAACTGAAGATCTGTTTCCTCCCTTGCTGGGACCCCATATGATTCCTGGTTTAGTCTAGCACGAGGAGATGATTCATGTGGCCGTGCTGATCCTTCAGCCATTTCTTCTCTACGTGTTCCTTCCTGAGTCTCCTCTTGGGTTTCCTCCCCAGTAGACTGACCTCGGCCCTCATTATTCTTTGCTTTCTTAGTTTTGAGCTTTTCTCTAAGCTCAGCTATCATATCCCACTAATCTCTTATCAGACCCATTAACTGTTACATCGGGTCCGGTGGATTCTCATTGACAACCTCAACCTCAGGATTTTCTTGTTGTACTCTGGGGCGACCTTTCATCTTTTTCATTCTATAAAGAACTCACCTCATTAGTCCAACAATTATGATATTCACATAATTTCCACAAAGCACATATATCCACATAACCAGAACAGATATATGTATGCGACGGTTATTCACAATGAATTTTTATCACTAAAACCACACTATGGGAGCTATCCTAGCAAACTCTACTTGTAACCCTCTTCCGTAATTATATTCAAAATACGTGATTAAAGTGAAATAGAGACCAATAACAATCAAATAATGTTTACAAACCCATCTACCAGATGGGGTTTTCATAAATATCTTTCAAAATCATTTATAACCTGGTCTCACATTCACATTCCGAATACAATTACTACACGAAGATAAATCACATTTAACTATATCAGAGTACACAATGTAATAATCCCAGCAATCCCGGGTTCCGTACATTAATTCAAGCCTTACAGGGCATATTCGCCCTTTACAAGTTCTCATACAGGGATTACACAAATCTCACCTCAAATACTCATAATTAAATCCTCATCCACATATACAAATATCCAATACACAATACTCCCAACTATGATAACTAACTATCAGAATGACAACCCGAAGGAGTCCTCATCACCCTTGGCTGCTTGCTCCATCGTCGATCCACTACCCTATCTGAAAGGTTAGTAGGGGAGGGTGAGATTCTAGAGAATCTCAGTAGGATAACAATATCAATATGCACGTACGATAAATGTTTAATGCATGACATGCTTGCATCACACAACTCATGATAACACAATGACAATTTGCAAGCTCAATGCTTCGAACAATATACCTATGGCCATAGCATAAATTGAAACATAGCTTCAAATCACTCATAATTATGCAAAGCAAAGACATGCACCAACACACACTAAAACAGATATCAAATACATGCAGGAGAGATATGTTCCCTACACTCTTTCCACGTATGCTCCAGCCTCGCTTACTGACGATCAGAACGAATATCAAACCACGTTCAGGGCGAACATCAACCCTATAATCAAAGCAAGGACATAGGGTTATTTTCTATTCCAAACTCTTACTTTCATATCACTTAAATTTGGTTGTCATTTGAGTCCCTTAAGTGTCTAATAATAAGCTCAACAAAAGCTTGAATGGATTGGGACGTACTAGGTTGGAAATCACTTTTCAAAATCACCAAATATTGAAAATGGGGGTTTGGCTGCAGCCAAGAACCCTCTGGCTGCAGCCAAAACTCGCACAGAAGGTTTTTGGCTGCAGCCAAGAATTTCTGGCTGTGGGCAAAACGTGCACAGAAACTTTTGCGCTACAGCCAAGATTTTCTGCTGCAGCCAAGGCAACTTCAAAAATTCATAATTAATTCCATAAAAATCAAAACGAGGTGATCCCAAAGCCAAATGAAAGATATTTAAGTCCTCTTCATAGAAAAAATATGAATCAAGGCTGTCCATAACCACATAAATATAGAATTACACACATTTCATCACTGCCCCAAAACAGAATCCATTTTCGACCTCAAACTTTGGACAGCTATAACTCCCAGTTCCCAAAACGAAATGGCACAAATTATATGTCCATTTTGAAGCTTGGGAGGTGAAATTTAAGACTGGAAAGTTTCATAATTTTCTGACATCATTTACCCAATCAAAACATCCACACAACCAGACTGCCCGGACAGAATTCACACTAGAGAGAATTTCCAGTTTTGCAACCAATGTGCCCAATCCAATTCAAATCAATTCCAATGATTAAATACCACAATATGACACCATTTTCAACATAAAATAACATCCAATTCATCCAATTACATACCACATGAAAATACCATAAAATCAGGGCAAAATTCACAATTCACCATACTTAACCAAAAGTCATAAAACTTAGATCAAAAGGAAGCAAATGCTCACCTCTTCCTCTTTCCCAAACCAATTTCTTGATTCTCCATCTTTCCACTTTTGCTCAAGCTCTCAAACACCTCCAATCAAGAATCTAAAACCATAGAGATGAAGCTCTCATCACTATGAACAACTTTATAGAAGGTGATTAGAGCTAAAGAGGTCACCAAACAAGCTAAAATCTCACCTTAAGCTTTCTCTTTCTTCCTCCAAGCTTGCACGTCCATGGAGATAAGAGGAGAGAGAGATGAATCAGATTTTTGGACTCAAAAACCATCCAAATAAGGGAGGAGAGGAGAGAGGGAAGAGTTGACAAATTGACCAAGATCCAAGGGTCCAAATCTTGCCACTTGTCATGATCTTGATCCATCTTCATGAGCTCACATAAACTCACACACATGGAATTCCACCCTTTGATCTCTTGCACAAATCAATCTCAACCATTGATCTTGAAGTTACCAATGGGTTTCCTCCTCGGTAACTAGCCAACTGGTCAATAACTTTACCGTTTTGCCCCTGATTATGGTAATCTCTTTTGGATCACCACCAAATTCATTTTCCTATTCATTTACACCATACATATGCCCTCCCCCTTATTTTAAGTCAATTTAGATGTTAATCTATAATTGAACTCAAATACGGGGTTTCGGCACTGCTCACAACACATACAAATCACATCGGGTGCTAAATCACACCATAATCTCAAAAAGGGTTTATTTATCACTAACCACATCCACTTTTGGAGTCATTATCTCTTAATCACAATTTGGGATCTTGCTAAACTGGGGCTTAGCAGTCGACTTATCTTAGACTTATTCTCTAGCCTCAAGTCTCAAAATTCGGGGTATTACACTACTCTTGCCAGGAACTGCAGCTCTGATACCAAAAATGTAACCCCCCTTACGGTAATTATATCCGGATTATGAAATTTAAGTGAAATAGAGACCAATAATACAAAAATCACATTTAGGATCACTCATCTCCAAGAGATGGGGTATCCAAACAAAATGTTCAAAACCGAATTCATCTGGTCTCACATTCACTTTTGAATACAATTTCCTGTGCCGATAAATCACATAATAAATATCAGAGTGCATAATCAAAATCCTAGCAACCTCAAGTTACTTATATATAGAATGGGTTTAAATGTTTCCCAAGATGGGGATTCCATATCCAAAATTTGCTATATATATCTCATATATATACAGTAATCCCAAAAGCCAACTAGATAACCAACATCCAAAATACAAAATGTCCCTAAAGCCCTAACCACTCCTGGTTGGCCGCTTCGCTTTCGAGCCACATGCCCTATCTGAAATGTTAGTCATTTGGAAAGAGTGAGATTCAAAAGAATCCCAATAGTAACAAATCACTCATACAATATATAAACACAAGGCATGTAATGTATCATGTTCACCAGCATCATCAACAACACAATGATCGATGGCTCGGGCCACAAACGACAGCACTTACGGCTGTACACAATGTACTATGCCCGCTTTCACGGTAATCACAATGACAGCTTTCACTGCAAATACTATGCCCGCTTACGCGGTAATCACTATGACTGCTTTCGCTACAAACACTATGCCCGCTCATGCAGTAATCACTATGCCAGTAGTATCACAAAGCGCAAGGTATCTCAATGCACAATGTATCACAAGGCACAATGCTCCACAATGCTCCATAATGTATCTCAATACATCTCAAAGCAGCAGCACATAATACATGATAGGCAAACATACAATACATTTACACAAAGTATAAGAGAGGAGTCACTACCTGAATCTTTCCTGACGTTCTTTGGCATAATGGGCTCACGCGCCTGGCAGATATCAAATCCAATACCAAATTAGGGACAACCATCAATCTCTTTTCCAAACACTTATTCCATATAACTCTGAGTTGGTTATCATTTAGGACTCTTTATATGACTATTAGAGGCCTAATATGTGCCTAAAGGGTTGGGATAACTACCCTAAAAAACCCGTTTTTTGAAAGGTAAAATAGTGATTTTAGACTGGCTCACTCGAGTAAAGATGACCTCACTCGAGTGATGAGACACTCATACCCGAGTGAGAACAGCTCTCACTCATAAGTGTTTGATAGTGAGTAACCATCATGGCCAGAAAATGCTTACTACACTCGAGCACATAGCTTTATACTCAGGTAATGACTCCAAACTCACTCGAGTAACTGAAAGTGCAAGACAAGAAGTGAGAACCGAGAGCATAAGAAATATCATAGGGACAAGCTCACAGAGCATACCCCCTAGTGCTCGGGTGAGAGGCCTACACTCGCGAGTGTCAGATCACACTCTTGAGTATTGGCCAACGAGTGACATCCCGAGAGTAAACCTAACTCTGGACTCATACCATCACTCGAGCAATCCCTTTGTCGCTCGAGTGAAAACCCACTTCACTCACGGCTACAGAAGTGCACTCAAGCTCCACTCATAGAACCTAGGCAAAACTTGAAGCAAAAAAGGGAAAATAGACACAACACTCGAGCATGATCTTCTCTCACTCGAGTGATGTGCATCAGATACCAGAAAAGCAGTAATTGATAGAAAATACCAGATTGGTCAAAATTGCTCCCAGTGGTTCCCAAACCTCACACAAAGCTCCTTTCCACTTAAAATGTCCTAAGGAACACATTGGTAATCTCCAAAACACCCCAAATTGGGATATTACATTGTTACTCTAAATCTAACCTGATCAAAGCTCTATAATGATACTCTCACTGTGTACTTCAGTGTTAATCATTATCTACTTCATATAGAGAGAAGTAATCACCACTACTACAATTAGGTGATTTAACGACTGTAATTCATGTATGTTTTTAGAAAATAGTAGTGAAAACAAGGTGGTGGCAAGGATGGTAAATAAGCCAAGATTTTCAATGACTGTTTATATGGAAACAATCGTTAAAAACAAGTTTCAGCGACTGTTTCCAATAATAGTCATTGAAATACAGGTTTCAACGACTGTTATTGATAACAGTCATTAAAACTTAGCCCTCTGCTCTATCTTCGGATATGATTAGTTAATTAAGAAGGCCCAACTAAACACCTGCTTGCTATCTCATGTCAAAGCTGAGAATTACTACCCTATGAAGGCTCATGTAAGTTTGCTTTTAACACTTGTACCTTCCAGATATAGAGATAGAGGTATAGAGGTAAGCATCAATAAGTGTGTGTAAGAGAGATTCTCAATCATCATGTCTTCCTCTTCTTCCTCCCTCTTATTTATCTTTATCTATATCCTCGTCATTGATCCCTACTGCTAACTGTTCTCACTAGGCATCTTCAACGACTATTTATCAAAACAGTCATTAAAGATAATATTAAATGACTCGTTTAATAACCAGTCGTTGAAACTTACTGTTTCAAGGACTGGTTATTAAACCAGTTGTTGAATATATGATAATCAATGAATGGTTATTAAACCAGCCTTGAATTTGTTGATTCAACGACTGGCTTTAAACCAGTCATTGAATCATCTACATTCAATGACTGGTTTATAAAAATCAGTTGTTGAAACAGTGGCTGAGTCAAACATGTCAGAAAAGCAACTCGTCTAGGTCAGTACATGCAGCAGCTTCTAGACATTCAGAGTTTCAAGTCACAATTTCTTCATTGCTGAGGCTTCTCTTGCTCAAACTGGTATTGCGCCTCTGTCTATGACCATAGGACGGGACCTCTGCCTCTATCGATGACTCTTGCTCAAACATTGCTTCATTCTATTTCCTTTTCTCAGTCCTCCATTGCCGTGGGTCCTGTAGCTCTGTCTTTCATCCCTATTTTTGTTTTTCTCCGTCAGGACAAGGTAAGGCATGGAAGCTTTCTTTTATTTGGTTGGGTACTGCATGTCAGCCTCTAAACTTTGATTGATGGTTTATTGTTTCTGAAAACTGCCTAAGTTAACAGCTTTATGAGTTCGTGGACATTATTTTCTAGGTCCTTCTTTCATGCTTGTTTAGTTTTTATAAATCTATATCATGCCATGAGATACATTAGCTACCAGAATGGGTATGGTTGAATTGTTATTGATGTCTTAAACTGTGATTATCATGAGTTGTTAGTTGAATTTTTAAGTCCACGAAAGTCAATTTGTTTTATTCAAGAATTAATATTAAGAGTCTGATGGATATAGATGTTGGAAAAGAAGGGAGGGAGATAAGAGAGTGACAGATATGGATGAGCAGAGAAAGAGAGGGAAAGGAGTATGTGAGGTTAGTTGCCCTGCTCCCATTTCATTTTGTCATGTGTAATTACCCTATACCCATTATACACTAACCCTTGACTAACCTCAAAAATTTCTGTATTGTACTATTTTCTCTAACAAATTTCACCTTCATGCATAGCTTTTCTTATCAAAATCATTGGTTCTAATATCATTATGCTTAAGCCATAAAATTATTTTACCTCCATGTAGCAAATATTAGATGGAATCTCATCCATTTTTCCTCTATACGTGTAATGACTTGGCTCTAACGTGAATTAAATATTCTCCAATTTTACCATCTTTTAAATTATCTCTAGAAATTAGTGTTTCAAGTTTCAACGTACCTCAAGCACAGCTTTTAGTTTCATACTTTAATTAGGTAAACTTGAGTAATTCAAATCAAAGTATAGAATCAATTCAAGGCATTTCTTTATATATACAGCTCTATTTTTTACAATAGTTAGAACATCTTCGAATCCAAATATTACTAACCACCACCCCCTCTAGTCCCTACAATAAAAGCTACTTAATCAAAGAAATTGATTAATTTAAACAAATGTAATACATACGTAAAATTGGGAATTTTTTAAGCCAAGTGAATTGGGAAACAAATGCTAAACATTTTCCTTCTATTCCCATATTAGAGTCCAATAAAAGCAGCCTTTTGCAACAGACTTCTCCCTAAACCAAGAAGCAGGACCTTGTATTGATAAGTTTTTGTTAATTTTTTTAATTAGCAATATGTTAACCTTTTGCTAGTGATTTATTTTCTAGGGATTGGAAAATGTGAATAGTTTGCAATCTAGTTATTGGTGAACTTTATAATGTTTCTATTTTTTCGTTCCATTTTTTTATATAGTATCTATCTTGTGTCTTTAAATTTCCCAATATATGTAGGCTCCTAATTAGAATTTTCAATTTTCTTTGTCTTTAAATTTTGTCAATTTTTTAATTAGCATAGTAGTAAAGTTGAGTGTTCTTGAAAATGGATTAGGTGGTAATAAAATGAATCATAGTTGGATGAATGCATTGAGAACTATCAAAGAATATGAGAAAGGGGTGGAAGAGTTTATTGAATTTGCTAAAATGAATGCGCCTAGTAAAAATAGGAAGTATTTTTATCCATATCTGAAGTGTTTAAATGAGAGTTGACGGGATATTGATGATATAAGAGATCACTTAGTTTGTGATGGAATAAATCTTCGGTACACAAGGTGGATATGGCATAGTGAGGAAGTAACTGTTTGTGTCCCATGAGAAGGAAGTCTTGGAGGTTAGAGATGACGATGGAATGGAGAAAATGATTCATGATGTTGAGGTAGAATATTTTTCACAATCGCCTGTATATGATAGCGTGCGGAGTGATGTAGAGACACCTTTGTACCCGTGGTGTACTAAGTATACATGCTAGTCAGTCATTTTGCACTTGGTCAACTTAAAGGCAACTTGTAGGTGGACCGACAGTAGTTTCACATTGTTACATGAATTGTTGTGTGATATGTTTCAAGAGGATAACGTACTTCCAAATCATATGTATGAAGCCAAGAAAATCTTTTATGTATGGGTATGGAGTATAAAAAGCTACATGCTTGCCCTAATGATTGTGTATTGTACAGAAATGAGTATGAAGGATTGAGTGATTGTCCAAAATGTAAAACTTTGAGATACAAAGTGAAAAAAGGTGCTAGGTGCTGTGATGAGACACGTAAAAAGCAACCTTTAAAGGTTTTATGGTATCTTCCAATCATTCCGTGGTTTAAATGAATGTTTGCTAATGCAAAAGAAGCAAAGAAGTTGAGATGGCATTCTGATGACAGAATATGTGATGGAAAATACCTTTGGCACCTGACTGACTCTCCATAATAGAAGAAAATAGATGAAATGTATCCAGGATTTGGCAGCGAACCAAGAAAACTTTGACCTGGGCTTTGCACAGATGAAATCAATCCTTATGGTAATTTTAGTAGTACACAGTGCATGGCTGGTTCTGCCGGTGATTTACAACTTACTTCCCTGGTTGTGTATGAAATACAAGTATATGATACTTTCTATGATGATTTTGGGACCAAAATAGCCAGGGAACAATATTGATGTCTACTCGGCACCTTTGATATAAGAATTAAAGAAGTTGTGGGAGAATGGCATAAATGTGTTTAATACATATAACCAACAGTTCTTTAAGCTACGTGCAATGATCTTCACCATGATTAACAACTTCCTTGCATACGGCAACTTGTCAGGTTATAGTGTGAAGGGTCATAAAGCATGTCCGATATGTGAAGCAAGCACACACTTCCATCAACTTAAGCACGGTAGAAAAATGGTCTACCTTGGTTATAGACAATTCCTTCCTTGATTCCACCCGTACCGTAGGCTAAAGAAGCTTTTAACAGTTTGCCGGAGAATGGAATGGCTCCAAGGCCATTAATTGGAGATGAGGTTTATAGTCAGGTTGAAAGAATTAATGTCACTTTGGGTAAAAGTCAAAAGACTATGGGTGAGAAGAACATATGGAAGAAGAGGTCAATTTTCTTTGATCTTCCATATTGGCGTAGTCTTGATGTGAGACATAGTATTGATGTGATGCATGTAAAAAAATGTATATGATAGCCTTGTTGGTACACTTTTGCACATAGCAAGGAAAACTAAAGATGGAATTAGTGCAAGACTAGACTTAGTTGAAATAGGAATAAGAGAACAACTGCATCCACAACTAAGAGATGATGGTAAGAGAGCGTATATGGAGCCAGCAACGCATACATTGTGAAAAGCTGAGAAAAGAAGTTTTTGTGGGTATTTGTATAGCACTAAGGTGCCACAAGGGTATTCTTCTAATGTGAGCCAGCTGTGTCAATGGAAGATTTGAAGTTGTTGGAATGAAGTCTCATGATTGTCATGTCTTGATACAGCAACTATTACCAGTAGCTATTAAAGGCATTATGAAAGATGATGTGTGAAGCTCAATAACAAGATTGTGCAGTTTCTTTAATGCCATTTGTAGCAAAGTTGTTGACATTGGAAGGTTAGACGAATTGGAAAATAAGGGTTATACTATTCTATCCCAACTAGAGATGCATTTTGCTCCCACATTTTTTGATATAATGGTGCATTTAATAGTTCATCTAGTAAGGGAGGTAAGACTATGCGGCTTAGTTTATCTAAGGTGGATGTACCCTTTTGAGCGATGCATGAAGAACTTAAAAAGGTATTCTAAAAATCCTTATCGACCTGAAGCCTCAATTGTGTAAAGATATGTCGTTGAAGAGGCTATGGACTTTTGCAAAGAATATCTATAAAGGTCGAAGGCCTAATCAAGTCATGAAAAGGGTATAAGTAAGGGAACACGAGGGCTCAAAGTAAAGAGTATGCATCGTGAAGAGGTGTTGCAAGCACACTTGTATATCTTGAATAATAAGAAAGAAGTTCAGCCATACTTAGCCAAACACATAAAGAGTTTAAAGGAGATATATCCAAGAAAAAATGACATCTAGATAGCTAATGAGCAAAACAAGACTTTCATAGAGTAGTTTAAGGATAAGATAGCTTGGGGGCCTTCTTTTGAGGTCATAACTTGGAGTGGTTTCAATATAAAGGGGTATTCTTGCTATACAAAAGCCTAGAATAGCATAAGTACTATGCAAAATAGTAGGGTGATGGTGGTAGCCAAATCAATGCACTTTTCTAGTTCAAAAGATAAAAACCCCATTTTGGCGTCCATGGTCTATTATGGAGTTATTGAAGATATATGGGAGATAAGCTACACTAAGTTGAGGGTTCCTTTATTCAAATGCAAGTAGGTTAACAATAATGCTCTTGAAATATATCAATTTGGATTTACCGCAGTTGATCTTGAAAGAGTCGGTTATAAAGATGAGCCATTCATTCTAGCAAGTCAGGCAAAACAAGTGTTTTATGTCATTGATCCAGCAAATGAAAAATTGTCCATTGTACTCCAAAGTAAAAAATATAAGGATGGTTATCCGAGTTTAAATATTGACGACCCACAGCCTTTTACTATAAATCCACTTATGCCATCTGAAGTGGAATTGGTAGATGATGATGAATATGCAGCTAGGATTGATCATTGTGAAGGAATCTAGGAAAACACTTAAAGTAAGATTTTGAATTGTTTAAAGCCAGCATATAATTTCAATTTACTTATCATATGCCACATTTATTTCTTAGCAAGATTTTGAATTGTTTAAAGTATGCATGTAATTTCAATTTACTAATCATATGCCACATTTATTTCTTAGTAAGATTTTGAATTGTTTAAAGTATGCATTTAAATTCAATTTACTTATCATATATCACATTTATGTCTTAGCAGGATCATGACAAGTTCAAATTCAAGAATCCCCGGCCTTTCCCAGCATCAAAGGCAGTTACAATCCACCAGAGGTTGGACATGGCAACCCTAGTCCTTCACTAGAGCCTAGAGAACCTTGCACTCTGTATTTGGATGTCATGTACCTACATGTTGTTGCTGATGCTATTGTATACACGTATGGCACCACCCACCATAATAACTAAATCGGGGATGATCAAACTAAGGTCAATGTCATAAGTGTTCGACAGGGGGAGGAAGGTGTAGATGTCTTGTTCCCCGATGGTGAGGTTGCCAGACAAGGTCAGGCAACATGATCTTTCATCTTGTGGCCTAGATATCTTGTTCAGACTATGCCAATCCCTCTAATAGTAGGAAACACCTTACTGTTACTTAATTTTTAACATTCTACATATAATCTTTATTTTGTGTGTTACTAGGAAAAAGATGATGCAAAAAAATTTCCCTGATTGACACAACTGCAAAATATTCATCAAGACATTAACAAAGTCGACTTGTAGATGCCCTTTAGGATTGTGGGTCACAGGATCTCATATAATTATGGGCTTGATAATAAAGATATTAGAGAGTTCCTATCTTTAGAGGAGATAGACATAGGATAGGTCACATTTGCAATCATGTGAGTTTAGTTATAATTTTTAACTGTAACTAATGCACTGGTATTTAGGAGTTTTATGTTTCTACATTTTCTGAGTCATTTCTCATTTCATTTATGTGGTAGCTGCTTCCAAAAATTATGTGCCGAACGAGAGCTCAGCACTACATATGGCTTCTTATGTCCTGGCAATATGTCACAGCGTAATAACTAGAGGTTAGAAGATCAGATGAGCTATGTAGGCTATACAATAGGCGAGACTCAGCTGCCTTGTTATCTAGCACCAATTGTTGAAGGGCAAGTAACTTTATTTGATATATTTATACATGTTCACTTTGCTAAACAGTATCATGTTATTTAAGCTCATTTTAATCTATATATGCATGTGATTATAGTTATCATTGGAGTCTTTGTGTTCCTTGTCCCTCGTCAACATCATCTTTTGGTTTGACTCATTAGGTCGCAAGCCAGATGCAGATATCAAAAGCATTTTTAACACATAAGTAAATTTATTTGTCAGTCATTGATTTTTGATTTTACTCAATTGTTTTAATGTCTTTTATTTATCATTTTAATTATTACAGTGCATTAAAGACATTATATAATGGATGGGAAGCGTGAAGGAAATGGTGGTCTGATAAAGTGGTTCCAGCCAAACGCAAGTTATTTACATTCAATTTCTTTGATTTACTATTGCTTTACATAGGCCATTATTCTTTTTACCGTTTACTTTTGATGTACAGTGTCATCGGTAAGCAGGGAAAATTGAGTGCGGCTACTATGTTATACTATATATGTATAACATCATTATCAATGGCCTTAATACAAATTTTGAATAGGTGATCATTTCTTGATTCTCAACTGAATTTCATTTCTATTCATGTAATTGAATTGTTAGTTATTTCATCCAAATTATTGATTTATGTTAACATATTCTCAATTTTGCACACAGATCTTTTTGTAATCAGGACCCCTACACAATCGAAGACATTAATTTAATCCGAGACCTTCTGTCAGGACATCTTCTATAACACATAGAGGGGTGATAATGTGTAGAGGTTTTTTTACATATTGCAGTGGTTTTGTACAGTTCTATATAAGTTTGCATATTCGAATACTTTTCCTAGTTTCTTATTTATAAGTACTTTGAATTTGTTAAGGCATTATGCTTTATAGAGAACACTTTGGGAAATGATGATGAAGCATAGGAATTTCACATAAGCATGTTATCATCTCTTTCACCATATGATTGTCATGATTTTACATTGAAAGTTGAAGTTTGCACATTGAAATGATGTTATGACATATGCGCTATATGTCATGATAGAACATTTAACATGTACTTTTCCCTTCCATGAAGCAATAGGGGAAGCTAATGAGTTAATCATAGGAGAATGGTTCATGGATCTAGTTTTTTCTTTTAAAGATAGCAATGTACAGGTTAGAGAACTCGTTAGTATAGGTTCATCTAGCATTGAGGTTTCAGGAGCCTTTGATCATCAATCACTATTAGTCTTCAGGTTGTAGATGATGAAAAGAGATAGATTTTAGGGACAATGTAACTTTGTAAATGATGAAAGGAGATTATGAAAAGGAAGGGTTATTCATTCCTGTGTAACCGACCAATTACTTGCCCACTTTGAAGATTCAAAATGTAATTGTCTGAGTTGATGCTTTTCCAATGGCATTGATGGTTGTAATGAGTAAAATGCCCACTTTGAAGATTCAAAATGTAATTGTCTGGGTTTATGCTTTTCCAATGGCATTGCTGGTTGTAATGAGTAAAACGTTACAAAAAATAGCTAAGATAGAATAACTGTTTTAGAAATGATAGTCGTTGTAACTTTGAGATACAACGACTATCAATTCTATAACAGTCGTTGTATCTCAGCTGTTTTTTTTTGTTTAAGAGATATAACAATTGTTTCAGAAATAACAGTCATTGTATCATTGATACTACGACTGTTTAAAAACAGTAATCTTTTCTTAATTTTTCAATGACACTCACATAGACATCCAACCAAAAACAGTCATCTAAAGGGTAAAAAAACAGTCGTTAAAAGTCCCTTCTATAGTAGTGTACTCATTGTAATCATTCTATATTTGTGAGAGTTACTTAAGATTGGGGAATCTTGAGTGGGAAATAGATTGTATCCTTACAGTGTGTAAGGGGGAGTCCTTGTCTCAATATGAGAATTGTAAAGGCTTCACAAGTGCCTAGATTAAACCTGTGGGATTGTAGTGGTTCTCAAGTACCATGTTAAACTTGAGGGAGATAGTGGATTGAAATCTCAGGAGGAGCCTAGGGACTGGACATAGGTCATCGTGGATTGGACTGAACCAGGATAAATCACAGTTTGCATATTTTCTTCCCTAAACTTTTCTATTTCCAGCATATATGATTTCAATAATTGATTATGGTTTTATATTTGATTACTCACAAACTTATTGATTTCATAAGATGCGAAAAAGAATTTCAAAGTTGTTAAGCTTTTATAATACACCCAATTCACCATACTCTTGGGTGTCAGCCTGTTCAAACACTTATTTCTTAGCTAAATTTCCAAAACTTAAACCTTAATCTACAAAAATCCAAACGAAGTGGTTCAAAGTCCTAATTGAAGCTTTTTAAGTTCTCTACACAAGAAAAATATTAACCACTGCCACTTGCAACCACAAAAGTATAGAGTTCCATGCATCATCCCACTGTTCTATAACCAATTCCAGTTTCAGTCCTCAAACTTTAACAATGAATATCTCCCAATGTACAAACCCAAATTAAGCATATTATATATCAAATTAAAGCTTATAATGTCTAGTATTGGTCTAAAAAATACCATAGCCATCGACATAATTTGACCAATCAAATTCATCCCACAAGTAATATGACCTAATACTAGCTGCAACTAACCACAATTAATTTAAAGTTCAAATTTTGATTTTTCATTCCTACTTATGTAAATTCACAATTAGGACCTATTCCCAAACAATTTTCTGTGGAGAACAAAAAGGAAGGCTCAAGAATACTAAAATCAAACTCTTTCCTACAACATATAAATGATCAATCCTCTAAGAACCCATATTAGCTAAAAACCCTTATCCCTGCAAAACACTTGAAAACTCATCAAAAACTCAAAATAACTGGTTCAAATTAAAGCTTACGCTTACCTCTACAAGTTTCTACAACTGACTCTGGAATCTGGTAGTACTTTGTTTGGCAAGAGATCACCAAACACCTCTAAATGAAATTCTAAAACCGTTGAAATGAGGCTTAAGAAGAGGAGAAGAAGCTTATAAGTAGGTTTTTCAAGTGAAAATGCTGATTTGATAATGATTTTTGTGATTGAACTCAAGAAAAATCACTGTTCATTTTATCTTTCCTTTTCCCTCTTCCCTTGCTAGATGACCTTGAGAGCTTGGAGAGAGAGAGTGAGATCTGATAAAATGATCTAACTTTAGACCCTCCCATCTCTTTGACCGAAATTGAGAGGAGAGAGGTAGTATTAGGTGATTTTGTTCAGCTAACCAAAACACGTAGCTCATAATGTGCCACCTGTCATGAACCCATGGTCCCTCAAGAAGTAGGTAACTAATTTAGTTAATACAAGTAGTTTTGTTAGCCATTTAGTCCTCCTACATCTTTCTTTGTGTTGGAAATTATGCCCTAAGCGCCAGTCATTGTACTTAGAACATTATTATTTTTAATGAAATTTCTCCATTCTGTTATCATATTATTTGCATGTTAACTGTGATAATTGTATCCTTGGATAATTCATAAAGATTGTCCTAAAATGTCCCTGGTCGGTCATCTATGCGAGAGCAGAGATGAAACAAGATCAGTATGACTTTGATAAGATATGGAGATACGAATCAAAGTCTTAAGCACTTGTAAGAGTACAAGGTGCAGGACTGACCCACTATGAGAAAGCTATATGGATCAAGTCATAAGCTGTTCTCCTGTATAACCACGTCACAATGCCCTTAGACCTGAGGTCATCATGGATTCCTACATGAGAGTTGCTAAGCTTTGAACTAGTCAAAAATCACTTTTGACCGGGTGATAATAAAGGCTACGATCGGGCTTGGTGGTTTTTCATACAAAGGAATATGAATGATCAAGATGGAATTTGTCCCTCACATTAGTAGAGAGATATTACTGGGCCCCTCGATGAGTGAGTCTGAGAAATGTATAGCCATACTATGATGAAAGGAGTTTCTGTCTCTGTTATCAGGCTACTCAGGAATCGAGAAAGTAATGGTCAGGAACAAGAGGATGACATTATCCATGCCTTGTCCTTGATCGATATATCGTGTGACAAAAGGGACTTGACATAGTTGTATGACAGGTTGCATCGTGATAACAATCCTCATATGAATTGGGTAGTTGTAATGTCTTGCTTGAGGCCGCTTGCGACTTTTGGGTTAGTATAGTTATTGGCCCACTGCCAACTTCATATGAGCCTACATGGTCGCACACAAGAATGGCCCAACACGAGATAATGTTTAATTTAGGATGGACGAATTTTATATTTATATATATATAATATAAAATTCATTAATAATATTATATAGATATATATAATTTCGAATATATATCTTATATATATATGTATATATATTATATGATATTATTATTTTGTGTTAGTTTTAAATTTAATTTATTAAGATATATTAAATTTAATAACTAACATGATAGATATATAGTATCTCAGATTTAATTTATGAAGATAAATTAAATCTAATGGCTCTTTATTTGGATTAAATAAATAGGTTAAATTAAAACTGTTGGACAGATTTAATTTAAACTGAATTTATTTAATTAGCTCATCAAGATAATTAATTGTTAATTAATTTTGAAATTAATGATGATTAATTTTGAAATTTGAAAATAGCCCTCATAGGTTATAAAAACTTGATAGAGCAGATATATTGACACAACATGAGAATTGAGAGCCAAAAGTGAAACCCTAGGAGACATTAGAGGTGCTAGCACGCAGTCTCGGTTGGAGAGCATTTATGTGGATACTGGTAGAGGGAGCGGACCTGACGTGTTGGCTGTAACCCCCTGACATTAAACACGTAATTATAATTCGATAACACATATTTAAATCGGATTAGAGACCATTGGATGCTTTAACCTCATTTTAAACTTTCTGTCTCACAGTAAAATGTTTACAAAACTTTCAAAACTCTTTTTCCCATCCAGGTCTCAATTTCAATATTCGAATATAATTACCTGTGCAGTTAATATACATTCAATCATATCAAAGTGTATAACCGCATCCCCGGCAACTCCCGGGTTCTATGCATAAAACCTGAAGGTTTATAAGTATACACTAGGGGATTACGCAACCAAAATCGAATGTAGTGTTCCTGATTCAGAATATACAGTAATCCCGAGTTCAAAATACATAACCAACGTTTCCAATTCAACTATATACCCCTAAGGGTCCTAATTGCTCCAGGTAGGCCGCTTCTCCCTTGAGCCACACGCCCTGTCTGAAATGTTAGTCATAGGAAAGAATGAGATTCGAGAGAATCTCAGTAGTAACAAACCACTCACACAATGCATAAACACAAAGCATGTACATAAATCACAAACAGCAACAGCAGCAGCAATTCACAGATACATGGTTTTCACCACAAACGACAGCACTCATGGCTGTATTCACAATACGACAGCTCTTGCTGTAATCAACATCACGACAGCTTACGCTGTAATCAGTAATCAACATCACGACAGCTTACGCTGTAATCACAATAACGACAGCTTACGCTGTAAAAGACAGCTTGCACTGTAAACGACAGCTATCACCAGCTGTAACTGCAGCAGCATCAGAAATCATCATAAAACAGTGATACAACACACATACAGTGCATTACACAAAGTATAAGAGAGAGAGTCACTACCTTGTCCTTTCCTGACGTCCTTCGGCGCAGTTGGCTCTCGAGGGCGGCAAATATCGAATCCTACAATTCCAAATGCACCATTTAGAAACTTCCATAGTGTTACTTGGGGTTATATGAGTCTATAATGAAAATTTACAAAAATACCCCCGAGGACCCGGCCCGGGCCCGTCGTACCCGGTCCGGTTGCACTTTTCCCGAAATTCTAATATGGGCTTTCCTAACATATTTCCGCCCAAGGAATCCATTTCCGGACTCGGAATTATCAAATTCAATGTAAAATTATAAATTTACCCTTGGCAGCCCTACTTCGAGGGTTTCAAGGGCGTTTTCGTAATTATGCTTTTTCGGCCTTTTCCGAAAAAGCATAATTACGGTAACCCCACCTAATTTTTGCTCCTGAACTCAATGGAACCATCAAATCATTGAAAATCCAACTCTAAGACCCATTTCTAGAGCTGGCCGAAATTTATGAGTTCTTCGGAGAAAATCGGGGTTTTACGATTTCGGCTCCGTAAACGCGTTCCTTTCTACTCCTAACCACTTTATTAACCATTACATTAGGTTATAACTACCATTTGAACCACAATTGGGCAGCATAACCCTTAGGATGCTCAATTTCCAAAATTTAAAACCAATGGCAATCCGGCGAAATTTCACCGATTAAATTGCCCACAGCAGCCAGAATAAGCAATATACAAAAGTTTGGAAGTTACCTCAAGCTCCCACTAGCTTTTCCCAAATTTGGCTGAACCCTAGCCTCTTTGAAACCAAATTTTGAGCTTCACAACCTTAAAGAATAAAGAGGAGTAGCTTAGAGTCGGAGTTGTACGCGTTAGGAGCTAGATCGTCGGAGAAATCGGCTTACCTTGCGAGATTTCTTCCTCTTTTTCTCTCTTTTCTCCAAGCTCTCTCTCACGTTTGTGCTGCTGTAAAAGACGACGGGAAATGGAAGGGAAAAGGTGTTGTAATTGTTTTATAACATTAGGCTCATGTCATGGTATTGCTTGCTTATGTCATATTTAGGAATTTCCAAAAATCCACTTTATGTACACAAATCCTTTTTGTACATATAAATGATTCACAAGCCCAATTAAATTCCAACCACTCTTTCCTCTTCTTGGTCAGTCATATGCACGTCCAGGGGCCCAATTTTGTGCTAAAATGGACTGATCACAAATTATCCCATAATTACAAAGTTACCATCACAAATTTTCCATTTTCGGATTTGTTATCAGATTTTCTGCCCTAACTTTGAAAAATCATAACTAATTCTAGAAAAATCGAAATGAGGTGATCCCAAATCCAAATGAAATATATTTAAGTCCTATTTATAGGAAAAATATGAGCCATTACCAGAAATCACCACAAAATTCCATAATTACACAAATGTCATCATTGCCCCAAAACAGAGTCCATTTTCAACCTCAAACTTTGGACAGTCATATCTCCCATTTCCCAAAACGAAATGGCACAAATTATATGTCCATTTTGAAGCTTGGGAGGTTAAATTTAAGACTGGAAAGTTTCATAATTTTCTGACATCATTTGCCTAATCAAAACATCCACACGAGAAGACTGCCCAGAATAGAGTTTCACTGGACAGAATTTCAGATTTTGCATATTTACTTCCAATGGTTCCATTTTCATACCAAACATCATTCCCACATAAATTTTCACAAGGAGTCCATTGGAATCATTAAAATATCCAAATTCCCATTACACATTCTCTAAAAGTGTTTTTCAATAATAATTACATCCACTTTTGAAGTCATTAGCCCTTAATCACTTTTTGGGATATTACATTTCTCCCCCCGTAAAATAAATTTCGTCCTCGAAATTTGTCACACAACTTGAGCCATAAACTCTGGATAACGTCTTCGCATATCCGCTTCCGCTTCCCAAGTTGCTTCCCTCTGAGTCATTCCCTTCCAGATCACCTTCACAAATGGAATGCTTCGGTGTCTGAGCCGTCGTTCTTCTCTATCAACGATCTGTTCTGGCTCTATCGCATATGTGAAGTTGTCTTGTAACTCAACTTCTTCATATTCAACAATGTGAGATGGATCCGGTTGATACTTCTTCAGTTGGGAAACATGAAACACATCGTGGAGTCTGCTCAAGTTTGGGGGTAGGGCTACTCGATAAGCAACAGGCCCAATCCTCTCAAGGATTTCAAAAGGACCTATATATCTCGGGCTCAGCTTCTTCCTCTTGATGGCTCGCCCAATGCCCGTAATTGGTGATGCTCTCAGGAATATGTGATCACCAACCTCAAATTCTAGAGGCCTTCTCCTCTTGTCAGCGTAACTTTTCTGTCGACTCTGCGCTGCAAGAAGCCTCTTACGAATGATCCAAATCTGTGCTGAGGTTTGATCAACCAAATCTGGCCCATAAAGCTTCCTTTCAGATAATTCATTCCAGCATAAAGGTGATTGACACCGTCTTCCATATAACACTTCATACGGAGCCATTTGGATGCTCGCATGATAGCTATTGTTGTAAGCGAACTCAGCCAGTGGAAGGAAATGATCCCAACTTCCTTTAAAGTCGAGAACATAAGCTCGCAACATATCTTCCAGCGTCTGAATTGTTCTCTCAGATTGTCCATCCGTTTGAGGATGATAAGCCATACTGAATCTCAGTTGAGTACCTAAGGCTACATGCAATGCTTTCCAGAATCTTGAAGTGAATCGGGGATCTCGATCGGAAATGATGTTTTTCGGAACACCATGAAGTTTGACAATCTCTCGGATATAAATCTCCGCTAGCTTATCCGGAGAGTAACCAGCATCGATTGGTATGAAGTGGGCTGACTTTGTTAATCGGTCCACAATTACCCAGATCGCATCAAAATTCCTGATCCTGCAATCCCACAACCAGATCCATGGTCACACTTTCCCATTTCCATTCCGGAATCTCAGGACTCTGAAGTAAACTAGGCGGTCTCTGGTGCTCGATTTTCACTTTCTGACAAGTGAGACACCTTGCAACATATTTGGTCACGTCACTCTTCAAACCCAGCGACCAATACACCGATTTCAGATTCTGATACATCTTGGTCATACCAAGATGAAGAGTATATCGGCTCTTATGTGCCTCATCTAGAATCTTCTGACTCAACTCTGCCTTAAGTGGAACGCAGACTCTTTTCTGGTAACGAACCAATCCACGAGGCGATATGTCGTAGCCTGAAACTTCTCCCTGTTCGATTCGAGTCAGATTGCGCTGTATCCAGTCATCTTGACTCTGAGCTTCTTCAATTTCCGCCCTTAGATCACTCTCCTCTTGAGAAACAGTGTAATTGGCACAGATGATCTGGTTTGTCAAATTTAAATCACGAAAATCTTCAATCAATTTCCTTTCTTGTATCATCATAGCTGCAACGAGCACAGTCTTTCGGCTAAGAGTCTCAGCGACTACATTTGCCTTACCCGGATGATATTTTATTTCTAGGTCGTAGTCCTTAAGAAATTCCATACAACGGCGCTGTCTCATATTCAGTTCTTTTTGATCATACAGATATTTGAGACTCTTGTGGTCGCAGTACAATTCCACAGTCACACCATACAGGTAATGACGCCAAATCTTCAAAGCAAATACAATGGCCGCAAGCTCCAGATCATGAGTGGGATAGTTCAATTCATGAGGTCTGAGCTGTCGAGAGGCGTAGGCCACCACACATCCCTGCTGCATAAGGACACACCCTAATCCTTGCCCACTGGCATCAGAATACACAACTTATGTCAAACTGGGATCGGGTAAAATCAACACAGGTGTCATCGTCAACCTCTCCTTCAGCTCCATAAAACAGTTTTCACATTTCTCATCCCACACAAACGGATGATCCTTTCTTGTGAGCTTGGTCATCAGCAACGCAATACGGGAGAAATTTTGGATAAATCTCCGATAATAACCAGCAAGACCCAGAAAACTGCATATTTCCGCCACAGATTCTGGCCTCTTCCAGTCCAGTACTGCTTCCACTTTACTGGGATCCACAGAGACCCCTTCTTGCGAGATAACATGGCCTAAGAATTTCACTTCTGATAGCCAGAACTTGCACTTGCTCAATTTAGCATATAGTTGTTTCTCACGCAATGTAGTCAATACAACTCTCAAATGATGCTCATGCTCCTCCACACTCTTAGAATATATCAGAATGTCATCGATAAACACAACAACAAACTGATCCAAATATTGTCGAAAGATACGGTTCATGTAATCCATGAAAACCGCAGGCGCATTGGTTAGCCCAAATGGCATCACCAAGAACTCATAGTGATCGTACCTGGTCCGAAAAGCAGTCTTCGGAACATCTTCTGCTTTCACTCATAGCTGATGATACCCTGACCTTAGATCAATCTTCGAAAATACACACGAACCGGATAGTTGGTCTAAAAGGTCATCGATTCAGGGAAGAGGGTACTTGTTCTTAATAGTAACTTTATTTAGTTCTCTGTAGTCGATACACAATCGAAGACTCCCATCTTTCTTCTTTACAAACAACACTGGAGCTCCCCAAGGCGACACGCTGGGTCTAATGAACCCTTTTTCAAGCAAGTCTTCTATTTGTTTCTTTAACTCCGCCATTTCATTTGGGGCCATTCGATATGGGGCCTTGGATATAGAGCCAGCTCCAGGCACAATGTCGATTGGAAATTGAACTTCCCTTTCCGGAGGTAATCTGCTCAAATCATCCGGAAACACCTCAGGAAATTCATTTACCATGGGTATATTATTCAAGGTTTCGCCAATTTCCCCTTGCACAGAGAAAAACACCACATAACCCTGGCAACCCTTTTCAAGATACTTTTCAGCTTTGGCTGCAGCAAGGAAATTCATACTAGAATCCACAACTTTAGCCCTCTGAGAAACAGGATATACTATCCTCTTGTTCCCACAATCAAGTAATACATTATTTGCCGTTAACCAATCAAAGCCCAAAATAACTTCCAATTGGTAAAGCGGCAAACATATAAGATCTACAACAGATTGGTGCCCTTCCACAGTTATGACACAACTCAAACAAGCTTCTGTGGTTAAGGCCTTAACACCCATTGGGGTTGACACTACTAATTCAAATGGTAACTTATGTACATGCATTCCCAGGCGCTTCACGCAATCATAGGTGATGAAGGAGTGACTTGCACCCGAATCATACAAAACTTGCAACAGATGGCCATTAAGAAGAATATTACCTTGTATCAGCTCAGGAGATTTACGGGTCTCTTCGTGGGTCATAGCAAATACTCGGCCCTGTGTCTTCGGTCTCTGGTCTGGTCGTGGCTCTTTGCAGTCAGCAGCAGTATGGCCTACACGCTTACAATTGTAACATATTATTTTGCCATCACATGTTTTACCCTGGTGTGGTTGATTACAGCGACGACAAATCCACGGTGCAAAATATGTTCTTTGCTGATCACGGCTCCCAGACTAGTAGGGCTTCTTACCACTTCCGGATGAAGATCCTTGCCCCTTCCGCTTCTGTGAGGTAGCACCCTTACTAGGTTCATTGCGGTGGCTAATAGCTCTGGCAGGATACAATTCTCTCAAGTTGTTCTCTGTAATTCTGTACTGTTCAACCGCCTTGTTGAACTTAGTAAATTGGTGAGTAGCTAGGCGTTTCCTCAACTCTCGCCTCAGACCGCGAATGAGCATATCAGAACTCCATTCTTCGTCATCCTTGTACTGGAGGTAAGAGGAGTACCGAGCCAACCAAACAAAATGGGACAAGTAAGCATCGAAGCTCTCTGTATCGCCTTGTCTGATATTCAGAAACTCCGTCTCCTTCTCGAGTCTCACTGATTTGGGAAAATACTTCTCGTTGAACTCTTGTTGAAATAGTTCCCAAGTCAATGGCATTTCTTTGCTCTTCAATGTTAGGGCGATATTCCGCCACCAACGGTCTGCATCCCCTTCGAGCTTGTAAACAGCCAGCCGTGGCTTCACCTCATCCGGACAACCAAGAACCTCAAATATTTTCTCCAGCCTGTTCATCCAATCTTCGGCTGCCTGAGGGTCAAACCTTCCTCTGAACGCCGGAGGCAGATGCTTGCAGAATCTGGTGACCCAAAACTGAAGGTCTCTGTCCTCTCTAAGCGGCATCCCATATGATTCTTGATTTGGAATAGCATGAGGTGGGGATTCTAAAGGTCGTGTTGATCCTTCTGTAGTGTCCTCATGTCGAGTTTCTTCTTGAGTTTCCTCCGGAGTGGACTAAACCGGACTTTCCTTGTTCTTCGCCTTCTCTGCTCTGAGCTCTTCTCTCAGCTCAGTTATCATATCTCGCTGATCTTTGATTAGACCCATTAATTCCTGCATTGCATCCGGTGGGTTATCCTTGACGGACTCCACCTCTGGGTCTACACGCGGAATATTGGGGCGTCCTCTAGTTTTCTTCATTCTACAAACAACTTGCCCCATTAATTTAGCAGAGATAGTATGCACATATAGTCACAAAACTCATATATATATCCATGTCAATAAAACATACATGTGCATACACAACAATCATTCACAGATAATCTTCTATCCCTACTACTATCTAAGGGATCTATCCTAGCAACCTCTACCCTTGCCAGGAACTACAGCTCTGATACCAAAATGTAACCCCCTGACTTTAAACACGTAATTATAATTCGATAACACATATTTAAATCGGATTAGAGACCATTGGATGCTTTAACCTCGTTTTAAACTTTCTATCTCACAGTAAAATGTTTACAAAACTTTCAAAACTCTTTTTCCCATCCAGGTCTCAATTTCAATATTCGAATATAATTACCTGTGCAGTTAATATACATTCAATCATATCAGAGTGTATAACCGCATCCCCGGTAACTCCCAGGTTCTATGCATAAAACCTGAAGGTTTATAAGTATACACTAGGGGATTACGCAACCAAAATCGAATGTAGTGTTCCTGATTCAGAATATACAGTAATCCCGAGTTCAAAATACATAACCAACGTTTCCAATTCAACTATATACCCCTAAGGGTCCTAATTGCTCCAGGTAGGCCGCTTCTCCCTTGAGCCACACGCCCTGTCTGAAATGTTAGTCATAGGAAAGAATGAGATTCGAGAGAATCTCAGTAGTAACAAACCACTCACACAATGCATAAACACAAAGCATGTACATAAATCACAAACAGCAACAGCAGCAGCAATTCACAGATACATGGTTTTCACCACAAACGACAGCACTCACGGCTGTATTCACAATATGACAGCTCTTGCTGTAATCAACATCACGACAGCTTACGCTGTAATCAGTAATCAACATCACGACAGCTTACGCTGTAATCACAATAACGACAGCTTACGCTGTAAACGACAGCTTGCGCTGTAAACGACAGCTATCACCAGCTGTAACCGCAGCAGCATCAGAAATCATCATAAAACAGTGATACAACACACATACAGTGCATTACACAAAGTATAAGAGAGAGAGTTACTACCTTGTCCTTTCCTGACGTCCTTCGGCGCAGTTGGCTCTCGAGGGCGGCAAATATCGAATCCTACAATTCCAAATGCACCATTTAGAAACTTCCATAGTGTTACTTGGGGTTATATGAGTATATAATGAAAATTTACAAAAATACCCCCGGGGACCCGGCCCGGGCCCGTCGTACCCGGTCCGGTTGCACTTTTCCTGAAATTCTAATATGGGCTTTCCTAACATATTTCCGCCCAAGGAATCCATTTCCAGACTCGGAATTATCAAATTCAATGTAAAATTAGAAATTTACCCTTGGCAGCCCTACTTCGAGGGTTTCAAGGGCGTTTTCGTAATTATGCTTTTTCGGCCTTTTCCGAAAAAGCATAATTACGGTAACCCCACCTAATTTTTGCTCCTGAACTCAATGGAACCATCAAATCATTGAAAATCCAACTCTAAGACCCATTTCTAGAGCTGGCCGAAATTTATGAGTTCTTCGGAGAAAATCGGGGTTTTACGATTTCGGCTCCGTAAACGCGTTCCTTTCTACTCCTAACCACTTTATTAACCATTACATTAGGTTATAACTACCATTTGAACCACAATTGGGCAGCATAACCCTTAGGATGCTCAATTTCCAAAATTTAAAACCAATGGCAATCCGGCGAAATTTCACCGATTAAATTGCCCACAGCAGCCAGAATAAGCAATATACGAAAGTTTGGAAGTTACCTCAAGCTTCCACTAGCTTTTCCCAAATTTGGCTGAACCCTAGCCTCTTTGAAACCAAATTTTGAGCTTCACAACCTTAAAGAATAAAGAGGAGTAGCTTAGAGTCGGAGTTGTACGCGTTAGGAGCTAGATCGTCGGAGAAATCGGCTTACCTTGCGAGATTTCTTCCTCTTTTTCTCTCTTTTCTCCAAGCTCTCTCTCACGTTTGTGCTGCTAGAAAAGACGACGGGAAATGGAAGGGAAAAGGTGTTGTAATTGTTTTATAACATTAGGCTCATGTCATGGTATTGCTTGCTTATGTCATATTTAGGAATTTCCAAAAATCCACTTTATGTACACAAATCCTTTTTGTACATATAAATGATTCACAAGCCCAATTAAATTCCAACCACTCTTTCCTCTTCTTGGTCAGTCATATGCACGTCCAGGGGCCCAATTTTGTGCTAAAATGGACTGATCACAAATTATCCCATAATTACAAAGTTACCATCACAAATTTTCCATTTTCGGATTTGTTATCAGATTTTCTGCCCTAATTTTGAAAAATCATAACTAATTCTAGAAAAATCGAAATGAGGTGATCCCAAATCCAAATGAAATATATTTAAGTCCTATTTATAGGAAAAATATGAGCCATTACCAGAAATCACCACAAAATTCCATAATTACACAAATGTCATCATTGCCCCAAAACAGAGTCCATTTTCGACCTCAAACTTTGGACAGTCATATCTCCCATTTCCCAAAACGAAATGGCACAAATTATATGTCCATTTTGAAGCTTGGGAGGTTAAATTTAAGACTGGAAAGTTTCATAATTTTCTGACATCATTTGCCTAATCAAAACATCCACACGAGAAGAACTGCCCAGAATAGAGTTTCACTGGACAGAATTTCAGATTTTGCATATTTCCTTCCAATGGTTCCATTTTCATACCAAACATCATTCCCACATAAATTTTCACAAGGAATCCATTGGAATCATTAAAATATCCAAATTCCCATTACACATTCTCTAAAAGTGTTTTTCAACAATAATTACATCCACTTTTGAAGTCATTAGCCCTTAATCACTTTTTGGGATATTACATTGGCTCCTAGAGATCGTGAAAACTCTGAATCATCAAAAGGTATGAATCCTTCCAACTTGGTTTAAACGCCGTTGATAGATCCTCGATTAGGATCGGTGAAAATTTTTTAAATTCTTTTGCTGTGCGTACCGATTCTAAAACTGGCATCAGAGTCAGATCAACTGTGCGTTTAAATTGAGTTTATGATTCTTACACATGTGATATATATGGGATGTGTACGTATGTTTATAAGAAACACTAGAATATGCATGTGATTTGGTTAATACGAAATGAAATTATTTAGAAAGATGTGATCTTGTAATTCCGTTGATTTTCGTTTTCATTTAAATTGAATCTTGAAATTGTTTCATTTTCGGTTTTGAAACATGTATGTGATTTTCGTTTTGAACAAGCATGAAATTGGGTAGGGTAGCTGAGATCGTAGTTGGCGGCAATCAAATTGGGTCTAGGTTCGGATATCTATTTTGGTAATAGGGATATGAACTATAGGGAAGACAATTTGGATCAGAAGCGTTCTGGGCCATTGTTGTTTTTGTTTTGAAAAATTGGGTCCGAAATTTAAAAATTTAAAATTTTCAAATATTTTACAACCCCGCAAGGGCGGCCCCTCTTGACCCCGCCCGCAACCAGCTAACAGGACCGCCGTGACCACCTCTGCGTAGCGCAATATAATCTGATCACGACATTTATTGCTTTTCATTTTGTATGAATTCTTGTTGTGGTTTATTATTTATCCTTGTTTGGGTAACATGGCTTTAGAATTTTACAAAGGTTGTAATATTTAAATACGGCCTGTGTGCCGTGCCTTTCTCTAAATACCCTCGATGTACATTCTCTTCTCATCTCACTCCCCTTGAATGTTTAAATGAGGTTTCTCTCAATGTATTTCTTTTTTTATTTAGAGAAGTCCTCTCATTGGCTTGGGAGGATTTTAGGTTAGGTAAGCCATGTTGTGTCACATTTAAATTATGCTTTTGATTAAATCATTGCTTGATTACATTTACGTTTATATGTATTTATCTGTGTGAGATACGACCACGATTTCATCCATATAAACAAAACTAATTAATTAAGCCCTCTGAATCAAATCTTAAGTCATAATGCCGTCAATTAATGAATACTTGTTACAACCTAGATTGCTCAATTGTGGAAACCACCAAAGTGGATGCACTTGAGTTATCTTGATGAGATAAGCTTGAGTAATGGTGCTACTCATAATATTCATTATTGTTTTAACTTAATTGAGATTAACAAAACGGTTTTGAATCTTAAGGCATTAGATGGGGTTAAACATGCTGGATCATATGATGATTAAATCCCATAAAGATCTAAGAGTTACATGTGATGTAATTGTTAAATAGGTTACCTACCTAAATAACTTGAATTTAAGTGTCTTGCCAAAGCGGACTTAAATTTAAGCCAAATATGGATCTTAGCCCACTAATTATTATATTGAGGGTTGTTAATTTAGTGGGAGATTACTAACTAACTTTTCATATTTTAATTGTAGAATCATGTCGACTAGTAATACTGCTACACTTTCATTGCGATCGGTCCTTGAGAAGGACAAACTCAATGGGACAAACTTTCTTAACTAGTTCAGGAACATGAGAATTGTTCTCAAGCAGGAAAGAAATGCTTATGTCCTAGATCAACCCATTCCTGAGGAGCCTGCAGGCAATGCTCCAAGAGCTCAGAGAGATGCTTACACAAAGCATAAGGATGACTCTGTGGATGTAGGTTGCCTGATGCTTGCCACTATGGTTCCAGAGCTCCAAAGAGATCTGGAACTCATGGAGGCTCATGAGATGATTGTACATCTCAAGGAAATGTTCCAGCAACAGGCAAGGCAAGAAAGGTATGAGACCACAAAGGCCTTACATTCCTACAAAATGCCTGAAGGTGCATCAATTAGTACTTATGTGTTAAAGATGAAAGGCTATATTGATCACCTTCAGAGGCTTAGATTTCTCATGAGCCAGGAGTTAGCTATGGATTTGATCCTCAACTCACTCCCGGAGAGTTATGAGCAGTTTGTTATGAACTACAACATGAACAACATGGAGAAATCAATTTCTGAGTTGTATGGGATGCTCAAAACTGCTGAGCAAAGCATTAAGAAAAAACCTAGCACAGTTTTGATGGTTCAGAAAGGAAAGGGTATGAAAAAGAAAGAGAAGGGCAAATGGAAGGGTAATGGCTCAGGTGGTAAGACCAAAGAGTCAAACAAGCCTGAAACCAAGCCTGCACCCAAGAAGGCAAAGCCTCCAAAGGAAGGAGTCTGCTACTTCTGCAATGAACCCGGTCATTGGAAGAGGAATTGCAAACTCTACCTGGAAGATCTGAAAAAGAACAAGAAGGATAGCGACGCTATCGCTTCAGGTATTTATGTTATAGACATTCATTTTTCTACTTCTTCTACATGGGTATTAGAAATTTGAAAATAGCCCTCATAGGTTATAAAAACTTGATAGAGCAGATATATTGACACGACATGAGAATTGAGAGCCAAAAGTGAAACCCTATGAGACATTAGAGCCACTAGCACGCAGTCTCTGTTGGAGAGCATTCGTGTGGATACTGGTAGAGGGAGCGGACCTGACGTGTTGGCTCCTTGAGATCGTGAAAACTCTGAATCATTAAAAGGTTTAAATCCTTCCAACTTCGTTTAAACGCCGTTGATAGATCCTCGATTAGGATCGGTGAAGATTTTTAAAATTCTTCTGCTGTGCCTACCGATTCTAACAATTTGATTATTGACCAATTTCTTCTTCTAAGAGGAGAGAAAATTGTTTACTAATTGACCAGTAATTCTTTTCTTCCCCTTTTTACCCTTAACTATAACAATTTTAATTAAATTGCCATTTGGTATTTTATTTAATTCCTTTTTCCCCTTTTCTACGCCATTCCCTCTTTCTTTTAATTCCAAATTAGACTTTATACCCAAAAGTGTTTGGCATTTTCTACAACTAATTCAGATCACAAATCACACTTTATACCCAAAAGTGTTTTTCTAACATTATTTACATTTCCTTTTGAGTCGTTGAGCCCTCATACATATTTTGGTATATTACCATTCTCCCCCAGTACAATAAATTTCATCCCCGAAATTCGTTACAAGTAATAAAACCTAAATTCTTGGAATCGCTTTTATAGGTCTTCCACTACCTCTTAAGTTGCCTCTCTAGGTGATAGTCCCTTCTAGAAAAAATTCACAAATGGAATGCTTTAATGCCTAAGTTGTCTTTCATGTCGATCAATAACTTGTTCTGGCTCTACCTCATTGATGAGATTTTCCTGCATATCCACATCCTCATACTCTATAACATGCTCTAGGTCTTTTTGGTACTTCTTCAATTGAGATACATGGAAAATGTCATGCAACCCACTCAAGTTTGGGGGCAGAGCTATCCATTATGCTATTGGCCCCATTCTGGACAAAATATCAAAACGATCAATGTATCGAGGGCTTAGTTTTTTTATCTTAAGGGCCCTGCCAATCCTGCTAATATGCAAAACCTTTAGGAAAATGTGATCATTGTTCTCAAATTCTAAGGGTCTTCTTCACCTATCATTATAACTCTTTTGTCCACTCTGGCTTGCTATTAATCTCTTTTTAATGTCCTTAATCTTCTTTGTAGTCTGATCTGCCAGATTTGGCCTATACAACCTTCTCTCTAATAATTCTATCCAGTAGAGAGGGGATTGATACTTCCTTCCATAAAGCACTTCATACAAAGCCATCTGAATACTCACATAATAGCTGTTGTTGTAAAGGAATTCAACGAGTGGAAGGTAGTGATCCCAGCTTCCTTTAAAGTCCATTACACATGCTCTCGACATGTCTTCCAGCATGTGAATGATCGTCTTTGACTACCCATCCGTGTGAAGGTGATATATTGTACAAAATTTCAGCTTAGTACTTAAAGTTCATGCAGAGACCTATGAAATCTTGAAGTAAAGCGAGGATCTTTGTCAGAAATGATACTTTTTAGCATACATTGAAGTCTTACTATCTCCTTGATGTATAACTCTACTAGTTTATTAGGAGAATAGCAAGTATTGATTGGTACAAAATATACCGATTTCATTAATCGATCTATAATCACCATATCGCATCATGGTTTCTGATCTTGGGCAATCCCACCACTAGATATGTGGTCACACTTTCCCATTTCCATTCTGGAATCTTGGGAATCTAAAAGAGTCTTGGTGGTCTCTGGTGTTCAGTCTTTACCTTCTGACAGGTAAGACACTGGCTACAAATTTAGTCATATCCTTCTTTAATCTGGGCCACCAGTACATAGACTTCAGATCATGGTATATCTTTATCATTCCTGGGTGAAGGGTATACTGACTCTTGTGAGCCTCATCTAGGATTCTTTGACTCAAGTCAACCTTTCACGGAACGTATATCCTCTTCTTATGTCAAACTAGTCCACTGGGAGAAAGATCATAATCTTGAGTTCATCCCTGCCTTTCTGATAGATTCTGCTTATTCGTCTTATTTCTATGCTTCCTTAATCTCAACTCTCAAATCACTTTCCCCTTAGGTAACATCAAAGTTAGCAAATATAATTTGATTGAGAGATTCAAATCTCATAAATCTTCAATTAGTTTCCATTCCTGTACCATCATAGCTGCCACTCATACTACCTTCTGACTATGCATCAGTGACGACATTAGCTTTATCTGGATGATATTTGATCTCCAGGTTGTAATCTTTTAGCAACTCTATCCATCTGCGTTGTCTCATATTCAACTCTTTTTGTTCATACAAATGCTTGATACTCTTGTTGGTTACACCATATAGGTAGTGTCACCATATTTTTAGTGCAAATACAATTGCCACAAACTCCAGATCATAAGTGGGATAGTTCATCTCATTGGCCTTTAGCTGTTGAGAGGTATAGGCTACCACTTATCCCTGCTGCATGAGGACACATCCTAATCCCTGCTTACTAGCATCACTATAAATCACATAGGTCAAACTGGAATCAGGGATAATCAATGTTGGTGTAGTTATTAACCTCTCCTTTAACTCAATAAAGCTCCTTTCATATTTGTCGTCCCACTTAAACGATTGATCCTTTCAAGTTAGCTTGGTCATTGGCAAGACGATTTAGGAGAAATTCTGGATGAATCTTTGATAAAAACCAGTAAGGCATAGAAAACTATATATCTTAGCATTAGTTTTTGGCCTCTTCCAATTCAATAATACTTCCACCTTAATGGGATCCACTTAGACCCCTTCTTGTAAGATAATATGGCCCAAAAATTTAACTTTCGAAAGCAAAAATTCACACTTGCTCAGTTTGGCATAGAATTGCTTCTCTCATAAAATACTCAGTTTGATTCTCAAATGCTCCTCATGTTCTTCCCTACTCTTGGAGTATATTAGGATGGCATCGATAAAGACTGCCATGAACTGATCTAGATACTGGCAAAAGATAGGGTTTATGTAGTCCATAAATATGGTAGGTGTGTTAATCAAACCAAAGGGCATTACCAAAAAGTTATAGTACCCATATCTAGTCCTGAAAGCAGTCTTTGATATATCTCCTACTTTTACCAGTAACTAATGGTAACCTAACCTTTGATCAAATTTTGTGAACATGGAAGAACCAGACATTTGATCTAGATGGTTGTCAATTCTGGGGAGTGGGTACTTATTCTTGACAGTTACCTTATTCAACTCTCTGTAGTCTATACATAGCCTCAGCTTCTATCCTTCTTTTTAATGGATAGCACCGGAGCTCCCCATGGTGAGACACTAGGTCAAATGAATCCTTTCTCAATTAATTCCTTGATCTGCTACTTCAGTTCAACCATGTTATTTGGAGCCATTTTAGGCTGGGCTTTTGATATAGACCCAGTTCTAGGAATAATCTCAATCACAAATTCCACTTCCCTTTCCGGAGGTAAACCACTAAGGTCATTTAAAAACACCTCAGGAAATTCTCTTACAACCGGAATGTCTTCAAAGATTACCTCGGTCTCTGCCTGTACGGAAAAGAAAACAATATATCTCTAGCATCCCCTCCTTAGGCATTTCTCAACTTCTGCCAATGAGAGGAAGTTTAGATTAGCATTTACTTTATCATCCCTCTACCGGGTGGGATATACTATTTTGTTATTCCTAAAATCTAGCAGCACATTACTTGTCATCAGCCAATTAAAACTTAATATAACCTTAAGTTTTTAGAGCATCAAACAAATCAAGTCAATTGTAGACTCATGTCCCTCACATTTACCACATAATTCACATGAGTATCAATAGTCATAGTCTTAACACCCATCGATGTCACCACAATCAAATCAAATGGCAGTTTGTGTATACATAATCCTAGGCACTTGGCATAATTCAATAGGTGTGTTGTAAGGAACTACCATTGAGAAGAATTTTACATTGAATAAACTCTGGTGACGTCTTCGCCTCTTCACGTGTTAAGCCAAATACTCGGCCTTAGTTCATAGGTATGGGATCGGCTGCTAGCGGGGACAATTTACTATAAAGTGGCCTGGCTTCTAGTAGGCAAAATAGATTACATGGCTCATAGGGACATTACAAAGTCATCCCAGTTGCGATGTACCACACCGAGGGCATATTTGAGTTATTAGGGGTTTCTGATTGCCATGGTTCCTAGAATAAAAAGGCTTCTTATTATTCCCTATTTTATAAGAACCCTTGTCCCTTACGCTTCTACGAGATATCACCTTAACTAGGTCCATCTCTATTTTTGGTAGTTTTATTCATACACATCCTCCTTAAGTTACTCTTTGTTAGCCAGCACACTTCCTCCGCCTTATTGAATTCAGTGAACTGCCAGGCAGCTAGCTTCTCTTCCATCTCAGGCTTTAATCCTCGAATCAATATATCAGAGCTCCACACCTTATCCTCCTTAAATTTCATATAGGAGGAGTAATGGGATAAATAGATAAACTGTGATAAGTAATCATTGAAATTCTCATCATCAACTTGTTGAATAGCCAGGAATTCTTTCTCTTTCTCAAGCCTTATTAATTTAGGGAAATATTTCTCATTAAAATTTTCTTGAAAAGTCTCCCAGGTCAGTGGAATATATCGGCCCCTTAGAACTACTGCTGTATTTCTCCAACAATGGTCAACATCTTCCTCCAGCTTGTATATGATTATTATGGCCTTTATTTTCATAGGACACTCTAACACTTCAAATATTTCTCCAATCGAACTAACCAATACAGCTTGTGGATTAAATCATCCTCTGAATGCTTAGAGTTGGTACTTGATAAATTTTTGTAATATCTTGAATTGTTATCAGGGATTAATAATTTCAAGGTGATGTAATTAATGATAATTAAGCACTTTTGAAGTAAATTGTATATTGGGATGTAAAATGTGTTTGATAGATGTGTCATGGCAATCAGGGGTAAAATGGTAAATTTATTGACCGATTGGTCATTTGCGGGAGAGGAAACTCCTTAGTAATCAAGATCAATGGCTAGCATTGAAAGAACAAGGGGTGGAATCAAGTGTGTTGGAAAGTATATGAAATCATTGAAGGAAGCACAAGATAGTGACATGTGGCAAAAGATGGACCATGGGATTGAAGTCAAAGATTCAACTCATTTGTCTTCCCTCCCACTCTCAAAGTAGGATGTGTGTGTGTGTGGGACAAAGAGAAACTATTTCATTATCATCTCTCATCTCTCTCTTCATTCTTCCTCCATTTTCGGCTAACTAGGCAAGAAAGAGAAAGGAAGGGTTGAAATTTATGAAGGTAAATGACTTCATATGCCTAAACACTCTTCATTGATATTGTTCAAGAAGTTAAGAGCTTGACTTCTATGGTTTCAGAATTTCCATTGGTGGTATTTGAAAGATTGCGAAGTTAAGAAGTTGAGGAATCAAGGAAATCATATTTTGGGAAAGGAAGAGGTAAACATTTGATGAAGTTTGATATAATTGTTAATTGTTTTGGCCATTGGTTTGGTTTTGGTAAATTCTGGTTTTTTTTGCCCTGATTTCTTATGGTTTTGGAAGATATGAATTAAGTGATGTAATATGGTGAAATAGATGCTAAATAGTGTTTGGGAGTCAATGGTTTTGGTTTGGATTTAAAAGAGGAACTTTGGCAAATTATAGTTTTGGTGATCTTGTGGTCTAGAGATGAGAATGTGTTGCTTGAGTTGGAATTTGGGTTGTTTTGGGTACCAATGTTAGAATCAGTAGGCACAGCGGAAGAATTTTAAAAATTTTCACCGATCCTAATCGAGGATCTATCAACGGCATTTAAACCAAGTTGGAAGGATTCATACCTTTTTTATTATTCAAAGTTTTCACGATCTCTAGGAGCAAACACGTCAGGTCCGCTCCGTCTACCGGTATCTACACGAATACTCTCCAACCGAGACTGCGTGCTAGCGCCTCTAATGTCTCCTAGGGTTTGACTTGCGGCTCTCAATTCTCATGTGCGTATGAATATATTTGCTCTATCAAGTTTATAACCTATAAGGGCTATATTCAAATTTCAAAATTAATCATCAATAATTTCATAATTAATTAACAATTAATTATCTTGATGAGCTAATTAAATAAATTCAGTTTAAATTAAATCTGTCCAACAGTTTTAATTTAACCTATTTATTTAATCCAAATAAAGAGCCATTAGATTTAATTTATCTTCATAAATTAAATCTGTGATACTATATCTCTATCATGTTAGTTATTAAATTTAATATATCTTAATAAATTAAATTTAAAACTAACACAATATAATAATATCATATAATATATATACATATATATATAAGATATATATTTCGAAAATATATATATCTATATAATATTATTAATGAATTTTATATTACATATATATATATATATAAATATAAAATTCATCCACCCTAAATTAAATATTATCTTGTGTTGGGCCATTCTTGTGTGCGACCCTGTAGGCCTATATGAAGTTGGCAGTGGGCCAATAACTATACTAACCCAAAAGTCGCAAGCGGCCTTTAGCAAGACATTATGACTACCCAATTCATATGAGGATCGTTATCACGATGCAACCTGTCACACAACCATGTCACGTCCCTTTTGTCACACGATATATCGATCAAGGAGAAGGCATGGATAATGTTATCGTCTTGTTCCTGACATTACTTTCTCGATTCCTGAGTAGCCTGATAACAGAGACAGAAACTCCTTTCATCATAGTATGGCCATACATTTCTCAGACTCACTCATCGAGGGGCCCAGTAATATCTCTCTACTAATGTGAGGGACAAATTCCATCTTGATCATTCATATTCCTCTGCATGAAAAACCACTAAGCCCGATCGTAGCCTTTATCATCACCCGGTCAAAAGTGACTTTTGACTAGTTTAAAGCTTAGCAACTCTCATGTAGGAATCCATGATGACCTCAGGTCTAAGGGCATTGTGACGTGGTTATACATGAGAAAAGCTTATGACTTGATCCATGTAGCTTTCTCATAGTGGGTCGGTCCAGCACCTTGTACTCTTACAAGTGCCTAAGACTTTGATTCATATCTCTATATCTTATCAAAGTCATACTGGTCTTGTTTCATCTCTGCTCCCGCATAGATGACCGACCAGGGACATTTTAGGACAATCTTTATGAATTATCCAATGATACAATTTTCACAGATAACATGCAAATAATATGATAACAGAATGGAGAAATTTCATTAAAATAATAATGTTCAAAGTATAATGATTGGCCTTTATGGCACAATTTCCAACATCCTCCCACTTGCCCTAGGTGCAATCATTAATTTGCCTAATTCCCATTGCCCTAACATGACGCTCATGCTTTGCCTGTGCAAGTGGCTTAGTAAGAGGATCAGCAACATTATCTTCTCCTGCTACTTTGCATATCTTTATATCACCTCTATCATTGATTTCTCTAATAAGATGAAATCGCCTGAGTATATGCTTGGTCCTTTGATGTGACCTAGGCTCCTTACCCTGTGCAATAGCACCGCTATTATCAAAGAATAAATCTATTAGATTTGAGATGGTAGGCACCTCCCCTAGTTCAGTAATGAACTTTCTCATCCAAATGGCTTCTTTAGCTGCATCTGATGCTGCTATATACTCAGCTTCTGTTGTAGAATCTGCTATAGTGTTCTGCTTGGAGCTCTTCCAGCTTACTGCTCCACATTTCATGAGGAATACATATCCAAATTGTGATTTAAGGTCATCTTGGTCAGTTTGGAAACTTGCATCTGTGTAACCAGTTACGCAGAGCTCATCATCCAATCCACCATAGACCAAAAATAAGTTCGTAGTCCTTCTTAAGTATTTTAGGATATTCTTGACGGCAGTCCAATGACCCTCACCAGGATCTTGTTGGTATCTGCTGGTCATACTTAAGGCAAACGAGACATCCGATCGAGTACATAACATGGCATACATGATGGATCCAATGGCCGAGGCATATGGAACCTTACTCATGCGATCTCGCTGATCAGGTGTACTAGGACACAGATCCTTGCTAAGATGGATGCCATGAGACATGGGCATGTAACCCCTTTTTGAATCCTGCATACTGAACCTATGCAGTATCTTGTCTATGTATGTGCTCTGACTTAGGCCTATAAGTCTTTTGGATCTATCCCTATAGATCCTAATTCCTAGGATATAGCTGGCTTCACCTAAGTCTTTCATTGAAAAGGACTTTCCTAACGAAGACTTGACACTCTGCAAGGTAGGAATATCATTCCCAATGAGTATGATGTCATCTACATAAAGCACTAGAAATACAACTATGCTCCCACTAATCTTCTTGTAAACACAAGGTTCATCGATGTTTTGAATGAATCCAAACTCTTTGAATACTTCAACAAAATGGTGATTCCAGCTCCGAGATGCTTGCTTCAATCCATAAATAGATCTTTTAAGCTTGCAAATTTTACCAGAGTCCTCTGGACGCACAAACCTTCAGGCTATGTCATGTACACATCCTCAAGCAGCTTTCCATTAAGGAAGGCTGTTTTGACATCCATCTGCCATATTTTATAGTCATAATATGCTGCAATGGCAAGAAAGATTCTGATTGATTTGGCCATTGCAACTGGGGAAAAGGTTTCATCATAGTCTACACCATGAGTTTGAGTGAATCCTTTTATGACCAGTCGTGCCTTGAAGACATTTACATTGCCATCCATGTCAGTTTTCTCCTTGAAAACCCATTTGCACCCAATGGTTTTTACACCTTCAGGTGGATCGACTAAGGTTCATACCTGATTGTCGTACATGGATTGCATTTCAGACTTCATGGCATTTAGCCATTTCTCAGAGTTTGGTCCCACTGTGGCTTCTCGATAGGTGGTGGGCTCATTTTGCTCAATGAGCAACACATCACGGCCTTCAGTAATTAGAAATCCATATCTCTGAGGCTGATGCCGTGTCCTATCAGATCTTCGTAGACCTTGTGTTACATGAGGAGGCTCAACAACTTGTTGTGAGTCTTCTGTAATTTCCATCTGTGGTTCTGTACCATCTTGTGGCTCTCGAATTTCTTCGAGATCTACGTCACTCCCACTGGTTGTTTTATAGACAAACTCTCTTTCTAGAAACTTGCCATTTTGAATAACAAATACTTTGTTATCGGTGGGATTGTAGACATAGTATCCTTTCGTTTCTTTAGGATACCCCACGAAAAGGCACTTTATGGATCTGGGCGCTATTTATCAGAGGCTTATTGCTTAACATATACCTCACATCCCCAGATTTTGAGAAAAGATAAACTTAGTTTCTTTCCAGTCCATATCTCATATGGTGTCTTTTCAATTGCCTTAGATAGAACACGATTTAGTGTGAACGCAGCTGTCTCTAGGGCATGTCCCCAAAAGTACAGTGGAAGATCTGTTTTACTCATCATAGATCAAACCATATCTGATAGTGTTCGATTCCTCCATTCAGAAACGCCATTCCATTGTGGTGTTCCTGGAGGAGTCAATTATGAGATTATCCCACAACTCCTAAGATAGTAAATAAATTCTTGGCTCAAATATTCACCACCTTGATCAGATCGAAGTGCTTTAATTGTTTTACCAAGTTGGTTTTATACTTCATTTTGGAATATTTTGAACATTTCAAAAGATTCATATTTATGTTTCATTAGATAGATATAGCCATATCTACTAAAGTCATCTATAAATGTAATGAAGTAGACATAACCTCCTCTGGCAGCTATATTTAATGGTCCATATACATCTGTATGTATAAGGCCCAATAATTCAGTAGCCCTCTCACTATGGCCAGTAAAAGGTGCCTTAGTCATCTTTCCTAATAAGCAAGATTTGTATGTATTATATGATTCAAAATCAAATGAGTTTAGAAATCCATCTTGATAGAGTTTAGAAATGCGTTTCTCATTTATGTGGCCTAGACGACAATGCCATAGGTAGGTCGGATTCAAATCATTTGATTTTATCCTCTTAGTAGTTATGTTATAGATATTCCCATTATTAGGATGTTCTAAATTTAATATATAATGACCAACATGCAAATCACCACCAGCATAGAAAATGTCATTACAATAAATAGAACATTTACCATTCCTAGTAATGGAAGTATAGCCTTCCTTATCCAAATAAGATAGAGAAACAATGTTACTACCCAAAGCAGGAACATAATAGCAATTGTTCAAAACTAACAAAAGCCCACTAGGCAGAACTAATTCATAAGTGCCTACGGCTAAAGCAGCAACTCTTGCTCTGTTTCCAACTCGTAGGTCCACCTCACCCTTATTCAGCTTTCTACTGTCCTTTAGACCCTGCACATTTGTACAAATGTGAGAACCACATGCAGTATCTAATACCCGTGTAGAGGAAGTAGAAAAATGAATGTCTATAACATAAATACCTGAAGCGATAGAATCGCTATCCTTCTTGTTTTTTTCAGATCTTCCAGGTAGAGTTTGCAATTCCTCTTCCAATGACTGGGTTCATTGTAGAAGTGGCAGACTCCTTCCTTTGGAGGCTTTGCCTTCTTGGGTGCAGGCTTGGTTTCGGGCTTGGTTTACTCTTTGGTCTTACCATCTGAGCCATTACCCTTCCATTTTCCCTTCCCTTTCTTTTTCATACCCTTTCCTTTCTGAACCATCAAAACTATGCTAGGCTTTTTCTTAATGCTTTGCTCAGCAGTTTTGAGCATCCCATGCAGCTCAGAAATTGATTTCTCCATGTTGTTCATGTTGTAGTTCATAACAAACTGGTCATAACTCTCCGGGAGTGAGTTGATGATCAAATCCATAGCTAACTCCTAGCTCATGGGAAATTCAAGCCTCTCAAGGTAATCAATATAGCCTTTCATCTTTAACACATGAGTACTAACTGATGCACCTTCAGCCATTTTACAGGAATATAAGGCCTTTGTAGTCTCATACCTTTCTTACCTTGCCTGTTGCTGGAACATTTCCTTGAGATGTACAATCATCTCATGAACTCCATAAGTTCTAGATCTCTTTGGAGCTCTGGAAGCATAGTGGCAAGCATCAGGAAACCTACATCCACAGAGTCATCCTTATGCTTTGTGTAAGCATCTATCTGAGCTCTTGTAGTATTGCCTACAGGCTCCTCAGGAATAGGTTGATCTAGGACATAAGCCTTTCTTTCCTGCTTGAGAACAATTCTCAAGTTCCTGAACCAGTCAAGAAAGTCTGTCCCATTGAGTTTGTCCTTCTCAAGGACCGATCGTAATGAAAGTGTAGAAGTATTACTAGTCGACATGATTCTACAATTAAAATATGCAAAGTTAGTTAGTAATCTCCCACTAAATTAACAGCCCTCAATATAATAATTAGTGGGTTAAGATCTATATTTGGCTTAAACTTAAGTCCACTTTGGCAAGACACTTAAATTCAAGTTATTTAGGTAGGTAACCTATTTACCAATTACATCACATATAACTCTTAGATCTTTATGGGATTTAATCATCATATGATCTGGCATGTTTAACCCCATCTAAGGCCTTGAGATTCAAAACCGTTTTGTTAATCTCAATTAAGTCAAAACAATAATGAATATTATGAGCAGCACCATTACTCAAGCTTGTCTCATCAAGATAACTCAAATGCATCCACTTTGGTGATTTCCACAATTGAGCGATCTAGGTTTTGACAAGTATTCATTAATTGACGGCATTATGACTTAAGATTTGATTTAGAGGGCTTAATTAATCAGTTTTGTTTATATGGATGCAATCGTGGTCATATCTCATACAGATAAATACATATAAACATAAAAGTAATCACTCAATGATCTTATCAAAAGCATAATTTAAACGTGACACAACATGGCTTACCTAACCTAAAATCCTCCCAAGCCAATGAGAGGACTTCTCTAAATAAAAAAAAGAAATACATTAAGAGAAACCTCGTTTAAACATTCGAGGGGAGTGAGATGAGAAGAGAATTTACATCGAGAGTATTTAGAGAAAGGCACGGCACACAGGCCGTATTTAAACATTACAACCCTTTGTAAAATTCTAAAGCCATGTTGTTCACCATACCCAAACAAGGATAAATAATAAACCACAACAAGAATTCATACAATATGAAAAGCAATAAATGTCGTGATCAGATTATATTGCGCTACCCAATTTCATGCTTGTTCAAAACGAGAATCACGTACATGTTTCAAAATGGAAAACGAAACAATTTCAAGATTCAATTTAAATGAAAACGAAAATCAACGGAATTACAAGATCACATCTTTCTAAATAATTTCTTTTCGTATTAACCAAATCACATGCATATTCGAGTGTTTCTTATAAACATACGTACACATCCCATATATATCACATGTATAAGAATCATAAACTCAATTTAAATGCACAATTGATCTGGCTCTGATACCACTATTAGAATCGGTAGGCACAACGGAAGAATTTTAAAAATTTTCACCTATCCAAATCTAGGATCTATCAACGGCGTTTAAACCAAGTTGGAAGGATTCATACCTTTTTGATGATTCAAAGTTTTCACGATCTCTAGGAGCCAACACGTCAGGTCCGCTCCCTCTACCGGTATCCACACGAATGCTCTCCAACCGAGACTGCGTGCTAGCGCCTCTAATGTCTCATAGGGTTACACTTGCGGCTCTCAATTCTCATGTGCGTATAAATATATCTGCCCTATCAAGTTTATAACCTATGAGGGCTATATTCAAATTTGAAAATTAATCATCATTAATTTCAAAATTAATTAACAATTAATTATCTTGATGAGCTAATTAAATAAATTCAGTTTGAACTAAATCTGTCCAACAGTTTTAATTTAACCTATTTATTTCATCCAAATAAAGAGCCATTAGATTTAATTTATCTTCATAAATTAAATCTGAGATACTATATCTCTATCATGTTAGTTATTAAATTTAATATATCTTAATCAAAATTAATTAACAATTAATTATCTTGATGAGCTAATTAAATAAATTCAGTTTGAACTAAATCTGTCCAACAGTTTTAATTTAACCTATTTATTTCATCCAAATAAAGAGCCATTAGATTTAATTTATCTTCATAAATTAAATCTGAGATACTATATCTCTATCATGTTAGTTATTAAATTTAATATATCTTAATAAATTAAATTTAAAACTAACACAATATAATAATATCATATAATATATATACATATATATATATAAGATATATATTTCAAAAATATATATATCTATATAATATTATTAATGAATTTTATATTACATATATATATATATAAATATAAAATTCATCCACCCTAAATTAAACATTATCTCGTGTTGGGCCATTCTTGTGTGCGACCCTGTAGGCCCATATGATGTTGGCAGTGGGCCAATAACTATACTAACCCAAAAGTCGCAAGTGGCCTCTAGCAAGACATTACGACTACCCAATTTATATGAGGATCGTTATCACGATGCAACCTGTCATTCAACCATGTCACGTCCCTTTTGTCACACAATATATCGATCAAGGAGAAGGCATGGATAATGTCATCCTCTTGTTCCTGACCATTGCTTTCTCGATTCCTTAGTAGCCTGATAACAGAGACAGAAACTCCTTTCATCATAGTATGGCCATACATTTCACAGACTCACTCATTGAGGGGCCCAGTAATATCTCTCTACTAATGTGAGGGACAAATTCCATCTTGATCATTCATATTCCTCTGCATGAAAAACCACTAAGCCCGATCGTAGCCTTTATCATCACCCGGTCAAAAGTAACTTTTGACTAGTTCAAAGCTTAGCAACTCTCATGTAGGAATCCATGATGACCTCAGGTCTAAGGGCATTGTGACGTGGTTATACATGAGAAAAGCTTATGACTTGATCCATGTAGCTTTCTCATAGTGGGTCGGTCCAGCACCTTATACTCTTAGAAGTTCCTAAGACTTTGATTCATATCTCCATATCTTATCAAAGTTATACTGGTCTTATTTCATCTCTGCTCCCGCATAGATGACGGACCAGGGACATTTTAGGACAATCTTTATGAATTATCCAAGGATACAATTATCACCGTTAACATGCAAATAATATGATAATATAATGGAGAAATTTCATTAAAATAAAATTGTTCAAAGTATAATGATTGGCCCTTAAGGCATAATTTCCAACAACCAATGGGTTCTTTGTGTTTAAATAAGTGAGAATGAGTTGTGCTATAAGTCTTAGGACTATTGGTAGCAAATTAGTCAATTCTGGAAAACCATATCAATTGCTGTGATTTGGCATCTGATAGGCATCACTCGAGTAAGGGAGGATCTCACTCAAGCACGATGTGGAATTCTGGAAATTTTGGTTAAGTCTTTAGGCAGAAACTGCGAGCATACTTCCTGACTTGCGAGTGGATATGATCCTGCTCGAGTACGCTTAGGCATGCTCGAGTGAGGTCTTGCCTGGAAGTAGTCTGTGCTCTTGGGCGAACACTCTTGGTGTTGCACTTCTTGGTGTTTGAGTGCACTTAAGGTAATTCTTGGTGAGAGATATTTTGAGCATTTTTTCTCGGGCAAACCCTTTTTGTGTTTCACTCGCTGGGACTCAAGCACAACAGAGGGCATCACTCAAGTGAGGTAGTTGTCACTCGAGTGAGGCAACCCAAAATTGGTGTTTTGCATCCGAAAAAGGTATCTTCTGGGTAGTTTCTTCTAGCCCTTTAGGGATACGTTTAGGCCTATTATAGCCACCTAAGGAGTCTAAATGATAACCAACATAAAGTATTATGAGATTTGGAAACTTGGAAAAGAGATTGACCTATTGTCCCTATTTTTATAGGATTTAATATCTGCTGTCCTCGTGAGCCCACGTGCCAGTAGATGTCAGGAAGGAATGAGGTAGTAAATTTTCTTTAGTACCATATGTGATGCATTATATGTATGTATTATCATTGATTTATGATAAATTCGTATGCTGCGACATTGTGAATATGTGTAAGCACCGTCATTCCGATAGTCCCTGAGTAGCTAACAACAGATCGGGTAAGGGTTGTGTGCCTTCCCAGTGGAGAAAGGGGATGAGGATGAGGTGTGACTTTGTGATTATGTGAAAAGCCAAAAGGCTATTTGTGAAGGTTGACGGGCTATTTGTGGAAGCCGGATAGCTATATGAGCTACACGGCTATGTGTATGCACTGCCACGCCAACAGTCCCTGAGTAGCTAACAACGGTTCGGGTTAGGACGGTGTGCCATCCCGACAGAGAAAGGGGATGAGGGTGGAGTGTGATTTGTACTGCTGCTACTGTATGATGATTTGCTTACATGCTGTGTGCTTATGTATGGAATAAATGTTCTGTTACTACTAGGATTCTCTTGAATCTCATCCTTTCCTTTAACTAACCTTTTAGACAGGGTGAGTAGCCAAAGGAGAAGCGCACGACTCAGAGTGGTTAGAACCCTGTAGGGACACTTTCTTTTGGATATGTTGATTAATCATGTTGGGACAGACATCTTGTAAATGATTTTTGGGTTGTAATTAATAGTTGAATATAGTTGTGTAATCCCCTATACGAGTATTGTAAACATTAGAGTGAATGAATGGAACCCGGGGGTTGCCGGGATTGCTATTAGATACTCTGATATGAATGAATGTAAATTAACTGCACAGGTGATTATATTCGATAATTGAACATGAGACTGGGATAGGAAAGAAGCTTTGAAAATTTTGTAAAGTTCCTACCACTTAGTGGGTGTTTTAAATGAGTTTTGAACTTTCCGACGGTCTCTAACCCCTTTTTACTATGTGTTATTGAATCTTAATTACGATTAATAATGCAGGAGGTTACATTTTGGTATCAGAGCTGTAGTTCCTGGCAAGGGTAGAGTTTGCTAGGATACATCCCTTAGTTGGCTTTAGGGATAGAAGATCATCTGTGAATGATTGTTGTGTATGCACATATAAGTTTTATAAATATGGATATGTATAAGACTTGTGTATATGTGTGCATACTATCGTTGTTATATTAATGGGGTAATTTATTTGTAGAATGAAGAAAACTAGAGGACGCCCCAATGTTCCGCGTGTAGTCCCAGAGGTGGAGGTCGTCAATGATAATCCACCAGATCCGATGCATGAATTAATGGGTCTGATGAAATATCAGCGGGATATGATCACTGAGCTGAGAGAAGAGCTCAGATCAGAGAAATCAAAAAACAAGGAGGGTCCGGTTCAGTCCACTCCTGAGGAAACTCAAGAAGAAACTCACTATGAGAACACTGCTGAAGGGTCAGCACGACTGTTGGAGTCCCACCTCATATTGTCCCAAATCAAGAGTCTCATGGGGTGCCAGCTAAAGAGGATAGGGATCTTCAGTATTGGGTCACAAGATTTTGCAAACATCTGCCTCCAGTGTTCAAAGGAAGGTTTGATCCTCAAGCGGCGGAAGATTGTTTGAACTGTCTAGAGAAGATATTTGAGGTACTTGGGTGCCCGGATAAGGTGAAGCCATGCCTGGCAGTCTACAAGCTCAAGGGTTATGAGGATCGTTGGTGGAGAAATATTTCTCTCACTCTGTGCAGTAGAAATGTGCCACTGACTTGGGAATTGTTTCGACAAGAATTCAATGAGAAGTATTTTCCCAAATCGGTGAGACTTGAGAAGGAAATGAAATTCCTGAATATCAGGCAAGGGGACACGGAGAGCTTTGATGATTATTTGTCCCGTTTTATCCGCCTGACCCAGTATTCCTCTTATCTTCGGTACAAGGCTGATGAAGAATAAAGTTTAGACATGCTTATTCGTGGTCTAAGATGAGAGTTGAGGAAACAATTGGTCACTCATCAATTTACCGAGTTTAACAAGGCGGTGGAGCAATGTCGAATTACAAAAAATAACTTAAGAATGCTGTATCCTGTCAAAGCTACTGGCCACCGCAGTGAACCTAGTAAGGGTAATGTTTCCCAGAAGTGGAAAGGTCAAGGATCCTCTTCGTTAAGGGGCAGTGATAAGAAGCCCTATCAGCCCAGAGATCGTGAACCTTAGAGATTTGTGATCGAGTGGAAATGTCCTCACTGCAACAAGTCTCATTATGGTAAAAATTATCAGGGATAAATGATCTGTTTTAACTATAAGCGACCAGGATACAAGGACACAGGGCTGAGTATTCGCTATGACTCACGAGGAGGCCCACAAATCTCCTGAGTTGATACAAGGTAAAATGTCTATTGATGGCTATTTGTTGCACGTATTGTTCGACTCGAGTGCAAGTCACTCCTTCATTGCTTATGATTGCATGAAGCACCTGGGATTGCATGTACATAAGTTACCATTTGATTTGGTAGTGTCAACTCTGATGGGTGTTAAGGTTTTGACCACAGAAGCTTGTTTGAATTGTGTCGTAACTGTGGAAGGGCATCAATCTACTGTAGACTTGATCTATCTGCCGCTTTACCAATTAGAAGTCATTCTGGGTTTTGATTAGTTAACGGCAAATAATGTGTTATTAGATTATGGGAACAAAAGAATAGTGTATCCTGCTTCTCAGAAGGCTGAGGTTGTGGATGCTAGTATGAATTTTCTTTCTACGGCCAAAGCTGAAAAGTATCTTGAAAAGGGTTGCCAAGGGTATATGGTGTTTTTCTCTGTGCAAGGGGAAACCGGTGAGATGTTGAGTAAGATACCCGTGGTAAATGAATTCCCTGAGGTATTTTCGGATGATCTAATTGGATTGCCTCCTGAAAGGGAAGTTCAATCCTCAATCAACATTATGCCTGGAGCTGGTTCTATATCTAAGGCCTCATATTGTATGGCCCCAAACGAAATGGCGGAGTTAAAGAAACAAATAGAAGATTTGCTTGAGAAAGGGTTCATTAGACCTAGTGTGTCGCCTTGTGGAGCTCCAGTGTTATTTGTTAAGAAGAATGATGGGAGTCTTCGATTATGTATCGACTACAGAGAGCTGAATAAAGTTACTATCAAGAACAAATATCCTCTTCCCAGAATCGATGACTTATTAGATCAACTATCTGGTTTATGTGTGTTTTCGAAAATTGATATAAGGTTGAGGTATCATCAGCTGCGAGTGAAAGAAAAAGATATTCCAAAGACTACTTTCCGGACCAGGTATGGTCATTATGAGTTCTTGGTGATGACATTTGGGCTAACCAATGCACCTTCAGTTTTCATGGACTACATGAACCATATCTTTCAAATATATCTGGATCAATTCGTTGTAGTGTTTATCGATGATATTTTGGTATACTCCAAGAGTATGGAGGAGCATGAGCATCATTTGAGAATTGTATTGAACATATTACGTGAAAAGCAACTCTATGCCAAATTGAGTAAATGCGAGTTTTGGCTATCAGAAGTGAGATTCCTAGGCCATGTTATCTCGCAAGAAAGGGTCTCTGTAGATCCTAGTGAAGTGGAAGCAGTATTGGACTGGAAATGGCTAGAATCTGTGGCGGAAGTATGCATTTTTTAAGGTCTTGCTGGTTACTACCGGAGATTCATTCAGAATTTCTCACGTATTGCGTTGCCGATGACCAAGCTCACGGGAAAGGATCAGCCATTTGTGTGGGATGAGAGATGTGAAAACTGTTTTGTAGAGCTGAAGGAGAGGTTGACTACGGCACCTGTGTTAATTTTGCCCGATCCCAATTTGACTTACGTTGTGTATTCTGATGCCAGTGGGCAGGGATTAGGGTGTGTCCTTATATAGCAGGGACGTGTGGTGCCCTTTGCCTCTCGACAGCTCAGACCTCATGAATTGAACTATCCCACTCATGATCTGGAGCTTACGGCCATTATGTTTGCTTTAAAGATTTGGCGTCATTATTTGTATGGTATGACGGTAGAACTGTACTGCGACCACAAGAGTCTCAAATATATGTATGATAAAAAAGAATTAAATATGAGACAGTGTCATTGGATGGAATTTCTTAAAGACTACAACCTGGAAATTAAATATCATCCAGGTAAAGCGAATGTAGTCGCTGATGCTCTTAGTCGAAAGACTATGTTTGTGGCAGCTATGATGATATAAGAGAAGAAATTGATTAAAGATTTTCGTGATTTGAATTTGACAAACTAGATCATCTGTGCCCACTACACTGTTTCCTAAGAGGAAAGTGATCTAAGAGCTAAGATTGAAGAAGCTCAGAGGCGAGATGACTGGATACAATGCAATCTGACTCGAATCGAATGGGGAGAAGTTCCAGGCTATGAACTATCGCCTTGTGGATTGGTTCGCTATCAGAAAAGAGTATGTGTTCCACTTAAGGCAAAGTTGAGGCAGAAGATTCTGGATAAGGCACACAAGAGTCGATATACTCTTCATCCTAGTATGACCAAAATGTACCATAATCTGAAATCTGTGTATTGGTGGCCGGGTTTGAAGAGTGATGTGACTAAATATGTAGCAAGGTGTCTCACTTGCCAGAAGGTAAAGATTGAGCATTAGAGATCGCCTGTTCTACTTCAGAGTCCTGAGATTCCAGAATGGAAATGGGAAAGTGTGACCATAGACCTTGTGGTGGAATTGCCCAGGATCAGGAATTATGATGCGATCTGGGTCATTGTGGATAGGCTAACGAAGTCAGCACACTTCATACTGATCAATGCTGATTATTCTCCTGATAAACTAGCAGAGATTTACATCAGTGAGATTGTGAAGCTTCATAGCACACCGAAGAATATCATTTCCGACCGAGATCTATGATTCACTTCGAGATTCTGGAGAGTATTACATGAGGCATTGGGTACTCAGTTGTGGTTCAGCACGGCTTATCATCCTCAAACGGATGGACAGTCGGACAGGATAATCCAGATGCCAGAAGTTATGTTACGGGCATGTGTTCTTGACTTTAAAGGAAGCTGGAATCACTTTCTTCCACTTGCTGAGTTCACCTACAACAATAGCTATCATGCGAGTATCCAGATAGCTCTGTATGAAGCGTTGTAATGAAGGCGGTGCCAATCGCCTTTGTGTTGGAATGAATTATCAGAAAGGAAGTTGTACGGACCGGATCTTGTTGATCAAACTTCAGCTTAGATTCGGATTATTCGTAAGAGGTTGCTTGCAGCGCAAAGTCGACAGAAAAGCTACGCTGACAAGAGAAGAAGACTTCTAGAGTTCAAAGTTGGTGACCATGTGTTTTTGAGGGTATCTCTGGTTACCAGTGTTGGGCGACTATCAAGTGAAAGAAGCTGAGCCAGAGGTATATTGGTCCTTTTGAATTCCTTGAAAGGATTGGGCCTGTTGCTTACCAAGTAGCTCTACCCCCAAGCTTGAGCAGGCTCCATGACGTATTTCATGTTTCCCAGCTAAAGAAATACCAACCGGATCCATCTCACGTAGTTGAGTGTGAAGAAGTTGAGCTATAAGACAACTTCACATATGCAGTAGAGCGAGAGCTGATCATTGATGGAGAAGAGCGACGGCTCAGACATCGGAGCATTTCGTATGTGAAGGTGATCTGGAAGGGAATGACTCAGAGGGAAGCAACCTGGGAAGCGGAAGAAGATATGCGTAAAAGATATTCGGAGTTTATGGCTTAAGTTCTGTAACAAATTTCGAGGATGACATTTAATTTTCGGGAGGAGAATTGTAATATCCTGAATTGTAATCTAGGATTAATAATTTCAAGGTGATGTCATTAATGATAATTAAGCACTTTTGAAGTAAATTGTATATTGTGATGTAAAATGTGTTTGATAGATGTGTCATGGCAATCAGGGGTAAAATGGTTAATTTACTGACCGATTGGTCAGTTGCATGAGAGGAAACTCCTTAGTAATCAAGATCAATGGCTAGGATTGAAAGAACAAGGGGTGGAATCAAGTGTGTTGGAGAGTATATGAAATCATTGAATGAAGCACAAGATAGTGACATGTGGCAAAAGATGGACCATGGGATTGAAGTCAAAGATTCAACTCATTTCTCTTCCCTCCCACTCTCAAAGTCGGCTGTGTGTGTGTGTGTGGGACAAAGAGAAACTATTTCATTATCATCTCTCATCTCTTTCTTTATTCTTCCTCCATTTCTGGCGAACTAGGCAAGAAAGAGAAAGGAAGGGTTGAAATTTATGAAGGTAAATGACTTCATATGCCTAAACACTCTTCATTGATATTGTTCAAGAAGTTAAGAGCTTGACTTCTATAGTTTCAGAATTTCCATTGGTGGTATTTGAAAGATTGTGAAGTTGAGAAGTTGAGGAATCAAGGAAATGACATTTTGGGAAAGGAAGAGGTAAACATTTGATGAAGTTTGTATAATTGTTAATTGTTTTGGCTATTGGTTTGATTTTGGTAAATTCTGGTCTTTTTTACCCTGATCTTGTGGTTTTGGAAGATATGAATTAACTGATGTAATGTGGTGAAATAGATGCTTTTGGTTTGGATTTGAAAGAGGAAGTTTAGCAAATTATGGTTTTGGTGATCTTGTGGTCTAGAGATGAGAATGTGTTGCTTGAGTAGGAATTTGGGTTGCTTTGGGTTACCAATGGGTTCTTTGTGTTAAAATAAGTGAGAATGAGTTGTGGTATAAGTCTTAGGACCATTGGTAGCAAATTGGTCAATTCAGGAAAACCATATTAGTTACTGCGATTTGGCATCTGATAGGCATCACTCGAGTGAGGGAGGATCTCACTCGAGCACGATGTGGAATTCTGGAAATTTTGGTTAAGTCTTTAAGCAGAAACCACGAGCATACTTCCTGACTTGCGAGTGAGATATGATCCTGCTCAAGTGCGCTTGGGCATGCTCGAGTGAGGTTTTGCCTGGAAGTAGACTGTGCTCTCGGGCAAACACTCTTAGTGTTGCAATACTTGGTGCTCGAGTGCACTTAAGGTCATTGCTCTGGTGCAGCCTCTTGTGCTCGAGTGAGTGTGAGAGATATTTTGAGGATTTGCTCTCGGGCAAACACTTTATGTGTTTCACTCACTGGGACTCGAGCACAACTGAGGGCATCACTCAAGTAAGGTGGTTGTCACTCGAGTGAGGCAGCCCAAAATTGGTGTTTTGCATCTGAAAAAGGTATCTTCTGCGTAGTTTCTTCCGGCCCTTTACGGATATGTTTAGGCCTATTATACCTAAGGAGTCTAAATGATAACCAACATAAAGTATTACGAGATTTGGAAATTTGGAAAAGAGATTGACCTATTGTCCCTATTTTTATAGGATTTGATATCTGCTGTCCTTGTGAGCCCACCATGCCAGTAGACGTCAGGAAGGAATGAGGTAGTAACTTTTCTTTCGTACCATATGTGATGCATTGTATGTGTGTATTATCATTGATTTGTGATAAATTTGTATGCTACGACATTGTGAATATGTGTAAGCACCGTCATTCCGATAGTCCCTGAGTAGCTAACAACAGATCAGGTAAGGGTTGTGTGCCTTCCAGGCGGAGAAAGGGGATGAGGATGAGGTGTGACTTTGTGATTATGTGAAAAGCCGAAAGACTATTTGGGAAGGCCGACTGGCCATTTGTGAAAGCCGGATAGCTATATGAGCTACACGGCTATATGTGTGCATTGCCATGCCAACAGTCCCTGAGTAGCTAACAACGGTTCAGGTTAGTGTAAGCGGCAAGCTTCACCCAAGAGGGGGGTGAATTGGGTGATGTTATAAATTTTTCGTTTGAGATGGTGATATGTAAATATAGTGGATAGAGTAGAGTAGAGAAGATTTGAACACAGAGAGTTATACTGGTTCGGCCTAACAATAATGCCTACGTCCAGTCCTCAGAGATCAAGACCTACTGAGCTTTTCACACTATCTCCAAGATTCAATGGGCTCTCAGAACGCCACAAGACAACAATCGTCCTTGAATGGACTACGAGCAGAAATATTCTCTCGACAAGAAACTTCTCTCCCCCTTACGACAAGTCTTATGTGCAGAGAAACAACCTATGACTCTTCTCACTTGCTTATGTATACAAGACTTATGAGCAGCAACGTTTTCTTCTGCTTACACCACTGTAAGTCTTATGAACAACAACGTTCTCTCCTGCTTGTATCTTATAAGGCTTATGAGTGAAAGATACTACAAGGAATTCTCTCAACTGCTTCTCTCGTAAGGAATAACTACCCTCTCAAGATCCCAAAACCTTGAGATTACACAAACATAGAATTTTGAGTTTGTATGAGGACTCTCTTACAGAGTAAATGAATAAACACTGAAGATCAAAGTGTATACAGAGAAAACAGATGAATAACAGAGAATAGATATGAGCTTGTGAATTCTTGTGCTACGTTGTTGTTGTTTCTCCGTGAGTCTCTGTATATATATAGTTGCTCCATCTTTTGCCCGTTTGGATTCTCTTCAGTTGTGGAGCGGGACATTTGAAAATATTGGCAGACACGTGCATGTTAGAATAATTTGAGTGCGGTAGGTGCCAGCGTGTTCTTAATCATCTTGTCTGCCGTTGTATCACTTTTCTCATGTGGTTTAATTCAAACGTTCAGATTCCTGTATCATCCTCTTAAAACATTCAAAATAATGTTAAACAAAGATAAAAAGTAATGATGATATGAATTAATAACAATAAACCATATTCGTAATGAACGTTGTGAACCTTATCATTTTCTGTGGTCAACAGGGCATCACTTCGAGCATAAAAAGCTCACCTCGAGTGATCTCCTATTTCCTTCATATACCTCTGTTATCGGGTTATGCTTGCATAGAAAATCAGAGAGAAAATATCTTCACTCGCGGGTGAAGAGAGGTCTCACTCGAGCACAAAATCTCTGCTCGAGTGATCTTTGTACTTTACACTGGGAGTGTCTTCTCGGGTCATCACTCGCATGCCATTTTAACAAGAGTGAGAATTTGCACTCGCGGGTGATATGGACCCTCACTCGAGCACACTTACCTCTGCTCGAGTGAGAAGCATATTCTCAAGGAATATGCTCTCTAAACCATCACTCGCATCAGAATTTCAGAGGGATAGAATTTTCACTCGCGAGTGATTTTGGCTCTCACTCGAGAACACTTACCTCTGCTCGAGTGAGAAGCATATTCTCAAGGAATATGCTCTCTTGAACAAGCACTCGCAACTGATCTGGAGAGGGATGAAAATATTACTCGCAAGCATGGACGTGTCACTCCAAGTATGGATGAGTGTGCTCGAGCACACTTGAACTTTCTTGAACTTCAAGACTCTCGGCCAAGTACTCGCAGTGCCTTTCTCGAGTGAGTCATGGAAGCATGCTATAACTTGCTCTCGGCTAAGCACTCGCATACCCTTGCTCGAGTGAATATAGGAAGCACACCATTACTTGCTCTCGGCCAAGCACTCGCATACCCTTGCTCGAGTGAATATAGGAAGCACACCATTACTTGCTCTCGGCCAAGCACTCGCATGCCCTCACTCGCATACGTGCTCGAGTGAGAATGACTTCTCTTCTCGAGTGCATACCTTATGCTTCGAGTGATCCATTGATTACAAAGGGAGAATGTCTCTCGGGTACTCACTTCCTGGCTTTCTCTCACACCTGCTCGAGTACAGAAGTGATTTGTGCTCGAGTGCAGATTTCATGCTCGAGCACTCAAGTGCAATTTCACAGCAGATATCAGCAAATTTCAAATATGCATTTGGTAACTTGGAATCTTTTCTTAACCTTCTAAAAACATGTTTTACACATAATTGAATTATTGTTATCATCAAAACTTGGGATCTAACATTCTCCCCCTTTTTGATGATGACAAAACTCTTTGTGATGAAGGTTTAAAAGAAATTGAAAAGTTTTGAAATTTCTTCAAAGTTTCCAAAATGCATATCAAGTTTAAGTTCCAAATTCAAGTTTTCCTGCAATGTTTCCTTTGGACACTTAACAGCCAAGATAAGTATAGTATGAGATATATAACTTAACAAGAGCTTAATATCTTGAAACATTGAAATTTTGATAATTAACAACTTGAACCATGTCATTAACTTTAACAAACTTGAACAACACAAGATAACTTCAAAAAAAAATGACATACATATTAAATCTTACCCAATATAGAAAACTACCCAAACACCCATATACACCCTACAGCCTACAGAAAGCTCAGAAGACATCACACATCCTTCTCCCCCGTTTTGTCAACATCAGAAGGGGGTTCTGGAGGTGGAACAAAAGATATCATGGCAGAGAGAGGGTCAATGGGCTGGTCAGGAGGAGATGGTGGTTGTGGGACAAATGTAACATCGACATTAGACTCAGGATCAGTGAAAAGTACATGTGTCTCTGAATGAGGGGGTGAGGTATGAGTGGTCTCTGGAGGCACTCCGGAAGATGAGGAAGGAAAATGTGAATGCAGGAAGGTCTCCATATTAGTGATCCTCTGTGACATCTCATCTTGTGTTTTGAACATCAGTTCAAAGTTAAGATTGGCCTGATCTACCAATTTAACAACTTGTGTTTCCATCTTCTCCACTAGCTTCTCATATTCAGTTACTAGCTCCTTCTTCAAACTTGATACTGCTTGATTAATTACCTCAGACAGATGATTGGACAGTGAGGCATTGAGAAATGAAGGAGGAGGAATAGGACCTTGTGCAGATGATTGTGCCTCATCTCCTCTAGATGGAGTGGCTTCCCTCTTTGATGTGGCTTTGGTTCGACTCACCGGAAGATTGATTCCCATGTGAGATAATTGAGTCTTTCCAAACCTTGAAATGAGCACCCTTTCTTTCCCTTCCAGATACCAGATCTTGTTTTTCATCAATATGAAGGAAACAAGTTGAGGGTAAGGTATGGTTGTGGATCTTGTTGAAGAAAATCGAAACCTTCTCATCTCACTAAAAATGATCTCCCCTACATTCCTCTGTTGCCCAGCAACCAATGAAGCCAAGAGATAATAATCCTTTTGAGCAAAGTGGGTAAAGTTTTTGGATTTATTTACTATGCTCCGGGAATAAATGTAATGGAGGATTCTGTGATTATCAGGCATGTCAATAGGTTTGAAAGTAAGGGGGCCAATTGGGTCTTTTGGTCTCAAAATGTTAAAGGTTTCATTGGCAGAGAATGGGGGTGGATCAGTAGGAGGTGCTACATAACCAAGTAAATCATTAATGATTTTGGCAGAAATCATAATGAACTTCCCTCTAATGGTTGTAGATACAGCTTCTTCAATCAAATCACCAGATCTAGACATGATATTATGAGTTTTCATGTTGGAATAAAATGTCTTTACAACAGTGGGGGAATATGGCAAATGAATATTCAGCCAGGGAGCATAGTACTGAAGGTAAGGGTACAAGTCCAAATGACAATTCTTTTTCAGATAATCCAAATCAACATATACTACTGGACAGAAATGCCTATGTTTGAATTCATCATCATATACCTTCTGTGGTAAGGCCTTAAGCTCTGTCACATTGAATCCCTCAGAAGGGCTAGTGAGTTGGTCATCTATTGGTGCTTGGGAGGCAGAGGGTGCTCCTGAAGCAGAAACACTTGGGTGCTTAACTTGATGTGAACTTGAGACCCCGGCCTGAGATGTGATCTTCCCAACTATCTTGTCCAATTTGGATTTTTCTATTGCTTCCCTGAGTTGTTTACTGAAAGTATCCCCAGATGAAGAGGATGACTGGGGTTGCTCTGAATCCTTCTTCTTTCCCTTCCCTTGTACTTCTTTGGATTGAGACCGGGTGAGTATGGGTTCCTTGAAGACCACACCCTTTGGTTTCTTTTGAGGAGGTTGGTCTTTCTTGGAAACTTGAGGCTTTGGGTGAGGTTTCTTTGCGGGAGTTCTCTTTTTGGTCTTAGGCTTAGGAGGAGGTGAAGGTGAGGGAGAGTTTTTGGGAGATGGAGGAGTAAGTTCAGGAGTTTCAGATTCACTGGCAGCAGAGTGAGTGGAAGAAGGAGAATGAGACTTTTGAGAAATAGAGGGTAACTTTGTTCTTGCCATTTGAAAAATGGAAGAGAAACAATAACTCTTGTTTTTGAAAGAAATAGAGATACACAAGGAAGAAATTAGGGCACAAGTGAAGAATGTAGAAAGCAAGAATCACCTCTTATAGAAGATTGAGAGGTTGTAACGTCGATTTGAAGCAGAAAGGCGTGATTAAATGATGAGAGAACGGTTGAAGATGAAGAGTTGTGACTTTCGAGTGAGAGAGCACTTCGAGTGAGAGGAGGAAGTGCGACGTTCTGAGCTCCCCAGTAACTGATATAAGTGACAATGCTCGAGCATGAGCCCTAGTGCTCGAGTGATGTTCATACTGTGCTCGAGAGTGTTCTAACTGTGCTCGAGTGATGTTCTGGAAAAATAAAGAAATAAGTAGAACGTACCTGGATTGTTGATTTTCTGACATATTTTTCATCTTTGTACTCAAATCCTCCAAGATCATTTGAGTAACCTTGATTTGGATAGCTCTTGCACAAGGATTCTTCTTCCTCACTCGAGCAGGTATTTCTCACCTCAAGCATGTTCATACTATGCTCGAGTGAGAATTCCTCACTCGCGAGTGAGCTCAATTCTCACTGTAGTTTAAGTTATATCTCCTTGGTGTTCTCAACTCCTCTGTTAACCTCTGTTCTTACTATCAGAGAACAGAGCATCATGAATAATGCTGTGCTCGAGCAGAGCTTCTAGTGCTCGAGTGACACAGCTCCTCACTCGAGCAGTACCTCCAGTGCTTCGAGTGAGACTCCTGCAAAAACACATTTTGGCCACTCCGATGCCAAAGTCAATATGGTTGTCATCAAAACAACATTTAATTAAATATTTTAATAAGAAAACTTACAGCTCATTGGGATTAACCATTCCCAATTCTCTTCGAATATAGAGAAATTGCTCTTTTGCAATTGGTTTCGTGAAAATATCCGCAAGTTGAAGATGAGTTGGTATGAATTCCACTTTGACATCTTTCTTTTGAACATGATCTCGAATAAAATGATGTCGAATGTCTATATGCTTGGTTCTTGAATGTTGTACAGGATTCTTTGCCAAGCTTATCGTACTAGTATTATCACAATAGATTGGGATTTCTTTTAAATAAATTCCCAAATCTTGAAGTTGTTGTTTTAACCATAGCACTTGAGAACAGCAACTTGCCACAGCTATATATTCAGCTTCAGTTGAGGATAATGAAACTGTGTTCTGCTTCTTGCTGAACCATGACACTAGAGAACCTCCGAGAAATTGACATTGTCCACTGGTACTCTTTCGGTCAGTTTTATATCCTCCATGATCTGAATCTGAATATGCCATTAAGTACTCGTTCCCTCTCTTTGGATACCAAAGTCCAAGCTCTGAAGTATCTCCCAGATACTTGAAAATTCTTTTTACTGTCTCTGCATGAGATACTTTAGGATTGGATTGATACCTTGCACACATTCCTACACTGAACTGAATATCTGGCCTGCTTGCTGTAAGATAGAGTAATGAACCAATCATTCCTCTATACTTTGTGATGTTGAAGCTAGGTCCCTTTACATCAGCATCCAACAATGTTGTAGAACTCATTGGAGTATCGGCTCCGTTAGCATTATCTAGACCATATTTCTTTAACAATTCTTTCAAATACTTTGTCTGAGATATAAATATGCCATTCTTCTTTTGTTTGATCTGAAGTCCAAGGAAGAAGTTCAATTCTCCCATCATGGACATTTCAAATTCTCCCTGCATAATCTTAGAGAAATCTTGACACATAGATTCGTTAGTAGCACCAAAAATAATATCATCAACATAAATTTGTACTATTAGAATATCATTTTTGTTATGTTTGATGAATAAAGTTGTATCAACTTTCCCTCTGACAAAACCTTGATCAAGAAGAAATTTGCTTAGTCTTTCATACCAAGCTCTGGGTGCTTGTTTCAAACCATATAATGCTTTCTTAAGTTTGAAGACATAATCAGGCTTTGTTTCATCTTCAAAACCAGGAGGTTGTTCAACATAGACTTCCTCCATAATATAACCATTTAGAAAAGCGCTTTTTACATCCATTTGATAAAGTTTAAAACTTTTGATGCAAGCAAAGGCTAAGAGTACTCGTATTGCTTCCAATCTTGCCACTGGAGCATATGTTTCCTCATAATCAATACCTTCTTCTTGATTATAGCCCTTGGCAACCAATCTTGCTTTATTTCTCACAATGATTGCTGACTCATCAAGTTTATTTTTGAAAACCCATTTGGTCCCTATAACCGTATGATCTTTAGGTCGAGGAACCAAATCCCAAACTTGATTTCTTTGAAATTGATTTAGTTCTTCTTGCATAGCAATCACCCAATCATTGTCAGATAAAGCTTCTTCTATATTAGAAGGTTCAATCTCAGAAATAAAGGCAGAAAATGTTACCTCATTGAGGATTCTATTTCTGGTTTTGACACCTTCATGAATATCTCCTATAACTTGATCAATTGGATGATCCTTCATATGTCTCCATGCTTTAGGTTGATCATGATCATCAACATCTTCTAAATTTTGAAAATCATTTGTTTCAAAATCATCCTGCTTTGAAATAGATTTGTTTTTCTTGATTGAATCCATTTCTTCTTCATCATTAAGTTTTGTCTGAGATTCAATTTCATCAAACACAACATGAATAGATTCTTCAATAGTACATGTTCTTTTATTGAAAACTCTATAAGCTTTACTTCTATTAGAATATCCTAGAAAAATACCTTCATCAGATTTTGAATCAAATTTACCTAAATTTTCCTTACCATTGTTGTGAATGAAACACTTACACCCGAAGATATGAAGATGAGCAATATTTGGCTTTCTTCCTTTGTAGAGTTCATATGGTGTCTTTCCAAGAGATTTACGAATATATGCTCTGTTTGAAATATAACATGCAGTACTCATTGCATCTGCCCAGAATACTTGTGACATTTCTTTTTCATTAAGTAAAGCTCTTGCCATTTCTGTAAGCACTCTGTTCTTCCTTTCCACTACTCCATTTTGTTGAGGTGTTCTAGGAGCTGAGAAGTTGTGATCTATCCCCTCGTTGTTGCAGTAATCTTCAAACAATTGATTATCAAATTCTCCTCCATGATCTGTTCTAATAGAGACAATAGAAACACCTTTCTCATTTTGAACCTTTTTGGCAAACATAATAAATTCAGCAAAAGTTTCATCTTTTGAGGCAATGAATATAGTCCAAGCAAATCTAGTAAAATCATCTACAATTACTAACGTATATAAGTTTCCTCCAAAACTTTTTACTCTTGCCGGTCCTACTAAATCCATATGAAGTAATTGTAAAGGTTTTGAAGTAGAGATTTCATATTTTGTTTTAAAAGAAGATTTAGTTTGTTTGCCTTTTTGACATGCTTCACAAATCATGTCATCTTTGAATTTTAGCTTGGGAAGGCCAACAACTAAATCTTTTCGGATCAATTTGTCAAGTTGATTCATATTGACATGAGCCAAACGCTTATGCCATAACCAACTTTCCTCTGATCGACTCAGAAAACAATTTTCAGAAGAATTTGAATTTAAATCAATTGTATAACAATTACCGTCCCTTTGAGCTCGGATTTTTGCCTTGATTGTTTCTTTGTTTAAAGGTAGATCTTTCTTACTGACTATCAAGCATTCTTTCGAGTCGAAAATCACCCAGTTATCTTTGTCAGTACTTTGGCTTATGCTTAAGAGATTGTGGCATAATCCTTCAACATAATATACTCCGTTAATTTGAAAGCCATCTGTTCTTCTCACTTCACCAATTCCAGCAATACGTCCGGATTGATTTCCTCCAAAAGTCACCTTTCCTCCTTCTCTAGGTTCAAACATGGTGAACTTATTTTTGTCACCAGTCATGTGTCTCGAACATCCACTATCAATATACCACTTGTTTGCTCGAGATGCTTTGAGACATACCTAGAATAAGATGATCAAGTTTTAGGTACCCACACTTTCTTGGGTCCTTTGTGGTTAGTATTTGGAATATGTGTTCCTTTCGGAACCCATTTATATGTTCCAATAATCTCTCCCTTTTTGAAATAACATGATGAAGTATAATGTCCTTTCCTATTACAAAAATTGCATGACACAAATGGATTTGATGTATGCACAGAATTCCTAAAATATTTAAGATAGTCTCTACTACTCTTCTTATTCTTATTATGCACAGCATTATATCCAATTCCAGATTTATCAAAGGAAACTTTCTGAGAACTTAAGATAACCTTGAGAGTTTCACTTCCTTTAGTAAATTTTTCAACAATCTTTGTTAAGTCTTCTATTTTCTTATCTTTCTCTTTACACATTTCATGTGATGATATGACATTACTTTCTAATTCTTTTACTTTCTTCTTATAACTAACCATTTCCTTAGCAACTTTAATAAACTCTGTATGCAATGCATTATATTCAGATAACAATTCATTATAAGAGGGTTCAGAGTCACTTACCTCAGAGTCTGATTCTTCTTCCTTAGCTACCAAACATAGATTGGCTACTTCGTCGTTGTCATCTTCTTCGTCTGACGAACTATCACCCCAAATAGATGATATATATGCTTTCTTTTTCTGCTTCTTTTTGTCTTTGTTCCTGAAGCATTCTGATTTGATATGTCCTGGTTTCCCACATTCATAGCATACTATTTGGTGTTCTTTGTTTTCTTTCTTGCTTGGTCCACCTTGATAATTCTTGAAATTCCTTTGTCCTCTTCTGTAGAATTTCTTGAACTTTCTCACGATCATTCCCATTTCATCATCACTAGGAACATCTTCATTCTCGGAAGTTTCTTCTTCTTCTTTAACAGCTTTAAATGCAACTCCCTTTTTCTTTCTATCATCGACTTCTTCAAGTTCCTTTTTGAATCTCATCTTACCTTCATATTCGGAAAGACTACCAAAGAGAGCAGCTACGGATCTCATCGACTCTCCTTTGGCTTCTTCGATGGCTGTCACCTTTGCTTCCCATTCTTTTGTAAGAATATTAAGAATCTTTCTTACCTGGGAATTTTGATCAAACGACTTTCCAAGAGCAGATAATTGATTAACAAGATGAGTATACCTTAGTTCAAATTCTGATATACTCTCTCCAGATTTCATACGAAATAAATCATACTCTGTTATTAAAGTATTGATCCTATTTTCTTTGATTCCAGATGTACCTTCGTGAGCAATTTCAAGAGCATCCCACATATCTTTGGCAGTAGGTAGAGTACATATACGAAAATATTCTTTTTGACTAAGAGCACTCTGTATCATTAAAATGGCTTTGCTATTTAACGTTACTAACCTCTTGTCATTTTCGTCAAACTCATCTGGAGTCTTTTTGACTGCTCTATCTTCGATTTTCTTCACTGGAACATAGTCACCATCTTGTATAACATTCCATAACCCATACTCGTTGGCCATCACGAACACTCTGAATTTGGCTTTCCAGAACGAAAAATGTTCTCCAGCAAAACCAGGAGGTCTAGTGATTGAAGCACCGTCTGGAAGGATATTTTCACCCATTGTTGCCATTGATAGGATCCTTCTCAAGCTATTAGGCTCTTCGGAGAAGACGAGGCTCTGATACCAAATGTAAGCGGCAAGCTTCACCCAAGAGGGGGGTGAATTGGGTGATGTTATAAATTTTTCGTTTGAGATGGTGATATGTAAATATAGTGGATAGAGTAGAGTAGAGAAGATTTGAACACAGAGAGTTATACTGGTTCGGCCTAACAATAATGCCTACGTCCAGTCCTCAGAGATCAAGACCTACTGAGCTTTTCACACTATCTCCAAGATTCAATGGGCTCTCAGAACGCCACAAGACAACAATCGTCCTTGAATGGACTACGAGCAGAAATATTCTCTCGACAAGAAACTTCTCTCCCCCTTACGACAAGTCTTATGTGCAGAGAAACAACCTATGACTCTTCTCACTTGCTTATGTATACAAGACTTATGAGCAGCAACGTTTTCTTCTGCTTACACCACTGTAAGTCTTATGAACAACAACGTTCTCTCCTGCTTGTATCTTATAAGGCTTATGAGTGAAAGATACTACAAGGAATTCTCTCAACTGCTTCTCTCGTAAGGAATAACTACCCTCTCAAGATCCCAAAACCTTGAGATTACACAAACATAGAATTTTGAGTTTGTATGAGGACTCTCTTACAGAGTAAATGAATAAACACTGAAGATCAAAGTGTATACAGAGAAAACAGATGAATAACAGAGAATAGATATGAGCTTGTGAATTCTTGTGCTACGTTGTTGTTGTTTCTCCGTGAGTCTCTGTATATATATAGTTGCTCCATCTTTTGCCCGTTTGGATTCTCTTCAGTTGTGGAGCGGGACATTTGAAAATATTGGCAGACACGTGCATGTTAGAATAATTTGAGTGCGGTAGGTGCCAGCGTGTTCTTAATCATCTTGTCTGCCGTTGTATCACTTTTCTCATGTGGTTTAATTCAAACGTTCAGATTCCTGTATCATCCTCTTAAAACATTCAAAACAATGTTAAACAAAGATAAAAAGTAATGATGATATGAATTAATAACAATAAACCATATTCGTAATGAACGTTGTGAACCTTATCATTTTCTGTGGTCAACAGGGCATCACTTCGAGCATAAAAAGCTCACCTCGAGTGATCTCCTATTTCCTTCATATACCTCTGTTATCGGGTTGTGCTTGCATAGAAAATCAGAGAGAAAATATCTTCACTCGCGGGTGAAGAGAGGTCTCACTCGAGCACAAAATCTCTGCTCGAGTGATCTTTGCACTTTACACTGGGAGTGTCTTCTCGGGTCATCACTCGCATGCCATTTTAACAAGAGTGAGAATTTGCACTCGCGGGTGATATGGACCCTCACTCGAGCACACTTACCTCTGCTCGAGTGAGAAGCATATTCTCAAGGAATATGCTCTCTAAACCATCACTCGCATCAGAATTTCAGAGGGATAGAATTTTCACTCGCGAGTGATTTTGGCTCTCACTCGAGAACACTTACCTCTGCTCGAGTGAGAAGCATATTCTCAAGGAATATGCTCTCTTGAACAAGCACTCGCAACTGATCTGGAGAGGGATGAAAATATTACTCGCAAGCATGGACGTGTCACTCCAAGCATGGATGAGTGTGCTCGAGCACACTTGAACTTTCTTGAACTTCAAGACTCTCGGCCAAGTACTCGCAGTGCCTTTCTCGAGTGAGTCATGGAAGCATGCTATAACTTGCTCTCGGCCAAGCACTCGCATACCCTTGCTCGAGTGAATATAGGAAGCACACCATTACTTGCTCTCGGCCAAGCACTCGCATACCCTTGCTCGAGTGAATATAGGAAGCACACCATTACTTGCTCTCGGCCAAGCACTCGCATGCCCTCACTCGCATACGTGCTCGAGTGAGAATGACTTCTCTTCTCGAGTGCATACCTTATGCTTCGAGTGATCCATTGATTACAAAGGGAGAATGTCTCTCGGGTACTCACTTCCTGGCTTTCTCTCACACCTGCTCGAGTACAGAAGTGATTTGTGCTCGAGTGTAGATTTCATGCTCGAGCACTCAAGTGCAATTTCACAGCAGATATCAGCAAATTTCAAATATGCATTTGGTAACTTGGAATCTTTTCTTAACCTTCTAAAAACATGTTTTACACATAATTGAATTATTGTTATCATCAAAACTTGGGATCTAACAGTTAGGACGGTGTGCCTTCCCGGCGGATAAAGGGGATGAGGGTGGAGTGTGATTTATGCTGCTGCTGCTGTATGATGATTTGCTTACAAGCTGTGAGCTTATGTATGGTATAAATGTTCTATTACTACTGGGATTCTCTTGAATCTCATCCTTTCCTTTAACTAACCTTTTAGACAGGATGAGTGGCTCCAAGGAGAAGCGCACGACTTGGAGTGGTTAGAACCCTGTAGGGACATTTTCTTTTGGATATGTTGGTTAATCATGTTGGGACAGAGATCTAGTAAATGATTTTTGGGTTGTAATTAATAGTTGAATATAGTTGTGTAATCCCCTATACGAGAATTGTAAACCTTGGAGTGAATGAATAGAACCCGGGGGTTGCCGGGATTGCTATTAGATACTCTGATATGAATGAATGTAAATTAACTGCACAGGTGATTATATTCGATAATTGAACATGAGACCGGGATAGGAAAGATGTTTTGAAAATTTTGTAAAGTTCCTACCACTACGTGGGTGTTTTTAATGAGTTTTGAACTATCCGACGGTCTCTAACCCCTTTTTACTATATGTTATTGAATTTTAATTACGCTTAATAAGGCAGGGGGTTACAATTTTAACATCCAGTATTAGAGATTTTCCTCTTTTCGGCTGGGAACAATAGGAATACCTTGAATGGATTTAAGTGTCTGGATTGCTCATTATGCCCAGGCTGTTCTCCTTTTCGATTTACTTCGGTATCTTCATTCACCTCAGTGTCTTCAGGTTATGAGCTATCTTTATTCTACTTTTCCCTTCTTGGATTTCCTCACACAAGTCTTGAATCATTGTTTGCTATTGTGCCAACATTCTGAGAACTTGCTATATAGAGTTAGATCTCGTATTGTCTCAGGTTCTACATTTGGTGGTACATTCCCTGATCTTTGCAATACCATCGTTTCCTTTTCACTATTTATGAGGAATACCATGTTAATACCACATTGAACATATATATATTTATGCATGATGTACTTCTTAGGACTTTAAATACCAACACACAACATATACAAAAATGCATTATAGCAAACATTCACATTTACACCAAAGTGGCTTGGCATCTACATCAAAAGAAGCCTGTTTTACTATAGTAACCAGTCATATTTATAATAGAAGGCTTGGTATTTACACCAAAAGAAGCCTATACTACATTACCTTAACCGAATAGGTTCATATCAACATTGCATCATTTACATGTACTTCTATACGTAATCAAACATATGGTCTATGAAAGGAGGAAACTCACAAGGACCCTATCAATTATATCAATCTTCTTTCAGATAAAAAAACTGTAACGGGAAAGTAGGCCAAAGCGGTCTTGATCTATACTTTTTCGTTCATCCATAACTTGTACATGTCCCAATTACTATACAACATGTCTATGTAAAAAAAAACCATTATACTATTACTATACTGCCTATACCAATTCATACACCTCAACAGTTCATCATCAGGATAGGGATCTTAAGCTAGCATGACCTCGGAGCCTTAAAGTTAGCGGTATAATCGGTATCCTGTACAACCATCCCAACCATCAATTCATCCTTGTCTTCGACGGAAGATTCTTTACTCAAACTAGGGTCTATCTTGACCATTACTGGTATAGGAACTCTCTTCCTGGTGATATGCATCATCTTAGCACTGCCTTTCATCCATCCTATGTATCACCACTTGCTTCCTTTCTGGAATGCGCCTCTCCTTTGATGACTGGTTAACCGATGAGGGTGATAAATTTATTAGTCTCCTCTTACCTCACATGATCCCTAACATAATTCCACTAATCAAGGTTATAAACTATTGTCATGAGCAGAGGACTCTAGCACACAGTTATCGTTCCCAAAATCTATGCTTTGATTGCCAAATTGTCACACCTTATGTCCAATAGACTTAAAAAAGTAGTGAAATCAATTATGGACCAGAATTCTATCCCATATTAAACATACTTTGAAAAAAGTTCACAATTTCCAAACCTATCTCAGGAGGTGAACTTGGGATTGGAAGGGATTTTTTAGTGGAATAAATTTTGTTTTCCAAATAGTTGCATAACATTCACTATCTCACTATGTCCTATTGTCATTTAATTCCATTTTATTAGAGTGTGCGAACATGTCTCTACTTAAGTCTCATGATGTGTTCATTAGTTAATGTTTCTTTCTCAACCAAAAGTGTTATGTCTATATATATAGTCAATGTTCATTTACTAAGCTACAAGTACCACTGTACTATTGTCAGGTTACATAGTTATGGACATCATATAAATCCCAAAAATATCTAAAATATCCAAAACAGACAACTAACCATAAACCAAAGTCTTTATGCTCCATTTTCTAGCTGTCCGTGTTTACTTTCTTGTCATGCGAGCTCTTAGCCTATACTGTATATTTGTTTATAGAAAAGAGTAAGATTCAAAAGAATTTCAGTAATAACATATAGAAAATCATATAGATATCAAATCACAAAGCATGCCACACAGCTATCACATAACAAAATTATAACAACAACATTTAGTGCACAACATACAGTTCAGCATGGCACCACAGCGCTAGGTATATCACATGGCGTTGGGTGTAACTCATTCAATTGGCCCAGGCATCCACTCATGCATCACAGAATACTATATTGAACTGAGCATCCACCCGTGCAATAGGCCTTGCATGACAGCTTAATGCACAACTTTGATAGTAATTCCAGTTATAGTAGAGTGCAAGCAAATTTGTCAAGAATTTAGCCAAAGGTAATGACCAACCTTAGTTTAGCACTAAATAACATCAAAAATGCAATTAGACAGTAAGGAGGACAAAATGACAGCAGTATCAATCTTGAAGCAACAGAGAATAATGCAAAATACAATGGATGAAATAGAGTGCATGTATTTGTCTATTTATATGCAACTCCCTAAGTATGAAGTAAGTAATAGATTGTACAGAAGCACATAACAGATTTCACAAAAGCAATGGCAGCAGCAAGATCAACAACTAGCACAAATAAAGGCATAAGCCAGGTGACTTTAAATAAACTTACAACAAATGTTAATTAGTGTAGAACAAGGTTCAAGATCAAATGTCACAATTTAAGCAACAAGCTAAAATCAGATTCTAGGAACTCCAAATTCACTCCATTTCTTGCAATTTCAATGTGCAACATGAAGTTGTCTAAAACTAAAAACATGAAGGAATGTCCAAATAGACGATTTTTCTCAGAAATGGATACAAAACTTTGAAATGACAACGGCAACAATAAAATTCAAGTATTGATACAAGTAACAGCAGAAATTCCTCAACTTTACACAATACAAAGGGAAGAAAAATTACAAAGGTAAGTCCCTCAAATCCCATGCCTCCTGTATCACCCATATCACAGAAATTGTCCTGTACAGATACATAAACCTTATTAGCAATACATATAAGAACAATGTACAATGTAACATTTGATTCAAAAACTCACTATTTTTGTAATAGCTCATAGATGAATTCAGCACAACATATGTGAATGAAATCAATATCGTCTTCAGGAAAGAGATTAGCAAGATCAAACATCTGTAACACCAAAACCAGACGAAACATTAACTTAGTAACTTAAAAACAATAAAGTAATACAAAAGTTCTGAAATATAAATTTAACTCTTGAGTAAAATCATTCGTGCCTAGAGTGATAATATTGTAAATGTGTCTCAAAACATAAAAACCACATAAGTTGGACCCCTGTGGTTGGCTACGGCTCTGAGAAAAAACATGATATCATTAAAACAAATGTAAAGGCATAGCTTATTACATTCTTTACACAAATCAATATGTACTAATCTTTGGCATGATCCATGTAGGGTCCTTTAAGTCACGAACATGCTTACCACAAGCAGTGTGTAGGAATGTCTGCATAGCCCTATGATCATCACAATCACAAAGGTTATTGGTTTTACACAAATTCCATAATTTTTGCACACAAAAGGTAATAATGCAAGAAAACTAACGAGTTCATGGTCTTTTCTAAATCATTCCCTGGTTTAAAGTGGAGGGAACATAAGAGGATGACAGTATAACTACTCTTGCATAGAAAAAGCAACTGCCAATGATCATTGAAAAAAAAGAGAAGAATATTAAGCAAACAAAACATTATATAAATTATAAAATATTAGTTTGTTTCTTACCCATGCACATATGGAGCCAAGAAACACTCAGAACTCAGTTCCAGTTTCATTGAGCCTCTCTGATAAGTATCTATGTCTGCTAGTAGTAGTGGTCTCGTGATGGGAGAATAAGAATCCAAATTTTTCGCTTTTGCCAGAGGAGACCAACCTACGATGCATGTACCTACAATAATTCAAGCACATAAATCAAAGGTAAATGGTGAAACTTTTAAAATATTTACTTTGAATTGTAGAAGATACTTACATTAAGAACAGTTAGACAATCCTAATATTAAGATTTTGTCTAGGAGCTACCAGGGACATCAAATCATCCCTCTCAAGATAGCATGTCACCCCTGACTGTCCAATAACTAAATCCATAGGCCAATCTCTTATTTTAAAGGATGTATCATATGCCATCAGAATCACTTGTTGCATGATATTTAATGGAGGCTGTGAAACTTCTTGCTGAGTGAAGGGAGCTGGACATGGTGGGACTTTAATTGAACTTTCCTTAGCTCGAACAGAAACAAGGTTTGTTGGCCACAAGATGAATGTATCCAGGACATTGCTTACGATCTTGAATTCATCAGAAGGGATAGGGATAGGTGTGCCTGCAATGATCACCTCATCAACTGATACTCAGACTTAATCAGCTTCCATTTGTTGGTGGTGGACAGTTGATCCCAGGTTATGCATACTACCCTGTGTAACTAGCCGTCTCAGAGGATCCTCGACAAAAATATCACAAGGCTCAGTAAGTTCTCTTACAGGACCCTCTGATGACTGCCCAATGTTACAACAACTTCCTTTAGTGCTCTGCTTATTAAGATCAATCGATTGTGGCTGGAGAGCACTGGCATTTTTTCTTGAGCTCATAAACACTATCATTTCCTCTTTCATCTTGCTCAACCGGGTCTCTAATATTGCATCAAATGATGCTTCAGCCTCAGCCTTTGCTTCTGCTCTTACAGTGACCAACATAGTCTCCAATTCCTCCCTAGTCATGATGTTTGAGGAATGGCGTACGGGGGCTCTAAAGTAATCCCGTATCCCTACCCCTCCTCCAACTCCTCTGACACGGCCTAGTGCTCATGTTTGTCAGTAGCAACAGTTAGAATATCATTTCTGCCCGTCGACTTAAAAGATCCCTCAACTTGTTTTTTTCTAAGTTCCTCCTGTAAGATAATACAAAATAATAAACATAAGTAATGAAGTATATTTCTTATGTAATTAATAACAACAATGATATATACTTACAATTTTTTCACCTATTATACGAGATTGTTCACTCGTATAAGACCCACTTTTCTTTTGTTAGGAAAATAACCATTTTTCTTTGTGACGAATCGGAGATGGTGGAGAAAGAAAAATAGAAGGATCGGATTGAGATGCTTCTTCCAATCTCTTTCGTTTGGCTACCAACAAGTCTCTTTCAGCCTTTGCATAACCCCCACGAGACATTGTATGAAGGCAATCATTCTTTCTACTACTCTCTTGTGCTTTTTACCTTTTTGGCTGTGAATAAAAAACGATATAAAAGGAAAGTGTTATAATCAATTAAGATAATTGCTAAGTGAATAAAATGAAAAATAAGTCAACTAACTAAAGATTCTGGAGTAGTCTGAAGCCTAACAAATGCTTGCCAAGTTGCTTGATCATGAAATGTATACTGGTTGCATGGATTAGGATGAGGTTGACCATCTTTTACCTCGATATGAATGTAATTGTTGGTCAGATTTGTCTTGAACTTGCTCCAGTGCTCATAACAATACGTCATTATGTTGTTGTACAAGATCTCACTCTGAGGAATATCGTAGGTGAGCTGGAATACATGCATTGAAGGAGTAAGTGACAAATTTGTGACATATTTGATAATAATTATTTGTATACAAAGAGAATTGTATACCTAGATTGTGTCCCAAATATGTTGCTTCACCTTTTCATTGACATTTCTCCACTCCTCTATCAAGATGCTCGGCTTGTTGCATGCAAGGAAGCTGACAAAACTCCTATATCGGCTTGCATTAGGCCTGATTGGTTTCCAATATCTATCAAACTCAATTGGTATCTTTTGGCCTGCACTCCGACTGAGGGAAACGTTTGTCAACCGTTTGCCACGTCTACCCCTCCGTACAGACTGCCTACTATGCTCACTATGACCCTGGCTCCAAGCATTGCTAGGCTTACCCTAATTAACACTAGCTGGCTGACTCTGCTAAGTACTAGCTGGCTAACTCTCCTAAGTACTAGGTGGCTGACTCAGAGGTGCAGTAGGTGGATGATCCTTTATACTAGGATGCTAGGGATTCGCCATTTGCCTATAACAACAACAATGAAAGATAAATCCTAAGCTATGACATGAGAAACTATATCGATAAAATAACTAAACATATTCTTTGGACGTAAATCATAATCATAATTACTTTAGTTAGGTAACTTCAAAGTAGTATCATAAAGAGATATCCTCCTATATTCCCTCGTGATGATTATTTCTTGTGCCGTGCGCATTATCTGCTTTATCTTCTTCGTTCAATTCTGGTAGACCCCTGGAAAAAGAAGGAGTCTCAAGAAGATCATAATTTAAGTGACTTTTCTTGTCAATATCAACAACCATTTTTCCTTGGAGAGCTACAGACCATATTTTATTTTCCTGATCAGTGATATAGAACACTTGTTGCGCCTGATCTGCCATAATGAAAGGTTCATCTCCAAAACTTCTATATTCAGTTCTACTAATGTAAATCCTAACCTATCAATCTTCACACCATTGTTGACATCAACCCACTTGCATTTGAAAATGTGAAATCTTATTTTAACATAGTCAACCACCCAAATCTCTTCAATCACCCCATAATAAGGTATGGCAGCCAATTTAGGGTTCTTATCTTTTGAACTATAGAAGTGCATAGATTTAGCCACTAATACAACACCATTGTTCTGGACGGTGGTCTTATCATCTAGGGACTTCGTGTAAAAGGTATAACCATTAATCACAAATGAAGTCCAACTCATGACATCAACTTCAGGACCACGTGCTAACCAATTTATTGTATTAGAAACACATTCTTCTCCATCAACATTTTGTTTGAACCAATGTGCGAAAGTTCTGTTATGCTCCTTAATTAACCTTTGTTCAGTCATTCGACTATTTTGTTTCCGTACAATTTCTTTATGGGCATTCATATAATATTGAACTTCATCAACATTGTTTATGATATACAAGTGGACTTGTTGCAATTCATCAGCATCTACGCTCTTTATTATTGCCCCGCGTCTACCCTGTTCTTGATCATGACGTATAGGAAGGCCAACATGTCGTACATTTGACAAATAATGTTGACAAAATTCCATAGCTTCTTCAAAAACATATTTTTGAACAATAGATGCTTCAGGCCGGTTGGAGTTCTTCACATTCCCTTTTAGGATTTTCATAGTTCTTTCGATTGGGTATATCCACCGGAAATAGATAGGGCCACACAAGTTTATCTCCCTCACTAGATGAACAATCATGTGTACCATGATGTCAAAAAAGGAAGGAAGAAAAAGCTTCTCAAGCTGGCACAAGATCATATATCCTTCATTTTCCAATTCCTCCAAACTTTCCGTGTCAATAACTTTACAACAAATTGCATTGAAAAAAAATAAAGTCTAGTCAATATGTGTTGAAGATCATATTCGACAATGCCTCGAATAGCTATTGGGAGTAGTTGTTGCATTAAGATATGACGCAACCCCCTGCCGTAATTATATCCGAAATACGCAATAAAGTGAAATAGAGACCAATAAGAATAAAACTACATTTTACAAACCCATCTACCAGACGGGGTTTTCACAAATGCCTTTCGAAATCATTCATAACCTGGTCTCACATTCACATTCCGAATACAATTACTACACGAAGATAAATCACATTCAATATATATCAGAGTGCACAACTTAATCATCCCGGCAATCCCGGGTACATACCTTCGCTAAAGATACACAAGGTACAATTGCACATTACAATTCTTCAAATGGGGATTACACAATCTCATCTCGGAGGAGTCCTAGCCGCTCCCTCCACGAGCCACTTGCCCTGTCTAAATTATTGGTAGGGGAGAGTGAGATTCGACAGAATCTCAGTAGGAAACAAATACCATAATGCATGCATGATAGATGCTATGTGTATGACATGTTAGCTTTATCTAGATGCATACCCCATAATGATATTTCTGCATACTCAATGTTTCATGTAACAAAACTATGGCCACAGCAAAACAGAAACAGAGCTTCATTTATTCAAATATGCTCTACACAATCAAATAAAGCAATCACATACATCACTACACAAGCAAAGATATCAAATACATGCAAGTAAGGTAAGTCCCCTACCTCCAGTCTTTTCTCCTCGATTTGCGTGCCAGCAACTCGGGGCTTCACATTCGGTCCTACAATGTCAAATGTACTATTTAGACACTTCCAAAGTGTTTCTGGGGGTTATATGAGGCTATATTGAAAATTTACTAAAATACCCCCGGGGACCCGGCCCGGCCCCGCCGTACCCGGTCTGGCTGTACTTTTCTTGAAATTTTGACATGGGCTATTCTGACATATTTTCGTCCAAGGAATCCATTTCCAGACTCGGAATTATCAAATTCAATGTCAAATTACGAAATTGCCCTTGGCAGCCCTACTTTTAGGGTTTTAGGGGCGTTTCCGTAATTATGCTTTCTCGGCCTTTTCCGAAAAAGTGCCCAACTGTAACCCCACCTAATTTTCCCTCCTGAACTCAATGGAATCATCAAATCATTGAAAATCCAACTCTAAGACCCATTTATAGCCCAGACCGAAATATATGGGTTTTCTAGGAAAAATCAGGGTTTTTCGGTTTCGGCTCCGTAAACACGTTCCTTTCTACTCCTAACCACTTTATTGACTATTCCATTAGGTTAAAACTACCATTTAGTATCAATTTGGGCAGCATAACCCCTAGGAAAACCCATTTTCCATTTTTACAACCAATGGCAATCCGGCGAAATTTCACCGATTAAATTGCCCACAGCAGCCAGAATAGTCAATATACAAGAGTTTGGAAGTTACCTCAAGCTCCTTCTAGCTTTTCTCAAGAGTGGCTGAAAACCCTAGCCCCTTGAACACCAAATTCCTTGCTTCAAAACCTTAATTCACATAGAGGAATAGCTTAGGAGGAGGATTATACACATTAGGAGCTAGATCGTCGGAGAAATCGGCTTACCTTGTGAGATTTCTCCTTCCTTCTCTCTATTTTTCTCCAAGCTCTCTCTCACGTTTTTTCCTCTTGCTTCAGCTGAAAATGGCGTGAAATGGCTGAAGAAGATGAGCAATTTGATTAATAATCCATGCTGACATCATCTTTTAATGAGATGATGTCATAATTCCCATTTTCGGATTTTCTGGCAGATTTTCTGCCCAAACTTTGACAAATCATAACTAATTCTAGAAAACTCAAAATGAGGTGATTCTAAAGCCAAATGAAAGATATTTAAGTCCTTTTCATAGGAAAAATATTGGACATTACTAAAAATCACCACACAATTCCAGAATTACATAAAACTCATCACTGCCCCAAAACAGAGTTCAGTTTCTATCCCAAACTTTGGACAGTTATATCTCCTAGTTCACAAAACGAAATGGCACAAATTATATGTCCATTTTGAAGCTTGAGATGTGAACTATAATTATGGAAAGTTTCATAATTTTCTGACATCATTGGCCTAGTCAAAACATCCACACGAGAAGACTGGCCATACAGAATTCACACTGGACAGCATTTCCAGTTTTGCAACCAATGTGTCCAATTCAATTTAAATCAATTCCAATGATTAAATACCACAACATGACACCATTTCCATCACAATACCCCATTCAATTCTTCCCTCTATTCTAAGTCAATTTGGATGTTAATCCACAATTGAACTCAAATACAGGGTTTTGGCGTTGCTCATAACACAAGTGACTACAATCCACTTTTTATTCTCTAAAAGGGTTCATTAATCACTAACTACGTCCACTTTTGTAGTCATTAACCCCCAATCACAATTTGGGATCTTGCTAAACCGGGGCTTAGCAATCCACTGATCTCAGGCTTATTCTCTAGCCTCGAGTCTCGAAATTCGGGGTATTACATTTCTCCCCCCGTTCAATAAATTTCGTCCTCGAAATTTGTCATACCACTTAATCTAGAAACTACGGATGCTTCTTCACGACAGCTTCCATTTCACAATTCATTTCATATTGGGACGGTCTCCTCTAGACCACCCACACACAAATAATACTCCACAAATCAGATTCTCGCAAGAATCTCAAACAATGAATGCAACTCAATTGCCCCAAACTGCAATCGGCCCATATCACGATTGCCACACAAACCCAATCACCATACATTTTGCCAAACAGATACAATTGCTTCCACATACGATTGCCACAACACCATCATCACATAACCACAATCGTCGTAAGCCCCCTAATTCATGAGTGGCTAGTGCATCTCAATATCCGGAGGCTCTAACTTATGAGCCATATTATAAGATCTTGGCAGTTGGGCGGCATAGGCCACCACTCTGCTTAACTCAAACTAGTTACTCCTTCCGGGAGTAACCCCAAACACCACAACCTTAATACATCACACAACAGCCTTAGCTGTATACACAAACTCTTCCGCTGTATTCACATTCAGAACCTTACCATCACCCGTACACCCACCAGTAACTCCACTAGTGGTAACCGGGACTTTTGGGAATTCACAACAATATCACATCTGTATCAACTTTCATGGTGTCGCCCTCACCCGTACACCCACCAGTGACTCCGCTAGTGGTAACCGGGACTTTTGGGTATCAACACAATGTTACTTCTGTATCAACTTTCATGGTGTCGCCCTCACCCGGACACCCACCAGTGACTCCGCTAGTGGTAACCGAGACTTTTGGGTATCAACACAATATTATTGTCACACCCCTTCAGAGTGCCCACCCCCCTGGTCAACTACGTACCAGGGCTACGATGGCCGTCCCCTTATCGGAACTGGCAGGCAGCTGGGTTACTCACCTTTCACCCAGGACTCACAAGAAAATCCACTTCCTCATCAAACGTACATTGCATACTCTAATTTTACGCACCGCCTTTTGGCCTCGGGTCAACACCAGTGCAACCAACGTGGTGGCTGGCCATGCCGGGGTAATTGCCCTTACAAACAAGAATCCCCGATCATGTAGTCGAATTCGCCATCAGCTAAACTAGCTCTGCTCTGCTACGACACACCTCAATCCCAGCTCGTTCACAACTATCACAGATTCACAATCACACTCCACCCTCATCCCCTTTTACCGTCAGGAAGACACATAGTCTTTACCCGAACCGTTGTTAGCGACTCATGGACTATTGGCGTGGCAGTGCATATACATAGCCTCGCGGCTCACAAATAGTCAATCCCCCGTAACTACCACCCCAGCGGAACGGTCCTCAGCCATAGGAATCACCCCTTGTGGCCGCAGGTGAGAGACTCACAATGCATAATTGCAACAAGCTGGAACCAGGCATTTAATAATTCCACCCACCACAAATTCTTTTCACCAAACTAGGATCCTTCAAGACCCCTTTTTCCACAAAATAATCTGGACTTCGAAGTTTTACCTCCCGAAGCCATGATTAACACATCATTCTCACGGTAACCTCGAGCTTCTGCTCAACGCAATTCTCAAACATATCACATTCATCACGCTTCCGCTGCACACTCTGAGGTCAATCTCCTCATCTGTGCTTTAACAATGTCAAGTTGATTTATCAGGAGTCCCATAGGATTCTCCCACCACAATTGACAACATTCACAATTTGTGCCAGACCTTGGCCCCATTCAACTCAAATCAATCAGAGCCATAATCAGCACTTTGTTGAGATCCCATACTCCCAACGTTCCCAGAGCTCTATTCTACGATTCAACGTTATGGCGAGTGCACACTAAGGTTCGTCGTCACGGGAGCTGCACACTAGGGTTTGTCGTCACGGCGGCTGTCACAAATTTTTTTTTATATTGTCACACCCCTTTAGAGTGCCCACCCCCCTGGTCAACTACGTACCAGGGCTACGCTGGCCGGCCCTTACACTGAGCCTGGCAGGCAGCTGGGTTACTCACATTTCACCCAGGACTCACATATCCCCCGTATCTCCACTGCCCCGAAGGCACGGTCCTCCCACTATGTGCCATACACACCCCTAGTAGGCCGCAGGTGATAAACACACAAATAGCCTCTCCGATCAGACGTCACCATAGGTAGCCCTCTCCGATCAGAACTCCCCGTAGGTTGCCTTCTCCACTCCGAATCCTCGTAGGTAACTCTTTCAAGTTCAAATTCTCTGCAGAATCACTTTTCCTTGTGCTAGATTAACACTAGCAACCTCAGGATACCTGATACACATTTCAATGCCAATCTAGTACCACATCCTGGTACCACGGACCATCCAGGTCAAGTCAAACTCCTAAGAATCAGCCCAGCTATTGAGTCTGATCCTTGGATCACAATTCAATTTAGTTCTCAAAGTCTTAACCTCAATTGAATCGGGAAACCACTTCCCTCATTTCCACGGAGCATCACAACTCCAACATAAATCAAAAAATCATTGCCAGCCTAGGGCACACCGGTCCCCTAGGTCTTAAGGCCTTTAAACATACAAGCTCAGTATGACATCACTACATATAACATCATACTACCTTAGGTTTCTTACCCAATATCTAGGTTGGACATAACACCTAGAAACTCAATATCACATTCCTGAGAAATCATTTTCTTCCACCTCTGGGTCTATACATCAATTCTTAGGCGAACCACTGTATCTTTCGATTCTACAATGATTCTCCACTACAGAATAACCAAATAACGTACACACATAGTCCATATATCTCATATATCCACAAAAAATAGGGACCTTAATGTGTATACCACAACAAATAAAGTCATCTCTATGACTTAAGGCAGAAACTATTGCCATTATCCTAGCAAATTCCCATCTTTGCCAGGAACTGCAGCTCTGATACCAAAATGTAACCCCCTGCCGTAATTATATCCGAAATACGCAATAAAGTGAAATAGAGACCAATAAGAATAAAACTACATTTTACAAACCCATCTACCAGACGGGGTTTTCACAAATGCCTTTCAAAATCATTCATAACCTGGTCTCACATTCACATTCCGAATACAATTACTACACGAAGATAAATCACATTCAATATATATATCAGAGTGCACAACTTAATCATCTCGGCAATCCCGGGTACATACCTTCACTAAAGATACACAAGGTACAATTGCACATTACAATTCTTCAAATGGGGATTACACAATCTCATCTCGGAGGAGTCCTAGCCGCTCCCTCCACGAGCCACTTGCCCTGTCTAAATTATTGGTAGGGGAGAGTGAGATTCGACAGAATCTCAGTAGGAAACAAATACCATAATGCATGCATGAAAGATGCTATGTGTATGACATGTTAGCTTTATCTAGATGCATACCCCATAATGATATTTCTGCATACTCAATATTTCATGTAACAAAACTATGGCCACAGCAAAACAGAAACAGAGCTTCATTTATTCAAATATGCTCTACACAATCAAATAAAGCAATCACATACATCACTACACAAGCAAAGATATCAAATACATGCAAGTAAGGTAAGTCCCCTACCTCCAGTCTTTTCTCCTCGATTTGCGTGCCAGCAACTCGGGGCTTCACATTCGGTCCTACAATGTCAAATGTACTATTTAGACACTTCCAAAGTGTTTCTGGGGGTTATATGAGGCTATATTAAAAATTTACTAAAATACCCCCGGGGACCCGGCCCGGCCCCGCCGTACCCGGTCCGGCTGTACTTTTCTTGAAATTTTGACATGGGCTATTTTGACATATTTTCGCCCAAGGAATCCATTTCCGGACTCGGAATTATCAAATTCAATGTCAAATTACGAAATTGCCCTTGGCAGCCCTACTTTTAGGGTTTTAGGGGCGTTTCCGTAATTATGCTTTCTCGGCCTTTTCCGAAAAAGTGCCTAACTGTAACCCCACCTAATTTTCCCTCCTGAACTCAATGGAATCATCAAATCATTGAAAATCCAACTCTAAGACCCATTTATAGCCCAGACCGAAATATATGGTTTTTCTAGGAAAAATCAGGGTTTTTCGGTTTCGGCTCCGTAAACACGTTCCTTTCTACTCCTAACGACTTTATTGACTATTCCATTAGGTTAAAACTACCATTTAGTATCAATTTGGGCAGCATAACCCCTAGGAAAACCCATTTTCCATTTTTACAACCAATGGCAATCCGGCGAAATTTCACCGATTAAATTGCCCACAGCAGCCAGAATAGTCAATATACAAGAGTTTGGAAGTTACCTCAAGCTCCTTCTAGCTTTTCTCAAGAGTGGCTGAAAACCCTAGCCCCTTGAACACCAAATTCCTTGCTTCAAAACCTTAATTCACATAGAGGAATAGCTTAGGAGGAGGATTATACACATTAGGAGCTAGATCGTCGGAGAAATCGGCTTACCTTGTGAGATTTCTCCTTCCTTCTCTCTATTTTTCTCCAAGCTCTCTCTCACGTTTTTTCCTCTTGCTTCAGCTGAAAATGGCGTGAAATGGCTGAAGAAGATGAGCAATTTGATTAATAATCCATGCTGACATCATCTTTTAATGAGATGATGTCATAATTCCCATTTTCGGATTTCCTGGCAGATTTTCTGCCCAAATTTAAAAAATCATAACTAATTCTAGAAAACTCAAAATGAGGTGATTCCAAAGCCAAATGAAAGATATTTAAGTCCTTTTCATAGGAAAAATATTGGACATTACTAAAAATCACCACACAATTCCAGAATTACATAAAACTCATCACTGCCCCAAAACAGAGTTCAGTTTCTATCCCAAACTTTGGACAGTTATATCTCCTAGTTCACAAAACGAAATGGCACAAATTATATGTCCATTTTGAAGCTTGAGATGTGAGCTATAATTATGGAAAGTTTCATAATTTTCTGACATCATTTGCCTAGTCAAAACATCCACACGAGAAGACTGGCCATACAGAATTCACACTGGACAGCATTTCCAGTTTTGCAACCAATGTGTCCAATTCAATTTAAATCAATTCCAATGATTAAATACCACAACATGACACCATTTCCATCACAATACCCCATTCAATTCTTCCCTCTATTCTAAGTCAATTTGGATGTTAATCCACAATTGAACTCAAATACAGGGTTTTGGCGTTGCTCATAACACAAGTGACTACAATCCACTTTATATTCTCTAAAAGGGTTCATTAATCACTAACTACGTCCACTTTTGTAGTCATTAACCCCCAATCACAATTTGGGATCTTGCTAAACCGGGGCTTAGCAATCCACTGATCTCAGGCTTATTCTCTAGCCTCGAGTCTCGAAATTCGGGGTATTACACATGACAATCATAAGACTTTAGACCTATTAACTTCAAGTCTTTCATTGATACAAGATTTTTAAAATTTGAAGAATACCCTGAGGGAACTTTAGTGCCATGTAAACACTCACAAAAGCTTCTTTTCTCATCCTTAGATAAAGTATGAGTAGCTGGAAGACAAAACGTTCTATTACCATATGGCCTTGGACAAAATTCTTTTCGTATTCCTATTTCTTGCAACTCTAATCTTGCCTTCACGCCATCCTTAGAACTTCCTTATATGTTGAGCAGTGTCCCAACAATACTATCACATACATTTTTCTCCACATACATGAAATTAATATAGTGTCTAACGTCAAGATTGCACCAATATGGAAGATCGAAGAAGACGGAGCCTTTTTTCCATGTATTTTTCTCATTTCTACTCTTTGATGACTTACCAAACATAGTATTGATATTTTTCACCTTTTCATAAATTTTCTCCCCAATCAACGCCTCTGGAGCATCTTTAAACTCTTGGCCACCGAAAAAAGCTTTTTTAATCTACGATAAGGGTGGCTTCGTCTAAGAAATCGCCTATGGCCAAGGTAAACTGTCTTTCTTCCATATTGAAGTTGATGGTAGCATGTACCTTCTTCACATATCAAACAAGCTTTGTGGCCTTTAACGCTATATCCTGATAAGTTCCCATATGCAGGGATAATGTCATCCTCTTGTTCCTGACCATTACTTTCTCGATTCCTGAGTAGCCTGATAACAGAGACAGAAACTCCTTTCATCATAGTATGGCCATACATTTCTCAGACTCACTAATCGAAAGGCCCAGTAATATCTCTTTACTAATGTGAGGTACAAATTCCATCTTGATCATTCATATTCCTCTGCATGAAAAACCACCAAGCCCGATCGTAGCCTTTATCATCACCCGGTCAAAAGTGACTTTTGACTAGTTCAAAGCTTAGCAACTCTCATGTAGGAATCCATGATGACCTCAGGTCTAAGGGCATTATAACGTGGTTATACATGAGAAAAGCTTATGACTTGACCCATATAGCTTTCTCATAGTGGGTCGGTCCAGCACCTTGTACTCTTACAAGTGCCTAAGACTTTGATTCGTATCTCCATATCTTATCAAAGTCATACTGATCTTATTTTATCTCTGCTCCCGCATAGATGACCGACCAGGGACATTTTAGGACAATCTTTATGAATTATCCAAGCATACAATTATCACAGTTAACATGCAAATAATATGATAACAGAATTGAGAAATTTCATTAAAATAATAATGTTCAAAGTACAATGATTGGCCCTTAGGGCACAATTTCCAACAGGAAGTTCGTGAGCGATGGAAAGATTTCAAGTCCATGCTCACAACCAAGTACATTCAAGGGTCGAAGAGCCATAAAGATCCTTGTAAAGAGTATTCGTTTCTTTCCTTAAATGACTAGAGATTGTTTGTGGCATCATGGAAGGATCCCAAGTTCCTGGTATATTTTGTTCATCTTAGTGTTAAACATTACTTTCTTGACCTCTCTAACTCAGTTTTCATTATTCTTTATTTATATAGTAATTAATTCAAGCAAATAAAGAGAGGCAAGCTAAAAACAACTATCCGCATTACATGTCGCGTAGGGGTTAACGGAAGTTCAAAAAGAAGATAATGCAGGCTGAATTGAAAAAATTAGAGGAAGCAGCCAAATCAGATCCTAGCATTGTCATATAGGCACCGCTTCCTCCCCTACATAAAAAAAATGGAAAGCAGGGAGGATAAAGGTAGAAAAATATATAAATCCATTCATTGCTGATGTTGCTAAAAGGATTGTAAGTATTACTGACAAATATATTTAAGTGTGTTGCTTTTTCCTACAAAGATTTCATGTTATTAACTTTTATTTGTCTATTGTATGTTGCAGGATGAACTAGAAGAGCGGAGCAGCCAAGGTTCTTTCACTCAAATATAGGATGGGTCACATTTGCAATTATGTGAGTTTATTTATAATTTTTTAACTTTAATTAATGCACTGATATTTAGGAGTTTTAGGTTTATACATTTACTAAGTCATTTCTCATTTCATTTCTATGGTAGCAGCTTCCACAAAATATGTGTCGACTGAGAGCTCAATACTACATAAGGCTTCTTATGTCCTGGAAGTCTGTCAACGCATAATAACCAGAGGTTGGAAGATCGGATGATCTATGTGGGCTATACAATAGGCCAGACTCAGCTGCCTTGTTATCTTGCACTAATTGTTGAAGGACAAGTAACTTATTTGATATATTTATACACATTCACTTTGCTAAGAAGTATCATGTTATCTAACCTCATTTTAATCTATATATGTGATTATAGTTATCATTGGAGTCTTGGTGTTTCTTGTTCCATGATCAACATCATCTTTTGGTTTGACTTATTAGGTCGCAAGCCAGACGGAGATATCAAAAAAAATTTTAACACCTAAGTTAATTTGTTTGTCAGTCATTGATTTTTTAATTTTACTCAATTGTTTTAATGTATTCTGTTTATCATTTTAATTATTACAGTGCATTGAAGACATATTATATAATGAGTGGGAAGTGTGAAGGTAAAAGTGGTATGACAAAGTGGTTCCAACCAAAGGTAAGTTGTTTACTTTCAAGTTCTTCAATTAACTATTGCTTTACATATGCCTTTCTTCCTTTTTACCGTTTGCTTTTGATGTATAGTGCCCTTGGCAAGCAGGGAAAACTGAGTGTGGCTTCTATGTTATACTATATATGTATAACATCATTTTTAGTAGCCTTACTACTAATTTTGAATAGGTGATCATTTCTTGATTCTCAACTGAATTTCATTTCTTTTCTTGTAATTGAATTGTTAGTTATTTCATTCAATTTATTGATTTATGTTAATATATTCTCCATTTTGTGCATAGATGTTTGGTAATCAGGACCCCTACACAATCAAAGACATTAATTTGATTCGAGATCTTTTGTCAGGATATCTTCTACAACACATAGAGGGTTGATGATGTGTAGAGGTTTTTTTACATAGTGCAGTGGTTTTGTATAGTGCTATATAAGTTTGCATATTTGAATACTTTTCCTAGTTTCTTATTTATGAGTACTTTGAATTTGTTAAGGCATTATGCTTTATAGAGAACACTTTGGAAAATGATGATAAAGCATAGGGATTTCATGGAAACATGTCATATCTTTGGCCATATTATTGTCATGATTTACATTGAAAGTTGAAGTTTGAACATTAAAATGATGTTATGATGTCATGATAGAACTTTGAAGATTCAAAATGTAATTGTCTGAGTTGGTGCTTTTCTAATGGTATTGGTGGTTGTAAGGAGTAAAACATAAATTTAAAAAAAAATAGTTACAATGACTATTTTTCTAAAACAATCGTTGTATATTGAGATACAATGACTATTTAACAACAGTCATCTTTTCTCGAATTTTCAACAACACTTACATAAAAGTCCCCCTGAAAACAGTCGCTAAAGGGTGTAAAAATGATCATTAAAAGTGTCTTCTATAGTAGTGATTTTCCAACCCAATTTTTCACGAGGAATTCATTTTTTAGCTCAATTAGATCAAAATAAACTTCCTTCCATTTCATCTTAGTCAAAACCGAAATATAGGAGTTCAAGGGCAAAAATTTAGCTTTGTTTTCTAATGCTACCAAACTTACTTTCTCACTTGTCCCCTACACAAATTTTCATGTTGGATACGTTGGAAGCATCAAAATGCTCAAAATCCAACTTCTCCTTACTGTCCTTTTCTGGTCGTGGCTTTTATTCCGAGGGAAACAAAGTGATTTTGCAGTTCTCATTCCATCAACTAGTTAAATTCCTACCCCTTATCACTTTCTCAATGTTAAATTATACTTAAATCATCCTTTCTAAATTTTCTAAAAGATTGGGCAACATTACCCCTTGCAAGAGGTCAAGAACAACACAACCAAATATTAACAACACCACTAACATCATTAGTCATCCCTTACCTTAGTCCAAGTTTATTTACTTGTTGATTCCTCCTCTTGAAATTACACCTTTGAGTTCTCAACTTTCTCTCATGCTTAAAACAACATCAAGAGAGATTTAGAGACCATTGGAAGCTTTAAACAAAATGATTAAGGGTGGGGATGAGTTTAGATCATCAACTTACCTAGGTTTTAGTTGTTATTCATCCTTCTTTGTCTATTTATCTCTTCTTTCTCTCTTTGTTGTGACTTTCATCTCTCTCTCCTCCATTTTCATGTTCTAGTCGACATATGAGAGAAATGGGAGAGTGGAAATGTTTTCATCTCACTTTCAACTCTTTTTCATAAAAATCTACAACAAAAATAATGTTATTTTAACGACTTCTATGACCTAATGGCTATAATTTATTCTTCCTCTCCACTATGCTTAAGATCATGCCACACTTGTACTTTTAGAAGCTCATTGATTGTCCAGCTCATGTTTTTCTCTTCCTTTCTTGTTTTAACCTACCATATGGACCAATTGAGTGAGCAAAGTGGTTTTCATCTCATTTCTTAATCACATTTGGAAAAATTCCAAGTCTACCTCATAAATATATTACTGTAATGCTTTCGTTATGATCAAATGGCCAAGAATTATTCTTCTTCCTTTACTTCACTACTACAAAAAACGTTTTTAACGTCCCTTTTTTAGGCCTTTTAACGTTTGAAAATAAGGGAACGTTGTTAGAATCAGTAGGCACAGCGGAAGAATTTTAAAATTTTCACCGATCCTAATCGAGGATCTATCAACGACGTTTAAACCAAGTTGGAAGGATTCATACCTTTTAATGATTCAGAGTTTTCACGATCTCTAGGAGCCAACACGTCAGATCCGCTCCCTCTACCGGTATCCACACGAATTCTCTCCAACCGAGATTGCGTGCTAACGCCTCTAATGTCTCATAGGGTTTCATTTGCGGCTCTCAATTCTCATGTGCATATGAATATATATGCTCTATCAAGTTTATAACCTATGAGGGCTATTTTCAAATTTCAAAATTAATCATCATTAATTTCAATTTTATTAACAATTAATTATCTTGATGAGCTAATTAAATAAATTCAGTTGAAATTAAATCTGTCCTACAGTTTTAATTTAACCTATTTATTTAATCCAAATAAAGAGCCATTAGATTTAATTTATCTTCATAAATTAAATCTGAGATACTATATCTCTATCATATTAGTTATTATTAAATTTAATATATCTTAATAAATTAAATTTAAAACTAACACAATATAATAATATCATAATATATATATACATATATATATAAGATATATATTTCGAAAATATATATATATCTATATAATATTATTAATGAATTTTATATTATATATATATATATATAAATATAAAATTCGTCCACCCTAAATTAAACATTATCTCGTGTTGGGCAATTCTTGTGTGCGACCCTCTAGGTCCATATGAAGTTGGCAGTGGGCCAATAACTATACTAACCCAAAAGCCGCAAGCGACCTCTAGCAAGACATTACAACTACCCAATTCATATGAGGATCGTTATCACGATGCAACCTGTCATACAACCATGTCACGTCCCTTTTGTCACACGATATATCAATCAAGGATAAGGCATGGATAATGTCATCCTCTTGTTCCTGACCATTACTTTCTCGATTCCTGAGTAGCCTGATAATAGAGACAGAAACTCCTTTCATCATAGTATGGCCATACATTTCTCAGACTCACTCATCAGGGGCCCAGTAATATCTCTCTACTAATGTGAGGGACAAATTCCATCTTGATCATTCATATTCCTCTACATGAAAAACCACCAAGCCTGATCGTAGCCTTTATCATCACCCGGTCAAAAGTGACTTTTGACTAGTTCAAAGCTTAGCAACCCTCATGTAGGAATCTATGATGACCTCAGGTCTAAAGGCATTGTGACGTGGTTATACATGAGAAAAGCTTATGACTTGATCCATGTACCTTTCTCATAGTGGGTCACTCCTGCACCTTGTACTCTTACAAGTGCCCAAGACTTTGATTCGTATCTCCATATCTTATCAAAGTCATACTGATCTTGTTTCATCTCTGCTCCTGCATAGATGACCGACCAGGGACATTTTAGGAGAATCTTTATGAATTATCCAAGGATACAATTATCACAGTTAACATGCAAATAATATGATAATAGAATGGAGAAATTTCATTAAAATAATAATGTTCAAAGTATAATGATTGGCCTTAGGGCACAATTTCCAACATCCTCCCACTTGCCCTAGGTGCAATCATTAATTTGCCTAATTCTCATTACCTAACATGACGCTCATGCTTTGCTTGTGCAAGTGGCTTAGTAAGAGGATCAGCAACATTATCATCTCTTGCTACTTTATATATCTTTATATCACCTCTATCATTGATTTCTCTAATAAGATGAAATCGCCTGAGTATATGCTTGGTCTTTTGATGTGACCTAGGCTCCTTAGCCTGTGCAATAGCACCGCTATTGTCACAGAATAAATCTATTGGATTTGAGAATGTAGGCACCACCCCTAGTTCAATAATGAACTTTCTGATCCAAACGGCTTCTTTAGCTGCATCTGATGCTGCTATATACTCAGCTTTTGTTGCAGAATCTGCTATAGTGCTCTGCTTGGAGCTCTTCCAGCTTACTGCTCCACCATTCAGGAGGAATACATATCCAGATTGCAATTTAAGGTCGTCTTGGTCAGTTTGGAAACTTGCATCTGTGTAACCGGTTAGCAGAGCTCATCATCCAATCCACCATAGACCAAAAATAAGTCCTTAGTTCTTCTTAAGTACTTTAGGATATTCTTGACGGCAGTCCAATGACCCTCACCAAGATCTTGTTGGTATTTGCTAGTCATACTTAAGGCAAACGAGACATCCGGTCGAGTCCATAACATGGCATACATGATGGATCCAATGGCCTAGGCATATGGAACCTTACTCATGCGATCTCACTGATCAGGTGTACTAGGACACAGATCCTTGCTAAGATGGATGCCATGAGACATGGGCATGTAACCCCTTTTTGAATCATGCATACTGAACCTATGTAGTATATTGTCTATGTATGTGCTCTAACTCTTGGTTTCGGGCTTGTTTGACTCTTTGGTCTTACCACCTGAGCCATTACCCTTCCATTTTCCCTTCCCTTTCTTTTTCATACCTTTTCCTTTTTGAACCATCAGCAGTTTTAAGCATCCCATGCAGCTCAGAAATTGATTTCTCCATGTTGTTCATGTTGTAGTTCATAACAAACTGGTCATAACTCTCTGGGAGTGAGTTGAGGATCAATTCCGTAGCTAACTCCTGGCTCATGGGAAATCCAAGCCTCTCAAGGTGATCAATATAGCCTTTCATCTTTAACACATGAGTACTAACTGATGCACCTTCAGCCATTTTGTAGGAATGTAAGGCCTTTGTGGTCTCATACCTTTCTTGCCTTGCCTGTTACTGGAACATTTCCTCGAGATGTACAATCATCTCATGAGCCTCCATGAGTTCCAGATCTCTTTGGAGCTCTGGAAGCATAGTGGCAAGCATCAGGCAACCTACATCCACATAGTCATCCTTATGCTTTATGTAAGCATCTCTCTGAGCTCTTGGAGCATTGACTGTAGGCTCGTCAAGAATGGGTTGATCTAGGATATAAGCCTTTCTTTCCTGCTTGAGAACAATTCTCAAGTTCCTGAACCTGTCAAGAAAGTTTGTCCCATTAGTTTGTCCTTCTCAAGGACCGATCGCAACGAAAGTGTAGCAGTATTACTAGTCGGCATGATTCTACAATTAAAATATGCAAAGTTAGTTAGTAATCTCCCACTAAATTAACAACCCTCAATATAATAATTAGTGGGCTAAGATCCATATTTGGCTTAAACTTAAGTCCGCTTTGGCAAGTCGCTTAAATTCAAGTTATTTAGGTAGGTAACTTATTTACCAATTACATCACATATTACTCTTAGATCTTTATGGGATTTAATCATCATATGATCCGGCATGTTTAACCCTATCTAATGCCTTGAGATTCAAAAACCATTTTGTTAATCTCAATTAAGTCAAAACAATAATGAATATTATGAGCAGCACCGTTACTCAAGCTTGTCTCATCAAGATAACTCAAGTGCATCCACTTTGGTGGTTTCCACAATTGAGCGATCTAGGTTTTGACAAGTATTCATTAATTGACAGCATTATGACTTAAGATTTGATTTAGAGGGCTTAATTAATTAGTTTTATTTATATGGATGCAATCGTGGTCGTATCTCATACAGATAAATACATATAAACGTATAAGTAATCATGCAATGATCTTATCAAAAGCATAATTTAAACGTGACACAACATGGCTTACCTAACCTAAAATCCTCCCAAGCCAATGAGAGGACTTCTATAAATAAAAAAAGAAATACATTGAGAGAAACCTCATTTAAACATTCGAGGGGAGTGAGATGAGAAGAGAATGTACATCGAGAGTATTTAGAGAAAGGCACGGCACGCAGGCCGTATTTAAATATTACAACCTTTGTAAAATTCTAAAGCCATGTTGTTCACCATACCCAAACAAGGATAAATAATAAACCACTACAAGAATTCATACAATATAAAAAGCAATAAAAGTCGTGATCAGATTATATTGCGCTACGCAGAGGTGGTCACGGCGGTCGTGCTACCGGTAAAAGCAATAAATGTCGTGATCTGTTTATATTGCAAGGGGCAGCGCCCCTGGAGCTTTTGAAAAAGGCACATTCCTTTTAAAAGAAATATTTGAAAATTTTAAATTTTTAAATTTCAGACCCAATTTGTCAAAACAAAAACAACAATGGCCCATAACGCTTCTGATCCAGATTATCTTCCCCATAGTTCGGAACCCCATTACCCGAATAGATATCCAAACCTTGACCCGATTTGATTGCCGCCAACTACAATCTCAGGTACCCTACCCAATTTAACGCTTGTTCAAAATGAAAATCACATACATGTTTCAAGATATACATGTTCGGAATCGATTTCATGCTTGTTCCAAAACGAGAATCACATACATGTTTCAAAACCGAAAACGAAACAATTTCATGATTCAATTTAAACGAAAATGAAAATCAACGGAATTACAAGATCACATCTTTCTAAATAATTTTGTTTCCTATTAACCAAACAACATGCATATTCGAGTGTTTCTTATAAACATACGTACACATCCCATATATATCACATGTATAAGAATCATAAACTCAATTTAAATGCACAATTGATCTGGCTCTGATACCACTGTTAGAATCGGTAGGCACAGCAGAAGAATTTTAAAATTTTCACCGATTCTAATCGAGGATCTATCAACGGCGTTTAAACCAAGTTGGAAGGATTCATACCTTTTGATGATTCAGAGTTTTCACGATCTCTAGGAGCCAACACGTCAGGTCCGCTCCCTCTACAGGTATCCACACGAATGCTCTCCAACCGAGACTGCGTGCTAGCGCCTCTAATGTCTCCTAGGGTTTCATTTGCGGCTGTCAATTCTCATGTGCGTATAAATATATCTGCTCTATCAAGTTTATAACCTATGAGGGCTATTTTCAAATTTCAACATTAATCATCATTAATTTTGAAATTAATTAACAATTAATTATCTTAATGAGCTAATTAAATAAATTCAGTTTAAATTAAATTTGTCCGACAGTTTTAATTTAACCTATTTATTTAATCCAAATAAAGAGCCATTAGATTTAATTTATCTTCATAAATTAAATCTGAGATACTATATCTCTATCATGTTAGTTATTATTAAATTTAATATATCTTAATAAATTAAATTTAAAACTTACACAATATAATAATATCATATAATATATATACATATATATATATAAGATATATATTTCGAAAAAATATATATCTATATAATATTATTAATGAATTTTATATTATATATATATATAATTCGTCCACCCTAAGTTAAACATTATCTCGTGTTGGGCCATTCTTGTGTGCGACCCTATAGGCCCATATGAAGTTGGCAGTGAGCCAATAACTATACTAACCCAAAAGTCGCAAGCGGCCTCTAGCAAGACATTACGACTACCCAATTCATATGAAGATCGTTATCACGATACAACCTGTCATACAACCATGTCACGTCCCTTTTGTCGCACGATATATCGATCAAGGATAAGGCATGGATAATGTCATCCTCTTGTTCCTACCATTACTTTCTCAATTCCTGAATAGCCTGATAACAGAGACAGAAACTCCTTTCATCATAGTATGGCCATATATTTCTCAGACTCACTCATCGATGGACCCAGTAATATCTCTCTACTAATGTGAGGAACAAATTCTATCTTGATCATTCATATTCCTCTGCATGAAAAACTACCAAGCCCGATCGTAGCCTTTATCATCACCCGGTCAAAAGTGACTTTTGACTAGTTCAAAGCTTAGCAACTCTCATGTAGGAATCCATGATGACCTCAGGTCTAAGGGCATTGTGACGTGGTTATATATGAGAAAAGCTTTTGACTTGATCCATGTAGCTTTCTCATAGTGGGTCACTCCAGCACCTTGTACTCTTACAAGTGCCCAAGACTTTGATTCGTATCTCCATATCTTATCAAAGTCATACTGATCTTATTTCATCTCTGCTCCCGCATAGATGACCGACCAGGGACATTTTAGGACAATCTTTATGAATTATCCAAGGATACAATTATCACAGTTAACATGCAAATAATATGATAATAGAATGGAGAAATTTCATTAAAATAATAATGTTCAAAGTACAATGATTGGCTCTTAGGGCACAATTTCCAACAGACGTCTATGTGAGTGACATAGTAAAAAATGACAATAACGTCTGAAGATAAAAGGATGTCTAAGGCCTGGACTTTAGACGTCCCCATTTTAAAAAGGGATGTCTAAAGTGTTACACTGACACTTTAGGCGTGCTCACTTTAAAACGGGGACATCTAAAGTGCTTATTTTGGAAAAACATCGTTTATATTATAAATCTGGACTAAACAGTATTTAAAACCAGAAATCACAATCATCGTCAATAAAATTACAAATCTAGTATCTGAAATCCAAATCCAAAATCTACACAATAATAACTCTAAAGCTGAAATCTCATAGGCAAAAGATGAAAACAATAAAAGGAATTAGTTGCAAAAAACTTATCTCCTTCTATTATTGAACTTCATTTTCTCATAATAATGAATAGAGAAGAGCGATAAGGAGAGATAAACCTCGTTTTCTCAATTGGAACGTGGCCATGAAGCATGTTTCAGAGTCTTGATCTACAAGCCATAACAACACGAGTTAGAAGATAACATATAAGGGAAACCCAAAGAAAAAAGAGAAAGAGGATAAAATAATAAAAATGGTAAGAAAGCATAACAGATCTGAAGGTGAAAAAAAGAGAGAGAAAGGAAGAAGAAAGAGTAAAAAGAGCATATAAATAAGAAGCAAGAGTTAAAAAATGTGGTGGTAGTGGCTCTTCTTGTGTTTGCGATGATGGAAAGAGAAGGATGAGTGTAAAAGTAGTATAAACCTGATAAATAAAGACTGTTAGTAAAAATTTGAATTTTTTTTGCGTCCCCAATTTAATTTAGGGACGCCTAAAGTTGTCCAATTATATTTTTAATGTTTTTTTACTTTATATGTGACTTTAGACGTTCCCAATTTAAACTAGGGATGTCTAAAGTCAAACTTTTTTTTAAAAGAGGAACACCCTTTGGCGTTCCTCATATATATAGGGACGCCAAAGATCATCCCTGATGATACATCAGATGGCATCCCTAATATATATGAGGGACGCTAAAAAGGTCCCTTTTTAAAAAAAAAATTTAAAAACTTTAGACGTCCCCAATGTATATAGGGATGTCTAAAGTGTAACTTTACAGACTTTAGATGTCCCTATTTGAATTGGGGACATCTAAAGTATTTTTTTTTTACTTTAGATGTCCCCAATTTAAATAGGGATATCTAAAGTCTATAAAGTCACACTTTAGACGTCCCTATTTGAATTGGGGACTTCTAAAGCTATTCAGTTATCACCCATAATTATAAAAATGCCACCGCCTTTATTTTTTACTTCCCTTTTTTAAAAATGGATGTCCTTTAGGGACATAAAATCTATATGTTGTAGTAGTGCTTCCTAGCTAAGATCACACCATGTGGGATATTAGGAGACCATAAGAATTTCTTTCCCTGTTGCCCACCAAAGTTAATCAAAGAAATGGATGAGTTTAATTGAATAATTATATCATTTTACATAAAACTTGAACTCAACCAATCATATTTGGCCAAATTTGTACTTTAAACATCATTAGCTTTACTTTTCAAAGCTAAATCTTGGCTATTCATTAAATCTTCCAATCTTATCCTTGAGGAAGATTTTAGACTTGCCTCTTTGGTCTTGGATGTGCTGCTATTTACGAATCTTGTCATCTACCCACATTAACCATGGTAAAATTTCTAATTATCGTAATTAATTCCTTGACATATTTTGGAATTATTTTCCATAAGTAATTCCCTGAAGAACTCATTCCTATTCCCATTTATTTGAGGCCTCCTCGTATTTTTCATGACTATATTTGGCTAATCATCTTTTTATTAAGCAAAAATAAAAAATTATTTGACATTTATTTTTGTGGTAAATTTTCCCATTTTACATCAATTAAGCCTCAAATATAATATGGGGAATTATATATTCTCTACCTTCTTGTATCTCCAAGAATTGGTCTTCAAATTCTAAGCCAAAAATACAGGGTATAACACCTAGCATAAAAAATATGGTTTAGGTCCAAATTTCTACCCATAAATTTTTTATGAATGTGCATCCAGTGCCATAATCTTTGTCAAAATCTCCCATGAATAAGAGATCACTACTACAAAAAGGTAAAGCTGTGGCGCTTATAATTGCATTAACTGTGGCGCTAGAGAAGTGCCACATATCTGGACGCCACTAAAAAAAGCTGTGGCGCTTGGAAGTGCCACAACATTTAAATTTTTTTTTAAAAAAAATACCCTCCTGTGGCGCTTGTTTGAGGAAGTGCCACAGGAGGGGGGCTCCTGTGGCGCTTGCGTCAGCAAGGGCCACAAGAGGCCCCCCTCCTGTGGCACTTCCTCAAACAAGCGCCACAGAAGGGTCCTTTTTTTTCTTTTTTTTTTCTTTCTTCTTCTTCTTCTTCTTCTTCTTCTTTTTTCCTGTGGCCCTTTTTTATGCTTCCTGATTGTGAAGCTTTATATAAAATGAGTGGCTTTCGTATTTATCATCTCCACAAATTGTCAATCTTTCTATTTTATATTTCAACCTATTATATATATATATATATAATTTTCACATTTAAAATTCAAGTTCCCCAACAATAATGTTCTTATATTAATACTTTCCAAAGCTAACATAAAAAATATCACAATACAAGAACTTGATATGTGAACACAGTACATCAACAACTAATTAAGTAAATTAAAAGATTACTAAAAAATGCAAACTTGTCGGCAAAAAAAATTAAACAAAGAAAAATGACAAACGAAACAAAGCAAGCTAGAATGAAATAGTCTTCTTCTTACAAATCTATTAATTGACCAGCGCAGGGAGTGGGAGACCACGTTGGTGACGCTAGCTTGAGTGACGAGTGAGCGTTTGAGTGTGTTTTTTAGTGTGAAGATGATAGGAAATGGAGGGAGGGGGCCGACGAATCTACTAAGAAGATGAGAAAGGAAAAGTAATTTAATGGATGAGAGAGTAGTTGAATAATTAAAGTGGAGTAGTAGTCAAAAAGAGAAGGAATGGGGGACGGACACGGAACTACTACGCGGGAAATGAAATAATTAAGAGATCCCCCCCTTTTTTTTTATAAAAATAGGCAAGTGTGGCGCCTAATTAATTAGGCGCCACACATTGCCTATCAGCTGTGGCGCCTAAGCAATTAGGCGCCACAGCTGATATATATATATCATGTGTGGCGCCTGGGCATTAGGCGCCACACATGATATATAATATATCATGTGTGGCGCCTAATGCCCAGGCGCCACACATGATATATGATGCAGCTGTGGCGCCTGATGGGTCAGGCGCCACAGCTGCTTGTGTGGCGCCAAATGTGGCGCCTGTGTAGACAGGCGCCACATTAGGTATCTCCAATTGTGGCCCCTAATCTATTAGGCGTCACAGCTGGTACCTAAAAAAAAAAATTTATACAAGCTAAAAATAAAAAAAGGGAAGCTGTGGCACTTGTTTAAAGAAGTGCCATAAAATGTGCACCACCTTTTATCTTTGTTGTAGTAGTGGATGGAAGAATGGCGGTCCATTGGAGAAGAGATGGATTGGAAGAATGTGGGGAGATAGGAATTGATTCTAACCTCTTCAGTTTTGGGAGGGGATCGAAGAGGTATAGTAGTAAAATAATTTCAAGTGATATAAATGAGATGAGCTAGGATGAGAGATGACACTTAAGTTTTATTGACGGGCACATGTAATGTTTTTATTCGGGAGTGTGAAGTAGTCTGACTTCGCTTTACTGGGTTGGACACTAGGTGGGACCCACCAAAACTAAAAGAGACAAAACATTTTGCTTTCAAAAGTCAAAACCATGGATTTCGATCAAAACGTGCTTCTTCCATTTTTTTTAAGTGCTTAGGTGCTCTTTTAGCAAACCATTGTTTAGAAGCACAAAAGTGCTTTTGTTTTTTTGTTTGCCCAAATAGGCACCAAGTCATTAAAATAAAGATGTCATAAAATATTAATATTCTACAAAATAAATTAAAAATTAGCTATCTTGTATTCTTGTTAGTGAATTCGAACTTGTTTATATCTACATAATGCCTTTTTTATATCCGCATCCAGCAATTAATTTTCATTTATGCTGCAAATCTAATTATCACAGGTTTATAAGGATCAAACTTGTTAAGTGCCATCAAAGGATGGCCTATATGCCACTACACCACCATGGCATTGGCTCACAAGTTCATAATTCAAAAAAACAAGCATGAAATAACTGAATGATATAGACTGATAAAGAGTGAATCATTTCTGAAAGGGTTGATTTTATTAGTCAACAACCAACTGAACCGAGTATTATTTCAACATCGGTTGTTAAAATATTACAACATTCCCCTTGCTTGAATTGTCAAAAGTGAAAAAGATGGCACAAGAGAAACAGTAACAAGGAGATTGTAATGAATTAGGAGGAATATGGGGGAGGCATGGGCAAATCCTTAACTAAGCCACAAAGCAAAGTTGTATTTTGAAGGTTGTATTCGTCTCTGAGAGATCGTTCAGGAGACAGAACACTAATGTATAGTTGTTGGCCTAAGTAGCGATTCTCAGCTAACTCCGACCTCAAGTTCCACATTCCACAATTATCGAACGTCAACATTATGGCTGCCCAAGAATTAGGGAAGACTTGGATGGTGTGCCTGCTCACAGCATCGAGAAGGTTATAGTTCTTCCTCTTCTCTGGGGCCCATCTCCCAGGCTCATTGCTGCGTCAAGATACACACACACATAAGTCAGTCAAATTAATATAATCCTGCTATCAACAACATAAGTAACTAACATAACAAATTAATTAATACTCACGCGACTGCGAAGAAGGAATATCCATCCAAGTTATATGATTGCATGCTCTTTTCGTGGTTCTCAATGATGATCTCAATGAAGGTGCGGAATGTGATATTTAGGACACTGGGTGTGATAGTGAGGCTACCCAAATTGGATGGCGGCTTATCAGAGATGGTATTATACTTGAACACTTTGTCGGTAATTCCATAGTATTCGGCTAACTTAAGAGGGGTGTCAGGATCGACATGTGAAACCCCATTAAGGGCATATCGATTTTTGCCTTGCACCTTGTTGTTTGATCCAACCAATTTGATAGTGCGAGTGATTGGGATTTGACCGTACTTGTAAGAACCTTGAGGATTAGGCCTAGCAGCACTAGCTGTAAGGTTCCAACGGAAGGAGCGGAATTGGTTAAGAGACCAAGCGATGCCGCCAGCAGGTGCGTCGGGGATTTCTGGCGAGGCGGGTCCTTTGCCATTTTCATAGCCAACGATGCCTTTACCAGTAAGGACAACCTTGGTAAAGCGAGTGGAAGCCACAAGGTAGTAATCCTTAGGCTCTTGATCGGCAGTGACAAGGACGGTAAAGCATTGGCCGACATGGACATCGAGGGAGTTATAAGTGTTCTGAACCACGTGAGATCCCTCCATTTCAACCAGCTTCATAACGTGGCCTTGGATCCTGAAGTTGAGGGAGTTCTTAGCCCCAACATTGCAAATTCTGTACTTGTATGTCTTACCAGGCTTCATGGTGAAAAGGGGCTGATCGCTTCTATCGCCCTTAGCTGTTTTGCCGTTGATGAGCACGCCAGCAGGCCTGCCAATGGATCGCCCACTATCCAAGAGCTTGAGAAGTGTGGCATGCGTCTTAGTGTACCAATCACCAATCAGAACATTAAACTCATCCTCAGGATCTGGATAAGGAACTGGGATCAAGAGACGGCTAAACACACGTATCATGCCATAACCGCCAACAGCCCTATGCATGGATGTGGTGGGATAATAGAAGAAGGTTCCAATTTGATCCTTAATTTGGAAATGGTAGGTGAAGTTGGTTCCTGGAAGGATGGGGCATTGGGCTCCTGGTGTACCGTCCATCCATGAATTCTTCCTGTGCTGTACACCACTCCAGGTGAAGAGAAGAGGCTCATCCAGCTTGTTGAACACGTTCACCACGATGTTATTATTAGATGAGCAGTTTATTTGAGGCCCTGGGAATTGGCCATTGATGAGAATCACTTGTTGTGGAACTCCTAGAGGTGATGCCGTCCCGTACGTCACGTTCCATTCATAGAACACGTATGGGTCTTCCCCCTTCACCCCTGACATTGCCCCTACGGCCAGGCATATCAGAAACATCAACATCTTTCCATGACCCATCCTCTTTGTTTTTGTGATCCGCTCCTGAAATGTTATCAACCCTTTATTTATTTACTTATCGTTTCACTTTCTCCCACTTTTTTTATTAAGTGGAAGAAAGTTCGCCCTGGTTCAATTAGTAGAGGTCTAGCATTTATATAGGCTTTTCTAAGAGCAACAAACCTTTTTGTACTTACCATAAATAGAGTTTATCGCTAAACATAGCAAACTGTTTCATAATAGATATCGGTAACCACTAATTTAAGGCTCTAAACTTACTAATTTTAGCCATGATTTTTTGGAACTTACTAAACATGAATGCATTATTTCTTTGATGCTTGTGCACCATATTCTGCAACTATATATAGAAAAAACTATCAGAATTTCCAGTGATCTCTAAATTCAAGATTAAATTAGTTATTTTTACCCTCACATTTGCTAAAACAAAGATGCATCACTTCTAAATCTCTGGTTTTCATGGTTGTAATAAAGTTTGATTGTCCACAACATTTGCTTAAGATGTCTTATATTCCTTTATATATTTTTTTTAAAAAAATTGATTTATAAGAGTAGGTAGTATATGTGTAAAGACATGGAAACAACATAAGTTTTTTTTTAATTTAAATATAAAAAAATAAAATATTGTAGAAAAAATAAGTGTGTTTCTGTGTTTATATATTCATGTGAACTTTTAATTTCTTCAACACCAGAAACGGATCAAGTATTGAATCTTGGTGGCAATGGTTTTAAAAACTAACATTTCATGTCTTTAATATTTATATTAGAAATAATGTTTTTAAAACCGGACCGGACCACTAGTCGGTCAAGGCATCAAGTCACAGTTCTATATGTTAGATATGATTAATTTTGATGATGTCAAGTATTAAGAGCAAAAAGTTTGCATAATATACTTATCATCTTCATTGACTAACTACTATATTTAATGTTGGATATCTTGTAGACTAGTCAAGCCAAGAAAGAAGATTAAAGATATTCAAAGAGATATCTAATTGAGTTATGGAGTCAAGAAGAATGATATTGAAGAAAGAAGAACTTGCAAGAACTAATGGGAATTTTAAGAAGAAAGATTGGTTGAAGAAAATATCTAGTTGGGCTATGAAGAATGATCATAAAGAGGAAAAAAACAAGAAGAAAGATATTGAAAAAAGAAGAACTTGCAAGATCACATGAGAATATTAAGATCCAAGCTGTATGTAATATCCTGACTTGATATTTAGGGCTAATTATGATCTTAATGATGTAATTATTATTAATCTTGTTGCAAACATGTTGTAAGCAATGTTAAAGTTTATATGGGAGTATAATGATGATTTGGCAAAGGTTATGATAATCAGGGGTAGAATGGTAATTAAGATCAATGGCTAGGATTGAAAGAACAAGAGGTGGAATTAAGTGTGTTGGAGAGTATATATGAAATTATTGAAGGAAGCACAAGATAGTGACATGTGACAAAAGATGGACCACGGGATTGAAGTCAAAGATTCAACTCATTTCTCTTCCCTCCCACTCTCAAAGTCGGCTGTGTGTGTGTGTGGGACAAAGAGAAACTATTTCTGTTGGACTTTAGGTCCAAGTCCGCCCTTGATGGGCCGGACTATTTGATTAGGAAATAAGTAGCCTAATCAAATAAGAATAAAATCAGCAGATTGGGAATAATTCAGCAATAATTATGGATTTGTTAAAAGAGGAACAAATCACCATAATTAGGGAATTAATTGAGAGACAATTAATTGCTGTCCTGGAGGGCAAGAAGGAGTGCACACGTTTCCTAATTAGTGGCCTCCATAAACCACTATAAATAGGGTGTGCCTCCTCAATTGCAATTCACCCCACCATTGAGTTTTCTGGCAATTCTCTTCTCTCCTACAATCTTTCTGGTTCTGGTGATCTGCTGTGCAAATCACAATTAGGCTCTAGTAGTCTAATAATTGTGTGGGCACAAGTATGGAGTATTGGAGCTTTGACCCGGATCTGAACATGGATTCGTCCAGGTACGCCTAATCTCCTTTTTAGTTATATTTTTCCTACTTTGGCATCAGAGCCATTTGATCTTTGAGGCTGTGATTATTCTATGTGAATAATAATGTGATATAATTTGTTTATATCTCTCCATCATATTTTCCGCTGTGCTACTGTATTTTTTCAAGCTTTATATCTGTAGCCTCTATTGCTTGAAATTTCATTGGATATGCATGTTCTCTGGTTCATATGTGAATACTTTTTGGAATCTGGGCGTATGTTTTTCCAAAACGTGAACATGTATATATATATGTATATATTTTGCTTCTGCATATTTTGAAAGTTTCAGATGTGATATATATATTTGTTGCTGGGTATTTTTTTTAATATATATTGAATGCATGCTAATATCATTTTCTCCTCTAGTTATCTTATATACATATAATATGTGTGTATATATATATAATTCATGGCTCAAAGCTTCGTTTCCTCTTCGTCCATATTAAAGGTGAGTTTTTTAGGACCAATATGGAACCAAAAATGAAAAAGCCTTAACTCCTCAAAGGTTAAAAGAGCCTTTGAAACCCAGAGGACACACATCCACGTCGGTTTAAGTTGCGCCGACAACGTCCAGAAAAATTGGGTGTTTGAAACTTGGTGTTTTTGCCCAAAGTAAGGACATAGATGTGTAGATCTCGAAGAGATGATTCCAACGATGCTTAGAACTCGTCAAACGGAGTCCGGATGAGGGAGAAACAAAGGAAAGAAGTTGGTGGGTCGTTAGTCACCGCCGCCACTTCACATGCGATTTGATCAATGAAACAGAGGTTTTCAGATCAAATAAATGCCATGGATATGTAGTTCGCTGAACTACGATTCCAACGACACCAAGAACGTGAAAAACGGAGCTAAAACGAGGGAGATATGGCCTCCGGAAGTTTGCGGGTCGCGATGACCCGCTGGAGCTCCAACCGGGTCGGGGTTGACCCGCCTGGAGGTTGAAGATGATGACGTGGCTGTCAAGGCCACGTCATTGGTCAACCAATGCCACGTGGCCCCAATGAGAGGTCGCCATGTCATCGCCAATCGCCACGTCAGCATAGGTCAACGAGGCCACGTTATCCGTTGACTGCCACGTTGACAGCGACACGTCAGCGGTGAATGGTCAATGGTCAATGGGCAACAGTCATTTGTTGACTATTGACCAAAAAAAAAATACAGAGGCACATGGGGCCCATTGGGGTCTCTGTTTGACACATGGCAAGCACCGTCAGAGAGAGGACGGCACATGGAATCTTGGGTGTCGGCGCGTGTCACTGGCAGACAGGGGCAAGGCGGTGCGTGTATGTCACACGCCACCGCTGAGAGTGGCCAACGCTGGAATTTTCCAATTTTTTAGGATTTTTCCATCCAGACACCTTCTAGGGGTGCGTGAGAGCGCATAGGACCTCGAATTGAGACTCGGTTTATTCCTGAAAATCCCTAAATTTGAGAGCTTCAATTTGATATATAATTTGAATATATTTGAAGCAAGTTTGGATATGATTTGTGTCAAAAAGGTGCTTATGTGCACTTAGAGGGTCCCAAAAACGTTGGAATTGAATCAATGTTGGTTCTATTATTTTTTGGGATAGGTTGGCTTATTTGTTTTTAAGAGTATTTTCAGTTGCAACATAAGGTTGAATGCTGAAAGATTCTTTAAAAGTAAGGGATTATTCAAATGAGTTTTTTAATATAAACTCCTATCCAACTTTGACTCAAACTCTTAGAGATAAAAACCTAAAAAATTGCAGCAACTTAAAATTATTCAATAATTATTGAATAATAATAAGTCTTCCCATGCTTCTAACCATATTGATCCACTTGGATTGAAGCAATGACTTCTAAAAGTCAATCCTTTATCACAAATGTTGTGACAAAGGATAAGACAGATAGAGATGTGACAATCATCTCATCAAGTGAGAGGTATGCTACAAATACATCTAAATGAGTGGATGTAAACATGGCAAAGAGGAGCTGGACATTGTAGCTAGAAGCTACATGAGTTAATATGGTCAGAAGGGCCTATGAGAAGGAGAATCTGTTAAGAGACAACGATATGAGGCTTAAACTTTTGAATGTTCTTGTTTTTCCATTGAATTTAAGATTAAATTCTTTGTTAGTTTATAGAATTGAATTTAGTATATTCTCTTCTTGTTTTCTTGAACATTCATGCTAGTTAGATGATATTATGTTATTATCTTGTTAATATAACTACTCTTTGATTGAGTGGGAGTTTTCTGGAATGCGTCTACAAATCCAAAGGGGAAAGTGTTCAAATGAAGACTGTGGTTGAAAGGGTGATGAGCTAACTAGTATGATTGGGATGGGAGTCAACATAGTTGTCTCCTAAACATGAAACTAGTGAACTTATTATCTAATTATCCTTTGTCTTATTTGAACAAATAAGATTTGTATACCATAATCGTCTAAGTGACCAATTATGACCAAGTCTATTTGACTAAGCTTATGAAGACAAGCTCAATAGAGATATCTATGGAGCTAAAAATTCTCAAATCTCTTTTCATTCAAGAAGAATGAGATGTCAGGGACATCCTACCAACTAGTCTTCAACATTTAAAGGTTGAAGCAACCGAAGGATACAAAAGGTTTATGCTATCAAGTATAGAAAGAACAACATTGCTTAAACTTATGTTGGTATGAGCAATGTAACCTTATCCAAGCCGTGTGGATAGTGTTGGAAGATAGTGAAATAAGTGATCTTCTTCCATAAAGTTAAAACTAAGTTAAGTTTTAACATAGTGTACTAAGTCCTAACATGTTGTTTAGGCAACACTTGAGGCAGATGTCAAACTAAGAAGTTGAGACAAACTAAATGCCAAGTTCTTTCTAACAAACAACAAGTGTATGTTGTGATAAGACATCTCCTAGTGAGTAAAAGGAAGCTATGTCTCTCAATAAGTGGGAGTGAGCCATGTCTTCCAGTGAGTGGGCGTATACGAAAGTAAAGATTGCCTCTGATATGCATATTGTAACTTTCAGCAATGTGATTCACCACATTGAACTTGAATGTGAAAGACTGAAGGATTCAAGATCCATCAGTCAGACAAACTTAGCTAAAGAGTGGGAGGATTCATCCTCCATGCCTAAGGGCAAGAAACCTATGAGGTAAACTTGATCTAGAAGAGGTCAATGGTTTCTGCAAAGATAAAAAGCTACATTGATAAATTTTTAAGGGTTGTAAAAGTAGCAATCCACATGAGTTGTGGATGTTTCACAGAAGCATATGGCTTCATGTCAAATGCAAAGCAATAAAGAGATAGAATCAAGGGATTGGAACTTGCACGTTAACTCTGCACTGATAAACCACCCTGATTCACTCCATGTAATTGCAATTGACAAATCACATCTTTGCTATCTCTTTAGTTAAGGATCAATGGGACTATGATTCTTAAATCCTTCGTTGGATTTTGATGTTTCTTTCTAGGGATAAAAGATTCCATTTCTTGCCACATGTACACATTGATCAAAGAAATGATCAAACTAGAAAAAGAGTATTTGCTAAATAACGTGTGCTAAAGGGTTAATACCCTTATGAATAAGTTGAGAACTCATTTTACCTGGCAAGAAAGACAAAGAAACATTTTTGAGAAAATCCACTGCATTTGGCAAATTATGACGTTAGTAAACCAATGAACGTGAGGGCAAAACACAAAGAGCTTGGTGTTTCGTTAACTTTGTGGACGTTTACTCGAAATATAGTAATGTTTACTTGATTTTTGGCAAGTGTGAAGCTGTTACATAATGGCTGAACTAGTTAGGAATCAGTTAAACTAAAAGGATAAGACCCTTCGAACTAACAAGGGTTAAAGACACCCATGCGATTAGTTCAAGCTGCTTTGTGTACAAGAAAGGCATTGTTAGGCAACTATCAATACCTAGAACCCTTCAACATAATAGAGTTGTTGAAATTGAGAGATAGACCTCTCCTTGATTTGGTTATGAACATAATGGCATCAATGAGACTATCAGCCATATGTTGGTAGGTGGACTCATAGCTATTATATTCACACTTAACCAAATGCCCTCTATATCAGTCACGACCTTACCCTGTGAATTGTGGATAGGCCTTAGACCAGAGCCAAGATCGTTACGACCATAAGGGTCATCAACTTTATATTCAAAATTCTTCCTATAAGTAAGGAAGATTAGGGCCAAGGTATACAAGGTATCTCTTTGTGAGATGACATGAGAATTTGACATGACACGTCTTCATTAGTGAAAATGATGGCGGTTCAGTGACTAATAGAAAACCGTGGGACACAACATTTATAAAACCTAGATTTCCTAGCAGGAAATGAGCATTAATCATAATAAATCTCTTTAAGAGGTTCATAAGTGACAAGGAATAACCAAGTGTTCCTAAGTTTACTGATCCGAGTGGGAGGATTGAGACCATTTTCACGACAAAAGAGGTAAGAGGTAAGTTACGAGAGAATTACCTCACTCATACATAGGAAAAGAATCCTATGAAACCCACCTCAGAGCAAATTGTCATCTAACGAATGACTATAAGGGATAGATTCCCTAATGGATTGAATGCTCTCTTCATCATTTAGAAGGTGATGATAACTACCTATAAGTGTCTGAAAGACACTAGAAGGACCTGCTAAGATGAGTTGCAAAGTATCATGCAGGAGGATTTGGATTCTTTTTAAGCCAAATACATGTTTGGGTAATTTGTCACCCAGCCAAGAGGCGATTGGGAACAAGTAGGTTCTCAAATCTGTTGGGGGCATATAGAACCTAAAACACTTAGTGGCTAAGGGGTAATACAATAGAAGGTTGTCCGTTGTGTATTTTAACTCTGAACTTTAGCTATGACAACAAGCTTGGTCTTGAAAATTGCATCAAGATGATGTAAAGACCACCTTCCAATTTGGAATTTCGGAAATTGGATGATGAACTCTACATGAAGCAGCTTAAGGGCTTCATAGAAACAATCACCCAAATAGTAGTATATGAGGTTTTCACAAGGTGAACACCTCACCAACTTTGAAATAATCGAAGAATACTACATAAGTCCCAAACGGTCTAGTGATGATTCTTTGTGAAGTCATCCTTTGTCCAACGACATATGAAACAAGTGTCAAGGGAGTCAAAGGAATAAAGGATCAGAGAATCCTTAAATTCTGAGTTAAGAAAGTCATGGGTTGAACAAATATCTTAAATTACAAGATAAACGGAGGTTGCACAAGAAAGATACAGTCTTTTCTACCTAAGACATGTACAAGTGTACTCCTTAGACATCTTAGAATGTCAAACTGCAAACCCATGGACACCCCTGAAGTCAAGGGCATAAACCTAAAGAGGTTACATGTCCTATGACGAATCCAACATAAGAAAGGTGGATAGAGTCCCATGTGAGACTATAGTTGGTAATATGAATGTACACATTGGTGTACTTAAGACCAAATGTTTTTGGGTCAGACTTGGAAGTTGTTTTTAGTCCTGCTGTGAAATGGGTTATGAGAATAACCATGGATTAAGTTGTTAAGACAACAACTTTCCTTTTTGAAAGGATACACCAATACAAGACCTAGGCAAATAGTGATGGAGTAAGGAAATATACAAAGTATTTTTTCCTGGTATCTATGGAAATAGAATGCAGGGTGTGTTCTGCCATCATTCAAAGTGGCATATGGCTAAAGTAATTCCTATGTGAGATTGGGAATGAATGGTGGGTAAAAGGATCCAAACGATAACATCTTATGATGAGGATCCTAAGTATCACAGCAAGACGAAACATACTTGATATATCTCTCTAAGAGATATGCTTTCAAAGAGGGAAAGCGACAGTTCAATGACTTTCTACTGATAGAATGTTGGTAGATCCCCTTAATGAGCCCATAGCTTGATTTTCATTGAGTTAGTGAAAATCTTGGGGCGCAAATAAAATATAAGGTCATGAATTTCTTTTATCTGAAGATAAAAGAAATAGTATGTATGTTATGGGTAAATACATATAAGGTATACAAGTTTGTATATCGTACAGGTCAGAAAAGGTTGGTTCACTCACACGAACAACCATCTTCCCATGTTTTGTGGGGGCATGGGAGGGTAAGACGAGCAAATGATCACCATGAGATGGTTAAGAAGAATCTTTGTGTTTGAGTCGCCTCGGTTAGACTGAGATGAGATCTACATGTGTGCATATACACAGAAAATGGATCGAAGCATGAATATAAACCTGTAGCCAGGCAAAGAACTCTTTCACAAACGAGATTGTAAAAGAGATATTGTGAAAAATAAAGTTCTGGTTCGAATGTTGAGTACACCTCAAACCATTCACCGTAGCATGCAATTCATACTGTATGTGCTTAATAGTTAAACTGCAACACGGGATGTTGGTAAAAGATCCCTAGTTCACTATAGTGTGAGTCCCAGGAAGGAAGAATACTTCCACGATGCCCTTAAGACTTAGGCGGCATCATAAAAGCTTGGTTTGGTGACAGCTATTTTAGCTGAAGCTCCATGATCATACTCGATTCGGTCAGACGAGTGAAAACTAGGAAAGCGACCAAGTCAAGATAGACTGATGTTTAGTCAAAAAGGAAGATTTACTCCTAGATACATAAGATGTACTAGTATCTGTGGTCGACCCCTTACTAGCTCTATGTGTAGCTAGTAAGTGCGGATGGGAGATGTTGGACTTTGGGTCCAAGTCCGCCCTTGATGGGCTGGACTATTTGATTAGGAAATAAGTAGCCTAATCAAATAAGAATAAAATCAGCAGACTGGGGAATAATTCAGCAATAATTATTGATTTGTTAAAAGAGGAACAAATCACCATAATTAGGGAATTAATTGAGAGACAATTAATTGCTGTCTTGGCGGGCAAGAAGGAGTGCATACGTTTCCTAATTAGTGGCCTCTATAAACCACTATAAATAGGGTGTGCCTCCTCAATTGCAATTCACCTCGCCATAGAGTTTTCTGGCAATTCTCTTCTCTCCTACAATCTTTCTGGTTCTGGTGATCTGCTGTGCAAATCACAATTAGGCTCTAGTAGTTTAATAATTATGTAGGCACAAGTATGGAGTATTGGAGCTTTGACCCAGATCCGAACATGGATTCGTCCAGGTACGCCTAATCTCCTTTTTAGTTATATTTTTCCTACAATTTTATTATCATCTCTCATCTCTCTTTTCATTCTTCCTCCATTTCTGGCGAACTAGGCAAGAAAGAGAAAGGAAGGGTTGAAATTTATGAAGGTAAATGACTTCATATGCCTAAACAGTCTTCATTGATATTGTTCAAGAAGTTAAGAGCTTGACTTCTATGGTTTCAGAATTTCCATTGGTGGTATTTGAAAGATTGTGAAGTTGAGAAGTTGAGGAATCAAGGAAATCACATTTTGGGAAAGGAAGAGGTAAACATTTGATAAAGTTTGATATAATTGTTAATTGTTTTGGCCATTGGTTTGGTTTTGGTAAATTCTGGATTTGCCCTAATTTCTTGTGCGTTTAGAAGATATGAATTAAGTGATGTGATGTGGTGAAATAGATGTCAAACAAGGTATAGGAGTTAATGGTTTTGGTTTGGATTTGAAAGAGGAAGTTTGGCAAATTATGGTTTTAGTGATCTTGTGGTCTAGAGATGAGAATGTGTTGCTTAAGTAGGAATTTGGGTTGTTTTGGGCTACCAATGGGTTCTCTGTGTTGAAATAAGTGAGAATGAGTTGTGGTATAAGACTTAGGACCATTGGTAGAAAATTGGTAAATTCTGGAAAACCATATCAGTTGCTGCGATTTGGCATCTGATAGGCATCACTCGAGTGAGGGAAGATCTCACTCGAGCACGATGTGGAATTTTGGAAATTTTGGTTAAGTCTTTAGGCAGAAACCATGAGCATACTTCCTGACTTACGAGTGAGATATGATCCTGCTCGAGTGCACATGGGCATGCTCGAGTGAAGTCTTGCCCGGAAGTAGTATGTGCTCTCGGGCAAACACTCTTGGTGTTGCACTTCTTGGTGCTCGAGTACACTTAAGGTCATTTCTCGGGTGCAGCCTCTTATGCTCGAGTGAGTATGAGAGATATTTTGAGGATTTGCTCTCGGGCAAACACTTTATATGCTTCACTCGCTGGGACTCAAGCACAACTGAGATCATCACTCGAGTGAGGTGGTTGTCACTCGAGTGAGGCAGCCCAAAATTGGTGTTTTGCATCTTAAAATGGTATCTTCTGGGCAGTTTCTTCCAGCCCTTTGGGGATACGTTTAGGCCTATTATAGCCACCTAAGGAGTATAAATGATAACCAATATAAAGTATTATGAGATTTAGAAACTTGGAAAAGAGATTGACCTATTGTCCCTATTTTTATAGGATTTGATATTTGCTGTCCTCGTGAGCCCACTGTGCCAATAGACGTTAGGAAGGAACGAGGTAGTTACTTTTCTTTCGTACCATATGTGATGCATTATATATGTGTATTATCATTGATTTGTGATAAATTCGTATGCTGCGACATTGTAAATATGTGTAAGCACCGTCATTCCGATAGTCCCTGAGTAGCTAACAACAGATAGGGTAAGGGTTTTGTGCCTTCCCGGCGGAGAAAGGGGATGAGCATGAGGTGTGACTTTGTGATTATGTGAAAAGCCGAAAGGTTATTTGTGAAGGCCGATAGGCCATTTGTGGAAGCTGAATAGCTATATGAGCTATAAGGCTATGTGTATACACTGCCACGCCAACAGTCCCTGAGTAGCTAACAACGGTTCGGGTTAGGACGGTGTGCCTTCCCGGCGGAGAAAGGGGATGAGGGTGGAGTGTGATTTGTGTTGTTGCTGCTATATGATGATTTGCCTACATGCTGTGTGCTTATGTATGGTACAAATGTTTTGTTACTACTGGGATTCTTTTGAATCTCATTCTTTCCTTTAACTAAACTTTCAGATAGGGCGAGTGGCTCCAAGGAGAGGCGCACGACTCAGAGTGGTTAGAACCCTGTAAGGACATTTTCTTTTGGATATGTTAGTTAATCATGTTGGGACAGAGATCTTGTAAATGATTTTTGGGTTGTAATTAATAGTTGAATATGTTGGAAATTGTGCCCTAAGGGCCAATCATTGTACTCTGAACATTATTATTTTAATGAAATTTCTCCATTCTGTTATCATATTATTTGCATGTTAACTGTGATAATTGTATCCTTGGATAATTCATAAAGATTGTCCTAAAATGTCCCTGATCAGTCATCTATGCGGAAGCAGAGATGAAACAAGATCAGTATGACTTTGATAAGATATGGAGATACGAATCAAAGTCTTAGGCACTTGTAAGAGTACAAGGTGCTGGACCAACCCACTATAAGAAAGCTACATGGATCAAGTCATAAGCTTTTCTCATGTATAAACACAATGCCCTTAGACCTGAGGTCATCATGGATTCCTACATGAGAGTTGCTAAGCTTTGAACTAGTCAAAAGTCACTTTTCCCCGGGTGATGATAAAGGCTACGATCGGGCTTGGTGGTTTTTCAAGAAGAGGAATATGAATGATCAAGATGGAATTTGTGCCTCACATTAGTAGAGAAATATTACTGGGCCCCTCGATGAGTGAGTCTGAGAAATGTATGGCCATACTATGATGAAAGGAGTTTCTGTCTCTGTTATCAGGCTACTCAGGAATTGAGAAAGTAATGGTCGAGAACAAGAGGATGACATTATCCATGCCTTATCCTTGATTGATATATCATGTGACAAAAGGGACGTGACATGGTTGTATGACAGGTTGCATCGTGATAACGATCCTCATATGAATTGGGTAGTTGTAATGTCTTGCTAGATGCCGCTTGCGACTTTTGGGTTAATATAGTTATTGGCCCATTGCCAACTTCATATGGGCCTATAAAGTCGCACACAAGAATGGCCCAACACGAGATAATGTTTATTTTAAGGTGGATGAATTCATTAATAATATATCTTATATTTATATATATATATATAATATAAAATTCATTAATAATATTATATAGATATATATATTTTCAAAATATATATCTTATATATATGTGTGTATATATATATTATATGATATTATTATATTGTGTTAGTTTTAAATTTAATAACTAATATGGTAGAGATATAGTATCTCAGATTTAATTTATTAAGATAAATTAAATCTAATAGCTCTCTATTTGGATTAAATAAATAGGTTAAATTAAAACTGTTGGACAGATTTAATTTAAACTAAATTTATTTAATTAGCTCATCAAGATAATTAATTGTTAATTAATTTCAAAATTAATGATGATTAATTTTGAAATTTGAAAATAGCCCTCATAGGTTATAAACATGATAGAGCAGATATATTGATATGCATATGAGAATTGAAAGCCGCAAGTGAAACCCTAGGAGACATTAGAGGCCCTAGCACTCAGTTTCGGTTGGAGGGAATTCGTATGGATACTGGTAGAGGGAGCAGACCTGACGTGTTGAATCCTAGAGATCGTGAAAACTCTGAATTATCAAAAGGTATGAATCATTCCAACTTGGTTTAAACGCCGTTGATAGATCCTCGATTAGTATCGGTGAAATTTTTTAAAATTCTTCCGCTGTGCCTACCGATTCTAACAGAATATAGTTGTGTAATCCCCTATATGGGAATTATAAACCTTGGAGTGAATGAATGGAACCCGGGGGTTGCCGGGATTGCTATTAGATACTCTGATATGAATGAATGTAAATTAACTGCACAGGTGATTATATTCGATAATTGAACATGAGACCGGGATAGGAAAGAAGTTTTGAATTTGTAAAGTTTCTACCACTTAGTGGGTGTTTTAAATGAGTTTTGAACTATCCGATGGTCTCTAACCCCTTTTTACTATGCGTTATCGAATCTTAATTACGCTTAATAAGGCAGGGGGTTGCACTGTACCGGAGGTTTCTATGGTCAAATCGAAGTTGAAATGGATCAATATGAAGTAAAATGACTTATACAGAAGTTATGCTACCTGCATAGGTGATTACTCGAGTAATATGCCACTGCCTCATTTTGGAGGTGATTACTCGAGGGCTCACTCGAGTAATGACCCAGATTACTTGAGGGCTCCCTCGAGTAATGAGATTTCTTGTGTGCTCTGTTTTCACACGGCTGGAAAAAGGTTCGGTATTTTGGTGATATCTCTCTAACCACACATCGAAATGAGTTGAAACTAGACTCCCAATACAAAAAATACACACCAAGATCACATTCAAAGGAAATCAGATGAGAGAGATATCAGCTTTGAAAGTTGACATTGAAATCACCGTCACAGTACAAGGCAGGTTTTGACATTTTGGACATAACTCTCTCAAACTACACATTGGAGTGTGATAGAACCAGTGCCATATAAAAGTAACTCAAAGAGCTTTCCATAGATAGGTAATATCGCATATTTGAAGTTATATCCTAAGAGCTATGCCTTCTAGAAGTTGCTGCTCATGATTTTGAGAGATTGTCTAAGAATAGTATATACTCTTTGGATCATAACTTTCTTTATACAAAGAGTTTGGAGCTGATTCTTGTTACATTGGAATGTATACGACAAGAGCTTTCCGATGATATATTATTTGCCACGTTTAGAGTTAAAAAGAAAACATTACTTGAAGGGATCACTCAAGTAAAATGCAAAGTTATTTGAAACTTTACTCGAGGGACCACTCGAGTAATATGTGAGATATTGTTCCATAAAACTATCAAAAATTGCAAAAGATTGCTTGAAGGGATCACTCAAGTAATCTACAGAGTTATTTGACACATTACTCGAGGGATCACTCGAGTAATCAGAGAAGAAATCATCTAGTAGTTCTTGGCCAAGAAATAAGTGACATTACTCGAGGGAGCACTTGAGTAACATAAAATGAAAAGAAAGCATTATTCGAGAGATCACTCGAGTAATCAGGCAAACAAAGAAGTAGTTACTCTCGGCCAGATTTTGAAGGAGATTACTCGAGGGATCACTCAAGTAATGAACCAAGCTTACTCGAGTGACCACTCGGTAATGCTACCCAAGAGAACAGAACAACACACTAAAGCTTTAATAAATCATAGGATTAATTATGAAACTCACTCTTCTTGCTTCCAATCACTCTTACACTTTATTGTATTAGTGTTTAATGCATTTCTCTAGGAATACACTAAATTGATGATGTGAAGAGACAAAAGTTGACTTTACAGAAGTGGAGCGTTCACCAACCAGAACGGCTAGTTTTCAAAATCGAAGAACGGTCAAACGAAGCTACGCCACTCTAATGGATAGGTTGAAATGCTTCCAACAGCTATCACAACTCATCTATAAATATGGGAACATTCAACGAAGAGCAACAACAATGAGAACATAATAACGCAAATATGCTTATATTATGAATCATCCACTCTGACCCAACTACTCTCTGTTCCTATCTATTTTTTATATCATGTATATTTGAGAGAGAGTTATTTGTATTGTACTTTAGTGAGCATTATATCCACTCTGTGAGAGAGTTTGTAAACACTTTTAATTGTATTTCTGAATTGATCTTAAGGTAGAGGGACCTTGAGTGGGTCAATTTCCATACGGGGAAGCTGTAAATAGAATTGTCGGTAAGACTTTCTACTTGTAAGACTTATAAAGTGAAGCAGTAGAGAATGTTGCTGCTCATAAGACTTACACGGGTAAGTAGGAGAGAAAGGTCTTTAGGATTGTTTTACTCGTAAGACTTGCCATAAGGGGGAGTATCTTGGTGATGGTTTGTTAAAGGCTTTACAATTGCTCAACTAAACTTGTAGGGTTGTGGAGGTTTTTCTTGTGCCCGAATTAAACAAGAAGATAATGGATTTGAAAATCTCAGGAGGAGCCTGGGGATTGGACGTAGGCCATCACACATTGGACTGATCCAAGATAAATCACAATTTGCATATTATCTTCCCTAAGCTCTTATATTTCCAGTATATATCATTTATCTAACTATTGATTTATGATTCATTAGTTTCATACTTACTGTTTTCATTAAGATATGAAAAGTTTTCTAAAGTTCTTAAGTTTTTATCTTACACCCAATTTACCCCCTCTTGGGTGTCAGCCGATTTTAACATTTGGTATCAGAACTTGACTCTTGTTTAAAAGACTTAACCGACTCAAGAGTTTATATTGGCTGATTTTGGGTTTTATATGCTTTCTGAAGGTTTTGACTATACAATTCCACCTATTTTGAAAGATATTGATTTTTGGTTTTGGAAAGCTAGAATGACTTGTTTTATAAATGCTTTGATTATGATATGTGGGTTGTTTTTACAAATGTCTTTGATTTCAAACCGAGAAAGGATTGGACAGAAAGAGAAAAGAAAATGTTTTCGTTGCACATTAGAGCAATGAAAATTTTGTATAGTGCCTTAACCGAAAATGATTTTGAGAAAATTAGATTTTGATTTACTTGTAGAGATATTTGGGATACTCTTGATTCTATTTACACTTTTAACAATTGTGTTGAAGTTGATTGTATTGACAATTCATGTGAAACTATAAGCTGCATACTTGTGGTTCATGAAAAAGTAGAAGTTGACAATGAAGAAGGAGAAATCATAGAACACTTCCATGATCTTGTCAACACAGAAGAACAGGAGGAAGATGATTTCCAAGAAGAGCTCATTATAGACAAATTTGATGGATCATCCTTTAAAGATCAAGATGCACATATGGTAAACAATTCCAATTCTTCTAGAGTTATTTTGAAAACTGATTTTCAAAGTTTGCATAAAATTGTTTCTCAACCAAGTATTGATTCTCTTCTGAAAAGCAAAAATGTTTTCAATCATGCTGGAAAGTTTATTAGGAAGAAAGAATGTTCAAATGAAATTTATTCAGGATTTTACTCTCTTGACCGACATAATACTGTATAAAATCTCAAAATGCATATCATCATACAATTTGAAATTATTATGGTAAATCCGGCTACATTTCTCATGCATGCTATATTAGAAGAAATTCTAATGTGAGAAATAAATATGCTTGGGTTTTGAAAGGTCAAGTAAAATCCAATGCTAACAATCAAGGACCTAAAGCAAAGTGGGTACCAAAAATGTCCATATGGTTTTTCATGTGTACAGATTGATTCTAGAAAGAATGAACAAAAGGATACTAGGAAAATGAAGAAGATTCCAAGAGTTTCTAATGTACCTAAATGGAGATTAACATCAATTAGGAGAACTCTAGAATCACCCATTGTTGGAAATACACAATTTAACCACAAAGAAAGGCAATGGAGAAAAGGAGTATGTTCTACCTCAAGAATGGACTACCATAGAGTACCGTTCAACTATCTTGAGGCGAACAAGAAAAGGAGGATCTCTCGAGCATCAAGTAGAAGACTCTTGGACTCTATATATTTTGAGAGAAGGTTGCTATCACCCAAAGCAAGATATTCAAAGTATTAACATAAGAAAATGATACGGTGGGTAAGCAAAATCATTCCTCCAATTATCTAATCAAAGGTACACAATGATAAAACCTCCTATGCTATTGTCTGTAATATTTATTGAGGTTTTTATTTTTGAACCTTAGGAATGTGCTTTACAAACTATTTTGAAATTATGTTTTCACATCCCTTAAAAAACCACTTAATAGATTTATTTATAAAGGGATTGCAATACTAAACAGGATAATTCTTTATGCATACATAATGATTTGAAAAGAAAATATTTCCTTTATGCATAAAGACATATTTAATTCATTATTCTCAATTACCTCAAATTGATTATATTCTTAGAGCATATGAATTTTATCTTGATTTCTACAAGCTAATAGGAAATGGATCCAATCAATGTTGGATACCATAAAGAAAAGAAATTTATACAGTTCTGTAGGATATGAAAAAGATTATCAAGACTATCGCCACATGAAAACAAATTCATATGTTGATGATGCTGAATTATGGAGTTTGGATTTTGGTGCTGTGTGTACAAAGGAGAAAAATCAATATTATTCCAAAAAAATAAAGCAAGCTATCACAAGGACAAGAAAAATTACGGTGATATCTAATCCTTACTCTATATCTTTCCATATCTTGAGCTTATATTGTAATGACCCAATTTGAGATTGAGGGCTAATTTGCTCACCATGATGTAATTATTGTTGAATTCCATAAGAATGTATTTTAACCAATGCCTAATCCCTATATTTATGTTTAAGTGTGGAATAAATGTTTAAATAGGTTTTAAAATAGGGGAAGGTGCATATTGGTGTTAATGGAGGGATATAGATAAGTTTGGAGGTTATGTGTGTGAAATTGCCATAACTATGGATGAAATTTAAAATTTGGAAATTTACCGACCAATTAGTCCGTTACCGAAGAGGAAACTCATAAGGTAACCGGAGATCAATGGTTAGGATTCATGAGTATGAGAGGAGTTGTGTGTGTGCATGTGTTATGTGAGGTTAGGAAGGAGGGCCAAGAGGTTGCCAAGTGTCCAAGCGTGAGACTATTGGATAAAGTCAACTTTTCAACCTATTTTCCCTCTCTCCTCTTATCCAAAAGTCGGCCAAGAGCTCCCTCTCCCCCAAAAATCTGATTTCATCTTCATCCTATCATCTCTCTCTTCTCTGCCATGGATGTCCAACCTTGAGCAAGAAAGAGAAAAGAAAAGCTTGAGTTTTGGGTGAGTATTTGTCTCTAAATGCTCAAGTGTTCCTCATTAATATTGATCACAGTGTCAAGAGCTTCATTCCTATGGTTTCAGATTTTTTATTTGTGGTGTTGAGAAGCTTGAGGAAATTTGAAGGTGGAAGAATTGAAGAATTAGCTTTGGGAATAAGTTGGGGTAAGAATTTGCTATACTTTGACCTAAAACTTGTGACCATCGATTGAGTCTTAAAAATTTGTAGAATTTGCCATGATTTTGGCTTAATTTCAAAATGTGTGAATTGATTAGTGTTTAGTGTGAAATTGGTGTCATAGTGTGTTTTTGATCATTTGAAATTGATTTGGAATGTTGGTTTGGATTGGTTTGCAATATGGTGGTTTGATTGAATTCTTGGCAAGACATATGGTGGTCATTGTGTAACATGTCAATGGAGGTTGAATTGGGTTGTTTTGATGATTTCAATGGATTCCTTGTGCCAATTTATGTGGGAATGGCATTTGATATGAATTTGGGAACCATTGGTGCAAAACTGAAATGTTGTCCATTGAGAGTCTATTCTGGGCAGTCTGTTTGTATTGGTGTTTAAAATGACCTAATAATTTCAGAAAATTCTGAAACTTTCCAGTCCTAAATTTCACATCCCAAGATTTAAAATGGACATATAATTTGTATCAATTCGTTTTGTGTACTATAAGTTATGGTTGTCTAAAGTTTGGGATGAAAACTGGACTCTGTTTTGGAGCAGTGTTGAGTTCTGTGTAATTTTGAATTTTGTGGTGATTTGTAGTAATGGCCAATATTTTTCCTCTGAAGAGGACTTAAATATATTTCATTTGGCTTTGGAATCATCTCATTTTGAGTTTTCAAGAATTAGTTATGAATTTTAAAAGTTCAACTAAGAAACAGAATTTTCTTGGCCGCGGCCAGAGATTATGGACCGCAGCCCATAACTTTTGGTGCATCCATTGGCTCGGCCAACACCCAAAAATCAGCATTTTGCATATTTAAAAGGTGGTTTTTGGTATAGTTGCTCCCAACCCTTTAGGCATTGAAGGAATAAGGCTTTGTCAGCTTTTATACCTTGGTAACCTCTTCAAAATTTAAACCAAGGATTGCAATATAGGGTGCAATCCCATATCGTCTCTCGAAGAGCCTTTTATTAATTACCTAGAAACTAAGTGAAATGATTGACATGAAATGGGTTAAAAATGGTTTTTAACTTTTTATCTAACAACTAAATTGCAATTAAACTAAAATGCTTTTAAAACTAATATTTTTGGATTTTTGGAATAAAATTGAATGGAATCAAAATTGGTTAGAAATGCAAGTGAAACAGAAATGAAACAGAACAACAATGATGCAGGGGATGACATCTGAAATAGGAAAAGACGGCTGGGGGGTTGGTGGTTGAAGGAGTAGGTGACACTATTGTTGGCTCTTGCAATATTATATGAAATAATTAGCACTATAAATAGGTGGTTTATTTTCATTGTAAAACATCCAGAATTTGAATAAACACATTTGAGATTGGTTCTTGAACCAACAAGTGATGAAGATGCTATTGGAAATGATTTTTTAATGACTATCCTTACTCAATTAAAATATTTGGAGAGTTAATACACTAAGCTTCTAATATACCAAACCTCATTAACCAATGAGTCTAGCATCACAAGAGAGGAACACTACTCTTGAAATGCTATTAAGCTTTCTTAGTGTAATGAGTTTCTCTAAGTTTCCTAAAATACCAAACCTCAATTACCATTAAGTCTAATACTTAAACTCATGAACCCATTTATTTAAGCATTATTAAAACCCCTTAGAGAGTGATTATGGAATAAGTAATGCATTTAGGTTCAACTACAGTTCCAATTCAATTAAACTATCTAACAATACTATGTTAAATAGAGAGAAGCAATAGAATCATAGATAAACATATATATAATCATATATATTGATGAGTACAAATCCTCATTACAAATTCCAAATCACAACAACTCAATCCATAGAATTCATAACTAAAATTATAGTCTCAATATATAAATGAATTCCTAAACCTAAGAAATCATAAATATAATGAGCTATAGATAAAAAAACTCCCCTTTGAAGCATATGTGAGATCAAGTCATCTCCAAATCATCTCCCAGAGTAATCAAAATCAGCTACTCACAGCCATGGAATGAAGAAAGATAATCACACTCTGATTTAAACATCCAGCCATAAAATCACAAATTAAATTGACCAAATTAGCACTAATTCATATAAATTCAGTGGCTAAAATTTCTAGAAAATCAGAGAGTTCTGAAAGAGGCAAGCTTTACCCAAGAGGGGGGTGAATTGGGTGACGTTATAAATTTTCGCTTGATATGGTGATATGAAAAAAGAGTAGAGTTGAGAGGATTAGGACACAGAGTTATACTGGTTCGGTCTAACAATCAGGCCTACGTCCAGTCCTCAGAGATCAAGACCTACTGAGATTTTCACTATTCTTCCAAGATTTAATGGGCTCTCAGAACGCCACAAAACAACAATTGTCCTTGAACGGACTATGAGAAGAAATATTCTCTCACTAAGAAATTTCTCTCCCCCTTACGACAAGTCTTATGTGCAGAAAAACAACCTATGACCTTTCCCACTTGCTTATGTATACAAGGCTTATGAGCAGCAACGTTCTCTACTGCTTGTATCTTATAAGTCTTATGAGTGGAAGGTTTAACTAGGAATTCTCTCAACTACTTCTCTCGTAAGGATATCTACCCTCTTAAGGTCCCAATACCTTGAGATCAAATGAAAATAGTATTTGAATTGATTAAAGACTCTCTTACAGAGCAAGTAGATGAACACTGAAGATCAATATGTATACAGAGAAAATTATGAATAACAGAGACTCGTGTATATGCTTGTGAATTCTTATGCTTCATTATTTTTTATGATCTCTGGATCTCTGTATTTATAGATGTTCAGTTTTTGCCCGTTTGAATAATGATCGTTGAGGAGCGGGGCTTGTTACTATGGAATGACACGTACATGGTTGAATACTTTGAATGCGGTAGGTACGTGCGTGCTTGTAATGATGCTGTCTGCCGTTGTTTGACTTTCTTCGTGTCTGTTTATTTCAAACATTCATCCTCCTGTATCACACTTATAATACATTCAAAATGATGTTAAATAATGATAATAAGTGATGATAAGATAAATAAATAACATTAAACCATATTCGAATTGAACGCTGTGAGACTTGGTGTATTTGGTGATCTGGCAGAGTATCACTCGAGTATGGATGGGCTCACTCAAGTGATCTCCCTATTTTTCTCCTTGTTTTCAGTTTTGAACTTGCACTCGCATATGATTTCAGAGAGACAAAATTCTCACTCACGAGTGATGTGGGGCCTCACTCGAGCACAACTCCTTCTGCTCGAGTGGCCTTACATTTTACACTGGGAGACTCTTCTCTGGACAGCACTCACATATCATTTTAGCAAGAGTGAGATTTTGTACTCGCAGGTGATGTGGGCCCTCACTCGAGTACACATACTCCTGCTCGAGTGAGAAGAATATTCTCAAGTAATATACCCTTATTATAAGCACTTGCATCAGATTCAGAGAGAGTTAGATTTCTCACTCGCGAGTGTTGATGTGTCACTCGAGCATATGAAGCTTCACTCGGGCACACTTGTGCTTCTCTAACTTTCATGACTCTCGGCCAAATACTCGCAGTCTCTCACTCGCATGTGCTCGAGTGAGAAAGTCTCTTCTGCTCGAGTGCTATCTCTAGCGCTCGAGTAAATCAGTAAAAATGACAATAGCATGCTCTCGGGCAAACACTTTCTGGCTATCACTCGCATCTGCTCAAGCATAAAAGAGTTCCATGCTCGAGTGCTTGATTCATGCTCAAGTACACCAGTTCATTTTGACACCAGGCACCACAGAACATTGCTATATGCATTTGGTAACTTTGTAAACATTCCTTAAACTTATAAAACTATGATTTGTACACAATTGACTTTTGTTATCATCAAAACTTGGGATCTAACATTCTCCCCCTTTTTGATGATGACAAAACCTTTGTGATGGATTTCAAAGGAAAGATTGATTAAGATGGAAGATTTTTGGAGTACAACATCAATGTTTCCAAATACATATCAAGGTTTAGATTCAAGTTCATATTTTTTCACTTATCTACATAAGTTCCCTGCAATACTTCCTCTGGACACTTAACAACCAAAAGATAAGCATAGTATAACAGAAACTATCAAATACTTAAATAGAAAAACTTGAATTATGAAAATAGTCATTAATGAGAAACTTGATAACATAATAACATGAAAATCATGAACTACCCATAAACCCTGTATACAACCACAATATTATCAAAAATCTACCCCATTACATAAAAACTACCCAAACACCCAATACATCCCATGATAGCTCATAAAACCATCACACATCCTTCTCCCCCGTTTTGTCAACATCAGAAGGGGGCTGAGGAAAAGTGATATCAGAAGATGGGACAAAGCGTACCATGGCAGTGGAAGGGTCAATTTGCATAATAGGTGGAGATGTTGGCTGTGGTACAGAGGCTGAGGGAGGTAGTGAAGGCGACCGATCATAGGTGATATCAACATTAGAATCTGGATCGGTGAAGAGAACATGTTTCTGTGGATGACGAGGTGAGGTTGAGGCAGGAGTGGTCTTAGGAGGCACTTCTGAAGATGCAGGTGGAAAGTGAGAACGTAAGAAGATCTCCACATCAGTTATCCTCTGTGACATCTCATCCTGAGTCTTGAACATCAAGTCCAAGTTGGTATTGGCCTTGTCTACCAACTTGATAACCTGTGACTCCATCTTTTCCACTAGTTTCTCATACTCAGTCACTAATTCCTTCTTCAAGCTAGATACCGCTTGATTGATTGCTTCAGTCAAATGGTTGGAAAGAGATGCATTAAGGAAAGAAGGAGGAGGAATATGACCTTGAGCAGATGACTAGGCCTCATCACCTCTTGATGGAGTGGCTTCCCTTTGAGATGTGGTTTTGGTTCGACTCACCAGAAGATTTATACTTATATGGGTTAACTGAGTCTTACCAAACCTTGAAATAAGCACCCTCTCATTTCCTTCCAAATACCATACCTTGTTTTTCATTAGGATGAAGGATACAAGTTGAGGGTATGGTATAGTCACATATTTTGATGAAGAAAATCAAAATCTTCTCATCTCATTGAAAATAATCTCCCCCACATTCCTTTATTGTCCGGCTAGAAAGGAGGTGATAGAGCTCAATATTTATATCTTTTTATTAATTAATCTTAGGTTTTTGTGGGACTTAATTGAATATTTTGGGCATAATCAAGTGTTAATGTGAGACTTTAATGGAAGAATAATTTGGGAATTAAAGTGGTTAAATTGTTATATTTTTAATTAATATTTGTTATTCCCATTATTCTTTAATTGTGAACAAAAGATATTACCTTTGTCAATATAATTTTGTAGGTGATGATGTGGCACAACTTGAGTGGTAAAGGGAGAGGTTAAATGAGTAAGGGCCTTATTTGGTGGTTGCAATTTTGTATCTAATGTTAAAACACATTTTTATCTCTTATCCAAACAAGGCACAACTCACTTTTAACCTAGAGAATAAGGGAAGTGAAGAGGAGGTGGCGGCTGAATTGGGAGAAGGGGAGTTAAACCGAATTGGAGAAGTGGAGAAAATCTGGACCGAAAGGGGTTGAATAAAGAAAAGGAGAGCTGACCGTGAGTGAAGAAGCAACAGGGAATTAATTGAATAGAGGAGGCTGACCGAATATATGAAGGAGCAGAATTGGATTGAATGAGAAAAGGAAACCAGCCGAAATAATTGACCAAGAAGGGAGTGGACCGAAATGGTTTAATGGAGAAATGGGAGCTGACCAAGTGGAGAAAACCTGGACCGTGGGCTGGGAGTGAAAGAAAGAATTGAACAAAAGAAAAGGGGGGCTGTGCGTGAAGGAGAGGGAGCAGCCGACATTGTTGACCAAAGGGTTGAAGAAAAAGGAGGAAAAAGGCATGCGACGGAGGGAGGAGGTGGCTGTGTGTGTGTGGCTGTGAAAGGGGAGGAACACAGCACCGAAATGAAGAAGAGAAGTGATTGCGCGGCTGAGACGTGAATGACGGATGGAATGAAGCAAAAAGGATGAGCTGACCGAAAGGAATTTGAAGAAAATTTAAGAGTGAGCTGCTGCAATCCGATGGCCTTTGTCTCTTTCAATCATCAATCTTCATTCTCTTCCTCCATGTGTAGCTAAGTGTTGGTGATTTCCTTGAGTTGGGTAATGGTTTGAGCTTCTAAACTTCAATGGAATTCCTTTAAGCTCTCTTTTTAGTTCATAATTATGTAGCTTGGTTAAGTATGTAATTGTGATCTAGATTGTTATGCCAAGTGAATAAACTTGGTTGTTGAGCTAGGAGTTGATTAATTAGGCTTTGTATGATTCATATTATGAGTAGGTTGAATTGTTTATTCCAACTTGGTTAAGTGGATTTAAATGATTAAACTGAATGTTTTGAATTGTTGTAATGGTAATTACAAGCTAGAATTGGAAGTTGATTATTCATCTCCTTGAGTTTGAATTATTTGGTGGTATTCATTTAATTGCTTCGGTAGAATGAATTAAATGAGTATTGCAAGTATGGAGCTAGTGGTAACTTAGTTCCATCCTCTTGACTCATATTATGGAATTCATATCATTAGCAAGCAAGGAAGACTAAAACCCCAACTCAAGGGAATCCCATTTCATCATTATTCTAGTTTATTAACTTTACTTTGTTATTAGTGTTAAATTCAATTCCAATTGTTTCTTTGTTTTGAAAACCGAAAAATACAAAAATATTGCTTTAGCTTAGTTTAGTTCATTAGTTTACAAATGCAATTTCTCAAAAATGATTTCTCACAACTTTAAGGTTTTTTTATCACTTTCCTACTTAGAAAATTGGAAATTAATCTCCTCACAAGAACGACCTAGGTTGAGCTACTATGCTACATTCTTAAACCTAGTTTTATTTTGTGAATTCACACGACATGGGTTCATCAAATTGGCGCCGTTGCCGGGGAGGATGATTGCCAAGGTTTTAAGTAGTTAGGTGTTCTTTTTTTTTTTGTTGTCATAGTGTGTCTTAGTTTAGTAGGAAGTGTGTAGCACTCATTTGAATTTTGGCGAAATTCTGATTTTCGATTAGCACTGTCTTGCTGGAACTGAAATATTTGTGCCCAGAAAATTCTGAAATTTGACAAGTTAAAGTTTTTCAGTATTCTAAGCAAGACTAATAGCTAAAGCTATTAGGTCTGCTGTAATTTAGCCAAATTCGAAGGTTTGCTATATTTTTCTGAACTTTCTTTCTTTTTTGGTATTTTTCTAAGTTTTTGATTTAGTTTGTTCTTAGGGTTTTCTTTGATTTTTCTTGGTTGTTAGTGTGTTTTTGAGTTTGTTTGAGGTAGTTGTTCATTTTCATCTTTAAAACAAAACAAAAAACAAAAAAACATTACATTTTGTTGCTTTACTATCATGTTATTAGTGGCCATTGTGTGGTTTACTATTGTCTTGTGGTGAGCAACTTTGCATTCTTCATCCTTGGGAAGCTCTTGATAACACTACTAGAATGGAAGATCCTCTTTCACAAAGCTTTAAAGCCATGCAACATCAATTAGAGCTTGTTCAAGCCAAGTTGGAGAGTCTAGAGAGAGGTTCCAATAATCAAGAATATGATTCATCCTTCCACAATCTATGTCATGAACCCTACCCCCAACAATCTTTTCCACCACATCAACCTTTCCATAATCCTTCTTTCCCATCACAACCCCTATATGGACTTCAACATGACTTTTGTTCCCCACCCAACAACTTAAATTTTGACCCCATCCCTTCACCACAAGGACCACCCTATGAACCATCTCTTTTACACCATCTACCCTCTTACTCACCATACCAACCCTCATTTCAATCTTCATTCCAATCATTTCACCCACCACTTTGTGAACCTTCCCCACCATCCTACCTTGACCCTCCACTTCCATTTCATGACCCACAACCTAGTGGATTGGATACCATTTTCTCACCTTATAACATGGATTCCCTAACAAGTGCCTTAACAAGAAAGTATGAGACACTCCAAGAGCAATACCTTCAATTACTCATGTATCAAGGACCAATTGATAGCTCCAAGGCGAGAGAAGAGCAATTGAAAGATATTGATGAATTCTTCAAGGCATACTATGATCATATGTTATGGGTAAAGACAGGAGGTGAAGTTGGAACCCCTTGGGCTCAAGACCTACAAAAGGAGGAACAAGGAACCCAAAATCAAGAGCTTTATGCTACTTCACATATGGAGAGTTCTCAACCTTCAATGATTCCATCGAATGCATCTATCCAAGCACAAGAAGTGAAGCAAGTACAACAAAGCAATGAAGAGTCTTCCTTACCCTTTGGTAACAATCCTATCCTTACAATAGTTGACTCTCCTACTACTTTGATTGATGAAGTAATTCATGATTTGAGTGATAATGAGGTGGATGAGGAAATAATTGTTGAATTCCCTCTAATGCTTGAACATGTAATTGCTCAACCCATTGACTCTTGTAGTGGTAGCTTGGATGAGCCTAGGCCTTGTAATGATTCTACTCCTTTGCATGATACTTTGAGTGAAGATTTGGATGATAATGATGATGCTAGTGCTGAAATTACATGTTCTTGTGATGAAAATACAATGTGTATGGATTGCATTGATGAGAAATATCCTAAATTTGTTGAAATGCATATAAGTAGAGATGACCATCCTCTAGAACCTAGTGATATGCATGCCATGCCTGATGCTGAGGATCAAACTCCTTTATCTTTCTCTTCTTCTCCCTCTCTTACTTGTGAAAGTGACTTGATGCACTCCAATTCTATATTAGATTTTGCACTTTCCATTTCACACAAGAGTGAAGATAAAGATGTTAAATCACAATTGATCACTAATCCTAAGGTCAATCTTTGTTTGCAAGAGTTAAATGTGCACATATTTTATGATGACATGCATGTACCCATTGTTTCAATTGTCAATGCTTTTGGTTTAGCAAGTGAGATTCACCTTGAATTGCTTGGACCTAGTTTTGTGCTTTGTGATGATCATACTTCTTTACTAGATGATGTCAAGCATATTCATGAATCATACTCCCAAATCTTATCATGTGATTTACCTCCTAATTTATTAGGATTTGATGTTGTTAGTGATTTTATTGACTTGGATTGTGCTATAGATGATAGAGTGGTGCTTGACTATGTCATTACCACTACTGAAATACAAATTGATTCTTTGATACCTAGTGTTGCTTGCTGTATGCCACTAGTTGATTTTATTGGTTGTGAGAAGCACTTATTATCGAATGCACCCGACTCTAGTCTTCTCACATTACATACACCATTATGTCATTTCATTGGTCCTAATATTTTCCATGGATTTAAGTATTTTGATTCATGTGGCATCCTTGGAGTAGGTACTGCTGTTGTTTTGGTTAATTCTTTGCAGGCTAATTCTCTTGGTGGTTGCCTTTATTCCTATTATCTTTGGATTTGGGAACCTTTACTCCTACTTGGGCTTAAACTGTTGGGGAGCAGAATACTGAGCTTCCTTTTGATTTTCCTATCTAGCTACAAGCCACCATGATTACACGGTAGTCTCTTTCCTTACCTTGTTTCTTGTTTTATTTGATGATATATGCTATTGAACAAGTGTGGGGGAGGGACTTACCAGTAGTAAAAGGTAGTTTGTTTGTTTGCATTTTTCAATTGAATAAAATCCATTGTGAATCATACCCTTGTGCTTAACCTTATCCTACACTACCCTTTTCTCTTATCATTATGCCTAATTTCTGAGAACTATTTCCACTTATGTCTTGTTCTCTCTCTCCTTGTGATGATGATGTGTTGTGCTTCAATCTTGAATTGGACTTCACAACATTCACTTCACCCAAGAGATAAGTGCGTTTAGGTTCTTTGTTTTTGTGCATTACATTGAGGGCAATGTAAGGATTGAGTGTGGGGGAGTGTGTGTTATTCTCATGAGAATTCACTGTGATATCATATGCCTCTGTCTCCTGATTGTGTCCTCTGTTGTTTTTGGTCCAATTCACTGAGATTTTTGAAGCCCTTAGTCATGATCATGTATCTTAATTACTCTTAGTTGGATTCATGGTTGAAACTTGCTTTGAATTAGTGAATTGCCATAAAATTCAAGTGTTTTAATGATGCATGGTTTAATTTTGATGAGTTTGTTAGGAAACAAAAAGCCTAGTTGGAAGGTGTTTTGTGCCTAATTGTTCATTTCATTGTGTGATTCATCTACTTAGATTATTGCTCTCTAGAACTTGTTTTATTTCTTGCTTGAGGCTACATTTTGCAATGGTATAGATAGAGATGACATTGGCATTCATTTCATCACCCATTTACCCAAACACAAACCATTTACCATTTACCTTTGTTTAGCCCCTCGAACCCTTCATTTTCATTTCTATTTCATTATAAAAATGCTATGTTTGCATCCTTTATCAAGTTCTTATTAGCACTATTAAAAAAAAAAGAGTACTATTATATATTAGAAAAGAAAAAAAATAATACAATGTGAATAGTCAAAAGAAAGAAAATAGAAAAGAAAAGAAAAAGAAGAGAAAAAGTGTAAAAAAAAAAAATCAAAGAAAGAAATAAAGTCACAATGGTGAAATATGTGAATTAAGTTTAGTTTTATAGTGCTAAAAGATCTAGCAAGTTATTTGGTGCAAGCATAGTATTTGTTACATTTTCTATCATTTGGCCTATTCAACATTACAACCTTACAAAGTCCTTTTGATCTATTTACACCATTGTTGCAAGTAGTGGAGAGCCTAGAAATTCTACAAGCCTATGGTAGAGTGTGGTCAAAGTGGATGTGAGTGAAAAACTACCCTCTATGAGAGAAGAGTGCAAACACTTGTCATAGTTAAGGTTTCCAATTAAGCTCATTGTAATTAAACTTTGCATTGCTTTAGCTACTTCAATTTTGGCATGCTCATTGAATTTGGATAAGAGGATACCTTGTTATTTGACTAAGTGTAATTCTTGAAGCTTGATCTTGCCTATCCTTTAAACTTTCATCCCTCTCTTCCTATTGTGAGTTTAATGTTTTGCTCAGGAGTGCAAAAGCTTAAGTGTGGGGGAATTGATAGAGCTCAATATTTATATCTTTTTATTAATTAATCTTAGGTTTTTGTGGGACTTAATTGAATATTTTGGGCATAATCAAGTGTTAATGTGAGACTTTAATGGAAGAATAATTTGGGAATTAAAGTGGTTAAATTGTTATATTTTTAATTAATATTTGTTATTCCCATTATTCTTTAATTGTGAACAAAAGATATTACCTTTGTCAATATAATTTTGTAGGTGATGATGTGGCACAACTTGAGTGGTAAAGGGAGAGGTTAAATGAGTAAGGGCCTTATTTGGTGGTTGCAATTTTGTATCTAATGTTAAAACACATTTTTATCTCTTATCCAAACAAGGCACAACTCACTTTTAACCTAGAGAATAAGGGAAGTGAAGAGGAGGTGGCGGCTGAATTGGGAGAAGGGGAGTTAAACCGAATTGGAGAAGTGGAGAAAATCTGGACCGAAAGGGGTTGAATAAAGAAAAGGAGAGCTGACCGTGAGTGAAGAAGCAACAGGGAATTAATTGAATAGAGGAGGCTGACCGAATATATGAAGGAGCAGAATTGGATTGAATGAGAAAAGGAAACCAGCCGAAATAATTGACCAAGAAGGGAGTGGACCGAAATGGTTTAATGGAGAAATGGGAGCTGACCAAGTGGAGAAAACCTGGACCGTGGGCTGGGAGTGAAAGAAAGAATTGAACAAAAGAAAAGGGGGGCTGTGCGTGAAGGAGAGGGAGCAGCCGACATTGTTGACCAAAGGGTTGAAGAAAAAGGAGGAAAAAGGCATGCGACGGAGGGAGGAGGTGGCTGTGTGTGTGTGGCTGTGAAAGGGGAGGAACACAGCACCGAAATGAAGAAGAGAAGTGATTGCGCGGCTGAGACGTGAATGACGGATGGAATGAAGCAAAAAGGATGAGCTGACCGAAAGGAATTTGAAGAAAATTTAAGAGTGAGCTGCTGCAATCCGATGGCCTTTGTCTCTTTCAATCATCAATCTTCATTCTCTTCCTCCATGTGTAGCTAAGTGTTGGTGATTTCCTTGAGTTGGGTAATGGTTTGAGCTTCTAAACTTCAATGGAATTCCTTTAAGCTCTCTTTTTAGTTCATAATTATGTAGCTTGGTTAAGTATGTAATTGTGATCTAGATTGTTATGCCAAGTGAATAAACTTGGTTGTTGAGCTAGGAGTTGATTAATTAGGCTTTGTATGATTCATATTATGAGTAGGTTGAATTGTTTATTCCAACTTGGTTAAGTGGATTTAAATGATTAAACTGAATGTTTTGAATTGTTGTAATGGTAATTACAAGCTAGAATTGGAAGTTGATTATTCATCTCCTTGAGTTTGAATTATTTGGTGGTATTCATTTAATTGCTTCGGTAGAATGAATTAAATGAGTATTGCAAGTATGGAGCTAGTGGTAACTTAGTTCCATCCTCTTGACTCATATTATGGAATTCATATCATTAGCAAGCAAGGAAGACTAAAACCCCAACTCAAGGGAATCCCATTTCATCATTATTCTAGTTTATTAACTTTACTTTGTTATTAGTGTTAAATTCAATTCTAATTGTTTCTTTGTTTTGAAAACCGAAAAATACAAAAATATTGCTTTAGCTTAGTTTAGTTCATTAGTTTACAAATGCAATTTCTCAAAAATGATTTCTCACAACTTTAAGGTTTTTTTATCACTTTCCTACTTAGAAAATTGGAAATTAATCTCCTCACAAGAACGACCTAGGTTGAGCTACTATGCTACATTCTTAAACCTAGTTTTATTTTGTGAATTCACACGACATGGGTTTATCTTCTCATCTCATTGAAAATAATCTCCCCCACATTCCTTTATTGTCCGGCTAGAAAGGAGGCCAACATGTAATAATCCTTTTGAGCAAAATGGGTAAAGTTTTTGGACTTATTGACTATACTCCAGGAATATATATAGTAAAGGGCTTTGTGAGAGTCAGGCATATCAATAGGTTTAAAATTAAGAGGGCCTATTTGGTCTTTTGGCCTTAAAATCCGAAGACTTCATTAGCTGAGAAAGAGGGTGGATCAGGAGGTGGTGCAACATACCCAAGTAAGTCATTTATGATCTTAGCAGATATCATAATAAATTTGCCTCTAACAGTAGTAGACACTGCTTCCTCAATCAATTCTCCAGATCTAGACTTAATGTTATGGGATTTCATGTTGCAATAGAAGGTTTTCACAACAGAGGGTGAATATGGAATATGGATATTCAGCCAGGGAGCATAGTATTCAAGATAAGGATATAAATCCAAATTGCAATTCTTCTTCAAGTAATTTAAATACACATAAACTACAGGACATAAATGCCTATGAGCAAACTCAATATCGAATACCTTTTATGGCATAGCCTTTAATTCCTCAACACTGAATCCTTCTAGAGGACTTGTAATATGATCATCCTCTGGAGCTCGTGAGGCAGAAGGTATCCCTGAAGCAGCCGCACTGGATTGCCCAACATGGTGTGAACTTGAAACACCGGCTTGAGAAGCAATCTTCCCAACTATCTTGTCAAGTTTTGACTTCTCCATTGCTTCCCGGAGTTGCCTATTGAATGAATCATCAGAGGAAAAAGATGACTGTTGTGGTTGCTCAGTTTCCTTTTTCTTCCCTCTTCCTTGGACCTCTTTGGATTGAGACCGGGTAACTATAGGTTCTTTAAACACCACACCCTTTGGTTTCTTTTGAGGAGGTTGAACCTTCTTTGCTATTTGAGGTTTAGGGTGAGGTTTCTTAGCCAGAGTTCTCTTTTTGGTTTTGGGTTTGGGTTTAGGAGGAGGTGAAGGTGAGGAAGTCATTTTAGGAGATGGAGGAGTTGGTTCTGGGGTTGCAGAAGCACTAGCAGCGGAATGAGTGGGAGAGGGAGAGTGAGATCTTTAAGGAATGGAAGGCATTTTAGTTCTAGCCATTTAGAAACAAGAAAAGAAGAGGCAAGCCTCACAGAATTTTTGAGAATAGAGAAGAGAAATGCAATAGATTAGGGCACCGAATGAGAGAAGCAGAAGGTAAATCTCACCTTTTAAAGAAGATTGGAGAGTTGTAACGGTGATTTGAAGCAAATGGATACGATTGATTGAAGATAAACGGCTGGAGATGAAGAGTTGTGACCTTCGAGTGACGAGACATCTTGAGTGAGAGTAGGAAGTGTGACGGTCTGAGCTATCGCGTATTTGATATAAGTGACAGTGCTCGAGCAGAAACCCTAGTACTCGAGTGATGTTCATACTGTGCTCGAGTGTGTTCATTCTGTGCTCGAGTGATAAACAAGAAATTTTGATAAAACATGTAAAAGCGTACCTGGGTTATGGATTTCTTGCCATATTTTTCATCTTTGTACTCAAATCCTCCAAAATCATTTGAGTAACCATGCATTTGATAGCCTCTGGAAAGAAATTCTTTCTTTCTAATCGAGCACACATTCTTCACTTCAAGCATGTTCATATCATGCTCGAGTGAGGGTCCTTCATACCCGAGTGAGCTCACTTTTCACTGTTGCATTTGAGATAATATCTTGGTATTCTTATCTCCTCTGTTAACCTCTGTTTTACATATCAAGAAACAGAGTATTTTTAATGGTGCTGTGCTCGAGCAGAGCTAACGTACTCGAGTGAGAATAGCTTGTCACTCGAGTGACACCTTCTGTGCTCGAGTGACAGACCTGCAAAATAATTTTTTATGCTCCGATGCCTAAGTCAGTATGGTTATCATCAAAAATACATTTAATTAAGATATTTAACAAGAAAACTTACAACCCATTGGGATTAACCATTCCCAATTCTCTTCGAATATATAGGAATTGATATTTAGCTATTGGCTTTGTGAAAATATCCACAAATTGAAGATGAGTTGGTATGAATTCTACTTTAACATCCTTCTTTTAAACGTGATCTCGAATGAAGTGATGTCGGATGTCTATGTGCTTGGTCCTTGAATGTTGTACAGGATTCTTGGCTAAGCTTATAGTGCTAGTGTTGTCATAATAAATTGGAATCTCATTTAAGTATATCCCCAAATCTTGTAGTTGTTGTTTCAACCATAATACTTGAGAACAGCAACTTGCTACTGCTATATATTCAGCTTCAGTCGAGGATAATGAAACTGTGTTATGCTTCTTGCTGAATCATGATACTAGAGAGCCTCCAAAGAATTGATATTGACCACTAGTACTCTTTTTATCAGTTTTGTATCCTCCATGATCTGAATCTGAATATGCCATTAAATACTTGTTCCCTCTTTTTGGATACCAAAGACCAAGTTCTGAAGTATCTCCTAGATATTTGAAGATTCTTTTTACTGTCTCTGCATGTGATACCTTAGGAGCGGATTGATACCTTGCACACATTCCTACTCTGAACTGAATATCTGGCCTGCTTGCTGTGAGATAGAGTAATGAGCCAATCATTCCTCTATACTTTGTGATGTTGAAGCTAGGTCCCTTTACATCAGCATCCAACAGCGTTGTAGAACTCATTGGAGTATCAGCTCCATTAGCATTTTCTAATCCATATTTCTTCAACAATTCTTTCAAATACTTTGTCTGAGATATAAATATACCATTCTTCTTTTGTTTGATTTGAAGTCCAAGAAAGAAGTTCAGTTCTCCCATCATGGACATTTCAAATTCTCCCTGCATAATCTTAGAAAATTCTTGACACATAGATTCGTTAGTAGCACCAAAAATAATATCATCAACATAAATCTGAACAATTAGAATATCATTTTTGTTATGTTTGATGAATAGAGTTGTATCAACTTTTCCTCTGACAAAACTTTGATCAAGAAGAAATTTGCTTAGTCTTTCATACCAAGCTCTAGGTGCTTGTTTCAAACCATATAGTGCTTTCTTAAGTTTAAATACATGATCAGGCTTTGTTTCATCTTCAAACCCAGGAGGTTGTTCTACATATACTTCCTCCATAATATAACCATTTAGAAAAGCACTTTTCACATCCATTTGAAAAAGTTTAAAACCTTTAATGCAAGCAAAGGCTAGGAGTACTCGTATTGCTTCCAATCTTGCCACTGGAGCATATGTTTCCTCATAATCAATACCTTCTTCTTGATTATATCCTTTGGCAACCAATCTTGCTTTGTTTCTCACAATGATTGCTGATTCATCAAGTTTGTTTTTGAAAACCCATTTGGTCCCTATAACCGTATGATCTTTAGGTCGAGGAACCAAATCCCAAACTTGATTTCTTTGAAATTGATTTAGTTCTTCTTGCATAGCAATCACCCAATCATTGTCAGATAAGGCTTCTTCCATATTAGAAGGTTCAATTTCAGAAATAAAAGCAGAGAAAGCTACCTCATTGAGGATTCTATTTCTGGTTTTGACACCTTTATGAATATCTCCTATAACTTGATCAATTGGATGATCTTTCATATGTCTCCATGCTTTTGGTTGAGCATGATCATCAACATCTTCTAAATTTTGAAAGTCATTTGTTTCAAAGTCATTTTGTTTTGAAATAGATTTGTTTTTCTTTATTAAATCCATTTCTTCTTCATCAATATGTTTTGTCACATGAATAGATTCTTCAACTGTACATGTTCTTTTATTGAAAACTCTATAAGCTTTACTCCTATTATTAGAATATCCTAGAAATAAACCTTCATCGGACTTTGAATCAAATTTACCTAAGTTCTCTTTACCGTTGTTGTGAATGAAGCACTTACATCCGTAGATATGTAGATGATCAAGATTTGGCTTTCTTCCCTTGTAGAGTTCATATGGTGTCTTTCCAAGTGATTTGCGAATATATGCTCGATTTGAAATGTAGCAAGCAGTACTCATTGCATCTACCCAGAACACTTGTGACATTTCTTTTTCATTAAGTATTGCTCTCACCATTTCTGTAAGAACTCTGTTCTTTCTTTCCACTACTCCATTTTGTTGGGGTGCTCCAGGAGCGGAGAAGTTATGATCTATTCCTTCGTTATTGCAGTAGTCTTTAAATAGTTGATTATCAAATTCTCCTCCATGGTCTGTCCTAATAGAAACAATAGAAATACCTTTCTCATTTTGAACCTTTTTAGCAAACATAATAAATTCAGCAAATGTTTCATCTTTTGAAGTAATAAATATAGTCCATGCAAATCTTGTAAAATCATCAACAATTACTAAAGTATATAAATTTCCTCCAAAACTTTTTACTCTTGCTGGTCCTACCAAATCCATATGAAGTAATTGTAAGGGTTTGGAAGTAGAAATCTCATACTTTGTTTTGAATGAGGATTTAGTTTGTTTGCCTTTTTGACATGCTTCGCAAATCATATTATCTTTAAATTTGGGTTTGGGAAGACCAACAACTAAATCTTTTCTAATCAGTTTGTCAAGTTGATTCATATTTACATGAGCTAAACGCTTATGCCATAACCAACTCTCCTCTGATCGACTAAGAAAACAATTTTCAGAAGAATTTGAATTTAAATCAATAGTATAACAATTACCGTCCCTTTGAGCTTGAATCTTTGCCTTGATAGATTCTTTGTTTAGTGGCAGATCTTTCTTGTTTACTATCAAGCATTCTTTTGAGTCAAAAATCACCCAGTTATCTTTGTCAGTGCTTTGACTTATGCTCAGGAGGTTGTGGCATAATCCATCAACATAGTATACTTCATTGATTTGAACTCCATTGGGTTTTCCCACTTCACCAATTCCAGCAATACATCCAGATTGATTACCTCCAAATGTTACCTTTCCTCCTTCTCTGGTTTCCATCATGGTGAACTTATTTTTGTCACCAGTCATGTGTCTCAAACATCCACTATCAATATACCACTTGTTTGCTCGTGATGGTTTGAGACATACCTAGAGTAAGGTGATCAAGTTTTAGGTACCCGTACTTTCTTGGGTCCTTTGTGGTTAGTATGTGATGCATGTGTCCCTTTCGGAACCCATTTCTATGTTCCAATAACTTGTCCTCTTTTAAAATAACATGACGAAGTATAATGTCCTTTCCTATTACAATAGCTACATGATGCAAAGGGATTTGATGTATGCACAGAATTCCTGAAATATTTAAGATACGTTCTACTACTATTCTTCTTATAACCTCTATTCTTATCATTATCAGACTTATATCCAATTCCAGATTTATCAAATGAAACTTTCTGAGAATTTAAAATAACCTTAAGAGTTTCACTTCCTTTAGTAAATTTTTCAACAATTTTTGTTAAATCACTTATTTTCTTATCTTTCTCCTCACATATTTCACACGATGATATGATAGTATTTTCTAATTCTTTTACTTTCTTCTTATAGCTAACCATTTCTTTAGCTACTTTGATGAATTCTGTATGTAATGCATTATATTCAGATAACAACTCATCATAAGTAGGTTCAGAATCACTTACCTCAGAATCTGATTCTTCTTCCTTGGCTACCAAGCAAAGATTTGCTACTTCGTCATTGTCACTTTCTTCATCTGACGAACTATCACCCCAGATAGATTATATATATGCTTTCTTTTTCTACTTCTTTTTGTCTTTGTTTCTGAAGCATTCAGATTTGATATGTCCAAGTTTCCCACATTCATAGCATACTATCGGTTGTTCTTTGTTTTCTTTCTTGCTTGGTCCACCTTGATAATTTTTAAAGTTCTTTTGACCTCTTCTATAGAATCTCTTGAATTTTCTCACGATCATTCCCATTTCATCATCATTAGGGACATCTTCATTCTTGAAAGTTTCTTCTTCTTCCTTGATAGCTTTAAGTGCAACTCCCTTTTTCTTTTTATCATCGAACTCTTCAAGTTCCTTTTTGAATCTCAACTTTCCTTCATACTCGGAACGACTACCAAAGAGAGCAGCTACGGATCTCATAGATTCTCCTTTAGCTTCTTCGATAGCTATCACTTTTGCTTCCCATTCTTTTGTAAGAATATTAAGAATTTTTCTTACCTGGGAATTTTGATCAAAAGATTTTCCAAGTGCAAATAATTGATTAACAAGATGAGTATACCTGAGTTCGAATTCTGATATACCTTCTCTGGGTTTCATACGAAATAGATCATACTCTGTAATTAGAGTATTGACTCTATTTTCTTTGATTCCGGATGTACCTTCGTGAGCAATTTCAAGAGCATCCCACATATCTTTGGCAGTTGGTAGAGTACATATTCGAAAATATTCCTTTTCACTAAGAGCACTCTGTATCATTAAAATAACTTTACTATTTAATGTTACTAACCTTTTATTATTCTCATCAAACTCCTCTGGGCTCTTCTTAACGGCTCTATCTTCGATTTTCTTCATTGGAACATAGTCACCATCTTGTATTACATTCCACGAACCGTACTCGTTAGCCATCACGAACACTCTGAACTTGGCTTTCCAGAACGAAAAATGTTCTCCAGCAAACCCAGGAGGTCTAGTGATTGAAGCTCCATCTGGAAGTATGTTCTCACCCTTTGTTGCCATTTATTGGATACTTCTCAAGCTGTTAGGCTCTTCGGAGAAGACCTTGCTCTAATACCAAATGAAAGAGGCAAGCTTCACCCAAGAAGGGGGTGAATTGGGTGACGTTATAAATTTTTGCTTGATATGGTGATATGAAAATAGAGTAGACAGGGTAGAGTTGAGAGGATTAGCACACAGAGAGTTATACTGGTTTGGCCTAACAATCAGGCCTATCCAGTCCTCAGAGATTAAGACCTACTGAGATTTTCACTATTCTTCCAAGATTCAATGGGCTCTCAGAACGCCACAAAACAACAATTGTCCTTGAACGGACTACGAGCAGAAATATTCTCTCACTAAGAAATTTCTCTCCCCCTTACGACAAGTCTTATGTGCAGAAAAACAACCTATGACCTTTCCCACTTACTTATGTATACAAGGCTTATGAGCAGCAACGTTCTCTCCTGCTTACTCCATTGTAAGTCTTACGAGCAGCAACGTTCTCTACTGCTTGTATCTTATAAGTCTTATGAGTGGAAGGTTGAACTAGGAATTCTCTCAACTGCTTCTCTCGTAAGGATATCTACCCTCTCAAGGTCCCATTACCTTAAGATCAAATGAAAATAGTATTTGAATTGTATAAAGACTCTCTTACAGAGCAAGTAGATGAACACTGAAGATCAATATGTATACAGAGAAAATTATGAATAATAAAGACTCGTGTATATGCTTGTGAATTCTTGTGCTTCGTTGTTTTTGACGATCTATGGATCTCTGTATTTATAGATATTCAGTTTTTGCCCGTTTGAGTAATGATCATTAAAGAGCGGGACTTGTTGCTGTGGAATGACACGTGCATGTTTGAATACTTTGAATGCGGTAGGTACGTGCGTGCTTGTAATGATGCTGTCTGCCATTGTTTGACTTTCTTCATGTCTGTTTATTTCAAACATTCATCCTCCTGTATCACACTTATAATACATTCAAAATGATGTTAAATAATGATAATAAGTGATGATAAGATAAATAAATAACATTAAACCATATTCAGATTGAATACTGTGAGACTTGGTGTATTTGGTGATCTAGCAGAGCATCACTCGAGTATGGATGGGCTCACTCGAGTGATCTCCCTATTTTTCTCCTTGTTTTTCAGTTTTGAACTTGCACTCGCATAGGATTTCAGAGAGACAAAATTCTCACTCTTGAGTGATGTGGGGCCTCACTCGAGCACAACTCCTTCTGCTCGAGTGGCCTTGTATTTTACACTGGGAGACTCTTCTCTAGATAGCACTCGCATATCATTTTAGCAAGAGTGAGATTTTGTACTTGCAGGTGATGTGGGCCCTCACTCGAGCACACATACTCCTGCTCGAGTGAGAAGAATATTCTCAAGTAATATACCCTTGTTATCAGCACTTGCATCAGATTCAGAGAGAGTTAGATTTCTCACTCGTGAGTGTTGATGTGTCACTCGAGCATATGAAGCTTTACTCGGGCACACTTGTGCTTCTCTAACTTGCATGTGCTCGAGTGAGAAAGACTCTTCTGCTCGAGTGCTGTCTCCAGTGCTCGAGTAAATTAGTAAAAATGACAATAGCATGCTCTCAGGCAAACACTTTCTGGCTATTACTCGCATGTGCTCGAGCATAAAAGAGTTCCATGCTCGAGTGCTTGATTCATGCTCGAGTACACCAGTTCATTTTGACACCAGGCACCACAGAACATTGCTATATGCATTTGGTAACTTTGTAAACAATCATTAAACTTATAAAACTATGATTTGTACACAATTTACTTTTGTTATCATCAAAACTTGGGATCTAACAAGTTCCACGGTTTGGACAGAGAGAGCCACGACTGTGATGATGCTGGAAACAAAGGAGGCTTCAGAATGGAATAATGAAGAGGTTAGGATTATGACTCTCTATTCCTTCACTGTCAGGGCACTTCCCTTGTCGGCAGCTCTCTCTCAGCTCCTAGTCTTCACTCATCCGAACCTCGCACACCCATCTCAGATCAGCTTCCCTGGTCCTCATCTTGGCTCTGCTTCACCAAACTGGACAACAGAGGCTAACAGTGGAGGCCCAAATAGTGATAGGGGAGTTGTGGTCACCGGCAATAATGGAGTGACAGTGATTGCCGCCGGTGACGGTGTTAAGCTAAAATGGAGATGAATAAAAAGTAATGAGAGCCAAGATCCTCTCCCTTCTGTCGCGACACTCCTCTCGTTCCTTCTACGCATTCTGGTTTTGTTCTATATATCAGCTCCCTTGTTAATTCAAATCTGACCTATGACAAAACGTTGTGTTTTAATTTGTGGATGAAACTGGCAATTTTTAAAATTGGTTGTACTAAATTGTCATTTCCAAAATTCAAATCGAAATTACAATTTTCATATTCAATCCAAATTTCCAAGTATTTTCAATTGAAAACAATTTAACTAATATCAAATATTCTGAGAAAAATAAATGATTAAAAGTAATTATAATTTTATTGAAAAATTTGCCCTTTTTACTCATAATTTAATCCATTTACTCTTAATCTTATTTTATCTCAGAGAAGGTATTTTGGGCTCAATAATTATGACAAAATCCCCAATTAAAATATAAAAAGATACAATAAAAATAGAGATTTGTCAGGCATAGGTCTAGGCTTCTAATAACCACCTAAAGAGTTCAAATGACAACCAACTTCAAGTATTATGAAATTAAGAACTTGGAAAAGAAATTAATTCATTGTCCTTAATCTTGGTTATAGGATTTGACATTTCCTATACCCGTGATCCCACTGTATGAGAGAACGTCAGGAAAGATCAAGGTAGTGACTCCTACTCTTATACTATATATGATGTATTGTATGTCTGTTTTGTCATTATTGTATGATGATTCGAATGTGAAAGCCAGAGTGGTTGTGTGGTTGCCAGAGAGGCAATGTGCTATGTGAATGCTAGAGAGGCAATATGAAAGCCACAGTGGCTATGTGCATTGTCAGAGAGGCAATGCGATATGTGTAAGCCAGTGAGGCAATATGTATCTGTGGCAGCTTGTGGGCTGTGTTTATACTGCTGTATTGTGTGATGATTTTCTTACATGCTATATGATTATGTGGTATAGTGATTTGTTACTACTGGGAATCTTTTGAATCTCATTCATTCCATTGACTAACATTTCAGACAGGGCAAGTGGCTTCAAGGAGAACTGGATAACCAAGAGTGGATATGACTTCTTAGGGATTATTTATTTTGGTTGTTGATTATCTATATCTGGACTTGGGATTACTGTATATTGTGGGATGTAAATATTAAGCTTGATTTTGGTCATGTAATCCCCTAGCTGGGACTTGTAAACCCTTAGTATATGTATGAAACCCGGGGTTTGCCGGGATTTTGTTGCACACTCTGATATATGAATGTGTTATATTTGCACAGGTAATTATATTCAATATTTGAACGTGAGACCAGGATAAAGAAGAAGTTTTGGAAAAAAAATAAACTTGTGAAAAATCATAGCCCAATGTGGGAGTTTAAAATGAATTATAAACTATCCATTGGTCTCTGATATATTTAATCACGTAGTATCGAATCATAATTACGTTTATTGAGGTAAGGGGTTACATTTTGGTATCAGAGCTGTAGTTCTTGGTAAGGGTAGAATTTGCTAAGATAATTCCCTTAGTTTGACCTTAATGGTAGAAGATGACTTCTATTAGTTTGGTGTGTATACACATATGTGTTATTTGTTATGGATATATATGAGATTTTATCGACTATGTGAATACATTATCTGTGGAACTGATATAGTGAATGATTTATGGAATGAAGAAAGCTGTGGATGGACCTAAGGTACAACGGGTGAACCCTAAGGTAGAGTTAATTAATGATAATCTACCGGACCCTATGCAGGAGATGATGGGTCTAATTAGAGATCAGAGAGATGTTCTTAACGAGTTGAGAGTAGAACTTCAGGAAGAAAGAATGAAGCGTAATGAAGAACGGGGTTAGTCTACTCAGGAGGAGACCCAATAAGAGACTCGACATGAGGAGACTACAGAGGGGTCTGCAAGACCATTAGAGTCCCTACCATATACTACCTCGAATCAAGAATCATAAGGGGTGCTAGTTAGAGAAGAAAGGGATATGCAATATTGGGTATCCAAGTTTTGCAAGCACTTGCCACCAGTGTTTTAAAGGTTGATTTGATCCTCAAGTAGCAGAAGATTAGGTAAACCGTCTTGAGAAGATCTTTGAGTTTCTAGAATGTCTATCTGAGGTGAAAGCACGCCTAGCAGTTTACAAGTTAGAGGGTGATGCAGATCATTGGTGGAAGAATATTTCCCTCATACTATGAAGTAAAAATGTACCACTGACTTAGGAATTGTTTCAACAAGAATTCAATGAGATGTATTTTCCCAAGTCGGTGCGGTTGGAAAAGGAAACTGAATTCCTTAATATAAAGTAAGGGGATATGGAGACCTTTGACGATTACTTGTCCCTCTTTATTCGTTTGTCCCAATACTCTTCCTACCTTCAGTATAAAGATGATGAAGAATGGAGTTCGGATATGCTCATTCGTGGTCTGAGGTGAGAGTTAAGGAAACAGTTGGCCACCTATCAGTTCACCAAATTTAATAAGGCAGTAGAGCAATGCAGGATTACAAAAAATAATCTGAGAGATTTAAATCCGGTTAAGGGTGCTAGTAGCGCGTGAGCCCAGTAAGGGTGATAATTCTCAAAAGCCGAAGGGCCAAGGATTCTCTCCATCAAAGGGCAGTGGTAGAAGCCCTATCAGCAGGGGAACCGTCGGTAGCAGAGAGCTCCTACTTTATGGATGTGCCCTTATTGCAAAAAGTCGTATTATGGTAGAACCTGTCAAGGTCTAGTGATATGCTTCAATTACAAGCAACCGGGACATTTCTCTACTCAATACCCACATCTACAAACAGAGCAAAGGCCAAAGACTCAGGACAGAGTATTTGCCATGACTCATGTGGAGGCCTGTAAATCTCCTGATCTTATCCAAGGTAATATTCTCCTTGATGGTCATGTGATGCAAGCATTGTTTGATTCAGGGGCCAGTCACTCTTTCATTACGTATGATTGTGTGAGACGACTAGGTATGTATGTATATAAGTTTCTATTTGATTTAGTCATGTTGACACTAATGGGTGTCAAGGTTATGATTGCTGAAGCCTATTTGAATTGTGTTATAACTGTGGAAGGGCTTAAATTTACTGTGGATTTGATTTGCTTGCCACTTTACCAATTGGAAGTCATTCTGGGTTTTGATTGGTTAATGGCGAACAATGTACTACTTGATTGAGGAAAAAGAGGATTTTGTATTCTGCACCTCGGAGTGTGGAGAATGTGAATGCTGGCTTAAACTTCCTTTCAATAGCCAAAGCTAAAATGTGTTTAAAGAAAGGTTGCCGAGGGTATATGGTGTTCTTCTTCGTACAAGGGGAGACTAGTGAAACTTTGAATAGCATACCTATGGTAAGAGAATTTCCTGAGGTATTTCCAGATGATCTAATTGGATGACCTCCAGAAAGGGAAGTTTAATTTCCAATTGAGACTGTGCCTGGAGTTGGTGTTATATCAAAAGCCCTATACCGTATGTCCCCAAATGAAATGGCGGAGCTAAAGAAACAAATTAAAGATTTGCTTGAGAAAGGGTTTATTAGACCCAGTGTATCGCCTTGGGGAGCTCCAGTGTTGTTTGTGAAAAAGAAAGACGAGAGTCTCCATTTGTGTATCGACTATAGAGAATTGATTAAGATTACCATCAAGAATAAGTACCCTCTCTCCAGAATCGATGACCTTTTAGATCAGCTAAATGGTTCGTGTGTGTTTTTGAAGATTGATCTAAGGTCGGGTTATTATCAGCTATGAGTAAAAGCAGAGGATATTCTGAAGACTGCTTTCTATACTAGGTATGGTCATTATGAGTTCTTGGTAATGCCGTTTGGGCTAACCAATGCACTTGCAATATTTATAGATTATATGAACCGTGTCTTTCGACAGTATCTGTATCAGTTTTTTATTGTATTTATTGATGACATTATGATTTACTCTAAGAGTAGAGAGAAGCATGTGCATCATTTGAGAATTATGTTGAATATATTACGTGAGAAACAGCTCTATGCCAAGTTAAGTAAATCCGAGTTTTGGCTATCTGAAGTAAAATTCTTAGGCTATGTAATCTCGTAAGAAGGGGTCTCTGTAGATCCCAGTAAAGTAGAAGTAGTACTGGACTGGAAGAGGCTAGAAACTGTTGTAGAGGTATACAGTTTTCTGGGTCTTGCTGGTTACTACCGGAGATTTATTCAGAATTTCTCCCGTATTGCCTTGCCAATAACCAAGCACACGAGAAAGGATCAGTCATTTGTATGGGATGAGAAATGTGAAAATTGCTTTGTGGAGTTGAAAGAAAGGTTAACTACGGCACCAGTGTTGATTATACCTAATCCCAGCTTGACTTATGCTGTGTACAGTGATGCGAGTAAGCAAGGGTTAGGGTGTGTCCATATGCAGTAGGGACGTGTGGTGGCCTATGCCTCTCGATAGCTCAAAGCTCATGAAATGAATTATCCTACACATGATCTGGAGCTTACGGCAATTGTGTTTGCCTTGAAAATTTGGAGGCATTATTGTATGGTGTGATAGTAGAACTGTACTACGACCACAAGAGTCTCAAGTATCTATATGATCAGAAAGAATTGAATATGAGACAACGATGCTATATGAAGTTGCTTAAGGACTACAACCTAAAAATCAAATATCATCCAGGTAAGGCAAATGTAGTTGCTGATGCTCTTAGTCGGAAGACATTACCCTTGGCAGCAATGATGATACAGGAGGGGAAGTTGATTGAAGATTTTTGTGATTTGAACTTGTCTAACCAGATTATTTATGCCAACTTCACTGTTTCCCATAGTGAAGGTGATTTGAGAGATGGAGTTGAAGAAGCTCAGAGGCAAGATAGTTGGATATAACGGAATCTAGCCAGAATTGAGCGGGAAAAAGCTTAGGGCTATGATCTGTCGCCTAGTAGATTAGTTCATTATCAAAAGAGAATCTGTGTTCCACTTAAGGAAGAGTTGAGACAGAAGATTTTAGACGAGGCACACAAGAGTCAATATACTCTTCATCCTGGTATGACCAAGATGTATCATAATTTAAAATCTGAATATTGGTGGCCGGGTTTGAAGAGCAATGTGATAAAATATGTGGCAAGGTGTCTCACTTCTCAAAAGGTAAAGATCGAGCACCAGAAACCGCCTGGTTTGTTGCAGAGTCCTGAGATTTCGGAATGGAAATGGTAAATCGTGACCATGGATCTTGTTGTGGGATTGCCCAAAGTCAAGAACTACGATGCGATATGGGTAATAGTTGACTGGTTATTGAAGTCAGCACACTTCCTATCGATCAATGCTAGTTATTCTCTGGACAAGTTAGCAGAGATATATATCCGAGAGATTGTGAAGCTCCATGGCATACCGAAGAATATCATTTCTGACCGAGATCCCCGATTCACTTCGAGATTTTGGAGGGCATTGTATGAAGCCCTAGGAACTCAATTGAGATTTAGTACAACCTACCATCCTTAGACAGACGGACAATCAGAGAGGACGATTCAAACATTGGAAGATATGCTACTTGCAAATGTCCTCGACTTTAAAGGGAGTTGGGATCGCTTCCTTCCACTTACAGAGTTTGCCTACAACAATAGCTATCATGTGAACATTCAGATGGCTCCATATGAAGTATTGTATGGGAGCAAATGCCAATCACCCTTGTATTGGAATGAGTTATCTGAGAGGAAGCTTTATGGGCTGGAGCTTGTTGACCAAACCTCAACACAGATTCATATCATTCGTAAGAGGCTCCTTGTAGTGCAAATTTGACAGAAAAGCTATGCTGATAAGAGAAGACAGCCTATAGAATTTGAGGTTGGTGACCATGTATTTTTGAGGGTATCACCAGTCACTGGCATTGGGCTAGCTATCAAACTATAAAAGCTAAGCCTGAGGTATATAGGTCCTTTTGAAATCCTTCAGAGGATTGGGCTTGTTGCATATCGAGTAGCCCTACCCCCAAACTTGAGCAGACTCCACGATGTGTTTTATGTTTCCTAACTCAAAAAGTACCAACCAGATCTGTCTCACATTATTGAATATGAAGAAGTGGAGTTGCAAGATAATTTCACATATGCGGTGGAACCCGAGCAGATCATTGACTGGCAGAATCGACAGCTTAGACACCGAAGAATTCCTTATTTGAAGGTAATCTAGAGGGGAATGACTCAGAGAGAAGCGACTTGGGAAGCGGAAGAGGATATGCGATGAAGATATCTGGAGTTTATGGCTCAAATAGTTTGACAAATTTTGAGGACAAAATTTATTTTACAGGGGGAGAATTGTAATGACCCAATTTGAGATCGAGGGCTAATTATGCTCACCATGATGTAATTATTGTTGAATTCCATATGAATGTGTTTCAACCAATGCTGAATCCCTATATTTATGTTTAAGTATGGAATTAATGTTTAAATAGGTTTTAAAATAGGGGAAGGTGCATATTGGTGTTATTGGAGGGATATAGATAAATTTAGAGGTTATGTGAGTGAAATTGCCATAACTATTGGTGAAATGGTAAAATTTGGAAATTTACCGACCAATTGGTCCATTACCGAAGAGGAAACTCATAAGATAACTGGAGATCAATGGTTAGGATTCATGAGTATGAGAGGAGTTATGTGTGTGTATGTGTTATGTGAGGTTAGGAAGGAGGGCCAAGAGGTTGCTAAGTGTCCAAGTGTGAGACCATTGGATAAAGTCAACTTTTCAACCTATTTTCCCTCTCTCCTCTTCTCCAAAAGTCGGCCAAGAGCTCCCTCTCCCCAAAAAATCTGATTTCATCTTCATCCTATCATCTCTCTCTTCTCTGCCATGGATGTCCAACCTTGAGCAAGAAAGAGAATGGAAAAGCCTGAGTTTAGGGTGAGTATTTGTCTCTAAATGCTCAAGTATTCCTCATTAATATTGATCACAGTGTCAAGAGCTTCATTCCTATGGTTTCAAATTTTTTATTTGTGGTGTTGAGAAGCTTGAGGAAATTTAAATGTGGAAGAATTGAAGAATTAGCTTAGTTGAGGTAAGAATTTGCTACACTTTGACCTAACTTGTGACCATTGATTGAGTCTGTAGAATTTGCCCTAATTTTGGCTTAATTTTGAAATGTGTGAATTGGTTAGTTTTTTGTGTGAAATTGGTGTCATAGTGTGTTTTTGAGCATTTGAAATTGATTTGGAATGTTGGTTTGGATTGGTTTGCAATATAGTGGTTTGATGGAGTTCTTGGCAAGACATGTGGTGGTCATTGTGTAACATGTCAATGGAGGTTGAATTGGGTTGTTTTGATGATTTCAATGGATTTCTTGTGCAAATTTATGTGGGAATAGCATTTGATATGAATTTGGGAACCATTGGAAGCATTGGGCCAAAACTGAAATGTTGTCCAATGAGAGTCTATTCTGGGTAGTCTGTTTGTATTGGTGTTTTCAATGACCTAATCATGTCAGAAAATTCTGAAACTTTCTAGTCTTAAATTTCACATCCCATGCTTCAAAATGGACATATAATTTGTATCAATTCATTTTGTGTACTATGAGTTATGGTTGTCCAAAGTTTGGGATGAAAACTAGACTCTGTTTTGGAGCAGTGTTGAGTTTTGTATAATTCTGAAATTGTGTAGTGATTTTTAGTAATGGGAACTATTTTTCCTATGCAGAGGACTTAAATATCGTTTATTTGGATTTGGAATCACCTCATTTCGATTTTTCTAGAATTAGTTATGATTTTTGAAAGTTTAGCCAAGAAACAGAATTTTCTTGGCCACGGCCAAAGGTTATGGACCGCGACCCATAACTTTCGGTGCATCGATTGGCCGCGGCCAGTGGATTTGTGGGCCATGGCCAACACCCAAAAATCAGCATTTTTCATATTTAAAAGGTGGTTTTTGCTATAGTTTCTCCCAACCCTTTAGGCATAGGTCTAGGCTTATAATAACGACCTAAAGAGTTCAAATGACAACCAACTTCAAGTATTATGAAACTAAGAACTTGGAAAAGAAATTAATTCATTGTCCTTAATCTTGGTTATAGGATTTGACATTTACAATACCCATAAGCCCACTGTGCCAGAGAACATTAAGAAAGGTCAAGGTAGTGACTCCTACTCTTATACTATATATGATGCATTGTATGTCTGTTTTGTCATTATTGTGTGATGATTCGAATGTGAAAGCCATAGTGGCTATGTGGTTGCCAGAGAGGCAATGTGCTATGTGAATGCTAGAGAGGCAATATGAAAGCCAAAGTGGCTATGTGCATTGTCAAAGAGGTAATGCGATATGTGTAAACCAGTGTGGCAACATGTATCTATGACAACTTGTGGGCTGTGTTTATACTGCTGCATGTGTGATAATTTTCTTACATGCTTTGTGATTATATGTGGTATGAGTGATTTGTTACTACTGGGAATCTTTTGAATCTCATTCTTTCCATTGACTAACATTTCAGACAGGGCAAGTGGCTCTAAAAGAAGTGGATAACCAAGAGTGGATAGGACTTCTTAGGGATTATTTGTTTTGGTTGTTGATTATCTATCTCTAGACTTGGGATTATTGTAAATTGTGGGATGTTAATATTACGCTTGATTTTGGTCATGTAATCCCCTAGTTGGGACTCGTAAACCCTTAGTATATGTATGAAACTCGGGGTTTGTCGGGATTTTGTTGCACACTCTGATATATGAATGTTGTTAGAGCAAGTGTTTCACCCAAGAGGGGGGGTTAATTGGGTGATACTAAAAATTCGTTTCAAATATAAAAACTTTGACAGTGAATTTAAAACAGGAGGAGTAAGGAGAAATATCACCGAAGTGTACACCGGGAGTTATACTGGTTCGGTCACAACCACTTTGACCTACGTCCAGTCCTCAGAGCTTCTCTGAGAGTTTCACTATAACTTCCAAGATTCAGTGGGTTCTTGGCACCTCAGTACAAGCAAGTTCCTACACTTGGACACTCGCTCCCCCTTACAAGTTGTAATTCAATCCCAACTCAAGGTTCCACAACCTTAAGTTATCTCAATAACAAATATTGAGTTTGAATGAAATATCTCTCTTACAGAGTGATTAATGATCACTGACGCATAGAGATATAATCTCAATGTGAAAACAGAGCAATGAACTTGATAATTCGTTTGTGTATGTTCTTGATCCTTTTTCTCTGTTTGGATGTTCCCATATATATAGATATGTTAGTGATGACCGTTGGAACAATTTCTTTCGTCCGTTGGAGAGTGCGCAGCCACTATTGACTTTTCAAGTTTTTAAAAAATATCCGTTGGCGGTGGTTGGCATTTGAACGTTTGATTTGACTTGCCTTTCTTGATATGATTGCTTCATTGTTTATCTGTAAATATGCTAGAAATACTAATACAATGAAAGATTAATCATATAGGAAACAATTTAATGAACGTTTGAATGATTTCTAAATTTCTGGGTAAGCTTACTCGAGTAGCTACTCGAGTATCCCTTGAAGTTTACTCGAGTACCTACTCGAGAATCATCGGGAAATCTTTGATCAACTGCAAGTCAATGAATAAGTATAGGATTACTCGGGTAGTGCATGGAGTAAACTAAATTTCAATCCTTTGGAAATAGTTATTTACTCGGGTACCTACTCGAGTAATGCACTCACAACTTTATGAGTTACTCGGGTATCAACTCGAGTAAACCTTCAAATAAACTTTTGGTTACTCGATGCTATACTCCAGTAATGTTGGCAGGATTTAAATGCCGAGAGCACTTACCTTGTTACTCGGGTACCGACTCGAGTAAAGCACTCATTTTTGCATAGGTTACTCGGGTACTACCTCGAGTAAATGTGATTTCTGTACATGACTTACCCTGGTAATGACTTGAGGTTTACCTTGAGAATATTTCTGCATACTCAGGTACTTACTCAAGGAATCCACTTACATACTAGAGTAAGGACTCGAGGAAAATGAGATAAGATTATATCAAGTTAATCGGGTACCACCTTCAAGTTTTAACTTACCTTAGTGCGTTACTCGAGTACCTCCTCGAGTAACATTAGCAGTAGTACTAAATGCCGAGAGCTCCATATTTTCAGAAATAGATTTACTCGAGTAGCTACTCGAGTATCTTTGGCAACCCGAAAGCAACTGGAAGTTTTTCACATGGTTACTCGAGTACCGCCTCGAGTAACATTGGCAGGCCGAGAGCAACTCCAAGTTTTTACCTGGTTACTCGAGTATCTCCTCGAGTAACATTGGCAGGCCGAGAGCACCTTGAAAATACTTACACTATTACTCGAGTACTTACTCGAGTAACGTTGGCAGATTACTGGAAGTTGTCTCTGGTTACTTCAAGTTTTGTCTCATTACTCGAGTAGTGCCTCGAGTAATGTATTAGAAAACTTGCTTCTGATCAAGTTCCTCAGCATTTTCTCTTGGTCTTTCTTCATTACTCCAATGCTTACTTCAAGTGATGCTTGTTCCTGTTATTACTTTGTTCAAACTTGTTTATTAATCATTTCCTTTCCAAACCATTCTTTTGTTATCATCAAAACATGAGATCTAACATTCTCCCCCTTTTTGATGATGACAAAACTTGGTGATTTTGAACATGGTTTTTCAAATTGGATTCTCAATTAAATATGTCTTATTAAGTTTGAATTCATAGCATACACCTTGCATACACAATAACTTCATTAGTCCAAACATGTATCATAATTTAAAGCTTAAATGAACTTAAAATGAAATCATAACTTAAACACACTTGCATTAAACTTAAAATTTTCAAATTACAAAATAAAGTTCAAAAGAATTCAAAATACTCCCTAACAACCCATATACAACCAAATACCCCAAAATAAACTAGGACACATCCACAAAATCACTCTCAAGCTCTTCTCCTCCTTTTTGGCTTCATCAATCAAGTGGAGGACTAGAAGGCTTGGCCATGGAAATGGGTGTCACTAGAAGGACCATAGAATCATCTGAGTCCAAAGAATCAAATGAGCTAGAGGGAACTGGGTCAGGCAGATGGACTGGAGGGATATAGATGTCATCGCTGGGAGGAGAAGGTTGGAAGACAACCATAGTAGAGGTTTCTCCTTCTGGAGTGGTCTGAATCTCAGGAGTAGTCTCAACCTCAGGAGTATGATGTTCAGGGGAGGAGGAGGGAGATATTTCCTCTTTTTGGGTAGGAGAGGGAATAGGTTTAGGAGCTTTTTCTGGCTGAGGTTTGGGAGGTGAATCATCAATGATGATATGTGTGGTCTAATGAGTTTCAGGATCGTCCACTGTGAATAGAATATCTTTTCCTTGGGGCTCAAGTGGATCAGAGACCAGAGGGGTAGATGGTTCAGCCTCAGGAATAGGAGTATAAGTAGGAGGGTTCTCTGGTGGAGGTGGTGCAGAAGAGGAGGGACCGGCTGAAGGTCCTGGACCCAATGTGTCCAAGCGTGCCAGAATCAATCTCAGAGTCTCTCCCAGGGCACGTTGCTCTGCTAGCAACTCCTCATGCCTCTTATCCATTCTCACAACCAACTCTCCCATCTTGGTATTCATGTGGGTTATCAGTTTGGCATTTGTGTTGGCGATGTCTACATGGAAACCTCTAAGCATGTTTTCCATGAAGTGCTGGAGAGTGGCATTGAGAAAGGATGGCGATGATGTGGTAGCAGCTGGAGCTGAAGATTGAGTGTCATCCAACTTGCTTGTCTTTGCCTCAGTGGTCTTTCTCTTCTTCCTTGACTCAGATTCCAGAGGACCTTTGAGAGGGATATCGATGTTTAATTTCCCAATCTGGTTTCTCCCAACCGGAGTCAACCTCTCAATGGGCTCCTTGCTATCCAAATACCATATCTTGTTCTCTTTCAGGATTAGAGACACAATCTGAGGATATGGCATTGGTGTTGTAGCCTTCCCATCCACTATATACCTTTTTATTTTTGAGAAGATATACTCTCCTAGATCCTTCTGTTCCTTCAAAAGCAGTAAAGCAAACCATCTAAAGTCCCTATCAGAGAAATGGGTGTAATTGTTGGCTTTATTCACTAGGGACCTAAAGTAGATGTACCATAGGACCCTGTGATGATCACACATGTCACTTGGTTTAAAATTTAGGGGGCCAACTAACTTACCGGGTTTGAGAATAGTGAAGATTTGGTTTGGCTCAATTTCAGAATAGATATCATCCGGGGGGTTCTCAATTCCTAACCACAAGTTAATCCTAGAGGGCGATATAAGTATCTTTTGGCCTCTAACTGTGGTGGTCATCTCTTCCTCAACTGAGGTTCAGTTAGGCTCATCAATGATCTCTAAGTTACAATAAAAATGAGTGATCACCTTTGTGCAAAAAGGCAATCTAATGGATAACCAAGGCATAAAAGGATCTAAATAAGGACTTAGGTCATGCTTCACTACCTCTTGAAGTAACTTTAGATCAACATAGTGTGTCTTACACACCTTCCTTCTGGAGAATTGAGACAAGTACTTCAGAGACTCCACCAATTTGCTAACATTGAATCCCTTTGGTGGGTTGGTGATCTCTTCTTCCGGTATTTTGGACTTCTTGGAAGATTGTCCCTTCTCCATTTGATCAATGATTCCAGCCATAGCCTTAGCCACATTCTTGTCATACTTTGGCTTTTTGGTAGGCTTTGGAGTGAAAGAAGGGGTAGAGGAATCAGAGGGAGGAGGTGAGGGAGATTTGGCATTCTTCCCTCTTCCGGTTGAGGTACTCCTTTTAGATTGAGCCCTTGTCACTATAGGCTCTTTGATCACCACTCCTTTGGGTTTCGGTTGAGATTGAGGTTGAAGAGGAATTTTAGCTTTTGGTCTTGGAGTTAATTTTCTTCTCTTTCTGGGAGTAGAAGAAAGAGGATCAGTGTGTTGTTGGGATTCAGAGGAATCTATGGGAGTAAGGTTTTTAGTTCTCATCTTTCTGAAAGATTGAAAAACTGAGATTTTTCAGAAAAAGAAGAAATAGTCGCAGGTTAGGGTACAGAGATTCTGGAAAAATAGGAGGTTTTTAAAACTGAAATCTCTTGGGTTTTGACGGGAATGAAGCAAGGAATCACTTGTGAAAAGTTTCTGTGAGAGAGAATAGTGATTTACTCGAGGAGATTTTGTGGAAATGACCGAGTTTGCGACAGATAAAGACCTAGAACCCGACTTTACTCGAGGCCTTACTCGAGTAAACTTCAAGTTTACTCGAGACCTTCCTCGGGTGTTCATACAGAAATATTCTAAAATAATTTATTTTAATTGCGTACCTGGTATGAATAATATAGTAATTATCCATGGATGTTCCCTCGATCATTTATAACCCATTTTGATCAGATTTGAGTCATTTTTCATCAATTTGAGAATCTGAACTCCGACATTACTCGAGGCCTTACTCGAGTAAGCTTCAAGTTTACTCGAGGCTCGCCTCGGATAACCTGCTTTTCAACTTCTGACTCTTCATTTCTTTGAAAACTGAACCGTTAGATTTAAATTTCAAGTAACTTGATCCATTACTTCCAGTTTTGGGGGCCATTACTCGAGTACTTACTCGAGTAAAGTGTAACTTTACTTCAAGTTGTTCCTCGGGTAATGCTTCACTGTAAGTCATTACTTCAAATTGGTACTCCAGTAATGGTGTCCTCTGATAACCTCTGTTTTTGTTTCTCAAAACAGAATTTCAACCTTCCTGCAAAACAATTTTCTATATACTCCGATGCTTAAGTTAGTAATCATCAAAACTTTAACAAATGACTTCATCTAATATTATGAGAAACTGAAATAACTTACAACTCATTGGGATTTACCATTCCCAATTCTCTTCTAATGTATAGGAATTGATCTTTTGCAAGGGGTTTTGTAAAGATATCTGCTAATTGAAGATGAGTAGGAATGAATATCACTTTCACATCTTTCTTTTGAACATGATCTCTGATGAAGTAATGTCTGACATCGATATGCTTGGTTCTAGAGTGTTGAACTGGATTCTTTGCCAAGCTTATCGTACTAGTATTGTCACAATAGATTGGTATTTCTTTGAGATAAATACCAAGATCTTGTAGTTGTTGTTTTAACCATATTACTTGTGCACAACAACTTGAAATAGCTACATATTTGGCTTCCGTTGATGAAAGAGACACTGTATTTTGTTTCTTACTGAACCACGAGACAAGAGATCCTCCAAGAAATTGTCCTTGTCCACTGGTGCTCTTTCTGTCTGTCTTGTATCCTCCATGATCAGAATCTGAATATGCAACTAGATATTCACTTCTTCCTTTGGGATACCACAGACCCAATTCTGGTGTGTCAGCAAGGTATATAAAGATTCTTTTGACCGTTTCAGCATGTGATTCTTTTGGTGCTGACTGATATCTTGCACATATGCCAACACTAAATTGAATGTCCGGTCTACTTGCCGTGAGATAGAGTAATGATCCAATCATTCCTCTATATTTCGTGAAGTTGTAGTCTTTTCCTTTGACATCAGCATCAAGTAACATAGTTGAGCTCATAGGTGTGTCCGTGCCATTTGCTTCATCCATTCCATACTTCTTCAATAGCTCTTTCAAATACTTTGTTTGAGATATGTAGATTCCATTCTTTCTTTGTTTGATTTGCAAACCAAGAAAGAAATTCAATTCTCCCATCATTGACATCTCAAACTCTCCCTGCATTATCTCAGAAAATTCCTTACACAGAGATTCATTAGTAGCGCCGAAAACAATGTCATCAACATATATTTGAACAATTAAAATATCATTGTGTTTTCATTTTATAAAGAGTGTTGTATCAACTTTTCCCCATACAAAACCTTGATCAATAAGAAACTTACTGAGCCTTTCATACCAGGCTCTAGGAGCTTGTTTTAAACCATATAAAGCCTTTTTGAGTTTGAAAACATGGTCAGGTTTAGTAACATCCTCAAAACCTGGAGGTTGTTCTACATACACTTCTTCCATGATGTAACCATTTAGAAAAGCACTCTTAACATCCATTTGATAGAGTTTGAATCCTTTGATGCATGTAAAGGCTAAGAGTACGCGTATAGCTTCCAATCTAGCCACTGGAGCATACGTTTCCTCATAATCAATCCCTTCTTCCTGATTATAGCCTTTGGCCACCAATCTTGCCTTGTTTCTGACAATAATTGCAGATTCATCGAGTTTGTTTTTAAATACCCATTTAGTACCAATGATCGGATGATCCTTGGGTCGGGGTACCAAATCCCAAACTTGATTTCTCTCAAATTGATTTAGTTCTTCTTGCATTGCTATAACCCAATCATTGTCTGATAAGGCTTCATCAATGTTAGAAGGTTCAATCTCAGAAATGAATGCAGAGAAACTTACTTCATTAAAAATTCTATTTCTAGTTTTGATCCCTTCATTTACATCTCCTATGACTTGATCTAAGGGATGACTTCTATTGTATTTCCAAGCTCTAGGTTGACCTAGGGATTGCTCTTCTTCCTTAGTTTCATCAACTTCTGGAATAAGAGACTTAGAAATAGATTGACCATTCTCTTGATTTAAAACAACTTCCTGTTCTTCATTAATGGTTTTGTCAGAGGATTCAAATTCATCAAATACAACATGAATTGGTTCTTCAACAACACAAGTTCTTTTATTGAAAATTCTATATGCTTTACTTCGGTTAGAATATCCTAGGAAAATTCCTTCATCAGTTTTAGAATCAAATTTTCCTAAGTTATCTTTACCATTATTATGAATGAAACACTTACAACCGAAGATGTGTAGATGAGCAATGTTTGGCTTCCTTCCTTTGTATAGCTCGTATGGTGTCTTTCCAAGTTTCGTTCTGATATAGGCTCTATTTGAAATATAGCATGCTGTACTCATAGCATCAGCCCAAAAAACTTGAGACATGTTCTTTTCATTTAACATTATTCTAGCCATTTCAGTAAGCACTCTATTCTTGCGTTCCACAACTCCATTTTGTTGGGGTGTCCTTGGAGCAGAGAAATTGTGATCAATGCCATTAGTATCACAATATTCTTCAAAGGCTTGATTCTCAAATTCTCCACCATGATCAGTCCTAATACCTGCAATGGATATACCTTTCTCATTTTGCACTTTCTTGGCAAAAACAATAAATTCTTCAAATGTTTCATCCTTTGATGATAGAAAAATAACCCATGTAGATTTGGAGAAGTCATCAACAATGACCAATGTATATAGGTTGCCACCAAGACTCTTTACTCTTGCTGGGCCAACTAAATCCATATGCAATAATTGTAATGGTCTATTTGTTGAAATCTCATTTTTCAATTTGAAAGATGATTTAGTTTGTTTACCCTTTTGACATGCGTCACAAATCAAATCATTTTTGAAATTTACTTTGGGTAATCCAAGAACTAAATCCTTTTTGAATAGTTTGCCTAGTTGATGCATGTTGATATGAGCCAATCTTTTATGCCATAGCCAACTTTCATCATCATTACTCAGAAAACAGTTTTCAGATTCATTTCTACTAATATATAAGGTATAGCAGTTACCTTCCCTTTTTGCTCTGAGCTTAGCCTTGATATTCTTCTTATCAAGAAGTAAGTCTTTCTTGTTGACAATCAGACATTCCTCTGAATCAAATATTATCCAGTTGTCTTTATCTGCACTTTGACTTACACTCAGCAAATTATGACACAAGCCTTCAACGTAATATACATCTTTGACTTGTATTCCTTTGTCATTTTTGATTTCACCAATTCCTGCTATCTTTCCGGATTGATTTCCTCCAAATTTTACCTTTCCACCTTCCTTAGGTTGCAATGTGGTAAAACTTTCGAAATCTCCGGTCATATGTCTAGAGCATCCACTATCTATGTACCACTTGCTATTTTTGGATGCTTTGAGACATACCTGCAATCAAATGACTAAGTCTTAGGTACCCACTTCTTTTTGGGTCCTTTTGGGTTAGTATAAATGATTTTCTGAACATATGTGCCTTTAGGTACCCATTTGTAGGTTCCTATTGTTCTTTTCTTCTTATGAATGCATGAAGAGGTATAATGACCTTTTCTATTACAGTAATTACAAAATGCAAAAGGATTTGATATATGCACAGAATGTTGGAAATAATTCAAATATGACTTACCTCCTACTTTCTTTTTACCTTTCCTTCTATCTGTTTTTGGATCATATCAAATACCAGATTGGTCATTTACAAATCGTTGTTCTTTTAAAATCACACTTAGCATCTCACTTCCTTTAGTAAATTTTTCAAGAGTTTTTGTGAGATCAATGTTTTTCTTTTTCAACGAAGAACAGTTTTCACAATTCTTTTCTGAACTTTCTTTAAGTTTAATTTCAAGAACTTTGTTTTTCTTTTTGAAAACAATTAATTCTTTAACTACTTTGATGAATTCAGAATGTAAAGCATTATATTCATAGAGTAATTCATCATAGGTAGGTTCAGAATCATTTACCTCTTCTTCTGTCTCTTCTTGAGCAACAAGACATATATTGGCTACTTCTTCTTCATCACTTTCTTCATCAGAGGAACTATCTCCCTATATAGCAGATACAAAGTCCTTCTTTTTGTTAAAGAATTTGCCTTTTCTCTTTTCTTTGCTCTTTTGATTCAGTTCTGGACATTCTGATTTGATATGTCCTGGTTTTCCACATTCGTAGCAAATGATATGGTCTTTGCTGCTAGTTCCTCCTTTTTGAAAGTGTTTGAAGCCTTGACCTTTCTTGTAGAACTTTCTGAATCGTTTTATGATTAAGCCCATTTCATCATCATCAAACTCCTCATCTTCATCTTGATTTTCTTCTTTTGCTTTTAGTGCTAGACCTTTCTTTCTTTTGTCACCGATGTTGTCTAGTTCCCGTTTGAACTTTAATTTGCTTTCATATTCAGAAAGGCTTCCAAATAGAGAAGCAACTGATCTCATTGATTCTCCTTTTGCCTATTCTATCGCAGTAACTTTGGCCTCCCACTCTTTAGAAAGAATATTCAAAATCTTTCGTACTTGGGTATTTTGATCATAGACTTTACCAAGTGTTGCAAGTTGATTAACAAGATGAGTATATCTAAGTTCGAATTCAGAAATTGACTCACCTGATTTCATTCAAAGTATATCGAATTCAGTGATCAAGGTGTTGATTCGATTTTCCTTTATTCCCGAAGTTCCTTCATGAGCTATTTCCAGAGCTTCCCACATTTCCTTTGCTGTTGGAAGTGTGCAAATTCTGAAGTATTCATTTTGACTCAAAGAACTTTGTAACATCAGAATTGCCTTGCTGTTGAGAGTGATAAGTTTCTTGTCATTCTCATCATATTCCGCTGGCGTCTTTAGAATTTTCTGAGTATCTACAGTCTTTGTAGGTTGATAATTTCCACTCTCAATTACATCCCATAGCCCATATTCAGTAGCCATCACGAACACTCTGAATTTTGCTTTCCAGAAAGAAAAGTGTTCTCTATTGAAACCGGGAGGTCTAGTGATGGATGCTCCGTCGGGAAGAATTCCTTCACCCATGCTTGCCATTGGATCCTTCTTAGGCTGTTAAACCTTAACAAGAAGACCTATGCTCTGATACCAAATGTTAGAGCAAGTGTTTCACCCAAGAGGGGGGGTGAATTGGGTGATACTAAAATTCGTTTCAAATATAAAAACTTTGACTGTGAATTTAAAACAGGAGGAGTAAGGAGAAATATCACCGAAGTGTACACTGGGAGTTATACTGGTTCAGTCACAACCACTTTGACCTACGTCCAGTCCTTAGAGCTTCTCTGAGAGTTTCACTATAACTTCCAAGATTCAGTGGGTTCTTGGCACCTCAGTACAAGCAAGTTCCTACACTTGGACACTCGCTCCCCCTTACAAGTTGTAATTCAATCCGAACTCAAGGTTCCACAACCTTAAGTTATCTCAACAACAAATATTGAGTTTGAATGAAATATCTCTCTTATAGAGTGATTAATGATCACTGAGGCATAGAGATATAATCTCAATGTGAAAACAGAGCAATGAACTTGATAATTCGTTTATGTATGTTCTTGATCCTTTTTCTCTGTTTGGATGTTCCCATATATATAGATATGTTGGTGATGACCGTTGGAACAATTTCTTTCATCCGTTGGAGAGTGCGCAGCCACTATTGACTTTTCAAGTTTTTAAAAAATATCCGTTGGCAGTGGTTGGCATTTGAACGTTTGATTTGACTTGCCTTTCTTGATATGATTGCTTCATTGTTTATCTGTAAATATGCTAGAAATACTAATACAATGAAAGATTAATCATATAGGAAACAATTTAATGAACGTTTGAATGATTTCTAAATTTCTGGGTAAGCTTACTCGAGTAGCTACTCGAGTATCCCTTGAAGTTTACTCGAGTACCTACTCGAGTATCATCGGCAAATCTTTGATCAACTGCAAGTCAATGAATAAGTATAGGATTACTCGAGTAGTGCATGGAGTAAACTAAATTTCAATCCTTTGGAAATAGTTATTTACTCGGGTACCTACTCGAGTAATGCACTCACAACTTTATGAGTTACTCGGGTATCAACTCGAGTAAACCTTCAAATAAACTTTTGGTTACTCGATGCTCTACTCCAATAATGTTGGCAGGATTTAAATGCCGAGAGCACTTACCTTGTTACTCGGGTACCGACTCGAGTAAAGCACTCATTTTTGCATAGGTTACTCGGGTACTACCTCGAGTAAATGTGATTTCTGTACATGACTTACCCTGGTAATGACTTGAGGTTTACCTTGAGAATATTTCTGCATACTCAGGTACTTACTCAAGGAATCCACTTACATACTAGAGTAAGGACTCGAGGAAAATGAGATAAGATTATATCAAGTTAATCGGGTACCACCTTCAAGTTTTAACTTACCTTAGTGCGTTACTCGAGTACCTCCTCGAGTAATATTAGTAGTAGTACTAAATGCCGAGAGCTCCATATTTTCAGAAACAGAGTTACTCGAGTAGCTACTCGAGTATCTTTGGCAACCCGAAAGCAACTGGAAGTTTTTCACATGGTTACTCGAGTACCGCCTCGAGTAACATTGGCAGGCCGAGAGCAACTCCAAGTTTTTACCTGGTTACTCGAGTAGCTCCTCGAGTAACATTGGCAAGCCGAGAGCACCTTGAAAATACTTACACTATTACTCGAGTACTTACTCGAGTAACGTTGGCAGATTACTGGAAGTTGTCTCTGGTTACTTCAAGTTTTGTCTCATTACTCGAGTAGCGCCTCGAGTAATGTATTAGAAAACTTGCTTCTGATCAAGTTCCTCAGCATTTTCTCTTGGTCTTTCTTCATTACTCCAATGCTTACTTCAAGTGATGCTTGTTCCTGTTATTACTTTGTTCAAACTTGTTTATTAATCATTTCCTTTCCAAACCATTCTTTTGTTATCTTCAAAACATGAGATCTAACATTCTCCCCCTTTTTGATGATGACAAAACTTGGTGATTTTGAACATGGTTTTTCAAATTGGATTCTCAATTAAATATGTCTTATTAAGTTTGAATTCATAGCATACACCTTGCATACACAATAACTTCATTAGTCCAAACATGTATCATAATTTAAAGCTTAAATGAACTTAAAATGAAATCATAACTTAAACACACTTGCATTAAACTTAAAATTTTCAAATTACAAAATAAAGTTCAAAAGAATTCAAAATACTCCCTAACAACCCATATACAACCAAATACCCCAAAATAAACTAGGACACAACCACAAAATCACTCTCAAGCTCTTCTCCCCCTTTTTGGCTTCATCAATCAAGTGGAGGACTAGAAGGCTTGGCCATGGAAATGGGTGTCACTGGAAGGACCATAGAATCATCTGAGTCCAAAGAATCAAATGAGCTAGAGGGAACTGGGTCAGGCAGATGGACTGGAGGGATATGGATGTCAAGTAAACCTCCAAGTAATGTGCAATTACTTCAAGTAGACCTTCAAGTAATTCGCAATTACTTCAAGTAGTTTGCAATTACTCTAAGTAAGTCTGAATCTTACTCCAGGTTAATGAGAGCTGAGACTTTAAGAATAAATGAGAGACAACACTTTGCTAGAGCTGGTCTCCCTAGTCCTTTATTCTTTGGTCCATTTTTCCAAGGCTATCTGAGAGAGGAGCTCAACAATCACACAGAGCTTGCTACAAACAATGTTGAGTTCATCACTTTTATGAATGGCAAGATTAGAACACTATGTGATTTGATCAACCAGAACTTTAAGGCCTTATTCCTGTTAGAGCAAGCATTTCACCCAAGACGGGGGGTGAATTGGGTGATACTAAAAATTTCATTGCAAATATAAACCTTGACGGTGAATATAAAGCAGTAAAGTGTAAGGAGAAATATCATCGAAGTGTACACCGGGAGTTATAGTTGTTCGGCCACAACCACTTTGACCTATGTCCAGTCCTCAGAGCTTTTCTGAGAGTTTCACTATAATTTCCAAGATTCAGTGGGTTCTTGGCACCTCGTTACAAGCAAGTTCCTTCGCCTGGACACTCACTCCCCTTTACAAGTTGTAATCCAATCCCAACTCAAGGTTTCAAAACCTTAAGTTACCTCAATAAAGAATATTGAGTTTGAATGAAATATCTCTCTTACAGAGTAAATAAGAATCACTGAAGTACAGAATTACAAGTATGTGTAAAATAGAGTATTGAGCATGAACTTGATAATGCGTTCGTGTGTGTTCTTGTTTTTTTATCTCTGTTTGGATGTTCCCATATATATAGATGTGTTGATAATGACCGTTGGAACATTTTCTTCTTGCCCGTTAGAGTGTGCGCAACCACTGTTGACTTTTCCAGTTTTTGAAAAATATCCGTTTGCGGTAGGTGGCGGTAGGTCGCATTTGAACGTTGCATTTGACTTTCCTTATTTGGTAATATCTCTTCATTGTTTATCTGTGAGTATGCTAAGAATACTAATACAATGAAAGGTTAATCATATAGGAAACAAATCAATGAACGTTGGAATGATTTATGAATTTCTGGACTTGGATACTCGAGTGGTCCCTCGAGTATTCATTAAGTTTACTCGAGTAATTACTCGAGTATCTTTGTAAAAATATTGATAAGGAGCAAGTCAATAAATAAACATCACATTACTCGGGTAGTGCGCGGAGTAAACAAATTTACAAACCTTAGAAATACCTGTTTACTTGAGTACTTACTCGAGTATACTACAATTTTCTTCACAGGTTACTCGATGCTTCACACCAGTAATGTTGGTAGGACTTCAGGCTGAGAGCACTGCAAGTTCTACTTACCTGGTTACTCGAGTACCGCCTCGAGTGAACATCTATTTTTTGCATAGCTTACTTGGGTGGATACTTCAAGTGTATTGTAAATAATTTTGTAGATCACTCGATTACTGACTTGAGTAATCATGTTTAAGTCTTTGACATAGAACACTTTAATACATGTATACTTGAGTAGTGCCTCGAGTGAAGTATGATTAGAATATTTCAGATTAATCGAGTGTCACCTTCAAGTTTTGTTTACCACAGTGATTTACTTGAGTTGCTCCTCGAGTAACATTGGTAGGATTGGAATGCTGAGAGAAACATATTTCTTGAAGCAGGGGACTCGAGTCCTGACTCGAGTAACGTTGGCAGGCCGAGAGCAACTGGAAGTGATTTTCCTTATTACTCGAGTACTGACTCGAGTAACGTTGGCAGGCCGAGAGCAACTGGAAGTGATTTCCTTGATTACTCGAGTACTTACTCGAGTAACGTTGGCAGGCTGAGAACAACTCATTTCCTTGTGGTAGATTACTCTAACGTTGACTCGAGTAACTCTTCTTTTCATTTCATATTACTCGAGTCGTTCCTCGAGTGATGTATCTGGCCGTGAGTTAATCAAGGTTCTGTGCTCTAGTTACTTCAAGTTTCTGTCTCATTACACGAGTTCTTACTCGAGTAGCCTTTAAGAAATTCTGCCAGTCACCAAGTTTTGTCATCATCAAAAAGGGGGAGAATGTTAGATCTCACATGTTTTGATGATAACAAAGAATGGGTGTGAAAAAGAATTGATAAACAAACAAGTTTCAACAAAGTAATGACAGAGCAAATCATCACTTGAAGTAAGCATGGAATAAACACTTCTTGAAATCAATTGTAACTTTGAAATCCTTTTTGAAATATCTTGTTAAGTGTCAATTTAAAGTGTTTTGGAAAGTTTTGAAAACATAACATATTCACCTTGCATACATAATAAACTCATTAGTCCCATAATGTAATATAACTTAAAACTTAAATACACTTGAATTGAAATTGAACTAGAATTGAATTAATTAGAATTGCATTACTAAATTACAAATATGAAAAGCTCCCTAAATCCCATGTACACCCATATAAAAGAAGCTCAATCAACCACAAAATCACTCAAGCTATGAAAAGCTCCCTAAATCCCATGTACACCCATATAAAAGAAGCTCAGTCAACCACAAAATCACTCAAGCTCTTCTCCCCCTTTTTGTCTTCATCAATCAAGTGGAGGACTAGAAGGCTTGACTGCAGATATAGGCTTGACAGGAAGGACCAAGGAGCCATCTGAACTAGAAGAATCAAAATAGGAGCTGGAAGATTCTGGTTCAAGAAGGTTGAGTGGAGGGATATGAATGTCATCTCTTTGGAGGAACTGGAGGTGACTGATATACAATAACAGAGGTGGTCTCAACCTCTTCTGTGGCACCTGGAGAATGATGACCAGAGGATGAGGGAGAGATTTCCTCTGTGTGAGTAGGGGAAGGAAGAGGTGTAGGTGTGGGTTCATGCTAAACTCTGGGTGGTGAATCCTCAATGGTGATGTGGATAGTCTCATTGGTTTCAGGATCATCCACTGAGCATAGAATATCTCTAGGAAGAATAATGGGGATTTTGAGTGTAGAGGGTCTAGGTTCAAGGGGCTAAACTCTGGAAGTTTAGGAAAGGAGATCTCAGGGACAGTTGGCTCAACCTCAATATGATGATGCTCTCGGGGGATGTTCTCTGGAGGTGAGAATGCCTTAAGAACAAATGATAGATCAGCAGAAGGTCCAGGACCCATAGAGTCCAATCTAGCCAGAATCAACCTCAAAGTCTCACCTTGGGCACGCTGCTCTGCCAATATCTCCTCGTGCCTCTTGTCCATCCTCTCAACCAATTCAGCTATCTTGTCATTCATATGAGTTATTAATTCGGCATTGGTATTTGCAATGTCGATATGAAATCCCTTTAGCATATTCTCTATGAAATGTTGAAGTATGGCATTGAGGAATGAAGGTGAAGAAGTAGTGGCAGCTGGAGCAGAGGACTGAGTATCATCCATTTTTCTTGTCTCAGTCTCTGTCGTCTTCTTCTTCCTGGGACCAGACTCCATAGGGCTCTTAAGGGGAATCTCAACATTAAGCTTCCCAATCTGGTTTCTTCCAATTGGAGCGATCCTCTCAATGGGCTCCTTATTCTCCAAATACCATATCTTGTTTTTCTTCAGAATAAGAGAAATGATCTGAGGATATGGCATAGGAGTAGTTGCTTTCCCTTCTATTTTGTAACTCTGCATCTCAGAGAAGATGTATTCTCCCAAGTCCTTTTGTTCCTTCAGGAGTAGAGAAGCAAACCACCTATAGTCCCGGTCAGAGAAATGGGTGTAGTTATTGGCTTTACTCATAAGGGATCTAGAGTAAATATACCAAAGAACCTTGTGATGGTCACACATGCCACCGGTTTAAAGTTAAGAGGATCTACTAGCTCACCAGGTCTAACGACAGTGAAAATCTGGTTAAGTTTAAGCTTGGAATAGATGTCATCAGGGGGTTTTCTATTCCTAACCAAATATTGATCCTAGAGGGTGAGATAAGGATTTTCTGGCCTCTAACTGTTGTGGTCATTTCTTCCTCTGCAGAAGTCCTATTAGGTTCATCTAGGATATCTAGGTTGCAGTAAAAATTAGTGACTATTTTAGTGCAAAAAGGAAGTTTAATTGATAGCTAAGGCATAAAAGGTTCAAGGAAGGGACTTAGGTCATACTTTAATACCTCCTGAAGAATCTTGAGATCCACACTGTGAGTTTTGCAGACTTTCCTTCTTGAGAACTGTGTCAGGTACTTCTGAGATTCCTCCAATTTGTTGACATTGAACCCTTTTGGAGGTTTAGTGATTTCTTCTTCTGGAAATTCTGGCTTTTTGGAGGATTGACCCTTCTCTAATTGTTCAAGGATCCCAGCCATAGCTTTGGCAACATTCACATCATACTTTGGCTTTTTGGAGGGTTTTGGAGTAAAAGAGGGAGTGGAAGAATCAGAAGGTAAAGAAGAAGGAGACTTAGTGCTTTTGCCTCTCCCAGTTGAGGTTCTTTTCTTTGATTGAGCCCTTGTGACCACTGGCTCTTTGATCACAACACCTTTCTCCTTTGGTTTAGGTTGAGGTTTCGGTTGGATTTTGGCCTTTGATCTTGGAGTGAGCTTTCGTCTCTTTCTAGGAGGAGAAGAAAGAGGGTCAGAGGGTTATCGAGATCCAAAAGAGTCTGTAGGAGTAAGATTCTTAGTTCTAACCATCTTGATTTAGAGAAAATAGAAATCTCAAAAAAACCAGAGTGAGAAGTCGCGAGTTAGGGCAGAGAGATTCTGAGAAAAATAAGAAGTTTTTGGAGCTAGGATTTGATGGGTTTTGACGGAAATCAAGCAAGGAAGAGATTGTGAAAACCTTTTGTGAGAGAACTGGGTGATTCACTCGAGGAGATTTTATGGAAATGACTGAGTTTGCGACTGATAAAGACCTAGAACCCGACATTACTCGAGGGCCTCCTTGGGTAATTATCAAGTTTACTCGAGTCCCTACTCGAGTGATCATATAGAAAATTCTAAAATAATTCATTTAAATTGCGTACCTAGCATGAATAATATTGTAATTATCCATGTATGTTCCCTCGATCATTTAATATCCATTTTAGAAATGATTTGAGTTGATTCTCATCAAATTTGTGATCTGGACCTGTAGTAACTCGAGGCCTTACTCGAGTAAACTTCAAGTTTACTCGAGGCTTCCCTCGGGTAATCTGTCTTTTCTCCTTTTGACTGTTCATTTCCCACCAAATGAACCATTTGATTTAAATTCCATGTGACTTGAGACTTCACTGTCTGTTTTTAAAGTCCATTACTCGAGTACTCACTCGGGTAATGCTGCACTGTCAGACATTACATGAAGTTGGCACTCTAGTGATGGTGTCCTCTGATAACCTCTGTTTTTATTTCTTAAAACATAGTTTCAATCTTCCTGCAAAACAAGTTTCTACATACTCCGATGCTTAAGTTAGTAATCATCAACACATTATCAAATAACATTATCTAACATTATGAAAAAACCGAAATAACTTACAATTCATTGGGATTTACCATTCACAATTATCTTCTAATGTATAGAAATTGATCTCTTGCAAGAGGTTTGGTGAAGATATCAGCTAGTTGAAGGTGAGTAGGAATGTATATCACTTTCACATCTTTCTTTTGGACATTATCTCTGATAAAGTGGTGTTTGACATCGATATGCTTGGTTCTAGAATGTTGAACTGGATTCTTTGCCAACCTTATCGTACTAGTATTGTCACAATAGATTGGTATTTCTTTGAGATAAATACCAAGATCTTGTAGTTGTTGTTTTAGCCAAATCACTTGTGCACAACAACTTGAGACTGCAACATATTCCGTTTCCGTTGATGAAAGAGACACTGTATTTTGTTTCTGCTGAACCTTGATACAAGATATTCAACAAGATATTGTATCCTCCTTGATACACTGGTGCTCTTTCTGTCTGTCTTGTATTCTCCATGATCAGAATCTGAATATGCAACAAGATATTCACTTCTTCCTTTAGGATACCATAGACCCAATTCTGGTGTGTTAGTAAGGTATCTAAAGATTTGTTTGACAGTTTCGGCATGTGATTCCTTTGGTGCTGATTGATATCTTGCACATATGCCAACACTGAATTGGATGTCTGGTCTGCTTGCCGTGAGATAGAGTAATGATCCAATCATTCCTCTGTATTTTGTGATGTTGTAGTCTTTCCCTTTGACATCAGCATCAAGCAACGTAGTTGAGCTCATAGGTGTGTCCGTTCCATTTGCTTCATCCATTCCATATTTCTTCAATAGCTCTTTCAAGTACTTTGTCTGAGATATGAAGATTCCATTCTTTCTTTGTTTGATTTGCAAACCGAGAAAGAAATTCAATTCTCCCATCATTGACATCTCAAACTCTCCTTGCATTATCTCAGAAAATTCCTTACACAGAGATTCATTAGTAGCACCAAAAACAATGTCATCAACATATATTTAAATAATTAAAATATCATCACGTTTTCGTTTTGTAAAAAGTGTTGTATGAACTTTTCCGCATACAAAACCTTGATCAATAAGAAATTTACTGAGCCTTTCATACCATGCTCTAGGAGCTTGTTTTAAACCATATAAGCCTTTCTTTAAAACCTGGAGGTTGCTATACAAATACTTCTTCCATAATGTATCCATTTAGAAATGCACTCTTTACATCCATTTGATAGAGTTTGAATCCTTTTATGCATGCAAAGGCTAAGAGTACGCGTATAACTTCCAATCTAGCAACTGGAGCATACGTTTCCTCATAATGAATCCCTTCTTCATGATTATAGCCTTTGACCACCAAACATAACATTATTCGGGTAGTGCATGAAGTAAACAAAATTTCAAACCTTTGGAAATACCTGTTTACTTAGGTATGGCACATTTTTCTTCATAGGTTACTCGAGTAGCAACTCGAGTAAACTTACAAATAAACTTTAGGTTACTCGATGCTTTACTCTAGTAATGTTGGCATGATTTTAAGGCCGAGAGCACTTCAAGTTTGATTACCTTGTTACTCGAGTGCTTACTCGAGTAAACATAAATTTTCTGTATAGCTTACTCGGGTAATGACTTGAAGTTCTCTTCCAACTAACTCTGCATACTCGAGTAGTAACTTGAAGTTTTTCTTCTAAATAACTCTGCATACTCGAGTAGTGACTTGAAGTGAAGTGTGTGAAAAGCATTTCATGTTATTCGAGTATTACCTTCAGGTTTTGACTTACCACAGTGAGTTACTGAGTAGCTCCTCGAGTAACATTGGCAGGGTTGAAAATGCCGAGAGCAACACATTTCTTGAAGCAGAGTAACTCGAGTACAGACTCGAGTATCATTGGCAGGGTTGAAAATGCCGAGAGCAACTGGAAGTCTTTGACATGGTTACTCGAGTACTTACTCGAGTAATGTTGGCAGGCCGAGAGCAACTTCAAGTGATTTACTTAGTTACTCGAGTAGCTACTCGAGTAACATTGGCAGGCCGAGAGCAACTGCAAGTTATTTACCTTATTACTCGAGTATCGTTGGCAGGTTACTTGAAGGTCGACTCTGGTTACTTCAAGTTTCAGTCCATTACTCGAGTACCTACTTGAGTAACCGTTTAGAAAACTTGCCACTGATCAAGTTTCTTAGCTTTTTCTCTTGGCCTTTCTTCATTATTCCAATGCTTACTTCAAGTGATGATTTTGCCCTGTTATTACTTTGTTCAAACTTATTTGTTTATCAAATCTTTTTCATACCATTATTTGTTATCATCAAAACATGAGATCTAACAGATAAGTGCTTAATGCATGACATGCTTGCATTACATAAACTCATGCTAACAGAATGACATATCTACGTGGTCAAAGTTTCAAACGATATACTTATTGCAGAGCATAAATAGAAACAGAGCTTCAATCATTCGTATATGTTTCACACAATCAAGTAAAGAATAACATGCATAAATACGCTAGCACAAATATAAAATACACGCAGGAAATGTCAAATGTGCAAGAATTATGTTAAAACTCATTCATGTAATATTCAAGCACTTATATAGTGTTTTTAGTGGTTATATGAGCCTATTGTGAAATTTTACTCAAACTTTTGACATAGGCTATTTTGATAATTTTTTTGTCTAAGAAGTCTATTTTTGGACATTGAATTAGCAAATTCAGTGGCAAAAGACAAAATTGCCCGTGGCAGCCCCTATTTCAGATTTTCAGGGCATTTTCATAATTATGCTTTTTTGGGCCTTTTCTGAAAAGTGATCAACTCTAACCCCACCTACTGTTCTCTCCTGAACTCAATGGAATTATCAGAACATTGAAAATCCAACTCTAACCCCTTTAAAATAGACCTAGCCAAAATTGGAATTTCCCCAGGAAAATTTGGGGTTTTTCGATTCCGACTCTACAAACATATTCCTTTCTAGTCCTAACCACTTTATTAACTATTTAATTAGGTCACAACTACCATTTAGTACCAATTTTTGTAGCATAACACTTTCAATAACCTATTTCCCATTTTCACAAATATAGATATTCCGGAAAAATTTCATTAATTAAATTGACCACAACAGCCAGAATAATCAATATTCAAAAGGTTTAAAAGTTACCTTTCGTTTCCTTCTCACTTTCCTTATTTGGCCAAAAAACCCTAACTCCTTACACCAAGATTTGAGCTTCCAAACCTTGAAATACATGAAAGAGAAGCTCAGGAGTGGAGTTATACGTGTTAGGTACGAATTCTCTAGAGAAATTGACCTATCTGGTGAGTTTTCTTTTCCTTCTCTCTCTAAACTCTCTCAAACTTTCTCTCCCTTATTTCATCCATGGCTGCATGGAAATGGGAAGAGGATGAAGGGAAAAATCCTTTAATAAAGTTTCCCATAATTACAAGATTCCCACCACTTTTTTTTCCATTTTCGGATTATTTGTAATCTCTAGCAGAGTTTGTGCCCAAAATTTGAAAAATCATAACTAAATTTGTAGACAACGTGTTGGAGTTATTACAAAGGCTATAGAACCCTTATTGAGTCTAGTTTCAAGAAAAAATATAGTCATTTGTGAATCGAAAGTACAAAATTCCCAGAATTAAATTGTTTGGACGTTGATCTAGAAACTTTCCAGTTTTTCTTTGCTAACTTGAAAAATCCATAACTCTTTGTATAGAGCTTCAATTGATTTACGCTACCTATTAATTTAAAGTTTAGCATGTTTACTTTCCTCTTGTAAAATTTCATAATTTTTGTTTATTATTTGTTCAATGAACTGTATTGCAAAACAACACTACCTCACTAGAAGTAATAAAACGACAAGCACTTGCAACTTCAATAAATTTCTTTTTTGTATACAAATTTCCCCTACTCTTTAATTAATTATTTTATTCCTTTTATTACCTCAAATATATAAGACACATTAGGGAATAAATTTGGGACACCTGTTAAACCGGAGCTTAGAAGTTCACTTTATTTAGGCTTATTCCCAAACCTCTAATTCAAAAATTCGAGATATTATAGAGCCAGTATAAGGTGAACTAAGAAATATATAAATTATACCCAATAACCAATAATGTTCTAAGCCTAAAACAATATTCAACTACCTAGCTAATGGTATTTCACTTGTTGCTCGCCTCAAGTATAAGTTGTGGCAAAGCTTCTAGTATTCCATCAATGTCATCACTTGTATATGGTGTCACTACAAACAAAAAATATTATTTCGGTGCAGTTAAATTGTTGTGTTTGCAAAAAAACCTCTATAAATATCAGTATTTGTATTTGTTTTTAGGGGAATTGCTACAAATTTGCATTAGCATGATTCATGCCAAATGGCATAATAGTAAGAGATGATACTTTGTATGTTACATAAAAAAAACCACTACAAAATGTGGTGCCAAGCAAGGTGCCAAGCCGATGCCACAATTTTAGCAGTTAAGCCATACTAATCACCACAAAATCTAGTGCCATATTTATGGCAGTGTTGTTTATAGCGGTTAACAAGGAAAAACCACCACATAATGCAAATAGTTACAATTTTGTAGTGGTTCACTCGAACCGGTACAAACTATTCCATGGCTTGTAGTGGTTATTAAGGCAATAACTGCTATAAAATGCAAAGGGTTGCAAATTTTTAATGATTTTTAGACAACCACTACAAATTGTCATGTTGGCTGAGGTAGGATTTTGTTATTTGTAGTAGTTGACGTAGCGGTTTTGGTCATAACTACTACAAATCACGTGGTTACATAAACACTACCAGCCTTCATTTTAACACCTTTGGCAAAATCATTTCCTAGTTGGTTCTGAGAATCTTTCTTCAGATATGAGGTTTTCTTTAAACATCTCAAGAGTTAGGTGAATATGGCAAGCTTCACCCAAGAAGAGGGTGAATTGGCTGATGTGATAAATTTTTTCGCTTGATGTGGTGATATGTTAATAGTTGAAGACAGAGTAGAGTTGAGAAGATTAGAACACAAAGAATTATACTGCATCTTATAAGTCTTATGAGTGGAAGGTTTAACTAGGAATTCTTTCAACTGCTTCTCTTGTAAGGATATCTACCCTCTCAAGGTCCCAATACCTTGAGATCAAATGAAAATAGAATTTGAAATGTATATAGACTATCTTACAGAGCAAGTATGATAAATATTGAAGATCAATATGAATATAGAGAAAATACGAATAACAGAGACTCGTGAATTTGCTTGTGAATTCTTGTGCTTCGTTAACTTTGATGATCTCTGGGACTCTGTATTTATAGACGTTCGTTTTTGCCCGTTTGAATAATGATCATTGTGGAGCGGGGCATTTTACTATGGAACGGCATGCGCACGTTTAAAAACTTTAAATGCGGTAGGTACGTGCTTGTCATGATGTTGTCTGCCATTGTTTGACTTCCTTCGCGTTTGTTTATTTCAACGTTCGTCCTCCTGTATCACACTTATAATACATTCAAAATGATGTTAAATAATAATAATAAGTGATGATAAGATAAATAAATATCAATAAACTATATTCTGATTGAACGCTGTAAGACTGGTGCATTTTGTCTTGTGGCAGAGTATCACTCAAGTATGGATAGGCTCACTCGAGTGAATACACATATTTTCTCCTTGTTCTTTAGTTTTATGCTTGCACTTTCACAAGATTTCAGAGAGTTCATTTTTTTCACTCGTGAGTGATGTGGGGCCTCACTCTAGCACAACTCCTTCTTCTCGAGTGGCCTTGCTTAATACACTAAGAGACCTGTCTCTGGACAACACTAGCATACCATTTTAGCAAGAGTGAGATTTTGCACTCGCAGGTGATGTGGACCCTTACTCGAGCACACATACCCCTGCTCGAGTGAGAAGAATATTCTCATGAAATATACTCTTGTTATCAGCACTTTTATCAGAATTTAAGAGAGTTAGATTTCTCACTCGTGAGTGCTGATGTGTCACTCGGGCATATGAAGCCTCACTCAGGCATACTTGTACTTCTCTGACCTTTATAACTCTCAGCCAAACACTTGTAGTCCCTCATTCGCTAGTGCTCGAGTACCAATTAGCTTCATGCTCGAGTGTTGGTTATAATTCTCGAGTACATCAGTAAGGATGACAGGAATTGCTCTCGGCCAAACACTTGCAGTCCCTCACTCGTATGTGCTCAAGTGAGAAAGAGTCTTCTGCTCAAGTGCTATCTCCATTACTCTAGTGCATCAATAAAAATGATAGTAGTTTGCTCTCGGGCAAACACTTTCTGTCTATCACTCGCATCTGCACGAGTGCTAGTTCTTATGCTCGAGTACATCAGTTAAATCTGACATTAGACATCACAGAACTTTGCCATATGCCTTTGGTAACTTTGCAATCATTCCTTAGACTTATAAAACTATACTTTGCACACAATTGCCTTTTGTTATCATCAAAACTTGGGATCTAACATTCTCCCCCTTTTTATGATGAAAAACCCTTTGTGATGAGTTTTAAGAAAAAGTTTGATTATAGTGAAAATTTTTTAAAATACAACATCAATGTTTCCAAATGCATATTTTCACCAAAGTTTAGATTTTTGCACTTATCTACATATGTTCCCTGCAGTACTTCCATTGAACACTTAATAACCAAGATATGCATAGTATCACAGAAACAATCAAAACTGAACAGAAAAAAAAACTTGATAACATGAAAATAACCATTAATGATAAACTAAGAAACGTACAATATTAAGAATAAATCATTAACTACCCATAAAGCCCATATACAACCATAATCCCAATAACATCATCACAATCCTACCCCAATACATAAAAACTACCCAAACACCCAATACATCCCATGATAGCTCAGAAAACCATCACACATCCTTCTCCCCCGTTTTGTCAACATCAGAAGGGGGCTAAGGAAAAGTGAGATCGGATGATGGGATAAAGGGCACCATGGCAGTGGAAGGATCGATTGGCACAGGCACAAAGGGTGGAGATGATGGCTATGGAACAGAGGCTGAGGGTTGTAGTGAAGGTGACCGATCATAAGTTATATCAACATTAGAGTCTGGATCGGTGAAGAGAACATGTATCTGTGGATGAGGAGGTGAAGTCGAGGCAGGAGTGGTCTCAGGTGGCACTTCTGAAGATGCAGTCGGGAAGTGAGAATGTAAGAAGATCATCCTGAATCTTGAACATCAAATCAAAGTTGGTATTAGCCTTGTCTACCAACTTTAAGACCTGTAACTCCATCTTGTCTACCAACTTCTCAAACTCAGTCATTAATTCCTTCTTCAAGCCAGACACAGCTTGATTGATCACTTCAGTCAAATGATTGGAGAGTGATGCATTCAAGAAAGATGGAGGAGGAACTTGACCTTGAGCAGAAGACTGAGCCTCATCACCTCTTGATAGAGTGGCTTCCCTCTGAGATGTAGCCTTGGTTCGACTCACTGGAAGATTGATACTCATATAAGTCAGCTGAGTCTTGCCAAACCTTGGAATGATCACCCTCTCAATTCCTTCCAAGTACCATATCTTATTTTTCATAAGGATGAGGGATACAATTTGAGGATATGGTATAGTTGCAGATTTTGATGAAGAAAATCGAAATCATCTTATCTCACTGAAAATGATCTCCCCCACATTTCTTTGTTGCCCGGTTAGGAAGGAGGCCAACAAATAATAATCCTTTTGAACAAAATGGGTAAAATTTGTGGACTTGTTAAGTATGCTACGAGAATATACGTAGTGAAGGGCTCTGTGAGAATCAGGCATGTCAATAGGCTTAAAATTAAGAGGGCCTACTGGGTCATTTGGTCTTAAAAGCCGGAAGGCTTCATTGGCTGAGAAAGTGGGTGGATTTGGAGGTGGTGCAATATACCCAAGTAAGTCATTAATAATCTTAGCAGATATCATAATGAATTGACCTCTAACAGTAGTAGATACTGCTTCCTCAATCAATTCTCTAGCCCTAAACTAATGTTATGGGTTTTCATGTTGCAGTAAAAGGTTTTCACAATAGAGGGTGAATATGGAATATGAATATTCAGCTAGGGAGCATAGAATCCAAGATAAGGAGATAAATCCAAATGACAATTCTTCTTTAAGTAATCTAAGTCCACATAAACTACAAGACAGAAATGCCTATGTGTAAACTCAGTATCGAATACCTTCTGTTGTAGTGCCTTCAGTTTCTCAACATTGAAACCTTTAGGAGGACTTGTAACTTGATCATCCTCTGGAGCCTGTAAGGTAGAAGGTACCCCTGAAGTAGCCGTACTGGATTGCCTAACATGGTGTGAACTTGAGACATCGGCCTGAGAGGCAATTTTCCTAACCAACATTTCAAGTTTTGACCTCTCCATTGCTTCCCGAAGTTGCATATTGAATACGTCATCGGAGGAGGAAGAGGATTGTTGTGGTTGTTCAGTGTCCTTCTTCTTTCCTCTACCTTGGACCTCTTTGGATTGAGACCGGGTAACCACTGGTTCTTTGAAAACCACACCCTTAGGTTTCTTTTACGGAGGTTGATCCTTCTTGGCTATTTGTGGCTTAAGATGAGGTTTCTTGGCTGGAGTTCTCTTTTTGGTTTTGGGTTTAGGAGGAGGTGTAGATGAAAAAGACATTCTAGGAGATGAAGGTGTTGGTATCGGAGTTGCAAAAGCACTAGCAGCAGAATGAGTGGGAGAGGGTGAATGAGATCTTTGGGCAATAGCAGGAATCTTAGTTCTAGCCATTTAGAAATGAAATGGAAGAAACAAGACTCATAGGTTTTCTGAAGATTGAGAAGAAAAATTTCAAAAACTTAGGGCACGGAATGAGAACTACTAAGGTTAAATCTCACCTTTTAAAGAAGATTGAAGAGTTGTAATGGTGATTTGAAGCAAAAGGAGACGTTTGATCAATGGGTAACGGTTGGAGGTGAAGAGATGCAACCTTCGAGTGACGAGACACCTCTAGTAAGAGCAGGAAGTGCGACGGTCTGAGCTATCGTGTAACTAATATAAGTGGCAATACTCGAGCAATAACCCTAGTGCTCGAGTGATGTTCATACTGTGCTCGGGTGCTCATACTGTGCTCGAGTGATATTTAGACAATTTTGATAAAACATGTAAAAGCATACCTGTTTTAAGGATTTCTTGCTATATTTTTCATCTTTATACTTAAAATCCTCCAAAATCATTTGAGTAACCATGCTTTGAGTAGGCACTTGTAAGAAATTCTTCCTTTCTGCCCTAGTACTCATTCTTCACTTCAAGCTTGTTCATACCATGCTCGAGTGAGGATCTTTCTTACCCGAGTGAGATCAATTTTCACTGTTACACTTCAGATAGTCTCTTGGTATTTTTATCTCATCTGTTAACCCCTGTTTTACATGCTAAGAAACAGAGTATTTTCAATAGTTCTATGCTTGAGTAAAGTTGACTGACTCGAGTGAGCATGAGCTTGTCACTTGAGTGACACTTCCTGTGCTCGAGTGACAGACCTGCAAAAACAATTTATAATGCTCCAATGCCAAGTCAGTATGGTTATCATAAAAAATACATTTAATTAAAATAATTAACAAGAAAACTTACAACTCATTGGGATTAACCATTCCCAATTCTCTTCGAATATATAGGAATTGATCTTTAGCTATTGGCTTTGTGAAAATGTCAGCAGGTTGAAGGTGTGTTGGTATGAATTCTACTTTGACATCCTTCTTTTGAATGTGATCTCGAATGAAGTGATATCGGATGTCTATGTGTTTGGTCCTTGAATGTTGTACAGGATTCTTGGCTAAGCTTATAGTGCTAGTATTGTCACAATAAATTGGAATCTCATTTAAGTATATCCCCAAATCTTGAAGTTGTTGTTTCAACCATAACACTTGAGAACAACAACTTGCTATAGCTATATATTCAGCTTCAGTCGAGGATAATGAAACTGTGTTCTGCTTCTTGCTGAACCATGATACCAAAGAGCCTCCAAGGAATTGACATTGACCACTAGTACTCTTTCTGTTAGTTTTATATCCTCCATGATCTGAATCTGAATATGCCATTAAATACTCGTTTCCTCTTTTTGGATACCATAAGCCAAGTTCTGAAGTGTCTCCTAGACATTTAAAGATTCTTTTCACTGTCTCTGCATGTGATACCTTAAAAGCGGATTGATACCTCGCACACATTCCAACGTTGAACTGAATATCTGGCCTGGTTGCTGTAAGATAGAGTAATGAACCAATCATTCCTCTATACTTAGTAATGTTGCAGCTAGGACCTTTTACATTAGCATCCAACAAAGTTGTAGAACTCATTGGAGTATCAGCTCCATTAGCATTATCTAATCCATACTTCTTCAACAACTCTTTCAAATACTTTGTTTGGGACACAAATCTACCATTCTTCTTTTGCTTGATTTGAAGTCCAAGAAAGAAGTTCAATTATGGACATTTCAAACTCTCCCTGCATAATCTTAGAAAATTCTTGACACATAGATTCGTTAGTAGCACCGAAAATAATATCATCAACATAAATTTGAACAATTAGAATATCATCTTTGTTATGTTTGATGATAAGAGTTGTATCTACTTTTCCTTTGAAAAAATTTTGATCAAGAAGAAACTTGCTTAGTCTTTCATACCAGGCTCTAGGTGCTTGTTTCAAATCATATAAAGCTTTCTTAAGTTTGAAAACATGATCAGGCTTTGTTTCATCTTCAAAACCAGGAGGTTGTTCTACATATACATCCTCCATAATATAACCATTTAGAAAATCACTTTTCACATCCATTTGATAAAGTTTAAAGCCTTTAATGCAAGCAAAGGCTAAGAGTACTCGTATTGCTTCCAATCTTACCACTAGAGCATATGTTTCCTCATAATCAATACCTTCTTCTTGATTATAGCCTTTGGCCACCAATCTTGCTTTGTTTCTCACAATGATTGCTAATTCATCAAGTTTGTTTTTGAAAACCCATTTGGTTCCTATAACCGTATGATTTTTAGGTCGAGGAACCAAATCCCAAACTTGATTTCTTTGAATTTGATTTAATTCTTCTTGCATAGCAATCACCCAATCATTGTCAGATAAGGCTTCTTCCATATTAGAAGGTTCAATTTCAGAAATAAAAGTAAAGAAAGTTACCTCATTGAGGATTCTATTTCTGGTTTTGACACCTTCGTGAATATCTCCAATTACTTAATCAATTGGATGATCTTTAATATGTCTCTATACTTTTGGTTGAGCATGATCATCGACATCTTCTATATTTTGAAAATCATTTGTTTCAAAATCATTTAATTTTGAAATAGTTTTGTTTTTCTTTATCAAATCCATTTCTTCTTAATCAATATGTTTTGTCTGAGAATCAAGTTCATCAAACACAACATGAATAGATTCTTCAACTGTACATGTTCTTTTATTAAAAACTCTATAAGCTTTACTTCTATTAGAATATCCTAGAAATAAACCTTCATCAGATTTCGAATCAAATTTACCTAAGTTCTCTCTACCATTGTTGTGAATGAAGCACTTACATCCGAAGAAGTGTAGATGAACAAGATTTGGCTTTCTTCCCTTGTAGAGTTCATATGGCGTCTTTCCAAGTGACTTACGAATATATGCTCGATTTGAAATGTAGCATGCAGTACTCATTGCATCTGCCAGAACACTTGTGACATTTCTTTTTTATTAAGTATTGCTCTCGCCATTTCTGTGAGGACTCTGTTCTTTCTTTCTACTACTCCATTTTGATGGGGTGTTCTAGGTGCGGAGAAGTTGTGATCTATTCCTTCATTGTTGCTGTAGTCTTCAAATAGTTGATTATCAAATGCTCCTCCATGGTCTGTCCTAATAAAAATAATAGAAATACCTTTCTCATTTTGGACCTTTTTAGCAAACGTAATAAATTCAACAAATGTTTCATCTTTTGAAGCAATAAATATGTCCATGTAAATCTTGTAAAATCATCGACAATCACTAATGTATATAGATTTACTCCAAAACTTTTTACTCTTGCCGGACCTACCAAATCCATATGAAGTAATTGTAAAGGTTTGGAAGTAAAAATATCATACTTTGTTTTGAATGAAGATTTAGTTTGTTTGCCTTTTTGACATGCTTCACAAATCATATTATCTTTGAATTTTAGTTCAGGAATACCAATAACTAAATCTTTTCTAATCAGTTTGTCAAGTTGATTCATATTAAGATGAGCCAGACGCTTATGGCATAACCAACTTTCCTTTGATCTGCTAAGAAAACAAATTTTCAAAAGAATTTGAATTTAAATCAATAGTATAACAGTTACCGTCTCTTTGAGCTCGGATCTTTGCCTTGATAGATTCTTTGTTTAGTAGCAGATCTTTCTTGTTTACTATCAAGCATTCTTTTGTGTCAAAAATCACCCAGTTATCTTTGTCAGTGCTTTGACTTACACTCAAGAGGTTGTGGCATAATCCTTTAACGTAGTATACTTCATTGATTTGAACACCATCAGATTTTCCCACTTCACCAATTCCAGCAATACGTCCAGATTGATTACCTCCAAATGTTACCTTTCCTCCTTCTCTGGTTTCTAGCATGGTGAACTTATTTTTGTCACCAGTCTTGTGTCTCGAACATCCACTATCAATATACCACTTGTTTGCTCGTGATGCTTTGAGACATACCTAGAGTAAGGTGATCAAATTTTAGTTACCCATACTTTCTTGGGTCCTTTGTGGTTAGTATGTGATACATGTGTTCCTTTCGAAACCCATTTATATGTGCCAATAACTTGTCCTCTCTTAAAATAACATGATGAAGTATAATGTCCTTTCCTATTACAATAGCTACATGATGCGAAAGGATTTGATGTATGCACAGAATTCCTGAAATATTTAAGATAAGTTCTACTGCTATTCTTCTTATTTCCTCTATTCTTATCATGATCAAACTTATATCCAATTCCAGATTTATCAAATGAAACTTTATGAGAATTTAGAATAACTTTAAAAGTTTCACTTCCCTTAGTAAATTTTTCAACAATTTTTGTTAAATCTCTTATTTTCTTATCTTTCTCCTCACATATTTCACACGATGATATGACAGTATTTTCTAATTCTTTTACTTTCTTCTTATAACTAACCATTTCTTTAGCTACCTTGATGAATTCTGTATGCAATGCATTATATTCAGATAAAAATTCATCATAAGTAGGTTCAGAATCACTTACCTCAGAATCTGATTCTTCTTCTTTGGCTACCAAGCATAGATTTGCTACTTCGTCATTGTCGCTTTCTTCATCTGACGAACTATCACCCCAGATAGATGATATATATGCTTTCTTTTTCTTCTTCTTTTTATCTTTGTTTCTGAAGCATTCGGATTTGATGTGTCCAGGTTTCCCACATTCATAGCATACTATCTGTTGCTCTTTATTTTCTTTCTTGCTTGGTCCACCTTGATAATTTTTAAAGTTCTTTCGATCACTTCTATAGAATCTCTTGAATTTTCTCACGATCATTCCCATTTCATCATCATTAGGGACATCTTCATTTTCGGAAGACTCTTCTTCTTCCTTGATAGCCTTAAGTGCAACTCCCTTTTTCTTTTTATTATCGAACTCGTCTAGTTCCTTTTTGAATCTCAACTTTCCTTCATACTCAGAAAGACTACCAAATAAAGCAGCTACGGATCTCATAGACTCTTCTTTAGCTTCTTCAATAGCTGTCACCTTCGCTTCCCATTCTTTCGTATGAATATTAAGAATCTTTCTTACCTGGGAATTTTGGTCTAAAGATTTTCCAACTGCAGATAATTGATTAACAAGATGAGTATACCTTAGTTCGAATTATGATATTCCTTCTCCAGGTTTCATACGAAATATATCATACTCTGTAATTAGAGTATTGACTCTATTTTCTTTGATTTCGGATGTACCTTCATGAGCGATTTCAAGAGCATCCCACATATCTTTGGCAGTTGGTAGAGTACATATTCAAAAATATTCCTTTTGGCTGAGAGCACTCTGTATCATTAAAATAGCTTTACTATTTAACGTTACTAACCTTTTATCATCTTCGTCAAACTCCTCTAGGTTATTCTTAACGACTCTATCTTTGATTTTCTTCATTGGAACATAGTCACCATCTTGTATTACATTCCATAAATTGTACTCGTTAGCCATCACGAACACTATGAACTTAGCTTTCCAGAACGAAAAATGTTCTCCAGCAAAACCAGGGGGTTTAGTGATTGAAGCTCCATCTGGAAGAATGTTTTCACCCATTGTTGCCATTTATCGGATCCTTCTCAAGCTGTTAGGCTCTTCGGAGAAGACCTTGCTCTGATGCCAAATGAAAGAGGCAAGCTTCACCCAAGAGGGGGGTGAATTGGGTGATGTGATAAATTTTTTCGCTTGATGTGGTGATATGTAAATGGTTGAAGATAGAGTAGAGTTAAGAAGATTAGAACACAAAGAATTATACTGGTTCGGCCTAAAAACCAGGCCTACGTCCAGTCCTCAAAGATCAAGACCTATTGAGATTTTCACTATTCTTCTAAGATTCAATGGGCTCTCAAAATGCCATAAAACAACAATTGTCCTCGAACAGACTACGACTAGAAATATTCTCACACTAAGAAATTTCTCTCCCCCTTACAACAAGTCTTACGTGCAGAAAAATAACCTATGACCTTTCCCACTTGCTTACGTATACAAGTCTTATGAGCAGCAACGTTCTCTCCCGCTTACACGACTGTAAGTCTTACAAGCAGCAACGTTCTCTACTGTTTTTATCTTATAAGTCTTATGAGTGGAAGGTTTAACTAGGAATTCTCTCAACTGCTTCTCTCGTAAGGATATCTACCCTCTCAAGGTCCCAATACCTTGAGATCAAATGAAAATAGGATTTGAAATGTATATAGACTCTCTTACATAGCAAGTATGATAAACACTGAAGATCAATATGAATACAGAGAAAATATGAATAACAGAGACTCGTGAATTTGCTTGTGAATTCTTGTGCTTCGTTAACTTTGATGATCTCTGGGACTCTGTATTTATAGACGTTCATTTTTGCCCGTTTGAATAACGATCATTGTGGAGCGGGGCATGTTACTATGGAACGGCATGCGCACATTTGAAAACTTTGAATGCGGTAGGTACGTGCTTGTCATGATGTTGTTTACCGTTGTTTGACTTCCTTCACGTCTGTTTATTTCAATGTTCATTCTCTTATATCATACTTATAATACATTCAAAATGATGTTAAATAATAATAATAAGTTATGATAAGATAAATAAATATCATTAAACCACATTCAGATTGAACGCTGTAAGACTGGTGCATTTTGTCTTCTGGCAGAGTATTACTCGAGTATGGATAGGCTCACTCGAGTGAATACACATATTTTCTTCTTGTTTTTCAGTTTTACGCTTGCACTTTCACAGGATTTCAGAGAGTTCATTTTTTTCACTCGCGAGTGATGTGGGGCCTCACTCGAGCATAACTCCTTCTGCTCGAGTGGCCTTGCTATTACACTAAGAGACCCGTCTCTGGACAATACTCGCATACCATTTTAGCAAGAGTGAGATTTTGCACTCGCAGGTGATGTGTGCCCTTACTCAAGCACACATACCCCTGCTTGAGTGAGAAGAATATTCTCATGAAATATACTCTTGTTATCAGCACTTGCATCAGAATTTGAGAGAGTTAGATTTCTCCTTCGTGAGTGCTGATGTGTCACTCGGGCATATGAAACCTCACTCGAGCATACTTGTACTTCTCTGACCTTTATGAGTCTCGGCCAAACACTTGCAGTCCCTCACTCGCTAGTGCTCGAGTACCAATCAGCTTCATGCTCGAGTGTTGGTTACAATGCTTAAGTATATCAGTAAGGATGACAGGAATTACTGTCGGCCAAACACTTGCAGTCCCTCACTCGCATGTGCTCGAGTGAGAAAGAGTCTTCTACTCGAGTGCTATCTCCAGTGCTCAAGTGTATCAGTAAAAATGACAGTAGTTTGCTCTTGGGAAAATACTTTCTTTCTATCACTCGCATCTGCTCAAGTACAAAAGAGCTCCATGCTTGAGTGCTAGTTCTTATGCTCGAGTACATCAGTTAAATCTGACAGCAGACATCACAGAACTTTGCCATATGCATTTGGTAACTTTATAATCATTCCTTAGACTTATAAAACTATCCTTTACACACAATTGCCTTTTGTTATCATCAAAACTTGGGATCTAACATTAGGCACTCGAGGTTAGTAAAGTTACTTGTTTAATTTTTTTTCTAAGCAGAAAAGATTTGCTTATTGTAAGTTTTAGTAATATTTATGAGTTCCTAAGCCTATTTCTTAAACCTCTTTTGTACATGCATTTTTAGCTAGGTTTTAGAAGATACTGAATTTTTTTAATTATAATATTATGATTTTACATTATTTACATTATTGGTTATTGTTATTATATTTTTTATATATTGGTTAGTTGTTATTGTAATTTATTTTTCATTAGTTAATAGTTGTAGTTATAATGGCTTCTTAGAGACATAAGGGGAAAGGGAAGGCTAATGAGCATCCTCTAAGATGACATATTCTATGGGAGAGTAGTAGTCGGGGGGTAATGATCAAGGTAAGGGGCACCCCTGAGGTGTACATGTTCCTGTGCCACCATAGCAAGTAACCCCGCCAGAGGTACCATTCAATTAGAGGGGGCTAATATTATTATTAGCGACTATGAGGAGCCTAAGGAATTTGATTTCGTTATTCCCATAAGCAAGTCGGAGCGGTTCCTTGACTGTAAGGAGGCTTGGGACCAGAACAACTTAGGACGGTCGTCTTCGTGGTTGACTAGGTTTGAGGTACAATTTCAAGTAATGAATTGTTTTAATGAAGTTAATATTTTAATTACATTGGTTAAAATGTGATATTAGATTTAATAAAATTTATGATGAATTATGTAGATGAGCAGGGGAACATAGTACCAGGAGGTTGGATGTGGCCATGCTAAATAATTTGGGCTGGGGGCTTCATGTAGTAGTTTCGTGGGATAAGGTCATAGACCAGCCGATTGAGAATAATCGTCATATACTTACCGCTATCTTAATGAGCAAATTGGATCCGACTCCCTATCCACTTCAAGAACTATAAGAAGGTTTCCTCGACGCCAAAGGATACAGCGTGGAACGAGGTTATAAATGTAACCAATTTAATTTACTGAATCAAATGTAAATAGCTATAATTTATGTCATTTTTAATTAATTAATTATATGTAATTTTAATTTATTTAATTATTGCTAATTTATTTAAACTTATGATACAAGATAAGTTTGTCGTGCTAGACAACAACAAGTTGTACACCTTGATGAAAATGGGAGATGGGTGGAAGAATAAGAGAAATTTTCTCTACCACATTGTGAATAAAGATAGGACAATGCCTCACAGCAGTTGATGGAAGCCATGCCTAACGGTATCCCACCCAATTACTGGGCAAATTTGTCTAGTACAGCAGTTGATGAATAAATAAGGACAGGTAACTTTTGCAATAATTATTATTTAGAATAAAATATAAAAATATTAATTTTTGTTAGGCTCTTTCTGTAAGACTTGTCTTATATACCCCTTTAGTTACATATCGGAAGCATTAATTCATTTATTTTTGCTTAGGAATATTAGTGATTAAGGTTCCCAAACCAAGATTCACCATTACTTTTTCTTTCAGGGGTTACTATTCTTTAAACTATCAGAGTACTTCTCTGCTCATACATGCGTATACATAAAGACATACCCTATGGCATGTTTTTTTCTTACAATTAATCAAACATGCAACAAATTACATATAACTCTTCCCCACTTATACACCTTCAATTCTTCATCACATTCTTTCTTGCGCAACCTCATGTACTTCTCTTCTATGCACTCACATACCTATATGGTTGGTAGGGGAGGGTGAGATTTGGGGCAATCTCAGTAGCAAACAATACTAACAATGCATGCAAAATGAATGCTAGTTGTAACCCCCTCACGGTAATTACATCCGGATTTCGATGTTTAAGTGAAATAGAGACCAATAAAATCAAATCAACAATTTATAATCCCTCAACTTGGGATGAGGTATTTCAAAATCAATTCAAAATGTGTTAATTCCGGTCTCACAGTCACGTGCGGATATAACTACTTGAGAAATCAAATTACATAAGAAATATCAGAGTGCGGAAACTAAAATCCCGGCAAACCCCGGGTTCATCTACATATATATCATGGGTTGCGAGTTCCCAAAAATGGGGATTACATATCCAAAATATTCATTTACATCTCATATACACTTAGTAATCCCAAAACCAAAACAAGGATAACCAACATCCAAATATAAAATGTCCCTAAGCCCTGACCACTCCTGGTTGGTCGCTTCCCTTTCGAGCCACTCGCCCTGTTTGGAAAGGTTAGTCATATGGAAAGAGTGAGATTCTAAAGAATCTCAGTAGCAACAAGACACTCATACAATATATAAACATAGAGCATGTATGTTTATCATGTTCAGCAGCTTCACAATGATCTCAGGCTCGCGCCACACACGACAACACTCACGGCTGTAATCACAATGCACTACGCCCGCTTTCGCGGTGAACACTATGCACAACGCCCGCTTTCGCGGTGAACACTATGTAGCAGCAACACGAAGCACAAAGCACCACAAAGCATCTCAAAGCACAATGTATCACAAAACTCCACAAAGTATCTCAACGTACAGGGTATCACAAAGCAGTAGCAGTAGCATCCACACAATGAATGACAGACAAACATATAATACATTTACATAAAGTATAAGAGAGGAGTCGCTACCTGTATCTTTCCTGACAATCTTTGGCACAGTTGGCTCACGAGTTCGGCAGATATCAAATCCTATACCAAATTAGGGACAATTGATCAATCTCTTTTCCAATTACTTAATCCCATAATACACTAAGTTGGTTATCATTTAGGACTCTTAAGAGGCCACAAATGTCTCTAATGAAAGCCCTAAAAGGTTGGGAAACAAAATGTTGAAGGTCACTTTTTGGAAACACAAAGTGCTGGAACATAGGGTTGGGCCGCGGCCCGCCCTTCCTTGGGCTGCGGTCCAAATATGGTCAGAAGGCCGTGGGCTGCGGCCCACCACTCATGGGCCGCGGCCGAAACAGGCCCGAAACAGGCCAAGCAATTTCCTGACACTTGGCTGATCTTCCAAAATTCATAACTAATCCTAGAAAAATCGAAACGGAGTGATTCCAAAGCCAAATGAAAGGTATATAAGTCCTCTTTCAAGGAAAAATATAGACCCTCACTGGAAATCAGTACACAAATACAGAATTACCAAAAACTACACACTACTCCAAAACAGAGTTCTGTTTCAATCCCAAACTTTGGACAACCATATCTCACAGAATACTCAACGAAATGACACAAAATATATGTCCATTTTGAAGCTTGGGATGTGAAATTTAAGACTGGAAAGTTTCAGAATTTTTCAATACCATTTGGTCATTCAAAACGCTCATAAAATATTACTGCGCAGAAAAGAGCTTAAACCAAACAGATTTCCCAACTTTCTACCAAAGTGTTCAATGACTCTAAAATCAATAACCAAGCTTATTCCCATACAATTTTCCATAAAGGACACAATGGCAACCTCTAAAACATCCCAAAACCAATCTAACCACAATCAAACACTATGGTCTCTATGATTCACACAATGTCCAAATTCCAAACAACACAATTCCAAACTTCAAAACTATCTTCAATACTCAAATATCATCATAATGAACCATTTCCAACATCAAACACAATGAAACTCATGTGCCTTCCCTAGCACACAACCGAACAAAAGAGAGGAGAAAGAGAAAAGTGCTATTTTGTCTTCATGTACCTCATCCAAAGGCCTCCACTATGCCACATGTCACCATCTCATCCACTTCCACTATGAGCTCACATAGACACAAAGTATAGGATTCCGACCCATCAGAAATGAATCTCAACCCTTGATCTTAAATAACACATGTATGCACACCAAATTCATATCATATTTCTCTCAAAATATTTAATTACACAATTTTATAATCAATCTCAATGCCATTAGCCCTTAAGCGAAAATCGGGGTGTTACACTAGTGCATTATATGCTTGCCTCATAGAGGCTTATGTTCACATAATGACATTTATGTAACATACCTATGGCCACAATATAAATAGAAATAGAGCTTCATTCATTCATACATCTTCATATAATCAAGCAAAGCAATACCACTTATCAATAAACAACATACACATCAAATACATGCAAGTTAAGTAAGTTCACTATCTTTTGGACAAAGTGCTTTTTCTTGTACCCTTTTCTTCCAACAATATTGGCTTCTTGGAAATTCCTCCATTCTTTTCTTTCTTGACTTCTCATAGCCCTAGATATATAATCATATTATTAGAGTCATTTTCCTAAGTCCAACAGTGAGTTCAAGTGTTCAAGTTATCTTAAGGGCTGAATTTCTACCCTTAGAGTTCAAAGAAATTACAAAGTGCCATAACCTTTTGATTTACGCATATTTACGAAAAGTTGGTAGATTTTGTCAACCAACTTTGAAAATCATATCTTTTTGTACAAGTATCCAATTGCAGTGGTTCAAAAGGATATGTGGCCCTCATTAAGTCTAGTTTAAGGGAATAGTATTGCCCATGGCCAATTGGACTAACAACATTCTAGAATTACCATTTATTAGACACTATCCAGAAATATGCCAGTTTTCACATGATCAACTTCAAAAATACATAACTCCTAGTGTACAGCTCCAAATGACCTATATGACCTATAAAATGAAAGCGTGATATGTATATTTTCATTTTAGAAAGTTTCATGGCCGTTAGACAACATTATATTATCTAAAAGTATAACACATTTAGACTGTCATATAGGAAACCCTAATTGGCAGCGAATTTAAATTTTTGGATTTCGAATCCATTCTTTCTAAAATTATACCAACAACCTATTCCTACATAATTTTGCCTAAAGAATGCATTAGAGACCTAAAAAACAGAAAAATCATGCTCTTTATTCATGCCCTGTTCTGAGTGAAAATTAGGTCACAAAGCAACAATTCTCCTATTCACATTTATTTACTAAACAAGGTTTATATACTTCCCAAACATCATATAACCACATGTATATGATCAAAGCATCATGAAACCCTAAAAAACCTTATATAATCAAAATTAGGGTAGAAATCCAAAGTGTAAAAGACTCATCTAATCAACACAAGACGTAGGTCAACATGAAGCTAAAGCTTACCTCTTTCTCTTTCTTGAGTTCTTTTCTTGATTCTCCAACTTTAGTATTTTGTGAACAGCAAAATGCACCTTTTCTTAGGAAACTAAAACCAAGTAAATAATGCTCTTTATAAGAGGAACAATATTTATAAAGACCTTAAGAGCTAGAGAGGTGATTTGGAAGGTCAAAATTGAGCTAGAAGCTCTTACCTTGAAGTTGCCTTTCTCTTTCTCTTTCCTCAGGCTTCTTGGATGAAATGTGGAAGTGAGAAAGAGAATGGTAATGGTCTGATTTTTCTCTTTCCTTGCCCTTAAATGTTTGGCCGAAATTGGCCTTAAGAAATAAGGTGAAAAAGAAAATATCATGTGGACAAAATGCTTCTTCTTGCACAAAACAATTTAATTAACCAAGGTGCTTAATTGACTTTGGTTGAACTTTTCCTTCCTATCCTCTTCTTATTTTTAGATGAAATATCCCACTCAAAAAGGAGTTAGAATTTTTGACCAAGTGCCTTCTTGAAATTTTGCTTGTTGGTCACTTTCCAAGTTATAATGAATTGCAAGTCTTGTTGACTTTTCTTCTTTTCTTCCTTTTTTGCTTTTTGGCTTGGTCAATTGAATTTCACTCGTCTATATTTCTTCCTTTCTCTTGACTAAAATTAAGAGCCCAATGGAAGAGGAAATTTGTTGACCAATTACCTTTAGGTTCATATACTCAAGTTGGATCAAAGTTTCCTTCTAAACGGGTTGAAAATTTGACTAAACTTTTCTCTTCATTTATTATCCCTCTTTGACTAAAATTCTTAACTTAAGGGGAGGGAGTTGATTTGTTTTTCCTTCTTCAAGTTTACTCTTACTTTTCAAGAGAAAATCTTTACCATTCATTTTGGTTTCTAACTTTAATCTCAAGATCAAGTGGCAAATGTCTCTTTCGCTCTTAATCATGGCAACATTCACTAAGTTGTCATTAGTTCTTTTCTATCATTTGCCACTATTCCTTGCTTCTTATAAGATGCCATTCCCTCACTTTTAAATATAAGTTAGGTTTTAGATCCTTTTTTACTTTAGATAAAGGGGTTGGGTACTTTCCCCTAACTATTTGGAATGAAATCCCATACTTTAGTTCCTAAACTAGTCTCTAAAAGTCATTGTGGCCCTTAGACATTCTTGGCAGTCATCCTGAACTGGGCTTAGTAGTCAACTTTATTCAGGCTTATTCTCTAGCCTTTAGTCCAAAAATTAAGGATATTACACTTTTTATAAGTAACACTAAGAACTAAGGGTACCTAAGGATCCATCACACTGTAGGATCAAAGACATTTGCTGTCACCTATAGTGAATTGGTGTTTTTTACAATTAAATTAATTTTAGCTTTCTATTATATATTTATTGTTTTATTGTTCATAATAATAATTTATTGTTTTAATTAATTTAGAAGAAGAAGGCTAAGAAGGAGAACCATAAAAAAACTACGGGGAGTTATTAACCATCACGGATAGACACTGGGACGGGACTACAACCTCATAGCAGGCAGAGGAAGCCATTGTACGATATACACATTACTAGTTTTAATATTTTTTTTATTTTAGTTAAATTAAATTTCTTAATAATTATTTCATAAAATGTGTGCAGTAGTAGCGGATTTAGCAGTCACAGGCTGAGCTGAGTGAGTCCCAGACAATTGAGTCACATAGGTCATTGTGGATCCCATTACACCTTTGAAAGCTGCTCTAGGCCAAGTTAAGCACCCTGGATGCTGTAAGGGCATAGGGTTAGGTGCTAGGCCTAGCATGGTCTATGGTAGAAGTTGCTCATTTGATGCTAGGGCCTCTCAGGTAGGGACCTTCGGTGTCAGATGTAATACCCTTAATTTTGGGACTAAAAGCTTGAGAATAAGCCTGAATAAAGTAGACTACTAAGTATAGTTTAATAAGAATCCTAAATAGCACTCGGAATAAAGAATGAATTTCAATGCGTATTACTTAAGGGAAAGTACCCGATTCCTTTAGGATGTGTCCAGAATGACATGAAACCTAACTCGAATCTAAAGGAAAAGGGAAATGGTTCTTGAAAGAAGTAATAAAGAGAACTAAAAGAACTAATGACACAAGATATAATATTTCCATAACAAGGGTAAAAGAGAGAATTACCACTTGATCTTGAGGATAGAATTGGAAATCAAAATGAAAGGCTAGGATTTGCTCTTGAAAAGAAAGAGTAATGATGAAAATGAAAAAGCAATCAACTTCCTCACCTTATATAGATAAAAAAACATCCAAGAGGGCCAAGTAAGGAAAAAAGAAGGGTTTGGTCAAAGTTTCAAACTCCTTTGCAATAAGACTTTGGTAAACTCAAACACTTACACCTTTAGGCTTTGGTCAACTTGTTTTCTCTCTTTTGGGCAAACATTTTCGGTCAAGACAAGAGGAAAGAGAGAAGAAGTGAATCGCAATTAAACCAAACCACCTTTGGTTAATTAACCAAGCACTTCTTCAAAAAGTCACCAAGTTGTGACATATGGATTTTCTTGCTCTCTTGGGCAAATATTGGCGAAGCAACTTACAAAAAGCCAAGAAATGAATATTAAAACATCACTCACTCTCTCACATCTAAAAGATAAATGTTTTAGACCTTATTTTGATTGCAACCTGTCTAAAAGATTTTCCCCAATTTTATCTCTTTCTTATAACTCTTTCTTATCATTGCGCCTAATTAAATTGAATATCACGCTCTCTCTCTTTCTCAGAACCCTTTCTTCCTTCCTTACTTTTATATATCCACCACCACCATTCCCCTCCCCTCCTCCTCCTACTGCCGTAGCCTCCCCTTTATTCAACACATCGGCAAGAAATCTTCTGACCAGCTTTTCTAGAAATTTTCTCACCTAGATTCCCCTTCCCCCAAAATCAAATATAAGCGCCAATGCTCTATCATCGAATCTCATTGCTATAGCCCTTCCCATTAAGGCTCCACTTTAGTCGAGAGGTGGTCACTTCTCCCTCCTGCCACCACTTGCTGCTCTGATTTGCTCAACAGCTTTGCATTGCTCACGCCAGCCTTAAGGCCAGGGATATCAGAAACAGATCCCTCTTCGAAACTCTCGAGAAGGTATGCTCTTGTTGCCTGTATTGTTCCCTCAATTTGATTTTTTGGATTACCTATTCATTATTGAATTGGCAGACACAATAATAGTACGGCTTGATGTTGACAACAATTTTTGTATGAGCTCACATGAAATATTGTTTATTGGTTCTTGCAAACATGGTGGAGTACTATGGATGGTGCTTCCATAGTTTTCATGGAGAAGAATTATCATCGGCATAAGTATCTGATCAATGATATTGTTTTGCCTCTCATCATCTACTGGGTCCTGAAATGAACATAGCTCTATAGGAAACGGGCAAAGAAACAACCCACATCATATTTCCTAGACAATTTCAACAACAACCACAGAAACTCATAATATCTATATGTATAATATATACTGCACTATCTCCATTAATTCGTTATTCATTAAAAACACCAAAAATAACTTTTAAGACCAGTTTTGTGAAATGTAAGATCTAAAAAGTCTACTTTTTAGACCAATTTTCATAAATAACCAGTCTGAAAAGTACTTTTAAGACTGTTTATCATCACAACCGGTCTAAAAAGTCATCATCACAAGCAGTCTAAAAAGTATGACTTTTTATATCGGTTTTCACAAAAACTGGTCAAAAAAGTCAACCTTTTTAGACTTGAACTTGAATCAACCGGTCTAAAAAGTGATTTTTAAGACTAGTTAAGAGTAACCGTTTTTTGGATTGGCTATATCAAGATCACATCCAGAACCAATCTAAAAAGCCATTTTTACCTAGTCTAAAAAGTAATTTTTCCACCAATGGGTCCTATATTTCTGTTTAAGATACTTTAACGATATTGAGACGTCTTTCAACCAATCTCCACATGTAGATGATTATCCTAAACCTGAGCCATCATCAAGATAGTTGTTAATCCCTCATGTTTGTAAACCAGTTGGAGGAAGTGAGAACTTCAAACTAACGGCAACTGAGAAGTTCCAAGCACATAGACATGTCTTGATTAATTGCAGCCAAGTTAAGCCCTTCATTTAGTAAGAATTGTACACAATATGTTGTTACTCAAAATATTTTTGTACATTTAACTATCACTTCTCATGATTAATTACAGGGAATTCAAAAGTCAATTGAAGCGTCAACTTAAGATCCATACACAAAAATGCTCCAAAATTGATAAAAAGGCCTATAGAGAATTCTTAAGTTGGTTTGCATGCCAAATACTAAATGACCACAACCTACACTTACCATATTTCATAGGTCTCACAACCTACAATTCATTTGAAATCTCTTGAAGTCCTTTACTTGAGAAAAAAATCAATCTATCTTGATCTTGGCCAAACTAATGCAGTTTATTGATTTTCAATCCCTTCTCTATTTTTATATAGATTTTGTGCCTTAACTTCATAACTCATGATATATACATCCAATTGACATGATTAAGAACTTGTAGGCAACCTCTGTGTTGTACTTTGCATATACAATGTAACACTTATCATTTATTCCCCTTTTATTATACATCGGAAGTGTAATGTTATTGTTACAGCTCTTGGATTTCCACTATTTTAGCCTCCAAATTAAAATTTTCATATCCACCTTCACATTCTCAACTAATTAAACGTGAAAACTTGTACTCATTCATTCTTGTTTACATATATATACATTACAATCATGAGATTTAACTCATCCATGTCATTTTTATACAGTCAAATTGTAACCCCTACCTTAATAGCCAAAATTATAGTTCGAAAATGCGTCATGATGATGAATTAGAGACCAACGGATAATTTAGAATTTATTAAAAATCCCTTCTTCAAGATACGGTTTTCAAAAAAATTTTCAAAACCTGTTCAATACAGTGTCACATTCACATTTCGAATATATTTGGCCTGTACAGTTTGATTTCATTCATACATATCAGAGTGTAACAAAAATTCCTGACAACACTTAGGTTTCATTCACTCAGTAAAGGGTTTATAGGGCATGACTTCCCATTTCTAGTTTCCCATGTTGGGGATTACATAACACTATTCAATTTTTTTAACACTTACAAAATATACAACATTCCAAACTATGATAACCAACTACCCAAAACTAAAACTCCTAGCTAGGAGCTCTAGCCGCCCTTCGTCACATGTTTCTCCTACGAATGCTTGCCCTAGCTATATGTTAGTCAATCGAAAGAATGAGACTTAAAAGAATCGCAGTAGTAACAATTCAATTATAGCATATACAATCACAAAGCATGCAAGCAAATCACACAACAGTAATACAACAACGGAATTTCTACAACAGCTTCCATTGTCTTCACAATAGCATGTTTCATAATGTCATATTTCACAATGGCATGTTTCACAATGGCATAATTCATAACAGCATATTTTGCATCGACAATTCCATAATCGCTTTCACTGTATTCATAATGACATGTTTCACAATGGGATGAGACATGCATTCAATGTATTATACATAATATAATAGAAAGGGTCACTACCTTGTTCTTTTCACTCGTGCTCTGGCACCGGTCTATTACGTGCAGGACAAATGTCAAATCCTATAAACCATAATCAAGGACGAAGAGTTATTCTCTAATCCAAACTTAACTCCATAACACTTAGGGTTGGTTATCATTTGAGACCTTTTGGTGGCTACTAGAATCCCAAACAGATGCCTAAGTGGTTGAAAAAGACTTGACCAAAGACAATCTTTTTTAAAGTCCCAAAATTTAGTTTTGAAGGTGTTGGCCGTGGCCAAGCCATCTACTGGCTGCGGCCTATGGATGGTCAGAAAGATTTGGGCTCAGCTAAGATCTACTAGCCGTGGCCAAAATCAAGTCAGAAGCTTTTGGGCCATGGCCAGGACCCTGTTGGTTATGGCCAAGAACAAGTCAAAGTTTTGGGCTGTGGCCAAGAACTGGTTAGAAGGTTTTGGGTTGCGGCCAAACCATCCTGGCCGTGGCCAACCACAAGCCTGTTTCCTAGCTGATTTTCTAATGAACATTACTTTTTGTACAGACATCAAAATGACACAAACTTTATGCCATTGGAAAGCTTGCAATGTGAACTACAAAACTGTAAAATTTCACAATATTTTGACTTCATTTGCTATTTCAAAACCCTATGCAAACTTGGTCCCCTACACAGAATTTTACACTTACCAATTTTTTCAGAATTTCCAATTTTTCACCAAGTGTTTTCCAAAAGTCAGATTTTCACAACTAACACTACTCCCACATAGTTTTCACAAGGAATCCAATGGCCACATCAAAACACCCAAAATCAGATCCCATCTAGATGTCCTATTTTGGGGACACAATTAAGACAAAACCCCAAAGTTTCCATAGTTCATATTCAAGGTTCAATTCTATTCTATTTATCCAAAGCTCAACATAAGGTACTACTTGAACAATCAAAACATCACAACCTCTCCAATTCCTAATTCACATGAAAATAGTGGCAAAAATTGTAGAAATTAAAGCCTAAATAAATGGCCACAATATACATGTCCACATATTGCTTTTACTTACCTTTATCACTTTCTTTAACTTGTTCCTTGCTTTACCAACCTCTAGTTTGCTTAAGTTATCAAATCGCCACCTCTTGAAAATCTAGAACCATACAATTGAAGCTCTCAACAAGAGGACAATATTAAAGAAGAGGATTTGAGCTATAGAAGTCATCTTCTAGGCTAAAAGGCTAGAGGTTACCTTGACTTCACTTTCTCTTTCCTCCTTCAACAATGGCTGAATATGAGAGAGCAAGAGAGAGAAGATGATGATGAAATAATCAAATCTTCATCCTTCCCTAGCCATGACAGCCAACCAAGAGAGGAGAGAGGGAGAGAGATGAATTTAAAAACGCTATTTGACATTTTGACTTCACCAACTTGTTCTAAGTGTCAATTTCTTATGGTTTCTCATAAAGCATGTAACCATATGGTTACACTAACTAATTTCATTAGTCATTTAGTCACACTTCTCATTTCTAACTCTTAATTAATTTCTTCATCAATTGTAGACTAATTGGCCTGTAAATTTTTATTCTTCCTGTTTTGCTCCTGACTATGGCAACACCTTATGGTTCACAACTTAGTACATTTTCTCGTTCCATTCCCTCATTTATGCTCCCTCGCCTTTTTTTAATTCAATTTAGGTTTTCATATCACAATTGAGCTTAAATACAAGGTTTAGGCACTGATTACTACTCATCCAAGTCATAATCCGTATTGTATTCTCTAAAACTATTTGTTTAACATTAATTACATTCGCTTTTAAAGTGATTAACCCTTAAGCATATTTTGGGGCATTACACAAATACATAATAATCTCTAATTTGTCATCACGTTTTTTCTATGCAACTCTGATACATTCCTTTTTTGTGCTTATCGTACCTATATAGTTGGGAGGGAGGGTGAGATTAAGGAGAATCTCAGTAACAAACAATACCAGTTATGCATACAAGATAAATGCTTTGTGCATGACATGCTTGCTTACCTCAATTTATGCTCACATAATGACATATTTACATGCTCTATGCTTCACATCTCATACATATGTCCATAGCATCAATAGAAATAGGGCTTTATACCTCACATAATCAAACAAAGCAATCATACACAACAATACACAAGCAAACATATCAAGTGCACACAATTTAGGTAAGTTACTACCTTTCCACATTTATGTCCTCCTCTTGTTACCTTTTCTTCCAACCATTGAAGATACTTGGAAAGTCTTCCATTACCTCTTCTTTGACATCTTATGGCCCTAAATACACAATCACATTATGAGTTTACCTCACTAGAGCCATGCAAGCAAGCCATTACTTATGACTAGTCTCTCTTGCATATTCTTTAAAACTTTTCTCATTTTATGTCTGACACATTATTTGTTTTATTCACTTATGCTGGGTCTCTAATTTCTCACATTAAATTCTAGAAAATGTCTCTTCTCTTTGAGCCCATACATATTACAATTTATCCCAACTGTCACAAATCCATAGGTTAACACTATATTGCCAGAATTAGCAATAAGCTTTGAATATTCATAACTTATTCTAGGGAACTGAATTGAGGTGGTTCTAGTTCCTATTTAAATCTCTTTAGGTCTATTTTAAAGAAAAAATATCTTCTACTACAAATTATAAGCATAACATTCCAGAACCTTGACCAAATCCTTACTCCCTCAAAAATTATTCCAGATTCAATGCCTAACTTAACAATTCATATCTTACACTTTACAACTCCAAATAATGTGTTCTACCCATTATTTTAAAGCTTAGGATGTCTACTAACACCATGTAAAATATCATAATCATTTGACATGGTTGTTCATCCAAAATCACGTCATAAACAATATGTCTCCCAGAAATCGCAATCTGGTAGCAACTATCCTCAAATTCCAATTCTAGGGTTTCTACCTAATTATCCAAAAATCATACCATAAGGCATCCCTACAAAATTTTGCCCATAAAATCCATTGGAAACCTAAAAATTATCAAAATCACATTCCTTATCCTTGCCCTGCTCTTAGCCGAAAATCACCATAAAATGCCAAAAGGAGATTTCTTGCAAATTCAATTACAAGACTTACAAAATATCATCTTAATACCTTGTTTAACATCTTATTCTTAATCTTAAGATCATCAAAGCCCAACTTCCTCATATTGGCCAAACAATAGGGCAGCTATAACCTCAAGAAAACTCATCAAAACTATAAGATACTATATTTAAATCAAAATTTGTACTTACCTTTACTCAATTTTACAATTGGTTCTTGATTTTGGTAGTACTTCAGCTGTAGAGGTAGCATCTGTAACATCATATTTTATAAACAGTTGGATGAGCTTTAGACTTATAATGAATACATATATGAGACATTGTTCTATTAAAGGTTATTAAAGTCCTGACTTCAATATAGGGTTCAAACCTATACTTGAGTGGGTTTTTTAAAAACGCTTGAAAATACTTTAAGTGTGGTCTCAAACTGGTTTACAAATTCATTACCACTCTTCAGTTTAAAATCCTTTTGTTCAAAATACAGAGCATTCTTTATCAATAGCTCACATATTGGTGGTTAACTTATGGACCTTTAGTATTTGGTTGGCCCGTTTAGTTCAATCAGTGCATCTAAATTACAACATGCATTGATATAATAATCGTTTGATTTACAGCTATCACGGTTAGCATTACTACTAATGTTACTGCTACAATTATTCCTACTTAGTTACATTTATAATTTATACAATTATCCAAAATGAAAGATAACCAAAGGAGTTTTATAATTTAGCATTTACTTCACCCGTCTGTGGCTGCCTTCTTGCCCTTGGATGTACTCACCTTTTCTATAGAGTATGGGTTGGAAATGGTGAAATTCAAAGAATCCCAGTAGTATAATAATCACTCATATGATATGTAGAATGCTAAGTATGTAAAGAAAATCATCAATCAGACACTTACAGTATGCAGCAAACAAAGGGCCTTCCCTTATCACAGAACCACAGTGCATGGTGACCATGATTTGGCAGCGCAAGGCTAATGCCTTATATAAGATATATAGCCTAGGGTAAATCCCTATGCTGCATCCCAGGGTAACTCCCTGTGTAACTTGTACTTACAAGTCTTACCTACTAGGGACTAATTGTCCCGTATATAAGCAGGTGATAGGAATACATACATAGCAGGACATATGATAAAAGGAATAAGATACTACTTGGCAGCCTTTCCAAACTCCGTTCTTATTCCTAATCTCTTGGGCGTCCCAGGTAAATTTCAAACCCTATAAATTAGAATTGATAGATAATAAGTTATTACTTATCCAATTCTTCATAACTTAAACACTTAGGTTGGTTATCATTAGGATTAGTATACCAAGTCAAATGAAGAATCAATGTGGTCAAACTAGCCCAAAGTGCTTATTTCTACCCTTAGAGCTCAAGATAATTGTAACCCCCTCCATAATTATATTCGAAATACGTGATTAAAATAAAACAGAGACCAATAATAAACAAAACTCATTTAAGATCCTATCTTCATGATAGGGTTTTCACAAATCCTTTCAAAGTCATATCTAACCAGGTCTCATATCCATATTTCGAATATAATTACTATGCGAAGCTAAATCACATTCACATAAATATCAGAGCACACAGCATAATTATCCCAGCAATCCCAAGTTCATACCTTCGCTAATGAGTATAAAGGCATATCCGCCCATATACAAGTTCTTATATGGGGATTACACAAATCTATTCAAATACACAATATCTTTTTGAATACATACTCAAATACTAATCCAAATGTACAAATTCACATCCCAACTCATAACTGATAACCAACTACCAAAATTTACATCCTAAAGGAGTCCTCATCGCCCTTGATTGCTTGCTCTATCTTCGATTCACCTACCCTATCTAAAATATTGGTAGGGGAGGGTGAGATTCTAGAGAATCTCAGTAGGAAAACAATACCAATATGCATGCACGATAAATGGTTAATGCTTGACCTGCTTGCATTACATAACTTATTCTCACACAATGACAAATCTGTAAGCTCAATGCTTTGAACAATATACTTATGGCCATAGCATAAATTGAAACATAGCTTCAAATCATTCATACATGTTTCACATAATCAAACAAAGCAATAACATCATCAACACACTAACACAAATATCAAATACATGTAGGAGAGGCAAGTTCCCTATCCTTATTCTTTCCACATATGCTCCAGCATCGGCTACTTGCGATCCGAGCGAATATCCAACCCTATAACCAAATCAAGGACATAGGGTCAATCTCAATTCCAAATCCTTACTTCTACAATACTTAAAGTTGGATACCATTCACAACCTTTAGGTGGCTATAAATAGCTCAACAAAAGCCTAAAAGATTAGGACGTACTAGGTTGGAAATCACCTTTTAAAATCACAAAGTGCTGAAACAGGGTTTTTGCTGCAGTAAAGAATTCTTTGGCTATGGCCAAACACAGCACAGAAGGTTTTTGGCTGCAGCAAAGATTTTCTAGCTGCAGCCAAAACACACACAAAAAGTTTCGTGCTGCAGCCAAGGAAACTTCTGAAATTCATAACTAATTCTAGAAAAATCAAAATAAGGTGATCTTAAAGCCCATTGAAATCTATTTAAGTCCTCTTCATATGAAAAATATGAGCCTTTACCATATATCACCACACAATTCCAGAATTACACGAAATTCCCTTGCTGTTCCAGATTTGCACCCAGTTTTAACGTCAAACTTTGGACAACTATAACTCCAAGCTCACAAAATGAAATGACACAAATTATATGTCCATTTTGAAGTTTGGAATGTGAACTTTATGATTGGAAAGTTTCAGAATTTTTAGACACCAATTGTTCATTCAAAACGTTCACACAAACTGACTGCCCAGAATAGAGTTTCACTGGACAGAATTTCAGATTTTGCATCTTTGCTTCCAATGGTCCCATTTTCATACCAAACATCATTCCTACACAAATTTTCACAAGGAATCCATTGGAAAAACCAAATTAATCAAATTCACATCACATTGACATGTTTTCACAGTAATCTCAACATGTCAACACAATTCACATTTCAAAACCTAACATTCCAAACTTTTCCATTTCCAATGCCAAACCAATTCCAATGACCAAATTACACAACAAATAATCATTTTCAACACAAATCAACATGCAATTCTCCAAATTACATGCCACATGAAAATACCACCAAAATCACGACAACATTCACTATTCACAAAACCCAATCAATGGCCACAATATAGGGATCAAAATGAAGCAAATACTCACCTCTTCCTCTTTCCCAAACCAATTCCTTGATTCTTCATCTTTCCAAATTCCCATAAGCTCTCAAATACCTTCTTTCACAAATCTAAAACTATAGCAATGAAGCTCTCATCACTATAAAAATATATTAAAGAAGGGTATTAGAGCATTAGAGGACATATACAAGGCTAAATCTCACCTTGATTCTTTCTCTTTCCTCCTCTACTTTAGCCGTCCATGGAAGCTAATGAGAGAGATGAAGAAGATGAAGTGGTTCATATGTTTGGCCTTCAATTGACCATTTATCCATCCAAATAGAGAAAAGAGAGAGGAAAGATTGAGTTGAAAATGTTAACCCAATCCAGGAAGGGTCCGCAAATTGCCACTTGTCACACACTTGCTCCATCTATCATGAGCTCACATACATACACCCACATGGGATTCCACCCTTTGATGTCTTACACAAATCAATCCTAACCATTGATCTTGAAGTTACCAATGAGTTTCCTCTTCAGTAATTGACCAATTGGCCTGTAACTTTACCATTTTGCCCCTGATTACGGTAATTCCCACTGAATCACCACCAAACTCATCTTATCTTTCCATTTAACTACCTTATGAGCCCTTCCTATAATTTAAGTCAATTTAGATGTTAATCCATAATTGAACTTAAATACAGGGTTTCGGCGCTACTCATTACACATTTGAATCTCAAATCACGTCGGATTCTCCAAAAGGGTTATTATCACTAATCACATCCACTTTTGGAGTCATTAACCCTTAATTGAAACTTGGGATCCTACTAAACTGAGGCTGAGTAGTCCAATTATTTCAAGCTTATTCTCTAGCCTCAAATCTCAAAATTCAAGGTATTACAATAATTAAGTTTGCCATAACCTTCTTAGTTTCGCACATTAACTAAAAGCTGCCAGAATTTTCAACAAATTTTGAAACTTCATATCTCAATGTATAAATATCCAATTACAGTGGTTCTAAGTGCTATGTGTCTCTTATTAAGTTTATTTTGGAGGAAAAATATTTCCTTTAGCTAATTATGCACACAGAATTCCTGTATCACCATTTATTACACATCGCCACAAAATCATTCTAGTTTTACATGTCTAACTTCAAAAATTCATGTCTTATTTTACTAGTCCAAATGATACAAATGACCCATCAAATTAAAGCTTGACATGTCTAATTTTATTTTAGAAAATCTCATAGTCATTGGACAACATTCAATTACTAAAAAATACAACACAATCAGACTACCACGTAGAAACCCTAATTTAGTAACAAATTCAAGTTTTAGGAATTTTGTTCTAATGATCCAGAATTCATAATCAAGGGCTATTTCCACATAGTTTTTCATGTAGAATCCAATGGTAACATCAAATTTATCAAAATCTCCTTCCTTGTTCATGTTCTGTTCTGGCCATAAATATAGGGTCTAAGACAACAATACACCAAGTTGACAAATTCACAAATTATCCACTAAACAAATCTTATATGCTTCCCAAACATCATATAACCACATGTATATGAACAAAGCTTCATGAAACCCTAAAAATCCTACATGACCGAAATTAGGGCAATAAGGAAAAGTCCACAAAACTCTACCAATCAACACAATACATAGGTCAAAAGGAAGCCCTTGCTCACCTCTTCCACTTTCCTAAGCTCTTTCTTTAATTCTCCAACTTTGGCTCTTACTAGACGACTCAAAACACCTAGTATTCAAAAAATACCATAGAAATGAAGCTCTTAGAGAGGAGAACAATGTTTATGAAGAGTATTTAAGCAAAAGAGGTGATTTATAAGGTGAAAACCAAGATAGAAAACTCACCTTCTTCCTTGTTCTTCTTTTCTCTTTCCTTTTTTCCTTCTTATTTTCTCTAGTTTTGGGTGTGTTAGCAGACATTTTTTAAAGAAAACAAGGGAATATGAAATGATTTAATATTCACTTCCTCTCCTCTTGAATTTACTTGTCCAAAAATTGCCAAGAGAAAAATAGGAAAATACATGTGGCTATAAATTGTGCTTCTTGAAAAGGCTTATGGCTACTTAACCAAGTGTGGTTAATTCAATTTGAGTGAGCCTTCTCTTTCTTCCCTCTTATATTTTTGGCCAAAATTTTGTTTCCAAGAGGAAGAGGAAATGTTGACCAATTTGCTTTCTTTGTCATGCTATTGGCCAATTTTTTTCCAAGTTGTAAAATTGGTTGTTTCCTTGAATATTTGACCAACACTTTTTCCACCCTAAATTGCCCTTAATTGGATGCTATTTATAGCCTAAAAGAGAGATAAGATTTTTTTTCATTATCTTAATTACTTCTTTCTTTTGAAGAGCAAATCTTGGCCATTCATTTTATCTTCCAATTTTAACCTCAAGATCAAGTAACAATTGTCTCTTTTACCTTTAATCATGGCAAGATTAATTATTGTGCCATTAGTTCTTTTATTTCTCTTTGTTTTCACATGAATAATGCTATGTTCTCTTATTCTTATGCCCAAGCTAGGCCTTTGGTTATTTCTGAATTTAGGCGAAGGAACTAGGCAATTATCTCAAGCTAATTGGGACTAAGTTCATTGTGAAATTTCCTAAAACAATTCAATAATCATTTTCACTATATTAAGTACATATAGCCCATGAATACATCTTGGGATATTACAGCACCAAACTCCTATGAGCATGAATCCAAAACCGTAGAAGCCTAGCCCTTGATGAGTAAAAAAAGATTTATGAAGGCACCAGGAGGTAGAAATGATGATTCATAGGTGAAATCGGCTTGGGAGCTCATAAATACTCCCACCATCTCTCTTCTTTCATTTTCAATAGATACATGAATTTAATAAGGGTTAGGAGAGTCTTGGATTGTCTTATGATGACACATGTCCAAGTGTAAAAATCCCAGGATTCCCGGTGTTCTTTTTGGAAATTATAGGATGCTCGGTGCTTCGGGGTGCCAGATACTCTTTCTTGAAATTGCAGGGTACCCAATGCACCTCTTTAAAATCCATCCCCCCCCTTCCCCTCTCGCATGCTTGAACGACTTTATTGGTCAGGGAAGAGGAAGTCTAATGAATTCATTAGGCTTCCAGTGCAGTGTTTGGGAAAATCGGGTATGTAGCCGGACCAGAGACTAGTGAATTATACTAGCTATTCAACATATGTCTGATATACAACTGTAAATGTCATCGAATGATTTGTTAATCATGGGAAGAAGTCAAAAGTTACTTTAATAAAGCTACTTTTTGATAGGGAGTCAATCGGTTTTGTGACACATGTCATACTTCTGACTAATTGTTGCCATGTGTTCTCTGTTCCTCATGATTTCTCCACATACATGCATGGATGTCCCAAACATTTGACACCAAGTTGGTGTCTCTTCGAAAATGCAGGGTACATGCACCTGCCCTAAAAATGCCAAGTACATTCACACACCATATATTTTATCTGACTAATTAGTCATATGCCTATGTCTTCAAGAATGTGCCATATATATACTTGTGTGGCATAAGATGGTGCCACATGTCTTTAGTGCCACTAAATGGCACCAAATATGCCTAAATTCCCACACACTAGCATCTTATGTATGACTACTTATACTCACCAAGACTCATATAATCAGGAGACTCGGTCTCAACTCAGAGGGCAGAATCATATATTCCCATGAAACTAGGCTTAGTAACTTTCTTGACTTAAGTTTATTCTTAGGCTTCTAGACCCAAAATTTAGAATATTATATAAAAATCTTCATGAGCATTGATTATCTTTTACTATATATCATATACTAAAATAGTGACTATACTTAGAAAAGAGCTTAAAATAGGAAGTCATAAATATGCACATGAAAATCATAGTTTCAAGGATATTCTATGACTCCTAATAGGTCATTATCCATCTTAACACATAAATTATACATTTCAAGGTCACATGATGAATTTACACAGCTCATGGAGCTAACAATACTACAGAGATTGCCATATATGCAGTTATTAACTTACATACATCTGGGTTATGAACTATCATATATGCGGGCTCTATAAAAGCTCGATGCATATACATAACATTTCAGAACTATTATTTATTCCAGACCTATTATAACAATTATAATATAACACCTATTATGTATAGAGGTTTGGTGAGGCCATGATATGCCTATTGCTGTAATAATAATTAATGGGCATATGTAAATAAGCGTCATAATATATGGTATTGATTAACAGTCACATTTAACAACTGTTATTTATGTAGTAACATAGATAACGGTTTTATGTGTTAACTATGACTTTTGATAAAAATAAATAATGGTCTCACGTAGACAACCGTTATGTATTTAGTACATAAATAATGGTTTATAAATAAGAACCATGAACTTTTCAAAAACATGACAGTTTTTATTCAATAACCGTGATGTAGGGATATAAGACTCTTTAAGTGAAAGTTTCTGAGCTAGATGATCTCCTTTATATATATAAATATATATAATAGAATAGCAGTATTGATAAAGCTTGTCATTAGCTCTCTCAAAATATACTAGACTTATTCATATAGATAGCAATGAGCTCACCTAGGTCGTTTCCATATTGGTTTCAATCACGCTTTAATTGAAGTTCAAAAACATCACAAATTAGTCACTCAATGTTCTGTTGATTCTATACCTAATGTGTACAATGAAACTCTAATGATTACTAAGTGGAACTTTAGACAAATTCCTTATTAATTCTCAATTAATCTTCATTTTATACAAAATTTTCCACTTATCATCATTGCAAATTAGTTAAATCAATTGAACTCTTAATCTACCTCAATTTCAATTATCTAATTCACATAACATAATCAATCCAATGGAACAATAATTACAAGATCCAAACGTTTATCCTTAACATGACGTATAGTTCACAAGAACTTAGCATCATATTTAATCAAATCCTAATGAAATGCACTTGCTATGTAAATCCAGAATAAACATATATTCAGCTAACAATTCACAAGTCTAGATTTATTCACGATCAAACCTATAATCATAGTTCACCAGAGAAACTCTTTAATTTAACACCTGTGTTCATTTTCTATAAAATTGAAGTAGAGAACCATGTAAAGAGCTAGGAAACTCCCTAATTATGATCTAGTCATATTACTAGCAGATCCAGGGGAATCAAACTCCAAGAATGAGGACTAGAAGCTTAGCCAAGCATGGTGATCAGAGCTTCACAAGAATCTAGAGTCAGCTTCTTCATATCTTTAAATCTCTAATTTTCTTATTGTCTCTTGCTGAATTCTCTCTCTCTCTCTCTCTCTGTAGCTTCTACTAACTTCTAGAATGATCCCCTATCCATCAGCGTGCTTCCTCACTCTTATTTCATGTCATCGATTTTAGCTCTCTTCTCCCTTACTAGCGCCTGTGACAATTGCTTCAAATCATCTCAAACTCTCAATTGCTCTCAAGGTAACTAGTCACATGAGCTTATTTCACAATTTTTGACAAGAATGAGTGAAAATTGCAAATTCTCAAGCATCAATTCCATGTAACTTTCTGTTTGCAGGTGATGGAAATGAATTCCTCCAGTAGTAGATTTTGGTTTCCTTTCTATTGGAATTATCTTTCTGATGGAATCTGATTCCTTTCCGTAGCCTAAAACGATGCCATTTAACTCCTTTTTGACACTAGCTTTGAAAATATGAACTTCTAAAATTGCTATCATGAACCTTTTTCCCATTTTCATTTTGGCCTTTCCAGAATCAAATTAGCGCTCAAGAACTTTATTTCATCCTTTCAGCTAAGCTCATGTTCTGTACTAAAGGAAAATACTTTCTAAAATCCTAAATTTTGACACTTACGCTAATCTTTTCATATCAAAGCACATACAATCTATTATCAATCATATCCTAATGATATTTCCATAATTAACCATTTTTTTTTGCCAGTGTTCCATGATTAACCATTTAATTCATATGAAAATATTAATCTTACCAAAAGCCTAGCTTATCAATTCCCGTATACTACCTCCTTTGCACTCCTAAGCAAAGTTTAATCATGGAATGCCTAAAAGAAGTAAAACAACCATAACATGCTTTGAAATCAACGAATACAGTTTGATAAGCCAAAACCACAAAACTCACACTACTAGCAAGTCACATATACATGTCATGATTTTCGTGCCCTTAATGCTTCTTAATTGAGTAATGACTTAGCTAGTAACTTGGAACTGTTTGCACTCTTTCACACACTCGTTAAGGTCAATTCTCTCTCCTCTTTATTGGCTTAATTCCCTACCATATGCTAGTGTTACTTTCAAAATCTCCACTACTCAAATGTTCAAACCCATTGGTTTAAAAGGTCTTTATTGGGTTTTATTGTTGATAAGGCTAAAAGTTAACATGGATAATGAACTAGGTTAGTTTCAGCGCCTTTCTTGTGCTTCCTACTTACTAAAGTGACTATTGCTTTATAGAAATTTTGCTTGCAATTATGATTCTTCTTTAGCTATAGAGGATCCTTTCTTTTGGCCAACTTTCTCTCTCTCTTTTGTTTCTATTTCTGTAATAATTTTTCTCATTTTTTTCCTTTGGTATTTCTTTCCTTTGTTTTCGTCCTCTATTCATTTTTTTCCAAGGTCATTATAGTACTTTTGCTTATCTACACAATTCTACATTTTTTCTCTTTACTTAAGTAAGCAATCCACACTTCTAATAAGCACTTCACTAACCTGGGTGATCTAAAACAAAATAGTGATAGGCTTAAAGGGGTAATCATGAGTGAATGATAGATTTTGGCTATTGTTTGGGTCAATTAGTTATGAAATGATTGCCTTGTATAATTTCCATTAAGTTAGGTATTATGCAACCTCAACCCAAAAGCAAGCAAGTTCTAGAGAAAATCAAGACCAATGGAGAATTCTCTCTGCCTTTATAAATTTAACCAGGTCAATTTCATCTAATAAGGCTTGTACTACTAAGCTAACCTCCTCAAGTTACACTCCAAGCATTGAATCAAAACCATGATGTAGATAGTTAATAACCATCATATATCGTGATTTCTATAGTAGTGCATATAGCTAGAATTTTTAAGAATTTTCCAATTTTTTTGAGTTTTTGAATCCATAGAACTTTTAGAGGCATGTGTAAGTGCATTGGATCTTTAATAGAGACATGGTTTGTCCATAAAAATTTCTAAATTTGAGAGCTACATTTTGATATGCAATGTTCATATGTTTGAAGTAAGTTTGGGTCTATTTTGGGTCAAGAAAGTGTTTATATAATTTTGGAGATTCCTGAAAAACTTTAGATTAGATATTGAATTCATTTTTTTTTTGTTGACAAATTTAATGTAACTACAAAGAAGATTTCAGTTGCAACATAAGGTTAATGTTGAAAAATTCCTTATAATGGAAAGTTATTCAAATGTTTTTTAATAAGATATCATATGCAATCTTGTCTCACATTAATTGAGATAAAACCTGAAGCTTTTAACAACTTAAAATTATTGACTGATAGTAAGTCATCCTAAGTCTTCCAAATACATTAAGTTGATTGAGGTTGAATTTGTGATTTGCAAGTCAACCTTTTTACAAATATTATGATATGGGGTGAGATAGGAAGATATGTATAAATCATCTCAACCAATAGGATGTATGATGCGAACACTATAACACCCCTCTTATCATAATCAATCTGATGTATTTTATACAACGAATTCGAACCACTAAGCGATATTCTTTTCAAGACTCTTTCAATTCCTAACCTCAAAACAAGACTCAAACCTGTAGTTTAGTGGGTTTTCCTAAATTATTTAAAAAATTTTAAAAACTATCATAAAGTGGTTTGTAACTTCTTCGTAACTCATCATTTCTTAATTCCCTTTTATCAGAGTATGCAAGCGTTTCTCTGCTTAAGTGTTACATTTCATAAATTGGTTAATGATCCATTACCATACGGAGTCGTCATTCAACTAAGTTACCTAAACATTAGTTACTTTTGGTTCTACTATTGTACTATCATTATGTCTACTGTAACCCCTATCGTAATTATAATTCGAAATTTGTAATTAAAATGAAATAAAGACCAATAAAACAAAGCTCACTTTTGGGCTCTTCTTTATGGTAAGGTTTTCACAAATATTTTTAAAATTTCTACCTTCCTTGGTCTCAAATTTCATAATCCGAATATAATTACCCTGTGCAGTTGAATCACATTTAAACATATCATAGTGTAAAACAGAAATCCCGGCAACCCCTGGGTAATCTAAATACTAACTATCAAGTTTATAATTTCCAACTAGGGAATTACATACCGTAATCAAAATATTATTTACATCCAAAAATAATATACAATAATCTCAAATATCCAAAATGAATAGCCAACAGTCCAAAACTAATATCTCTACAAGACTCTAGCCGCTCCTAGTCGTCCTTTTCTACTTGGAGCCACTTGCCCTATCTGTAAGGTTAGTCAATAGAAAGAATGAGATTCAAAAGAATCCCAGTAGTAACAAATCACTCATACAACATGCAATCACATAGCATGTAAGTATATCATCAAGCAGCATCACAGCATAAAACACATCCGTAGGCTGCCATAAATGCACACAATCATATAGTCTCATCCCCCGGATTCCACTGCCCTGAAGGTACGATCCTCCCACCATCACCACCGATGAGCCGTGGGTGATAGACTCACAAACAATGATAAAACAAATAGACCATGTATCACATATAGTATAAGAGAGAGAGAGTCACTACCTTGTTCTTTCCTGACTTGCTCTGGCACTGTTCGTTCATGACCAGGGCAAATGTCAAAGCCTACAAACCATAATCAAGGGCGATAGGTTATTCTCTTTTTCCAAACTCTTATCTTTATTTTACTTTAAGTTGCCTATCGTTTGAACTCTTTAGGTGGCCACTAGAAGCCTAAACATATGCCTAAAGGGTTGGGAACACTTGACCAAAGATCCCTTTTTAGGAGCAAAAGTACTAATTTCTGGCCAAGTCACTCGAGTGATGCCCCCACTCTCACTCGAGTCTTAGCGAGTGAGACACAGAAAGTGTGTACCCGAGAGCACCAATACTTCCTGAAGTGGTCAGTGTACTCGAGCACTCACCTCAGCACCCGAGTAACTACACGCAATCACCCGAGTCCCATCGAGTGAGGTGCAGAGAGTGACTGCCTGAGAGTAACTTTAAGGTGAAACCTACTCCCGCACTCGAGTGAGATCAAGTTTACTCGAGTGATAATCCATACCACTCGCAGGCAAGGAAGTGCACTCTTGCACTTTGCCTAGGAATTCTACTGAAACACTGAAGAGAAAGGAAAATATCATGCTGCACACGAGTGAGACCCTACCTCACTCGAGTAAGGCTTATCAGTAGCCAGAACGTAGCAACTGACAGAAATTTCCAAACTTACTAAAGCTGGTTCCAATGGTTCCAAAACTTATACCAAAACTCATTCTCATCTAAAATTCCATAAAGAACCTATTGGTAACACTAAAACATTCAAAATCCCTTCCAATCCACACACATTCAGATTTAACCCACATAACACTATAATTACCAAAATTGCCACATTTCCTAATTCAAATCCAGACTAAATCCATTGACATCAAGACACAATTTAACACTAATCCCACCACCACACACTAGACTATTCATCCATTCCAAAATATCTCAAAATTAGGGCAAAATCATAAGTTCTCAAAACTCAACCTATAATCATAAAACTTAGATTAGAAGAGAGCTCATTCTTACCTCTTCCTTCTGTCTAAAGGGAGTTCCTTGATTTCTCAACTTTCAAATTCCTTCCAACACCAAAATAGCTCCTTTCAAATATTTGAAATCATGGTAATGAAGCTCTTGTCACTATGAACAGAATTAAAGAAGAACACTTGAGCATTAGAAGGCATCTAACAAGTCAAAATATCACCTATACACTTTCTCTTTCCTTCCCTTACTCAACAAAATAGAGGTTAGATTAGAGAGAAGATGAGAAGGATGAAGGTGCAGATTTTTTTTTCCATTTCCCATGCACACAAACTGACTTGGAGGAAGAGAGGGAAGAGAAAAATGAGTTTGAAACTTTGACCTTATCCAATGGTCCACAACTTGCCACATGTCAACATCCTATACCTCCTTCTTTGAATTCACATACTCACATACACACTTGATTCCTCACCCTTAACCATTCAAGAACTAATCCCAACCATTGATCTTAAGTTACCTATGAGTTTCTTCTTTGGTGACAGATCAATTGGTCTGAAATTTCCTAGTTTGCCCCTGATTATCGTAACACTTACTAAATCATGATCAAGCACATTTTATATCACAATTCATATTACATACTTCAAAAATATTTGATTAACAATAATTACACTACTCTTGAAGTCTTTAGCCCTTGATTATAATTCAGGATATTACATCTACAAGGTTATATACATCATATACAATACAAAAATAGCCAATCAATAGGAAATATAATCTCTCAGCTTTGTCCTCTAGTTGTTCAGGTTTACCTTCTTGCACCTTGAGCTACTAGCCTATGCTATAGTTGTTATAGGAAAAAAGTGAGATTCAAAAGAATCTCAGTAGTAACAGGCTTCAATCACATATAAACAAGAACACAAAGTATGCCACAAAGTCAACATATAACACAAAAATAGCAGTCAACATTCAAAACACATCATGCAGCATATCACATTACCATTGTACTAGGTATATAAATCACATTGGCCCAAGTATTCACCTGTGCAATAGGACCCAGGATTCTACTCATGCATATTAGTAATTTTTATGGCCCAAGTAACCACTTTGCAAATTGTGAATGCTTCCAAAACTGATAATGAAACCACAAACATGCAACGTATCTCATAACATATGAAAGAAATAGTTACTACCTGGTCAATTTCCCTGAAGGGTGTCTAACTATTTCTCTAAACTCAAGCAAGCCTTAGATCCTAGATAGCTGTCAAGTCCTATAATGTATAGTTGACAATGATTGGGCTATTACTCATTTAGAGCTATTTTTATAATGAACTATATACTACTCTTGACCCGCATTTAACCTTATCCTTAATTTAGCATGTCGATTATCTATATGACTCCTGTATTATACTACACAATATTTATTCTATGACACATGATTGTCTCTTGACTCCTAGGACAAGGGTGTTCAAGGTGATCCCATAGCTCCTTAGGCTATCTCTCTATTTCCTATGATCCTTCTTACTTAACTTAAGTCAAATTCTGTAAATTTTCAAGTCAAATCTAATCTACCAGTTTTGTTAGTCAACTTTGAAAAATCATAACTTAATCTAAAAAATTCCAAATGGAGTTGTTGAAAGTCCTAATTGAAGTTCTCTAAGTCCTCTGAAAAGAAAAAACATTACCCACTGCCACTTGTAACCACATAAATATAGAATTCCAAGAATCGCCACACTATTCCAGAATCCAATCCAATTTCAAACCTCAAACTTTAACAATTAATATCTCTAAAAGTACAGCCTCAAATTGAACATATTATATATCAACTTCAATCTTATAAAGTCTATTATTATTCTACAAATATCACAGCAATCAAACAATATTTGACCAATAAATATGTCCCACAAGCAATCTAGTTCCATACTGGAAGCAATTAACCACAAGTGCTTTAAATCAAAATTTTGGTTTTTCATTCCTATCGATTAAAATTTATTATCAGGCCTATTCCCATATAGTTTTTTATGTAGAATATAATGGAAGCCTCAAAAACACTAAAATCAAACTCCTACCCTTCCTACCAGGTCTTACTGAAACATGGCCTTTCCAACAATCAAGCAAAATGACATTTGGTCATCAAACTACTTCAATAAGTACTTTAGACATCTTATGACACCATATTTATGATCAACACTACTTAGATCCCTAAAATCCAATATCAACCAAAATCTAGGGCAGCAACCAAATTCCATGAAACTCAACCAATCAACACAATATTTAGTTTAAAGTGAAGCTTATACGCACCTCATGCCCTTTTCTAAGCTTATTCTTGCTTTCTCCAACTTTGACTCTTGGTATATGACTCAAAAGACCTCCCCTTGAGATTCTAAAACCATAGAAATAAAGCTCTCATCAATAGGAACAATGTGTATGAAGAGTATTTGAGCCAAAGAAGTGATTTGCAAGGTGAAAATTCAAGTAGAAGCTCTTACCATAAACTTGTCTTCTTTCTCATTCTTTCTCTCTTTTTCTCTCTTTCCATTGTCTCTTTTTCACTTTAGCTGACTTGTAGCATTTATAGAGAGTGAAATATTGATTTAATAGTTAGCTTCTGCCATCTTAATCTACTTGACCAAAATTCACAAAAAAACCAAGAGAAAAAGGAAAGTGTCAAGATGTGGCGGTTCCTTGTAAAAGTTTATGATTAACAAACCAATCATGGTTATGATACTTGAGTTAGATTTCTTTCTTTCTTTCCTTTTCTTCTTGATCAAAATAGAAGTCCTAAAAAGGTGACAATTTAATTGATCATGTTCTCTCTCATTCTCTTGGATTTTAGGTCAAGATTTCCTAGTTGAAGTTTTAACTTTTTGACCTAGCTTTTTCTTCCTTCTTTACCCTTATTTTTAGATATTTTTATGGTCATGAGGGGGTGAGATGATTTGCTATTCATTCTCATAATTGCTTCTTGGTTTTGAAGAGCAATTCCTAGCCCTTCATTTTGCCTTCTAATTTTAACCTCAATTTCAAGTGGCAGTTGTCTCTTTTACCCTTGATTATGGCAATATTATTTCTTTTGCCTTTAATTCTTTTCTTTCTCTTCATTACCTCTTTCTAGACACTATTTCTCTTTCCTTTTGGATCCAAGTCAAGTTCTATGTCATTCTAACACATCCTACAGGAATTGAGTAATTTCTTTCAACTAATTGGCACCAAAATTCATATTCTAGTATGGATGCTATTCTTATAAGCCATTCTGCTTCTTATGCTTCCTGAGACACTTGCTAAACTAGGGCTTAGCAGCCAACTTGATTCAGGTGTATTCTTAAGTCTCTAATCTTAATATTCAGGATATTACAAACACATCCAAGTGAATGAAAGTGAACATTACTAAGAGAAGTTGCGGAAGATGCTACATGAGTTTATATAGCCAGAAGGGCCCTGAGAAATGGGGAACCCAGTCAAGAGACAACAAGATGAGGTAAATTTTTTTGCTTGTTTTTTCATTAAATTTATTGTTAAATTCTTTGCTTTTAGAATTGAATTTAATATATTCTTTTCTCTTATGAACATCAATGTAGTTATTTATATGATGTATGTTATTATATTATTGTTATGACTACTTTGATTAAGTGGGAGCTTTTGGAACATGACTAGAAACCTAAAGCAGAATGTGTTCAACAAAGACTATGGTTAAAAGAGTGTAAGCTAACAACTATAAATGGGATAGGAGTAACATAGTTGTCTCCTGAACATAAAACTGGTGAACTTATTAAGTAACTAACTTTTGCTTACTTGAACAACCAAGTCCATTTGACTGAGTTTATGAAACAAAATCAACAAACATATCTGTAGAGTTAGAAACTCTCAATTCTCCTGCATTCGAAGAATGATATGTTAGATGTCAGAACTAGTTGATGCCCAAGAGGGGGAGAATTTGGTGTAAAATAAAACCTTAGAAATCTTTTTGCATCTTAGTGGAAGCAATAAGTAATTATGAACTTGAAAATAATGAACCAGAGATTCATAATCAAATATCTAAATCAATTATATTGAAAATATAAGAGATAATTGAAAAGAAGATGCAATCTATGATTTTTCTTGGTTTGGTCCTTCACGATGTCCTACGTCTGATCCCTAGGCTTCATCTTACACAAGAGAAACCTTTACAATTCCATAAGTTTAGCTTGGCACTTGTGAAGACTTTTACAATTCTTAGACTATCAGTCTATTCACCAACAATGACATCACACTAAGGTAAGAGCTCCCCCTTATATACCTTAAGGATGCAACCTATTTTGAAGATAAAGGATTTCAATCAAAGAACTTCTCTCTCAAAAGTGAATTAAGGAAAACACTGAAGCAAAATTGAATTATCTCTCTCTAAAGTAAATGATATAAACACTGAAATATAAAGAGTATATGAGTTGGAATATTGGATTTATATTTTTTTACATTTTGATAATGTACGTACAAGCTCTCTCCTCTTCGATTTTGAATTTGCTTCTATATCTAGTTGATTATGGGTATTTGACTGTTGAGTATACTTCTTCTGATTGATCTTTACAAAATGTAACCATTGAAGGTTCTGACATAAAGCAACTATGACATGTAATGAGGCCATTGAGATTAATCATTTGCAAAGTGTGTTATTAGATTTTATAATATGCTTTTATAAAGTTTGACACACTTAAGCAAGGTTTGGATAAAGATTGATTGGAATTCGAGATTATTTCAAAAATCTAAGATGGTGATTCCAACTTTGATGCGTGTGCTTAGACATGACTTTTAGGTTATGTTGAAGAAAACATGGTCTTGACTCTAGACATGGGTCATGATTCAAGGAACAAAAAATTTATGAAGAGGATTAATATTGGCTTATGACTTGCATGTAACTTGTAGGTTAAAGTAAGGAAACTATGATATTGATTGTGTTAATTATCATGACTCGAGATACAAAGGGTATTTGGAAAATCATAGAGTTTATTAAGAAGTGATTCATGCATGACTCGCAAGTTGTTCTTGCCTTGGGGCAAAGCACACTTTGACTCAAGCTAGACTCAAGCTAGACATGTATTTTTGTATACTAACTTATTTGTTTGACTTGGGGTAGATGAGAGTTTTAATCCTATAGACATTATGACTACAAGAAAGCATTATCTTGACTCAAAGTGGCCAATAAATTAGTTGAATATTGATATTCCCTTTTGATCTTGCAAGTTGATCATAAAAACTTCCAATACCAACTCTAAGAACTTGAATCTTGATATTCCCATTTTATCTTGCAAGTTCTTTCTTCAATCTCATTTGTTCTTCTTCCTTTTGATATTCTCAACAATCCAACTCTAAACTTATTTCTCTCCTTAGATAATCTACAAGATATTTAACATTGAATATAATAGTTAGTCAAATTAGGAGATAAATACATTATATAAATTTTTTGCTCTTAAATATTTGATATCATTAAAACTAATCATATCTAACATTATAAATATTCTATTAACTAGTCTTTAGCATCTATATGCTAAAGCACCTTGAAGGAAAAAGGAAAATTATGCTACTAATTAAAGAAAGAACAAGATTGCTTAGACTTATGTGTTTAGTGAGGGCATGCAAATTTGAGCAATATAACTTTGTTTAGGATGTGTGGATATACTTGGAAGATGGAATTAATGGTATTCTTCCATAATGTAGAAGGAACTGAGTTAAAATATTTTTGCCCACCATGTACTAATTCCTAACATATTGTTTAGGCAATACTTGAAGCAAATGTTAAACTAAGAAGTTAAGGAAAACAAACCAAGTTCTTCATTGTAAACAACAAGTGTATGTTATGATAAGATGTCTCCTAATGAATAGGAGTATGCAAGAGTAGATCTTAGTTATGATAAGCATATTGTAACTTTCAGCAATGTGGTTCTTTCTTTCATATCTTGTAACTCAAGTTATTGTTCAGAAGTTCAACTTAAGAGTTTTTATTTAGTTTATTAAGTATCAACAAAAATTTCATTATATAACTTGAGTCATTTGTGCATTATTCCACTCAAGTTATAACTATGTTTTCTCAAAAAACATTTCGATTGCAACTTGTGAGTTTTATATAGTTCAAAGTACTTGAACAAACATTGCAACTTGAGTCATGCTTTTCCACTCAATTTATAACTTACAAATTTCATAATGTTCAAGACAACCTACAAGTTCTATATGATAGATATATTTAAACTTCATAATATGTAAGTTCAACCTGAGTCATGTTCTTTCCAGTTTTTAATCTTCGTCTCAGATTTTTCTCATCTTTTTAAAACTCAATCAAACTAAGATTAAACCTTACCTAGCCAATCTAAAACATCTTTAATCTAGTTTAATCTGATTTTACAAGCAATCAACTGAAGATTAAGCTTTAATGACTATATTACATATCAGATTTGCTTTTTGTGTCAAAATCATTTAATACAAAGCTCAATCAATCACCTTGCAAAGTAACAAGAAAAATTGAGCTACAATGGTCATTTAATCCTTCCTACCTATTAATAGAAGAGCATTGAAGATAAAGCAACTGTAATCCCCTACCTTGATAACCGTAATTAAGATTCGAAAATGCGTAATTTAAAGGAATTAGAGACCGACGGATATGTTTTTCTCAAATCTCTTTTCTAAAATTCGTTCAACATGGTCTTAAATTCATCTTTTGAATCTAATTACTCTACGCAGTTCAATCACATTCATACATATCCGAGTGCATAGCCAAATTCCCGGCAACTCCCGGGTTTCATACATGTATAAACTAAGGTTTGTAAGTTCCAACTAGGGGATTACATGACCAACATCAATGTAATATCTACATTTCAAAAATAAACAGTAATCCCAAGTCCAAAATAGATAACCAACAACCTAACAACACATCTCTACAAGATCCTAGCCGCTCCTGGTGGTTCGTTTCTCCTTAGAGCCACTTGCCCTGTCTGAAATGTTAGTCAATGGAAAGAATGAGATTCAAAATAATCTCTATAGTAACAAATCACTCATACAGTATATAAACACATAGCATATATGATCATGTTAAGCAGCATCACAATGTATCATGGCTTTCGCTACAAACGACAGTACTCATGGCTGTAATCTCTATGCGTCAACTTTCGCTGCGATCTCTATGTATCACAAAGTATCACTATGCGTCATCTTGCGGTGTGAACTCAAAGCATCACGATGTATTCACAAAGTATTCCCAATGCATGACAAACATACATACAGTGTTTCACACAGTATAAGAGAAAGAGTCACTACCTTGTTCTTTCCGATTGTGCTCTAACGCAGGTGGATCACAAACAGGGCAAATATTGAATCCTATAATTCCAAATGCACCATTTAGACACTTCCATAGTGTTTCTTGGGGTTATATGAGTCTATAATGAAAATTTACAAAAATGCCCCTGGGGATCCAGCCCGGGCCCGCCGTACCCGGTCTGATTACACTTTTCAAGAAATTCTAATCTGGGCTATCCTAACATATTTCCGCCCAAGGAATCCGTTTTCGGACTCAGAATTATCAAATTCAATGTAAAATTACAAATTTACCCTTGGCAGCCCTACTTCAAGGGTTTTAGGGGCGTTTTCGTAATTATGCTTTTTCGGCCTTTTCTGAAAAAGTGGCAAACTATAACCCCACCTAATTTTTGCTCCTGAACTCAATGGAACCATCAAATCATTGATAATCCAACTCTAAGACCCATTTCTAGAACTGGCTGAAATTTATGAGCTCTCCGGAGAACTGGCTGAAATTTATGAACGTTTTGAATGACTAAATGGTGTCTAAAAATTCTGAAACGTTCCAGTATTATAGTTCACATCTCAAGCTTCAAAATGGACATAAAATTTGTGCCATTTCGTTTTGTGAACTAGGAGATATAACTGTCCAAAGTTTGGGATGGAAACTGAACTCTGTTTTGGGGCAGTGATGAGTTTTATGTAATTCTGGAATTGTGTGGTGATATTTAGTAATGGCCAATATTTTTCCTATGAATAAGACTTAAATATATTTCATTTGGCTTTGGAATCACCTCATTTTGAGTTTTCTAGAATTAGTTATGATTTTTCAAAGTTTGGGCAGAAAATCTGCCAGAAAATCCGAAAATGAAAATTATGACATCATCTCAATAAAAGATGACATCAGCATGGAATTAAATATGTTCTCATCTTCTTCAGCTCTCATTTTCTGTCGTGAGTTTCAGCTGAAAAGACAGAGAGAAGTTTGAGAGCTCTTAGAGAGAGAAAGAGGAGAAATCTCACAAGGTAAGCCGATTTCTCCGACGATCTAGCTCCTAACGCGTATAACCTTGTTCCTAAGCTTCTCTTCTATGTTATTTAAGGTGTTGAGAAGCAAATTTGGTGTTCAAGAGGCTAGGGTTTTCAGCCAAGTCAAGGAGAAGCTATTAGGAGCTTGAGGTAACTTCCAAACTTTCGTATATTGCTTATTCTGGCTGTTGTGGGCAATTTAATCGGTGAAATTTCGCCGGATTGCCATTGGTTTTAAAGTTTGGAAATGATATGGCCTAGGGGTTATGCTGCCCAAATTGGGTCTTAATGTTAGTTGTAACCTAATGTAATGGTTAATAAAGTGGTCAGGAGTAGAAAGGAACGCGTTTACGGAGCCGAAATCGTAAAACCCCGATTTTCCCCGCAGAACTCATAAATTTCGGCCAGCTCTAGAAATGGGTCATAGAGTTGGATTTTCAATGATTTGATGGTTCCATTGAGTTCAGGAGCAAAAATTAGGTGGGGTTACAGTTGGTCACTTTTTCGGAAAAGGCCGAAAAAGCATAATTACGAAAACGCCCCTGAAACCCTCGAAGTAGGGCTGCCAAGGGTAAATTTGTAATTTTACATTGAATTTGATAATTCCGAGTACGGAAATGGATTCCTTGGGCGGAAATATGTTATGATAGCCCAGATTATAATTTCGGGAAAAGTGCAACCGGACCGGGTACGGCTGGCCCGGGCCGGGTCCCCAGGGGCATTTTTGTAAATTTTCATTATAGACTCATATAGCCCCAAGTAACACTATGGAAGTGTCTAAATGGTGCATTTGGAATTGTAGGATTCGATATTTTCCGCCCTCGGGAGCCAACTGCGACGAAGGACGTCAGGAAAGGACAAGGTAGTGACTCTCTCTCTCTTATACTTTGTGTAATGCACTGTATGTGTGTTGTATCGCTGTTTTATGATGATTTCTGATACTGCTGCGGTTACAGCTGGTGATAGCTATCATTTACAGCGCAAGCTGTCGTTTACAGCGTAAGCTGTCATGATGTTGATTACTGATTACAGCGTTAGCTGTCATGATGTTGATTACAGCAAGAGCTGTCGTATTGTGAATACAGCCGTGAGTGCTGTCGTTTGTGGTGAAAACCATGTATCTGGGAATTGCTGCTGCTGTTGCTGTTTGTGATTTATGTACATGCTTTGTGTTTATGCATTGTGTGAGTGGTTTGTTACTACTGAGATTCTCTCGAATCTCATTCTTTCCTATGACTAACATTTCAGACAGGGCGTGTGGCTCAAAGGAGAAGCGGCCAACCCGGAGCAATTAGGACCCTTAGGGGTATATAGTTGAATTGGAAACGTTGGTTATATATTTTGAACTCGGGATTACTGTATATTCTGAATCAGGAATACTACATTCGATTTTGGTTGCGTAATCCCCTAGTGTATACTTATAAACCTTCAGGTTTTTATGCATAGAACCTGGGAGTTGCCGGGGATGCGGCTATACACTCTGAAATGATTGAATGTATATTAACTGCACAGGTAATTATATTCGAATATTGAAATTGAGACCTGGATGGGAAAAAGAGTTTTGAAAGTTTTGTAAATATTTTACTGTGAGACAAAAAGTTTAAAACGAGGTTAAAGCATCCAATAGTCTCTAATACAATTTAAATATGTGTTATCGAACTATAATTACGTGTTTAAAGTCAGGGGGTTACAATGAGCAAGTTATTCATTACCCAAATAAATAATTTATATAAGCATAATATCAGGTAAGAATAAAGAAGACAGTACCGTGCTCAAGTAATCTCATAATTACTTGAGAAATTATCCTTTGGAGTTCATTTGTGCATAATTCCTTGACTTTTACCTTCCAATCTTCCAGTTGGTGTTATCACTTGAACATTTACTTGCAGTTGTCACACAGTGATAATGATCACTTGATTGGTTATTTGAGTAATGCTTCATTGTACACCTTTTCTTCCTTCATTGCTAGCTAGGCACTTGCAGTGTTGCCTCAAGTAGTGCCTCCTTTTTTTACATATTTAAGATGTAGCCTTAAGGTCCAACTTCACCAAGATTTGAGTGAAATCTTATGTAGTCATAATCTTGAGATGAAGCTCTTTCTTTCTTCTTCCTAAAAAACCTTATAGATATTTTTCTTCCTTTGGTATCCAATTTTACTTGGATCCACTCATGGTTACCTTGTAGGAATCATAATTCACATGCTCTAAGAATATAATTAATTTGAGACAATTGAGCATAATGAATTAAACATGTCTTTATGCATAAGAGAAATATTTTCTTTTCAAATCATTATACATGCATAAAGAATTAACCTTTTGAGCATTACAATACCTTTATAAATAAGTCTATTAAATGGTTTTTTTTAAGAGATGCGAAAACATAATTTCAAAATTATTTGCAATGCTCATTCCTAAGGTTCCAAAATATAAAACCTCAACAAATATTACAAACAACAGTATAGGAGGTTTTATCATTGTGTACCTTTGCCTTAGATATTTGGAGGATTGCTTTTGCTTACCCACTGCATCTTTCTATGATATTGATACTTTGAATATCTTGCTTTGGGTGCTGGCAACCTTCTCTTAAAATATATAGACTCCAGGAGTATTTTATTTCATGCTTGAGAGATCCTCCTTTTTGATATAAATGGTATGAACCTCTTTATTGGGGCATGAGAAACTCTTGGCTTCTTCTTTATCTTCTCTGTACCCTTATGACCATTCTTCTTATAATCAGTCTGCACACATAAAGTACTAGATAGACATTTTGGTACCCACATATACTTGGGTCCTTGATTGTTAGTATTAACCCTTACATGCATGTTTCTTTGGTACCCAAATATACTTATTTCTCATATGGGAATTTCATCTAATATAGCATGTGTGATAAATATGACCGGATTTACCACAATAATTGCAAATTGTATCAAGATATGCATTATGAGATATCATGCAAGTATTATGTCGATCATGAGAGTAGAAATTCGAATGGATTTTATTTGAATATTCATTCTTCCGAACAAACTTTCCAGCATATTTGAAAACATTTTTGCTTTTCTCAATAGAATCAACAATTGGTTGAGAAACAAACTTTTGTAGACTTTGAAAATCAGTTTTACAAAAATCACACGAAGAATTAGAACTTTATCTTGAGCTCTGGATAGTGATTTTTGATATTCCGAGTCCGGAAATTGATACCTTGGGCGGAAATATGTTAGGATAGGCCCAGATTAGAATTTCGGGAAAAGTGCAACCGGACCGGGTACGGCTGGCCCGGGCCGGGTCCCCAGGGGCATTTTTCTAAATTCTCATTATAGACTCATATAGCCCCAAGTAACACTATGGAAGTGTCTAAATGGTGCATTTGGAATTGTAGGATTCGATATTTGCCGCCCTCGGGAGCCAACTGCGCCGAAGGACGTCAAAAAAGGACAAGGTAGTGACTCTCTCTCTCTTATACTTTGTGTAATTCACTGTATGTGTGTTGTATCACTGTTTTATGATGATTTCTGATGCTGCTGCGGTTACAGCTGGTGATAGCTGTCATTTACAGCGCAAGCTGTCGTTTACAGCGTAAGTTGTCGTTATTGTGATTACAGCGTAAGCTGTCGTGATGTTGATTACTGATTACAGCGTAAGCTGTCGTGATGTTGATTACAGCAAGAGCTGTCGTATTGTGAATACAGCTGTGAGTGCTGTCGTTTGTGGTGAAAACCATGTATCTGTGAATTGCTGCTGCTGTTGCTGTTTGTGATTTCTGTACATGCTTTATGTTTATGCATTGTGTGAGTGGTTTGTTACTACTGAGATTCTCTCGAATCTCATTCTTTCCTATGACTAACATTTCAGACAGGGCGTGTGGCTCAAAGGAGAAGCGGCCAACCCGGAGCAATTAGGACCCTTAGGGGTATATAGTTGAATTGGAAACGTTGGTTATGTATTTTGAACTCGGGATTACTGTATATTCTGAATCAGGAACACTACATTCGATTTTGGTTGCGTAATCCCCTAGTGTATACTTATAAACCTTCAGGTTTTTATGCATAGAACCCGGGAGTTGCCGGGGATGCGGTTATACACTCTGATATGATTGAATGTATATTAACTGCACAGGTAATTATATTCGAATATTGAAATTGAGACCTGGATGGGAAAAAGAGTTTTGAAAGTTTTGTAAAAATTTTACTGTGAGACAAAAGGTTTAAAACGAGGTTAAAGCATCCAATGGTCTCTAATCCGATTTAAATATGCGTTATCGAATTATAATTATGTGTTTAAAGTCAGGGGGTTACAATGAGCAAGTTATTCATTACCCAAATAAATAATTTATATAAGCATAATATCAGGTAAGAATAAAGAAGACAGTACCGTGTTCAAGTAATCTCGTAATTACTTGAGAAATTATCCTTTGGAGTTCATTTGTGCATAATTCCTTGACTTTTACCTTCCAATCTTCCAGTTGGTGTTATCACTTGAACATTTACTCGCAGTTGTCACACAGTGATGATGATCACTTGATTGGTTACTTGAGTAATGCTTCATTGTACACCTTTTCTTCCTTCATTGCTAGCTAGGCACTTGCAGTGTTGCCTCAAGTAGTTACTCCTTTTGTTTACATATTTAAGATGTAGCCTTAAGGTCCAACTTCACCAAGATTTGAGTGAAATCTTATGTAGTCATAATCTTGAGATGATGCTCTTTCTTTCTTCTTCCTAAAAAACCTTATAGATATTTTTCTTCCTTTGGTATCCAATTTTACTTGGATCCACTCATGGTTACCTTGTAGGAATCATAATTCACATGCTCTAAGAATATAATTAATTTGAGACAATTGAGCATAATGAATTAAACATGTCTTTATGCATAAGAGAAATATTTTCTTTTCAAATCATTATACATGCATAAAGAATTAACCTTTTGAGCATTACAATACCTTTATAAATAAGTCTATTAAATGGTTTTTTTTAAGAGATGCGAAAACATAATTTCAAAATTATTTGCAATGCTCATTCTTAAGGTTCCAAAATATAAAACCTCAACAAATATTACAAACAACAGTATAGGAGGTTTTATCATTGTGTACCTTTGCCTTAGATATTTGGAGGATTGCTTTTGCTTACCCACTGCATCTTTCTATGATATTGATACTTTGAATATCTTGCTTTGGGTGCTGGCAACCTTCTCTTAAAATATATAGACTCCAGGAGTATTTTATTTCATGCTTGAGAGATCCTCCTTTTTGATATAAATGGTATGAACCTCTTTATTGGGGCATGAGAAACTCTTGGCTTCTTCTTTATCTTCTCCGTACCCTTATGACCATTCTTCTTATAATCAGTCTGCACACATAAAGTACTAGATAGACATTTTGGTACCCACATATACTTGGGTCCTTGATTGTTAGTATTAACCCTTACATGCATGTTTCTTTGGTACCCAAATATACTTATTTCTCATATGGGAATTTCATCTAATATAGCATGTGTGATAAATATGACCGGATTTACCACAATAATTGCAAATTGTATCAAGATATGCATTATGAGATATCATGCAAGTATTATGTCGATCATGAGAGTAGAAATTCGAATGGATTTTATTTGAATATTCATTCTTCCGAACAAACTTTCCAGCATATTTGAAAACATTTTTGCTTTTCTCAATAGAATCAACAATTGGTTGAGAAACAAACTTTTGTAGACTTTGAAAATCAGTTTTACAAAAATCACACGAAGAATTAGAACTTTATCTTGAGCTCTGGATAGTGATTTTTGATATTCCGAGTCCGGAAATTGATTTCTTGGGCGGAAATATGTTAGGATAGGCCCAGATTAGAATTTCGGGAAAAGTGCAACCGGACCGGGTACGGCTGGCCCGGGCCGGGTCCCCAGGGGCATTTTTCTAAATTTTCATTATAGACTCATATAGCCCCAAGTAACACTATGGAAGTGTCTAAATGGTGCATTTGGAATTGTAGGATTCGATATTTGCCGCCCTCGGGAGCCAACTGCGCCGAAGGACGTCAGGAAAGGACAAGGTAGTGACTCTTTCTCTCTTATACTTTGTGTAATGCACTGTATGTGTGTTGTATCACTGTTTTATGATGATTTATGATGCTGCTGTGGTTACAGCTGGTGATAGCTGTCATTTATAGCGCAAGCTGTCGTTTACAGCGTAAGTTGTCGTTATTGTGATTACAGCGTAAGCTGTCGTGATGTTGATTACTGATTACAACGTAAGCTGTCGTGATGTTGATTACAGCAAGAGCTGTCGTATTGTGAATACAGCTGTGAGTGCTGTCGTTTGTGGTGAAAACCATGTATCTGTGAATTGCTGCTGCTGTTGCTGTTTGTGATTTATGTACATGCTTTATGTTTATGCATTGTGTGAGTGGTTTGTTACTACTGAGATTCTCTAGAATCTCATTCTTTCCTATGACTAACATTTCAGACAGGGCGTGTGGCTCAAAGGAGAAGCGGCCAACCCGGAGCAATTAGGACCCTTAGGGGTATATAGTTGAATTGGAAATGTTGGTTATGTATTTTGAACTCGGGATTACTGTATATTCTGAATCAGGAACACTATATTCGATTTTGGTTGCGTAATCCCCTAGTGTATACTTATAAACCTTCAGGTTTTTATGCATAGAACCCGGGAGTTGCCGGGGATGCGGTTATACACTCTGATATGATTGAATATATATTAACTGCACAGGTAATTATATTCGAATATTGAAATTGAGACCTGGATGGGAAAAAGAGTTTTGAAAGTTTTGTAAAAATTTTACTGTGAGACAAAAAGTTTAAAACGAGGTTAAAGCATCCAATGGTCTCTAATCTGATTTAAATATGTGTTATCGAATTATAATTGTGTTTAAAGTCAGGGGGTTACAATGAGCAAGTTATTCATTACCCAAATAAATAATTTATATATGTATAATATCAGGTAAGAATAAAGAAGACAGTACCGTGTTCAAGTAATCTCGTAATTACTTGAGAAATTATCCTTTGGAGTTCATTTGTGCATAATTCCTTGACTTTTACCTTCCAATCTTCTAGTTGGTGTTATCACTTGAACATTTACTCGCAGTTGTCACACAGTGATGATGATCACTTGATTGGTTACTTGAGTAATGCTTCATTGTACACCTTTTCTTCCTTCATTGCTAGCTAGGCACTTGCAGTGTTGCCTCAAGTAGTTCCTCCTTTTGTTTACATATTTAAGATGTAGCCTTAAGGTCCAACTTCACCAAGATTTGAGTGAAATCTTATGTAGTCATAATCTTGAGATGAAGCTCTTTCTTTCTTCTTCCTAAAAAACCTTATAGATATTTTTCTTCCTTTGGTATCCAATTTTACTTGGATCCACTTATGGTTACCTTGTAGGAATCATAATTCACATGCTCTAAGAATATAATTAATTTGAGACAATTGAGCATAATGAATTAAACATGCCTTTATGCATAAGAGAAATATGTTCTTTTCAAATCATTATACATGCATAAAGAATTAACCTTTTGAGCATTACAATACCTTTATAAATAAGTCTATTAAATGGTTTTTTTTAAGAGATGCGAAAACATAATTTCAAAATTATTTGCAATGCTCATTCCTAAGGTTCCAAAATATAAAACCTCAACAAATATTACAAACAACAGTATAGGAGGTTTTATCATTGTGTACCTTTGCCTTAGATATTTGGAGGATTGGTTTTGCTTACCCATTGCATCTTTCTATGATATTGATACTTTGAATATCTTGCTTTGGGTGCTGGCAACCTTCTCTTAAAATATATAGACTCCAGGAGTATTTTATTTCATGCTTGAGAGATCCTCCTTTTTGATATAAATGGTATGAACCTCTTTATTGGGGCATGAGAAACTCTTGGCTTCTTCTTTATCTTCTCCGTACCCTTATGACCATTCTTCTTATAATCAGTCTGCACACATAAAGTACTAGATGGACATTTTGGTACCCACATATACTTGGGTCCTTGATTGTTAGTATTAACCCTTACATGTTTCTTTGGTACCCAAATATACTTATTTCTCATATGGGAATTTCTTCTAATATTGCATGTGTGAGAAATATGACCGGATTTACCACAATAATTGCAAATTGTATCAAGATATGCATTATGAGATATCATGCAAGTATTATGTCGATCATGAGAGTAGAAATTCGAATGGATTTTATTTGAATATTCTTTCTTCCGAACAAACTTTCCAGCATATTTGAAAACATTTTTGCTTTGCTCAATAGAATCAACAATTGGTTGAGAAACAAACTTTTGTAGACTTCGAAAATCAGTTTTACAAAAATCACACGAAGAATTAGAACTTCATCTTGAGCTCTGGAGAGTGATTTTTCATGTTCGTCCATACTGAGCTCTTTTCAGGAATCCTCTTCTTCTTGTTTATCCATGTTGACTGTATGGAAGTGTTCTATGATTTTTCCATCTTCATCATCAACTTCCAATTGTTCATACACAGTAGATGCGTAGCGTGTAGTTTCACACGAACTGTCAACACTTTCAACTTCAACAGAATTGTTAGAAGCATAAATAGAATCAAGAGTGTCCCATATATGTTTAGCATTAGAACAAAATTTAATTTTCTCAAAATCATTTTCGGTTAAAGCACTATACAGAATTTTCATTGCTCTAATTTTCAACGAAAACATTTTCTTTTCACTTTCTGTCCAATCCTTTCTTGGTTTGAAATCAAAAACATTTGTAAAAACATTCCACATATGAAAATCAAAAGCTTTTATAAAACTAGTCATTATTGCTTTCCAAAACCAAAAATCAATATCTTTCAAAAGTGGTGGCATTGTATAATCAAAACCTTCTGAAAATATAAAATACCCAAAATCAGCCATTGTAACTCTTGAGACGGTTAAGTCCTTTAAACAAGAGCCCGGGCTCTGATACCAAATGTTAGAACCGGCTATCACCCAAGAGGGGGGTGAATTGGGTATATAATAAAAACTTAAGAACTTTAGAAATCTTTTCGTATCTTAACGAAAGTGGTAAGTATGAAGGTTTATAAATCAACAGTTAGATTAAATAATATATGCTGGAAATATAAGAGTTTAGGGAAGAGAATATGTAAACTGTGATTTATCCTGGTTCGGTCCAATCTGTGATGGCCTACGTCCAGTCCCCAGGCTCCTCCTGAGATTTTCAAATCCACTATCTTCTCGTTTAATCCAGGCACAAGAAAAGCCTTTACAATCCCACAAGTTTAGCCGGGTACTTGTGAAACCTTTTACAAATCTCTCACTGAAATACTCCCCCTTACGGCAAGTCTTACGAGCAGAGCAATCTCGAAGATCTTCCTCTCCTGCTTACTCATGCAAGTCTTACGAGCAGCAACGTTCTCTCCTGCTTACACCCCTGTAAGTCTTATGAGCAGCAACGTTCTCTACTGCTTGCACCTTGTAAGTCTTACGAGCAGAATGTCTTACTGGCAATTCTCTCTACAGCTTCCTCCGTAAGGAAATCAACCTTCTCAAGGTCCTTCTACCTTGAGATCAACTCAGAAATATAGTTGAAGGAGTTTACAGACTCTCTCACAGAGTGGGTATAATCTCACTGAAGTATAATACAAATAATCACTCTCTCAATAATAAGTAATACAGAAACTGGAAAACAGAGAGAGTTTGGGTAGAAGCAGAGGATTCATATTATTCTCATATTGGTGTCGTTGCTCTGTTTTCTCTATCTTTCTCCATTCTTTATCGATGTTGAATGCTCTCTCATTTATAGTTGATGAAGATGATGACCGTTGTGAGCATTCGTCCGTTGGAGTCCCATTGCTTCATTTGAACGTTGAGCATATTTGAAAACGAGCTACTGTCCATTGCAAAGTGGAGCGTTTTGTTGAACAGCAGGAAGATTCATTTTGAGCTGTAGTAACATTGTGGAGCGGGATGAATACGTTTGAGTTTCCAGACGATCTCTCATGGTGGGTCAAACTTTTGTCGTGGTAGGTAGCTGATGCTCGGTGTGTAATGATGCCGCCCGCCACAGTTGACTCTTACATTTGAATATGTAATCTCAACATTAAATTTCTTGTTTCACACTGCAAAATACTTATCACTAATATGATAAAATATTAGTCATGGGTATGTTGGATCATTGGTCAAAAGATGAATTTCTAGCTTCTGTGACTCATCAAGTTGAATGAAGATATTCGCCGTGACCTCTGTTCTTGAAGATACAACCCAAATATTTAATCTCCTGTTTTACACTTGAAATATATGTTAGTTAATGTTTAGGAACAATAACAAGTGAAAACATAATAATTGTATAACATTTAACCACGTTTGGATTGATGGCCGTGAGAGTCTGAACTTCTACGTTGCTTCTGTCAGGACCTCACTCGAGTGCAATATGGCTCACTCGAGTGCAGTTCATATTTTCACATTCTGACTTCCTCTCGGGCAAACACTCGCTGCTCTTCACTGGCATCTGCTTGAGTGAAATCTCGACATCACTCGAGCACAACCATTCATGCTTCGAGTGCGTTTCATGCTTTCACGTACAAGCTTCTTCTCGGGTTATCACTTCCATGTCAAAACTTGCATGTGCTCGAGTGAGAAATCATCCAATGCTCGAGCATGTATCCTAGTGCTCGAGTGTTGCAAATTTCTTCGCGTTTCAGCTGCTTTTGGACATCACTCGCACAACTTTTTCAGGGAGACAGTTTTTACACTCGCGGGTGATGTAGGGCTACTTTAGAAAAAATTTGTTTATTTGATTCAAATGATGTATCATAAGAATGCTCTTGCCATATGCATTCCAATGCAACAAGAATCAGCTCCAAACTGCTTGTATTCTGCAAGTTATGATCGAAAGAGTGTATATTTCGCTAGTATGCACAAGTGTCAGCTTCCAGAAGGCATAGCTCCTAGAATATACGCTCAAATAAGGCCAATTACCTATCCATGGAAAGCTCTTTGAGTCTAGTTTGATTTAGCACTGGTCTCGTCTCAATCTGATGTGTAGTTTGTGAGTTATGCTCAAAATACCGAACCTGTGTCAAAAAGTGACAGTGATTTCAGTTTCATTTTCCACGATTCATATCTCCTTCATTTGATCTTATTTCAATGTGATCCTGTGCCTATTTTACGTGTTGGGAGTCTTCTTTCATATGCCACTGGTTTTGGGTCAATCCGATATGTGGTTTGAGAGATATAACCAAAATACCAGACCTCGCTCAAGCTGAATGTAAAACAGAGTAGAATAGAGTGTTCATCCCGTGCTCGAGTGAATTCATCCGTGCTCGAGTGAGTTCTTCCTGTGCTCGAGTGAAACACCTCGTGCTCAAGCATAACACCTCTGGAAGTGCCAAAACTCATATATAAGTCATCTTAGCTTCGTATTAACCTATTCCAACCATCATTTGATCATAGAAACCTCCGGTATCATTATAGAAACCTCCAATATCACATTCTGATTGTATTTCTCTCTTATTATGATTGAGTAATTACCATGGACAGTTTGATCTTTCTATCCAAAACAATCTTCTGGAAACTTGCTTTCAAAATAGATAAGTTTTGTTATCATCGAAAAGAGGAATAATGTTAAATTCCATGTTTTGAAGATAAACAAAGTGTTTTGAACAAGCAAAAGATCACTTTCTACAAAAAAAAAAGCTAGATTACTTGAGTGGCTACTAGAGTGATATATTTTCATCACTACAAGTGATCATTAGAAGTAGAAAAATAAATCACTCAAGTGTTGTTATAAAACTTAGCTAAATCTCCATGGTGATATCTCTAGTGAACTCTTTTTACAAAAGAATATCACTTAAGTGACTACTCGAGTGGTATGTTTGACTTCTCATCACTTCTATATCACCATAGTAAACCATCAAATGATTAGTGTTATGACATTGGTTAAGTGTGATGCATTTTGGTATAATTGTTTTGGTCATTGGTTAAGTTTTGAATACTTTGGATTTTTGCTCTGATTTTGGCCTAATTTTGAAATGAATAAATTAGCCAGTGCCTTGTGGTGTAATAGGTGTCAAATGATGTCTTGATGCTAATAGATTTAGTTTGGAGTTGAATTGGGTGGTTTGATAATTTGGAGGATTGTGTTGCATCTTGATTAAAAAGTAGAGTATGTGTTGACTGAATGGGAATTAGGCTGCTTTAGTGTTTCCAATAGGTTCCTTGTGAAATTTTATGTGGTAATGAGCTTTGGTATGAGTTTTTAAACTATTGGGATCAGTTTGGACAAGTCTGAAAAGTTATATCAGTTGCAACGATTTGGCTTCTGATAAGCCTCACTCGATTGATGTAGGGTCTCACTCGAGTACAGCATGATATTTCTCTTTCTATTCAGTGGTTCAGTAAGGTCTTCAGGAGAAAGGCAAGAGTGCACTTCCTCATCTGCGAGTGGCATGCATTATCACTCGAGTGCAAAAGGTATCACTTGAGTGTATGTGTATGTAGAACTATGGATGCGTATCTCGGGTTGGCACTCGTAGGTAAATTGTCAAGAGTGCGCGTGGGCACTTGCAAGTATTGGGTGGTCACTCGAGTGATAAGGCTAGTACTTGAGTGCACTTGTCACTTTGGGATTTTAGTTGCTCTCGGGTTATTACTTCCTGCACCTCACTTGATCAGACTCGGGTGACTATGTGTCATCACTCGAGTGCCCAAAAGAGTGCATAAGTGAACTGACCACTCCAGGATGTGTCAGTGCTCTCGGATGCACACTTTCTGCGTCTCATTTTATGGGACTCGAGTGCAAGTGGGGGCATCACTCGAGTGAGGACTTCTTCACTTGAGTGATTCAACCAAAAAACAGTGCTTTTGCTTCCAAAAAAGGGATCTTCAGGGTAGTTTTCCCCAACCCTTTAGGTGTGTGTTTAGACTTCTAATAGCCACCTAAAGAGTTAAAGTGATAGCCAACTTTAAGTGTTGTAAAAGAAAGAGCTTGGAATAAGAGATTAATCTGCCTTTTTGAAATTTGGTTTATACGGTTTGACATTTTCCCTGGTCGTGAGAATTGTTGGAAATTGTGCCCAAAGGGCCAATCATTGTACTTTGAACGTTATTAATTTGATGAAATTTCTCCATTCTGTTATCATATTATTTGCATATTAACTGTGATAATTGTATCCTTGGATAATTCATAAAGATTGTCCTAAAATGTCCCTGGTCGGTCATCTATGCGGGAGCAGAGATGAAACAAGATCAGTATAACTTTGATAAGATATGGAGATCGAATCAAAGTCTTAGGCACTTGTAAGAGTACAATGTGTTGGACTGACCCACTATAAGAAAGCTACATGGACAAGTCATAAGCTTTTCTCATGTATAACCACGTCACAATGCCTTTGACCTGAGGTCATTATGGATTCCTATATGAGAGTTGCTAAGCTTTGAACTAGTCAAAAGTCACCTTTGACCGGGTGATGATAAAGGCTACAATCGGGCTTGGTGGTTTTTCATGCAGAGGAATATGAATGATCAAGATGGAATTTGTCCCTCGCATTAGTAGAGAGATATTACTGGGCCCCAAGATGAGTAAGTCTGAGAAATGTATGGCCATACCACAATGGAAAAGAGTTTCTATTTCTGCTGTCAAACTACTCAGGAATCGAGAAAGTAATGGTCAGGAATAAGAGGATAAGATTATCCATGCCTTATCCTTGACCGATATATTGTGTGACAAAAGGGACGTGACATGGTTGTATGACAGGTTGCATCGTGTTAACGATCTTCATATGAATTGGGTAATCATGATGTCTTGCTAGAGACCGCTTGCGAATTGTGGGTTAATACAGTTATTGGCCCACTGCCAACTTCATATGGGCCTATAGGGTCGCACACAAGAATGACCCAATACGAGATAATGTTTAATTAGGGTGGACGAATTTTATATATATATATATATATGTATATATGTAATATATAAAATTCATTAATAATATTATATAGATATGTATTTTTGAAATACATATATTATATATATATATATTATATGATATTATTATATTGTGTTAGTTTTAAATTTAATTTATTAAGATAAATTAAATCTAATAACTAACATGATAGAGATATGGTATCTCATATTTAATTTATGAAGATAACTTAAATCTAATGGCTCTTTATTTGGATTAAATAAATAGGTTAAATTAAAATTGTTGGACAGATTTAATTTAAACTAAATTTATTTAATTAGCTCATCAAGATAATTAATAGTTAATTAATTTTGAAATTAATGATGATTAATTTTGAAATTTGAAAATAGCCCTCATAGGTTATAAACTTGATAGAGCAGATATACTGAGATACACATTAGAATTGAGAGCCGCAAGGGAAACCCTAGGAGACATTAGTGGCGCTAGCACGCAGTCTCGGTTGGAGAGCATTCGTGTGGATACCGGTAGAGGGAGAGGACCTGACGTGTTGGCTCCTAGAGATCGTGAAAACCCTGAATCATAAAAGGTATGAATCCTTCCAACTTGGTTTAAACGCCATTGATAGATCCTCGATTAGGATCAGTGAAAATTTTTTAAATTCTTCCGCTTGCCTACCGATCCTAACAAGAATACCGTGCCGGAGCAAGTTAGGAAAGAACAAGATAATGACTCTTTCTCTTGTACTGTGTCTGGAACATTGTATATATGTTGTCATGCACTGAGATACTTTGTGATGCTTTGTGATACTGCTGCCATTACAGCGTAAGCTATCGCATTGAGCATGGTGATTATAACGTAAGCTATCGCATTGAGCATAGAGATTACAGCGAAAGTTGTAGCATTGTGTATACAGCTGTGAGTACTATCATGTGTGGCGTGAGCCATGCATCATTGTGTTGGTGCTAAACATGATCTTATATGCTATGTGTTTATATATTGTTTGAGTGATTTGTTACTACTGAGATTCTCTTGAATCCCATTCTTTCCATTGACTAACCTTACAAACAGGGTAAGTGGTTCCAAGGAGAAAGGGTGACCAGCAGCGGGTAGGACCCTGTAGGGGTAATTACTTTCGGGTTGTTGGTTATCTATTTGGATTTGGGATCATTGTATATTATTTTTGGAGATGTAAATAATATTTTTTTGAACAGTATTGTAGTCCCCTGTATAGTAAACTTTTAACCCTTAGTGAATGAATCCCAAGAGTTGTCGAGACTTTGTTATATACTCTAATATATTTGAATGCGACTAACAGCACAGGTAAATATATTCGAAACATGAAAATTGAGACCAGGGAAGTGTTGAAGTTTTGAAAGAATTTGTGAAAACCGTACCATTAGAAAGGGATTGAGATGAGTTTAATGTTCCATTGGTCTATAACCTATTTTGATTGCTCATTTTTGAATTATAATTACGATTTTCAAGGTAGGGGTTACACTATGTGAAGATTATTCGAGTGATCACTCGAGTGATACTTCCCCAAAAAATAAAGATCGCTTTGAAACTTCTAAAACTCATTAGAATGATTGTGTAATTTGCCCTTCTTGCTTTTAACCACTCTAACTCTTTTTTATATTGGTGATTAAGTGTTTTCCAGGTGATCAAACAAGGATTAACATACAAATTGGAAAAAGCACTTTTGTCTCAAAAGCATTAAATGAGAAGGACATTTAAACGATGAACATTCTCCTGACTCCAATTGCTAATTCCTTAAACAAAAAGAATGTTCAGAGACTCCAACGAAAATAACAATAACCAAGGAAACCACAATGGATATATTCAACAAGGCAATGGTTATTAATTCACTTTACCTAGAAATACCTAGAGCATTGAAGATTAAGCAACAACCTTCAATGAAAAAGTTACTATTACATCCATTTCTAAGTCTTGAGCTCTTAATTGTGATTATGTGCTTCAATAATTATATATCTACTCTTGTGAGAGACATTTATTGAATCATTTATTACTTTGTGAGGCTCAAGATGTTTGGAAATTGAGTGGGCATTAAATTGCAAAGTGTAAGGAAAAGTGATTGTTTTTTCAGAAAGAACTAGCCTGTACTGAGTCGCTGAGAGCCCTTAGAATCTTAGAGAATAGTAGGAATCTCAGAAGGCTTTTGAGTACTGGACGTAGGTCAAGTGGTTTGGACCAAACCAGTATAAATCTATATTAAAGTCTGTATTAAAGTTTGGGTTCTTAATTATTTCAACTCTATTTTATTTGTTAAAGTCTGCATTAAAGTTTGGGTTCTTAATTATCACCCAAGTCATCCCCTCTTAAGTGAAAGTCTTGTTCTAACATAAAGGAGAAAGCAAGCTAGTGGAAGAAGTTTGAAGGTTGAGAACTATAGGAGTCACTTTTGTTCTTGTCATTTTGCTTAAGTTATAGTTTAAAGTTAGAGAACTAAAGGATGTGCACATAAAAGATATTAGTTTTCAAATATGATCCAGAAATTAGTTAACTACTACAAAAGTTTTCCTTATCCAGATTTGACAAATGGGTGTTTCTAGACCAAATGGAATAGAAACGAACCTGGGTCTTATTTTTTTTATCAAATACATTTCTTAAAGCTAGAAATAGAGCTTTGAAATTTATCAAATTGATTTCCAAGAGCTAGAAATAGAGCTTTGAACAACTAACTTTGGAGTTATATTGAATTATTTATGAATTTCCAAAGTTTCAGGTAACTTCATTATTTATGGTACCTAAGCTCTGAGAAAGATTTTAAGTTTCTAGCTTAATCAAGGGTACTCTTAGGTCACATGTCTGATAAATAACCCTAAAGTAAGGTGTTACATTTTTTGTATAAGAGCAGAGGTTTTGGCAATAGGCTAGAAATCTTTGCTCGTGTGATAAAGTTGCTTATTCATAGCTTTAACTATGTATGTTAGAAAAGTTATTATTTGGCTATTGATGGTTATTCTCTACTGGATAGCCAAAGGGAATTGGGGATGGGATTCTATGCTTGGAGGATTTGAAAGGCTAAACTTGAGGCAAAAAGGAAAACGTATCATCTTAGCAAAGCTAGTGAAGTAGCTAATGCCTTCAATAGAAAGCGATTTAGAGAGGATTTTAATAAAAAAGAAACCTGACTACCAATTGAATTTGTCAAAAGGGTACATGATTGCTATTGTTATTAGTTATTCTTTTAAATATTATAAAGATTGCTCAATTAGAAGAGGAAGGCAGGCAGGAGTATATGAGATTAAGGATATCCCTTACAAATCCCACACCATTGATAATGAACCATCTTAATAAACACCATGTGATAGAAGAGATAAAGGCATCATATGCTATACAAGATAGAGAAAGAGAAGAACCAATAGTGGTAATTCTTTTCCTTTTATATGATGGTTAAATGATCAGTTGCAAGTCTATTTATACCATTTTGATGATTGTGCATTAGACTATGTATATTTCCTTGCATGAGATTATTTGCCTTAGAACTGTGTGCTAGTTAATTACTCATTTGATAATATATGCCCACCAGTTAGCGGTAACCTAAGTTATCAGTAGGATACTTGTGCACCAATTTGCTGTTTAATTAGCTCAGATATTTTTGCACCATCTTGCTATTTAATTAGCTTGGATATTTATGCACCAACTTCCTATTTTGCTCGAACATTTTAAAGGTGTTGTTCTCTATGTCTTATTATGCATGTTTACTTTATGATATCACATGATTAACTTGGAGGAAATTAGTTACTACAAAGTTAGAATGACAAAGTTAATGATGCTTAAATGCTCAATAAAATTAGGGTTTAATTAATGTACCTATGATACTTATAAGGTACATACTTAGAGTATTCATGGGAATATTGCATCCAATATATAAGATTCCTACAAATGAGAATTCAATGATGAAAGACTTCATGAGAGATAAGGAAACCTAAAAGTTTATAACTACTAGATTTGGCATAGAGAAAGATCTTGACCTTGGAATATTTCCTAAGAATTGGTCCTCCGATAGAATAGATTTGCAGACATAACAAAACAAGTAGAGTTGACCTCACTTTCATAAAAGCAATGTGTCTTAGCCAAGGCTAAAATAAGGAAGTTGACATTACTCTAATAAAAGCAACCCATTCTCTCAAATAAAGAAAAGAAGCCAAGGCAAGGCAATCGGAATTGATCTTACTTTAATATAAGCAAAAAATAAAGAGCAAAGGGTGGCTAAGAAAAGAGAAAAGAGAAAAGAGAAGAAGGCCTAAGGAAGTTGAAAAGCTAAGAAAATGGCTCTAGAGTTACCAAAAGGAGTAAGTAAGGCTTACTAGGGCAATACTATCATCTATGATCAATCTTAGAGAATGATTAGTATGGTTGCTAGATTAAGTAGAGGTCTAGTTATTCAAAAACTTTATTCACAGGCCATGAACTTCTCAGAGAGAGATCATAGTTAGATCCCAAGGATCACAATTAAATCATAAAAGTGGACTCAGTGAGGTTGTTGTAGATTATGAGATCACAATTATATTAAAAAGCCACAGTAAACCTTGAGGAAAGATACAAGCCACTAAGTATAACAATTAGGTGGGAATATAATGACCTCACATGAGTTCAGAATATACAGACCTCTTAGATCTAGCTAGCTATTACAAAGAGAGTATCCTTGATTTTGTTGGAAATTATACCCAAAGGGCCAATACATGTACTTTAAACATTATTAATTTAATGAAATTTCTCTATTATGTTATCATTGCATGTTAATTGTGATAATTGTATCCTTGGATAAATCATAAAGATTATCCTAAAATGTCCCTAGTCGGTCATCTGTACGGGAGCAAAGTTGAAACAAGATCAGTATGACTTTGATAAGATATGTAAATACGAATCAAAGTCTTAAACACTTGTAAGAGTATAAGGTGCTGGACCAACCCACTATGAGAAAGCTACATGGATCAAGTCATAAGCTTTTCTCATGTATAATCACGTCACACTGCCCTTAGACATGAGGTTATCATGGATTCTTACATGAGAGTTGCTAAGCGTTGAACTAGTCAAAAGTCAGTTTTGACTAGGTGATGACAAAGGCTACGATTGGGCTTGGTGGTTTTTTATGCAGTGGAATATGAATGATCAAGATGGAATTTGTCCTTCTCATTAGTAGAGAGATATTACTGGGTCCCACGATGAGTAAGTCTGTGAAATGTGTGGCCATACTATGATGGAAAGAAGTTTCCATTTCTATTGTTAGGCTACTCAGGAATCGAGAATGTAATGGTCAGGAACAAGAGGATGACATTATCTATGCCTTATCCTTGATTGATATATCATGTGACAAAAGGGACGTGACATGGTTGTATGACAGGTTGTATCGTGTTAACGTTCCTCATATGAATTGGGTAGTCGTAATGTCTTGCTAGAGGCCGCTTGTAACTTATGGGTTAATACAGTTATTAGCCCACTGCCAACTTCATATGGCCTATAGGGTCGCACATAAGAATGACCTAACACGAGATAATGTTTAATTTAAGGTGGATGAATTTTATATTTATATATATATAATATAAAATTCGTTAATAATATTATATAGATATATATTTTCGAAATACATATCTTATATATATATATGTGTGTGTGTGTATATTATATAATATTATTATATTGTGTTAGTTTTAAATTTAATCTATTAAGATATATTAAATTTAATAACTAACATGATAGAGATATAATATCTCAGATTTAATTTATGAAGATAACTTAAATCTAATGGCTCTTTATTTGGATTAAATAAATAAGTTAAATTAAAACTGTTAGACAGATTTAATTTAAACTGAATTTATTTAATTAGCTCATCAAGATAATTAATTTTGAAATTAATGAAGATTAATTTTGAAATTCGAATATAGCCCTCATATGTTATAAACTTGTTAGAGCACACATACTCATACACGCATAACATTGGAGGCGCTATAAACCAGTCCATGTTAGAGAGCATTCGTGTAGATACCGGTAGAGGGAGTGTGTAACCCCCTTCACGATCAAGGCCGAGATTATTTTGTAAAAACGTAATTAAGTTAGAATTTGAGACCATGTATGATTTGGGACTTAGACAAAATAAAATTTCCCAAAATCAGGCTTTTCAAAAAACTTTTACAACACCTGTTTCATAATGGTCTCATTCTCACATTTCAAACATAAATGGCCTATACAGGTTGATTTTATTCATACATATCAGAGTACAGCATAAATTCCTAATACACTCTGGTTCCATTGATTAATAAAGGGTTCTATAGAGGCACAAAGCCCATAAACTTTTTCCCTTTTACTTAGGGATTACACAAAACTATATTACGAATCCTAATATATACAATTGTTTCCAAAAACATCCAAATAATTTATACATAATAACTAAATATTCAAAAAGTAAAACTCCTTGTCCGGAGCTCTAACTACTCTTCATCGCCTGGTTCCCTTTAGATCCTTCAGCCCTATCTAAACATTAGTTTTTGGGAGAGTGAGATTCTAACGAATCCCCGTAGTAACAAATCACTCAAAGTATGCACAACAACAAAGTATGAAAGCAAATCATCACACAACACACAGGAACTACAATAGCAGTTACACTAGCAAGGGCAGGTATGACTCATGTCACCCTTACATTTGCTCACACTAAAGTGCTCATGCTGTATTGCACAATGACATGATCATATCACATATATCACCACAGTTGGGATTCATATAAAATATTTCACATACACACACAACAACACTAGCCGGATACTCAAATAGGAATCCACGATTCCATAATGCACCCCTGACAATTACAACGACAGAGACAACGGCAGGGGTAGGTATGATAACCATCACTCCATACAACTGCTCATGTTGAAATGCACTACGGGAGATAACACAATAGCCTCATGCCAAAGATTTTCACACAAAATAATGATAAGTAATGCATACCAAGTGTAACCCCCTGCTGTAATTATATCCGAAATACATGATTAAAGTGAAATAGAGACCAATAATAAACAAATAACATTTACTAACCCATCACATGACGGGGTTTTCACAATTACCTTTCGAAATCATTTATAAACTTGGTCTCATAATCACTTTTCGAATACAACTACTATGCGGAATATCACATTCATAACAAATCAGAGTACACAAAATAATCCCGGCAATCCCAGATTCCTTACATTCATCCAAGCTTTAAAGGGCACATTCACCCTTTACAATTCTTCGAATGGGGACTACACAGTTCTCCTCAAATACAAATACAAGTACCCAAATACTCATTCCAAATACATAATCAAATATTCTCATTCAACATATAACCAAATATACATTCCACAATATATACAACTCATATCCAAATACGAATACAAATCATCCCAATTATGATAACCAACTATCAAAAGATTACAACCCGAACGAGTCCCGTCGCCCTTGACTGCTTGCTCCATCCTCGATCCACCTACCCTGTCTAAAATGTTGGTAGGGGAGGGTGAGATTCGAGAGAATCTCAGTAGGAAACAGATACCTATATGCATGTATGATATGTGTTTAATGCATGACATGCTTGCAATACATAACTCATGTTCACACAATGACATATCTGCGTGCTCAATGTTTCAACAACATACTCATGGCCATAGCATAACTAGAAACAGAGCTACAATCATTCATACATGTTTCACATAATCCAGTAAAGCAATACATACATCAAAACACAAACACAAATATCAAACCATGCAAAAGAGGTAAGTTCCCTACCATTTTCTTTCCACGTATGCTCCAGCTCCGCTTACTCGCGATCCAAACGAATACTGAACCCTGTAAACCAAATCAAGGATATAGGGTTAATCTCAATTCCAAATCCTTACTTTTATATCACTTAAAGTTGGTTACCATTCACACCCTTTAGGTGGCTAAAATAAGCTCAACGAAAGCCTAAAGGATTGGGACGTACTAGGTTGGAAATCACCTTTCAAAATCACAAATTGCTGAAAATGGGGGTTGGCTGCAGCCAAGACCCTCTGGCTGTAGCCAAAACAAGCACAGAAGGTTTCTGGCTGCGGCCAAAACGTGCACGGAAGGTTTCTGGCTGCAGCCAAGAATTTCTGTCTGCGGCCAAAACGTGCACAGAAACATTTGCGCTGCAGCCAGGATTTTCTGCTGCAGCCAAGGCAACTTCAAAAATTCATAACTAATTCCAACAAAATCAAAATGAGGTGATCCCAAAGCCAAATGAAAGATTTGTAAGTCCTCTTCATAGGAAAAATATGGGCCATTACCAGAAATCACCACACAAATCCAGATTTACACAAAATCCAACATTGCTCCAAATCAGAATCCAGTTTCGTCCTCAAACTTTGGGCAAACATAAATCCCAGTTCACAAAATGAAATGGCACAAATTATATGTCCATTTTGAAGCTTGGGATGTGAAATTTTAGACTGGAAAGTTTCATAATTTTTAGAGACCACTAGGTCATTCAAAACGTCCACAACACCAGACTGCCCAGAACAGAACTTCAAAAGACAGAATTCCATATTTGCACAATTGGCTTCCATTGGTCCAATTTTCATATCAAACATCATTCTCACACAAACTTTCACAAGGATGAAGCAAGTCAGTTTTTAGAGCCCCAAAACCGACCTAAAGAAAGGGAGAGGAGAGAGGAAAGATCTTTGACATGTTTACCTCATCCAAGGGCTTAAAAGATGCAAAGTGTCAAGATCTTGTTCCATCAACATGAGTTCACATGAGCACACCACATGAGATTCCACCCTTTGATCTATTACACAAATCAATCCTAACCTTTGATCTTAAAGTTACCAATGAGTTTCCTCTTCGGTAACTGACCAATTGGTCGGTAACTTTACCGTTTTGCCCCTAATTACGGTAATTCTCATTGAATCACCACCAACACTTCACATCTTTTCATTTAGCCACAATATGCGCCTTCCCTCTATTTTAAGTCAATTTAGATGTTAATCCATAATTGAGCTTAAATACGGGGTTTTGGCGCTGCTCACAGCATATACAAATCACATCGGGTGCCAACTCACACCATAATCTCCAAAAGGGTTTATTTATCACTAACCACATCCACTTTTGGAGTCATTATCTCTTAATCACAATTTGGGATCTTGTTAAACTGGGGCTTAACAATCCACTTATTTCAGGCTTATTCTCTAGCCTCGAATCTCAAAATTCGGGGTATTACATTTCTCCCCCCGTTCAATAAATTTCGTCCTCGAAATTTGTCAAACCACTTAATCCATAAACTACAGATGCTTCTACACAACAGCTTCCGTTTCACAATTCATTTCATATTGGAATAGTCCCCTCTAGACCACCTAGACAACTGGTGCACCACAATTCAGATTCTCGAAAGAATCTTACATAATATATGCAACCTAGTTGCCACAAACTGCAATCAGCCCATTTCACGATTGCCACACAAACACAATCACCACACTATTTCCAAACAAGTGCAATCGCCTCCACACACGATTGCCACAAAACACTATGATCACATAACCACAATACCCGGAGGCTCTAAATCATGAGCCATATCATAAGATCTTGGCAGTTGGGCAGCATAGGCCACCACTCTGCTCAACTCAATCTAGTTACCATTTCCGGGAGTAACCCCAAAACACCACAACCTTAATACATCAAACAATAGCCTTAGCTGTATACACAAACTCTTCCGCTGTATTCGCATTCAGAACCCTACCCTCACCCGTACACCCACCAGTAACTCCACTAGTAGTAACCAGGACTTTTGGGTATCAACACAATATTACTTTTGTATCAACTTTCATGGTGTCGCCCTCACCCGTACACCCACCAGTGACTCCGCTAGTGGTAACCGGGACTTTTGGGTATCAACACAATATTACTTCTATATCAACTTTCATGGTGTCGCCCTCACCCGTACACCCACCAGTGACTCCGCTAGTGGTAACCTGGACTTTTGGGTATCAACACAATATCACATCATCTAGTCACTCCGGAATCTCAATTTCTTCTATCCAAAGTACCCGACTGTAATGGCCCACCTAGAGTCTCAGTCTCTTCTATTCAGGCGCCTTTTAATGTCACAACCCCTTTAATGGGTGCCCACGCTTCTGCTGCGTGGCTGGCTCCCACATCACACCCCGTCCGATGGATGCCCGTGGGTTACCAGACTCACAATTTTATTGTCACACCCCTTCAGAGTGCCCACCCCCTGGTCAATTACGTACCAGGGCTACGATGGCCGTCCCCTGACCGGGATTGGCAGGTAGCTAGGTTACTCACCTTTCACCCAGGACTCACAAGAAAATCCACTTCCTTATCAAACGTACATTGCAAACTCTAATTTTACGCACCGCCTTTCGGCCTTGGGTCAACACCGATGCAACTAACGTGGTGGCTAGCTAGGCTGGCCATGCCGGGGTAATTGCCCTCACAAACAAGAATCCCCGATCATGTAGTCGAATTCGCCATCAGCTAAACCAACTCTACTCTGCTACGACAACCTCAATCCCAGCTTGTTCACAACTATCACAGATTCATAATCACACTCTACCCTAATCCCTTTTTACCGCCGGGAAGACACACAGTCTTTACCCGAACCGTTGCTAGCGACTCAAGGACTATTGGCGTGGCAGTGCATATACATAGGCTCGCGGCTCACAAATAGTCAATCCCCCGTAACTACCGCCCCAGCAGAACGGTCCTCCGCCATAGGAATCACCCCACCACAACTGACAACATTCACAACATATATTCATCTACGTCAGACCTTGGCCCGATTCAACTTGAATCATTCAAAGCCACAACCAGTACTTTATTGAGATCCCATACTCCCAACGTTCCCAGAGCTCTATTCTACGATTCAACGTCATAGCGAGTGCACACTAAGGTTTGTCGTCACAGCAGCTGTCACAAATTTTTTTTTATATTGTCACACCCCTTTAGAGTGCCCACCCCCTGGTCAACTACGTACAAGGGCTCCGCTGGCCAGCCCTTACACTGAGCCTGGCAGGCAGCTGGGTTACTCACATTTCACCCAGGACTCACATATTCCCCGTATCTCCATCGCCCCGAAGGCACATTACTCCCACTGTGTGCCATACACACCCCCAGTGGGCCGCAGGTAATAAACACACAAATAGTCACTCGGATCAGACGTCATCGTAGGTAGCCCTCTCCGATCAGAACTCCCCGTAAGTTGCCTTCTCCACTTCGTATCCTCATAGATAACTCTTTCAAAATCAAATTCTCCGCAGAATCACTTTTCCCTGTGCTAGATGAACACTAGCAATCTCAGTATACCTGGTACACATTTCAATTCCAATCTAGTACCACAGCCTGGTACCACAGACCATATAGGTCATATAAACTTCCTAAGGACCAGCTTGACTATTGAGTCTGATCCTTGGATAACAGTTCATCTCGTAAACCTCAACCTCAGTTGAACCGGGAAATCACTTACCTTATTTCTGCGTAGCATCCACCACTCCAATCACAATTCAAAAATCTCTGCCAGCTTAAGGCACCATGGTCCCCTAGGTCTTAAGGCCTTTAAACATACTAGCTCAGTATGACATCACTACATGTAGCATTATACCACCTTGGGTTTCTTACCCAATATCTAGGTTAGACATAACACCTAGAAGCTCAATATCACATTCCTGGGAAATCATTTTCTTCCACCTCTGAGTTTACACCTCAGATTCTCAGGTGAACAACACTAATTCACTACATCCACATCACAGATAATGTATACACACATCCCTTAAACTCATATATCCACAAATAGCAGGGACCTTAATGTGTATACCACAACAAACAAAGTCATCTCCTATGACTTAAGGCAACAACTACTGCCATTATCCTAGCAAATTCCCATGTTTGCCAGGAACTGCAGCTCTGATACCAAAAATGTAACCCCCTACAGTAATTATATCCAAAATACGCGATTAAAGTGAAATAGAGACCAGTAATAAACAAATAACATTTACTAACCCATCACATGACGGGGTTTTCACAATTACCTTTCGAAATCATTTATAAACTTGGTCTCATAATCACTTTTCGAATACAATTACTATGCAGAATATCACATTCATAACAAATCAGAGTACACAAAAATAATCCCGGCAATCCCGGATTCCTTACATTCATCCAAGCTTTAAAGGGCACATTTGCCCTTTACAATTCTTCGAATGGGGATTACACAGTTCTCCTCAAATACAAATACAAGTACCCAAATGCTCATTCCAAATACATAATCAAATATTCTCATTCAACATATAACCAAATATACATTCCACAATATATACAACTCATATCCAAATACGAATACAAATCATCCCAATTATGATAACCAACTATCAAAAGATTACAACCCGAACGAGTCCCGTCGCCCTTGACTGCTTGCTCCATCCTCGATCCACCTACCCTGTCTAAAATGTTGGTAGGGGAGGGTGAGATTCGAGAGAATCTCAGTAGGAAACAGATACCTATATGCATGTATGATATGTGTTTAATGCATGACATGCTTGCAATACATAACTCATGTTCACACAATGACATATTGCGTGCTCAATGTTTCAACAACATACTCATGGCCATAGCATAACTAGAAACAGAGCTACAATCATTCATACATATTTCACATAATCCAGTAAAGCAATACATACATCAAAACACAAACACAAATATCAAAGCATGCAAAAGAGGTAAGTTCTCTACCCTTTTCTTTCCACGTATGCTCCAGCTCCGCTTACTCGCGATCCAAATGAATACTGAACCCTATAAACTAAATCAAGGATATAGGGTCAATCTCAATTACAAATCCTTACTTTTATATCACTTAAAGTTGGTTACCATTCACACCCTTTAGGTGGCTAAAATAAGCTCAACGAAAGCCTAAAGGATTGGGACGTACTAGGTTGGAAATCACCTTTCAAAATCACAAATTGCTGAAAATGGGGGTTGGCTGCAGCCAAGACCCTCTGGCTGCAGCCAAAACATGCACAGAAGGTTTCTGGCGGCAGCCAAGAATTTCTGGCTGCAGCCAAAATGTGCACAGAAGGTTTCTGGCTGCAGCCAAGAATTTTTGGCTGCGGCCAAAACGTGCACAGAAACGTTTGCGCTGCAGCCAGGATTTTCTGCTGCAGCCAAGGAAACTTCACAAATTCATAACTAATTCCAAAAAAATTGAAATGAGGTGATCCCAAAGCCAAATGAAATATTTTTAAGTCCTCTTCATAGGAAAAATATGGGCCATTACCAGAAATCACCACACAAATCCAGATTTACACAAAATCCAACATTGCTCCAAATCAGAATCCAGTTTCGTCCTCAAACTTTGGGCAAACATAAATCCCAGTTCACAAAATGAAATGGCACAAATTATATGTCCATTTTGAAGCTTGGGATGTGAAGGTTTCGACTGGAAAGTTTTATAATTTTTAGAGACCATTTGGTCATTCAAAACGTCCACAACACCAGACTGCCCAGAACAGAACTTCAAAAGACAGAATTCCAAATTTGCACAATTGGCTTCCAATGGTCCAATTTTCATATCAAACATCATTCTCACACAAAATTTCACAAGGAATCCATTGGAAACACCAAAACAACCAAATTCACATTACTTTGACATGTTTTAACCATAATCACAACATGTCTTCACTCAACCATAACACAATTCACAACATTGTAACTCTTCCCATTCCAAGTTCTGAAATTAATTCCAATGACACCAAAACACACTATGGCATCAATTTAACCACAATTCACCATTCAAATCATCCAATTCTAAAATCACACAAAATCAGGGCAAAAGTCAAAATTCACAAAGCTCATCCATAATTCACAAAACTTAGATCAAAAGGCTTCAAACACTCACCTCTTCCTCTTTCCCAAACCAATTCCTTGATTCTTCATATTTCCAATTTTCCTCAAGCTATCAAACACCACCAATCAAGAATCTAAAACCATAGAGATGAAGCTCTTATCACTATGATCAATATTATAAAAAGGTGTTTAAGCTAAAGAGGTCACCAAGCAATCTAAAAACTCACCTCAAACTTCCTCTTTCCTCCCAAGCTTTGGGACGTCCATGGAGTGTGAGAGAGAGAAGATGAGATGGTGAAAATGATGAAGCAAGTCAGTTTTTAGAGCCCCAAAACCGACCTAAAGAAAGGGAGAGGAGAGAGGAAAGATCTTTGACATGTTTACCTCATCCAAGGGCTTAAAAGATGCCAAGTGTCAAGATCTTGTTCCATCAACCATGAGTTCACATGAGCACACCACATGAGATTCCACCCTTTGATCTATTACACAAATCAATCCTAACCTTTGATCTTGAAGTTACCAATGAGTTTCCTCTTAGGTAACTGACCAATTGGTCGGTAACTTTACCGTTTTGCCCCTGATTACGGTAATTCTCATTGAATCACCACCAACACTTCACATCTTTTCATTTAGCCACAATATGCACCTTCCCTCTATTTTAAGTCAATTTAGATGTTAATCCATAATTGAGCTTAAATACGGGGTTTTGGCGCTGCTCACAGCACATACGAATCACATCGGGTGCCAACTCACACCATAGTCTCCAAAAGGGTTTATTTATCACTAACCACATCCACTTTTGGAGTCATTATCTCTTAATCACAATTTAGGATCTTGCTAAACTGGGGCTTAGCAATCCACTTATTTCAGGCTTATTCTCTAGCCTCAAATCTCAAAATTCGGGGTATTACACCAAGCATCATACACAATATGAGAGAAAGGTCACTACCTTGATTCTTCCGGGCATGCTCTAGCACCAGTCTCTCCCGAGTAGGGCAAATTCAAATCCTATATTCAAAATTAGGGACGAAGTATTATTGTCTATACCAATATTCAAATAACTTCATATAACTTAATTTGGTTATCATTTATGCTCTTTAGGAAGTTACTAATTCTCTAACAAAAGCCTTAAAGGGTTGGAAGAACTATCCCAAAGATCCCCTTTTAGAAGCTCAAGTACAGAATTTTCACTGTTGCACTCGAGTGAAGATGGCCTCACTCAAGTGATGATACACTTTGCACTCAAGCACAAAGGTTAACACTCAAGTGATAGCCAAATGCTCACCCGAGTTTCTAGCAAGTGAAGCACAAGAAGTGTTAACCCGAAGCACAAGAACTTTCAAAGGAGAGGAGCATTCAAGTGAAGAAGACCTCACTCGAGTGATATCTTAACACTTGCAAGTGTTAAGGCACACTCTTGAAACTTGGCAATGAGTGACAACCCGAGACGAGAGTTCATGGTGTCAAATACACCTGCACTCGAGTGAGAGGAGGCTCACTCTAGTGAGAACCCACCACACTTGCAAGTGAGCAACACTCTTGCCACAAGCACATAATATTCCAATTTAAATTCATAAATCCCTCTCAATAATCATTATTAGCCCTTAATCAAAATTTAAGGCATTACAGAGTAGACCTGACGTGTTGGCTCCTAGAGATTGAAAACCTTGAATTGAAAAAGGTATAAATCCTTCTAACTCGGTTTAAACGCCATTGATAGATCCTCGATTAGAATCGGCGAAAATTTTCTTAAAATTCTTTTGTTGTGACTGTCGATCCTAACAGATTTTTCTATAGATAGCCTTATTATTAATTAGGCTGTGCTAAATTATATTTGGTCAATAAAGGCAAATTAAAGTTAGTAGAGATCAAAGCTATGAGTTTTCAACAAAATGCATTCAAACAAGCTAAGTATAAGAAAAGAATGTAAGAGAAATGTAAAGAGCCCAATATTTCCTTTGAATATGTTAAGTATCAAAAGATAAGTCCCAAGGTAACATCAAAATAGACAAAGTAAGATATCATGGTGTAGTAAAATACCATGATAATAAGTATATGGTTAAGGCACTATTATGTGTGAATGTGCCTAAAATCATAAGAAAGAAAGGATAATGAGAAGTCATGTTCTCTTTATTTTAATTATAAATTATGAAAAGGGAAATCTTTTGTCCTAATTTAGTGGATCAGACCTCATACTAGATGAAGAATTAAAGAGATGAATTACTAATGGTTCAAAGTAGACAAGAAAGTTATGCAAATAAGAGAAGAAGACAGTTAGAATTTATGATTATAGACCATGTTTCATCAAAGTATCTCCAACTAGACACATGTTGTCCATAAAGACTAACAAGTTAAACACAGTTACATTGGTCTATTTGATATTCTAGCTGAGGTTGGCCCAAAAGCATATTAAATAATTTTGCCTCTGAATCTAAGTCAGTTTTAAAATGTCTTCCTAATTTATCAATTTAAGAAGTACCAATCAGACCTAGAGCATATAATTGAGAATGATGAGATAGATGTGCAAGAAGATAAAGAAAAGTTAAAACGGATCATTGATAGACTAGGAAAGCTGGCTTAGAAGCAAAAGAATTTGGTCTAGAATAGTGACCTGGGAAAAATGGAGGAATACATGAGAAATAGAATGACAATGTCATAGACCTTATCAGTCACACCCAAAATCTTATTCACCAATATGCCATGTAATTATTTATGGTATTTAATGAAATGGAAGAGTGAATATTAATGTGTTTGGAATTTAAGAAGCTAGTAAATTTCCATTTTCATGAGAATTGGGCTAAAACAAGACATAAAATCCCAGTTATTGTCTTGTACAATTCCAATTGTTAAAAGAACACAAAATGGGGCCCAATAATAAGAGGAATTTTGGCCGAGAAGGGAAGGAGAAGAAGGTGTAAATTAAATCCAAGAATGTGAGGCCAAAATAGTGATTTTCTAATAAAGTAAGGAATAAATTATGTTTCCATTTCTTGAGATTAATTTCAGTTCAATAGAGAAAATAAAGGGAAGATATATTGAATCATTAAAAAATATTAATATATGTATGTATTTTGAAGACTGGTTCTAAATGTAACAGGTCTAATATATTTTCTGAAATAAAAAAAAATTAAAAATAATTTTTTAACAACAGTTCTAAAAAATAATCGGTCTTAAATTTTGAACTTTTAAGGCCGGTTGTTGATAGAAACCAGTCTAAAGTATTTTTAAGACCGGTTATACTAAATAACTGGTCTAACATATAAATTTTAAGACCAATTGTTATATAAAACCGGTCTTAAAAATGCCCAAAAATTCCATCGTGCCTAATTTCAGCTCTGAAGCATTTCAATTCCGTCACTTCAAGCTTCTTACAAAACCCTCTCTCCTTTCGCAACAGCTCCTTCTTCCCACGTCGCTCCTCTATCCTTAACCTTCACTGCCGTTAATGCAGAGGTTCAGTTTAAACATTACCGTAAGGTTCAAGTGGGGTTTCTGCCTCCCCTGGGTTTTTGTATTTATCCTTGTCTTTCCCACGTCTCTCCTACCAACCCCGCTGGTTTACACAGGGCTACAATGGATTGCATTCCCTTGTTTCCTTCGCTTGCCTCTCCTGGGTTTGTTCCTTAATCTCCAACTCCAGTTTTCTATGTGATAAATTTTCTTTTTTCCGTTGCTTGCTCTGAGGCATTGTTCTACCTTTTGAATTATCTGAACTTGTTAATATTGTATGTGAATGCAAAGCCTATCTTTCCTTTCTTATAGCTACTTCTATGTCTCTTGGCCTTTATTAACTCTATTTTGTTGAATTATAATGTGGGTTTTCCTATTTTATAACTCTGTATTGTTTGATTATAATGTGAATAATATCTTTAAACCTTAATTCTGTAACTCTGAATTGCTTAATTATAATATGTTAGATTTTATTCTAGAACTCTGTAGATCCTAGTAATGTGTTAGACAGATTTAGATTTTATTCCTTTTCTTAGCTCTAATGAGTTTATGAGGTAGAATTGTGTAGGGAGAACATGAGAAAGAAATTACTATAAGTTAGTTGTTGGAAAATTCCATATTCTAAAGTGGAATTGTATTTTGCATTTTGATGCCCTATGCGATACTTAAGTGCCAACAAGGATATAGAATAGTCTAGAATGTTAATATAGTACTTGAAATGAAAATTGGAGGCTGAAATTTAAAGTGTCATGACCACATATGAATATAAATTAGCTCATTCAATTTAAAGTGAGGATAATGAGCCATCCTACTGAGGGTACTCTGAAGCCAACTAGTGTTATTCAAAGTGAGTGTACTCCTAGCAATGCTTCGAGCCAGAATTAAAGTGGTAAATGGCCCAGACAAAGGGGTAGAAGAGGCAACCGATTGAGAGACATTCCCCTTAATCAGAATATCGGGGAAAAGATTCTGATTGATTTTGATAGATATTGGAAACCAATCGGGCCTAATGCCCAACGATATAGGAATTTTGTCGGCCTTCTATCATGCATAAGCCTAGCATCTTGATAAAGTAGTGGAGAAATGTAGAATAAAATGTGAAGCGACATATTTGGGAAACTATTCAGCTCACTTACAACATTCCTTAGAATGAAGCCCTGTATAACAAGACAATGACGTATTGTGATGAATGCTGGAGGAAGTTTTTGACAAGTCTAGCCAACAATTATATACATATCTAGGTGGAAGAAGGTCAGCCTCATCTTAATCTGTGCGACCAGTATTCTTATATTGATGAACATACTAGGCAAGAATTTAGAAGGCTTTGGACTACTCCAGAAGCATTGGTGAGTTGACTTATTTTACATTTGACTTACTTATGAATTGTGAATTGTCTTTATTGATTGTAACCTTAATTTTGATTTCTTATTTGCAGGAAAAAAGGAAAAAGGCCCAAGAGAGTGGTAGAAAGAATGATTGCCCCTATACAATATCTTGTGGGGGTTATGCGAAGGCTGAAAAAGACTTATTGGCGGCCAAACGGAAGAGATTGAAAGAAGCAGCTCAATCCGATCCTTCTGTTCTTCTTTCTCCACCATCTCCGATACGTCATGAAGAGTAATGGTTGTTCGCTCACCAAAAGAAGAGTGGATCTTATACGAGTGAACAATCTTGTATAGTTGGTGAGAAAATTGTAAGTATTGTTATTGACTTGTTGTTATTAATTATTCAGTAAACAAATTTCATTACTAATGTTTGTCATCTGTGTCTTATAGGAAGAGCTTCTAAAAAACAAGATGAGGGATCGTTTAGGTCGAATGGGAGGAATGACATCCTGATCATAGCTACAAGAAAACGTGAGCATCCTAGCCATATTAGGGTGGTTGGAAGAGGGGTAGGCATAAGGGATTACTTTGGAGCACCCCACACCATTCCTCAAGTAGTATGGTGACTAGGTAAGAGATAGAGCATATATTGGGCACTATGAGGGTGGAAACTAGTGCCGAGGCAGAAGCATCATTTAATGCATAATTTGAAGAAAGGTTCATCAAGATGAAGGAGGAATAGATGATCATGATTATCACAAGACAAGTAGATACCAGTGCTCCCCAGGCTCATTCCTTAAACCCTAAATAAAGCACTAAAGGGAGTTGTATTGGTCAGTCATCAGAGGGTTCTGGAAAACAAATTAGTGAGCCTTGTGATATGTCTATGGAGGATCCTCTGAGACAATTAGTTACATAGGGGAGAGTGTACAACTTGGGATCAATTGTCCACCTCCAGAAATAAAGGATGATCAAGATAGAGTGGGAGTTGAAGAGGTGATTATTGCAGATGCACGTCTCCCTATCCCTGTTAACGACTTCAAGATTGTGGGCGGTGTCCTCAACTCTTTCATCTTGTGGCCAAAGAACCATATTTCTGATCGAGCTGAGGAATCCCCACCACCTCCACCTCTACTTTCGCCTCCCTCCACTCAAGATGTTTCACAGCCTTCATTGAATGTCATGCAGCAAGTGATTCTGATGGCATATGATACGTCCTTTCGATCAAGAATTGGCTTACTGAGTCAGCTGTTGGCAAGTCAGGGGTGCAATGCTATCTTGACAGGGATAATTTAATGTCCCTGGTAGCTCCTTTACAATATCTTATGGTTTCGATTGTCTAACTCTTTTTAATGTAAGTATCTTCTCAAATTGGAAGTTAATATTTTACAAATTACGCTGTTCAACTTTGATTTGTATGCTTGCATTACTGTAAGTACATGAATCATAGGTTGTTTGACTCTGGCAAAACCAATAAATTTGGATCCCTATGCCCAGTTCAACTCTACAACAAAGGGACCACTACTGCTATCAAACATACATACTTATCGTACAGGTTTAGTGAAACCCCAATTGAGTGTTTCTTGGCTCTATATTTGCATGGGTAAGAAACAAATTTATATTTCATAATATACATAATGTTTTATATTTGCTTAAAAGTCTTTCCTTTCTTCAATGATCATTGGCAATTGACTATTTTATACAAGAAGAGTTATTCTGTCATCCATTGAACTCATAAGTTTTCTTACATTATTTATTACCTTTCGAGTGCAAAATTTTTGAAATTTGTGTAAAATAAGTAACCTTTGTAATTTTGATGATATAAGGCTATGCGGACATTCCTACACACTACTTGTAGTAGGCTTATTCGTGAACTAAAAGACCCTACATAGATCTTGCCAAAGGTTAGTTACATATTGGTTTGTTTTAAGAATGTATTCAATAATAAGCCATGCTTTAATTTTATACTTGTTTTAATGATATCATATTATTTTTCAAACCCGTAGACAACCACCAAGATCCAACTTGTATGGGTTGTACGTTCTGAGGCACATTTATATTACCCTAGGCATGATAGAATTTACTCAAGAGGTAAATGTATATATATTTCAAAAATTTTGTATTACTTTTATTTTTTTAAAATGAAGTTAATGTTTTGCCTAGCTTTAGTGTTTCAGATTTTGATCTTGCTGACCCCTTTCCAAAAGAAGATATTGATCACATTCGCAATTGTTGTGTTGAATTCATTTTTGAACTTTTACAATAGTGATTCCTTGTAAAACTAAGGAATTTTTTGTATATATTAATAATGAATTGACATGTTGGTTGGTTGCAAAACTCGTTGGTTGCATGATCTGATATGTTTGTTGTTTTTGTGATTATGTGTAACCATACATTTATACATGTGAATTTGTTTGAGCTATGTCATTGGCCTACATGTGTTTTAAACAATTATGCATATATATAGATGGTTTTAAACAACACATTACATGACGATATATGACATGTTACGTTACAAGCTCCCAATGAGAAGGTTAAAGAAAAAGGAAATGGTAAGTGGAAGCAAACTGAACACCTTATGGTACTTAATAAGTATGGCATTGGAAGTAGCAATGCAATTATAGGATGCATTCTGGTAACTAACTTAATCACAAATAATTAAAAAAAATTATGATACTTTTAAGACTGGTTATAAATATAACGATTTATAACCAGTCTTAAAATTTATTTTAAGACCATTTTTCCATGAAACAGGTCTTAAAATTCAAGTTTTAAGACCAGTTTTATGTACAACCAAAAAAATTGGTCTTAAAAGTCAGACTTTTAAGACCGGTTATATGGAAAACCGGTCTAAAAAATGCTTTCTGTATTGCCTACAAAAGAGGTCTTTAAGACCGATGCTCATGACAACCGGTCTTACAATGGTTGAGTTTAAGACCGGTTATCAATACAATTAGTCTTAAAGTAAGACTTTTAAGACCGGTTACCAAACTAGTCTTAAAAGTGACATACTTTTTAGATCAGATGTATCAAGGCCTGATCCAAAACCGGTCTAAAAAGTCAATTTTAACCGATTTAAAAAACCATTTTTCCATTAGTGATATGAGCACATATGGAATTAGCAATAAAATATAATACTTTGTGCAATTGGTTGAAGTAATTGGATGAAGCCCAATTGGTTAATATGGAACTTATATGGCGTCATTTTTGGCTAACAAAGAAGGAAGGAAATTTGTCCAAAAGTGATGAGAATTTTATGACATAATTAGGAAGGGATAAAGACAAATAAATAAACACATGTCACAACTTATTAAAATATTATATCATACAAAAAGATGAAGAGATATTTTAATCACCTTCATCTCTTTCCTTCCTTCTCATTTTCACGTCATACACTAAGATAGAGAGAGAGAAGAGAGCTTGAAGAACTTAGAGAAAGAGAGTACAAGAAGCAAAAACTCAATGTAAGCACTTGATAATCCAAGTGATCACGCTTCCTATCTTGTGTAGTATCTCTTCTAAGCTCTTATTCTTCATGAAAATCATGTGCAGCCAAGAAAAATATCATGGGAAGAGAGAGAGAGAGGGATGATGGCTAAAGAGATAAAGCTTAAGAATCAAGAGGTAATTCAAGAACCACAATCCTTTTGGTAATATGATGTTGTTGTTATGGTCCTTAACATGATTTATGGTTTGGTTGTTCATTTTGTAAATCTGGGATGTTGATACCCTAAGGGGTTATGCTGACCAAATTTCCCAAATCATGTTTAATAAGTGTTTAAGAAGTTTAACAAGTAATTAGAAGTGAAAAGGAAGGAGCTTTAAGGGTTAAATCAAGAAATCACAATTTTTCCCTTTTTCTTTCAAGTTTTGGCTAGACCAAGAAATAAGGGAAGGAGCTAGAATTTCATCAATTTGATGGTTCCATTGTGTTCAGAAGGGAAAATTGTGTAGGGTTGATGTTGATCATGTGTATAGACCGAATCCCTAGGGGTATTTTGATAATTTTGCAGAATTATACTAATATAACCAACAAAACGAGTTTAACAAAGTTTAGAGTTTTACATGAATGGGTATTAATCTAATTATTGTAAACTTGAAATTTTAGGACAAGATTGTTGAGCCTGAGCTAGATGGAATTAAGAACTTAATTGGACATAAGGTAGTAGCACATTCTTTCATATACTATGTAATTGTCTATTGTGTATGTCATCTTCTATGATATGAACACTATTTTATTGAGTTGGGCAATTGTGTGTGGAGGCACACTTACCCGATTGTGAACAAGAACCCAACCGAGTTGTTTACAAGTTGTGGGGAACCAGCCCTGACTCATGTACAAATGTTGTATCCTAGCTGTGGTGCAGGAAGTGTATATATACCATTCGGCCAAGTAGGGACCCAGCTATGAATTGTTTGTGTTATGTTACATTACATGGTGTAGGGCATACTTAATTGTTGCATTTAATATAACTGGTTGCATGCTACTACTGAGATTCATTTGAATCTTACCCTTTTTCAAATTAAAAATATTCCAATAAAGGACAGAGGGTACTTACTGGCAACTGATGGATCCAGTGCTGATCTAAAAAGACTGTTGGTTATCTGAGGACCATTTTGATTTTATCAAGGTATGTAATTGCTATTCACACACCCTGTGGAGAATTCTTATCAAACAATTATATACATTTTATCAATATATCTATGCTATTCCTGTGTACCTGTTAAACTGCACATTTCTACTCTGACTAATATCAATGATAAGTGGTATGTAAGACGGGGTCTTACATTATATATGTCCATTTCAAAATGTAATGAACCTTAACTGACTATCAGCTAGCAATATTTTCCTAGAGTATGGAAATTAGAATATAGTATTTCCAAATCACAAAAGAGGTTACAGAATCAAAGGTTAGATTAAATTTTATTTTATTAGTACAAGTAAAAGCATGAGATATACCAAAGATTTATTCAAATCTTGTTTGGAATTGCCTTGCTACTAACAAAGATCATTAGAATGTATTAGTCATTTGTATATACTGAGAAGTGTGAGGCAAATCCTTAAGGCTGAAAGAAGAGGCTCATGTCCACCCAAGTTCTAAATGCCCCTAATCCTAAACAGACCTGATACGTGGTCTATAGTAATGCTAGTAAACATGGAGGAGGGTGTATCCCGATACAAAAGGCCAAGGTAGTGATATACGCATCTTGTAACACCTCAAACCCAAAAGACAAATAATTAACCAAAGTATCTTACATATAGACATTAAGGATTTCCAACATCTAAATCATCAAAATACATAATTAGTTTAAATAAAACCCTCACAAAAGTGTCAAATTAAATCCTCCTAATATTTTAGTAAATAAAATAAAATAAAATACAAAAATCTTAAGGTCATGGCAAATAAAATGACATAACATCTGCTCAAGGAGAACAAAGGAGCCTTTAAGGCTCATAACATAGGTGTCTTCCTTTTCTTCATACTAGAACAATCACCTAAAAAATGTTAATATGTAGGGATGAGATTCCACGTCTCTGTAACTACTAAAAGTTTCTACCATACACAAGAAAAACACATGATTTAAAACAAAGAACTAACTATATATATTTGCATGCACCATAATCCTCATACAAAACAATTGCAAATTTAATCATCATTGTGTCAATCTATAATTTCATCACAACACGAAATATACAATTATGCAGTATGCAAGATGCAACCACCCTTATATCACCATCATCCTTATACCGTTGACTAAAGCTATAAGGTAACGAATAGTCTAACAGAAACTCATTCATTTGACTTGATTGCCCTAAGCTCACTAGGTCTTAAGAGATACCTGGCCAAAGGTTTAGAGTTTAAGTCTAGACTATGGCTCCCATCCTTTAAAAAAACACAACTAAGGAGGTGTCATATGTTCCATAGCTCTAATGCAATCCCGGCCAAAGAAAAATATGGAAGAAGGGAGTGTAACAAGTGCTATCCACTGTGCACCAAGTGATAGCATACCATGTGACAAAAGATCTCACAATACAAATTCCTCCTTACTCTAGCCCATCACAAACACAACCGCCATGATAGTTATAGTCAAACACTAATAAATATAATATCATTAAAAGACATGGCACAAGAAATCATGCTTCCATTCATATCAAATATCATCACATATTCAAACATGCCTATAAGGAAACAATGATCCAGCCATACATTAATTACAATTAAATTATTAACTATGTGAATAAAGTGAGTTATAAAGAAATTTACCTTTTAACATTTGTTACTTGGAAATTTATAATACATACTCATATACATATAATTCAGTCCTTTTTTTTTAATAAAAGTTATTTATTTACAATCATACACAATTCACAAGTATATGGAAGAATATTTAGAGTTACCTGTTACTCCCTACCTCACAAGTAAATCACACAAAGAGCTACTCCAAAGCTCTCAACGAGAGTCTACAAAATTAAACACATAAATATATGTTAATGTACTAATTAAAATTATTCTAAAATCTTAAAACAAATTTCTAAAAATTAATATTATTCATATTAGCTAAACAAAATGAAGTCCATTTTATTATAAATTTTACATTAGCTAAAGGTAGAAATTATTTATACCTACCACAAAAGATTTAAATATAAGAACCATATTACATATAAATGCCCTATATATTTATGTGGGTGTTTGAGAGCAATGGGTGATTGGTAGCAATAGACGAGGTAGGGCTTATTGCTGAATATATATATATATATATATATCTCTTTTTAATTGTCCAAAAAAATCTTTTGAAAGTAGATATACACAAGGCGCAACAAAAGGAAAATATGACACTAGACACAAGGTTATTATTATATTTATGAAGAAAGGGAAGAGATTATAGTTGGTGGTGAAAATAGAGGAAGCACTAGTGGAAAAAACACTTTTTAAACCAATTAAAAATGACATTTCAGACCAGTTTTGGATGCGGCCTTGATACAGCCAGTCTTAAAAGTCTTTTACTTTTGAAAATATAGTCATACTTTTTAGATCAGTCCTTCCAAGAACTGGTCTAAAAATTATATTTTTTAGACCGGTTCTTAAAAAACTGGTTTTAAAAGTGTTTTGAAGACCAGTTTTTAAAACAATCGGTCTAAAAAGTTCCATTTATTTTAAGTATTACTTTTAGCTAGCCAGCAATAAGCCATTCCCCATGTTAAAACATTTTACCCAGCAAACCATTCTAGCGACATTAAGCCTAATGGTGAAAAAATAGGCATTCTTCCTACACCCCAAATAAATTCTTCTCTTACACATTCTCATTTTATCAAGTATTCTAAAACACAATTTCAACTGGTGTAATTTACATCATTCTTCCTTCATCCCACATTCCACAGAAACAACAACAATAAATCATTGAAAATCAGCACATTAATTTTTACCGAGAAAGAATATAGCAGATAGTAATCCATCCTCGATGATCACTAGCAAGCTCCAGAGCATCTGTACTAGCTAGGACACCTCAAATCCTTCATTTTCCTATGATGACAACAAAAAAGTAGTCTTATATATAAAATAACTATGTACATAATTCAAATATAATTCATGATAATTACTTTTGCTAGCTAACCTTTAAAGTAGTTTTATAAAGGGATATCCTCCTATATCCCTTCATGATGATCATTTATTGTGCCATGTTCATTATCTACTTCATCTTATTCATTTAATTATAGATGACCCCTAGAAAAAAGTAGTCTTGAGAAGATCATTCGTTAAACGACTTTCCTCATTAATATCAATAACCCTTTTTCCTTGGAGAGCTATAGACCATATTTTATTTGCCTGATCGGTCATGAAGGACACTTATTTCGCCTGATATGCCATAATAAAAGGTTCATCTCCAAAACTTCTACTATTTAGATCAACTAATGTAAATCTTAATTGATCGATTATCACACCATTGTTGACATCAACCCACTTGCATTTAAAAATGGGAAATTTAATTTTAACATAATTATGTAGAATCGGTAAGCACAGCGGAAGAATTTAAAAATTTTCACCGATCCTAATCGAGGATCTATCAACGGCGTTTAAACCAAGTTGGAAGGATTCATACCTTTTTGATGATTCAGAGTTTTCACGATCTCTAGGAGCCAACACGTCAGGTCCACTCCCTCTACCGGTATCCACACGAATGCTCTCCAACCGAGACTGCGTGCTAGCGCCTCTAATGTCTCCAAGGGTTTAACTTGCGGCTCTCAATTCTAATGTACACTGAGTCTATCAGCTCTATCAAGTTTATAACCCATGAGGGTTATTTTCAAATTTCAAAATCAATCATCATTCATTTCGAAATTAATTAACAATTAATTATCTTGATGAGCTAATTAAATAAATTCAGTTTAAATTAAATCTGTCCAACAGTTTTAATTTAACCTATTTATTTAATCTAAATAAAGAGCCATTAGATTTAATTTATCTTCATAAATTAAATCTGAGATACTATATCTCTATCATGTTAGTTATTAAATTTAATATATCTTAATAAATTAAATTTAAAACCAACACAATATAATACATATAATATATATATACATATATATATATAATATATTTCAAAAATATATCTATATAATATTATTAAATATAATAATATAATATATATATATATAAGATATATATTTTGAAAAAATATATATATCTATATAATATTATTAATGAATTTTATATTATATATATATATATAAATATAAAATTCATCCACCCTAAATCAAACATTATCTCGTGTTGGGCTATTCTTGTGTGCGACCCTGTAGGCCCATATGAAGTTGGCAGTGGGCCAATAACTACACTAACCCAAAAGTCGCAAGCGGCCTCTAGCAAGACATTACGACTACCCAATTCATATGAGGATTGTTATCACGATGCAACCTGTCATACAACCATGTCACGTCCCTTTTGTCACACGATATATCGATCAAGGATAAGGCATGGAAAATGTCATCCTCTTGTTCGTGACCATTACTTTCTCGATTCCTGAGTAGCCTGATAATAGAGACAGAAACTCCTTTCATCATAGTATGGCCATACATTTCTCAGACTCACTCATCGAGGGACCCAGTAATATCTCTCTACTAATGTGAGGGACAAATTCCATCTTGATCATTCATATTCCTCTACATGAAAAACCACCAAGCCCGATCGTAGCCTTTATCATCACCCGGTCAAAAGTGACTTTTGACTAGTTCAAAGCTTAGCAACTCTCATGTAGGAATCCATGATGACCTCAGGTCTAAGGGCATTGTGACGTGGTTATACATGAGAAAAGCTTATGACTTGATCCATGTAGCTTTCTCATAGTGGGTCGGTCCAGCACCTTGTACTCTTACAAGTGCCTAAGACTTTGATTCGTATCTCCATATCTTATCAAAGTCATACTGGTCTTGTTTCATCTCTGCTCCCGCATAGATAACTGACCAGGGACATTTTAGGACAATCTTTATGAATTATCCAAGGATACAATTATCACAGTTAACATGTAAATAATATGATAACAGAATGGGGAAATTTCATTAAAATAATAATGTTTAAAGCATAATGATTGGCCTTTAGGGCATAATTTCCAACATCCTCCCACTTGCCCTAGGTGCAATCATTAATTTTCCTAATTCCTATTGCCCTAACATGACGCTCATGCTTTGCCTGTGCAAGTGGCTTAGTAAGAGGATCAGCAACATTATCTTCTCCTGCTACTTTGTATATCTTTATATCACCTATATCATTGATTTCTCTAATAAGATGAAATCGCCTGAGTATGTGTTTGGTCCTTTGATGTGACCTAGGCTCCTTGGCCTGTGCAATAGCACCGCTATTGTCACAGAACAAATCTATTGGATTTGAGATGGTAGGCACCACCCCTAGTTTAGTAATGAACTTTCTGATCCAAACAGCTTCTTTAGCTGCATCTGATGCTACTATATACTCAGCTTCTGTTGCAGAATCTGCTATAATGCTTTGCTTGGAGCTCTTCCAGCTTACTGCTCCACCATTCAGGAGGAATACATATCCAGATTGCGATTTAAGGTCGTCTTGGTCAGTTTGGAAACTTGCATCTGTGTAACCGGTTACACAGAGCTCATCATCCAATCCACCATAGACCAAAAATAAGTCCTTAGTCCTTCTTAAGTACTTTAGGATATTCTTAACGGCAGTCCAATGAGCCTCATCAGGATCTTGTTGGTATCTGCTGGTCATACTTAAGGCAAACGAGACATCCGGTCGAGTACATAATATGGCATACATGATGGATCCAATGGCCGAGGCATATGGAACCTTACTCATGCGATCACGCAGATCAGGTGTATTAGGACACAGATCCTTGCTAAGATGGATGCCATGAGACATGGGGATGTAACCCCTTTTTGAATCCTGCATACTAAATGAATCCAGCTTCCATTTCACCGGCGAGGAACTGAGACTTCTAGTAGTAATGAACTCCACTCATGGCATCTGGTTTTGTGGTTTCACTCGTTGCATCAGACTGTACTTCCCTCGCTTGGAACTCGCTAGCATAGCACTTGGCTCCCAAATCTTCTTGTGATCCCTTATCCTCATCCATCAATTGCTGAAGGACGGTAGTCTTAGGCAAAAACTTTGATAAAGAATCCCTTCCTTACTTCCATAGTGGGATCTCTTGATCCTATGAAACTCGTGAAAGTGGGTGAAGCCCTTGCCCATTCCCTGGCTCCTTGCCTCTTTTACTCAAGATAAGGTCACTTTAATTCTCCTTCTCTGTTAGGTTAATAAGCTTCTTCCCTTTCATGGAAGAAAGGCGAAGGTAATTTATCCCCTATTCTTTAGGTTTGGTACAGCAGCTTCCGAACTTCCCTGGGTTGATGACTCTTTTCATATAGAAAAAAAAGGTTCGCCCTCATGTCACGGCTTTCCTTTGTCGATGAACCCACCGACATTACTACCTCAGCCTAAGCTGGCACGAGTGCTGGAAAGAAGACTGTCCGAGTGCTTGGCCAATGGTTTAGCTGGGGAGCTTCACTACTGACGTACCTTCTTCTGACTAGTTCACCTTTGCCTTTTTTTGGGCATCGACCACCCTCTATCTTTTCCAGTGGTTCGATAAGGCCAATTTTCAGTACCTGTATAAAGTGTTTTTGATGCGCCTAGCCAGGCTAAGAGAAAGAGCTCTTTTGAGCCGTATAGAAAGGTCAATCCAACCTACGTATATGGGGAGCACGCGAATCCCAAAAAGGAATTCTTTCTCCTCCCATTTATTTTGGGCGAAGAGAGCTTCCCCTTCTGTTCATTTATCCTACGATCCCGTCTTTATTCTAAGAAATTTAGAGTTTGGGGAAAAAGCACTTTGAATCCACCATGGTACTCTAAATGCGGCTTTTCCGGCCCTATCAGAACTGAGATTTTAACTTTCTTTTTGTGCTAAGCGCTTAGGGAGAGCTTTCAACTGATGGAGAAAGGTACGGCCTATGAATACTAGCTTTCTCCGCCCAGCTGCTCACACTGAAAGCACAGCTCCTTTACTCCCCCGAAGTATGCTTCGATTGACATGACATATTGCCTTTTGACTACGCTTCCTAGCCGCTTCTCTAATAGCGACAGCTTCGTTATCAATCGCCTGATTGAACAAGATTGCCAGCACATTCTATGCCTGACTCGACGATTTCGCGTCCTTGATATGACTGATCATCTCCTTCATCACGGTCCTCTTTAGGACGTATAAGGGTCTCTCAGCCTTCTGGTTCCACGCGCTAGTCTCAAATCTGGCTTTCTGGGTGAGACAGTTTATGTGCCACCCGTGACTTCCCCACAAATCATGCACCTTCAGATAGGACGTTGTGCATGTCGACCAATACGAATTTCTGCTATTCTTCTTTGCCTTCTCCCAGTAGAGTAGCTTTTCCTTCTTCTTATAGTGTTCGGGCATAAGAAAATAGAGTTTAGAGTGAAAGCTCTTCCGCCTGAGTCGAGGCTAATTCACGATTTGTGAATTAGTTGCATTTGGTGGAATCGTAGATAAGAGAAAGGGGCATCTCCTTAATATCCTTAAGAACCTAATTAGCCATAGATGTCTTGATGCCTCACCTGGCTCAGGTGAATTTCTTTTTTAGAAGATAGATCTGTTTAAATGAAATGGTTTATGCTTTCGTGGTTAAAAAAGGAGGGTTCATGGTAATGGTTATGCTTTTCCGGAGCTGTCAACTCTTGTTGACTCAGCCGAGATTGCTAACGTCTTTAATTTAAAGAGAGTGCCCCCATGGGGGATCTTCTCTGTCCTGTGCGTGTTCTTTATAAGAAGTTCACCCTCAGGGGCAGTGGACAAAGCTTCCATTACAAGATCAAGATCCGGTCAGAAAAGAAAGTCGTCAACGGGGAAGATATAGATATGTAGATTGCTTTTTTTACTTATCCTATATGTATGCCAGTTTTGTTTACCTTACCAATTGATTAATATGGATAGGCCTGAACCATAATTCACTAACTCAGGAGGGACCTTTCCTGCCTCTACTTCGAAAAGTACTAATAATAATGACCTTCTTTACGGCTATAGCTTACAAGTATCGGTATTATTCCCGGCTAAATAGCAAATCAAACAGGCAATAAAAGTCTCTGTTAGTGGGTCCTCCGCTACTAAGAGGCTCAAAATTAGCTTCAACCGACAGGGGAACCCTTTGATTTTGGGCCATTAAGCAATTGATCTAGTTGAAACTCGTTTCAACAAGTGGAAAGTTAGAAACTGACCACTACAGCACACTTCACGCCACAAAGAGCCTAGTGAGTTACGGGAGGGAAGCTAGCCTTTCTGAGAGGAACCGATTCATGCCTCGCTCCTTGGTCCATGTTCCGTTTTTTATTCTGTCTGGCAGTGGATGTGAGTCTTCATCTTTCTATCTTCGCAGTATAGCACTTGGTTCGACAAGCTCTTTTTTATCTGCTTGTATTGTAAGGAAGGGCGCTTTGATGCTTAGTCAGGGGAAAGAACGAACTCTGTATCTAAAGGAAAGGCTTGTCCCCAGGTGCCTATGCAGTATCTTGTCTATATATGTTCTCTGACTTAGGCCTATTAGTCTTTTGGATCTATCCCTATAAATCCTAATCCCTAGGATATAGGTGGCTTCACCTAAGTCTTTCATTGAAAAGGACTTTCCTAACCAAGACTTGACACTCTGCAAGGTAGGAATATCATTCCCAATGAGTAGGATGTCATCTACATAAAGCACTAGAAATAGAACTATGCTCCCACTAACCTTCTTGTAAACACAAGGTTCATCGATGTTTTGAATGAATCCAAACTCTTTGACTACTTCATCAAAACGATGATTCCAGCTTCGAGATGCTTGCTTCAATCCATAAATGGATCTTTGAAGCTTGCAAATTTTACCAGAGTCCTCTGGACTCACAAAACCTTCAGGTTGTGTCATGTACACATCCTCAAGCAGCTTTCCATTAAGGAAGGCTGTTTTGACATCCATCTGCCATATTTCATAGTCATAATATGCTGCAATGGCAAGAAGGATTTTGATTGATTTGGCCATTGCAACTGGGGAAAAGGTTTCATCATAGTCTACACCATGAGTTTGAGTGAATCCTTTTGCAACCAGTCGTGCCTTGAAGACATTTACATTGCCATCCATGTCAGTTTTCTCCTTGAAAACCCATTTGCACCCAATGGTTTTTATACCTTCAGGTGGATCGACTAAGGTCCATACCTGATTGTCGTACATGGATTGCATTTCAGACTTCATGGCATTTAGCCATTTCTCAGAGTTTTGTCCCACTGTGGCTTCTCGATAGGTGGTGGGCTCATTTTGCTTAATGAGCAACACATCATGGCCTTCAGTAATCAGAAATCCATATCTCTGAGGCTGATGCCGTGTCCTATCAGATCTTCGTGGACCTTGTGTCACTTGAGGAGGCTCAGCAACTTGTTGTGAGTCTTCTCTAATTTCCATCTGTGGTTCTGTACCATCTTGTGGATCTCGAATTTCTTCGAGATGTACGTTGCTCTCACTGGTTGTTTTAGAGACAAACTCTCTTTCTAGAACTTTGCCATTTCGAATAACAAACACTTTGTTATCGGTGGGATTGTAGACATAGTATCCTTTCGTTTCTTTAGGATACCCTATGAAAATGCACTTTATGGATCTGGGCACTAATTTATCAGAGGCTTGTTGCTTAACATATACCTCACATCCCCAGATCTTAAGAAAAGATAAACTTGGTTTCTTTCCAGTCCATATCTCATATGGTGTCTTTTCAATTGCCTTAGATGGAATACGATTTAGTGTGAACACAGCTGTCTCTAGGGCATGTCCCCAAAAGGATGGTGGAAGATCTATTTGACTCATCATAGATCGAACCATATCTAATATTGTTCGATTCCTCCATTCAGAAACGCCATTCCATTGTGGTGTTCCTGGAGGAGTCAATTGTGAGATTATCCCACAACTCCTAAGATGGTCACTGAATTCTTGGCTCAAATATTCACCACCTCGATCAGATCTAAGTGCTTTAATTGTTTTACCAAGTTGGTTTTGTACTTCATTTTGGAATATTTTGAACATTTCAAAAGATTCAGATTTATGTTTCATTAGATAGATATAGCCATATCTACTAAAGTCATCTATAAATGTAATGAAGTAGACATAACCTCCTCTGGCAGCTATATTTAATGGTCCACAGACATCTGTATGTATGAGGCCCAATAATTCAATAGCCCTCTCACTGTGCCCAGTGAAAGGTGCCTTAGTCATCTTTCCTAATAAGCAAGATTTGCATGTATCATATGATTCAAAATCAAATGAGTTTAGAAATCCATCTTGATGGAGTTTAGAAATGCGTTTCTCATTTATGTGGCCTAGACGACAATGTCATAGGTAGGTCAGATTCAAATCGTTTGATTTTATCCTCTTAGTAGTTACGTTATAGATATTCCCATTATTAGGATATTCCAAATTTAATATATAATGACCAACATGCATATCACCATCAGCATAGAAAATGTCATTACGATAAATAGAACATTTACCATTCCTAGTAATGGAAGTATAACCTTCCTTATCCAAATAAGAAAGAGAAACAATGTTACTACTCAAAGCAGGAACATAATAGCAATTGTTCAAAACTAACAAAAGCCCACTGGGCAGAACTAATTCATAAGTGCCTACAGCTAAAGCAGCAACTCTTGCTCTGTTTCCAACTCGTAGGTCCACCTCGCCCTTCTTCAGCTTTCTACTGTCCTTTAGACCCTGCACATTTGTACAAATGTGAGAACCACATGCAGTATCTAATACAAATGTAACAAAAAAATTGGGTCCAAAAACCGGCTAGCGGGACCGCCATGACCACCTCTGCGTAGCACAATATAATCTGATCATGACATTTATTGCTTTTTATATTGTATGAATTCTTGTTGTGGTTTATTATTTATCCTTGTTTGGTTATGGTGAACAACATGGTTTTAGAATTTTACAAAGGTTGTAATATTTAAATACGGCCTGCGTGCCGTGCCTTTCTCTAAATACTCTCGATGTACATTCTCTTCTCATCTCACTCCCCTCGAATATTTAAACGAGGTTTCTCTCAATGTATTTCTCTTTTTTTTAGGGAAGTCCTCTCATTGGCTTGGGAGGATTTTAGGTTAGGTAAGCCATGTTGTGTCACGTTTAAATTATAGGTTCATTTATAGGTTCAAGATTATAATAAAAATGCCTCTCAACTTTAGTGCAAAATGTGAGTTTAACAGAGAACCAAAGCATGTAGGAATCAAGATAGGGACTCAGATGAAATTTCAATACCTCTTGAAAAACCTTATAGTCAATGTAATGCATCTTGTACATATTTCTTCTTGCAAAATAACTCAGGTACTTCTGAGATTCCTCAAGCTTGCTTACGTTGAATCCCTTTGGAGGAAATGTGATTTCTTTATCCCTCTCTTCTATTTGCTTTAAAGATTGCCCTTTCTTTGCTTCCTTAGATTGAAAAGCTTCTTCAAGCATGCCTACCATGACTTTAGTAAGCTTCTTAATAACCTTAGGCTTTTTTAGAGGCTTAGGAGAAAAAGTGAGTGTGTCGGATGAATCAGAAGAAGGAGGAGATGGCTATTTTGTTACTTTGCCTTTACCAAGACGTGAACTCTTCTTGGATTGAGCTCTTGTGGCAATGGGCTCCTTAATCACAATCCCTTTCACCTTTTGCTTGGTTTGCGGTTTGGCTTTGGTCTTAGGTTTAGGAGAAATTTTCCTTTTCTTGCTAGGAGGAGAGGAAGGTGAATCAGAGGGTTGATATGGTTCAGAAGACTCAGAAGGAGTGCTAAGATTGGGACATTTTATCCTCACCATTGTGATTTGAGAAAATAAAAAACTTCTAGAAAAATAGAGAAGAGCGTCGCGAGTTTAGGGTAGACGATTCAGTACAATCTGAGAGGTTTTTGTAAGCATAAATCACTGGGTTTTGACGGTTATGGGAAGAGAAAAACATTTTGAAAAGTTTTTGTGAGAGCACTAGGAGATTACTCGAGGAGATTTTATGAGAAATGACTGAGTATCGACTGAAATAACCTAGAGCCCGACATCACTCGAGGGCTTACTCTAATGATCATCAGCATCACTCGAGTAATCATACCAAAAATTTTAAAATATAGTGAATTTGAGAACATACCTATCATGAATAATATTGTAATTACCCATGTATATTCCCTCGATCATTTGATGACTCTTTAAAACAGATTTGAACTGAAACTCAGCTGATTTGAGATCAACACCTAGGTTCACTCGAGGCCTTACTCGAGTAACGTTGAAGTTAACTCGAGGCCTTCCTCGGGTAATTTGTCTCTTCACCTTCTGACTGTTCATTTCCAACCGTTGTGCTGTTTTATTTGAAATTAATGCTTCCCTGGCACATTTCCAAGTTCATTACTCGAGTGGCTACTCGAGTAATGCATCCGTTACTTCAAGGTGTCACTCCAATAATGCTCATTACTTGAAGCTGTCCCTCCAGTAATGTTGTCCTCTGTTAACCATTGCTTTTCATATTCCAAAATAGAATATTATGATCCTGCAAAACAAATTACTAGAAACTCCAATGCTAAAGTTAGTAATCATCAAAACATCAATAAATAATATCATCTAACATTTTGTAAACACTAAATAACTTATAATTCATTGGGATTTACTATTCTCAATTATCATCTAATATATAAAAATTGAGCTTTTGCAAGAGATTTTGTGAAGATATTAGCTAATTGAAGATGAGTTGGAATCAATATCACTTTGACATCTTTCTTTTAGATGTGATCTTTGATGAAGTGATGTCTAACATCAATATGCTTGGTTCTGGAATGTTTAACAGGCTTCTTTTCTAAGATTATCATGCTAGTGTTGTCACAGTATATTGGGCTTTCTTTCAAATAAATACCAAGATCCTGGAGTTGTTTCTTTATCCATATTACTTATGAACAACAACTTGATACTGCAACATACTCAGCTTTCGTTGACGAAAGAGACACTGTAGTTTGTTTCTTACTAAACCATGATACAAGTGAGCCTCCAAGAAACTGGCCTTGTCCACTCGTACTTTTTCTGTCCATCTTGTATTCTCTATTATCATAGTCTGAGTATGCAACTAGATATTCACTTCTTCCTTTGGGATACTAGAGACCTAATTCTATCGTGTCAGTAAGATATCGGAAGATACGTTTGACGGTTTCAGTATATGACTCTTTTGGTGCTGATTGATATCTTGCACACATGCCCATACTAAATTGAATATCAGGCCTACTTGCAGTGAGATAGAGTAATGATCCAATCATTCCTCTATATGTTGTGATGTTGTAATCTTTTCCCTTGACATCCGCATCAAGCAATATGGTTGAGCTCATGGGTGTGTCTATTCCATTTGCATAATCCAATCCATACTTCTTTAATAGCTCTTTCAAATATTTCGTTTGAGATATGAAAATTCCATTCTTTCTTTGTTTGATTTCCAACCAAGAAATAAATTAATTCTCCCATCATTGACATCTTAAACTCCCCCTGCATTATCTCAGAAAATTCTTTGCACATAGTTTTGTTAGTAGCACTGAAAACTATATCATCAACATATATTTGCATAATTAATATATCATCACGTTTTCGTTTTGTAAAAAGTGTTGTATCAACTTTTCCTCATACAAAACCTTGATCAATAAGAAACTTACTAAGCCTTTCGTACTATAGTCTAGGAGCTTGTTTTAAACCGTACAAAGCCTTTTTGAGTTTGAAAACATGGTCAAGTTTTGTTACATCTTCGAAACCTGGAGGTTGATCTACATATACTTCTTCTATGATGTAGCCATTTAGAAATGCACTCTTTACATCCATTTGATAGAGTTTGAATCTTTGGATGCATGCAAAGGCTAAGAGTACTTGTATAGCTTCCAATCTAGCCACTGGAGAATATATTTTCTCATAATCAATTCCTTCTTCCTGATTATAGCCTTTGGCCACCAATCTTGCATTGTTTTTGACAATAATTGTGGATTCATCAATTTTGTTCTTGACTACCCATTTAGTGCCTATGATCGGATGATACTTAGGTCGGGGTACCCAATCCCAAACTTGATTTCTTTCAAATTGGTTTAGTTCTTCTTGCATTGCTATAACCCAATCATTGTCTGATAGGGCTTCGTCAATGTTAGAAGGTTCAATCTCAGAGATGAATGTAGAAAAACTCACTTCATTGAAAATTATATTTCTAGTTTTGACTCCTTAATTCACATCTCATATTACTTGATCTAGGGTATGACTTCTATTGTATTTCCAGGCTTTAGGTTGTCCTAGTGATTGATCTTCTTCCTTGGTTTGATCAACTTCTAGAATAAGAGATTTAGAAATAGATTGACCATTTTCTTGACTTAAAACAACTTCATACTCACCATCAATGGTTTTGTCAGAGGATTCAAATTCATCAAACACAACGTGAATTGATTCTTCAACAACACATGTTCTTTTATTGAAAATTCTGTATGCTTTACTTCGGTTAGAATAGCCTAGGAAAATTCCTTTATCTATTCTAGAATCAAATTTTCTTAAGTTATTTTTACCATTATTATGAATGAAACACTTACAATCGAAGATGTGTAAATGAGCAAGATTCAGCTTTCTTCCTTTGTATAGCTCGTATGGTGTCTTTCCAAGTTTTGTTCTAATGTAGGCTCTATTTGAAATATAGCATGCTATGCTATTACATCAGCCCAAAAAACTTGAGACACGTTCTTTTCATTCAGCATTGCTCTAGCTATTTCAGTGAGCACTCTATTCTTACGTTCCACAACTCCATTTTGTTGTGGTGTCCTTGGAGCAGAGAAATTGTGATCAATGCCATTAGTATCACAATATTCTTCAAAGGTTTGATTTTCAAATTCTCCACCGTGATCTGTCCTGATACCTGCAATGGACATACATTTCTCATTTTGCACTTTCTTGGCAAAAATAATGAATTCTGCAAATGTTTCATCCTTTGATGACAGAAAAATAGTCCATGTAAATCTAGAGAAATCATCAACAATGACTAATGAATATAAGTTGCCACCAAGGCTTTTAACTCTTGCTGGACCAACTAAATATATATGTATCAATTGAGGGGGTTAATTTGTTGTAATTTCATTTTTTTATTTGAAAGGTGATTTAGTTTGTTTACCCTTTTGACATACGTCACAAATCAAATCATTTTTAAAACTTACTTTGGGTAATCTAAGAACTAAATCCTTTTTGAGTAGTTTGCCTAGTTGGTGCAAGTTGACATGAGCTAGTCTCTTATGCCATAACCAACTTTCATCGGTATTACTCAAAAAACAATTTTTAGAGCTACTTCTATTGATATCAAGTGTATAGCAGTTACCTTCCCTTTTTACTCTGAGCTTTGCCTTGATATTTTTCTTATCAAGTTGTAAGTCTTTATTGTTGACAATCAGACATTTCTCTGAATCAAATATTATCCAGTTGTCTTTATCTGCACTTTAACTTACGCTCAGCAAATTATGACACAAGCCTTCTGTTAGAATCGGTAGGCACAGCGGAAGAATTTTAAAAAAAGTTTCACCGATCCTAATCGAGGATCTATCAACGGCGTTTAAACCAAGTTGGAAGGATTCATACCTTTTGATGATTCAGAGTTTTCACGATCTCTAGGAGCCAACATGTCAGGTTCGCTCCCTCAACCGGTATCCACACGAATGCTCTCCAACCGAGACCGTGTGCTAGCGACTCTAATGTCTCCTAGGGTTTCACTTGCGGCTCTCAATTTTCATGTGCATATGAATATATCTACTCTATCAAGTTTATAACCTATGAGGGCTATTTTCAAATTTCAAAATTAATTAACAATTAATTATCTTGATGAGCTAATTAAATAAATTCAGTTTAAATTAAATCTGTCCAACAGTTTTAATTTAACCTATTTATTTAATCCAAATCAAGAGCCATTAGATTTAATTTATCTTCATAAATTAAATCTGAGATACTATATCTCTATCATGTTAGTTATTAAATTTAATATATCTTAATAAATTAAATTTAAAACTAACACAATATAATAATATCGTATAATATATATACATACATATATATATATAAGATATATATTTTGAAAAAATATATATCTATATAATATTATTAATGAATTTTATATTATATCTATATAAATATAAAATTCATCCACCCTAAATTAAACATTATCTCGTGTTGGGCCATTCTTGTGTGCGACCCTGTAGGCCCATATGAAGTTGGCAGTGGGCCAATAACTATACTAACCCAAAAGTCGCAAGCGGCCTCTAGCAAGACATTACGACTACCCAATTCATATGAGGATCGTTATCATGATGCAACCTATCATACAACCATGTCACGTCCCTTTTGTCACACGATATATCGATCAAGGATAAGCCATAGATAATGTCATCCTCTTGTTCCCGACCATTACTTTCTCCATTCCTGAGTAGCCTGATAACAGAAACAGAAACCCCTTTCATCATAGTATGGTCATACATTTCTCAGACTCACTCATCGAGGGGCCCATAATATCTCTCTACTAATGTGAGGGACAAATTTAATCTTGATCATTCATATTCCTCTGCATGAAAAACCACCAAGCCCGATCGTAGCCTTTATCATCACCCGGTCAAAAGTGACTTTTGACTAGTTCAAAGCTTAGCAACTCTCATGTAGGAATCCATAATGACCTTAGGTCTAAGGGCATTGTGACGTGGTTATACATGAGAAAAGCTTATGACTTGATCTATGTAGCTTTCTCATAGTGGGTCGGTCCAGCACCTTGTACTCTTACAAGTTCCTAAGACTTTGATTCGTATCTCCATATCTTATCGAAGTCATACTGATCTTGTTTCATCTCTGCTCCTGCATAGATGACCGACTAGGGACATTTTAGGACAATCTTTATGAATTATCCAAGGATTCAATTATCACAGTTAACATGCAAATAATATGATAATAGAATGGAGAAATTTCATTAAAATAATAATGTTCAAAGTACAATGATTGGCCCTTAGGGCACAATTTCCAACACCTTTAACATAATATACATCTTTGACTTGTATTCCTTTGTCATTTTTTATTTCACCAGTTTCTGCTATTTTTCCAGATTGATTTCCTCCAAATTTTACGTTTCCACCTTCCTTAGGTTGCAATGTGGTAAAACTTTCGAAATCATTGGTCATATGTCTAGAGCATCCACTGTCTATGTACCACTTGTTGTTTTTGGATGCTTTAACACATATCTGCAATCAAATACGATTAAGTCTTAGGTACCCACATCTTTTTGGGTCCTTTTGGGTTAGTACAAAAATTTTCGGAACATATGAACCATTAGGTACCCATTTGTAGGTTCCTATATTTCCTTTCTTCCTATAAATGCGTGATGAAGTATAATGACCTTTTCTATTATAATAATTACAATATGCAAAAGGATTTGATGTATGTACAGAATGCTAAAAATAATTTAAGTATGATTTACCTCCAGCTTTCTTTCTTCCTTTCCCTCTGTCTGATTTTGGATCATATCCAATTCTAGATCGATCATTCACAAATTGTTGAGCTTTTAAATTACATTTAGTATTTCACTTCCTCTAGTGAATTTTTCAAGAGATTTAGTAAGATCACTGTTTTTTTTCAAAGAAGTATAGTTTTCACAATCCTTTTTAAAATTCTCTTTAAGTTATAATTCAAGAGCTTTATTTTTCTTTTTGAAAACAACTAGTTCTTTAACTACTTTGATGAATTCAAAATGTAAAGTATTATATTCAGAAAGTAATTCATCATAGGTATGATCAAAATCAGTTACCTCTTCTTCTGTTTCCTCTTGAGCAACTAGACAGATATTGGCTACTTCCTCTTCATCCCTTTCTTCGTCAGAAGAACTATCTCCCCATATGGCAGATATAAAGGCTTTCTTCGTATAGAATTTGCCTTTTCTCTTCTCTTTATTCATCTGAATTAGTTCTTGATATTCTGATTTGAAATGTCCTGGCTTTCCACATTCATAGCATATGATGTGTTCTTTATTGCTTGTTCCTCCTTTCTGAAAGTTTTTGAATCCTTGGCCTTTCTTGTAAAACTTTCTGAATTGTTCTTCATCTTCATCTTGTTCTTTTTCTTTTGCTTTTAGTGCTAGACCTCTTTTCTTTTTATCACCAATATCATCTAGTTCTCGTTTGAACTTTAACTTACTTTCATATTCAGAAAGACTTCTGAATAGAGAAGCAACCGATCGCATTGATTCACCTTTTGCTTCCTCAATTGTAGTAACTTTTGCTGCCCAGTCTTTAGAAAGAATATTTAAAATATTTCGTACTTGGGTATGTTGATCATAGACTTTTCTAAGTGCAGCAAGTTGATTAACAAGGTGAGTATATCTAAGTTCAAATTCAGCTATTGACTCACCTAATTTCATTCGAAGTAAATCAAACTCAGTAACCAGATTATTGATCCAGTTTTCCTTTATTCCCGATGTTCCTTCATGGGTTATTTCTAAGGCTTCCCACATTTCTTTAGCTGTTGGGAGTATGCAGATTCTTAAGTACTTATTTTGACTTAAGGCACTTTGAATCATTAGAATTGTTTTGCTGTTGAGTGTAATGAGTTTCTTTTAATTCTCAACATATTCTGCTGGTGTCTTGGGAGCTCTTTGTGAATCTACAATCTTTTCATGTTTTTAGTTTCCACTCTCAATCATATCCCATAACCCATATTCAATAGCCATTATGAAAACTCTGAACTTTGCTTTCCAGAATAAAAAGTGTTCACCATTGAAACTTGGAGGTCTTGTGATAGAAGCTCTGTCGGGAAGAATGCCTTCACCCATTCTTGTTATTGGATCCTTCTTAGTCTGTTAAACCTTAACAAGAAGACCTCGCTTTGATATCAAATGTTAGTGCAACCGTTTCACTCAAGAGGGGGTGAATTGGGTGATACCATAAATTTCGTTGTTTATAAATAAATTAACTGAATATTGAAGTAGTTGTGAACAAAGAGAAATATCACTGAAGTATACACCGAGAGTTATACTGGTTCGATCACAACCACTTTGACCTTCATCCAGTCCTCAAAGTGTCTCTAAGAGTTTCACTATATTCTCTAAGATTCAGTGGGTTCTTGGAACCTTAGTACACAGTAAGTTCCTTCACCTGGACACTCGCTCCCCCTTACACATTGTAATCAAATCCCCAACTCAAGGTTCCACAACCTTAAGTTGTCTCAATAACAAATATTGAATTTGTAATGAAAAAATCTCTCACAGAGCAAATATATAATCACTAAAGTATAAAGAATGAGTATAAGAAAACAAAGCACTAAGAGTGTGTTGATCAGTGTATTCTCAGTTCTTGTGTCTCATTTTCTTTTCTTTGAATGCTCCATATATATAGATGATTTGTAGTGTCCATTGGAAGTAATTCAAACATGTCTGTTAGAGTCATGTAGCAACGGTTGACCATTCTTCAAATTTGAAAACTATCCATTGGTGGTAGGTAGCGGTAGGTGAGATATCAGACACTTTATTTGACTTTTCACTTCTGGCATGATCTTTCATTATTTCTCTGCAAATGTACTTAGAATACTAGTGCAATGAAGAGTTAATCATATATAAAACAATTTAATAAACATTCGATTAAAAATATATTTTCTGGACTGTCTTACTCGAGTAGCTACTTGAGTGACCATGCTCTTTACTCGAGTGGTCCCTCGAGTAAACCTATAAAAAATATGACAGTGCCTAATTCAACATTTTATATTAGATATTACTCGGTAAGACATGGAGTGCAATATATAACAAACCTTGAAAATACCTGATTACTCGAGTGGCCTTGTCTTTCCTTTACAAGTTACTCGAGTGCTGACTCTAGTAATCTGATTACTTGAGTGATTACTTGAGTGGCCAAGTGTTTTCTTAAGAAATTACTCGAGTGCTCCCTTGAGTAGATTTCAAATAAGTTTGCAGATTACTCGATTATTCCCTCGAGTAATGTCATTCAAATCTTGGCCAAGAGTTTGCTTACCTGATTACTCGAGTGATACCTTAAGTAATGGATCAAATAACTCTGCAAATTACTGGAGTGCTCCCTCGAGTAATGCCTTTTCTTCTTGCATAGTTACTCGAGTAATATGTTTCATTTCTTAGCCGAGAGCTACTGGAAGAGTTTTTACCTGATTACTTGAGTGGCTACTTGAGTGATGCCTTTGCAAATCATGTTACTCAAGTGGCTACTTGAGTAATGGTCTATATAACTTTGTAGACTACTCGAGTAGTTACTCGAGTAACTTCTTCCAAATTTTGGCAGTGCTTCTCTGGATGAAATTCTCCGTCATTACTCAAGTGCTTACTCGAGTAATAGCTTCCCTTACTCCAGTAGTTACTCGAGTAAGCCATCACAAAATTTGTTCATTACTCCAGTGCTTACTTCAAGTAATGCTTTGCCACTTTGTTCAAATTCATTTGTTTGCTATCAAATCCTTTTATATCATTGATCCAATCTTTGTTATCATCAAAACATATGGGATCTAACAACTAGGAGTTGGTGAGAATCCAACCGGTGCAGCTTAGTTCATGTGTACATGCAGATGATGTATTTATATTGTTCATTAATTGGTGCATGCATGGGGCATATCATATTTACTTTTTGCATTTTATTTGAATGATAGCATGTTTCTATAGGATTCCTTGGAATCTCACCCCTTTTTCTAAACAAACATCTCAGCAGATGCCCGTAGGATAAAAGGCAAATGCATAAACACCTAGAAGTGATTTGCCCGTGTCTTAAGGCAAGGATGAAGTCGATAGTTATAAGTAGTTTATGCTTAAGATATTTTAGGGAATCCTGTATATATTGAAATTTCCGCTATATTCTGTATTTTGTCTACGAACGACTTCGGGATTGTAAACGAATACTATTATCAGTATATATGCACTTTTCTGTATGCCTATAGAATCTAGTCTTTATTACTCTTCATATATCAAAAAGGAAATGTGTGTTGACAATATTCTAATAGACTGTAAGTAATCCGGTACAACTTCCAAATTCTAGCCTAAAGTCTTGATAATTTTATACAATCTTTTTGAGATTACATGTAGATGCAACCACACATGTACATGATAGAGGAATGCTTATTTGTATAAGCTTTATCATCAAGCCTCCTAAGAGTATAAAATTCAATTATACTTTAATCATGAAATTTATCTATACCTCCATTCATATTTGATGTGGCAATTTAGTTGAGGGAAATTTAAAAGTCTACTTAGCTTAATGATTCTATAACTAAAAAATCCTTTCTTAACCTCAAAATACAATCGGGAATTGCGCCTATATCCCCAACATAAATAAAAAGATGTTGACTTTGTTTGGGAAGCATCCTTCTCCTTTTTCTCATTCTTAACTTATACATGTCCTTCTTTATTTCAACTTCACAAACTAAATTCTTCTCCTTTGCAGCTCTTTAACCTTTTATTCTAGTCAATTACTGCTTTAATTCTAACTCTCTTGTTTAGATTTATCATTATACCCCTGATGAACTTATGTCGTGTGAGTTCACAAAATAAAACTAGGTTTGAAAATGTAGCATAGTAGCTCAACCTAGGTCGTTCTTGTGAGGAGATTAATTTCCAAGTTCCTAAGTAGTAAAGTGATAAAAAACCTTAAAGTTGTGAGAAATCATTTTGAGAATTTGATTTTTAAACTAATGAAGTAATCTAAGCTAAAGCAATATTTTTGTATTTTTCAATTTTTAAAACAAAGTAGCTAAAGGAATTGAAATTAACACTAATAATAAGATAAATTCAATTAACTAATATGATGATGGAATGGGATTTCCTTGAGTTGAGGTTTTAGTCTTCCTTGCTTGCTAATAATATGAATTCCATAATGAGTCAAGAGGATAGAACTAAGATACCACTAGCTCCATACTTGCAATAATCATTTAATTTATTCTACTGAAGCAATTAAATGAATATCACCAAATAATTCAGACTCAAGGAGATGAATAATCCACTTCCAATTCTAACTTGTAATTACCATTACAAAAGTTCAAAGCATTCAGCTTAGACATTTACAATCCACTTAACCAAGTTGGAATAAACAACTCAATCTACTCCTAATTTGAATCATACAAAGCGTAATTAATCAACTCCTAGCTCAACCACCAAGTTTAATCACTTGGCATAGAACAATCAAAATCAAAATCATATACTTTACCAAGCCATACAATTATGAAATAGAAAGAGAGCTTAAATGAATTCCATTGAAGTTTAGAAGCTCAAACCATTACCCAACTCAAGGAAATCACCAATACTTTAGCTACTCATAGAGGAAGAGGAAGTTAAACCTTGATGGAAGGATGAACAATCAGTCATGGAGAATAAAGGAAAGCACACCGAACAGCTCCTCAACTTTCATAATCCATTTAGTCCTCCTCCTTCAAATCCATTCAATTCTGCACACAGCCACCACACACCTCTCAAGTCGATGCTCTCATCCTTCCTTTCCTTACAGCCGCAATCTATTCCCTTTTTCGTATTTCCTTCGCCCCCCTTTTCCTTTGTGCAGTGCCTCCCTTCTTTCACACCAGCTGCAACTCATTCCCTTATTCCATCGTGTGTGTTCTTTCCTTTAACCCTCTTGGTCCAGCTTGCTTCTTTTCTCTCGGTCAAATATTTTGGCTCAACTCTTTCTCTTCTTTCCATTCAATTCCCTCACGGTCCAACTCTCTTTTCTCAATTAATCACAAATCACAATCGGTTCAGCTGCTCTTGTCTTTTCCTTTAGTCCTCTTTCGGTCAACACCTCCTCCTCTCCATTCAACTATTTCTGCTGCTCCTTTTTCTTCATTAGTCCCACACGGTCCAGCAGCTGTTTTAACTCGGTCAGCCCTGCTTCTTTTATTTAATTTGGTCTGGTCCAGCTCTTCTCCTTCTCTTTTCCTTCACAGCTGCCACTCACCAAATAGACAATGGTCCCCACTTCAATCTTTCTTCAATTCTCTCTAGGTTAAATAGGTAAGTTATGCCTTGTTTGGATAAAATAGTGAAAATATGTTTTATGATAGGTACAAAATTACAACCACCAAACAAGGCCTTCACTCATTTAACCTCCTCTTAGAAAAAATGTGTAAATGAATTCTGCACTTGTGATGTTCCATTTTTATCCTTCATCAAGCTCCAAAATAACTTCTTTGACATTAACCACTCAAGTTGTGTCACATCATCCATCACCTACAAAATTAAATTCACAAAGGTAATATCTTTTGCTCATAATTAAAGAATAATGGAAATAACAAATATTAATTAGAAATATAACAATTAAACCACTTTAGTTTCCAAAATATTCTTTCACTTAAATCTCATTTTAACACTTGATTATGCCCAAAATATTAATTAAGTCCCACAAAAGCCTAAGATTAATTAATAAAAATATATAAATATTGACCTCTATCAACCCCTTATTTCTAACAAATTGCAACATCTTGATATAATGTCCTACTACTAATAAATTGAATATCTTGGGTCTATCATCCTATAAACTTAATGTCCAATCCTTTAATAACGCATCCAAAAACCTACGAATTTCATGTCTAATGCTTTAACCAACACTTTGGGCTAAATGACTCTAATTCGAATATACAAAGTCAAAACAAAGCTTACTTAATAATCTCAAATATTGGATCAAGATCATGTGTTAATTTCATAGGACAAAGCTAGTAAAGACAAATCTGACTGAGTCAGGAATTTAAGAAACTGGACTATTGATAGAGGACTGTCATACCATTATCTTATTTTCACCCTTTTCATAGTGCTTGCACTCAATTCAGTGAGCTACATAGGTATATTGATATGCTGATATAAGGTACTTGATTACAACATAGGTTTTTCGCTCAGGGTTTGATAATATTACAAATGTATACAGGATGCCCAAAATAAGACTACATAGATAACCACAGTCTTTGTCTTGGGAGACATGCCCATCAGTTTTCTATTTCTACAGTATTTTCTTTAGAGTCGCTGGTTCCTACTAAGCATTTGGATTTATTAAAAGGGGTTAGATCCAAGGAATCCCAACAGCAACATATAATCAAACATATAAAATGCAAGAATTAAATATGCAATCCACCATATAATGTTAAATAAAAATTCAAAACATAAAGTGTGTATACACAAAACTCAGGTCCAAATCGCTATTTGAATCCCCCTACATGTACCTTAGCTAGGCCCCTAACCACAGCTAGGCAATATACCACAGGCGTACCTCAACTGGGTACCTAACCATATCTAGGTAGCATACCTCAGGCATCGTGTTCATATCACAAAATACAATAACATACAACATATCAACAATCAAATAGTATATCTGAGATTATAGCTACTACCTTAACTCTTTTTGCCTCGAAATGCGTGCCTCATAAGCATGCCAACGACTGGGCTCTCAACTTGTCCTAAAATGTCAAATATACAAGAATTAGGCTTGCACCCATTCATGTACTATTCTAGGCATTGTCATATTGTTTTTAGTGGTTATATGAGTCTATTATAAAAGTTTACCAAAATGCCCCTAGGACCTAGGTGGGCCATGTGTACCTGGTCCTACTGTACTTTTCTCGAAATTTCGATGTAGTTTATTCTGACATATTTTTACCTAAGGAATCCATTTCTGAACTCAGAATTACAAAATTCACTACCAAACGACCAGAATGCCCTTGGCATCTTCTAACTTCGGGTTTTAGGGGTGTTTTGGTCATTTCGTTTTCTAGGGCTTTTCTAGAAAAGTGATTAATTGCAACCCTACCCAATTTTCCCTCCTGAACACAATGGAATCATCAATTTCATGAAAATCCAGCTCCTAGCCCTCTAATTAGTCCTAGCCGAAACTTAGGACTCTCCAGAAAAAGTTGGGGTTTTCCAATTTTGACTCTGCAGACTTGCTCATTATACTCCTAACCACTTTATTAACTGTTTAGTTACATTAAAACCACTATTTAGACTCAATTTAGGCATAATATTTAGGACACAACTTTTCTTAAATTTACAAACAAAGCAAATCCAGCAGAATTTCACCGATTAAGTTATTCACAATTGCCAGAACAATCAATATTTGAAGTTTTATATGCTACCTTAAGCTCCTTCTTGCTTTTCCTTACTTGGTTGAAATCCCTAGCACCCAAAACACCAAAACTATTGCTTCAAATACCTTAAATAACATAGAAGAAAAGCTTAGGGGAAGGATTATACCGTCAGGAATGAATTCACTAAAGAATTCGACCGACCTTGTGAGATTTTCCTCCTTCTCTCTCTAAAGTTCTCTTAAGCTTTCTCTCTCTTTTGGCATCACTTAGCATGGAGAAACTTCAAAACAAGTGCTACACCTCAAGTTTCCATAATCTCATCAAGTAAACTTTTTTGAGCAGCCATTACTGCAACAGAAATGGTTTGAATTGAAAGTAATTCTTACATCATCAACATCTCCATGCTTCTAAACATCACTTAAATGATCTAACTAAAATGATTATTAGTCATGGAGAAACCTTAAGATAATTACTATTTCTCAAGTTACCATGACCCTATCAACTCAACTTCCCTTGGGGTTACCCATCCTAGGATTTCCCTGGGTTGAGCAAGCTTAACTTCTGTATACCCATGCCAAAACGCAAATACCGACTATATTTGATTCCAACCACTGGTACCCCATGACTACCCTTTGGATATTTGCTAATCACTTGGGGCTAGCTCACAGATTGGGAGGATACACTCCTTTAGTACCCCCATCAGTTTGTATTTCCTATCACTTTATTATCAAGACCTTACTAGTGTACTATCCATTTGCAAGAACTGCCACTCTGTCAAAACCTCTCAGGCTCTTCTAGAATTGTTTAGGCTCTGATACAAAAATGTCATCATTTGGTCATCTAAAACCATATAACAATGTCGCTGCCTCCAGGAAATTTTTGCTAGTAGTACAATCACATTCTCCAAAATTCACCATTTTATTCATTGACTATTTCCAATAATTACAATACATTTTGTTGAATAAAATTTAGGATGTTATAGTTCTCTCTTACTTAAAAGGGGAAATAGGATATTATAAAATATATTTCCCTTTATCCTCTTCCTATTTCCATCCACCAGCAAACATAGAGAGGAGAAAGAGAGGGCTTTGAATTTGTAGAGAGAGAAGGAGGAAAATTTCATAAGGTAGGTTCATTTCTTCAGTGAATTCATACCTAACATGTATAATCCTTCTCTTAAGCTTCTCTTCTGTGTTATTTAAGATGTTTGAAGCAAAGATTCAATATTCAAGGGTGTTAGGGTTTCGGCCACAAGAGGAAAAGCCATAAGGAAGAAGAGGTAACTTCTGACACTTCAAATATTGGTTATACTAGTTACTGTGAGTAATTTAATCGGTGAATTTCTGCTGGATTTGCTCTGATTGTAACTTTGGGAAAAGTTTTGTCCTAAATGTTATGCAGCCCAAATTGAGTCTAAATGGTGGTTTTAACATAATTAAATAGTTAATAAAGTGATTAGGAGTAGAAAGGAGCAAGTCCACGGAGTTAGAATTGAAAAACCCTAACTTTCCCTAAGAACCTTTAGTTTTGGCCAATACTGGTTTAGGGGGTTGGAGTTGGATTTTTAATGATCTAATGATTCCATTGAGTTCAAGAGGGAAAATTAGGTGGGGATACAGTTGAACACTTTCTAGAAAAGCTTTAAAAAAGTAAAATTACCTAAACACCCCATAAACCCTAAGTTAGGGGCTGCCAAGGGATTATGGCCTTTTGGCTGTGAATTTAGTAATTCTGAGTTAAGAAATGAATTACTTAGGCAAACTATATAAGAATAGCCCACGTCAAAATTTCAAAAAAAGCCAAGTCCTCGAGGACATTTTGGTTAAATTTCACAGTAGGCTCATATAACAACTAAAAACATGTTGGAAGTGCCTAAAATAGTATATGAATGGGTTTTAGCCTAATTCTTGTCATTTGACATTTCAGGACCAAGTTAAGAGCCTGGCCATTGGCACACTTTCTGAGGCATATATTTTGAGGCGGAAAAGGGTTAAGGTATTAACTATAATCTCTCATATACTATGTGATTGTTGATATGTTGTATGTTACTATATTTTGTGATATGAACACGATGCCTGAGATATGCTACCTAGTTATGGTTAGGTACCCAGCTAAGGTACGCCTGGGGTACATTACATAGCTATCGTTAGGGGCCCAGCTGAGGTACACGTAGGGGATGCAAACAGCGATTTGGCCCTAAGCTTTGTGTATACACAAATATTGTTATGAATTTTTATTTTACATTATATGGTGTATTGTATATTTAATTCTTGCATTTTATATGTCTGGTGATATATCACTACCAAGATTCCTCGGAATCTCATTCTTTCTTAAAATTGATAAATGTGCCAGCGGGAACCAGTGGATCCAAAGGTAAGGTGTTAGATCTAGGAAATCGATAGGTGTGGATCTCAAGATGGAAGCTAGTAGTTATATATAGTTTAATATTTTTAAAATTGTGGACAAAATGTATGTATATTATGAAACCCTAAGGGCAAAATTGGTAATGTAATCAAACTTGTTATTTCAATAATATCAGTATATTTACGCTATTACTGTATTGCTCATTGAATTGTAAAGGCTGTAGATATCCTATCATTATAGATCACTGTTGGAGGTAGTAATGGTCGGCATAGACCATTGATGGAGGCAGTGTCATTACATCAAAAGGCTAGGATATCCTGTCATTATAGATCGCTGATGGAGTCAGTAATGGTCGGAGCAGACCGCCGATAGACTCAGTGTCATTACATAAAAAGGTTACGGATATCCTATCATTGCAAATCACCGATTGAGGCAAAAATGGCTGGCACATATCACCGATGGAGGCATTGTCATTATATAAAATTCTGATTGTGTGCATCCGAGTGGAGTCTCGAAGAGGCTGGAGGCCTAAGGAACCAAGCGCTATGGGAAATGACTAATGGGTCCTATATTTGATTGCATGCTACATACTGCATACAGAATGGATGACGAATGCTTAATACTATATGAGATTTGAAATAAGAATATGGTGATTGTGTTGCATGCTTGATGAGCTTGCAGATGAAAGAGATAGATTGAATATGATTATGGTGTTGCATTTTGTAAGCATGTACGTGAAAATAGAACGAGATACACTATAAGGCTAGGTATATTGGGGCAGTGTTCCCAACCAGGCAATGAGGCCTAGAATAATATACTAAGCATCCTGATGGACAATCAGTATAATAATGGGTTGGGTAACCCATGAGTATAGCACGGGTGGAATATGTAAGTGTTGATAGATAGTTCAACCACACATATAAGGTAATTCATGGTATACGCATTATAAGTTTGCATAACCTAGGGATGAGTTACACAGTGAGATAGGATTGATCCCCAAGTTATAGACGTTCAAATTTTAAGAGCGAAATTTATTGAATGGGGGGAGAAATGTTACATCCCAAAATTTAGTCACCAAAATTCCTTATATTCAAGGGAATAGAATGGTGAATATTTATGAACTTGGAATTTTAGAAATTTATAAATTTCCATTTTCATGAAGATTGGGCTAGAAAATATTATGGAATTAATTCTTGGGTTTTCTGAAAAGCTTAATATTAAGGCCCAAAGTAGAGGAATACGAGAAAATAATATTTGGCCCAACATTAATTTAATTTTGGTTATAGGAATTAAATATTGGAAATAGAATGGTGAATAATGCTTCTAGTGAAAATTTCCTATGAGGCAGTGACATTGTTATAAGGTTTTGGATGACCAAATGATGACAAAAAATTATGAAATATTACATAATGAAATTAGACATCCTGAGCTTTAATTTGATAGGTAATCGGTAATTTCTGGAGTTGTATACAAAAAGTTATGTACTTTTTAATTTTACCCAGTCAAACTAGAAAGTTTCCAAAACAGCATCCAGAGATGGAATTTTTGAGAACTGTGTTCTTCCATTTGTGATAAAGTCTATATTGTTTCTTAAAACTAGACTCGATAAGGGTTCTATAGCGTTTGGAATCACTCCAATTTGATGTCTACAAATTAAGTTATGATTTTTCAAAATTTAGGCAAAAAATCTGCCAAAATTTGCTTATATCCGAAAATTGGAAATTAATTAATTAAATGATTAGGGAAAATTTAGGACAATTACAAAAGAAATCTCATCCTCTTTCCCTTCCATTTCCCATCAGTTTTGGCTGCCAAAAGAGAGAGAAAGCTTGAGAGAATTTTAGAGAGAGAAGGAGGAAAATCTCACTAGCAGCACTATTCACATTCTACAAAATTCACCATTTTATTTCATTAACTATAAGAAATTTTGGTTACTAAAATTCGAGATGTTACAAATATAATATTTATTTTCATATTTTTCTAAGGAGGAGGTTAAATGAGTAAGGGCCTTGTTTGGTGGTTACAATTTTATGCCTAATAACAAAACAGATTTTCTCTCGTCATCCAAATATGCCCTTAACTTACCTTCTAAGCTAAAGAGAAAACAGGGTAAAGAAGAGGCTAGAAGCAAGAGAGGCGAGGAGAGAGAAATTTTAGATTTTTTGACATAAAAAGAAAGCTCTCACTTCCTCACTAACATCCCATCTCCATCCACCTCTATCATCCATTCATCCCACCACCTTGTATCCTTTATAAATAAGCTACTTGACCATTATAGATAGTTGAAGATGGTTGAAGCAAGATTTGGCACCAATTATTGGAAGAAAAAAAGGGTGAAGCCATAAGTATCTGCTCCACCAATTTGAATTCATAGCTTATTCATTCTCCTTTCTTCAAGCTTAATCTTCCTTTTCTATAAGTAGCTAAGTTCCAGTGATTTCCTTGAGCTGGGTAATGGTATAAGTTTATAAGCTTCAATGGAATTCCTTTAAGCTCTCTTTCTAGTTCATAATTATATGGCTTGGTTAAGAATGTGGTTGTGATGTAGATTGTTCTATGTCAAATGAATAAATTTAGTGTTTGAGCTAGGAGTTGACTAATTAAGCTTCACGTGATTCAGATTAGGAGTTGGTTGAGTCATTTATTCTGGCTCATTTGAATGGATTTTAAATGGCTAAATTGAATACTTTGAATTTTTGTAATGGTAATTACAATTTAGAATTAGAAGTTGATTAATCTTCTCCTTGAGTCCAATTTATTGGGTTGAATGGAGGTACTCATTTGATTGCTTTAGTAAAATGAATTAAATGAGTATTCTAGTATGGATCTAGTGGTTGCTTAAGTCCATCCTTTTGACTCATATTAGTGAATTCTTTTAATTAGCAAGTAAAGAAGACTAAAATCTCAACTCAAGGGAATCCCACCTCATCATTATATTAGTTTATTGAATTTGTCTTATTGTTATTGTTAATTTCGATTCTATGCACTTCCTTATCTTGAAAACCAAAAAATACAAAATTATTGATTTATATTAGATTATTTTAGTTGTCTTTTAAACAATTTCTCAAAATCATTTTTCACAACTTTAAAGTATTTATCACTTAACTATTTAGAACTTGGAAATTAATCTCCTCATAAGAACGACATATGTTGAGCCATTATGCTACATTTTCAAACCTATTTTTTTTAGAACTTACGGACATTGGTTTATCAAATGGCACCGTTGCCGGGGGGATGATTGCCAAATTCGAAGCTTTGCTTTTCTTTTCTGAATTTTCAATCCTTGATTGAATTTTTCCAAATTTTTGATTAGGCTTGGTTTTTAGGGTTTTCTTTGATTTTCATGGTTTTTAGTGTGTTTTTGAGTTTGTTTTAGTTAGTTGTTAATTATTGTAGTGTTTGGTAGTGCTTTCAGTCATTTTCATTGTCATCATTTTTTTGCATTCCATTCCATATAAAATTCTCTAAAAATAAAAAGGAAATTTCCATTTTGCTGCTTTGTTATCATATTCGTAGTTGCCATTATGTGGTTTACTTTAGTTTTTGGGTGAGTAACTTTGCATTCTTTATCCTTTGGAAGACTCTTGTAACATCACTAGAATAGAAGATCCTCTATCAGAAAGCTTTAAAGCCATCGACATCAATTAGAGCTTCTTCAAGCCCTATTGGAGAGTCAAGAGAGAGGTTCTAATGGTCAAGAATATGATTCATTCTACTACAACCTATATCATAAATCCTATCATCAACAATCTTTTCCACCATACCAAACCTTCCATGTCCCTTTATTCCCCTATAACCCTTATATAGGCCTCAACATGACTTTTGTTTCCTACTATAAGCATAAATCTCTATCCCATTCCTTTACCACAAAGGCTACTCTATGAACTATCTCTTCTACACCAACTACCCTCTTACTTACCATACCAACCCTCATTCTAATCTTCATTATGATCATTTCACCTACCACTTTGTGAACCTTCCCTACCACCCTACCTTAAATCTTCATCTTAACTTCTTATCCTATAATCTAGTAGATTGGATATCACATTCTCACCCCCACAACATGTATTCCTTAACAAGTTCCTTACTAAGAAAGTATGATATACTCCAAGAGCAATACCTTTCGTTACTCATGTATCAAGAAACAATTGATAGCTCTAAGGAGATAGAAGATAAATTGAAGATATTGATGAATTCTTCAAGGCATACTATGAGCATATGTTATGGGTAAAGATGGAAGGTGAAGTTGGAACCTATTAGCCTCAAGACCTATAAAAGGAAGAACAAGGAATCCAAAATCAAGAGCTTAATGCTACTTCACATATGGAGAGTTCTTTATCTTTAATGATTTAATCAAATGCATCCATCCAAGAACATGATGTGAAGCAAGTACAAAAGAACAATGAAGAGCATTTCTTACCCTTTGGTAACAATCCTATCTTTATAGAAGTTGACTCTCCTACTACTTTGATTGATGAATTAATGACTGATTTGAGCGATGATGAGGTAAGTGAGGAAATAATTATTGAATTCTCTATAATGCTTGAACATGTAATTGCCCAACCAATTGATTCTAATAGTGATAGCTTGGATGAGCCTATGCCTTGTAATGATTCTACTCCTATGCATGATACTTTAAGTGATAATTTGCATGATAATGATAATCCTAGTACTAAAATTGCATGTTCTTGTGATAAAAATATGTGTATAGATTGTATTGATGAGACATATCCTAAATTTGTTCAAATGCATAGGAGTACAAGTGACCATTCTCTAGGACCTAGTGATTTTCATGCCATACATGATGTTGAAAGAAAGACTCCTTTATCTTCCTCTTCTTCTTCCTTTCTTACTTGTGAAGGTGACTTGATGTACTTTAATTCTATATTGGATTTTACACTTTAGACTTCAGATAAGAGTGAAGATAAAAATGTTCAATCAAAATTGATTACTAGTCCTAAGGTCAATCTTTGCTTGCAAGAGTTCAATTTGCCCATTATTGATGATGACAAGCATGTTCCCAATATTTCAATGGATGACGCTTTTGATTTAATCAATGACATTCAACTTGATTCACTTGAATTGCTTGAACTTAGTTGTGTGCTGAGTGATGCTCATACTTATTTTCTACATGATGGCAAGCATATTTATGACTCCTATTACCCAATCCTATCATGTGATTTACCTCTTGATATATTAGGATTTGATGTTGCTAATGATTCTATTGACTTGGATTATGCTATAGATGATAGAGTAGTGCTTGATTATGATACTATCATTGATGAAATCTAAATTAATTCTTTAATACCTAGTGTTACTTGCTATACGCCACTAGTTGAATTTATTTGTTGTGAGAAGTACCTATTATCAAATGTGCCTGACTCTAGTCTTCTTACATTACAAACCTCATTATGCCACTTGCATAAATTCGTCCATAAATTTAAGTATTTTGATTTATGTGGCATAATTAGAGTAGGTACTATTGTTGTTTTGGTTAAGTCTTTAATGGCTAATTCTCTTGGCAGTGGCCCTCATTCCAATTTTCTTTTCATATGGGAACCTCCACTCCCACTTGGGCCTAAACTGTTAAGGAGGAAAATAGTAAGCTTCCTTCTAATTTTCCTATCTAGTTACAAGCCACCATGATCATAAGGTTGTCTCTTTCCTTACATTGTTCCTTGTTTTACTTGATGATATATTATGTAGACCAAATGTGGGGGAGGGACTTCCAAGTAGTAAAAATTAGCATGTGTGTCTTGTTTTTCTAGTAGATATAGATTGTATTTTTCAGTTGAATAAACTCTATTTTGAATCTTACTCATGTTATTCACCTTATCCTACACTACCCTTATCTCAATATCCTTGTGCCTAATTTCTAAGAACTATCCCCACTTATGTTTTGTCCTTCCTTCTCCTTGTGAAGATGATATGTTGTGCTTTAGTCTTGAATTAGACTTCATAACATTCACTTCACTCAAGAGGGAAATGTAAGGATTGAGTGTGGGAGATTGCACATATATGTTATTTGTTTTTGTGCATTACATTTATATTGTTCTTTCTATTTATCTATCTGTCTTAGGATGGTAGGCTATACTGAATCTGAGTCTGGCACCCAAAGCCTTACATAATGATCTCTAAAACTTAAAAGTAAATCGAGGACCTCGATCAAAAATTATATTCTTTGGTGTACCGTGCAATCACACAATTTCCTTGATGTATATCTCTACCAGTTTATCAAGAGAATAGTGGATACTAATTGGTAGAAAATGTGTTGTCTGCATGAATCGACTAATGATTACCCATATTGTATCATGATTTCTAATCTTAAATAATCCTATCACCAAATCCATGGTAATGCTTTCCTATTTATGCTCAAGTATTTTAGGATTTTACAAAAGCCCTTTCGGTCTTTGATGCTTGACTTTCACCTTATAACAAGTGAGACAACAAGCCACAAATTTTGTCACATCTCTTTTTATCCCTGGCCACCAATATATAGACTTTAAGTCATAATATAATACATTTTAATTGCTCCTAGGTATAGAATATATCTACTCTCGTGTGCTTCATCCAGGATTCACCGTCTCAGTTTTGTTTATAGTGGAACATATATCTAATTCCTATATCTGACTAGTCCACTCAGTGACAAGTCATATTCCTAAGTTTCTTTCCTTCTAATCATGCTTCTTATGGATTGTGCCCTTCCATCTTGTATCTGAGCTTCTTCGATTGCTATTCTCATATCAATTTCTATCTGACTGACATTGTTGCCACTAATCATTATCTATTTAGATAGAATGAGATCCCTAAAATCCTCAATCAGATTTTGCTCTTGAATCATTAGGGCTGCCGCCTATATTGTCTTATGGCTCAATGCGTCTACAACTATATTAGCCTTCCCTGGGTAGTATTAAATTTCTAGGCTGTAATCTTTAAGCAACTCAATCCACCTGCTATCTCATTTTCAACTCTTTTTTATCATACAAATATTTCAAACTCTTGTGGCTGTAGTACAACTCTAAAGTTGCTTCATAGAGATAGTATCTCTATATTTTCAATGCAAATACAATTACTACTAACAGAAGGTCATGGGTAGGATAATTTAATTAGTGAGGTTTCAACTGACGAGAGGTATATGCTACAACTCTTCCCTGCTACATCAGGACACATCCTAATCCATGCTTGATTGAATCACTATGAACCACATAGGTCAAGTGTGGATTGGGGATTGTTAATACTAGTGCTGTCATCAATCTCTCCTTCAGCTTGATGAACCTCTTCTCATAATTATTGTCCCATATACAAGGTTGAGTTTTCTGGGTCAACTTTGTCAAAGGCAAAGCAATTTTGAAGAAATTCTGAATGAATCTTCTGTAATAATCGGTAAGACCTAGACAACTGCGTATTTCAGTAATAGTCTTTAGCCTCTTCAAGTTTAGTACTACTTCTACTTTGCTAGGTGTTAGGATCGGTAGGCACAACGGAAGAATTTTAAAAATTTTCACCGATCCTAATCGAGGATCTATCAACGACGTTTAAACCAAGTTGGAAGGATTCATACCTTTTTTATGATTCAGAGTTTTCATGATCTCTAGGAGCCAACACATCAGGTCCGCTCCCTCTACCGGTATCTACACGAATGCTCTCCAACCGAGACTGCGTGCTAGCGCCTCTAATGTCTCATAGGTTTTCACTTGCGGCTCTCAATTCTCATGTGTGTATGAATATATATGCTCTATCAAGTTTATAACCTATGAGGGCTATTTTCAAATTTCAAAATTAATCATCATTAATTTCAAAATTAATTAACAATTAATTATCTTGATGAGCTAATTAAATAAATTCAGTTTAAATTAAATCTGTCCAACAGTTTTAATTTAACCTATTTATTTAATCCAAATAAAGAGCCATTAGATTTAATTTATCTTCATAAATTAAATCTGAGATACTATATCTCTATCATGTTAGTTATTAAATTTAATATATCTTAATAAATTAAATTTAAAACTAACACAATATAATAATATCATATAATATATATACATATATATATAAGATATATATTTCGAAAATATATATATCTATATAATATTATTAAATATAATAATATCATATAATATATATATATACATATATATAAGATATATATTTCGAAAATATATATCTATATAATATTATTAATGAATTTTATATTATATATATATATATAAATATAAAATTCATCCACCCTAAATTAAACATTATCTCGTGTTGGGCCATTCTTGTGTGCAACCCTATAGGCCCATATGAAGTTGGCAGTGGGCCAATAACTATACTAACCCAAAAGTCGCAAGCGGCCTCTAGCAAGACATTACGACTACCCAATTCATATGAGGATCGTTATCATGATGCAACCTGTCATACAACCATGTCACGTCCCTTTTGTCACACGATATATCGATCAAGGATAAGGCATGGATAATGTCATCCTCTTGTGCCTGACCATTACTTTCTCGATTCCTGAGTAGCCTGATAACAGAGATAGAAACTCCTTTCATCATAGTATGGCAATAAATTTCTCAGACTCACTCATCGAGGGGCCCAGTAATATCTCTCTACTAATGTGAGGGACAAATTCCATCTTGATCATTCATATTCCTTTGCATGAAAAATCACTAAGCTCGATCGTAGCCTTTATCATCACCCGGTCAAAAGTGAGTTTTGACTAGTTCAAAGCTTAGCAACTCTCATGTAGGAATCCATGATGACCTCAGGTTTAAGGGCATTGTGACGTGGTTATACATGAGAAAAGCTTATGATTTCATCCATGTAGCTTTCTCATAGTGGGTCGGTCCAGCATCTTGTACTCTTACAAGTGCTTAAGACTTTGATTCATATCTCTATATCTTATCAAAGTCATACTGGTCTTGTTTCATCTCTGCTCCCGCATAGATGACCGACCAGGGACTTTTTAGCACAATCTTTATGAATTATCCAAGGATACAATTATCACAGTTAACATGCAAATAATATGATAACAGAATGGAGAAATTTCATTAAAATAATAATGTTCAAAGTGTAATGATTGGCCCTTAGGGCACAATTTCCAACACTAGGATCTACCGAAATCTCTTCTTGTAAGACTACATAGCCTAGAAATTTAACTTCTGGAAGCGAAAACTCACACTTGCTTAGCTTGACATAGAGTTGCTTACTTTTCAATGTGCCCAACTTATTCTCAAGTACTCCTCATCTTCTGCTCTGCTTTTTGAGTATATGAGAATATCATTAATGAATACTACTACGAATTGGTCCAGATATGGACAAAAAATTTGATTCATGTAGTCTATAAATACTGCAAGTGCATTTATCAGCCCAAATGGCATTACTAGAAATTCGTAATTACCATATATGGTTATGAAAGCAGTCTTTTGGTACATTCTCTACTTTTACTCTAAGATGATGATACCTTGGTCTCAAATCAACTTTTGAGAATACATAGGAACTAGAAATTGATTGAGTAAATCATCAATTATAGGAAGTGGGTATTTGTTCTTAACTATCACCTTGTTTAACTTCTTGTAATCAATACACAAGTGTATGCTTCCGTCGTTCTTTTTAACAAAGAGTACTAGGGTTCCCTACAACAAAACATTGGGTTGGATTAACCTTTTCTCTAATAGCTCCTCAATCTTCTTTTTTAGTTCTGGCATCTCATTTGGAGGTACTCTGTATGGGGCTTTGGATATTAGTCCTACTCCTAACTTAGTTTCAATTGCAAACTCCGCTTCCCTTTCTAGTGGTAATCTACTGATATCTTCTAAAATACTTTAGGAAACTCATTTACTACAGGGATATTTTCAAGTGCTATTCTAGCTTCTGACTATATAGAGAAAAATACTATATACCCCTAACAACCTTTATATAAACATCTCTCATGCTTAGCTTATGAGAGAAAATTAAGATTGACCTCTATATTGACATTTGGTTACGCATTAGGATAAATAACTCCTTTGTTTCTGCAGTCTAACAACATATTGTTTGTTGTTAACCAATCAATACCAAGAATTACTTCTAGTCTATGCAATGGTAAACAAATCAGATCCATTATTATTTTATGTCCTTCAGCTATTATTATTCAATTAAAGCAAACATTAGTTGTGACAAATTTGACACCTGTGGGTATAGACACAACCAAATCATACAGAATTTAATGCACACTCAGTCCCAGCCATCTCACATAGTTATATGCAGTAAATGAATGACTAGAACCCGAATCATACAATATGTGTATTGTACTTCCATTAAGTAAAGCCATACCTTGAATTAACTCAGGAGACTTTCTATCTTCTTCTTGAGTCATAGCAAAGACCCTGCCCTGAGTTCTCTATCTAGGCTCTCCTATCCCTTATTGCTATGGACAATCTTTGGCAAAGTGTCCTGGTTTTTGGCAATTATGACAAAAAAAATTGTTTTGCTGGTGCTCCATATGACCTTCCAGAATGAAACGACTTAACATAGTACCAACATGTTCTGTTCTCCATGAATCTCTGATTAGTATGGCCCTCATATTGATACTGTTTCTTATTATTCTTTCCGAATGGACCTCTCTGAATCTTTCATCTCTGGGATGAACTCCTACTGCCAGAAGCTCTCTTGTTGTTAATATTTCTGCCACAATACAGATTCTACAAATTGCTTTATGTGATTCTACATTCTTATGTTAGATCCAATGTTTTGATGATAATAAAAGGTATTACGACTGATTTTATTGAACACAAGAATCTAAACAATAAAGAATGTTTTGAGGCATACAGAGCCATCAGTAGAGTAACTACTTGAGTTATGAAGTGAGAAATGAAGTCTCTATCCAAAGCTATTCTCTCTAGCAAACTTTGAAAGGGAACAATTGAGTTATCACTGAGTGATGGGCCTAAATCACTGAAGTGACTACTAGAGTGATGCAGTTAAAAAAGACGTCAAATGCTCTCTACCAAATTTTGAGATGTATCACTCGAGTAACCACTCGAGTGATAAAGTAAGAAAAGTAGCCTTTGACTCTTTACCTTAAATTGCAAGGGATCACTTAAGTGATGGCCATAAATCACTTGAGTGATATAGTCTGATATATTTCTAAACTCTTTGTCATGTTCTGAAATGGATCACTTGAGTGCTTACTCAAGTGATGGTCCTGGACCATTGAAGTGACCACTCAAGTGATGAATCTATAATGCATTATAATTATCTAATAATCATTGATTTAATATCTTTATGACTAACACTTCATTGTATTAGTATTTGAATTATTTTTACAGGAAAGCAATGAAGAGATCATGCTAAGAGAGAAAAGCCATTTTATGAAGAACGTAACATTCGTAACATCCACCTACCATAACGGCTATTTTTCAAATATGAAGAATAGTCAAAAGAAGCTACATAACTCTAATAAACATGTTGAAATGCTGACAACGACTATCAAATTCAACTATATATACAGAAGCATTCAACATAGAAAAACAATCACAAGAGAACGCACAACTACATAATGATCAAATTATTCATTCTTGCTTTATCTCTCATTTAGTCATTTTGTACTTCATTGATTCTATATTCACTTTATGAGAGAGAATTTCATTACAAACTCAATATTCATTGTTGAGATTACTTAGGGTTACAGAACCTTAGGTTAGGAATTGGTTTATATTATGTAAGGGGGATCGAGTGTCCAGTGAAGGAACTTACTGTATACTAAGGTGCCAAGAACACACTGAATCTTAGAAGATATAGTTAAACACTTAGATGGACTCAGAGCACTGGACATAGGACAAAGTTGTTATGAATGAACCAATATAACTCCTAGTGTATACTTTGCAGATATCTTTCTTACTACTCTTAACTCTATTTTAATTTAGTTAATTATCACCTATGGTTTCTAAATATCTATGATCACTTAATTCATGCCCCCCTCTTGAGTAAACTGCTTATACTAACATTTGATATCAGAGTATAGTCTTCTTGTTTTGGTATAACAACCTAAGAAAGATCTAATGGCAACCATGGGTGAAGGAATACTTCCCAATGGATCTTTTGTCACCAAACCACTTGGTTTCTAAGGTGAACATTTCTCTTTCTGAAAAGCAAAATTTAGAGTATTTGTGATGGCCACAGAATATGGATTATGGGAGGTGAATGAAAATGGGAACTATATGCCTGTAAAGATTGTAGAACCACAAAAAGTTCTCAAGTCACCAGCAGAGTATGATTAGAATAACAAGAAGCTCATCGCTCTAAATAGCAAGGCAATCCTGATGATCCAAAGTGTTTTAAGTCAAAACGAGTACTTTAGGATATATACACTTCTAACAGCCAAGGGAATGTGGCACGCCTTGGAGATAGATCATTAAGGAACTTTAAAAATAGAAGAAAACTCGATCAATACTCTGGTTACTGAATTTGATCTACTTTGAATAAAATCAGGTGAGTCAATAGCTAAATTTGAATTCAGATATACTCACCTTGTAAATCAACTAGCAGTACTTAGGAAATTCTATGATCAAAAAACTCAAGTAAGGAAAATACTGAATATACTTTCTACAGAATGGGAAGCCAAAGTTACAGGAATCGAGGAAGTAAAAGGTGAGTCAATATGATCTGTAACTTCTTTATTCTGAAGTCTTTTTGAATATAAAGGTAAATTGAAGTTCAAATGAAAACTTGAAGAGATCGGTGACAAGAAAAAGAAAAGCCTTGTACTAAATGTATAGAAGGAAACTCAAGAAGATGATAAAGATTTTGATGATGACGAAATGGGCCTGATAATAAAATAATTTAGGAAGTTTTACAAGAAAGGCCAGGGATTTAGAAATCTTCAGAAGAGAGGAACCAGCAGAAAAAGAGAGAACAAGGAATGCATCATCTACTATGAATGTAGAAAGTCAAGACATATCAAGTCATAAAGTCTAGAGTTGGTTCAGATGAATAAAGAAAAGAGAAAAGGCAAATTCTTTAACAAGAAGAAAGCATTTGTATCCACTATATGGGGAGACAGCTCCTCTGATGAATATAGCGATGAAGAAGTAGCCAATATCTGTCTAGTCACTCAAGTAGAAGCAGAAGAGGTAAGGTAATTGATTATGATCATACCTATGATGAATTACTTTCCAAATATAATGCTTTACATTCTAAATTCATCAAAGTAGTCAAAGAATTAGTTGTTTCCATAAAGAAGAACAAAGTTCTTGAAGAAAAACTCAAATAATTACCTAAAAAAGATTGTGAAAATTGTTTTTCATTGAAAAATAAAAATGTTGATCTCACTAAAACTCTTGAGAAATTTACTAAAGGTAGTAAGATGTTAAATGTCCTTTTAAAAGTTCAATATTTTGTAAATGATCGATCTAGTATTAAATATGAGCCCAAATCAGACGAAAAGAAAGGAAGAAAGAAAATAGGAGGCAAAACGTACTTGAATTATTTTTAGCACTCTATACATGTATCAAATCTGTTTGCATATTGTAATTTCCGCAATAGGAATGGTCATTACACTTCCTTGTGCCTTCATAAAAGGAAAGGAAAAATAGGAACCTATAAATAGGTGCCTAAAGGCTCATTTGTTCAGAAAACAATTTGTACTAACCCAAAAGGAGCCAAAAAGATATGGATACCTAAGACTTAAATGTCATATAGCATCCAGAGGCAACAAATGGTATATAAAAAGTGGATACTCCTAAATTTTTTTCCACATTAGACCCTAAAGAAGGTGGAAAGGTAAAATTTGGAGGAAATCAGTTAGACAAGATAGTAAGAATTGGTGAGATTGGAAGTGCCAAAGGCATTCAAGTCAAAGATGTTTATTATGTTGAAGGCCTCTGTCATAATCTGCTTAGTATGAGTCAAAGAACAAATAAAGACAACTGGGTGATATTTGACTCAGAAGAGTGTCTAATAGTAAGCAAGAAGGATTTATAATTAGAGAAGAAAAATCTTAAAGCAAAACTCAGAGCAAAAAGGGTAAGTAACTGCTATACTCTTGATATGAGTAAAAATGTTTCTGAAAGTTGTTTTCTAAGTAATGCCGATGAAAGTTGGTTTGGGTATAAGAGACTAACGCGTGTAAATATGCACCAACTAGGCAAGTTAATCAAAAAAGACTTAGTAATTGGTTTACCCAAAGTAAATTTCAAAAATGATTTAATTTGTGATGCATTTTAGAAGGGCAAGCAAACAAAATCATCTTTTAAATAGAAAAATGAAATCACAACTACCAGACCACTTCAACTGTTTTATATGGATTTAGTAAGACTAGTAAGATCATAACTTCTTTGTACTAAAGACGTACAAAAAAATAGAGTCATAGAAAGAAAGAACAGACGTCTCACAAAAATGGCCAGAGCCATGCTGAACGAAAAGAACATGTCACAAGTTTTCGGGACAGACGCTATGAGTAATGCACGCTATATTTCAAACAAAGCATATATCATAACTAAACTTGGAAAGACATCGTACGAACTCTATAAATGAAGGAAGCTGAATCTTGCCTATCTGCAAATCTTTAGTTGTAAGTGTTTCATTCATAATAACTGTAAATAAAATCTATGAAAGTTTGATTCTAAAGCTGATGAAGGAATTTTCCTAAGATATTCTAACTGAAGCAAAGCATATAAAGTTTTCAACAAAAGAACATGTGTAGTTAAAGAATCAATTCAAATTGTATTTGATGAATTTGAATCCTTTGATAAAACATTTGATGATAAGTAGGAAATCACTAATTAAACTAGGCTTGTTACTTATAATCCTTCCAATCCTGAGGATGATAGAACAGTCATAGACTAGGACAACCTAGAGCCTGCAAATATAACAAGACCCATACCTTAAATCAAATTTGTAGGAGATGTAAATTGAGGGGTCAGGACTAGGAACAAAATCTTAAACAAACTTAGTTTCTCTACATTTATTTCTGAGATTGAACCTTCTAACATTGAAAAAGCCCTATCAGAAAATAATTGGGTCAAAGCAATACAAGAAGAACTCAATGAATTTAAAAGAAATCAAGTTTGGGATTTGGTACCCTGACCTAAAGATAATCCAGTCATTGGTACTAAATGGGTGTTCAAGAACAAACTTGATGAATCCACAATCATGGTCAAAAACAAGGCAAGATTGGTGGTCAAAGGTTGTTATCAAGAAGAAGGAATTAATTATAAGGAATCTATGCTCTGACAGCAAGATTTCAAGCTCTACGAGTACTCTTAGCCTCTGCGTATATCAAGGGATTCAAACTATATCAAATGGATGTAAAGAGTGCATTTCTAAATGGATATATCATAGAAGAAGTATATGTAGAACAACCTCCAGGATTTGAGGATGTAACTAAGGCTAACCATGTTTTCAAATTAAGAAAAGCGTTATATGGTTTGAAACAAGCTCCAAGAGTATGGTATGAAAAACTTAATAAATTTCTCATCGATCAAGGATTTGTAAGAGGAAGATTTGATACAACACTTTATAAAATGAAAATGTAATAATATTTTGATAGTTCAAATAAATGTTGTTGATATCATTTTTGGTATTGCTAATTAAATTTTGTGCAAAGAATTGTCTCAGATAATGCAGTGGGACTTTGAGATGTCGATGATAGGAAAATTGAACTTCTTTCTTGGGTTGTAAATTAAGCAAAGGAAGAGTAGAACTTTCATATCTTAAACAAAATACCTAAAAGAGAAATAACTTGCAGCGATGGTTGCATTACTTAAGTGATGACTTGGAAATTAAGGCAGTTGGCATTAATTTAAATTAATTCATATTGAAACGGAATAATGTTTGAATATTAACAATCAAAAGTTGAAGAGACTAATTATTCAAGTGTTGTCCTTGAATCACTCTAGTAAGTATTTGAGTGATCATCAATGTAAATAGGAATTCAACTAAGTTTCAAATTAATTCTATCATCTAGTGCCTACAAATCATCAAGGAAACATTCATGGATAATTACTAAGATTACTTGAGTGATGTCGAGAATAGTAGGCTATAACAGTTGGGTCTAGGTCATTTTCACCAAATCACATTTAGTGAATCTCCTAGTGCTCTGTTCAAATCTTTTCACAAATTTATACCCACTCTATTATTGTCAAATCCCTATGATTTTCACTTCTTAAAACCTCCTAAAATTCTTTAAATCATCAGCCCTAACTCTTAACTGTCGGTACCCAACGAAGAGGAAAATAATATTTTCATGCTTCAATCCTTAATGGAAAGGACCAAGATACCTCTCAGTGAATCTTCTGAGTCCTCTAAGTCTCCACCATCTCCTCCATACAAGAAGCAAAAGAAAACAACAAACTCCAAAGTCAAAATTACATCCACGACCAAAAGTTCTAGAAAAAGCTCTATCTAAAGTGCAACCCAATGGCAAAGGAGTTGTAATCAAGGAATAAGCCTCCTAAAAATCAAGAACAAAGAAAGCTACTCCTACTAGAAAAGTGTAACCCTCTCACGATAATCACATCCGGATTTCAAAATTTAAGTGAAATAGAGACCAATAAAATGAAATCAACAATTTATAATCCCTCAACTCGGGATGAGGTATTTCAAAATCAATTCAAAACGTAATAATTCCGGGTCTCACATTCATGTGCGGATATAACTACTTGAGAAATCAAATCACATAAGAAATATCAGCAACACTATGTAGCAGCAACACGAAGCACAAAGCACCACAAAGCATCTCAAAGCACAATGTATCACTAAACTCCACAAGGTATCTCAATGTACAAGGTATCACAAAGCAGTAGCAGCAGCATCCACACAATGAATGACAGACAAACATACAATACATTTACACAAAGTATAAGAGAGGAGTTGCTACCTGAATCTTTCCTGACAAACTTTGGCACAGTGGGCTCACGCGTTCGGCAGATGTCAAATCCTATACCAAATTAGGGACAATTGATCAATCTCTCTTCCAATTACTTATTTCCATAATACACTAAGTTAGTTATCATTTAGGACTCTTAAGAGGCCACAAATGCCTCTAATAAAAGCCCTAAAAGGTTGGGAAACAATAGGCTGAAGGTCACTTTTCGAAAACACAAAGTGCTGGAACACAGGGGTTGGCCGCGGCCAAAATCAGGGCAGAAAGGTTTGGGCCGCGGCCAAGCAATTTCCTGATTCTTGGCTGAACTTCAAAAAACCATAACTAATTGTAGAAAAATCGAAACGGAGTGATTCCAAAGCCAAATGAAAGGTATTTAAGCCCTCTTCCTAGGAAAAATATGGCTCATAACTGAAAATCACTACACAAATACAGAATTACCCAAAACTCAACACTACTCTAAAACAGAGTTCTGTTTCCATCCCAAACTTCGGACAATCATATCTCCTAGAATACTAAACGAAATGACGCAAAATATATCTTCATTTTGAAGCTTGGGATGTGAACTATAAGAATGGAAAGTGTTATAATTTTCCGACACCATTTGGTCATTCAAAACTTTCGTGTAAACTGGTTGCCCATAACAGAGCTCACACAAGACATATTTCCAACTTTCTACCAAAGTGTTCAATGACTCTAAAATTAATAACCAAGCTTATTCCCATACAATTTTCCATAAGGAACACAATGGCAACCTCTAAAATATCCCAAAACCAATCTAACCACAATCAAACACTATGGTCTCTATGATTCACACAATGTCCGAATTCCAATCAACACAATTCCAAACTTCAAAACTATCTCCAATACTCAAATATGATCATAATGAACCATTTCCAACATCAAACACAATGAAACTCATATATTCAAAAATGGACATAAGCTAGGGCAATTTTCCAGATTTTCATAAACTCATCCAAAAATCACAAATAATATATCAAAATGCTCAAAATGCCTACCTCTTCACTTTGCCAAATTCAGAATCTTGATTCTCACACTTTCATATTTCTCCAACTCACAAATCAACACCTTTCAAGATTCTACAACCACCACAATGTAGATCTTAATGAGATACACAACTTTAGAGAAGAGGTTTTGAGCAAAGGAGGAGCATTACTTACTCAAAAATCAAGGCTTTTTCTTCTCTATCCAAGCTTGCTTCAGCAAAAAATGGAGGAAGAAAGAGAGAGAAAATGAGTGAGAGAGATGATGAGATGAAATGATGATGAAGAAGCTTTTCTTTCCTTGCCCATTCCTCTTGGCCGAATAGGAGAGAGAGAATAAGGGAAAAAGAGAAATTTTGTCCTCTAGTGGCTCATCCAACAATCTCTACAATGCCACATGTCACCATCTCCTCCCTTCCACTATGAGCTCACATAGACACAATGCATAGGATTCCGACCCATCAATAATGAATCTCAACCCTTGATCTCAAATACCACACACATTTACACCAAATTCACATCATATTTCTCTCAAAATATTTAATTACACAAATTATAATCAATCTCAATGCCATTAGCCCTTAATCACAAATTGGGATATTACAATTCTCCCCCCGTCAAATAAATTTCCCCCTCGAAATTTGTCACACAACATGAGCCATAAACTCCGGATATCGCCTTCACATATCCTCTTCCGCTTCCCAGGTTGCTTTTCTTTGGGTCATTCCCTTCCAGATCACTTTCACATAAGGGATACTTCGGTGTCTGAGCCATCGTTCTTCTCTTTCAATGATCTGCTCAGGCTCCACCGCATAAGTGAAATTGTCTCGCAACTCTACATCCTCATACTCAACGATGTGAGACGGATCCGGTTGGTACTTCTTCAATTGGGAAACATGAAACACATCTGGAGTCTGCTCAAGTTTGGGGGTAGGGATATTCGATAAGCAACGGGCCCAATCCTTCCAAGGATCTCAAAAGGACCTATATACCTCGGGCTCAGCTTCTTTCGTTTGATTGCTCGCCCAATACCGGTGATAGGATATACTCTATGAAATACATGGTCACCAACATCAAACTCTAGAGGCCTTCTCCTCTTGTCAGTATAGCTTTTCTGCCGATTCTGAGCTGCAAGAAGCCTCTTACGAATAACATGAATTTGGGCTGAGGTTTGATCAATAAGCTCCGGCCCATATAGCTTCCTCTAAGATAATTCATTCCAACACAATGGCGATTGGCATTTTCTTCCATATAATGCTTCATACGGCGCCATCTGAATGCTCGCATGCTAGCTATTGTTGTAAGCAAATTCAGCAAGTGGAAGAAAACGATCCCAACTCCCTTTGAAGTCAAGAACACATGCCGCAACATATCCTCTAGGGTCTGAATAGTCCTCTCTGACTGTCCGTCGGTCTGACGATGATAGGCAATACTGAATCTTAACTGAGTACCCAGTGCCTCATGCAATGCTTTCCAAAATCTCGAAGTAAATCGGGGATCACGATCGGAAATGATATTCTTCGGTATGCCATGGAGTTTCACAATCTCACGAATATAAATCTCTGCTAGCTTGTCCGGAGAGTAACTAGCATTGATCGGTAGGAAGTGCGCTAACTTCATTAACCGGTCCACAATAACCCAGATCGCATCATAATTCCTGTTCTTGGGCAATCCCTAACAAGATCCATGGTCACACTTTCCCATTTCCATTCCGGAATCTCAAGACTCTGAAGTAAACTTGGTAGTCTCTGGTGCTCGATCTTTACCTTCTGACAAGTGAGGCACCTTGCTACATATTTGGTCATATCACTCTTCAAACCTGGCCACCAATATACAGATTTCAGATTATGGTACATTTTGGTCATACCAGGATGAAGAGTATATCGACTCTTGTGCGCCTCATCCAGAATCTTTTGCCTCAACTCCGCCTTAAGTGGAACGCAGACTCTTTTTTGATAGCGAACCAATCCACGAGCCGATAGGTCATAGCCCGGAACTTCTCCTCATTCGATTTGAGTCAAATTGCGTTGTATCCAATCATCTTGCCTCTAAGCTCCTTCAATCTCAACTCTAAGATCACTTTCCTCTTGGGAAATAGTGTAGTTGGCACGGATGATCTGGTTTGTCAAATTCAAATCACGAAAATCTTCAATCAATTTCTTCTCTTGTATCATCATAGATGCAACGAGCACGGTCTTTCGACTAAGAGCATCAGCGACTACATTTGCCTTACCTAGATGATATTTGATTTCTAGGTTGTAGTCTTTAAGCAATTCCATCCAACGACACTGTCTCATATTTAGTTCCTTCTGATCATACAAATACTTGAGACTCTTGTGGTCGCAGTACAGTTCTACCGTCACACCATACAAATAATGCCTTCAAATTTTCAAGGCAAAAACAATAGCCACAAGCTCCAGATCATGAGTGGGATAGTTCAATTCATGAGGTCTGAGCTGTTGAGAGGCGTAGGCCACCACACATCCCTGCTGCATAAGGACACACCCTAATCCCTGCCTACTGGCATCAGAATACACAACATATGTCAAACTGGGATCGGGTAAAATCAACACAGGTGCCGTAGTTAACCTCTCCTTTAGTTCCACAAAACAATTTTCACATTTCTCATCCTACACAAATGGCTGATCCTTTCTCGTGAGCTTGGTCATCAGCAATGCAATGCGGGAGAAATTCTGAATGAATCTCCGGTAATAACCAGCAAGACCCAGAAAACTGCGTATCTCAGCAACAGTTTCTGGCCTATTCCAGTCTAGTACTGCTTCCACTTTACTAGGATCTACAGAGACCCCTTCTTGTGAGATAACATGGCCTAAGAATCTTACTTCTGATAGCCAAAACTCGTACTTACTCAATTTGGCATAGAGTTGCTTTTTACGCAATATATTCAATACGATTCTCAAATGATGCTCATGCTCCTCCCTACTCTTGGAGTATATCAAAATGTCATCAATAAACACAACAACAAATTGATCCAAATATTGTCAAAAAATACGGTTCATGTAATCCATGAAAACCGCAGGCGCATTAGTTAACCCAAATGGCATCACTAAAAATTCATAATGACCATACCTAGTCCGGAAAGCAGTTTTTGGAACATCTTCAACTTTCACTCACAGCTGATGATACCTCGACCTTAGATCAATCTTCGAAAATACACACGAACCAGATAGTTGATCTAACAGGTCATCAATTCTAGGGAGAGGGTACTTGTTCTTGACGGTAATCTTATTCAACTCTCTATAGTCGATACACAAATGAAGACTCCCGTCTTTCTTTTTCACAAACAAAACTGGAGCCAGGTCCCCGAGGGCATTTTTGTAAATTTTTATTATAGACTCATATAACCCCAAGAAACACTATGGAAGTGTCTAAATGGTGCATTTGGAATTGTAGGATTCGATATTTGCCCTATTTGTGATCCACCTATGCTAGAGCACAATCGGAAAGAACAAGGTAGTGACTCTTTTCCCTTATACTATATGTGATACATCGTTTGTTTGTTTGATCATTATTTGTGAGTCTATCACTTGTGGCCTATTGGCGTTGACGATGGGAGGATCGTACCTTTAAGGCGGTGGAATCTGGGGGATAAGACTCTATGAAAGCTGTAAGGCTATATGTGAAAGCCAAAAGGCTATTTGTGAAACCTTCACCTACGGCCTATCAGTGTTGACGGTGGGAGGACCGTGCCTTTGGGGCGGTGGCATACAGGGGATGAGCTGAGATTATGTAGTTATATGCATATGTGGCAGCCTGCATGCTATGCTTTATGTTGTGATGTTGCTTGATGATTTTCTTGTATGCTTTGTGATTACATGAGGTATGAGTGATTTGTTACTACTGGGATTCTTTTGAATCTCATTCTTTCCATTGACTAACCTTCAGACAGGAAAAGTGGCTCTAAGGGAAAGGAGACGACCAAGGGCAGATAGGGCTCCTTAGGGAGATTTATATTTTGGTGTTGGTTATCATGTTTTGTAAAGCTTAAGAATAGGTTTCCCACTATTCCCAAAGATGTGCTCAGGAAGATCTATAGCAGTTGACTTAAAAGGATGAAGATATTCAAGCTTTTAGGTCTTCCTGTAGACATACATTAGATCATTAAAGCTAAGGTATGTTTAGCAGGTGAGATTCATGAATCATTTGTTAAACCTTTGCCAGGAATAAGAAGAAGTTCTTACTCCAAAAAGAGAAGAGCTAAAAGGATGAATGTCTGCCATATATGTGCCAGGTAGAATTGTGAGGATGGGAGGATCGTACCTTTAAGGCGGTGGAATCCGGGGGATAAGACTCTATGAAAGCTGTAAGGCTATATGTGAAAGCCAAAAGGCTATTTGTGAAACCTTCACCTACGGCCTATCAGTGTTGACGGTTGGAGGACCGTGCCTTTGGGGCGGTGGTATACAGGGGATGAGCTGAGATTATGTAGTTATATGCATATGTGGCAGCCTGCATGCTGTGCTTTATGTTGTGATGTTGCTTGATGATTTTCTTGTATGCTTTGTGATTACATGAGGTATGAGTGATTTGTTACTACTGGGATTCTTTTGAATCTCATTCTTTCCATTGACTAACCTTCAGACAGGAAAAGTGGCTCTAAGGGAAAGGAGATGACCAAGGGCAGATAGGGCTCCTTAGGGAGATTTATATTTTGGTGTTGGTTATCATGTTTTGTAAAGCTTAAGAATAGGTTTCCCACTATTCCCAAAGATGTGCTCAGGAAGATCTATAGCAGTTGACTTAAAAGGATGAAGATATTCAAGCTTTTAGGTCTTCCTGTAGACATACGTTGGATCATTAAAGCTAAGGTATGTTTAGCAGGTGAGATTCATGAATCATTTGTTAAACCTTTGCCAGGAATAAGAAGAAGTTCTTACTCCAAAAAGAGAAGAGCTAAAAGGATGAATGTCTGCCATATATGTGCCAGGTAGAATTGTGATTAGCGCTGTAGGAGTAAAGGTATGGTTTCTATAAATCGATAGAATTAAATTTATAAAGGATAAACTGAGTAAGGAGTCACTGGATGATATCATTAAAACTCTTGAGGCGCATCCGAGTGGTGATGTCTATCATATTCTTCTTGATTTAGCGTACATATTCAATAGAGAAAAAGAGACCTATTATCCTGGGAATCTGACGTTAAAAGACACTGTTTGCCAGTTTATAAGAAAACTGGATAGGAAGCAAATCCTCGATTTATAGAGAGCATTTAAGCCGTTACTAGATGTAAAACCAGAGGAAGATGTGAGCCAAAATCACAACTACTATACATAATCAAGCTTTTGTTTAATCTTTCTTATCTTTTCCATTACTTTTGTCTAATATGTCTTATCTTTTCAGCAGCTTTTGGTTAATATGTCTTTTGTTTTCAGTAACTTTTGACTTTCTTTCCTCTTTTTGTTTAATTTCTTCACGCAATGACCCACCGGTCATCTGTGTGAGAAATTTTTTCAAACTTTTTTGAAAAATGTGTGATTTGTATGATTTTGTTGTCGCTGTTTTAGTGTTATATATATGTACTCTTTCACTTGTAAATATGCATTCTTCTACTTGTAAACATAAATGATCTGAGAAAAAGAAAGATAAAAAGAGTATCACACAAAAATGTAAATTTACATCTATTTGCATTTTTGGTGAAAACTATTAGGGCAAGAATGGAGAGTTTGACATAGCAGCAAACAAACTTGGAATTGTGTTAGCTGCCAGAAAGATTAACTTTGAATACAGGGGAGGCATCCGAGGCTAAGGGGAAGTGTGTCATTTCTGTATCCATGAATGGAATCAAGGGTTTAAGTGTAAGGGTCAAGAAGTTGGAAGATCACACCTTTTCTTTAGGACAAAAGTTATAGGTTTCAAGCTTACTTGAATCAATGGTACTTGAGAGATTAAGAGAATGAGTTATACTTACAAACTCAGTTTATTCATTTTCAGATAAAGTTACCAGTTTAAATTTTCTTTGATTCATGAATACTATGATCTCTTTAATTTTCAATTGTGTTCTTACTTATGACTTGACACTTCTGATTTTATTGTAAGCACTTATTAGCCATTCCTTGTCCGAGGACGTCCAGGAGCTAAGTGTGGGGGAATTTGATATGTAAAATATTTGCATATTTATTTTCCCTTATATGATGATTTTATGGACAATATTTAATCTTAATGTAATTAATTTGGGTGTAATTCATAAATATGTCCTTACTTTTCTTTTGATAACCATGTACACCATATTAAGGAAAAAAGAGAAAAAAGGAGACCTAAAAATAGACCCACAAGACTTGAAACAAGATAGAGGTGTAGTTGGAAAAAATGATATGGTCGTCACTATTCAAGGTTCACTATTCATGATGGAATCACTGTAGCAAACCGTTATTGTAGCAGATGGAGGAGACTATAGCAGATAGAAGGCTGTAACAGGCGACAAAACACTATAGCAGTCATGGAAAAACGCATCAGTATGCCGATAGGATACTGTTCATTCCGTGAAAAAAATGGCATGGCACTATAGCATCATGGAAAAAAATGGTATGCAATTGTTTGCTCATTGCCTATAAATATGAGCATCAGGCACACAAACTGGTGGGCATAGGGATATTTCTCTGACAATTTTCAATCCTTTGTCTGAGAATTCTAAATACTTTATTTCATATTTTAGATATAATTTTATGCATTGTATTATATTTTGCATGCCTCTATCTTGGAAGGCTTAGGATTGTATTACATTTTGCATATCTACTACATGAAAAGCTTAGGTAGTCCTCATATATGGATGGTATAGGTATCCACCTACATGAAAGGTTTTACTTCCTAAAAGGAATGCTAGATTTCTCCATTTTTCATGCATCTTTTAGTTGTATATTTATATTTTAGAATATAATATTTATATTTTATGCAGTATTTTTGAGGTTTTCATTGAAGTTTTAAATTTATTTTGGTTTTGTTTTAAAATTTATCATGAGCTAAATTTTCATTTTCCTAAGGTGATGACGTAGCTTACTAATAATAGATTGAACCTTAACTTATTAAATCTAGTTTTAATTTTTCCTTCATTATTGAGTTTTAATTATTGTTCTTAATGCTTTCGATTGATTGGCCATCTTTTGAATGATTTAAATATGTATATTGAGACCGGAAGGAGATCCATGTGTGTAGATCCTATAATTAAAACCATAATTGGCATATGAAATAGGAATATATTCATATGTGTTGTGTAGTCTTACTGAGTTCCATAAATCTTAATGCATAATTAATTGCTTAAATTCATATAGAAATATATTGGATTAGCAATTAACTATAGAATTTCTTGACCTTGGAAGAGGCTAGTAAATAAATTTGGGAAACTCAACTAACAATCATGGGGAATAAATTGGGCTAGAATAGATAAGTGATTCAATCCGAAATTTGTTAAGTGAAATCTAATCCCTAGGGCTTTTTCTCATATTTTCTTCCATCTTATTTGTACTTATGTTTAATCATTTTATTTTGTTCTATCAATCACCAACTAATCATCGACTATATAGAATTAAAATTACCTGTTTTGGTAATTTTTGATCAATCCTCATGAGAACGATACTCTACTCACTTTTGTATTACTTGATTATGACAGTGCACACTATTAGATCCCATATGTTTTAATGATAACAAAGATTGGGCTAATGATATAAGAGGATATGATAACAAATGAATTTATACAAAGTAAATAAATGGCAGACAAAGCATTACTTGAAGAAGCACTAAAGTAATAAAGAAGATCTGAGAGGAAGAGCAAAGGAAGACCATCACTGGCAGTAGTCAATGTTTACTCTAGTGGTCACTCAAGTAAGGAACACTATTACTCAAGTGGGCACTCAAGTAATATTGAAAGAAAATGTTTTCAAAAGCACTGCCAAATTTGGATGACGTTACTCAAGTAGCTACTGGAGCAATCTGCAAACTTATATGAGCCATTACTCGAGTAGCCACTCGAGTAACACATGAGAGCGTAGGTCTTCTTGTTAAGGTTTAGCAGCCTAAGAAGGATCCAATGGCAAATATGCGTGAAGGAATTATTCCCGATGGAGCTTCTATCACAAGACCTCCGGGTTTCAATGGTGAATACTTCTTATTCTAGAAAGCAAAGTTCAAAGTCTTCATAATGGCTACTGAGTATGGGCTATGGGATGTGATTGAGAGTGGAAACTAAAAACCTGAAAAGATTATAGATTTACAGAGAGTTCCCAAGCCACCAATAGAATATGATGAGAATGACAAAAAACTGATCACACTCAACACCAAAGCAATTCTGATGATCAAAGTGCCTTAAGTCAAAATGTGTACTTCAGAATTTGCACACTTCCAACAGCTAAAGAAATGTGGGAACCCTTGGAAATAGCTTACAAAGGACCTTCAGGAATAAAAGAAAACTGGATCAATAATCTGATTACTGAGTTTGATTTACTTTGAATGAAATCAGGTGAGTCGATAGCTGAATTTGAACTTAGATATACTCACATTATTAATCAACTTATAGCACTTGGAAAAGTCTATGAACAACATTGCCAATACGAAAGATTCTAAATATTCTTTGTAAAGACTGGGAGGCAAAAGTCACTGCAATTGAGGAAGTAAAAGGTGAATCAATGCGACCAGTTGCTTCTCTATTCGGAAGCCTTTCTGAATATGAAAGAAAATTAAAGTTCAAACGAGAACTAGATGATATTGGTGACAAGAATAAAAGAGGTCTAGCACTGAAAGCAAAAGAAGAAGAACAAGATGAAGATGAAGAGCTTGACGATGATGAAATGGGCCTAATCATAAAACAATTTAGAAAGTTTTACAAGAAAGGCCAAGGATTCAAAAACTTTTAGAAAGGAGGAACAAGCAATAAAGAACACATCATCTGCTATAAATGTGGAAAGCCAGGATATTTCAAATCAGAATGTCAAGAACTAATTCAAAAGAATAAAGAAAAGAGCAAAGGCAAATTCTACAACAAGAAGAAAGCCTTTATATATGCCATATGGGGAGATAGTTCTTCTAACAAAGAAAGCGATGAAGAGAAAGTAGCCAATATCTGTCTAGTTGCTCAAGAAGAAACAGAAGAAGAGGTAACTGATTCTGATCCTACCTATGATGAATTACTTTCCAAATATAATGCTTTACATTTGGAATTCATCAATGTAGTTAAAGAACTAGTTGTTTTCAAAAAGAAAAACAAAGCTCTTGAAGTAGAACTTAAAGAGAATTTTGAAAAGGATTGCCAAAACTGTACTTCTTTGAAAAAGAAAAATACTGATCTTACTAAAACTCTTAAAAGCTCAACGATTTGTGAATGATCAATCTGGAATTGGATATGATCCAAAATCAGACAGAAAGAAAGGAAGAAAGAAAGCTGGAGGTAAATCATAGTTGAATTATTTTCAGCATTTTATGCATACATCAAATCCTTTTGCACATTGTAATTATTGTAATAGAAAAGGTCATTATACTTCATCATGCATTTATAGGAAGAAAGGAAACATAGGAACCTACAAATGGGTGCCTAAAGGTTCATATGTTCCAAAAAAAATTTGTACTGACCGAAAAGGACCCAAAAAGATGTGGGTTCCTAAGACTTATTCATATTTGATTGTAGATATGTCTTAAAGCATCCAAAAACAACAAGTGGTACATAGACAGTGGATGATCTAGATATATGACTGGTGATTTCGAAAGTTTTACCACATTGCAACCTAAGGAAGATGGAGAGGTAAAATTTGGAGGAAATCAATCTGGAAAGATAGCAGGAATTGGTGAAATCAAAAAAGACAAAGGAATACAAGTCAAAGATGTATATTACGTTGAAGGCTTGTGTCATAATTTGCTGAGCGTAAGTCAAAGTGCAGATAAAGTCAACTGGATAATATTTGATTTAGAGGAATGTCTAATTATCAACAAGAAAGACTTACAACTTGATAAGAAAAATATCAAGGCAAAGCTCAGAGAAAAAAGGGAAGGTAACTGCTATATACCTGATATCAATAGAAATAACTCTAAAAATTGTTTTCTAAGTAATGCCGATGAAAGTTGGTTATGGCATAAGAGACTAGCTCATGTCAACATGCACCAACTAGGCAAATTACTCAAAAGGGATTTAGTTCTTGGATTACCCAAAGTAAGTTTTAAAAACGATTTGATTTGTGACGCATGTCAAAAGGGTAAACAAACTAAATCATCTTTCAAATCAAAAAATTAAATTACGATAAATTGAATACTTCAATTGATACATATGGATTTAGTTGGACCAACAAGAGTTAAAAGCCTTGGTGGCAACTTATATTCATTGGTCATTGTTGATGATTTCTCTAGATTTACATGTACTATTTTTCTGTCATCAAAGGATGAAACCTTTACAGAATTTATTGTTTTTGCCAAGAAAATACAAAATGAGAAAGGTATGTCAATTGCTGCTATCAGGATAGATCATGGTGGAGATTTTGAAAATCAACCCTTTGAAAAATATTGTGATACTAATGGTATTGATCATAATTTCTCTGCTCCAAGGACACCTCAACAAAATGGAGTCGTGGAACGTAAGAATAGAGTGCTGACTGAAATGGCTAGAGCAATACTGAATGAAAAGAACATGTCTCAAGTTTTCTGGGCCGATGCAATGAGCACAACATGCTATATTTCAAATAGAGCCTACATTAGAACAAAACGTGGAAAGACACCTTATGAGCTATACAAAAGAAGGAAGCCGAATCTTGCTCATTTACACATCTTTGGTTGTAGGTATTTCATTCATAATAATGGTAAAGATAACTTAGGAAAATTTGATTCTAGAATAGATGAAGGAATTTTCCTCGGCTATTCTAACCAAAGTAAAGCATACAAAATGTTCAATAAACGAACACGTGTTGTTGAAGAATCAATCATGTTGTATTTGATGAATTTGAATCCTGTGACAAAACCATTGATGATGAGCAGGAAGTTGTTTTAAATCAAGAAAATGGTCAATCTATTTCTAAATCTCTTATTCCAAAAGTTGATCAAACTAAGGAAGAAGATCAGTCACTAGGACAACCTAAAGTATGGAAATACAATAGGAGTTATCCCCTAGATCAAGTCATAGGAGAAGTGAATGAAGGAGTCAAAACTAGACATAGAATTTTCAATGAAGTTAGTTTTTCTGCATTCATTTATGAGATTGAACCTTCTAACATTGATAAAGCTCTATCAGACAATGAATGGGTTATAGCAATGCTAGAAGAACTAAACCAATTTGAAAGAAATCAAGTTTGGGATTTGGTACCCCGACCTAAGGATCATCCGATCATTGGCACTAAATGGGTATTTAAGAACAAACTTGATTAATCGTCAATTATTGTCAGAAACAAGGCAAGATTGGTGGCCAAAGGCTATAATCAGGAAGAAGGAATTAATTATGAGGAAACATATGCTCCAGTGGCTAGATTGGAAGCTATACAAGTACTCTTAGCCTTTGCATGCATCAAAAGATTCAAACTCTATGAAATGGATATAAAGAGTGCATTTCTAAATGGCTATATCATAGGAGAAGTATATGTAGATCAACCTCTAGGTTTTGAAGATATAACCAAACCTTACCATGTTTTCAAACTCAAAAAGGCTTTGTACGGTTTAAAACAAGCTCCTAGAGCATGGTACAAAAGGCTCAGTAAATTTCTTATTGATCAAGGTTTTGTATGAGGAAAAGTTGATAAAACACTTTTTACAAAACAAAAACGTGATGATATATTAATTGTGCAAATATATATTGATGATATAGTTTTCGGTGCTATTAACAAAACTATGTGCAAAGAATTTTCTGAGATAATGCAAGGGGAGTTTGAGATGTCAATGATAGGAGAATTGAATTTCTTTTAAGGTTTGTAAATCAAACAAAGAAAGAATGGAATTTTCATATCTCAAATGAAGTATCTAAAAGAGCTATTAATGAAGTATGGATTGGATGAAGCAAATGGAATGGACAAACCCATGAGCTCAACCACATTGCATGATGCGGATGTCAAGGGAAAAAATTACTACATCACAAAATATAGGGGAATGATTGGATCATTACTCTATCTCACTGCAAGTAGGCATGATATTCATTTCAGTATGGGCATGTGTGCAAGATATTAATTAGCACCAAAAGAGTCACATGTTGAAACCGTCAAACAAATCGTCCGATATCTTGTTGACACGGCAGAATTGGGTCTCTGGTATCCCAAAGGAAGAAGTGAATATTGTAAGAGGCAAGCTTCACCCAAGAGGGGGGGTGAATTGGGTGATGTTATAAATTTTTCGCTTGAAGTGGTGATATGTAAATATAGTGGATAGAGTATAGTAGAGAAGATTTGGACACAGAGAGTTATACTGGTTTGGCCTAATAACAATGCCTACGTCCAGTCCTCAGAGATCAAGACCTACTGAGCTTTTCACTATATCTCCAAGATTCAATGGGCTCTTAGAACGCCACAAAACAACAATCGTCCTTAAGCAGACTACGAGCAGAAATTTTCTCTCAACAAGAAATTTCTCTCCCCATACGACAAGTCTTACGTGCAGAAAAACAACCTATGACTCTTCTCACTTGCTTATGTATACAAGACTTATGAGCAGCAACGTTCTCTCCTGCTTACACCACTGTAAGTTTTATGAGCAGCAACGTTCTCTTCTGCTTGTATCTTATAAGGCTTAAGAGTGGAAGACACAACAAGGAATTCTCTCAACGGCTTCTCTAGTAAGGAAAAACAACCCTCTCAAGGTCCCAATACCTTGAGATCAAATACACATAGAATTTTGATTTGAATGAGGACTCTCTTACAGAGCAAATGAATGAACACTGAAGATCAATGTGTATACAGAGAAAAATGATGAATAGCAGAAACTTGGTATAAGCTTATGAATGCATGTGCTACGTTGTTCTAGTTTCTCCGTGAGTCTCTGTATATATATAGTTGCTCCAGCTTTTGCCCGTTTGGAAATTCTTCATTTGTGGAGCGGGATATTTGAAAGTATTGGCAGACACGTGCATGTTTGAATAATCTGAGTGCAGTAGGTGCCAGCGTGTTTATAATCATCTTGTCTGCCGTTGTATTACTTTCCTCATGTAGTTCAATTCAAACATTCATATTCCTGTATCATACTTTTAAAACATTCAAAACAATGTTAAACAATGATAAAAAGTAATGATGATATGAATTAATAACAATAAACCATATTCGTAATGAACGTTGTGATACTTAGCATTTTCGGTGGACAAACAGGGCATCACTCGAGCATGAAAGGCTCACCTCGAGTGATCTCCTATTTTCCTTCATATACCTCTGTTATCGGGTTGTGCTTGCATGAAATATCAGAGAGACAAAATCTTCACTCGCGGGTGAAGAGAGGTCTCACTCGAGCACAAAACCTCTGCTCGAGTGATCTTTGCAATTTACACAGGGAATGTCTTCTCGGGTCATCACTCGCATACCATTTTGACAAGAGTGAGAATTTGTACTCGCGAGTGATATGGACCCTCACTCGAGCATACTTACCTCTACTCGAGTGAGAAGCATATTCTCAAGGAATATGCTCTCAAAACCATCACTCGCATCAGGATTTCAGAGGGATAGAATTTTCACTCGCGAGTGATGTGGGCCCTCACTCGAGCACAAAGACTCCTGCTCGAGTGAGAAGAATATTCTTAAGAATTATACCTTTTGAACAAGCACTCGCAACTGATTTGGAGAGGGATAGAATTTTCACTCGCAAGCATTGATGTGTCACTCGAGCATGGATGGGTGTGCTCGAGCACACTTGTACTTCTCTGAACTTCAAGACTCTCGGCCAAGTACTCGCAGTCCCTTGCTCGAGCACAGAATGCTCATGCTCGAGCATTGATGTCTCTGCTCGAGTGAATGATGGAAGCATGCTATTTACTTGCTCTCGGCCAAGCACTCGCAGACCCTCACTCGCATGTGTGCTCGAGTGAGAATGACTTCTCTGCTCGAGTGCATACCTTCTACTCGAGTGATCTAGTGATCACAAAGGGAGAATGCCTCTCAGGTACTCACTTCCTGGCTTTCTCTCGCACCTGCTCGAGCACAGAAGAGATCTATGCTCGAGTGCAAAATCCTTGCTCGAGCACTCCAGTGCAATTTCACAGCAGATATCAGCAAATCATCAAATATGCATTTGGTAACTTGGAAACTTTTCTTAATCTTCTAAAAACATGTTTTTGCACATAATTGAATTATTGTTATCATCAAAACTTGGGATCTAACATTCTCCCCCTTTTTGATGATGACAAAACTCTTGTGATGAAGATTTAAGAGAAATTGATTGAGATTGAAAATTTTGAAATTTCTTCAAAGTTTCCAAATGCATATCAAGTTTAAGTTTCAAATTCAAGTTTTCCTGCAATGTTTCCTCTGGACACTTAACAGCCAAGGTAAATATAGTATGAGGTATATAACTTAATAAGAACTTAATAACTTGAAACATTGAAATTTTGATAATCAAAAACTTGAACAATATCATTAACTTTGAGGAACACAAAAACAACCTTGAACAACCTTGAACAACACAAGATAACATAAATTCAAAATGACAAAATGACATACAAATCAAATCCTACCCAATACAGAAATCTACCCAAACACCCAAATATACCCTACAGAAGCTCAGAAACATCACACATCCTTCTCCCCCATTTTGTCAACATCAGAAGGGGGGTCTGGAGGTGGAACAAAGGAAATCATAGCAGAGAGAGGGTCAATGGGCTGGTCAGAAGGAGATGGTGGTTGTGGTACAGATGATGAGGGAGGTAGTGAAGGCGACCAATCAAATGTAACATCTACATTGGAATCTGGATCGGTGAAGAGCACATGAGTCTGTGGTACTGAGGGAGGAGTGGTCTCAGGAGGCACCCCGGAAGATGAAGAGGGAAAATGGGAGTGCAGGAAAGTCTCCATATTGGTGATCCTCTGTGACATCTCATCCTGAGTTTTGAACATCAGTTCAAAATTAAGATTGGCCTTGTCTACCAGATTGATGACTTGTGCTTCCATCTTCTCCACAAGCTTCTCATATTCAGTGACTAACTCCTTCTTCAAGCTTGATACAGCTTGATTAATTACCTCAGTCAGATGATTAGACAGAGAGGCATTGAGAAAGGAAGGAGGAGGAATAGGTCCTTGTGCAGATGATTGTTCCTCATCTCCTCTGGATGGAGTGGCTTCCCTTTTTGATGTGGCTTTGGTCCGACTCACCGGAAGATTGATACCCATATGAGTTAACTGAGTCTTACCAAACCGTGAGATGAGTACCCTTTCTTTTCCTTCCAGATACCAAATTTTGTTTTTCATCAAGATGAAAGAAATAAGTTGCGGGTAAGGTATGGTTGTGGATCTTGTTGAAGAAAAACGAAACCGCCTCATCTCATTAAAAATGATCTCCCCTACATTCCTTTGTTGCCCAACAACCAAAGAAGCCAAGAGATAGTAATCCTTTTGAGCAAAGTGGGTAAAGTTCTTGGATTTATTGACTATGCTCCGGGAATAAATGTAATGAAGGATTCTGTGATTATCAGGCATATCAATAGGCTTGAAAATGAGGGGGCCAATAGGGTCTTTTGGTCTCAAAATTTTAAAGGTTTCATTGGCAGAAAATGAGGGTGGATCAGTAGGAGGTGCAACATAACCAAGTAAATCATTTATGATTTTGGCAGAAATCATAATTAATTTCCCTCTAATGGTTGTAGATACAGCTTCTTCAATTAACTCACCGGATTTAGACATAATATTATGAGTTTTCATGTTGCAATAGAAAGTTTTCACAACAGTGGGGGAATATGGAAAATGAATATTTAGCCAGGGAGAATAGTATTGAAGGTAAGGGTACAAGTCCAAATGACAATTCTTTTTCAGATAATCCAAATCCACATATACTACAGGGCAGAAATGTCTATGCTTAAATTCATCATCATATACCTTCTGAGATAAGGCCTTAAGCTCTGTCACATTGAATCCCTCAGGAGGACTAGTGAGTTGGTCATCCACTGGTGCTTGGGAGGCAGAAGGTACTCCTGAAGCAGAAGCACTTGGTTGATGTGAACTTGAAACACCGGCTTGAGAAGCAATCTTCCCAACTACCTTGTCCAGTTTGGATTTCTCTATCGCTTCCCAGAGTTGTCTACTGAAGGTATCCCCAGAAGAAGAAGATGATTGGGGTTGTTCTGAATCCTTCTTCTTTCCCTTTCCTTGAACCTCTTTGGATTAAGACCGGGTGATTATTGGTTCCTTGAATACCACCCCCTTTGGTTTCTTTTGAGGAGGTTGGTCTTTCTTTGAAACTTGAGGCTTTGGATGAGGTTTCTTAGCCGGAGTCCTCTTTTTGGTTTTTGGTTTAGGAGGAGGTGAAGGTGAGGAAGAGATTTTAGGAGATGGAGGAGTTGGCTCAGGAGTTTCAGATTTACTGGCAGCAGAGTGAGTAGGAGAAGGTGAATGAGATCTTTGAGGGATAGAGGGTAGTTTTGTTCTTGCCATTGTTAAGAGAATGGAAGAGAGGCAAAGACTCTTAGTTTTTGAAAGAAGAAAAAAAATAGAGATTAGGGCACAAATGAGAAATGCAGAAGACAAAAATCACCTCTTATAGAAGATTGAAAGGTTGTAACGGCGATTTGAAGCAGAGAAACGTGATTGAATGATGGGAAAACGGTTGAAGGTGAAGAGTTGTGTCTTTCGAGTGAGAGAGCACTTCGAGTGAGACGAGGAAGTGCGACGTTCTGAGCTCCCCAGTAACTGATATAAGTGACAGTGCTTGAGCATGAACCCTAGTGCTCGAGTGATGTTCATACTGTGCTCGAGTGTGTTCTATCTGTGCTCGAGTGATATTCTGGAAAAATAAAGAAACAAGTAAAACATACCTGGATTATGGATTCCTTGTCATATTTTGCATCTTTGTACTCAAATCCTCCAAGATCATTTGAGTAACCATGAGTTTGATAACTTTTGCAAAGAGATTCTTCTTCTTCACTCGAGCAGGCATTCCTCACCTCAAGCATGTTCATATCATGCTCGAGTGAGAATTCCTCACTCGCGAGTGAGTTTAATTCTCACTGTTGTTTCTGATATATTCCCTTGGTATTCTTAACTCCTCTGTTAACCTCTGTTTTAACTACCAAAGAACAGAGTATCATAAATAGTGCTGTGCTCGAGCAGAGCTTCTTATGCTCGAGTGACACAGCTCATCACTCGAGCAGCACCCTCTGTGCTCGAGTGAGAATCCTGCAAAAACAAGTTTTGACCACTCTGATGCTAAAGTCAGTATAGTTATCATCAAAGGAACTATTTAATTAAACTTTTTAACAAGAAAACTTACAACTCATTGGGATTAACCATTCCCAATTCTCTTCGAATATAGAGGAATTGCTCTTTTGCAATTGGTTTTGTGAAAATATCCGCAAGTTGAAGATGAGTTGGTATGAATTCTACTTTGACATCTTTCTTTTGAACATGATCTCGAATGAAATGATGTCGAATGTCTATATGCTTGGTTCTTGAATGTTGTACAGGATTCTTTGCCAAGCTTATCGTGCTAGTATTATCACAATAGATTGGGATTTCTTTTAAATAAATTCCCAAATCTTGAAGTTGTTGTTTCAACCATAGCACTTGAGAACAGCAGCTTGCCACAGCTATATATTCAGCTTCAGTCGAAGATAATGAAACTGTGTTCTGCTTCTTCCTGAACCATGACACTAGAGAGCCTCCGAGAAATTGACATTGTCCACTGGTACTCTTTCTGTCAGTTTTGTATCCACCGTGATCTGAATCTGAATATGCTATTAAATACTCGTTCCCTCTTTTTGGATACCACAGTTGTCACACCCACCCCGGTTTTACCCCCCACTGGGGATGCCCCGCGCCGGTGAGCCCGGTTTTACCCCCACTGGGATGCCCCGGCTAAGACTCACAAGGAATATCTCCTCCCCCTGGAGGATTTCTCTCGCCTTCCCACGTCTCGAACCCTTACCCTGGGGGTAAGTATAAGAGTTTGGCGAGAGGTGGTACCATTGAGCTAATCTAGCTCAAGTGGTAGTGGGAATGCATTGAGGCGCTACTTACCCCCAGGTAGTGGCTTCGATTCCCACGGAGGCGAAAAATCTCGCTTGGGGAGCGAGGGACTCTTGTGAGTCCTGGGTCGACGTAGTGTACCCAGCCTCTCCACACCCAGTTGGTGGGAGAGGGCACCAACCGTTGTGGCCCGGTGGGGTGAGACGGCGGTGGGGTGTGACAACAGTCCAAGCTCAGAAGTATCTCCTAAATATTTGAAAATTCTTTTTACTGTCTCTGCATGAGATACCTTAGGATTGGATTGATACCTTGCACACATTCCTACACTGAACTGAATATCTGGCCTGCTTGCTGTAAGGTAGAGTAATGAACCAATCATTCCTCTATACTTTGTAATGTTGAAGCTCGGTCCTTTTACATCAACATCCAGCAATGTTGTAGAGCTCATTGGAGTATCAGCTCCGTTAGCATTATCTAATCCATATTTCTTCAATAATTCTTTCAAATACTTTGTCTGAGATATAAATATACCATTCTTCTTTTGTTTGATCTGAAGTCCAAGAAAGAAGTTCAATTCTCCCATCATGGACATTTCAAATTCTCCCTGCATAATCTTAGAGAATTCTTGACACATAGATTCGTTAGTAGCACCAAAAATAATATCATCAACATAAATTTGAACTATTAGAATATCATTTTTGTTATGTTTGATGAATAGAGTTGTATCAACTTTACCTCTGACAAAACCTTGATCAAGAAGAAATTTGCTTAGTCTTTCATACCAAGCTCTGGGTGCTTGTTTCAAACCATATAATGCTTTCTTAAGTTTGAAGACATAATCAGGTTTTGTTTCATCTTCAAAACCAGGAGGCTGTTCGACATATACTTCCTCCATAATATAACCATTTAGAAAAGCACTTTTTACATCCATTTGATAAAGTTTAAAACTTTTGATGCAAGCAAAAGCTAAGAGTACTCGTATTGCTTCCAATCTCGCCACTGGAGCATATGTTTCCTCATAATCAATACCTTCTTCTTGATTATAGCCTTTGGCTACCAATCTTGCTTTATTTCTCACAATGATTGCTGATTCATCAAGTTTGTTTTTGAAAACCCATTTAGTCCCTATAACCGTATGATCTTTAGGTCGCGGAACCAAATCCCAAACTTGATTTCTTTGAAATTGATTCAATTCTTCTTGCATAGCAATCACCCAATCATTGTCAGATAAAGCTTCTTCTATATTAGAAGGTTCAATTTCAGAAATAAAAGCTGAAAATGTTACCTCATTGAGGACTCTATTTCTGGTTTTGACACCTTCATGAATATCTCCTATAACTTGATCAATTGGATGATCCTTCATATGTCTCCATGCTTTAGGTTGATCATGATCATCAACATCTTCTAAATTTTGAAAATCATTTGTTTCAAAATCATCCTACTTTGAATTAGATTTGTTTTTCTTGATTGAATCCATTTCTTCTTCATCATTAAGTTTTGTCTGAGATTCAATTTCATCAAACACAACATGAATAGATTCTTCAATAGTACATGTTCTTTTATTGAAAACTCTATAAGCTTTACTTCTATTAGAATATCCTAGAAAAATACCTTCATCAGACTTTGAATCAAATTTACCTAAATTTTCCTTACCATTGTTGTGAATGAAACACTTACACCCGAAGATATGAAGATGAGCAATATTTGGCTTTCTTCCTTTGTAAAGTTCATATGGTGTCTTTCCAAGAGATTTGCGAATATATGCTCTGTTTGAAATATAGCATGCAGTACTCATTGCATCTGCCCAGAATACTTGTGACATCTCTTTTTCATTAAGTAATGCTCTTGCCATTTCTGTAAGCACCCTGTTCTTCCTTTCCACTACTCCATTTTGTTGAGGTGTTCTAGGGGCTGAAAAGTTGTGATCTATACCTTCATTGTTGCAGTAATCTTCAAACAGTTGATTATCAAATTCTCCTCCATGATCTGTTCTAATAGAGACAATAGAAATACCTTTCTCATTTTGAACCTTTTTAGCAAACATAAGAAATTCAGCAAAAGTTTCATCTTTTGAGGCAATAAATATAGTCCATGCAAACCTTGTAAAATCATCAACAATTACTAACGTATATAAATTTCCTCCAAAACTTTTAACTCTTGCAGGTCCTACCAAATCCATATGAAGTAATTGTAAAGGTTTTGAAGTAGAAATTTCATATTTTGTTTTAAAAGAGGATTTAGTTTGTTTGCCTTTTTGACATGCTTCACAAATCATGTCGTCTTTGAATTTGAGTTTAGGAAGGCCTACAACTAAATCTTTTCTGATCAATTTGTCAAGTTGATTCATATTGACATGAGCCAACCGCTTATGCCATAACCAACTTTCCTCGGATCGACTAAGAAAACAATTTTCAGAAGAATTTGAATTTAAATCAATAGTATAACAATTACCGTCCCTTTGAGCTCGGATCTTTGCCTTGATAGTTTCTTTGTTTAGGAGTAGATCTTTCTTGCTTACTATCAAGCATTCTTTCGAGTCGAAAATCACCCAGTTATCTTTGTCAGTGCTTTGGCTTACACTTAAGAGATTGTGGCATAATCCTTCAACATAATATACTCCGTTGATTTGAATGCCATCGGTTCTTCCCACTTCACTAATTCCAGCAATACGTCCGGATTGATTTCCTCCAAATGTCACCTTTCCTCCTTCTCTAGGTTCAAACATGGTGAACTTATTTTTGTCACCAGTCATGTGTCTCAAACATCCACTATCAATATACCATTTGTTCGCTCGAGATGCTTTGAGACATACCTAGAATAAGATGATCAAGTTTTAGGTACCCACACTTTCTTGGGTCCTTTGTGGTTAGTATTTGGAATATGTGTCCCTTCCGAAACCCATTTATATGTTTCAACAACCTTTCCCTTTTTGAAATAACACGATGAAGTATAATGTCCTTTCCTATTACAAAAATTGCATGACACAAATGGATTTGATGTATGCACAGAATTCCTGAAGTATTTAAGATAGTCTCTACTACTCTTCTTATTCTTATCATGCACAGCATTATATCCAATTCCAGATTTATCAAAGGAAACTTTCTGAGAACTTAAGATAACTTTGAGAGTTTCACTTCCTTTAGTAAATTTTTCAACAATCTTTGTTAAGTCTTCTATTTTCTTATCTTTCTCTTTACACATTTCATATGATGATATGACATTACTTTCTAATTCTTTTACTTTCTTCTTATAACTAACCATTTCTTTAGCAACTTTAATGAACTCTGTATGCAATGCATTATATTCAGATAATAATTCATTATAAGAGGGTTCAGAGTCACTTACCTCAGAGTCTGATTCTTCTTCCTTAGCTACCAAGCATAGATTTGCTACTTCATCGTTGTTATTTTCTTCGTCGGACGAACTATCACCCCAAATAGATGATATATATGCTTTCTTTTTCTGCTTCTTTTTGTCTTTGTTTCTGAAGCATTCAGATTTGATGTGTCCTGGTTTCCCACATTCATAGCATACTATTTGTTGTTCTTTGTTTTCTTTCTTGCTTGGTCCACCTTGATAATTCTTGAAATTCCTTTGTCCTCTTTTGTAGAATATCTTGAATTTTCTCACGATCATTCCCATTTCATCATCACTAGGAACATCTTCATTCTCGGAAGTTTCTTCTTCTTCTTTAATAGCTTTAAATGCAACTCCCTTTTTCTTTCTATCATCCACTTCTTCAAGTTCCTTTTTGAATCTCAACTTACCTTCATATTCGGAAAGACTACCAAAGAGAGCAGCTACGGATCTCATAGACTCTCCTTTGGCTTCTTCGATGGCTGTCACCTTTGCTTCCCACTCTTTCGTAAGAATATTAAGAATCTTTCTTACCTGGGAATTTTGATCAAACGTCTTTCCAAGAGTAGATAATTGATTAACAAGATGAGTATACCTTAGTTCAAATTCTGATATACTTTCTCCAGATTTCATACGAAATAAATCATATTCTGTAATCAAAGTATTGATTCTATTTTCTTTGATTCCAGATGTACCTTCATGAGCAATTTCAAGAGCATCCCACATATCTTTGGCAGTAGGTAGAGTACATATACGAAAATATTCTTTTTGACTAAGAGCACTTTGTATCATTAAAATTGCTTTACTATTTAACGTTACTAACCTCTTGTCATTCTCGTCAAACTCATCTGGGCTCTTTTTAACTGCTCTATCTTCGATTTTCTTTATTGGAACATAGTCACCATCTTGTATAACATTCCACAATCCGTACTCGTTGGCCATCACGAACACTCTGAATTTGGCTTTCCAGAACGAAAAATGTTCTCCGGTAAAACCAGGAGGTCTAGTGATTGAAGCACCGTCTGGAAGGATATTTTCACCCATTGTTGCCATTTGTCGGATCCTTCTCAAGCTGTTAGGCTCTTCGGAGAAGACGAGGCTCTGATACCAAATGTAAGAGGCAAGCTTCACCCAAGAGGGGGGTGAATTGGGTGATGTTATAAATTTTTCGCTTGAAGTGGTGATATGTAAATATAGTGGATAGAGTAGAGTAGAGAAGATTTGAACACAGAGAGTTATACTGGTTCGGCCTAATAACAATGCCTACATCCAGTCCTCAGAGATCAAGACCTACTGAGCTTTTCACTATATCTCCAAGATTCAATGGGCTCTTAGAACGCCACAAAACAACAATCGTCCTTAAGCGGACTACGAGCAGAAATATTCTCTCAACAAGAAATTTCTCTCCCCCTTACGACAAGTCTTACGTGCAGAAAAACAACCTATGACTCTTCTCACTTGCTTATGTATACAAGACTTATGAGCAGCAACGTTCTCTCCTGCTTACACCACTGTAAGTTTTATGAGCAGCAACGTTCTCTTCTGCTTGTATCTTATAAGGCTTAAGAGTGGAAGACACAAAAAGGAATTCTCTCAACGGCTTCTCTCGTAAGGAAAAACAACCCTCTCAAGGTCCCAATACCTTGAGATCAAATACACATAGAATTTTGATTTGAATGAGGACTCTCTTACAGAGCAAATGAATGAACACTGAAGATTAATGTGTATACAGAGAAAAATGAAGAATAGCAGAAACTTGGTATAAGCTTATGAATGCATGTGCTACGTTGTTCTAGTTTCTCCGTGAGTCTCTGTATATATATAGTTGCTCCAGCTTTTGCCCGTTTGGAAATTCTTCATTTTTGGAGTGGGACATTTGAAAGTATTGGCAGACACGTGCATGTTTGAATAATCTGAGTGCGGTAGGTGCCAGCGTGTTTATAATCATCTTGTCTGCCGTTGTATTACTTTCCTCATGTGGTTCAATTCAAACGTTCATATTCCTGTATCATACTTTTAAAACATTCAAAACAATGTTAAACAATGATAAAAAGTAATGATGATATGAATTAATAACAATAAACCATATTCGTAACGAACGTTGTGATACTTAGCATTTTCGGTGGACAAACAGGGCATCACTCGAGCATGAAAGGCTCACCTCGAGTGATCTCCTATTTTCCTTTATATACCTCTGTTATCGGGTTGTGCTTGCATGAAATATCAGAGAGACAAAATCTTCACTCACGGGTGAAGAGAGGTCTCACTCAAGCACAAAACCTCTGCTCGAGTGATCTTTGCAATTTACACAGGGAATGTCTTCTCGGGTCATCACTCGCATACCATTTTGATAAGAGTGAGAATTTGTACTCGCGAGTGATATGGACCCTCACTCGAGCACACTTACCTCTGCTCGAGTGAGAAGCATATTCTCAAGGAATATGCTCTCAAAACCATCACTCGCATCAGGATTTCAGAGGGATAGAATTTTCACTCGCGAGTGATGTGGGCCCTCACTCGAGCACAAAGACTCCTGCTCGAGTGAGAAGAATATTCTTAAGAATTATACCTTTTGAACAAGCACTCACAACTGATTTGGAGAGGGATAGAATTTTCACTCGCAAGCATTGATGTGTCACTCGAGCATGGATGGGTGTGCTCGAGCACACTTGTACTTCTCTGAACTTCAAGACTCTCGGCCAAGTACTCGCAGTCCCTTGCTCGAGCACAGAATGCTCATGCTCGAGCATTGATGTCTCTGCTCGAGTGAATGATGGAAGCATGCTATTTACTTGCTCTCGGCCAAGCACTCGCAGACCCTCACTCGCATGTGTGCTCGAGTGAGAATGACTTCTCTGCTCGAGTGCATACCTTCTGCTCGAGTGATCTAGTGATCACAAAGGGAGAATGCCTCTCGGGTACTCACTTCCTGGCTTTCTCTCGCAACTGTTCGAGCACAGAAGAGATCTATGATCGAGTGCAAAATCCTTGCTCGAGCACTCCAGTGCAAATTCACAGCAGATATCAGCAAATCATCAAATATGCATTTGGTAACTTGGAAACTTTTCTTAATCTTCTAAAAACATGTTTTGCACATAATTGAATTATTGTTATCATCAAAACTTGGGATCTAACAAATATCTAGTTGCATACCCAAACTCTGATCATGGAGGAAACAAGACGGATAGAAAGAGTACTAGTAGACAAGGCCAGTTCCTTGGAGGCTTACTTATGTCATGTTTTAGCAAGAAACAAACTACAGTGTCTCTTTCATCAACGGAAGCTGAGTATATTGCAGTATCAAGTTGTTGTGCGCAAGTAATATGGCTAAAGCAATAACTCCAGGATCTTGGTATTTATTTGAAAGAGATACCAATATACTGTGACAACACTAGCACAATAAGCTTTGCAAAGAATCCTGTTCAACATTCCAAAACCAAGTATATTGATGTTAGACATCACTTCATCAAAGATCATGTCCAAAAGAAAGATGTTAAAGTGATATTCATTCCAACTCATCTTCAATTAGCAGATATGTTCACAAAACCTCTTGCACAAGATCAGTTTTTGTATATTAGACGATAATTAGGAATGGTAAATCCCAATGAATTTTAAGTTATTTAGTATTTACAAAATGTTAGATGATACTCCCTCCGGTCCTAAATATAGGACAAAGTTTGTAATGCAAATTGTACTACAAACTTTGTCCTATATTTAGGACCGGAGGGAGTATTATTTATTGATGTTTTGATAATTACTAGCTTAAGCATCAGAGTTTCTACCAATTTGTTTTACAGGATCATGATATTCTATTTTGGAACATGAAAAGCAAAGCTTAACAGAGGATAACATTATTGGAGGGACAACTTCAAGTAATGAGCATTACTGGAGTGACACCTTGAAGTAATGGATGAATTACTCGAGTAGCCACTCGAGTAATAAACTTGGAAATGTGCCAGTGAAGCATTAATTTTGAATGAAACGACACAACGGTTGGAAATGAACAGTCAGATGGTGAAGAGATAGAATACCCGTGGGAGACCTCGAGTGAACTTTAACGTTACTCGAGTAAGGCCTTGAGTGAACCTGGGTGCAGATCTCAAATTTGCTGAGTTTTAGTTCAAATTTGTCCTAAAGAGCCATCAAATGATAGAGGGAATATACATGGGTAATTACAATATTATTCATGCTAGGTACGCGATTGAATTCACTACATTTTAAAATTTCTGGTATGATCACTCGAGTGAAGCTGATGATCATTGAGTAAGCCCTCGAGTGATGTCAGGATTTATGGTTATTTCAGTCGACACTCGGTCATTTCTCATAAAATTGCCTTGAGTGATTCTCCTAGTGCTCTCACAAAATCTTTTCACAATCATTTTCCCTCCTTATAACCATCAAAAACCATTAATTTTTGCTTACAAAAACTTCTCAAATTTCAATAAATCCTCTGCCCTACATTTGTGACTCACGGTCCTTACTTTTCAGAAATTCTCATTTTTCTCAAAGCAAAATGGTGAGGACTAAATCTCCTAATCTTAGTACTCCTTCTGAGTCCTCTTAACCATATCAACCCTCTGATTCACTTTCCTCTCCTCCTACCAAGAAAAGAAAAATCTCTCCTGAACCTAAAGCCAAAGAAAAATTGCAACCTAAGCCTAAGGTTAAAAGAGTTGTCATTAAGGATCCCATTGCCATAAGAACTCAAACCAAGAAGAGTTCACCTCCATGAAGAGGCAAAGCAACAAAAGAGCCATCTCCTCCTCCTTCTGACTCATCCGACACACCCACATTCTCACCAAAACCTCTAAAAAAGCCTAAGATTGATGAGACGCTTACCAAAGTTATGTTAGGCAAGCTTGAGGAAGCTTTTCAATCTAAGGAAGCAAAGAAAGGGAAATCTTCAAGGCAAATAGAAGAAAGGGATGAATAAATCATATTCCCTCCAAAGGGATTCAATGTGGGCAAGCTTGAGGAATCTCATAAGTATCTGAGTCACTTTGCAAGGAGAAATGTGTGCAAGATGCACTATATTGACTACAAGGTTCTTCAAGAGGTATTGAAAGTATACCTGAGTCCCTATATTGATTCCTATATGCCCTGGGTATCTGTTAAACTCATATTTTGCACCAAAATCGTGAGGCATTTTTACTCTAACCTTGAACCTATAAATGATCGCATTAGGAAGTCTGTGGAAGAAGAAATGACTTCTAAGGTCAGAGGACAGAGAATTCTAATCTCACCTTCTAGAATTAATACCTGGTTAGGAATAGAGAACCCTCCTGACGATGATTACTCTAATTATGATTGAAACTAGTTGTTTTATATCCTAAGACCTGGTGAGATAGTGGGACCCATCAATTTCAATCTGAGTGACATGAGTGATTTTCATTGAGTCCTATGGTGTTTCTATTCTAGAGCCATAGTGAACAAATCCAATAACTTCACTCATTTCATTGAGAGGGACTTCAAAAAATTCACCTCATTGATCCTCAAAGAACAAAAGGACTTGGGAGAATATATCTTTGCTGAGATCAAGAGATATAGGTATGAAGGAAAACCTACAACTCCAATGCCTTATCCTCAACTTATTTCCTTGTTCCTCATGAAGAATAAGATTTGGTACTTAGAAAGTAAGGAGCTGATTGAGAGGATAGCACCAATTGGGAGGAATCAAATTTGAAAATTGAACATTGAACATTGAGATTCCTCTGAAAACTCCTTTAGAAGCAAGTCCCAAGAAGAAGAAGAAGACTAACACAGCAACTAGTTGAATGGATTACACACAGTCTTCTGCTCCAGTCAACACATCTTCTCCATCTTTCTTTGGTGCCGTAATGCAAACATTCATAGAGAACATTCTGAAGAGTTTTCATATCGACATTGTGAATACCAATGCGGAGTTGGTAACCTATATGAATGAGAAGATGGTACAACTTGTGGAGAGGATGGATAAGAGGCACGAAGAGTTGTTAGCTGAACAATGTGCCCAGGGTGAGCTTCTGAGATCCATTATTGCCATACTTGATGCTATGGCATCTGGCTCCCCTATTCCTAGTCCTTCTGTTATTCCTGAGCCTATACCTATCTTCGAACTTAGACCCTTCATACCTACTGAGCATATTCCCTTTGAGATTGGACCCAGTAATGTCTTATTCTCTATGCCTAATCCTGACACATCCGAGCCAATCCATATCACCAATGATGATCCACCTCAGCCTGTTCAGCCAGAGCCCATATCTACTCTCATTGCCTCACCTATACACACTGAGGAGGTACTTGAGTCTTCACCGGTTACTACAGAGGAAGTAGAAATTACTTCTCTGGTCCTTACCCATCATCTCCGATGAATCCTCCAAAGGATCTTTAAACAACCCTAGTGAATCTTCCTGACCCTGAACCATCATCTTCAGATCCTTTAAGTTCATATGGTTCATATGAATCATTGGCATTTCTGGTCACTCCTATCTCAGCAGCCAAGCCACCTACTCCTCCTCATAATTGATTCCACCTTTGTGATGAAGACAAAAAGCGGGTGATTAACCTGAGTGATTTTGTGAAGAATGGCTTAATTAATGTATTCGGATTAAGGTGTATAGGGCTTTAGAGCATTTTAAAATTTAATTCTAAGTTTGATTATGTATTGAATTCTTCTTTATGCAATTTGTTCCTTTATACCATTAAAGTTAAATTATATTGTATTGTGGGACTAATGAGTTTTTGATTGTGTATGCAAGGTGAACAAGTAAATAAGAACAAAAAAACTTTGAAAAGATCTTTAATAAGCTATTTCAAAAGAGTTTTCAAGTTTAAATTGATGAACAAAAGATTTCATATGAAAAGCATTTAAGAAGCATATGTTTGAAAACTCAATTTCAAAAACTTTGTTTAAAATCACCAAATTTTGTCATCATCAAATAGGGGGAGAATGTTAGATCCCTTATGTTTTAATGATAACAAAGATTAAACCAATGATATAAGAGAATATTATAACAAATGAATTTGAACAAAGTAAATAAATGGCAAACAAAGCATTACTTGAAGTAAGTAACTAGAGTAATGAAGAAGATCTGAGAGGAAGAGCAAAGGAAGACCATAACTGGCAGTAGTCTATGTTTACTCGAGTGGTCACTCAAGTAAGGAACACTGTTACTTGAGTGGGTACTTGAGTAATATTGAAAGAAAATGTTTTCGAAAGCACTGCCAAAATATGGATGACGTTACTCAAGTCGCCACTCAAGTAATCTGCAAACTTATATGAGCCATTACTTGAGTAGCCACTCGAGTAACACATGAGAAAAGGCATTACTCGAGTAGCCACTCCAGTAACCAGGTCAAAAGTCTTCCAGTAGCTCTCAGCCAAGAAATGCAACACTTTACTCGAGTAGCCACTCGACTAACCATGTGAGGAAAAGGTATTACTCGAGGGAGCACTCTAGTAATCTACGGACTTATTTGATCCATTACTCAAGGAATCACTCGAGTAATCGGGTAAACAAACAATAAGTACTCTCGCCCAAGAATTTGATGCAATTACTCGAGTGAGTAATCGAGTAATCTACAAAGTAATTTGGAATTTACTCGAGGGGTCACTCGAGTAAGGTTTGAGGAAACAACATGGCCACTCGAGTAACCACTCGAGTAAAAGGTGTTGGAAATTGTGCCCTAAGGGCCAATCATTATACTTTGAACATTATTATTTTAATGAAATTTCCCATTATGTTATCATATTATTTGCATGTTAACTGTGATAATTGTATCCTTGGATAATTCATAAAGATTGTCCTAAAATGTCCCTGGTCGGTCATCTATGCGGGAGCAGAGATGAAACAAGACCAGTATGACTTTGATAAGATATGGAGATACGAATCAAAGTCTTAGGCACTTGTAAGAGTACAAGGTGCTGGACCGACCCACTATGAGAAAGCTACATGGATCAAGTAATAAGCTTTTCTCATGTATAACCACGTCACAATGCCCTTAGACCTGAGGTCATCATGGATTCCTACATGAGAGTTGCTAAGCTTTGAACTAGTCAAAAGTCACTTTTGACCGGGTGATGATAAAGGCTACGATCGGGCTTAGTGGTTTTTCATGCCGAGGAATATGAATGATCAAGATGGAATTTGTCCCTCACATTAGTAGAGAGATATTACTGGGCCCCTCGATGAGTGAGTCTGAGAAATGTATGGCCATACTATGATGAAAGGAGTTTCTGTGTCTGTTATCAGGCTACTCAGGAATCGAGAAAGTAATGGTCAGGAACAAGAGGATGACATTATCCATGCCTTATCCTTGATCGATATATCGTGTGACAAAAGGGACGTGACATGGTTGTATGACAGGTTGCATCGTGATAACGATCCTCATATGAATTGGGTAGTCGTAATGTCTTGCTAGAGGCTGCTTGCGACTTTTTGGTTAGAATAGTTATTGGCCCACTGCCAACTTAATATAGGCCTACAGGGTCGCACATAAGAATGGCCCAACACGAGATTATGTTTAATTTAGGGTGGATGAATTTTATATTTATATATATATATAAAATATAAAATTCATTAATAATATTATATAGATATATATATTTTTGAAATATATATCTTATATATATATATGTATATATATTATATGATATTATTATATTGTGTTAGTTTTAAATTTAATTTATTAAGATATATTAAATTTAATAACTAACATGATAGAGATATAGTATCTCAGATTTAATTTATGAAGATAAATTAAATCTAATGGCTCTTTATTTGGATTAAATATATAGGTTAAATTAAAACTGTTGGACAGATTTAATTTAAACTGAATTTATTTAATTAGCTCATCAAGATAATAATTGTTAATTAATTTCGAAATTAATGATGATTAATTTTGAAATTTGAAAATAGCCCTCATAGGTTATAAACTTGATAGAGCAGATATATTCATATGCACATGAGAATTGAGAGCTGCAAGTGAAAACCTAGGAGACATTAGAAGCGCTAGCACGCAGTCTCGGTTGGAGAGCATTCGTGTGGATACCGGTAGAGGGAGCGAACCTGACGTGTTGGCTCCTAGAGATCGTGAAAACTCTGAATCATCAAAAAGGTATGAATCCTTCCAACTTGGTTTAAACGCCGTTGATAGATCCTCAATTAGGATCGGTGAAAATTTTTAAAATTCTTCCGTTGTGCCTATCGATCCTAATAGTGGTATCAGAGCCAGATCAATTATACGTTTAAATTAAGTTTATGATTCTTATACATGTGATATATATGGGATGTGTATGTATGTTTATAAGAAACACTCGATTATGCATGTGATTTGGTTAATACGAAACGAAATTATTTAGAAAGATGTGATCTTGTAATTCCGTTGATTTTTATTTTTGTTTAAATTGAATCTTGAAAATGTTTCCTTTTCGGTTTTGAAACATGTAATCTGATCACGACATTTATTGTTTTTCATATTGTATGAATTCTTGTTGTGGTTTGTTATTTATCCTTGTTTGGGTATGGTGAACAACATGGCTTTAGAATTTTACAAAGGTTGTAATATTTGTTAGAACCGGCTGATACCCAAGAGGGGGGTGAATTGGGTGTAAGATAAAAACTTAAGAACTTTAAAAATCTTTTCGCATCTTAGAGGAAGCAATAAATATGAAAGTGATGAATCATAAATCACAGTTAGATATTTAAATGATATATGCTAGAAGTATAAGAGCTTAGGGAAGAGAATATACAAACTGTGATTTATCCTGGTTCGGCCCAATCCACGATGACCTACGTCCAGTCCCCAGGCTCCTCCTGAGATTTTCAATCCACTATCTTCCTCAAGTTTTACCGGGTACTTGAGAACCACTACAATCTCACAAGTTTGATCCGGGCACTTGTGAAGCCTTTACAATTCTCGCACTAAGATTACTCCCCCTTACACACCGTAAGGTTACAACCAAGTTGCTCCCCCTTACACACCGTAAGGATACAACTTTGATGATGAAAGATTACAATCAATCTTCTCTCTTAGAAGTGAATAAGATGAACACTGAAGTACAATATAAATAATATCTCTCTCAAAGGTAAATCATATAGAAGCTAGAGAAACAGAGAGTATGTGCGATGAGTATTGATGTCAGGATGTTGGCATTTGGACGATGTATCCTCTAAGTCTTACTTCTATTTTGGATGATCTTCTATTTATAGCTGATGAGGATTGATGACCGTTTGAGCATTTCAACATGTCCGTTAGAGTGACGTAGCTTTGTTTGACCGTTCTTTGATTTTGAAAACTAGCCGTTGGAACGTTGGCCGCTCCGCTCCGTAAACTAAACTTTTATCTCTTCTCATCATCTCTTCATTGTTTTACTGGAAAAGTGCATTAAACACTAATACAATGAAGTGTTAGAGTGATTAGAAGCAATAAGAATGAGTTATATGATCATTCCATTGATTTCCAGAATCTTCGGGACGTTGCTCTGCTTTCCTGGGAAGCATTACTCGAGTACTTACTCGAGTAAACATCAAGTTTCTTCACAGGTTACTCGAGTGGCTACTCGAGTGGCCTTCCATTTTCTGCATAGCTTACTCGGGTAGTAACTTGAAGTTCTCTTCTAAATAATTCTGAGTACCCGGGTAGTAACTTGAAGTTCGACTTGAGGTTCTGGTAATAACTTGAAGTTCGACTTGAAGTTCTGGTAATAACTTGAAGTTCGACTTGAAGTTCTCTTTAAGTTTATGTCTCTTTTTGCTAGCACAGTGCTTTACTCCAGTAGTGACTTGAAGTTTTCGTCTAAATAACTCTTCAAGTTTTGCTAGCACAGTGCTTTACTCGAGTAGCTACTCGAGTATTCATTAAAGTTTACTCGAGTACATACTCGAGTATCATCAGGAAAAACTTTGATGAACTTCAGGTTTTTGCTTACCACAGTGAGTTACTCGAGTAGCTCCTCGAGTAATATTAGCAGGATTGAAAATGCCGAGAGCAACCGCAAGTGATCTACATGGTTACTTGAGTACTTACTCGAGTAACGTTGGCAGGCCGAGAGCAATTGGAAGTTTTCTATCTGATTACTCGAGTACCTACTCGAGTAAAGTCTTTTGTTATCAACCAGTTACTCAAGTGCTGCCTTCAAGTGAATTCTTGATTTTGACTCGAAACATGGCAAATTATATATCATCGGAAAGCCCTCATTATCTACATTCCAATGCAATAAGAATCAACTCCAAACTCGTTGTGTACAGAAAGTTATGATCCAAAGAGTATCTACTGTTCTTAGACAATCCTGAAATCACGAGCAGCAACTTCCAGAAGTCATAGCTCTTAGGATATATCTTCAAATGTGACAAATTATATATCCATGGAAAGCTCTTTGAGTCTTCGTTCATATGGCACCAGTTTCGTCTTAATCCGATATGTATTTTGAGAGTTATGTTCAAAATACCAAAACTGTCCTGGAATATGACGCTGATTCATGTGTCATATTTTGAGGCTTATATCTCTCTCATCTGACCTCCTTTGAATATGATCTTAGTGTCAAAAGTGCGTGTTGGAAGGCTAGTTTCCAATGCCACCAGTTTCAGTTCGATCTGACATGTGGTTGGAGAGATATCATCAAAATACCGAACCTCTGTTCTGCCGCGCGAAAACAGAGTCCCATTTACTTCAAGTGCCGCCTCGAGTAATTCATCAAATAACCAGGCAGATTACTCGAGTAAGGCCTCGAGTAAACACCTCCAAAATCAAACAATGCCATATTACTCGAGTGATTACTCGGGTAATCATCCCTAAAGGTACCATAGCTTCCGTATACATCATTTTAGCTTCGTATTGACCCATTCCAACTTCCGTATGATCATAGACACCTCCGGTATCACTTCTAGGAGCTTGAATCTTGATATTCTCATGTGATCTTGCAAGTTCTTCTTTCTTTAATCTCTTTCTTCTTGTTTTTCCTCTTGATGATCATTCTTCATAACCCAACTTCAATCTTCTTGATGAATATCTTCAATCTTCATCTTTCTTTCTTCTTTCTTCAATTCCTTGCCTCTTGATTTTCTTCTTGATGATTATTCTCCATTTATGAGGCATTATAATATCAACCCACAATGATGTCTATGACTAATCTACAAGATATACAACATTAAATATGGTAGTTAGTCAATGTGGAAGATAAGTATATTATACAAACTTTTTGCTCATATTTGACATCATCAAAACTATTCATATCTAACAATATTTAAATAAGGCCTGCGTGCCGTGCCTTGCTCTAAATACTCTCGATGTACATTCTCTTCTCATCTCACTCCCCTCGAATGTTTAAACGAGGTTTCTCTCAATGCATTTCTTTTTTATTTAGAGAAGTCCTCTCATTGGCTTGGGATGATTTTAGGTTAGGTAAGCCATGTTGTGTCACGTTTAAATTCTACTTTTGATAAGATCATTGCATGATTACTTTTATGTTTAAATGTATTTATCTGTATGAGATACAACCACGATTGCATCCATATAAACAAAACTAATTAATTAAGCCATCTGAATCAAATCTTAAGTCATAATGCCATCAATTAATGAATACTTGTTAAAACCTAGATCGCTCAATTGTGGAAACCACCAAAGTGGATGCACTTGAGTTATCTTGATGAGACAAGCTTGAGTAATGGTGCTGCTCATAATATTCATTATTGTTTTGACTTAATTGAGATTAACAAAATGGTTTTGAATCTCAAAGCATTAGATGGGGTTAAACATGCCGGATCATATGATGATTAAATCCCATAAAGATCTAAGAGTTAAATGTGATGTAATTGGTAAATAGGTTACCTACCTAAATAACTTGAATTTAAGCGTCTTGCCGAAGCGGACTTAAGTTTAAGCCAAATATGGATCTTAGCCCACTAATTATTATATTGAGGGTTGTTAATTTAGTGGGAGATTACTAACTAACTTTGCATATTTTAATTGTAGAATCATGTCGACTAGTAATACTGCTACACTATCTTTGCGATCGGTCCTTGAGAAGGACAAACTCAATGGGACAAACTTTCTTGACTGGTTCAGGAACTTGAGAATTGTTCTCTAGCAGGAAAGAAAGGCTTATGTCCTAGATCAACCCATTCCTGAGGAGCCTGCAGCCAATGCTCCAAGAGCTCAGAGAGATGCTTACACAAAGCATAAGGATGACTTTGTGGATGTAGGTTGCCTGATGCTTGCCACTAGGTTCCAGAGCTCCAAAGAGATCTGGAACTCATGGAGCCTCATGAGATGATTGTACATCTCAAGGAAATGTTCCAGCAACAGGCAAGGCAAGAAAGGTATGAGACTACAAAGGCCTTACATTCCTACAAAATGGCTGAACGTGCATCAGTTAGTACTCATGTGTTAAAGATGAAAGGCTATATTGATCACCTTGAGAGGCTTGGATTTCCCATGAGCCAGGAGTTAGCTACGGATTTGATCCTCAACTCACTCCCAGAGAGTTATAACCAGTTTGTTATGAACTACAACATGAACAACATGGAGAAATCAATTTCTGAGCTGCATGGGATGCTTAAAACTGCTGAGCAAAGCATTAAGAAAAAGCCTAGCATAGTTTTGATGGTTCAGAAAGGAAAGGGTATGAAAAAGAAAGGGAAGGGCAAATGGAAGGGTAATGGCTCAGGTGGTAAGACCAAAGAGTCAAACAAGCCCGAAACCAAGCCTGCACCCAAGAAGGCAAGGCCTCCAAAGGAAGGAGTCTTCTACTTCTGCAATGAACCTGGTCATTGGAAAAGGAATTGCAAACTCTACCTGGAAGGTCTGAAAAAGAACAAGAAGGATAGCGAGGCTATCACTTCAGGTATTTATGTTATAGACATTCATTTTTCTACTTCCTCTACATGGGTATTAGATACTGCATACGGTTCTAATATTTGTACAAATGTGCAGGGTCTAAAGGACAGTAGAAAGCTGAAGGAGGGCGAGGTAGACCTACGAGTTGGAAACAGAGCAAGAGTTGCTGCTTTAGCCGTAGGCACTTATGAATTAGTTCTGCCTAGTGGGCTTTTGTTAGTTTTGAATAATTGCTATTATGTTCCTGCTTTGAGTAGTAACATTGTTTCTCTTTCTTATTTGGATAAGGAAGGTTATACTTCCATTACTAGGAATGGTAAATGTTCTATTTATCGTAATGACATTTTCTATGCTGATGGTGATTTTCATGTTGGTCATTATATATTAAATTTGGAACATCCTAATAATGGGAATATCTATAACGTAACTACTAAGAGGATAAAATCAAACGATTTGAATCCGACCTACCTATGGCATTGTCATCTAGGCCACATAAATGAGAAATGCATTTCTAAACTCCATCAAGATGGATTTCTAAACTCATTTAATTTTGAATCATATGATACATGTAAATCTTGCTTATTAGGAAAGATGACTGAGGCACCTTTTACTGGGCATAGTGAGAGGGCTACTAAATTATTCGGCCTCATACATACAGATGTATGTGGACCATTAAATATAGCTGCCAGAGGAGGTTATGTCTACTTCATTACATTTATAGATGACTTTAGTAGATATGGCTATATCTATCTAATGAAACATAAATCTGAATCTTTTGAAATATTCAAAATATTCCAAAATGAAGTACAAAACCAACTTGGTAAAACAATTAAAGCACTTCGATCTGATCGAGGTGGTGAATATTTGAGCCAAGAATTCATTGACCATCTTAGGAGTTGTGGGATAATCTCACAATTGACTCCTCCAGGAACACCACAATGGAATGGCGTTTCTGATAATAGGAATCGAACACTATTAGATATAGTTTGATCTATGATGAGTCAAACAGATCTTCCACCGTCCTTTTGGGGACATGCCCTAGAGACAGCTACGTTCACAATAAAACGTGTTCCATCTAAGGCAATTGAAAAGACACCATATGAGATATGGACTGGAAAGAAACCAAGTTTATCTTTTCTCAAGATCTGGGGATGTGAGGTCTATGTTAAGCAACAAGCCTCTGATAAATTAACGCCCAGATCCATAAAGTGCCTTTTTGTGGGGTATCCTAAAGAAATGAAAGGATACTATGTCAATAATCTCGCCGATAACAAAGTGTTTGTTATTCGAAATGGCAAGTTTCTAGAAAGAGAGTGTCTCTAAAACAACCAGTGGGAGCGACGTACATCTCGAAGAAATTCAAGAGCCACAAGATGGCACAGAACCACATATGGAAATTAGAGAAGACTCACAATAAATTACTGAGCCTCCTCAAGTAACATAAGGTCCACGAAGATCTGATAGGACATGGCATCAGCCTCAGAGATATGGATTTCTGATTATTGAAGGCCGTGATGTGTTGGTCATTGAGAAAAATGAGCTCACCACCTATCGAGAAGCCACAGTGGGACAAAACTCTGAGAAGTGGCTAAATGCCATGAAGTCTGAAATGCAATCCATGTACGACAATCAGGTATAGACCTTAGTCGATCTACCTGAAGGTGTAAAAACCATTGGGTGCAAATGGGTTTTCAAGGAGAAAACTGACATGGATGGCAATATAAATTTCTTCAAGGCACGACTGGTTGCAAAAGGATTCACTCAAACTCATGGTGTAGACTATGATGAAAACTTTTCCCCAGTTGAAATGGCCAAATCAATCAGAATCCTTCTTACCGTTGCAGCATATTATGACTATGAAATATGGCAGATGGATGTCAAAATAGCCTTCCTTAATGGAAAGCTGCTTGAGGATGTGTACATGACACAACCTGAAGGTTTTATGCGTCCAGAGGACTCTGGTAAAATTTGCAAGCTTCAAAGATCCATTTATGGATTGAAACAAGCATCTCGGAGCTGGAATCATCGTTTTGATGAAGTAGTCAAAGAGTTTGGATTCATTCAAAACATCGATGAACCTTGTGTTTACAAGAAGGTTAGTGGGAGCATAGTTGTATTTCTAGTGCTTTATGTAGATGACATCCTACTCATTGGGAATGATATTCCTACCTTGCAAAGTGTTAAATCTTGGTTAGGAAAGTCCTTTTCAATGAAAGACTTAGATGAAGCCACCTATATCCTACGGATTAGGATCTATAGGGATAGATCCAAAAGGCTAATAGGCCTAAGTCAGAGCACATACATAGACAAGATACTGCATAGGTTCAGTATGCATGATTCAAAAATGGGTTACATACCCATGTCTTATGGCATCCATCTTAGCAAGGATCTGTGTCCTAGTACACCTGATCAGCGAGATCGCATGAGTAAGGTTCCATATGCCTCGGCCATTGGATCCATCATGTATGCCATGTTATGTACTCGACCGGATGTCTCGTTTGCCTTAAGTATGACCAGCAGATACCAACAAGAATATCCTAAAGTACTTAAGAAGGACTAAGGACTTATTTTTTGTCTATGGTGGATTAGATGATGAGCTCTGCGTAACCAGTTACACAGATACAAGTTTCCAAACTGACTAAGACAACCTTAAATCGCAATCTGGATATGTATTCCTCCTGAATGGTGGAGCAATAAGCTAGAAGAGCTCCAAACAGAGCACTATAGCAGATTCTACAACAGAAGCTGAGTATATAGCAGCATCAGATGCAGCTAAAGAAGCCGTTTGGATCAGAAAGTTCATTACTGAACTAGGGGTAGTGCCTACCATCTCAAATCCAATAGATTTGTTCTATGACAATAGCGGTGCTATTGCACAGGCCAAGGAGCCTAGGTTACATCAAAGGACCAAGCATATACTCAGGCGATTTCATCTTATTAGAGAAATCAATGATAGAGGTGATATAAAATATGCAAAGTAGCATGAGAAGATAATGTTCCTGATCCTCTTACTAAGCCACTTGCATAGGCAAAGCATGAGCGTCATGTTAGGGCAATGGGAATTAGGCAAATTAATGATTGTACACAGGGCAAGTGGGAGGATGTTGGAAATTATGCCCTAAGGGCTAATCATTGTACTTTGAACATTATTATTTTAATGAAATTTCTCTATTATGTTATCATATTATTTGCATGTTAACTGTGATAATTGTATCCTTGGATAATTCATAAAGATTGTCCTAAAATGTCCCTGGTCGGTCATCTATGCGGGAGCAGAGATGAAACAAGACCAGTATGACTTTGATAAGATATGGAGATACGAATCAAAGTCTTAGGCACTTGTAAGAGTACAAGGTGCTGGACCGACCCACTATGAGAAAGCTACATGGATCAAGTAATAAGCTTTTCTCATGTATAACCACGTCACAATGCCCTTAGACCTGAGGTCATCATGGATTCCTACATGAGAGTTGCTAAGCTTTGAACTAGTCAAAAGTCACTTTTGACCGGGTGATGATAAAGGCTACGATCGGGCTTAGTGGTTTTTCATGCCGAGGAATATGAATGATCAAGATGGAATTTGTCCCTCACATTAGTAGAGAGATATTACTGGGCCCCTCGATGAATGAGTCTGAGAAATGTATGGCCATACTATGATGAAAGGAGTTTGTGTCTCTGCTATCAGGCTACTCAGGAATCGAGAAAGTAATGGTTAGGAACAAGAGGATGACATTATCCATGGCTTATCCTTGATCGATATATCGTGTGACAAAAGGGACGTGACATGGTTGTATGACAGGTTACATCGTGATAACGATCCTCGTATGAATTGGGTAGTCGTAATGTCTTGCTAGAGGCCGCTTGCAACTTTTGGGTTAATATAGTTATTGGCCCACTGCCAACTTCATATATGCCTATAGGGTCGCACACAAGAATAACCCAACACGAGATAATGTTTACTTTATGGTGGATGAATTTTATATATATATATATATATATAATATAAAATTCATTAATAATATTATATAGATATATATATTTTCGAAATATATATCTTATATATATATATATTATATGATATTATTATATTTAATAATATTATATAGATATATATATTTTCGAAATATATATCTTATATATATATTATATGATATTATTATATTGTGTTAGTTTTAAATTTAATTTATTAAGATATATTAAATTTAATAACTAACATGATAGAGATATAGTATCTCAGATTTAATTTATGAAGATAAATTAAATCTAATAGCTCTTTATTTGGATTAAATAAATAGGTTAAATAAAACTGTTGGACAGATTTAATTTAAACTAAATTTATTTAATTAGCTCATGAAGATAATTAATTGTTAATTAATTTCGAAACCAATGATGATTAATTTTGAAATTTGAAAATAGCCCTCATAGGTTATAAACTTGATAGAGCAGATATATTCATATGTACATGAGAATTGAGAGCCGCAAGTGAAACCCTAGGAGACATTAGAAGCGCTAGCACACAGTCTCGGTTGGAGAGCATTCGTGTGGATACCGATAGAGGGAGCGGACCTAACGTGTTGGCTCCTAGAGATCGTGAAAACTCTGAATCATAAAAAAGGTATGATTCCTTCCAACTTGGTTTAAACGCCATTGATAGATCCTTGATTAGGATCGGTGAAAATTTTTAAAATTCTTTCGCTGTGCCTACCGATCCTAACAATAGGCTTATTGGAGGCAGCACCCGAGTAATATGTGAAGAGAAGACATGGCCACTTGAGTAACCACTCGAGTAATCAGGTATTTCCAAGGTTTGTGATGTATTGCACTCCATGTCTTACCCGAGTTATATCTTATGAAAAATATTGAATTACTCACTGCTATATTTTTGATAGGTTTACTTGAGGGACTACTCAAGTAACAGACATAATCACTCGAGTAGGCACTCGAGTAATAAAGTCCAGAAATTATTTTTTAATCAAATAATTATTGATTTAATATCTATATGATTAACTCTTTATTTCACTAGTATTCTAAGTACATTTGCAAAGAAACAATAAAGAGATAATGCCAGAAGTGAAAAGTCAAATAAAAGTTCGAACGCTCACCTACCGCTACCAACCGCAAATGAATAGTTTTCAAATTTGAAGAATGGTCAACCGTTGCTGCGCGACTTTAACGGACTTATTTGAATTGCTTCAAACGGACACTACAAATCATCTATATATATAGAGCATTCAAAGAGCAAAAAACAAGAACTGAGAACACACGAACATACATCGATCAACATACTCCTTGTGCTTTGTTTTCTTATACTCATTTATTGTACTTCAGTGATTATATATTTGCTTTATGAGTGAGTTTTTCATTACAAACTCAATATTTGTTATTGAGACAACTTAAGGTTGTGGAAACTTGAGTTGGGGATTTGATTGCAACGTGTAAGGAGGAGCGAGTGTCCAGGTGAAGGAACTTGCTGTGTACTGAGGTGCCAAGAACCCATTGAATCACGGAAAATATAGTGAATCTTTCAGAGATGCTTTGAGGATTGGACGTAGGTCAAAGTGGTTGTGGCCGAACCAGTATAACTCCCGGTGTACACTTCGGTAATATTTCTCTTTGCTCTCAACTGCTTTAAATATTCTGTCAATTAACTTATACACAATGAAATTTTCTGTTATCACCCAATTCACCCCCTTCTTGGGTGAAACACTTGCATTAACATACACTTGCACTATTTATTGATCATCTACACATGTAACACCCTACATGAATAATTAATAGGATTTGACAATTACTATCAATCAAAGGAAGAAGCAAAAGCCAGGAAGTTCAAGAACAAGAAACAAAGTAAGTGAAAAGGGAAAAGCTTCAAGAGGTAGTAAAACTTACTCATATATGGTTTGTGCTTTATGGATTGAATGTTTATTTGCCAAGTATGCCTTTGAATATGTAATATTCTTGCTTGAGTTTGTGCCATGGCCAGGTGTATGTACTTGTAAGGTGTTGTTCTTGTAGTGGCTATTTTCACGCTTAGTTTATTACCATTGCACATTATATATTGAGTTGATGTTTTGCTAATGAGATTCCCCTAAATCTCACCCCTTTTCTCCCATGTACCAATAGTAGGAGCAAGTACTCTTAAAGAAAAAAGCAATCTAGTGGAGGAAGTTTGAAGGTGGAGAACAAAAGGAGTCACTTTTGTTCATGTTATTTTGCTTAAGTTATTATAACTTGTGGCTCTTTGTATATATTTGCTTAAGTAAATTAATCATGTATTAAGAGATGTATCTAATTATTTACATTAGAAGGAGAAGGAGGACTGTTCTCAAGCCCAAAGTAAGTGCTATGTGAAGAACATGTCAAGTGTGCATGGAAGTAGTTAGTAGATAACTAGTTTATATGCTTGTATGAGCCACGCAAATGTGAGTACTTAAACACAGGGCAAAACAAAGAGTTAAAGTATGAAATTTTGCAAGAAAATAATACACATGATGTAGAGCTTTACAACGAGCCCTAATTCATGATTTTTGGATGTGCACGTAAAAAGATAAGAGTTTTCAAATATGATCTAGAAATCTATTAAGTGTTGCGAAAATTTCCCCTGTCCAAATTTGACAAATGGGTGTATCTGTACCTTATGGAATAGAATCGAACCTGGGTCTTATTTTTCTATTAAATAGATTTCCAAGAGCTATAAATAGAGTGTTGAACCACTAATGTTGAAGTTATATTGTAGTACTTATGAATTTCCAAAGTTTCACGTAAATTCATTATTCATTGTACCCAAGCTTTAAAAAAGATTTTAAATTTCCAGCTTAATCAATGGTACATTTAGGTCACATGTTGTTCTTAAATGGCTAAAATGCTTAGATAAGTAACCCTAGAGTCAGGTGTTACAATAGACACTAATCTTGTCTTAAGCTTAGATTTCATAAATCCAATACCAATAGAAAAATTCAAGTCAAATGACTCGAACAAGGCACGTGACTCGAATAATTGTTTACCATGAAGAATTATTTTCATATTCTATGAATAAGTATCCTCATATTTGAGGTAAAAATCACACATACCTTTTTAAATAATTTTTGACCCACAAGATTTTTTACCACATTCGACTATTCGAGGCATAATAGCTATCTTTCCCTTATATTGATATTCGTATAGATATAATGACTCAGGGCTATTTTGACTCGCAACATTTATACTCAGATTTGGGGTAAAATTATAGTCTTTATCATTTGATATGGCTCGAATAAATCCATTGTCTCGAATAACAAAATTCAATTCATAATCTTACTTTAATTCTTACGGTTTTATATCTTATTATGATATTGTCCTGCAAAACAAATACTTCTCTAATTTTCTTTTCATCAAAACATTGGATCTAACAAAGTTTTGTCCTTTTTCTTATGTATTACAATTGATGTGGACGTTGACTAAAGGACCTATAACCTTCTATAAAATACAAAATAAAAAATAGGTTTTTGAATAATAAAATGAAGGAATAAAATCAATTCATTATCAAAATAAATATAAAAATTATTATGCTCATAATTATTGTCTCTTTACATGGATAATATGCAATATTTGATTTTGATTTTATTTATATCCATATGATAAAATTAATACATGGGGATTGTTAGTAAAAAGTTACATCATCAGAAGTATTGTCCTGATAATTAAGGAAAAACTATAAAAACTTTATTGAAAATATCGTAAAGCTATACTGATTGATAGATTAATTTTCTCAAAATTTTAACATCAAAATTATATATTTCGCATTTGATGTGTTAAATATAAGGTCAAAACAAAAAGCAACAGTCAAATTATAAACATGAAAAATTAATGAATTAAATTTTTGGCAAAGAAAAGGATTCGATAAATACGAAAATAGATGAACAGAGTAAGACACTAATATTATCTTTTTTTATCGGTAGAGACACTAAGACTATTTTAATAACAAAGACAATTTGACTTGTTGTAATTCATTTGTCTGTTATGAATTTGAGGTTCTAAGGACAAAGTCAATGTGCGGATTTGGTTAGTTTTCATCATGCCATTTGTCATGCCATGTATTCATTTACATATGAAGCTAGTGAAATATAGAAAGCAAGGTAAATACAAATGGGGAAACTCATAACAAGGAACGAATAGTTTTTAACCAGCAATTGCGAGATAGGCATGGACCTATTTTGAAAGGCATACTAACTTTAGGGATGAATTCCTATATTTAGATTCTTTACAAATGGTTGCTACACACAATAATAGTAATAACACTATATATATAAGCTAGGCCTCTGCGAATTGAAACAAGGGGAAGAACTTTCTTCCGCTTCATAGAAGAGTTAATATAAAGTGGGAGAGAGTCCGTAATTATATAAGGGGTTGATTCTGTTTGGAAGGAGATAACATATGAACATGGGCCGTGGAAAGATGTTGATGTTTTTGGCATGCCTAGTCGTAGGGGCAATGTCAGGGGTAAAGGGGGAGGACCCATACGTGTTCTATGAATGGAATGTGACGTACCGGATGGCATTGCCTCTAGGAGTTCCACAACAAGTGATTCTCATCAATGGCCAATTCCCAGGGCCACAAATAAACTGTTCATCCAACAATAACATCGTGGTAAACGTGTTCAACAAACTTGATGAGCCTCTGCTCTTCACATGGAGCGGTGTCCAGCACAGGAAGAATTCATGGATGGATGGTACACCAGGAGCCCAATGCCCCATCCTTCCAGGAACCAACTTCACCTACCGTTTCCAAATTAAGGATCAAATCGGAACCTTCTTCTATTATCCCACCACATCCATGCATAGAGCTGTTGGTGGTTATGGCATGATTCGTGTGTTTAGTCGTCTCTTGATCCCAGTACCTTACCCAGATCCTGAGGATGAGTTCAATGTTCTGATTGGTGATTGGTACACTAAGACGCATGTCACACTTATCAAGCTCTTGGATAGTGGGCGATCCATTGGCAGGCCTGCTGGCGTGCTCATCAACGGTAAAACGGCCAAGGGCGACGGAAGCGACGAGCCTCTCTTCACCATGAAGCCTGGTAAGACATACAAGTATAGAATTTGCAATGCTGGGGTTAAGAACTCCCTCAACTTCAGGATACAAGGCCATGTCATGAAGCTGGTTGAGATGGAGGGATCTCATGTGGTTCAGAACACTTATAACTCCCTCGACGTCCATGTCGGCCAATGCTTTACCGTTCTTGTCACCGCCGATCAAGAGCCTAAGGATTACTACATTGTGGCTTCCACTCGCTTTACCAAGGTTGTCCTTACTGGTAAAGGCATCATTCGCTATGAAAATGGCAAAGGACCCGTCTCACTGAACATCCCCGAGGCACCTGCTGGCGGCATCGCTTGGTCTCTTAACCAATTCCGCTCCTTCCGTTGGAACCTTACTGCTAGTGCTGCTAGGCCTAATCCTCAAGGTTCTTACAAGTACGGTCAAATCCCAATCACTCGCACTATAAAATTGGTGGGATCAAGCAGCAAGGTACAAGGCAAAAATCGATATGCCCTTAATGGGGTTTCACATGTCGATCCTGACACCCCTATGAAGTTGGCCGAATACTATGGAGTTGCCGACAAAGTGTTCAAGTATAACGTCATCTCTGATGAGCCACCATCCAATTTGGGCAGTCTCATTGTCACACCCAACGTCCTAAATATCACATTCCGCACCTTCATTGAGATCATCATTGAGAACCACGAAAAGAGTTTGCAATCATATAACTTGGATGGATATTCCTTCTTCGCAGTCGCGTGAGTATTAATTAATTTCTTAAGTTAGTTACTTAGCTTGCTGGTAGCAGGAGTATGTTAATTTGACTGACTTTTATGTGTATATATATCTTGATGCAGCAATGAACCTGGGAGATGGACCCCAGAGAAGAGGAAGAACTATAACCTTCTCGATGCTGTGAGCAGACACACCGTCCAAGTCTTCCCTAATTCTTGGGCAGCCATAATGTTGACGTTCGATAATTGTGGAATGTGGAACTTGAGGTCGGAGTTAGCTGAGAATCGCTACTTGGGCCAACAACTATATATTAGTGTTTTGTCCCCCGAACGATCTCTCAGAGACGAATACAACCTTCAAAACACGACTTTGCTTTGTGGCTTAGTTAAGGATTTGCCCATGCCTCCCCCATATTCCTCCTAATTCAATACAATCTTCCTCGTTACTATTTTTCATGTGCGATCTTTTTCACTTGTGACCATTAAAGCAGGGGGAATGCCGTAATATTTTAATAATCAACCCTGAATTTACATTTGTTTATTGATTAATAAAATTAGACCCTTTTCCTTGTGTCATTGCATTTTTCCCAATTTACTATTTTTTTAGTTGATGGTCATAACAACTACTTTAGGCCGCAAAAAGTACAAATCAACATAGTATATAGATAGGCAGGTATAAGATAATTGTAGGAAGAAAATGGAAAATAATAGATGATTTATTATAATATTTATAAATTATATATATGTAGATCTATATTATATTGTCTATATGGAAGTAAATATGTTGGGGTTGGGGACTAACGACAAAGTATGTATAATATATACTGCAAAAGGAGTGATGGTATATGTAATTCCTAATGCCAACTAATAACTGCGAATAGAAAACCAAATTTGTCTTAATCAACTAAGGTTGAGTTTTGTAAAACGTTAGACAAGTAGATGTACGCATATCAATCATACAATATTCGCTCGTTTCACTTTCCCATACTGGGATTACATAACATTATCCAAATTTACAACAATATGTACAATATATATACACATCATTCCCAAAAATATGACAACCAACATAAAATTCCCAATGCTCCCAAATGGGAGCCCTTGCTGCCCTTTGTCCCTTGTTTCTCTTTTGACCCGCTTGCCCTAGTTGCAGGTTAGTGAATGAAAAGAGTGAGATTCGAATGAATCTCAATAATAAAAGTTCACTCATATAATATATAATCACATAGCATGTAAGCAAATCACAATACAACATTCGGTACAACATTTACAGCAACATTCAGTCATATATGTAATATCCTGAATTGTAATCAAGGGCTAATGACTTCAAGAATAGTGTAATTATTGTTAATCAAATATTTTTGAAGTATGTAATGTGAATTGTGATATAAAATGTGCTTGATCATGATTTAGTAAGTGTTGCTATAATCAGGGGCAAAATAGGAAATTTCAGACCAATTGATCTATCACCAAAGAAGAATCTCATAGGTAACTTGAGATCAATAGTTGGGATTAGTTCTTGAATAGTCAAGGGTGAGAAATCAAGTATGTATGTGAGTATGTGAATTCATAGAAGGAGGCACAAGATATTGACATGTGGCAAGTTGTGGACCATTAGATTATTAGAATCGGTAGGCACAGCGGAAGAATTTTAAAAATTTTCACCGATCCTAATCGAGGATCTATCAACGGCGTTTAAACCAAATTGGAAGGATTCATACCTTTTGATGATCAGAGTTTTAACGATCTCTAGGAGCCAACACGTCAGGTTCGCTTCCTCTACCGGTATCCACACGAATGCTCTCCAACCGAGACTGCGTGCTAGCGCCTCTAATGTCTCCTAGGGTTTCACTTGCGGCTCTCAATTCTCATGTGTGTATGAATATATCTGCTCTATCAAATTTATAACCTATGAGGGCTATTTTCAAATTTCAAAATTAATCATCATTAATTTAGAAATTAATTAACAATTAATTATCTTGATGAGCTAATTAAATAAATTCAGTTTAAATTAAATCTGTCCAACAGTTTTAATTTAACCTATTTATTTAATCCAAATAGAGAGCCAATAAATTTAATTTATCTTCATAAATTATATCTGAGATACTATATATCTATCATGTTAGTTAGTAAATTTAATATATCTTAATAAATTAAATTTAAAGCTAACACAATATAATAATATCATATAATATATATATAAGATATATATTTCAAAAATATATATATCTATATAATATTATTAATGAATTTTATATTATATATATATAAATATAAAATTCATCCACCCTAAATTAAACATTATCTCGTGTTGGGCCATTCTTGTGTGCGACCCTGTAGGCCCATATGAAGTTGGCAGTGGGCCAATAACTATACTAACCCAAAAGTCGCAAGCGGCCTCTAGCAAGATATTACGACTACCCAATTCATATGAGGATCGTTATCATGATGCAACCTGTCATACAACCATGTCACATCCATTTTGTCACACGATATATCGATCAAGGATAAGGCATGGATAATGTCATCCTCTTGTTCCTGACCATTACTTTCTCGATTCATGAGTAGCTTGATAACAGAGACAGAAACTCCTTTCATCATAGTATGGCCATACATTTTTCAGACTTACTCAACGAGGGGCCCAGTAATATCTCCCTACTAATGTGAGGGACAAATTCCATCTTGATCATTCATATTCCTCTGCATGAAAAACCACCAAGCCCGATCGTAGCCTTTATCATCACCCGGTCAAAAGTGACTTTTGACTAGTTTAAAGCTTAGCAACTCTCATATAGGAATCCATGATGACCTCAGGTCTAAGGGCATTGTGACGTGGTTATACATGAGAAAAGCTTATGACTTGATCCATGTAGCTTTCTCATAGTGGGTCGGTCCAGTACCTTGTACTCTTACAAGTGCCTAAGAGTTTGATTCGTATCTCCATATCTTATCAAAGTCATACTGATCTTGTTTCATCTCTGCTCCCGCATAAATGTCCGATCAGGGACATTTTAAGACAATCTTTATGAATTATCCAAGGATACAATTATCACAATTAACATGCAAATAATATGATAACAGAATGAAGAAATTTCATTAAAATAATAATGTTCAAATTACAATGATTGGCCCTTTGGGCACAATTTCCAACATCCTCCCACTTGCCCTGGGTGCAATTATTAATTTGCCTAATTCCCATTGCCCTAACATGACGCTCATGCTTTGGCTGTGCAAGTGGCTTAGTAAGAGGATCAGCAACATTATCTTCTCCTGGTACTTTGCATATCTTTATATCACCTCTATCATTGATTTCTCTAATAAGATGAAATCGCTTGAGTATATGCTTGGTCCTTTGATGTGACCTAGGCTCCTTGGCCTGTGCAATAGCACCGCTATTGTCACAGAACAAATCTATTGGATTTGAGATGGTAGGCACTACCCCTAGTTCAATAATGAACTTTCTGATCCAAACGGCTTCTTTAGCTGCATTTGATGCTGCTATATACTCAGCTTCTGTTGCAGAATCTACTATAGTGCTCTGCTTGGAGCTCTCCCAGCTTACTGCTACACCATTCAGGAGGAATACATATCCAGATTGCGATTTAAGGTCGTCTTGGTCAGTTTGGAAACTTGCATCTGTGTAACCGGTTACGCAAAGCTCATCATCCAATCCACCATAGACCAAAAAATAAGTCCTTAGTCCTTCTTAAGTACTTTAGGATATTCTTGACGGCAGTCCAATGAACCTCACCAGGATCTTGTTGGTATCTGCTGGTCATACTTAAGGCAAACGAGACATCCGGTCGAGTACATAACATGGCATACATGATGGATCCAATGGCCGAGGCATATGGAACCTTACTCATGCGATCTCACTGATCAGGTGTACTAGGACACAGATCCTTGCTAAGATGGATGTCATGAGACATGGGCATGTAACCCCTCTTTGAATCCTGCATACTAAACCTATACAGTATCTTGTCTATGTATGTGCTCTGACTTAGGCCTATTAGTCTTTTGGATCTATCCCTATAGATCCTAATCCCTAGGATATAGGTGGCTTCACCTAAGTCTTTTATTGAAAAGGACTTTCCTAACCAAGACTTGACACTCTGCAAGGTAGGAATATCATTCCCAATGAGTAGGATGTCATCTTCATAAAGCACTAGAAATACAACTATGCTCCCACTAACCTTCTTATAAACACAAGGTTCATCGATGTTTTGAATGAATCCAAACTCTTTGACTACTTTATCAAAATGATGATTCTAGCTCCGAGATGCTTGCTTCAATCCATAAATGGATCTTTGAAGCTTGCAAATTTTACCAGAGTCCTCTGGACGCACAAAACCTTCAGGTTGTGTCATGTACACATCCTCAAGAAGCTTTCCATTAAGGAAGGCTGTTTTGACATCCATCTGCCATATTTCATAGTCATAATATGCTACAATAGCAAGAAAGATTCTGATTGATTTGGCCATTACAACTGGGGAAAAGGTTTCATCATAGTCTAAACCATGAGTTTGAGTGAATCCTTTTGCAACCAGTCGTGCCTTGAAGACATTTACATTTCCATCCATGTCAGTTTTCTCTTTGAAAACCCATTTGCACCCAATGGTTTTTACACCTTCAGGTGGATCGACTAAGGTCCATACCTGATTGTCGTACATGGATTGCATTTCAGACTTCATGGCATTTAGCCATTTCTCAGAGTTTAGTCCCACTATGGCTTCTCGATAGGTGGTGGGCTCATTTTGCTCAATGAGCAACACATCACGGCCTTCAGTAATCAGAAATCCATATCTTTGAGGCTGATGCCGTGTCCTATCAGATCTTCGTGGACCTTATGTTACTTGAGGAGGCTCAGTAACTTGTTGTGAGTCTTCTCTAATTTCCATCTGTGGTTATGTGCCATCTTGTGGCTCTCGAATTTCTTTAAGTTGTACATCGCTCCCACTGGTTGTTTTAGAGACAAACTCTCTTTCTAGAAAATTTCCATTTCAAATAACAAACACTTTGTTATCGGTGGGATTGTAGACATAGTATCCTTTCGTTTCTTTAGGATACCCCACAAAAAGGCACTTTGTAGATCTGGGCGCTAATTTATCAGAGGCTTGTTGCTTAACATATACCTCACATCCCCACATCTTGAGAGAAGATAAACTTGGTTTCTTTCTACTCCATATCTCATATGGTGTCTTTTCAATTGCCTAGATGGAACACGATTTAGTGTGAACGCAGCTGTCTCTAGGGCATATCCCCAAAAGGACGGTGGAAGATCTGTTTGACTTATCATAGATCAAACCATATCTAATAGTGTTTGATTCCTCCGTTCAGAAACGCCATTCCATTGTGGTGTTCCTGGAGGAGTCAATTGTGAGATTATCCCACAACTCCTAAGATGGTCAATAATTTCTTGGCTCAAATATTCACCACCTCAATCAGATCGAAGTGCTTTAATTTTTTTACCAAGTTGGTTTTGTACTTCATTTTGGAATATTTTGAACATTTCAAAAGATTCAGATTTATGTTTCATTTGATAGATATAGTGGTGCGAACCCACAAGGGAAGATCCCACGAACCCACAACCAATTCCAAAATATACACACCCCAAGAAAGCTAAACACAGATCGACGATCCACTTGAACCCTTGAACACGAAAGAACAAGGACCCGAAGTGTTGGAAAACGCCTCAAGGTTGATCAAGCCTTGATAAGTTTGTTAGTTCTAAAAAGAACCCTTAGAGAGAATCCACTCTCAAGAAACAAAGTGCAGAAGTGCAACTTTCATTTATGATTCAAATCTGAATTGTGTTTTTCACAAATGAAGAAGCACCAAGTATTTATAGGGAAATATGTCCAAATTGTAGTAGGTGCAAATCTGAACATAGAAAATACAAAGTCTAATACCATATGCTAGGAAACCTAAAAGTCTAATACATGAACACAAAATTCTAATACAATCTAGAAGAAAGTTGAAAAATCAAATACAACATGCAAGAGAAAACAAAAGTCAAATATGCCACCAACTCCTTGTTGATTTTCGCACACCTAACTTCAAGAATATGTAATCAGCAAATTAAGGCTCAAAATGTGCTTATTTAGGCCCAAATGAGCCTCCCATGTGTAGTACTAGGTCCAAGCTCTTTGTTTTGAAGTTTCCAAGCAAAAAACTTGATTAACAACTCCATATTTAGCACAAATGAACTTAGTGACGTTTTCAGTATCTTTGTTTTGTAAATCAGATTTATTGATCCAATTGCCATTTGATTTACAACAATTTCTTCAATCAGCCCAATCAATGCTTCCTTGAATATTTTAGCTTGTACTCTCATGATTTGTTGAGATGGAATTTGATAATGACCATTTAAAACAGAAGAGATGTCACTTGAATTTGAAGGGACAACTTGTTGATTCTGGATCGCATCATTCCCTCTCTCCTCAAAAGGATTCGTCCTCGAATCTTGACTTGAATTTGGAGAGTTAATTTGTTGATTATGGATCACATCATTCCCTCTTTCCTCAAAAGGATTCGTCCACGAATCTCCACCTGGATCAAATGGACATATATCAGCCACATTAAAAGTAACAATAACAATATACTCACAAGCTAGATAATTCTTGTAAGCATTAACAAGTTTAAGAAGAACACAGCTTCTTTGTTTGTTGGCTTTGGATGCATAATGCTCAATTTCACAGGGAAGAAACAATTCAGCAAAGCCAATATTATTTCCATACATTTCCTCAGCATATTCAAATCCAAGCAATCTGGTATTTAGAGAAGAAAGAGCACTATACCTTCTTGACAATACTTCAACAACAACATTCTCTTTACCTTTCTTATATATGATGACATATGGAAATGTCTCAATAAATTTCAGCCAGCACGTATGCCTTTTGTTAAGCTTACCTTGACCAAGCAAATACACATAACAAAGGAAATCAATGTTTTCCATGCAACAATCAGAATTTTCCAGAATTGAAAACAATTGTTCCTTTCTCAAAACTTCAAGCACACATAGCAAACGATTCACATGCTCATCATGTTTGTTGCTATAAATAAGAGGATCATCAAAACAAGCTGCAACATGCATATAAGAACACTTACAAACTCCAAAATCCATGGGACAATGAAAATTAAAAGTGTTGAGTTCAAGGCATCTTAAGGGCAGTAAGTTATCAACAATATCAAACTTTAGAGAACCAGAATGTTTTTCAATGTCACTTGAAGGAAATGAAGGTTCAATGCTTATTGAAGGTAAGAATCCATCGGGTGGCTTCTTAGGAATCAAATCCAAGAATTCCTGAAACACAACAAAGTCACCAGGCAAATAATGATTAAGATCATTAGTAACCAAAACAATATCCTTGCCATAACTCTTAACCTCACTTTTCTCATGACTCTTTTCATCTTTCTTTTCACTGAATTCTTCACTCTCATTTTTGCTCTCTTTATTTTGACAACACTCTATGCTCTCAATATCTTTTTCTCCCTCAAAAAGATTTTCTCTCTTTAGAACAGCTTCACTAAAATCACTCTCACTCATATTTTCACTTTTCATTTCATGATTGAGAGGAACTTCTTCAACCACAAGATTGGTGTTTGGACTAATGAGGCTTTCTTCCATACATTGGTCAGCAAGACTTTCAACATTCAATACTTCTTCCTCCTCCTTAGTTAGCACTTGCTCATCATTAGAAATTGTAACATTAAAGCTTTCAATCTCCTTTGCATTGGAGCTACGTTCTGAACATCTTTGTTGCTTGATTTTTTGCTCATGCTCAGCAACAAATTGAACCAAAAGATCAATGTCCAAGAAACTTAAGGTCTTTGCAAAAGAAGCTAATTCAGGATTAAGCCCATTCACAAAACGATCCTTAGTGGCTTTTGAAGTTTCTTTCACTCTAGCTCTAGTCATAGCTAATTCCAACTCTTGAAAATATTCATCAACAGTCATGGAACCTTGTTTCAACTTCTGGAGATTTCTTTGGAATTTTGATTTAGAATTGTGACTAGACATCCATTGCTCTGCTTCATCAGTAAACCTTTGGAGTCCTTTTAGTAAGGAGTCAAAATATGTTTGAAGTTTTTTTTCATCATGCATATTGATGATACCTGAAAAGTTAGATTTAGAGAAAAATGGACCTCACCACTCTACTCACGTGTTTCACTCAAATAAGTTTAGTGTCACTCGTGTTTCACTCAAATTTGGCTTTTAGATTGATGTATGTCACTCTTGCCTTTTTCCACTCTAGATTCCTCTTGAGGAACTTTAAAGAACTAAGCAATTCATAATCAAAGCAATCACAATTTGCAGAATCAACACAACACTTTCGAAATATGGAATATCAAAGTGAGTATTGGAAAAGGAAATTGAGGGAAATCAAGAGTTTAAATGACACAAACTTTACAAATTCTGGATGTGACAATAGATATTGCTCAAAACACTTCCACCACAATCTTATTTTTTTCAGTATTTTTTTTTTCAAATAATTTTTTTTCTTTTTCTTTTTCTGATGCTCTTGTTTTTTTTTCGTTTTTCTCCTCTACTGAAATTTAAAGAGAATGCAGAATCTATTACAAATAACAAAACTCAACAAATCTGAACCCAGAAATTCCAGAAAAGCGTCAATTTTGGAAAGACTATAACTCAGTGGAAATTTTGGATTGAGATGAAACCAAAACGAACAGAAATATGAGATTTTAAACTATGAAAATGACCTATTGAATGATGTAAAACACAAAGGAAAAGTGCTCAAACAAGGACAGAATATTTTAGGACGTTCTGGAAAAACGAAGATGAACAAGCCCAGAATTTCCAGAAAACACAACTAGATTAAAATAGATAGAACTCACAAATGACAAATCGGATTGAAACAATTTCAAACCGAGATGAAAGAAGAGATTCTGAACTATGAATTTGACATACTAAATATTGGAAACCACAAAGAAAAACTAGACGAACAGAAGTAACAAATCTGGACACGGACAGACACAAGAACAAAGCACAAAACTTGAAACGAAAATGGAAATGAAGAATAGATAGATATGACCTGAATTTAGATCCGAAGCTCTGATACCAAGATGGTGCGAACCCACAAGGGAAGATCCCACGAACCCACAACCAATTCCAAAATATACACACCCCAAGAAAGCTAAACACAGATCGACGATCCACTTGAACCCTTGAACACGAAAGAACAAGGACCCGAAGTGTTGGAAAACGCCTCAAGGTTGATCAAGCCTTGATAAGTTTGTTAGTTCTAAAAAGAACCCTTAGAGAGAATCCACTCTCAAGAAACAAAGTGCAGAAGTGCAACTTTCATTTATGATTCAAATCTGAATTGTGTTTTTCACAAATGAAGAAGCACCAAGTATTTATAGGGAAATATGTCCAAATTGTAGTAGGTGCAAATCTGAACATAGAAAATACAAAGTCTAATACCATATGCTAGGAAACCTAAAAGTCTAATACATGAACACAAAATTCTAATACAATCTAGAAGAAAGTTGAAAAATCAAATACAACATGCAAGAGAAAACAAAAGTCAAATATGCCACCAACTCCTTGTTGATTTTCGCACACCTAAATTCAAGAATATGTAATCAGCAAATTAAGGCTCAAAATGTGCTTATTTAGGCCCAAATGAGCCTCCCATGTGTAGTACTAGGTCCAATTGTTCAAAACTAACAAAAACCCACTGGGCAGAACTAATTCATAATTGCCTGCGGCTAAAGCAGCAACTCTTACTCTATTTCCAACTTGTAGGTCCACCTCGCCCTTCTTCAGCTTTCTACTGTCCTTTAGACCCTGCACATTTGTACAAATGTAAGAACCACATGCAGTATCTAATACCCATATAGAGGAAGTAGAAAAATGAATGTCTATAACTTAAATACCTGAAGCGATAGTGTCGCTATCCTTCTTGTTCTTTTTCAGATCTTCCAGGTAGAGTTTGCAATTCCTCTTCCAATAATCGGGTTCATTGCAGAAGTAGCAGACTCCTTCCTTTGGAGGCTTTGCCTTCTTGGGTGCAGGCTTGGTTTCAGGCTTTTATGACTCTTTGGTCTTACCACCTGAGCCATTACCCTTCCATTTGTTAGATCTCATGTTTTGATGATAACAAAAGAATGGTTTGAAAAGGAAATGATTAATAAATAAGTTTGAACAAAGGAATAACAGGGATAAACATCACTTGAAGTTAGCATTGGAGTAATGAAGAAAGGCTAAGAGAAAATGCTGAGGAACTTGATCAGAAGCAAGTTTTCTAAGGCATTACTCGAGTACCTACTCGAGTAATGAGACAAAACTTGAAGTAACCAAAGGCACTTTCCAGTAACCTGCCAACGTTACTCGAGTAAGTACTCAAGTAATAGTGTAAGTATTTTCAAGTTGCTCTCGGCCTGCCAATGTTACTCGAGGAGCGACTCGAGTAACCAGGTAAAAACTTGGAGTTGCTCTCGGCCTGCCAAATGTTACTCTAGGCGCTACTCAAGTAACCATGTGAAAAACTTCCAGTTGCTTTCAAGTTGCCAATGATACTCGAGTAACTCTGTTTCTGAAAATGTGGAGCTCTCGGCACTTTGTACTACTGCCAATGTTACTCAAGGAGCTACTCGAGTAACGCACTGAAGTAAGTAAAAACTTGAAGGTGGTACCCGATTAACTTGATATAAATTTATCTCATTTTCCTCGAGTCCTTACTCTAGTATGCAAGTATTTAATGTTCTATTTTAAGTGGATTCCTCGAGTAAGTACCTGAGTATGCAGAAATATTTTCAACGTAAACTTCAAGTTATTACCAGGGTAAGTCATGCACAAAAAGTACATTTACTCGAGGTGGTACCCGAGTAACCTATGCAAAATTGAGTGCATTACTCGAGTCCATACCCAAGTAACAAGGTAAGTGCTCTCGGCCTTGAAATCCTGCCAACATTACTGGAGTAAAGCATCGAGTAACCAAAAGTTTATTTGAAGGTTTACTCGAGTTGGTACCCGAGTAACTCATAAAGTTGTGAGTGCATGACTCGAGTAGGTACCCGAGTAAACATATATTTCCAAAGGTTTGAAAATTGGTTATTCCATGCACTACCCGAGTAATCTTGTATTTATTCATTGACTTGCAGTTGATCAAAGATTTCCTGATGATACTCGAGTAAGTACTCGAGTAAACTTCAAGTAATACTCGAGTAAGCTTACCCAGAAATTTAGAAATCATTCAAACGTTCATTAAATTATTTCCTATATGATTAATCTTTCATTGTATTAGTATTTCTAGCATATTTACAGATAAACAATGAAGGAATCATGTCAAGAAAGAAAAGTCAAATTAAACATTTAAATGCCAACCACCGCCAATGGATATTTTTCAAAAACTTGAAAAGTCAATAGTGGCTGCGTACTCTCTAACGGATGAAAGAAAATGTTCCAACGGTCATCACCAACATATCTATATATATGGGAACATCCAAACAGAGAAACAACAACAAGAACACACACAAACGAATTATCAAGTTCATTGCTCTATTTTTCACGTTGAGATTATATTTCTATGCTTCAGTGATTCTTATTCACTCTGTAAGAGAGATATTTCATTCAAACTCAATATTTGTTATTGAGATAACTTGAGGTTGTGGAACCTTGAGTTGGGATTGGATTACAACTTGTAAGGGGGAGCGAGTGTCCAGGTGAAGGAACTTGCTTATACTGAGGTACCAAGAACCCACTGAATCTTGGAAGTTATAGTGAAACTCTCAGAGAAGCTCTGAGGACTGGACGTAGGTCAAAGTGGTTGTGGCCGAACCAGTTTAACTCTCAGTGTACACTTCGGTGATATTTCTCCTTACTCCTTACTGTTTTAATTTCATTGTCAAGTTTTATATTTCCGAAGAAATTTTAGTATCACCCAATTCACCCCCCTCTTGGGTGAAACGCTTGCTCTAACATTTGGTATCAGAGCGTAGGTCTTCTTGTTCAGGTTTAACAGCCTAAGAAGAATCCAATGGCAAGCATGGGTGAAGGAATTCTTCCCGACGGAGCATCCATCACTAGACCTCCCGGTTTCAATGGAGAACACTTTTCTTTCTGGAAAGCAAAATTCAGAGTGTTCGTGATGGCTACTGAATATGGGCTATGGGATGTAATTGAGAGTGGAAACTATCAACCTACAAAGACTGTAGATTCTCAGAAAATTTCAAAGACGCCAGCGGATTATGATGAGAATGACAAGAAACTTATCACTCTCAACAGCAAGGCAATTCTGATGTTACAAAGTTCTTTGAGTCAAAATGAATACTTCAGAATTTGCACACTTCTAACAGCAAAGGAAATGTGGGAAGCTCTAGAAATAGCTCATGAAGGAACTTCGGGAATAAAGGAAAATCGAATCAACACCTTGATCACTGAATTCGATCTACTTCAAATGAAATCAGGTGAGTCAATTTCTGAATTCGAACTTAGATATACTCATCTTGTTAATCAACTTGCAGCACTTGGTAAAGTCTATGATCAAAATACCCAAGTACGAAAGATTTTGAATATTCTTTCTAAAGTGTGGGAGGCCAAAGTCACTGCGATAGAAGAGACAAAAGGAGAATCAATGAGATCAGTTGCTTCTCTATTTGGAAGCCTTTCTGAATATGAAAGCAAATTAAAGTTCAAACGGGAACTAGATGACATCGGTGACAAAAGAAAGAAAGGTCTAGCACTAAAAGCGAAAGAAGAAAATCAAGATGAAAATGAGGAGTTTGATGATGATGAAATGGGCTTAATCATAAAACGATTCAGAAAGTTCTACAAGAAAGGTCAAGGCTTCAAACATTTTCAAAAAGGTGGAACTAGCAACAAAGATCATATCATTTGCTATGAATGTGGAAAACCAGGACATATCAAATCAGAATGTCTAGAATTAAATCAAAAGAGTAAAGAAAAGAGAAAATGCAAATTCTTTAACAAAAAGAAGGCCTTTGTATCTGCTATATGGGGAGATAGTTCCTCTGACGAAGAAAGTGATGAAGAAGAAGTAGCCAATATATGTCTTGTTGCTCAAGAAGACACAGAAGAAGAGGTAAATGATTCTGACCCTACCTATGATGAATTACTCTCTGAATATAATGCTTTACATTCTGAATTCATCAAAGTAGTTAAAGAATTGATTGTTTTCAAAAAGAAAAACAAAGTTCTTGAAATTGAACTTAAAGAAAGTTCATAAAAGAATTGTGAAAATTGTTCTTCATTGAAAAAGAAAAACATTGATCTCACAAAAACTCTTGAAAAGTTTACCAAGGGAAGTGAGATGCTAAGTGTAATTTTAAAAGAACAACGATGTGTAAATGATCGATCTGGTATTGGATATGATCCAAAATTAGATAGAAGGAAAGGTAAAAAGAAAGTAGGAGGTAAGTCATATTTGAACTATTTCCAGCATTCTGTGAATATATCAAATCCTTTTACATTTTGTAATTACTGTAATAGAAAAGGTCATTATACCTCTTCATGCATTCATAAGAAGAAAGGAAATATAGGAACCTACAAATGGGTACCTAAAGGTTCATATATTCAGAAAACCATTTGTACTAACCCAAAACGACCCAAAAAGATGTAGGTACCTAAGATTTAGTCCTTCAATTGCAGATATGTCTCAAAGCATCCAAAAACAACAAGTGGTACATAGACAGTAGATGCTCTAGACATATGATCGGGGATTTCGAAAGTTTTACCACATTGCAACCTAAGGAAGGTAGCAAGGTAAAATTTGGAGGAAATCAATCCAGAAAGATTGCAGGAATTAGTGAAATCAAAAATGACAAAGGAATACAAGTCAAAGATGTATATTATGTTGAAGGCTTGTGTCATAATTTGCTGAGTGTAAGTCAAAGTGCAGATAAAGACAACTGGATAATATTTGATTCAGAGGAATGTCTGATTGTCAACAAGGAAGACTTACAACTTGATAAGAAAAATATCAAGGCAAAACTCAGAGCTAAAAGGGAAGGTAACTGTTATACTCTAGATATTAGTAGAAATGAATCTGAAAATTGTTTTCTGAGTAATGCCGATGAAAGTTGGCTATGGCATAAGATATTGGCTCATGTCAATATGCATTAACTAGGCAAACTACTCAAAAAGGATTTAGTTCTTGGATTACCCAAAGTAAATTTCAAAAATGACTTGATTTGTTATGCATGTCAAAAGGGTAAACAAACTAAATCATCTTTCAAATTGAAAAATGAGATTTCAACAAATAAACCACTACAATTATTACATATGGATTTAATTGGTCCAGCAAGAGTAAAAAGTCTTGGTGGTAACTTATATTCATTGGTCATTGTTGATGACTTCTCTAGATTTACATGGGTTATTTTTCTATCATCAAAGGATGAGATTTTGAAGAATTTATTGTATTTGCCAAGAAAGTGCAAAATGAGAAAAGTATGTCCATTTCAGGTATTAGGACCGATCATGGTGGAGAATTTGAAAAATATTGTGATACTAATGGTATTGATCACAATTTCTCTACTCCAAGGACACCTCAACAAAATGAAGTCGTGGAACAAAAGAATAGAGTGCTCACTGAAATGGCTAGAGCAATGTTAAATGAAAAGAATGTGTCTCAAGTATTTTGGGCTGATGCTATGAGTACAGCATGCTACATTTCAAATAGAGCATATATCAGAACAAAACTTGGAAAGACACCATACGAGCTATACAAAGGAAGAAAGCCAAACATTGTTCATCTACACATCTTCGGTTGTAAGTGTTTCATTCATAATAATGGTAAAGATAACTTAGGAAAGTTTGATTCTAAAACTGATGAAGGAATTTTCCTAGGATATTCTAACCGAAGTAAAGCATATAGAGTTGTTAATAAAAGAACATGTGTTATTGAAGAATCAATTCATATTGTATTTGATGAATTTGAATCCTCTGACAAAACCATTGATGAAGAACAGGAAGTTGATTTAAATCAAGAAAATGGTCAATCTATTTCTAAATCTCTTATTCCAGAGGTTGATGAAACTAAGGAAGAAGAGCAATCCCTAGGTCAACCTAGAGCTTGGAAATACAATAAAAGTCATCCCTTAGATCAAGTCATAGGAGATGTGAATGAAGGGATCAAAACTAGAAATAGAATTTTCAATGAAGTAAGCTTTTCTACATTCATTTCTGAGTTTGAACTTGAGGTTGTGGAACCTTGAGTTGGGATTGGATTACAACTTGTAAGGGGGAGCGAGTGTCCAGGTGAAGGAACTTGCTTATACTGAGGTGCCAAGAACCCACTGAATCTTGGAAGTTATAGTGAAACTCTCAGAGAAGCTCTGAGGACTGGACGTAGGTCAAAGTGGTTGTGGCCGAACCAGTATAACTCTCGGTGTACACTTCGGTGATATTTCTCCTTACTCCTTACTGTTTTAATTTCATTGTCAAGTTTTATATTTCCGAAGAAATTTTAGTATCACCCAATTTACTCCCCCTCTTGGGTGAAACGCTTGCTCTAATACTATTTTCCTTTCCCTTTCTTTTTCATACCCTTTCCTTTCTAAATCATCAAAACTGTGCTAGGCTTTTTCTTAATGCTTTGCTCAGCAGTTTTGAGCATCCCACGCAGCTCAGAAATTAATTTCTCCATGTTGTTCATGTTGTAGTTCATAACAAACTGGTCATAACTCTCCGGGAGTGAGTTGAGGATCAAATCCGTAGCTAACTCCTGGCTCATGGGAAATCCAAGCCTCTCAAAGTGATTAATATAGCCTTCCATCTTTAACACATGAGTACTAACTGATGCACCTTCAGCCATTTTACAGTAATGTAAGGCCTTTGTGGTCTCACACCTTTCTTGCCTTGCCTGTTGCTGGAACATTTCCTTGAGATGTACAATCATCTCATGAGCCTCCATGAGTTTCAGATCTCTTTGGATCTCTGAAACCATAGTGGCAAGCATCAGGCAACCTATATCCACAGAGTCATCCTTATGCTTTATGTAAGCATCACTCTGAGCTCTTAGAGCATTGGCTACAGGCTCCTCAGGAATGGGTTGATCTAGGACATAAGCCTTTCTTTCCTGATTGAGAACAATTCTCAAGTTCCTGAACCAGTCAAGAAAGTTTGTCCCATTGAGTTTGTCCTTCTCAAGGACCAATCGCAACGAAAGTGTAGCAGTATTACTAGTCGACATGATTCTACAATTAAAATATGCAAAGTTAGTTAGTAATCTCCCACTAAATTAACAACCCTCAATTTAATAATTAGTCGGCTAAGATCCATATTTGGCTTAAACTTAAGTCTGCTTTGGCAAGACACTTAAATTCAAGTTATTTAGGGTAGGTAACCTATTTACCAATTACATCACATGTAACTCTTAGATCTTTATAGGATTTAATCATCATATGATCTGGCATGTTTAACCCCATCTAATGCCTTGAGATTCAAAACCATTTTGTTAATCTCAATTAAGTCAAAACAATAATGAATATTATGAGCAGCACCATTACTAAAGCTTGTCTCATCAAGATAACTCAAGTGCATCCACTTTGGTGGTTTCCACAATTGAGCGATCTAGGTTTTGACAAGTATTCATTAATTGACGGCATTATGACTTAAGATTTAATTCAGAGGGCTTAATTAATTAGTTTTGTTTATATGGATGCAATCGTGGTCGTATCTCATATAGATAAATACATATAAATGAAAAAGTAATCATGCAATGACCTTATCAAAAGCATAATTTAAACGTGATACAACATAGCTTACTTAACCTAAAATCCTCCCAAGCCAATGAGAGGACTTCTCTAAATAAAAAAGAAATACATTGAGAGAAACCTCGTTTAAACATTTGAGGGGAGTGAGATGAGAAGAGAATGTACATCGAGAGTATTTAGAGGAAGGCACGGCACACAGGCCATATTTAAATATTACAACCTTTATAAAATTCTAAAGCCATGTTGTTCACCATACCCAAACAAGGATAAATAATAAACCACAACAAGAATTCATACAATATGAAAGGAAATAAATGTCGTGATCAGATTATGTTGCGCTACGCAGAGGTGGTCACGGCGGTCCCACTAGGCACATTCCTTTTAAAAGAAATATTTGAAATTTTAAAATTTTTAAATTTCGGACCCAATTATTCAAAATAAAAACAACAATGGCCCAGAACGATTCTGATCCACATGGTCTTCCCCATAGTTCGGATCCCTGTTACCCGAATAGATATCCGAACCTAGGCCCGATTTGATTGCCGCCAACTAGGATCTCAGGTACCCTACCCAATTTCATGCTTGTTCAAAACGAAAATCACATATATGTTTCAAGATATACATGTTCAGAATCGATTTCATGCTTGTTCCAAAACGAGAATCACATACATGTTTCAAAACCGAAAATGAAACAATTTGAAGATTCAATTTAAACGAAAACAAAAATCAACAGAATTACAAGATCACATCTTTCTAAATAATTTTGTTTTGTATTAACTAAATCACATGCATATTCGAGTGTTTCTTATTAATATATGCACACATCCCATATATATTACATGTATAAGAATCATAAACTCAATTTAAACGCACAATTGATCTGGCTCTGATGCCACTATTAGAATCGGTAGGCATAGCGGAAGAATTTTAAAAATTTTCACCAATCATAATCGAGGATCTATTAACGGCGTTTAAACCAAGTTGGAAGGATTCATACCTTTTGATGATTCAGAGTTTTCACGATCTCTAGGAGCCAACACGTAAGGTCCGCTCCCTCTACCGGTGTCCACACGAATGCTCTCCAACCGAGACTGCGTGCTAGCGCCTCTAATGTCTCCTAGGGTTTCACTTGCGGCTCTCAATTCTCATGTGTGTATGAATATATCTGCTCTATCAAGTTTATAACCTATGAGGGCTATTTTCAAATTTCAAAATTAATCATCATTAATTTTGAAATTAATTAACAATTAATTATCTTGATGAGCTAATTAAATAAATTTAGTTTAAATTAAATCTGTCTAACAGTTTTAATTTAACCTATTTATTTAATCCAAATAAAGAGCCATTAAATTTAATTTATCTTCATAAATTAAATCTGAGATACTATATCTCTATCATGTTAGTTAGTAAATTTAATATATCTTAATAAATTAAATTTAAAGCTAACACAATATAATAATATCAGAGGGCTTAAGATATATATTTCGAAAATATATATATCTATGTAATATTATTAATGAATTTTATATTATATACATATAAATATAAAATTCGTCCACCCTAAATTAAACATTATCTCGTGTTGGGCCATTCTTGTGTGCGACCCTGTTGGCTCATATGAAGTTGGCAGTGGGCCAATAACTATGCTAACCCAAAAGTCGCAAGCGGCCTCTAGCAAGACATTACGACTACCCAATTAATATGAGGATCGTTATCACGATGCAACCTGTCATATAACCATGTCACATCCCTTTTGTCACACGATATATCGATCAAGGATAAGGTATGGATAATGTCATCCTCTTGTTCCTGACCATTACTTTCTCGATTCCTGAGTAGCCTGATAACAGAGACAGAAACTCCTTTCATCATAGTATGGCCATACATTTCTCAGACTCACTCATCGAGGGGCCCAGTAATATCTCTCTACTAATGTGAGGGACAAATTCCATCTTGATCACTCATATTCCTCTACATGAAAAACCACCAAGCCCGATCGTAGCCTTTATCATCACCTGGTCAAAAGTAACTTTTGACTAGTTCAAAGCTTAGTAACTCTCATATAGGAATCCATGATGACCTCAGGTCTAAGGGCATTGTGACGTGGTTATACATGAGAAAAGCTTATGACTTGATCCATGTAGCTTTCTCATAGTGGGTAGGTCTAGGACCTTGTACTCTTACAAGTGCCTATGACTTTGATTCATATCTCCATATCTTATCAATGTCATACTGATCTTGTTTCATCTTTGCTCCCGTATAGATGACCGACCAGGGACATTTTAGGACAATCTTCATGAATTATCCAAGGATACAATTATCACAGTTAACATGCAAATAATATGTTAACAGAATGGAGAAATTTCATTAAAATAATAATGTTCAAAGTATAATGATTGGCCCTTTGGGCACAATTTCCAACATAGATAAGGTCAAAGTTTCAAACTCTTTTTTCTCTTCCCTCTCTTCCTCCAAGTCAGTTTGTGTGCATGGGAAAAGGAAAAAAAATCTGCATCTTCAACCTTCTCATCTTCTCTCTCATCTAACCTCCATTTCATTGAGCAAGGGAAGGAAAGAGAAAGTGTAAAGGTGATATTTTGACTTGTTAGATGCCTTCTAATGCTCAAGTGTTCTTCGTTAATTTTGTACATGGTGACAAGAACTTCATTACCATGATTTCAGATTTTTGAAAGGAGGTATTTTGGTGTTAGAAGGAATTTGAAAGTTGAGAAATCAAGGAACTCTCTTTGGAAAGAAGGAAGAGGTAAGAATGAGCTCTCTACTAATCTAACTTTTATGATCATAGGTTGAGTTTTGAGAACTTTTGATTTTGCCCTGATTTTGAGATATTTTGGAATGGATGAATAGTCTAGTATTTGGTAGTAGAATCAGTGTTAAATTATGTCTTGATGTCAATGGATTTAGTCCGAATTTGAATTAGGAAATGTGGCAATTTTGGTAATTATGGTGTTATGTTGGTCAAATCTGAATGTGTGTGGATTGGAAGGGATTTTAGATGTTTTAGTGTTACCAATAGGTTCCTTATGGAATTTTGGATGAGAAAGAGTTTTGGTATAAGTTTTGGAACCATTGGAACTAGCTTTGGTAAGTTTGGCAATTTCTGTCAGTTGCTGCGTTCTATCTACTGATAAGTCTCACTCGAGTGAGGTAGGGTCTTACTCAAGTACATCATGATATTTTCCTTTCTCTTCAATGTTTCAGCAGAATTCCTAAGCAAAGTGCAAGAGTTCACTTCCTTGCCTGCGAGTGGTATGGATCATCACTCATATGAACTCGGTCTTACTCGAGTGCTAGAGTAGGTTTCACCTTAGAGTTACTCTCGGGTAGTTACTCTCTGCACCTCACTCGATGGGACTCGGGTGATTGTGTGTAGTCACTCGAGTACTAAAGTGAGTGATAGAGTGCACTGGCCACTCCAGGAAGTGTTAGTGCTCTTGGGTACACACTTTCTGTGTCTCACTTGCTAAGGCTTGAGTGAGAGTGAGGGCATCACTCGAGTGAGGCCTTATTCACTCAAGTGACTCGGCCAGAAATTAGTACTTTTGCTCCTAAAAAGGGATCTTTGGTCAAGTGTTCCCAACCCTTTAGGCATATCTTTAGGTTTCTAGTGGCCACCTAAAGAGTTCAAACGATAGTCAACTTAAAGTAAAATAAAGATAAGAGTTTGGGAAAAGAGAATAATCTATCGTCTTTGATTCTGGTTTGTAGGCTTTGACATTTGCCCTGGTCGTGAACGAACTGTGCTAGAGTAAGTAAGGTAAGAACAAGGTAGTCACTCTCTCTATTATATTATATGGATACATGGTCTGTTTGTTTGATCATTGTTTGTGAGTCCATCACCCGCGGCCCATCAGTGGTGACGATTAGAGGATTTTACCTTCGGGGCAGTGGAATATGGGGGATAAGACTATGTGGAAGCCATAAGGCTATATGTGAAAGCCGAAAGGCTATTTGTGAGTCTATCAACTGTGGCCCATCGGTGGTGATGGTGGGAGGATTATACCTTTGGGTGGCGGAATCTGGGGGATGAGACTAAGTGATTGTGTGCATTTATGGCAGCTTGCGTGCTGTGTTTTATGCTGTGATGCTACTTGATGATTTACTTATATACTATGTGATTACATGTTGTATGAGTGATTTGTTACTTCTGGGATTCTTTTGAATCTCATTCTTTTCATTGACTAACCTTACAGACATGGCAAGTGGCTCCAAGGAGAAAAGGATGACTAGGAGCGGCTAGAGTCTTGTAGAGATATTAGTTTTGGACTGTTGGCTATTCGTTTTGGATATTTAGGATTATTGTATATTATTTTTGGATGTAAATAATATTTTGATTACGGTATGTAATCCCCTTGTTGGAAATTATAAACCTGGTAGTTAGTATTTAGATTACCCGGGGGTTGCCGGGATTTCTATTTTGCACTCTGATATGTTTAAATGTGATTCAACTGCACAGGGTAATTATATTTGGATTATGAAATTTGAGACCAAGGAAGGTAGAAATTTTGAAAATATTTGTGAAAACCCTACCGTAAGGAAGGGATTGAAAGTGAGTTTTGTTTTATTAGTCTCTATTTCATTTTAATTACAAATTTCAAATTATAATTATGATGGGGGTTATAATATCTTTCATCACAAATATGATAAGCATGACAATCATCACAGAATTCACAGCGACATTCAATCATGACAACAATCACATACGTGATATGCATGACAATCTTAACAGTTGTCACATATATCACAATGCATAGCATTAATGAAGTTTACAACAATCTGTGACAGTTGTGACATAACTATCGTGACATTCATCACATTCACAACTATGATATTTGTCACCATTCAATCATTACATTCAATGATATGTACAAACATACAATGCATTATACATGATATAAGAGAAAGAATCACTAACTTGTTCTTTTCACTCATGCTCTGGCACCGGTTTATCACACGCAAGTCAAATGTCAAATTCTATACATCATAGCCTAAAACTCTTAGGGTTGGTTATTATTTGAGACCTTTAGGTGGCTACTAAAAGCATAAACAAATACCTAAACACTACTACAAATAGGGATTTTAACGTCCCTATTTTGGCACTTTTAATGTCCCAAAACAGGGGGACGTCTATGTGAGGGGCATAGTATATTTTAGAAAAGACGTCCCAAAAAAATGGGACATCTAATGTGGGACTTTAGATGTCCCTATTAGGAATTGGGACGTGTAAAGTCCCACAGTGGAGGACTTTAGACGTCCCAATTATCATAGGGACATCTAAAGTCCTCTACAAAGGGACTTTAGACATCCCAATTCTCAATTTGGGACGTCTAAAGTATTCACTTCAGACGTCCCTATTGAGAATAGGGACGTCAAAATTCCCTCCACATAGGGACTTTAGACGTCTTTTTTCTCAATTTGGGACGTTAAAAGGTTTTATTTTTTTAAATGATTATTTATTTTCTTCATTACCTAGCAAATTCAAACTACAGAAACAGAATAGAAGATGGATTCATAAACCACAATGTCCGTTGCAAAATGGTAAGGACATCCAGCACTACAATCTTTACTATATATATATATGTACAATAACAACTCATACAACCTACTACTATATATGTACAATAACAACCAGAAAGTGTCAAAATGTTGTCATCACATAACTACTAGCTAATATAAATAAAAAGTTTACTGATCTATATGTTGAAGAAGATGTCTAGCCAAAAGGTCTCTGATCAAATTAATGTCTACATGTAGGTAGGCATCTTCATTATCAACAATCTGAAAATTAGGGCTAGAAATTTCAAACTCGTGTCTTTCTTAAGGCTCTCCTAATCTCTCAAACTCGTGTCTTTCTTAAGGCTAGAAATTTCCATTTCTTCAAAATGGTGTTGCTTCTTCTCTAAATCAGCATCATTCAAATTGGTTTTCTCATTGCCACGCATGTGTTTGAGAAAAGAAAAGGAACAAATGCTAAAATAAAATAAAAGAAGTATTATGATGATGATAATAACGATAACAAAAACAACTTAAACTCAAACTCTTATCTTTTTTTTTACTTTTCACTATTAATATTTATTTGTTCTTTTAAAGTTTAACTACTTCAATTTTTCATTAAAATATTATACTAAAAAACAAATCTCCAAATGACGCTCCAAATTGATATCTTATTAAATCTCAAGAAAATATCTTGAATTTTGCATTGTTGACTCTCCAAATATATTAAAATATATCTCAAATATATTAAAAAGTGGGGAGTAATCAAGCATCCATGTCGTTGCATTCCAAACCTATTTTCATCCACTCAACTTTTATGCAAAAAAAAACTATTTATATCATTTCATTTAATATATTTAGTTTTAAAAACCGATCCAACATTTATTTCCCTTGTCAATGTTGCATTATAGATATTTAGTTTACTAGGAATTTGTTTATTTAAGCTCCTTGAGAAATACGACTAGGATTGCACTACTATATTGCATCTCTTGGATCTAGTTATAAATTTCTTATATTTAACCCCAAGGATATAGTATGACTGAACCAATGACTAACAGTCAATAGGGGATGAATTGGGTACCTACAATTTTTTGTAAAATTTTTCAATATGAAAACCCAATTAAATAATAAAAGACACAAAAACAAAGCAATGAACAAGTTGAGCTTTTGTAAAGAGTGATCACATACCTATATACCAGTTGCATGCAGTGGATACAATATAGGCTAATTGTACATTGTTTTTTCTTCAAATATACAAAGATGTATAATAATATCCCGCACAGACATATTTATAATAAACAAATTTGACAGGGTCAAGACGAAAACGACCAGGAGGCTAGTTATTAATTTCTATTAAATAATTTAACTATGACTTCAATTTTGGTGACAGATACATATTAGTTTTAATACATAATTAAGGGTAAATGTGTAAAAATACTCATAAATTTTTACCTAAAGCGTGCCAATTGAATAGGTCTTATATGTTTTTTGGATGTAAAAAAATCCATAAACATTTAAAATATGAGCCAAAATACCACAAATTAGTAATTACCTAGTTATTATCATGCAAATTAGTGATGTTACATGTGACTCCAAGAATATATATCAACGATGCTTTACTAACTATAAATCACTAATGACTCATTCAATACCCAAAAATATGAACGTTAAAAAAAATTTAGTAAAAATAAAAACAACTTAGGGTACACTACTGGAAAAATCACTTTTAAGACCGGTTAAAAAAGACATTTCAGACTGGTTCTCGATCTGGTCTTGATACAGCCGGTCTAAAAAGTCTTCTACTTTTTAGACCGGTTATGGAACCGGTCTTAAAAAAACTTTTTAAGACCGATTATTATATAAAAATGGTCTAAACATAAATATTTTTAGACCGGTTATAATAGGAACCGGTCTAAATTAATAAAATTTTAGACCAATTCTTATGGAGAACCGGTCTGAAAATTTGACTTTTTAGACCAGTTTTATAAAGAACCGGTCTAAAAAGTATCACATTTTAGACCGGTTCTTTATAAACCGGTCAAAAAAGTCAAATTTTCAGACCTGTTTTCTCCAAAACCGGTCTTAAATTTACTTTTCAGACCGATTTTGGATAGAACTGGTCTTACAAGTTGAATTTTTTTTTAAAAAAATTTTGTTTAAAAGTATACCCAGCAAGTCATTTCCCCTGTTAAAACATTTCACTCAGCAAGCAGCAGCTAGTTCAACGACATTGAAATAAATAAATCTTAAAACTCATTGGAACATATTAAAACTCAACTCCCTTGTGCTTAAACAGTGCTGGCCGAAACAAAAGCAAAGGAAAACAACCATGTATAATAAACTCACAACCATAGACAGAATCATAATGCAAGGAAATCATACAACCATGACAATGCTGTTTTGACCAAGTTCCTTATCTTTTCACTTACATACATACATCAAAGATTAAATTACATTAATGATGATCACACTCTTCTCAGGCTGATGATCACTAGATGGCCTGGCTTCTGAGAATCTACACTAAGACGTACACCTCATATCCTTCATTTTCCTGTGACGACAACAAAAAAAGTAGTTATATATATATACACCAATAACAATATACATAATTCAAATATAGTTCATGATAATTATTTTAACTAACTAACCTTTAATGTAGTTTTATAAAGGGATATCCTCCCATATCCCTTCATGATGATCATTTCTTGTGCCGTGTTCATTGTTTGCTTCATCTTCTTCGTTCAATTCTGGTAAACCTCTAGAAAAAGAAGGAGTCTCAAGCAGATCATTCATTGAATGACTTTCCTAATTAATATCAATGACCCTTTTTCCTTAGAGAGCTACAGACCACATTTTGTTTGCCTGATCAGTAACATAGAACACTTGTTTCGCTTGATATGCCATAATAAAAGGTTCATCTCTAAAACTTCTACTATTCAAATCAACTAATGTAAATCCCAACTGATCAATCATCACACCATTGTTGACATCAACCTAGTTGCATTTGAAAATGGGAAGTTTAACTTTAATATAATCAACCACCCAAATCTCTTCAATCACCCCATAATAAGGTATTGCTGCCAATCTAGGATTCTTATCTTTTGAACTAGAGAAGTGCATAGATTCAGCCACTAACATAACCCCTCTGTTCTGGACGGTGCTCCTATCATCAAGGGACTTTGTGTAAAATGTATAACCATTGATCATAAATGAAGACCAACTTATGACATCAACCTCAGGACCACGTGCTAACCATTTAATTGTATCAGAAACACATTCTTCGCCGTCAACCTTTTGTTTAAACCAATGTGCAAAAGTTTTGTTATGCTCCCTAATTAACCTTTATTCAGTCATTCGACTATTTCCTTTCCTTACAATTTCTTTATGAGCATTAATGTAATCTTGAACTTCATCAACATTATTCAAATGTACAAATGGACTTGTTGCAATTCATCAGGATCCATGCTCTTTACTGAAGCCCCGCGTCTATCGCCTTCTTCGTCATGACGTTCAGGAAGTCCAATGTGTCCCACATTTGACAAGTAATCTTTACAAAACTCCATGGCTTCTTCAGAAACATATTTCTGAAAAATAGATGCTTCAGGCCGGTTAGGGTTCTTCACATACCCTTTTAGGATTTTCATAGTTCTTTCAATTGGGTACATCCATCGTAAATAGATAGGGCCATACAACTTGATCTCCCTGACTAGATGAACAATTAGATGTACCATGATGTCAAAAAAAGAAGGAAGAAAAAGCTTCTCAAGCTGGCACAAGATCAGATATCCTTCATTTTCCAGTTCATCCAATTTTTCTGTCTCAATGACTTTACTACAAATAGTATTGAAGAAGAAAGAAAGTCTAGTCAAAATATGTTGAAGATCATATTCGGCAATGCCTCGAATAGCTACTGGGAGCAGTTGTTGCATTAAGACATGACAATCATAAGACTTTAGCCCCACTAACTTCAAGTCTTTCATCGACACAAGCTTCCTAACATTTGAAGAATACCCTGAAGGAACTTTGATGCCATGTAAACACTGACAAAAGCTTCTTTTCTCATCCTTAGACAAAGTATGAGCAGCTGGAGGATAAAAAGTTCTCTTACCATATGGCTTTGGATACAAGTCTTCTCGTATCCCCATTTCTTGCAAATCTAATCTTGCCTTCACACCATCCTTAGAACTACCTTGTATGTTAAGCAGTGTCCCAACAATCCTATCACAAACGTTTTTCTCCACATGCATGAAATCAATACAGTGTCTTACATCAAGCTTCGGCTAATATGGAAGATTGAAGAAGACAGACCTCTTTTTCTATTTACTTTTCTCATTACTTTTCTTTGTAGTCTTACCAAAGATAACATTCATATTTTTCACCTTTTCATAAACTTGCTCCCCAGTCAATGCCTTCGGAGCATTTTCAAACTCTTATCCACCAAAAAAAGCTTTCTTTAATCTGTGATACGGGTGGCCTCGTCTAAGAAATCTCCTATGGCCAAGATAAACTGTCTTTCTTCCATGTTGAAGTTGATGGTAGCATGTTCCTTCTTGACAAATCGGACATGCTTTATGGCCTTTAACACTATAGCCTGACAAGTTTCCATATGCAGGGAAGTCATTTATAATACAAAAGATCATGGCTCGCATTTTAAAAGCCTCCTTCTTGTTCGAGTTAAAAACATCAACACCTTCATCCCACAACTCTTTCAAGTCTTCGATCAAGGGCTCCTGGTAAACATCTATATCATTTCTGGGTTGTTTTGGTCCCGAAATCAATATAGATAACATGATGTACTTTCATTTCAAGCATAACAGAGGAGATAAGTTGTAAATTACCAACAGAACAGGCCATGAACTATGTATACTGCTTAGGCTACCAAAAGGATTCATGCCATCTGTGCTAAGCCCAAGCCTAAGGTTCTTAGGCTCTTTACCGAAGGCAGGAAATAATTGATCGATTTTCTTCCATTGAGAAGAATCAGCCGGATGTCGAAGCTTTCTATCGGATATCCTCTCATCCACATGCCATCTCAAATTTCTTACATCATTTTCATTAGAAAACAAGCGCTTGAACCTTGGTATGATTGGAAGGTACAACAATACTTTTCTAGGAGCGTTATTTGATTTGTACCTCGGGGTTTCACATATTAGACACTGTTGTTCCTCTTCATGCTCTTTTCTATACAATATATAATCATTAGGGCATGCATGGATCTTTTTATATTTCATCCCTGGTGGACACAATATTTTCTTACCATCATAGTATCGAGAAGGCAACACATTATCATCTGGAAGCATGTCCTTAAAAGCCTCAAGCGTTTCTAAAAAACTCTTGTCGCTCCATCCATGTTGTGCTTTCAAGCTTACCAATTTCAATACTGCTTTCAACAATTGGTACTTTTTACACCATGGGTACAACGGCGTCTCAGCATCACTACACATATTATCATATACATGTAATTGCTCAAAACTCTCTTCTCCTACATCACGAATAATATCCTCTATTCGATCATCCGTATCCGTGTCATTATCATCAAAGTTCACTGCCCCCTGTTGAGATGAACTTGGCATTTCGAATTCTTCACCATGCCATACCCACACTGTATAACTCTTACAGAATCCTTTACAAATTAAATGTGTATATATATCTGCAGTACTTAGTCGCTTCTCATTCAAACATACTACACAAGGGCAATAAAACTTTCCACTACCATCATTGGCATGTCTACTAGCGAAGTCTAAAAAACCTCTCACCCCATTATCATATTCAACACTCGTCCGTTTAGCGTTTATCCAACTATGATCCATATATATCTCAACACTTCTAGCACCCTATATCCAACAACAAAAGGATAGATAAAAAAACAATAACAATAGAGTTTTAGATATTTCAACGAAATTAACAGGCACCATTTGAAACTAGTATTATTTTAACAAACCAATAACACTGACAATAATCAAACAAATAAAATAGAACATAAAGTGGTATTAATTCAAAAAGTCAGAGCATATTAATTATAAAACAATGAGAAGTGCTAAAATTAAAGCAACAACAAGAACTTTAATTTTTTCCAGATTACGTTTAAGTGCTCAAATTAAAGCAACAACAAGAACTTTTCATTGAACATTATTAATTTTAAAACAACGCACAACTATAACAGATCGATCGAACACTAACCTGAATGAAAACCAAGGAGTGAGCTTCAACCCAAACTCACGGTGGCATCGACTGAGGTTAAAATGAAGTCCTCAAATTCATGACACTGACAAAGGGAAGTCAAATCAGAGGAGAATGGTCACTGCGCTGTGGAGATTAGAGGTCGCAGCGGAGAAGACTGACGATAATCAAAGAACAGCGATGACGAACATAGCAACGAAAGTGCTAATGACGGAGGATACTTGAGCAAATGAAGGATAGGACGCCATGGACGAGTTCAGAACAAGCATGGACAGAGGTCACAAAGAAATGGCAAAGAGAGAAGAAAGGGTTCACAGAGCGCGCGATCTAGGCGCGGGAGGAAAAATAAGTGTGAAAAATCTTACCTTTAAGACCGGTTTTTATTAAAAACCGGTGTTAAAAGAGGGAAATTCACATTTAAGACCGGTTTGTACAAAAACCGGTCTTAAATGTAACAAATTTAAGACCGGTTGTGGGAAAAAATGGTCATAAATGTGTTACATTTAAGACCGTTTGTTAATATAACCGGTCTTAAATGTTACATTTAAGACCGGTTTTTCCCACAACCGGCCTTAAAAAGTTATCGCATTTTCAATTTAAAATTTTTAACATTTATGACCGGTTTACATATAAACCGGCCTTAAATGTTAAAAAATTTTGAATGCGTAAAATTTTAATACTTTAAGACCATTTTTTTTATAATCGGTCTAAATAAATTTTGTTAGACTGGGTTTTTTAAGAACCAGTCTAAAAAGTTCAATATAATTACAAAACTGCCATCGCACAAATTTTTAAGACCTTATCCGCCAAAATCGGTCTAAATGTGGCGGTCTAAAAAGGGTTTTTTCCAGTAGTGGTATCATCCTTTATATGGACATGGATTTTCCAAAACTTCAAAAATCCAAATTAACTTTTATCAAAACAAATTCCACTGGTTTGAACATATTTTTGAACCCATTTTTTAATAAGAAAGCAATAAAGACTACTCTACAATACAAGAAAGAAAGAAATGAAAATCTTTTAAAGGAACCATATGAAATCCAAGGGGCATTATGCGAGCACGCTTCACTAGCATACCCACTTTATAGGTCTTTTCTCTTCTAACATATTGCAAATCAACTAACCAATCTTGTTGAAGCATATCATGGCTTATCAAGAATAAATTCCAATTTCATGAAGATCATTATTTCCATCTTTCATAAGCTTAATTGCATCTAAAAAATCGTTTCTCAAACAAAATCATCTATGATTACCATCCCATGCCCTATTTGTAACATCCCGAATTTTTGTCACCAAACTTCCTTATATTCAAGGGAATAAAATGGTGAATATTCTTAAACTTAGAATTTTAGAAATTTATAAATTTCCATTTTCACAAAGATTAGGCTTGAACAAATTATGGAATTAATTATTGGGTTTTCTGAAAAGCCCAATATTGAGGGCCGAAGTAAAGGAATATGAGAAAATCCAACATTAATGTTAATTTTGGTCATAGGAATTAAATGTTGGAAATAGAAAGGTGAGCAATGCTTCCAATGAAATTTCCTTTAAGGCAGTGAGCTTGTAATGTGATTTTGTATGGCCAAATAGTGAGCAAAAATTATGAAATTTGATAGGATGAAATTAGAACTGAAAAGTTTGCCCAGTAAAACTGGAAAGTTTTCGGAGCAGCATCCAAAGATGGAATTTATGGGAATTATGTGCTTCCATTTGGATATAGGCTATATTTTTCCTTAAAACTAGAGTCGATAAGGATTCTATAGTGTTTGGAATCACTCTAATACAATATCTACAAATTTAGTTATGATTTTTCAAAGTTTGGCCAGAAAATCTGCCAGAATTTTCTTAAATCAAAAAATTGAAAATTAAATAATTATTGGATAATTATAAAATAATATAAAAAAAATCTTCATCCCCTTCCCTTGCCAAAACTGATGGTTTGCTCATAAGAGAGAGAGAGAGAGAGAGAGAGAGAGTTTTGAAAACATAGAGAGAGAAGGAGGAAAATCTTATAAGGTAGGTCGATTTATTCGATGAATTCATTCCTAACGTATATTATCCTTCTCGTAAGCATCTCTTCTATGTTATTTAAGGCATTTGAAGTAGAAATTTTGGTGTTTTGAAGCAAGGGTTTCAGCCACACCAAGGAAAAACCAGAGGAAGCAAAAGTAACTTCGTAAACTTCAAATATTGGTTGTTATGGCTGTCGTGTGTAATTTAATCGGTGAATTTCTACTGGATTTGCTCTGATTAGAAATTTGGGGAAAGTTGTGTCCTAAATGTTATACTGCTCAATTTGAGTCTAAATGGTGGTTATAACATAATTAAATATTTAATAAAGTGATTAGGAGTAGAAAGGAACAAGGCTGAGGAGTCAAATTTCGAAAACCCCAAATTTTTCTAGAGAATTGGGAATTTTAGCCAGTGCTGGTTTAAGAGGTTGGAGTTGGATTTGTGATGATTTGATGATTCTATTGAGTTCAAAACGGAAAATTAGATGGGGTTACAGTTGATCACTTTTCTAGAAAGGCCTTAAAAAGCATAATTATCAAAATGGCCCTGAAACCCTGAAATAAAGCTCCTAAGGTCATTTTGGTCTATTGGTAGTAAATTTGGTAATTTTAAGTCTAGAAATGGATTTATTAGGTAAAAATATGTTAGAATAGCTCAGGTCAAAATTTCTAGAAAAGTACGGTCGAATCAATTACGACGGGGCCGGGTTTCCTAGGGCATTATGGTAAATTTTCACAATAGACTCATATAACCACTAAAAACACTATGGAAGTGCTTGGAATAGTACATGAATGGGTTTGAACCTATGCTTGTACATTTGACATTTTAGGACTAAGTTGAGAGCCCGGGGTGCTAGCAAGTAAACCAAGGCACGTGTTTCAAGGGGAAAATGGGTTAAGGTAGTAACTATTATCTCTCACATACTATGTGATTATTGATATGCTAGATGTTGTTGTATCTTGTGATAAGAACATAGTACCTGAGGTATGTTACCTAGCTATGGTTAAGTACCCAGCTGAGGTATGCTTGGGGTACATTACCAAGTTATGGTTCGGTGCCCAGCTAAGGTTCCCGTATGGGACCCTAACAATCATTTGGCCCTAAATATTGTGTACACGCACATTATGATATGAATTTTCATTTTACCTTATATGGTGCATTGCATATTTGAATTCTCGTATTTTATATGAATGATAGTGTGTTGCTACTGGGATTCCTCAAAATCTCATTCTTTTTCAGTAATGATAATGTGCAAGTGAGAGCTAGTAGATCCAAAAAAAAGGTTGTAGACACAGGGAACTAACAGGCATGGATCCCGAGGCAAGGATAGATGGTTATATGTAGTCGTTATTTTGTATATTTTGTACAAAATTGTAAATGTTTCAAACTCTATGGGGTAAACCTGTGATGTAAACAAGTACCATTTATAAATATATCAGTATATTTACACTATTCCTGTGTTACTCACCGAACTACGCATAAACACTCTGAAAATTGAGAAAATAAGATAAGGGTATGACACTTTTATGATCAATAAGGAATGCCCAAAGTTCTACAATTAAAGGATCTCCATTTTGTAAATTAAGCATGAAATGTTCAATTATATTTTCTCTATTGTCTCTTATAATGCTATCATATCCGCTCATGTCTTTCTTATGAGAATAAGCTCCATCAACTTTGATGATAATTGCCTAACTTTAACTTAATTTCCTCTATGGTCTCTTCAAACCATTTTTGCCAAAAGCTTTTAATGACACAATAAGAGTTGGGTTTCATGGTCTTGAACACTCTTTTAGTACAATATAAAATTTTACTTTATAATTTATAACTAATAGTTACATAATTAATTGTTTATCCTTTGAAACTAAAACTTGTGTTTTTGTAAGTATATCTTTTAGGGCATGTTTCATGCATTTAAAAAAATGTGTAGCATCCTCGATTTTGGAGACATTAGATAAGGGTAAAATAGTCATTGGAAATGTGTGATCTATATAGAAGAATGGGTTTAAGTTGATGGAGGACTAAACAAAGAGTAATTAGAGGCAAATAAGGTGCCAAAAATGCCGACAATAATCACAAAAGTTGGTGCAAATAGGGACCTTTGGTTTTGGGTAGATTAGGCCTAATTCTCAGTCACTTAAGCCTATTAGGCCTAGGGTTTCTATAGCCTAATAGAGAACCTACTATTTTTTATATTGATCTAGGCAGGACAAACCCTTCATCCTTAATCTCAAAGTTTTGAGAGGAGACGGTTGGAAGCTCTAGTAGGGCTTTCTCTCAAGGACTTTATAGAGCATCCTAAGGATTTCTAACCTTCTAATGAGCATTCCTAACCCAAATCCTTCTTTCTTTTTGGGAAGTCTTGAGATTCTTGTATTTAGGCAAAGGTCTAAGGATTTTTGAGGAAAAACTATTGATAGCCCTCTTTCCTCCTTAAATTAATATGAGACTTTTGTCTCTTAAGCTAATCTAATACTTTTTTGGAGACAAAACTAAAACCAAGAATTTTGATATATATGAGATGTAAGGAAAATTATTCCTTATGTGTCTTTTGTAATATACTAAATTTTGGTAACCAATATTGCTTTATGTGTATATGAATTAGCCGGATAAATGAGCTGGTGCAAGATATATATACACACACACACACACACACTTGTGTTTGGGAAAAACCTGGTGACTCCTTTGAAGCACCTACATGGCGCCATTATAGGAGACTTAGGCAAATATGGCACCATGACCAAGTATGGATCCTGCATGGATACTCTACCTTCACCACGGTATTCCTGCTTACATACTTGGCAAATCCTTGAGACATAGGGGTAGGTGGTGCCATTTTATGTCAACCAGGGACATATGTCATTCTCCTGGTAGCCACCAAAACACATGGTAGCAATCAAGTAGAAGCATGGCAGTGTCACAAAAATTGAGTGACTCTGTATCAAAAAGTAACTTGATTAAAGTAGCTTTATTAAAGTAACTTTTGACTTCTTTCCCTAATTAAACAATCATACAATGGCATTTACAATTGTATATTAGACATAATTTGAATAGCTAGTATAATTCACTAGTCTTCGATCCGACTACATACCTAATTTTCTTGAATATTGCACCGAAAGGTGGATGAATTCATCAAATTTCCTTTCCCCTAACCAATGAAGTCGGCCAAGCATAAAAGAGAGGAATAGGAGACTGATTTTAGTAGGTACACTAAGTACTCTGTAGTTTAAAGAAAGAGTATCTGGCACACATGATTGCCGAATACCCTGTAATTTCCAAAAAGAGCACTAAGCACCTTGGATTTCTAAACATGTGTCACATAATATTTAAACATCTTCTATATCTCAACAAGGCATCAAAAGGTTAGCTAGCCAAGAAAATTAAGAGCAAAAATCAGAAAAATTTAAGAGAAAAAGAAAGAGGAGAGAAGTTTTGTGTTCTTGAGTTCAGTTGCCGATTTCAAGCTTGAGATCACGTTTTTAGCCACCAAAGCCCTCACATATCTTCTTCTATTGATCGAGAGCTACATTTTTATGATTCTAGATTTTTTATCAGAGGTGCTTGGTAGTGGAAGCACTGCCAGAATCAAGAACCTATCATAGAATCGAGTAGAAGTAATCATAAGCTTCGATTTAAGTATAGTGTGTTGATGTTTTGATGAGTATTTTTGAAGTTAGGGACCATCTAGGGTTTCAACCAAGAGAAGAAATTAGAACATTAATGGTTGTATGCCAATGAACATGATGTTAGATGAGGTCTTATGATGATTAATAACATGTCTTGAGGTTGAAATTGTAAGAACACAACTTATGCCAACTAGGGTTCATATTTGGCTAGCCTTAGTTCATAGGGATAAAGCTAGATTTTGTTAAAATTGAGGTTGGAATTGATTCTATATGCAAAATTATGTAGCAATAGCTTGTGGATATGATCTTTAGATGATTTGTTAGAAAACCCTAATTTTGGAACTTAAAGTGTTAATGTTCAATTCTGCTAGATTCGAGTAAAACTACTTGTATGTAACTTGTGAGTTATGATCTATTAAAGATGAGGTAGTAATGATAGTCGAGGATTCTTAGGGTGTCACCCCTGTAGTTAGGACTCATCGATATTTTTCATTTAAGTTATGAATTTTCAAATTTGGGTACAAGTCTGCAAGAATGAGGTAACTTATGGATTTGAGGTATCTATGGTAAATTATGAAAGCTTGATCTTAAGGGGTAGAAACATGTACTAGAAGCTAATATAGACTCCATTTGATACATATTTAGTATAATGTAAGAGACTTAGAAGATGACTAACTAGGTAATATAAGTGGTCAAGAATTTGAAGTAAGTAAGAACACATACGTTCGTGAATTCTAACTTATAGGATTTGATCTTTGCCCAGGCCAACCAAGAGAATGGTAACCAAGGACAAGTAGTTGGAAAGGCGTTCAAACAATAACTCTTTCTACTATGCAATGCTTTGCATGTGTGTTTTACCATCAAATATGTTATGTTATGAGCATATGGAACATGTTCAGATGGACGCCCGAAGTAGCTAAGTGATGCTAGTAAGTAAGAATTGGGATGTGCCTTAATTGAGTAGGGAAGAGTGGTGGCATATGCCTCTTGACAGCTGAAGCCTTATGAGATAAGTTAGCCCACTCATGATTTAAAGCTGGCAATGATTGTTTTTATTTGAAAATATGGTGATAATGTGTATATGGTGTGACTATCAAATTGCAATGTAGCCAGCCATTAGAGTCTTAAATATTTTTGTGATTAGAAAGAGTTGAATATGAAACAATATAGATGGATAGAGTTACTAAAAAGATTCTAACCTAGAAATTGAATAGAATCTAGTTAAAGTGAACGTCGCCACTGATGCTTTAAATCAAAAAGCGGTGCAGGTGGTGTAATGCCTTATACTTTATAATCTCATATGACTACAAAAGCAAAATGAATTGAACCGTTAAAGCATGAGTTAGTCATAGAATAAACAAACTTTCAAAAATATTTACAAATCCTAACTTCAAACACCAATCGTGACCCGGGTCTATGTGGGTTTTTCAAAGGAAATTAAAACTTTTCAAAATGTTTACACAAAAGGTTCATTTCTTCACTAAGTCTCATTAGGTCTTAATTCTTTTCATCAGAGTATGCGAGCATTTCTTTACTTAAGTGTATGTTTCAAAGATCGATTAATGATCCATTACCATACAGAAGTGTCATTCAACTAAGTTATCTATGCATTAGTTACTACTGGTTCTACCATTATACTATCATTTTGTCTACCAAGTTATATACATCTTATACAATACCAAAATAAACTATATATATATAGAGAACCAAAAAACAACCAATAGGATATAAAACCCCTCCGCTTCTTCCTCTACTTTTTCAGGTTTACCTTCTTGCCCCTTGAGCTGCTAGCCTGTGCTATAGATTAGTTATAGGAAAAGAATCTCAGTAGTAATATACATTCAATCATATATATACAAGAACACAGAGCATGCCACATAATCATCATATAACATGAAAATAGAAACCAGTATTCAAAGCACATTATACAACATATCACATTACCATAGCACTAAGTATATAAATCACATGGCCTAAAGTGTTTGTTAGATCTCATGTTTTGATGATAACAAAAGAATGGTTTGAAAAGGAAATGATTAATAAACAAGTTTGAATAAAGTAATGACAGGAACAAGCATCACTTGAAGTAAGCATTGGAGTAATGAAGAAAGACCAAGAGAAAATGCTGAGGAAGTTGATCAGAAGCAAGTTTTCTAAGGCATTACTCGAGGAGCTACTCGAGTAATGAGACAAAACTTGAAGTAACCAGAGACAACTTCCAGTAAACTACCAACGTTACTCGAGTAAGTACTCGAGTAATAGTGTAAGTATTTTCAAAGTACTTACGGCCTACCAATGTTACTCGAGGAGCTACTCGAGTAACTAGGTAAAAACTTGGAGTTGCTCTCGGCCTGCCAATGTTACTCGAGGGGCGACTCGAGTAACTATGTGAAAAACTTCCAGTTGCTTTCAAGTTGCCAATGATACTTGAGTAGCTACTCGAGTAACTCTGTTTCTGAAAATATGGAGCTCTCGGCACTTAGTACTACTGCTAATGTTACTCGAGGAGCTACTCGAGTAACGCACTAAGTGGATTCCTCGAGTAAGTACCCGAGTATGCAGAAATATTCTCAAGGTAAACCTCAAGTCATTACCAGGGTAAGTCATGCACAGAAATCTTATTTACTCGAGGTGGTACCCGAGTAACCTATGCAAAAATGAGTGCATTACTCGAGTCAATACTCAAGTAACAAGGTAAGTGCTCTCGGCCTTGAAATCCTGCCAACATTACTGGAGTAGAGCATCAAGTAACCAAAAGTTTATTTGAAGGTTTACTCGAGTTGGTACCCGAGTAACTCATAAAGTTGTGAGTGCATTACTCGAGTAGGTACCCGAGTAAACATATATTTCCAAAGGATTGAAAATTGGTTATTCCATGCACTACCCGAGTAATCTTGTATTTATTCATTGACTTACAGTTGATCAAAGATTTCCCGATGATACTCGAGTAAGTACTCGAGTAACCTTCAAGTAATACTCGAGTAGTTACTCGAGTAAGCTTACCCAGAAATTTAGAAATCATTCAAACGATCATTAAATTGTTTCCTATATGATTAATCTTTCATTGTATTAGTATTTCTAGCATATTTACAGATAAACAATGAAGGAATCATATCAAGAAAGGGAAGTCAAATCAAACGTTCAAATGCCAACCACCACCAACGGATATTTTTCAAAAACTTGAAAAGTCAATAGTGGATGCGCACTCTCCAACGGACGAAAGAAAATGTTCCAACGGTCATCACCAATATATCTATATATATGGGAACATCCAAACAGAGATAGAACAATAAGATCACACATAAACGAATCATCAAGTTCATTGCTCTGTTTTCACGTTGAAATTATATTTCTATGCTTCAGTGATTCTTATTCACTCTATAAGAGAGATATTTCATTCAAACTCAATATTTGTTATTGAGATAACTTGAGGTTGTGGAACCTTGAGTTGGGATTGGATTACAACTTGTAAGGGGGACCGAGTGTCCAGGTGAAGGAACTTGCTTGTACTGAGGTGCCAAGAACCCACTGAATCTTGGAAGTTATAGTGAAACTCTCAGAGAAGCTCTGAGGACTGGACGTAGGTCAAAGTGGTTATGGCCGAACCAGTATAACTCTCGGTGTACACTTCGGTGATATTTCTCCTTACTCCTTACTGTTTTAATTTCATTGTCAAGTTTTATATTTCTGAAGAAACATTTAGTATCACCCAATTCACCCCCTCTCTTGGGTGAAACGCTTGCTCTAACATTTGGTATCAGAGCATAGGTCTTCTTGTTAAGGTTTAACAGTCTAAGAAGGATCCAATGGCAAGCATGGGTGAAGGAATTCTTCCCGACGGAGCATCCATCACTAGACCTCCCGGTTTCAATGGAGAACACTTTTCTTGCTGGAAAGCAAAATTCAGAGTGTTCGTGATGGCTACTGAATATGGGCTATGGGATGTAATTGAGAGTGGAAACTATCAACCTACAAAGATTGTAGATTCTCAGAAAATTCCAAAGACGCCAGCGGAATATGATGAGAATGACAAGAAACTTATCACTCTCAAGAGCAAGGCAATTCTGATGTTACAAAGTTCTTTGAGTCAAAATGAATACTTCAGAATTTGCACACTTCTAACAGCAAAGGAAATGTGGGAAGCTCTGGAAATAGCTCATGAAGGAACTTCGGGAATAAAGGAGAATCGAATCAACACCTTGATCACTGAATTCGATCTATTTCGAATGAAATCAGGTGAGTCAATTTCTGAATTCGAACTTAGATATATTCATCTTGTTAATCAACTTGCAGCACTTGGTAAAGTCTATGATCAAAATACCCAAGTACGAAATATTTTGAATATTCTTTCTAAAGAGTGGGAGGCCAAAGTCACTGCGATAAAAGAGGCAAAAGGAGAATCAATGAGATCAGTTGCTTCTCTATTTGGAAGCCTTTCTGAATATGAAAGCAAATTAAAGTTCAAACGGGAACTAGATGACATCGGTGACAAAAGAAAGAAAGGTCTAGCACTAAAAGCGAAAGAAGAAAATCAAGATGAAGATGAGGAGTTTGATGATGATGAAATTGGCTTAATCATAAAACGATTCAGAAAGTTCTACAAGAAAGGTCAAGGCTTCAAACACTTTCAAAAAGGAGGAACTAGCAGTAAAGACCATATCATTTGCTACGAATGTGGAAAACCAGAACATATCAAATCAGAATGTCCAGAACTGAATCAAAAGAGCAAAGAAAAGAGAAAAGGCAAATTCTTCAACAAAAAGAAGGCCTTTGTATCTGCTATATGGGGAGATAGTTCCTATGACGAAGAAAGTGATGAAGAAGAAGTAGCCAATATATGTCTTGTTGCTCAAGAAGAGACAGAAGAAGAGGTAAATGATTCTGAACCTACCTATGATGAATTACTCTCTGAATATAATGCTTTACATTCTGAATTGATCAAAGTAGTTAAAGAATTAATTGTTTTCAAAAAGAAAAACAAAGCTCTTGAAATTGAACTTAAAGAAAGTTCAGAAAAGAATTGTGAAAATTGTTCTTCGTTGAAAAAGAAAAACATTGATCTCACAAAAACTCTTGAAAATTTTACTAAAGGAAGTGAGATGCTAAGTGTGATTTTAAAAGAACAACGATTTGTAAATGACCGATCTGGTATTGGATATGATCAAAAAACAGATAGAAGGAAAGGTAAAAAGAAAGTAGGAGGTAAGTCATATTTGAACTATTTCCAGCATTCTGTGAATATATCAAATCCTTTTACATTTTGTAATTACTGTAATAGAAAAGGTCATTATACCTCTTCATGCATTCATAAGAAGAAAAGAACAATAGGAACCTACAAATGGGTACCTAAAGGCACATATGTTCAGAAAATCATTTATATTAACCCAAAAGGACCCAAAAAGAAGAGGGTACCTAAGACTTAGTCATTTGATTGCAGGTATGTCTCAAAGCATCCAAAAATAGCAAGTGGTACATAGATAGTAGATGCTCTAGACATATGACCGGAGATTTCGAAAGTTTTACCACATTGCAACCTAAGGAAGGTGGAAAGGTAAAATTTGGAGGAAATCAATCTGGAAAGATAGTAGGAATTGGTGAAATCAAAAATGACAAAGGAATACAAGTCAAAGATGTATATTACGTTGAAGGTTTGTGTCATAATTTGCTGAGCGTAAGTCAAAGTGTAGATAAAGACAACTGGATAATATTTGATTCAGAGGAATGTCTGATTGTCAACAAGAAAGACTTATTACTTGATAAGAAGAATATCAAGACTAAGCTCAGAGCAAAAAGGGAAGGTAACTACTATACCTTAGATATTAGTAGAAATGAATCTAAAAACTGTTTTCTGAGTAATGCCGATGAAAGTTGGCTATGGCATAAAAGATTGGTTCATGTCAACATGCATCAACTAGGCAAACTACTAAAAAAGGATTTAGTTCTTGGATTACCCAAAGTAAATTTCAAAAATGATTTGATTTGTGGCGCATGTCAAAAGGGTAAACAAACTAAATCATCTTTCAAATTGAAAAATGAGATTTCAACAAATAGACCATTACAATTATTGCATATGGATTTAGTTGGCCCAGCAAGAGTAAAGAGTCTTGGTGGCAACCTATATACATTGGTCATTGTTGATGACTTCTCCAGATTTACATGGGTTATTTTTCTATCATCAAAGGATGAAACATTTGAAGAATTTATTGTTTTTGCCAAGAAAGTGCAAAATGAGAAAGGTATGTCCATTACAGGTATTAGGACTGATCATGGCGGAGAATTTGAGAATTAAGCCTTTGAAGAATATTGTGATACTAATGGCATTGATCACAATTTTTCTGCTCCAAGGACGCCCCAACAAAATAGAGTTGTGGAATGCAAGAATAAAGTGCTTACTGAAATGGCGAGAGCAATGTTAAATGAAAAGAACATGTCTCACGTTTTCTGGGCTGATGCTATGAGTACAGCATGCTATATTTCAAATAGAGCCTATATCAGAACGAAACTTGGAAAGACACCATACGAGCTATACTAAGGAAGGAAGCCAAACATTGCTCATCTACACATCTTCGGTTGTAAGTGTTTCATTCATAATAATGGTAAAGATAACTTAGGAAAATTTGATTCTAAAACTGATGAAGGAATTTTCCTAGGATATTCTAAACGAAGTAAAGCATATAGAATTTTCAATAAAAGAACTTGTGTTATTGAAGAATCAATTCATGTTGTATTTGATGAATTTGAATCCTCTGACAAAACCATTGATGAAGAACAGGAAGTTGTTTTAAATCAAGAGAATGGTCAATCTATTTCTAAGTCTCTTATTCCAGAAGTTGATGAAACTAAGGAAGAAGAGCAATCCCTAGGTCAACCTAGAGCTTGGAAATACAATAGAAGTCATCCCTTAGATCAAATCATAGGAGATGTGAATGAAGGGATCAAAACCAGAAATAGAATTTTTAATTAAGTAAGTTTCTCTGCATTCATTTCCGAGATTGAACCTTCTAACATTGATGAAGCCCTATCAGACAATGATTGGGTTATAGCAATGCAAGAAGAACTAAATCAATTTGAGAGAAATCAAGTTTGGGATTTGGTACCCCGACCAAAGGATCATCCGATCATTGGTACTAAATGGGTATTCAAAAACAAACTCGATGAATCTGCAATTATTGTCAGAAACAAGGCAAGATTGGTGGCCAAAGGCTATAATCAGGAAGAAGGGATTGATTATGAGGAAACGTATGCTCCAGTGGCTAGATTGGAAGCTATACGTGTACTCTTAGCCTTTACATGCATCAAAGGATTCAAACTCTATCAAATGGATGTTAAGAGTGCTTTTTTAAATGGCTACATCATGGAAGAAGTGTATGTAGAGCAACCTCCAGGTTTTGAGGATGTTACTAAACCTGACCATGTTTTCATACTCAAAAAGGCTTTATATGGTTTAAAACAAGCTCCTAGAGCCTGGTATGAAAGGCTCAGTAAGTTTCTTATTGATCAAGGTTTTGTACGGGGAAAATTTGATACAACACTCTTTATAAAACGAAAACACAATGATATTTTAATTGTTCAAATATATGTTGATGACATTGTTTTCGGTGCTACTAATGAATCTCTGTGTAAGGAATTTTCTGAGATAATGCAGGGAGAATTTGAGATGTCAATGATGGGAGAATTGAATTTCTTTCTTGGTTTGCAAATCAAACAAAGAAAGAATGGAATCTTCATATCTCAAACAAAGTATTTGAAAGAGCTATTGAAGAAGTATGGAATGGATGAAGCAAATGACACGGACACACCTATGAGATCAACTACGTTACTTGATGCTGATGTCAAAGGGAAAGACTTCAACATGACAAAATATAGAGGAATGATTGGATCATTACTCTATCTCACGGCAAGTAGACTGGACATTCAATTTAGTGTTGGCATATGTGCAAGATATCAGTCAGCACCAAAAGAATCACATGCTGAAACGGTCAAACGAATCTTTAGATATCTTGCTGACACGCCCGAATTGGGTCTGTGGTATCCCAAAGGAAGAAGTGAATATCTTGTTGAATATTCAGATTCAGATCACGGAGGATACAAAACAAACAGAAAGAGCACCAGTGGACAAGGACAATTTCTTAGAGGATCTCTTGTATCATGGTTCAGCAAGAAACAAAATACAGTGTCTCTTTCGTCAACGGAAGCTGAGTATGTTGCAGTCTCAAGTTGTTGTGCACAAGTAATATGGTTAAAACAACAACTACAAGATCTTGATATTTATCTCAAAGAAATACCAATCTATTGTGACAATACTAGTACGATAAGCTTGGCAAAGAATCCAGTTCAACACTCTAGAACCAAGCATATCGATGTCAGACATCACTTCATCAGAGATCATGTTCAAAAGAAAGATGTGAAAGTGATATTCATTCCTACTCATCTTCAATTAGCTGATATCTTTACAAAACCCCTTGCAAAAGATCAATTTCTTTATATTAGGAGAGAATTGGGAATGGTAAATCCCAATGAGTTATAAGTAATTTCAGCATTTCATAATATTAGATGAAGTCACTTGATAATGTTTTGATGATCACTAACTTAAGCATCAGAGTATATAGAAAATTGTTTTGCAAGAAGGTAGAAATTCTGTTTTGAGAAACAAAAACAGAGGTTATCAGAGGACACCATTACTGGAGTACCAACTTGAAGTAATGACTCACAGTGAAGCATTACCCGAGGAACAACTTGAAGTAAAGTAACACTTTACTCGAGTATGTACTCGAGTAATGGACTTCAAAACTGGAAGTAACGGATCAAGTTACTTGATTTTCAAACATAACTGTTCAGTTTTCAAAGAAATGAAGAGTCAAAAGTTGAAAAGCAGGTTACCCGAGGCAAGCCTCGAGTAAACTTGAAGATTACTCGAGTAAGGCCTCGAGTAATGTCGGAGTTCAGATTCTCAAATTGATAAAAAATGACTCAAATCTGATCAAAATGGGTTATAAATGATCGAGGGAACATCCATGGATAATTACTATATTATTCATACCAGGTACGCAATTTAAATGAATTATTTTAGAATTTTTCTGTATGAACACCCGAGGAAGGCCTCGAGTAAACTTCAAGTTTACTCGAGTAAGGCCTCGAGTAAAGTCGGGTTCTAGGTCTTTATCTGTCGCAAACTCGATCATTTCCACAAAATCTCCTCGAGTAAATCACTATTCTCTCTCACAGAAACTTTTCACAAGTGATTCCTTGCTTCATTTCCGTCAAAACCCAAGAAATTTTAGCTCCAAAAACCTCCTATTTTTCTCAGAATCTCTGTGCCCTATTCCGCGTCTGTATCTCTGTTTTTCAGAAAATTTCAGTTTTCAATCTTTCAGAAAGATGAGAACTAAAAATCTTACTCCTATAGACTCCTCTGAAACCCAACAACACTCTGATCCTCTTTCTTCTACTCCCAAGAAGAGAAGATAACTCACCCCAAGACCAAAAGCTAAAGTTCCTCTTCAACCGAAATCCAAAGGTATGGTGATTAAAGAGCCTATTGCTACAAGGGCTCAATCTAAAAAGAGTACCTCAACCGGAAGAGGGAAGAGTGCCAAATCTCCCTCACCTCCTCCCTCTAATTCCTCTACCCCTTCTTTCACTCCAAAGCCTACCAAAAAGCCTAAATATGATAGGAATGTGGCTAAGGCTATGGCTGGGATCATTGATCAAATGGAGAAAGGACAATCTTCCAAGAAGTCCAAAGTGCCAGAAGAAGAGATCACCAACCCTCCAAAAGGGTTCAACGTCAACCAATTGGTGGAGTCTCCCAAGTATCTATCCCAATTCTCCAGGAGGAAAGTGTGCAAGACACACTATGTGGATCTCAGGCTACTTCAGGAGGTATTGAAGCACGACCTTAGTCCATATCTAGATCCTTTTATGCCTTGGTTATCCATTAGATTGCCTTTTTGCACAAAGGTAATCACTCACTTTTATTGTAACTTAGAGATCATAGATGAGCCTAACCGAACCTCAGTTGAGGAAGAGATGACCACCACTGTGAGAGGCCAAAAGATACTTATATCTCCCTCTAGGATTAATTTGTGGTTGGGAATTGAGAACCCCCCAGATGATATCTATTCCCAACTTGAGCCAAATGAAATCTTCACTATCCTTAAACCCGGTGAGCTAGTTGACCCTCTAAATTTCAAGCCCAGTGATATGTGTGATCATCATAGGGTCCTTTGGTACATTTATTCTAGGTCCCTAGTGAACAAAGCCAACAACTATACCCACTTCTCCGATAGGGACTTTAGGTGGTTTGCTTCACTTCTCCTGAAAGAGCAGAAAGATCTGGGAGAGTATATTTTCTCGGAGATGAAGAGATATAAGGTGGATGGGAAGGCTATAACACCAATGCCATATCCTCAGATTGTGTCACTGATCTTAAAAGAAAACAAGATATGGTATTTGGATAGCAAGGAGCCAGTTGAGAGGATGACCCCGGTGGGGAGAAACCAGATTGGGAAATTAAACATTGACATCCCTCTCAAAGAGCCTTTGGAGTCTGGGTCCAAGAAAAAGTGGAAGACCACAGAGGTAGAGACCAGCAAGTTGGATGACACTCAGTCATCGGCTCCAGCTCCTACCACATCATCGCCATCCTTTCTCAATGCCACTCTCCAGCACTTTATGGAGAACATGCTCAGAGGTTTCAATGTGGACATCGCCAACACAAATGCCGAACTGATAACCCACATGAATACCAAGATGGGAGAGTTGGTTGACAGAATGGACAAGAGGCATGAGGAGTTGCTAGCAGAGCAACGTGCCCAGGGAGAGACTTTGAGATTGATTCTGGCACGACTGGACTCTTTGGGTCCTGAACCTTCTGCCGGTCCCTCCTCTTCTACACCACCTCCACCAGAGAACCCTCCTACTTATACTCCTATTCCTAAGCTGAACCATCTATTCCTCCGGTCTCTGATCCACTTGAGCCCCAAGGTAAAGATATTTTATTCACAGTGGACGATCCTGAAACTCATGAGACCACACATATCATCATTGATGATTCACCTCCCAAACTACAGCCAGAAACCGCTCCTAAACCTATTCCCTCTCCTACCCAAACAGAGGAAATATCTCCCTCTTCCTCTTCTGAACATCATACACCGGAGACTGAAAATACTCCTGAGATTCAGACTACTCCAGAAGGAGAAACCTCTACTATGGTTGTCTTCCAACCTTCTCCTCCCGGCAATGACATCCATATCCCTCCAGTTCATCTGCCTGACCCAATTCCCTCTAGCTCATTTGATTCTTTGGAGTCAGATGATTCTATGGTCCTTCCAGTGACACCCATTTCCATAGTCAAGCCTTCTAGCCCTCCACTTGATTGATGAAGACAAAAAGGGGGAGAAGAGCTTGAGAGTGATTTTGTGGATGTGTCATAGTTTACTTTGGGGTATTTGGTTGTACATGGGTGTTTAGGGACATTTTTTTTTTCTTTGAACTTTATCTTGTAATTTGAAAACTTTAAGTTTAATGCAAGTGTGTTTAAGTTATGATTTCATTTTAAGTTCATTTAAGCTTTAAATTATGATACATGTTTGGACTAATGAAGTTATTGTGTATGCAAGGTGTATGCTATGAATTCAAACTTAATAAGACATATTTAATTGAGATTCCAATTTGAAAAACCATGTTCAAAATCACCAAGTTTTGTCATCATCAAAAAGGGGGAGAATGTTATATCTCATGTTTTGATGATAACAAAAGAATGGTTTGAAAAGGAAATGATTAATAAACAAGTTTGAATAAAGTAATGACAGGAACAAGCATCACTTGAAGTAAGCATTGGAGTAATGAAGAAAGACCAAGAGAAAATGCTGAGGAACTTGATCAGAAGCAAGTTTTCTAAGGCATTACTCGAGGAGCTACTCGAGTAATGAGATAAAACTTGAAGTAACCAGAGACAACTTCCAGTAAACTACCAACGTTACTCGAGTAAGTACTCGAGTAATAGTGTAAGTATTTTCAAAGTGCTCTCGACCTGCCAATGTTACTCGAGGAGCTACTCGAGTAACCAGGTAAAAACTTGGAGTTGCTCTCGGCCTGCCAATGTTACTCGAGGAGCGACTCGAGTAACCATGTGAAAAACTTCCAGTTGCTTTCAAGTTGCCAATGATACTCGAGTAGCTACTCGAGTAACTCTGTTTCTAAAAATATGGAGCTCTCGGCACTTAGTACTACTGCTAATGTTACTCGAGGAGCTACTCGAGTAACGCACTAAGTGGATTCCTCGAGTAAGTACCCGAGTATGCAGAAATATTCTCAAGGTAAACCTCAAGTCATTACCAGGGTAAGTCATGCACAGAAATCTTATTTACTCGAGGTGGTACCCGAGTAACCTATGCAAAAATGATTGCATTACTCGAGTCAATACTCGAGTAACAAGGTAAGTGCTCTCGGCCTTGAAATCCTGCCAACATTACTGGAGTAGAGCATCGAGTAACCAAAAGTTTATTTGAAGGTTTACTCGAGTTGGTACCCGAGTAACTCATAAAGTTGTGAGTGCATTACTCGAGTAGGTACCCGAGTAAACATATATTTCCAAAGGATTGAAAATTGGTTATTCCATGCACTACCCGAGTAATCTTGTATTTATTCATTGACTTACAGTTGATCAAAGATTTCCCGATGATACTCGAGTAAGTACTCGAGTAACCTTCAAGTAATACTCAAGTAGTTACTCGAGTAAGCTTACCCAGAAATTTAGAAATCATTCAAACGATCATTAAATTGTTTCCTATATGATTAATCTTTCATTGTATTAGTATTTCTAGCATATTTACAGATAAACAATGAAGGAATCATATCAAGAAAGGGAAGTCAAATCAAACGTTCAAATGCCAACCACCGCCAACGGATATTTTTCAAAAACTTGAAAAGTCAATAGTGGCTGCGCACTCTCCAACGGACGAAAGAAAATGTTCCAACGGTCATCACCAACATATCTATATATATGGGAACATCCAAACAGAGATAGAACAACAAGATCACACACAAACGAATCATCAAGTTCATTGCTCTGTTTTCACGTTGAAATTATATTTCTGTACTTCAGTGATTCTTATTCACTCTATAAGAGAGATATTTCATTTAAACTCAATATTTGTTATTGAGATAACTTGAGGTTGTGGAACCTTGAGTTGGGATTGGATTACAACTTGTAAGGGGGAGCGAGTGTCCAGGTGAAGGAACTTGCTTGTACTGAGGTGCCAAGAACCCACTGAATCTTGGAAGTTATAGTGAAACTCTCAGAGAAGCTCTGAGGACTGGACGTAGGTCAAAGTGGTTGTGGCCGAACTAGTATAACTCTCGGTGTACACTTCGGTGATATTTCTCCTTACTCCTTACTGTTTTAATTTCATTGTCAAGTTTTATATTTCTAAAGAAACATTTAGTATCACCCAATTCACCCCCCCTCTTGGGTGAAACGCTTGCTCTAACAGTGTTCACCTATGCAATAGGCCCTAGGCGACCACCCCGTAATTTGTGAATGCTTCCAAACTCATGATGAAACCGATCACATGTAATGTGTCTCAGAACATCTGAAAGAAAGAGTTACTACCTAGTTACTTTCCTTAAAGGGTGTCCAACTATTTCTCTAAGCTCAGGTAGGTCTTAGATCCTAGATAGCTAATATGTCATATAATCAGAATTTACAATTGGTGTGTCATTTCTTAGTCCAAAACTTTTGGTATAATGGAAACTAAGTTATTCTTGACCTATCCCTATGTTTATCCTTTGTTTTGAACTTGTTGGTTATTATTTTAGTTACTTGGGTAGCCATTAGCAGCTCAAACAAAGGCCTATGGGGTTGGAAAAGGTTAGACTAATAAACTTCTTTCAGAAAATACAACGTGTTGAAATAGAAGTCGTTGTTGAATTTCTAAAGTTCATAACTCCAATGTACAACCCCAAATGATACAAATGACATATCAAATTAAAGCTTGACATGTCTACATTTATTCTAGAAAATATCACAGGCATCGGACATGATTTGACTATTAAAAAAGTATCACATGGCCAGATTGCCATACAGGAAAATCTCACTAGCAGAAATTTGCAATGTTACAAATTATGTTCCAATAATCTAGAATTTATAACCAAGGCTATTCCTATACATTTTTTCATGTAGAACACAATGGTAACATCAAAAACACCAAAATCAAACTCCTTCCCTTCCTAACAGGTCAGGTCAAAACATGGCCTTAACAACAATAAACGAAAATGACATTTTCACCATCAAACCTATCCAATATCATCATGAATCATCATCTAACAACAAATAGATAATCGAAATATTATTATTCCTCTAAATCATAACATGACTGAAATCCTAGGCCTCCACAAACTTTATGAAAACTCATCTAAGCCTAAAAAAACTTGTTCAAATTAAAGCTTACACTTACCTCCACACGTTTCTACGACTAGTTCTGAAATTCGGCAATACTTCATCTGGCAAGCGATCACCAAACACCTCCAAAGGCAATTCTAAAACCATATAAATGAAGCTTAAGATGAGGAGAAGAAGATTTGTGAGGGTTTTTTCAGAGGAAACGCCTATTCGGTAGTATTTTAAGGGATTGAACTCAAGAAAGGTTACTATTCACACTTTCTCTTTCCTTTTTCAGTTTCATATGAATTTTCTGATTCTTCCCTTGATTTAATGAACTAGGCCGAATTTGAGAGGAGAGAGGGAGTATTAGATAATTGTCTTGATCAAATCACAATTACTTAGGCCAAATTGTACCAAGTGTCAAAGGCCTATGGTTCTTTAAAAAGGTAAGTAACTAATTAGTTATAGGAACTAGTTTAGTTAGGCATCTAGTCTTCCTTTCTTTTTTTTTCTTTGACCGATTTATTTTTCCAAGAGGAGGGGAAATAATGACCAATAATTCCTTTCTTCCCCTTTTTGCCCTTGACTATGACAATATTAATTAAATTGCCATTTAGTGTTTTATCCAATTCCTTTTTACCTTTCTACACACCATTCCCTTTTCTTTTTAATTCCAAATTAGACTTTGTATCTTAATTGAATTTAGATAAAGGGTTTGAGCATTTTCTACAACTAATTTGGATCATAATTCACACTTTATTCCCAAAAGCGATTTCTAACATTATTTACATTTTCTTTTGAGTCATTGAGCCTATGCATATATTTTTGGATATTACAACTTTCCCCCTATACAATAAATTTTGTCTCTGAAATTTGCTACCATTCCTCAAATCTAAATTTTAGGAATAATTTCCATAGGTCTTCCTCTGCCTCCCAAGTTACCTCTTTGGATGATAGTTCCTTCCAGACCATCTTTCAAAATGGAATGCTTCTATGCTTGAGCTGTCTTTCCTGTTGGCAATAACTTGCTCCGTTTCAACCTCATATGTGAGATTATCCCGTATATCCGCATCCTCATAATCTATAATATGCTCAGGGTCCGATCAGTAGTTCTTCAGTTGATATACATGAAAGACGTCCTACAATCTGCTCAAGTTTAGGGGTAGAGCTATCCGGATGCAACGGCCTAATTCTGGATAAAACCTCAAAAGGACCAATGTATCGAGGGCTTAGTTTCTTTGTCTTTAGTGCCCTTCTAACACCAGTAATAGGTAAAAACTTTAGGAACATGTGATCACCACTTCAAATTATAAGGGTCTTCTTGGCCTATCGGTATAACTCTTTTTCCTGCTCTAGGTTGCTACTAGTCTCTTTTTAATGATCTTGATCTGCTAAGTAGTTTGATTTACCATATCTAGCCTATACAACCTTCTCTCTAGTAACTCTGTCCAACAAAGAAGGGATTGACATTTCCTTCTGTAGAGCGCTTCATACGGAGCCATCAGAATTCTTGAATGATAGCTATTGTTATAAGCGAATTCTGCAAGTAGAAGGTAGTGATCCTAGCTTCTTTTTAAACCCATTACGTATGCTCTTAACATATCTTCTAGTATTTGTATGGTCCTCTCTGACTGCCCATCCGTATGAGAATGATAAGCCGTACTAAATTTCAACTTAGCACCCAGAGCTTCATGCAGAGATCTCTAAAATCTCGAAGTAAAGTGAGAGTCTCTGTTAGAAATGATACTCTTTGGCATACTGTGGAGTCTTACTATCTCCTTAATATGTATCTCAGCCAGTCTATCAGGAGAATAGCTTACATTGATTGGTATAAAATGTGCCCATTTTGTGAATCAATCCATAATCACCCAGATCACATAATATTTTCTAATTTTGGGCAATCCCACTATGTGGTCCATGGTCACAATCTCTAACTTCCATTATAGAATGTTGGGACTCTGAAGGAGTCCTAGTGATCTCTGGTGTTCAATATTTACCTTCTAACTAGTAAGACACTAGGCTACATATTTGGTCACATCCTTCTTCAATCCGGCTCACCAGTACATAGACTTTAGATCATGGTACATCTTTACCATTCCTAAGTGAAGGGTATATCAACTCTTGTAATCCTTATCCGAGATTTTTTTGCCTCAAGTAAGCCTTTCATAGAGCATTGATTATCTTCTTATACTGAACTAGTCTATTGGGCAAAAGATCATAATCCTGAGTTTGTCCCTGTTTGATCATAGTTATAATGGATTCTTCTCATTTATCTTGTTTTTGCACTTCCTCGATCTCAGCTCTTAGATAGCTTTCCCCTTAGGTAACACCAAAACCATCATATAAAATCATATTTGAGAGATTATGTTCTTAGAAGTCTTCTATTAATTATTACCATTCCTGTATCATCATAGCTGCTACTTGCATAGCCTTCCGACTAAGAGCATCAGCGATTACATTAGTTTTACCTAGATGATACTTGATCTCCAGTTGTAATCTTTGAACAACTCCATCCATATGTGATATCTCAAATTCAACTCTTTCTGGTCATACAGATACTAAGACTCTTATAGTTGTAATACAATTCCACAGTCACACCACAAAGGTAGTGTCACCATATTTTCTATGCAAGCACAATTACCACAAGCTCCAAATCATGAGTGGGATAGCTTAGCTTATGAGACTTCAGCTGTTAGGAGGTGTAGGCCACCACTCTGCCCTACTGCATAAGGACACATCCTATTCCCTACTTACTAGAATTACTGTAAATCATATAGGTCAAACTGGGGTCAACCTCATCTTTAGCTAGTAAAGCTCCTCTCACATTTGTCATCCCAATTAAATGATTGATCATCTCATGAAAACTTGGTCATTGACAAGGTGATCCAGGAGAAATTTTGAATAAATCTTTGATAATAACCAGTAAGGCCTAAAAAACTACGTATCTTAGCAACTATTTCTGGCCTCTTCCAGTTCAGTACTACTTCCACCTAACTAGGATCTATTGAGACCCCTTCTTGTGAGATATAATGACCTAGAAATTTAACTTACAGATGCCAAAACTCACACTTGCTCATCTGGGCAAAAAATTGCGTCTATCTTAAAATGCCCAGAATCATCCTCAAATGCTCCTCGTGCTCTTTTCAATTCTTGGAGTATATCAAAATGTCATCGATGAAGACTACCATAAACTGATCTAAGTATTAGGGACATACCCTAGAGATAGCTATGTTCACATTAAATCATGCTCCATCTAAGGTAGTTGAAAAGATACCATATGAGATATGGACTGGGAAGGAACCTAGTTTGTCTTTTCTCAAAATTTAGGGTGTGAGAGATCATCAAAGTGCCTTTTTATGGGGTATCCACAGAAATGAAGGGATACTATGTCTATAATCCTACCAATAACAAAGTATTTATTATTCAAAATGGTAGGTTTCTTGAAAGAGATTTTATCTCTAAAAGAAGCAGTAAGAGTAGGGTACATCTCAAAGAAATTGAGAATCATAAGATAGTACAAAACCACAGATAGAAAATAGTTATGACTTACAACAAGTTGCTGAGCCTCATCAAGTAACCAAGGTCTACGTAGATCTGATAAGACACGGCATCAACCTCAAAGATATGGATTTCTAATTACTAGTAGTTATGATATATTGCTCAATGAATAGAATGAGCCAACAACCTATAGATAAGCCAAAGTGGGAACAATGTCCGAGAAATGGCTAAATGCCATAAAACTTGAAATGCAATCCATGAACGACAATCAGGTATAAACCTTAGTCGATTCACCTGAAGGTGTAAAAACCATCAGGTGCAAATAGGTTTTGAATGATAAAACTAACATAGATGGCAATGTAAATATCTTTAAGGTGTGACTCGTTGTAAAAGGATTCACTTAAACTCTTGGTGTAGACTATGATGAAACCTTTGCCCCAGTTGTAATGGCCAAATAAATCATAATCCTTCTTGCCATTGTAGCATATTGTGACTATGAAATATGTTAGATGGACATCAAAAATAGCCTTCCTTAATGGAAAGCTGCTTAAGGATGTGTACATATACAACCTGAAGGCTTTATGCGTCTAGAGGACTCTGGTAAAGTGTGCAAACTTCAAAGATCCATTTATGGATTGAAGCAAGCATCCTGGACCTAGAATAATCATTTTGATAAAGTAGTCAAAGAGTTTGGATTTATTCAAAACATCGATGAACCTAGTGTTTACAAGAAGGTTAGTAGGAACATAATTGTATGTCTAGTGGTTGATATAGATGACATCCTACTCATTAGAAATGACATTCCTACATACTTTGTAGAGTGTCAAGACTTGTTAGGAAAGTCTTTCTCAATGAAAGACTTAGGCGAAACCACCTATATCCTAGGGATTAGGATCTATAGATATAGATTCAAGAGACGAATAGTGTAATATCCTGAATTGTAATAAGGGATTAATAACTTCAAGGTGATGTAATTAATGATAATCAAGAACTTTTGAAGTATGTGTTGAGCAATATGATGTAAAGGTGCTTAGTAATGATTTAATGAGCATTGTGATAATCAGGGGCAAAACGGTAAATTTACCGACTGACTGGTCAGTTACTGAAGAAGAAACTCATTGGTAATTAAGATCAATAGTTGGGATTAAATATTGATAGGTTAAAGGGGTGGAATCATGTGTAATGAGTTTACATGAGTCCAAGAATAGAAAGAACTAGATCATGACAAGTGGCAAACTATGGACCATGGGATTGAAGTCAAAGATTCAACTTATTTCTCTTCCCTCCCACTCTCAAAGTCGGCTGTGTGTGTGTATGTGTGAAGGGAAAATATGCCATCATCATTCTCATCTTATTTCCTCTCTCCTCCTCTATTTTCGTTGAACTAGCCAAGAAAGAGAAAAGTAAAGGTGAGTTTTGACTTTGGAAATGATCTCTTTGGCCCAAATGTTATTCTATAAAGTTGTTCATAATAGTAAGAGCTTCTTGGCTATGATTTCAGAATTTTCATTGGTGGTGAATTGGTGTTTGTTCAAATTTGAAAGTGGGGAAAATAGAGATTTGATCTTACTAAGTTGAAGAGGTAATCATTTAGTGCATTTTGGTATGATTGTTTGAGCCATTGGTTTGGTTTTGAGATTTTGTGATTTTACCCTGATTTTGTATCAATGTTGAAATGCATGGATTGAATAATGTAATGTGGTGGAATAGATGTCAAATAGTGTATGAGTGTAAATGATTTTTGTTTGGATTTGAAAAGAAGTTTGGCAAATTATGGTTTTGGAGATCTTGTGGTCTAGAGATGGGAATGTGTGCTTGAGTAGGAATTTGGTTGTTTTGTGGTTGCCAATAGGTTCATTGTGGAGTTTAGTATAGAAATGAAATTTAGTATAAAAGTTGGGACCATTAGAACTAGTTTTGGTCAATCTGGAAAAGTATATCAGTTGCTGCGATCTGGCTTTTGAGAAGCTTCACTCGAGTGATAAGGGGTCTTACTCGAGTGCAGTATGAAATTCTAGGTAATTTGGTTAAGTCTTCAATCAAAAACTACGAGCACACTTCCTGACTTGTGAGTGAGATATGATCTTGCTCGAGTGAGCATGGGCATGCTCGAGTGAGGTCTTACCTGGAAGTAGTCTGTGCTCTCGCGCAAACACTCTTGGTGTTGCACTTCTTGGTGCTCGAGTGCACTTGAGGTCATTGCTCGGGTGCAGATTCTTGTGCTTGAGTGAGTGTGAGAGATATTTTAAGGATTTGCTCTCGGGCAAACACTTTTTGTGTTTCACTTACTGGGACTCAAGCACAACTGAGGGCATCACTCGAGTGAGGTGGTTGTCACTCGAGTGAGGCAGCCTAAGATTGATGTTTTGCACCCGAAAAAGGTATCTTCAGGGTAGTTTCTTCCAACCCTTTGGGGATATGTTTAGGCCTATAATAGTCACCTAGAGAGTCTAAATGATAACCAACATGAAGTATTACAAAATTTGGAAACTTGGAAAAGAGATTGACCTATTGTCCCTATTTTGGTTTATAGGATTTGACATTTGTCGTCCTCGTGAGCCCACTGAGCCAGCAAATGTCAGGAAGGAATGAGGTAGTGACTTTTCTTTTATATCATATATGATGCATTGTATGTATGTTATATCATTGATTTGTGATGAATCGTATGCTGCGACATTTGTGTATATGCGTAAACACCGACATACCAATAGTTCCAGAGTAGCTAACAACAAATCGGCTAAGGATTGTGTGCCTTACTGGCGGAGAAAGGGAATGAGGATGAGGTGTGATATATGTGATTATGTGGGCCAAAAGGTTAATTGTGGGTCGAAAGGCTATTTGTGAAGGCCGACGGCCATTTTTGGAAGCCGAATAGCTATATGAGCTATAAGGCTATGTGTATGCACTGCCACACCAACAGTCCCTAAGTAGCTAACAATGGTTTGGGTTAGGATGGTGTGCCTTCCCGACGGAGAAAGGGGATGAGGGTGGAGTATGATTTATGCTGCTGCTGCTGCTGTATGATGATTTGCTTACATGCTGTATGCATATGTGTGGTATAAAAGTTTTGTTACTACTGGGATTCTCTTGAATCTCATTCTTTCCTTTAACTAACCTTTCAGATAGGGCGAGTGGCTCCAAGGAGAAGCGCACGACCTGGAGTAGTTAGAACCCTGTAGGTACATTTTCTTTTGGATATGTTGGTTAATCATGTTGGACGGAGATCTTGTAAATTATTTTTGGGTTGTAATTAGTAGTTGAATATAGATGTGTAATCCCCTATATGGGAATTGTAAACCTTGGAGTGAATGAATGGAACCCGGGGGTTGCTGGGATTGCTATTAGATATTTTGATATGAATTAATATAAATTAACTGCACAAGTGATTAAATTTGATAATTGAACTTGAGACCAGAATAGGAAAGAAGTTTTGAAAATTTTGTCAAGTCCCTACTACTTAGTGGGTGTTTTAATGAGTTTTGAACTATCCAACAGTCTCTAACCCTTTTTACTATACATTATCGAATCTTAATTACGCTAATTAAGACAGGGGGTTACAAATAGCCCTAAGTCAGAGTACATACATAGACAAGATACTGTATAGGTTAAGTATGCAGGATTCAAAAAGGGGTTACATGTCCATGTCTCATGGCATCCATCTTATTAAGGATCTGTGTCCTAATACACCTGATCAATGAGATTGCATGAGCAAGATTCCGTATGCCTCAGCCATTGGATCCATCATGTATACCATGTTATGTACTCTACCGGATATCTCATATGCCTTAAGTATGACTAGCTGATATCAATAAGATCCTAGTGAGTATCATTGGACTGCTGTTAAGAATATCCTAAAGTACTTAAGAAGGACTAAGAACTTATCCTTGGTATATGGTGGATTGGATGATAAGCTCTGTTTGACCAGTTACACAGTTGCAAGTTTCCAAATTGACAAAGATGACCTTAAATCGCAACCTGGATACATATTCCTCCTAAATGGTAGAGCAACAAGCCGGAAGAGCACTAAGTAGAGCACAGTAGTAGATTCTACAATAGAAGCTGAGTATATAGCAGTATCATATGCAGTTAAGGAAGCCGTTTAGTGCCTCCTATCTCAAATCTAATAAATTTATTCTGTGATAAGAGTGATGCTATTGCATAGACCAAGGAGCCTAGGTCACATCAAAGGACCAAAAATCTACTCAGGCTACTACATCTCAAAAAAGAAATCAATGATAGAGGTAATATAAAAATATGCAAAGTAGTAGGAGAAGATAATGTTGATGATCCTCTTACCAAGCCGCTTGCACATGCAAAGCATAAGTGTCCTGTTAGGACAATGTGAATTAGGTAAATTTATGATTGTACCTAGTGTAAGTAGGAGGATATTGGAAATTATGCCCTAGGGGCCAATGATTGTACTTTAAACATTGTTATTTAATGAATTTCCCTATTTTGTTGTCATATTTGTTAGAGCAAGCGTTTCACCCAAGAGGGGGGGTGAATTGGGTGATACTAAAATTTCTTTGGAAATATAAAACTTGACAATGAAATTAAAACAGTAAGGAGTAAGGAGAAATATCACCAAAGTGTACACCGAGAGTTATACTGGTTCGGCCACAACCACTTTGACCTACGTCCAGTCCTCAGAGCTTTTCTGAGAGTTTCACTATAACTTCCAAGATTCAGTGGGTTCTTGGCACCTCAGTACAAGCAAGTCCCTTCACCTGGACACTCGCTCCCCCTTACAAGTTGTAATCCAATCCCAACTCAAGGTTCCACAACCTCAAGTTATCTCAATAACAAATATTGAGTTTGAATGAAATATCTCCCTTACAGAGTGAATAAGAATCACTGAAGCATAGAAATATAATCTCAACGTGAAAAACAGAGCAATGAACTTGATAATTCGTTTGTGTGTGTTCTTGTTGTTGTTTCTCTGTTTGGATGTTCCCATATATATAGATATGTTGGTGATGACCGTTGGAACATTTTCTTTCGTCCGTTGGAGAGTGCGCAGCCACTATTGACTTTTCAAGTTTTTGAAAAATATCTGTTGGCGGTGGTTGGCATTTGAACGTTTAATTTGACTTCCCTTTCTTGACATGATTCCTTCATTGTTTATCTGTAAATATGCTAGAAATACTAATACAATGAAAGATTAATCATATAGGAAACAATTTAATGAACGTTTGAATGATTTCTAAATTTCTGGGTAAGCTTACTCGAGTATTACTTGAAGTTTACTCAAGTACTTACTCGAGTATCATCGGGAAATCTTTGATCAACTGCAAGTCAATGAATAAATACAAGATTACTCGGGTAGTGCATGGAATAACCAATTTTCAAACCTTTGGAAATATATGTTTACTAGGGTACCTACTCCAATAATGCACTCATAACTTTATGAGTTACTCGGGTACCAACTCAAGTAAACCTTTAAATAAACTTTTGGTTACTCGATGCTTTACTCCAGTAATGTTGGCAGGATTTCAAGGCCGAGAGCACTTACCTTGTTACTCGGGTACTGACTCAAGTAATGCACTCATTTTTTCATAGGTTACGGGTACCACCTCGAGTAAATGTACTTTTTGTGCATAACTTACCCTGGTAATGACTTGAAGTTTATCTTGAAAATATTTCTGCATACTCAGGTACTTACTCGAGGAATCTACTTAAAATAGAACATTAAATACTTGCATATTAGAGTAAGGACTCGAGGAAAATAAGATAAATTTATATCAAGTTAATCGGGTACCACCTTCAAGTTTTTACTTACTTCAGTGCGTTACTCGAGTAGCTCCTCGAGTAACATTGGCAGTAGTACAAAGTGCCGAGAGCTCCACATTTTCAGAAATAGAGTTACTCGAGTAGGTACTCGAGTATCATTGGCAACTTGAAAGCAACTGGAAGTTTTTCACATGGTTACTTGAGTAGCGCCTCGAGTAACATTGGCAGGCCGAGAGCAACTCCAAGTTTTTACCTGGTTACTCGAGTAGCTCTTCGAGTAACATTGGCAGGCCGAGAGCAACTTGAAAATACTTACACTATTACTCGAGTACTTACTCGAGTAACGTTGGCAGGTTACTGGAAGGTGCCTTTGGTTACTTCAAGTTTTGTCTCATTACTCGAGTAGGTACTTGAGTAATGCCTTAGAAAACTTGCTTCTGACCAAGTTCCTCAGCATTTTCTCTTAGCCTTTCTTCATTACTCCAATGCTAACTTCAAGTGATGTTTATCCCTGTTATTCCTTTGTTCAAACTTGTTTATTAATCATTTCCTTTTCAAACCATTCTTTTGTTATCATCAAAACATGAGATCTAACATTCTCCCCCTTTTTGATGATGACAAAACTTTGGTGATTTTGGACATGGTTTTTCAATTGAATTTTCAAATTAAATATGTCTTATTAAGTTTAAATTCATAGCACACACCTTGCATTCACAGTCAACTTCATTAGTCCAAACATGTATCATAATTCAAAGCTTAGATGAACTTAAAATGAAATCATAACTTAAACACACTTGTATTAAACTTAAAATTTTCATAATTACAAGATAAAGTTCAAAAGAATTCAAAATACTCCCTAACAATCCATATACAACCAAATACCCCAAAATGAACTAGGACACATCCACAAAAATCACTCTCAAGCTCTTCTCCCCATTTTTGGCTTCATCAATCAAGTGGAGGGCTAGGAGGCTTGACCATGGAAATGGGTGTCACTAGAAGGACCATAGAATCATCTGAGTCCAAAGAATCAAATGAGCTAGAGGGAACTAGGTCAGGCAGATGGACTGGAGGGATATGGATGTCATCGCCAGGTGGAGAAGGTTGGAAGACAACCATAGTAGAGGTTTCTCCTTCTGAGTGGTCTGAATCTCAGGAGTAGTCTCAGCCTCAGGAGTATGGTGTTCAGGGGAGGAGGAGGGAGATATTTCCTCAGTTAGGGTAGGTGATGGAATTGGTTTAGGAACGGTTTCTGGCTGAGGTTTTGGAGGAGAATCATCAATGGTGATGTGTATGGTCTCGTTGGTTTCTGGGTTATCCACTGAGTAAAGGATGTCTTTGGCTTGAAGCTCAGGTGGACTAGAAACCAGAGGGGTAGATGGTCCATCCTCAGTGAAAGGAGTGTCAGAAAGAGGGTTCATTGGAGGTGGTGGTGGTGCAGAAGAAGATGGACCAGCAGAAGGTCCGGGACCCAATGAGTCCAAACGCGCCAGAATCAATCTCAGGGTCTCGCCCTGGGCACGTTGCTCTGCTAGCAAGTCCTCATGTCTCTTGACCATTCTCTCAACCAACTCTCCCATCTTGGTATTCATGTGGGTTATCAGTTCGGCATTTGTGTTGCCGATATCCACATGAAAACCTCTCAGCATATTTTCCATGAAATGCTGGAGAGTGGCATTGAGGAAAGATGGCGATGATGTGGTAGCAGCCGGAGCCGATGACTGAGTGTCATCTATTTTGCTGGTTTCTGCCTCTATGGTTTTCCTCTTCTTCTTTGACCCAGACTCCAGAGGGCCTTTGAGAGGGATGTCAATGTTCAATTTCCCTATCTGGTTTCTCCCAACCGGAGTTAACCTCTCAATGGGCTCCTTGCTATCCAAGTACTATATCTTATTCTCTTTCAAGATCAGTGACACAATCTGAGGATATGGCATTGGTGTTGTAGCCTTCCCATCCACCTTATACCTTTTCATCTCAGAGAAGATATACTCCCCTAGATCTTTTTGTTCTCTCAAGAGCAGTGAAGCAAACCACCTAAAGTCCCTATAACAGAAATGGGTGTAATTGTTGGCTTTGTTCACTAGGGACCTAGAGTAGATGTACCATAGGACCCTGTGATGATCACACATATCACTCGGTTTAAAATTTAGGGGGCCAACTAGCTCACCCGGTTTGAGAACAGTGAAGATTTGGTTTGGCTTAAGTTCAGAATAGATATCATCTGGGGGGTTCTCTATTCCTAACCACAAGTTAATTCTAGATGGTGAAATTAGAATCTTTTGGCCTCTGACTGTGGTGGTCATTTCTTCCTCAACTGAGGTTCTGTTAGGCTCATCTATAATCTCTAGATTACAATAAAAGTGTGTGATCACTTTAGTACAAAATGGTAATCTAATAGATAGCCAAGGCATAAAGGGATCTAAATAAGGACTTAGGTCATGCTTCACTACCTCTTGAAGTAACTTCAGATCAACATAGTGTGTCTTACACACCTTCTTTCTGGAGAACTGAGACAAATACTTTGGAGACTCCACCAATTTGCTAACATTGAATCCCTTTGGTGGGTTGGTGATCTCTGCTTCCGGTATTTTGGACTTCTTGGAAGATTGTCCCTTCTCCATTTGATCAATGATTCCAGCCATAGCCTTAGCCACATTCTTGTCATACTTTGGCTTTTTGATAGGCTTTGGTGTGAAAGAGGGGTAGAGGAATCAGAGTGAGGAGGTGAGGGAGATTTGGCACTCTTGCCTCTTCCGGTAGATGTACTCTTTTTGGATTGAGCCCTTGTCACAATAGGCTCTTTGATCACCACTCCTTTGGGTTTCGGTTGAGATTGAGGTTGAAGAGGAATTTTAGCTTTTGGTTTTGGAGTTAATTTTCTTCTCTTTTTGGGAGGAGAAGAAAGAGGATCAGGGTTTTGTTGAGAGTCAGAGGAATCTATGGGAGTAAGGTTTTCAGTTCTCATCTTTCTGAATGATTGACAACTAAAATTTTCAGAAAAAAATAGAGTGACTGACGCGAATTAGGGCACAGAGAATCTGAGAAAAATAGGAGGTTTTTGGAACTGAAATCTCTTGGGTTTTGACGGAAATGAAGTAGGGAATCACTTGTGAAAAGTTTTTGTGAGAGAGAATAGTGATTTACTCGAGGAGATTTTGTGGAAATGACCGAGTTTGCGACAGATAAAGACCTAGAACCCGACGTTACTCGAGGCCTTACTCGAGTAACCTTCAAGTTTACTCGAGGCCTTCCTCGGGTGTTCATACAGAAAAATTCTCAAAATAATTCATTTAAATTGCATACCTGACATAAATAATATAGTAATTATCCATGGATGTTCCCTCGATCATTTATAACCCATTCTGATCAGATTTGAGTCATTCTTTATCAATTTGAGAATCTGGACTCCGACATTACTCGAGTCCTTCCTCGAGTAAGCTTCAAGTTTACTCGAGGCCCACCTCGGGTAACCTGGTTTTCAACTTCTGACTCTTCATTTCTTTGAAACTGAACCGTTATATTTGAATTTCAAGTAACTTGATCCATTACTTCCAGTTTTGGGGGCCATTACTCGAGTACATACTCGAGTAAAGTGTTACTTTACTTCAAGTTGTTCCTCGGGTAATGCTTCACTGTGAGTCATTACTTCAAGTTGGTACTCCAGTAATAGTGTCCTCTGATAACCTCTGTTTTTGTTTCTCAAAACAGAATTTCTACCTTTCTGCAAAACAATTTTCTATATACTCCGATGCTTAAGTTAGTAATCATCAAAACTTTAACAAATGACTTCATCTAATATTATGAGAAACTGAAATAACTTACAACTCATTGGGATTTACCATTCCCAATTCTCTTCTAATGTATAGAAATTGATCTTTTGCAAGAGGTTTTGTGAAGATATCTGCTAGTTGAAGATGAGTAGGAATGAATTTCACTTTCACATCTTTCTTTTGAACATGATCTTTGATGAAGTGATGTCTGACATCGATATGCTTGGTTCTAGAATGTTGAACTGGATTCTTTGCCAAGCTTATCGTGCTTGTATTGTCACAATAGATTGGTATTTCTTTGAGATAAATACCAAGATCTTGTAGTTGTTGTTTTAACCAAATCACTTGTGCACAACAACTTGATACAGCAACATATTCGGCTTCCGTTGATGAAAGAGACACCGTGTTTTGTTTCTTGCTAAACCATGATACAAGAGATCCTCCAAGAAATTGTCCTTGTCCGTTGGTGCTCTTTCTATCTGTCTTGTATCCTCCATGATCTGAATCTGAATATGCAACAAGATATTCACTTCTTCCTTTGGGATACCACAGACCCAATTTGGGTGTGTCAGCAAGGTATCTAAAGATTCGTTTGACCGTTTCAGCATGTGATTCTTTTGGTGCTGATTGATATCTTGCACATATGCCAACACTAAATTGAATGTCCGGTCTACTTGCCGTGAGATAGAGTAATGATCCAATCATTCCTCTATACTTTATTATGTTGAAGTCTTTCCCTTTGACATCAGCATCGATCAACGTAGTTGAACTCATAGGCGTATCCGTGCCATTTGCTTTATCCATTCCATACTTCTTCAATAACTCTTTTAAATACTTTGTTTGAGATATGAAGATTCCATTCTTTCTTTGTTTGATTTGCAAACCAAGAAAGAAATTCAATTCTCCCATCATTGACATCTCGAATTCTCCCTGCATTATCTCAGAAAATTCCTTACACAGAGATTCATTAGTAGCACCGAAAACAATATCATCAACATATATTTGAACAATTAAAATATCATTGTGTTTTCGTTTTATGAAGAGTATTGTATCACCTTTTCCCCGTACAAAACCTTGATCAATAAGAAACTTACTGAGCCTTTCATACCAGGCTCTAGGAGCTTGTTTTAAACCATATAAAGCCTTTTTGAGTTTGAAAACATGGTCTGGTTTAGTAACATCCTCAAAACCTGGAGGTTGTTCTACATACACCTCTTCCATGATGTAACCATTTAGAAATGCACTCTTTACATCCATTTGATAGAGTTTGAATCCTTTGATGCATGCAAAGGCTAAGAGTACACGTATAGCTTCCAATCTAGCACTGGAGCATACGTTTCCTCATAATCAATCCCTTCTTCCTGATTATAGCCTTTGGCCACCAACCTTGCCTTGTTTTCTGACAATAATTGCAGATTCATCGAGTTTGTTTTTGAATACCCATTTAGTACCAATGATCAGATGATCTTTGGGTCGGGGCACCAAATCCCAAACTTGATTTCTCTCAAATTGATTTGGTTCTTCTTGCATTGCTATAACCCAATCATTGTCTAATAGGGCTTCATCAATATTAGAAGGTTCAATCTCAGAAATGAATGCAGAAAAGCTTACTTCATTGAAAATTCTATTTCTAGTTTTGATCCCTTCATTCAATTCTCCTATGACTTGATCTAAGGGATGACTTTTATTGTATTTCCAAGCTCTAGGTTGACCTAGGGATTGCTCTTCTTCCTTAGTTTCATCAACCTCTGGAATAAGAGATTTAGAAATAGATTGACCATTTTCTTGATTTAAACCAACTTCCTGTTCTTCATCAATGGTTTTGTCAGAGGATTCAAATTCATCAAATACAATATGAATTGATTCTTCAATAACACATGTTCTTTTATTAAAAACTCTATATGCTTTACTTCGGTTAGAATATCCTAGAAAAATTCCTTCATCAGTTTTAGAATCAAACTTTCCTAAGTTATCTTTACCATTATTATGAATGAAACACTTACAACCGAAGATGTGTAGATGAGCAATGTTTGGCTTTCTTCCTTTGTATAGCTCGTATGGTGTCTTTCCAAGTTTTGTTATGATATATGCTCTATTTGAAATGTAGCATGCTGTACTCATAGCATCAGCCCAAAATACTTGAGACACATTCTTTTCATTTAACATTGCTCTAGCCATTTCAGTGAGCACTCTATTCTTTCATTCCACGACTCCATTTTGTTGAGGTGTCCTTAGAGCAGAGAAATTGTGATCAATACCATTAGTATCACAATATTTTTCAAAGGCTTGATTTTCAAATTCTCCACCATGATCGGTCCTAATACCTGTAATGGACATACCTTTCTCATTTTGCACTTTCTTGGCAAATACAATAAATTCTTCAAAGGTCTTATCCTTTGATGATAGAAAAATAACCCATGTAAATCTAGAGAAGTCATCAACAATGACCAATGAATATAAGTTACCACCAAGAGTTTTTACTCTTACTGGACCAACTAAATCCATATGTAATAATTGTAGTGGTTTATTTGTTGAAATCTCATTTTTCAATTTGAAAGATGATTTAGTTTGTTTACCCTTTTGACATGCATCACAAATCAAATCATTTTTGAAATTTACTTTGGGTAATCCAAGAACTAAATCCTTTTTGAGTAGTTTGCCTAGTTGATGCATATTGACATGAGCCAATCTCTTATGCCATAGCCAACTTTCATCGGCATTACTAAGAAAACAATTTTCAGATTCATTTCTACTAATATCTAGAGTATAACAGTTACCTTCCCTTTTAGCTCTGAGTTTTGCCTTGATATTTTTCTTATCAAGTTGTAAGTCTTCCTTGTTGACAATCAGACATTCCTCTGAATCAAATATTATCCAGTTGTCTTTATCTGCACTTTGACTTACACTCAGCAAATTATGACACAAGCCTTCAACGTAATATACATCTTTGACTTGTATTCCTTTGTCATTTTTGATTTCACCAATTCCTGCAATCTTTCCGGATTGATTTCCTCCAAATTTTACCTTGCCACCTTCCTTAGGTTGCAATGTGGTAAAACTTTCGAAATCCCCGGTCATATGTCTAGAGCATCTACTGTTTATGTACCACTTGTTGTTTTTGGATGCTTTGAGACATATCTGCAATTGAAGGACTAAATCTTAGGTACCCACATCTTTTTGGGTCCTTTTGGGTTAGTACAAATGATTTTCTGAATATATGAACCTTTAGGTACCCATTTGTAGGTTCCTATATTTCCTTTCTTCTTATGAATGCATGAAGAGGTATAATAACCTTTTCTATTACAGTAATTACAGAATGCAAAAGGATTTGATATATGTACAGAATGCTGGAAATAATTTAAATATAGCTTACCTCCTACTTTCTTTTTACCTTTCCTTCTATCTGATTTTGGATCATATCCAATACCAGATCGATCATTTACACATCGTTGTTCTTTTAAAATTACACTTAGCATCTCACTTCCCTTGGTAAACTTTTCAAGAGTTTTTGTGAGATCAATGTTTTTCTTTTTCAACGAAGAACAATTTTCACAATTCTTTTCTGAACTTTCTTTAAGTTCAATTTCAAGAACTTTGTTTTTCTTTTTGAAAACAATCAATTCTTTAACTACTTTGATGAATTCAGAATGTAAAGCATTATATTCAGAGAGTAATTCATCATAGGTAGGGTCAGAATCATTTACCTCTTCTTCTGTTTCTTCTTGAGCAACAAGACATATATTGGCTACTTCTTCTTCATCACTTTCTTCGTCAGAGGAACTATCTCCCCATATAGCAGATACAAAGGCCTTCTTTTTGTTAAAGAATTTGCCTTTTCTCTTTTCTTTGCTCTTTTGATTTAGTTCTGGATATTCTGATTTGATATGTCCTGGTTTTCCACATTCGTAGCAAATGATATGATCTTTGTTGCTAGTTCCACCTTTTTGAAAATGTTTGAAGCCTTGACCTTTCTTGTAGAACTTTCTGAATCGTTTTATGATTAAGCCCATTTCATCATCATCAAACTCCTCATCTTTATCTTGATTTTCTTCTTTCACTTTTAGTGCTAGACCTTTCTTTCTTTTGTCACCGATGTCATCTAGTTCCCGTTTGAACTTTAATTTGCTTTCATATTCAGAAAGGCTTCCAAATAGAGAAGCAACTGATCTCATTGATTCTCCTTTTGCCTCTTATATCGCAGTGACTTTGGCCTCCCACTCTTTAGAAAGAATATTCAAAATCTTTCGTACTTGGGTATTTTGATCATAGACTTTACCAAGTGCTGCAAGTTGATTAACAAGATGAGTATATCTAAGTTCGAATTCAGAAATTGACTCACCTGATTTCATTCGAAGTAGATCGAATTCAGTTATCAAGGTGTTGATTCGATTCTCCTTTATTCCCAAAGTTCCTTCATGAGCTATTTCCAGAGCTTCCCATATTTCCTTTGCTGTTGGAAGTGTGCAAATTCTGAAGTATTCATTTTGACTCAAAGAACTTTGTAACATCAGAATTGCCTTGCTGTTGAGAGTGATAAGTTTCTTGTCATTCTCATCATATTCCGCTGGCGTCTTTAGAATTTTCTGAGAATCTACAGTCTTTGTAGGTTGATAGTTTCCACTCTCAATTACATCCCATAGCCCATATTCAGTAGCCATCACGAACACTCTGAATTTTGCTTTCCAGAAAGAAAAGTGTTCTCCATTGAAACTGGGAGGTCTAGTGATGGATGCTCCGTCGGGAAGAATTCCTTCACCCATGCTTGCCATTGGATTCTTCTTAGGCTGTTAAACCTTAACAAGAAGACCTACGCTCTGATACCAAATGTTAGAGCAAGCGTTTCACCCAAGAGGGGGGTGAATTGGGTCATACTAAAATTTCTTCAGAAATATAAAACTTGACAATGAAATTAAAACAGTAAGGAGTAAGTAGAAATATCACCGAAGTGTACACCGAGAGTTATACTGGTTCGGCCATAACCACTTTGACCTACGTCTAGCCCTCAGAGCTTCTCTGAGAGTTTTACTATAACTTCCAAGATTCAGTGGGTTCTTGGCACCTCAGTACAAGCAAGTTCCTTCACCTGGACACTCGCTCCCCCTTACAAGTTGTAATCCAATCCCAACTCAAGGTTCCACAACCTCAAGTTATCTCAATAACAAATATTGAGTTTGAATGAAATATCTCTCTTACAGAGTGAATAAGAATCACTGAAGCATAGAAATATAATCTCAACGTGAAAAACAAAGCAATGAACTTGATAATTCGTTTGTGTGTGTTCTTGTTGTTGTTTCTCTGTTTGGATGTTCCCATATATATAGATATGTTGGTGATGACCGTTGGAACATTTTCTTTCGTCCGTTGGAGAGTGTCTAGCCACTATTGACTTTTCAAGTTTTTGAAAAATATTTGTTGCGGTGGTTGGCATTTGAACGTTTAATTTGACTTCCCTTTCTTGACATGATTCCTTCATTGTTTATCTGTAAATATGCTAGAAATACTAATACAATGAAAGATTAATCATATAGGAAACAATTTAATGAACGTTTGAATGATTTCTAAATTTCTGGGTAAGCTTACTTGAGTAGCTACTCGAGTATTACTTGAAGTTTACTCGAGTACTTACTGGAGTATCATCGGGAAATCTTTGATCAACTGCAAGTCAATGAATAAATACAAGATTACTCGGGTAGTGCATGGAATAACCAATTTTCAAACCTTTGGAAATATATGTTTACTCGGGTACCTACTCCAGTAATGCACTCATAACTTTATGAGTTACTCGGGTACCAACTCGAGTAAACCTTCAAATGAACTTTTGGTTACTCGATGCTTTACTCCAGTAATGTTGGCAGGATTTCAAGGCCGAGAGCACTTACCTTGTTACTCGGGTACTGACTCAAGTAATGCACTCATTTTTGCATAGGTTACGGGTACCAGCTCGAGTAAATGTACTTTTTGTGCATAACTTACCCTGGTAATGACTTGAAGTTTATCTTGAAAATATTTCTGCATACTCGGGTACTTACTCAAGGAATCTACTTAAAATAGAACATTAAATACTTGCATATTAGAGTAAGGACTCGAGGCAAATAAGATAAATTTATATCAAGTTAATCGGGTACCACCTTCAAGTTTTTACTTACTTCAGTGTGTTACTCGAGTAGCTCCTCGAGTAACATTGGCAGTAGTACCAAGTGCCGAGAGCTCCACATTTTCAGAAACAGAGTTACTCGAGTAGGTACTCGAGTATCATTGGCAACTTGAAAGCAACTGGAAGTTTTTCACATGGTTACTCGAGTAGCGCCTCGAGTAACATTGGCAGGCCGAGAGCAACTCCAAGTTTTTACCTGGTTACTCGAGTCACTCCACGAGTAACATTGGCAGGCCGAGAGCAACTTGAAAATACTTACACTATTACTCGAGTACTTACTCGAGTAACGTTGGCAAGTTACTGGAAGGTGCCTTTGGTTTCTTCAAGTTTTGTCTCATTATTCGTGTAGGTACTCGAGTAATGTCTTAGAAAACTTGCTTCTGATCAAGTTCCTCAGCATTTTCTCTTAGCCTTTCTTCATTACTCCAATGCTAACTTCAAGTGATGTTTATCCCTGTTATTCCTTTGTTCAAACTTGTTTATTAATCATTTCCTTTTCAAACCATTCTTTTGTTATCATCAAAACATGAGATCTAACAATATTATTTGTATGTTAACTATTATAACTGTATCCTTGCATAAATCATAAAGATTGTTTTAAATGTCCTTGGTCGGTCATTTATATAGTAGCAGAGATGAAGTGAGACCAATTTGGCTTTGATGAGGTATGGAGATACGAATCAAAGTCTTGGGCACTTGTAAGGCTATAAGATATTGAACCAACCCGTTATAAGAAAGTTGCATGGATTAAGTCAGAAGCTTATCTCATCTAAACCATGTTATAATGCCCTTCGATTTGAGATAATCATGGATTCCTACATGAGAGTCGCTATGCTTTAACCTGGTCAAAAGTCACCTTTGATCGGGTGATGATAACATCTATTGTCGAGCTTGGTGGTTTTCATGTAGAGGAATGTGAATGGTCAAGATAGAATTTATCCCTCCAATTAGTAAAGAGATATTATTAGGCCCCTCGATGAGTGAGTCTGTGAAATGTATGGCCATATTGCGATGGAAAGGAGTTTCTATTTCTAGTGTCAGACTACTCAGGAATAGGTGGTTGACATTATCCATGCCTCAACCTTGGTCGAAATATCATGTGACAAAAGGAACATGACATGGTTGTATGACAAGTTGCATCGTGTTAATGATCTTGATACAAATCTGGTAGTCATAAAGTCGTGCTAGAGGCCGCTTGCGACTTATGGGTTAATATAGTTATTGGCCCACTGCCAACCTCGTATGGGCCTTTAGGGTCGCACACAAGAATAGCCCAGCACGAGCTATAATGCCTCGGTTCATTGAATCTAAGATGTCTCTAAGATTCATTAAATACAATGTTTAATATAAGACGGACGAATTTTATATTTATATATATGTATATGATATAGAATTCGTGAAAGGAAAATTAATAATATTATAGATATGTATTTTCGAAATAAATATATATATATATATGTAAATGTATATATTATATGATAATATTATTATATTGTGATAATTTTAAATTTAGTTTTATCAGATAAATTAAATTTATAACTAACATGATAAAGACATAATATCTCATATTTAATTTATAAAGATAAATTAAATCTAATTGCATAGGCTCTTTATTCAGATTAAATAAATAGGTTTATTACGTTTGTGGACAGATTTAATTAAATAGAATTTATTTAAATAGAACATCAAAACAATTAAGTGTTAATTGATTTTAAAATTTATTAAGATTACTTTTGAAAATCTAATATAGCCATAACAGTTATAAAAACGAATGGGCAGCATAACACTGGTACAGATGAGAACATAAAAAGCCACAAGAAACCCTAGGGAGATAGGAGACAATGGAGGCGCTAGCATACAGTCCATGCTGGAGTCATAATCATGTGGATACCAGTAGAGGGAGCTGATCAGAGGTATCGGTTTCTAGAGATCAAAAACCTTAAAACGCTAAAAGGTACGATTCTTTCTAACTCAATCTAAATGTCATTGATAGATTCGTAATTAGGACTGGTGAACTTTTACAATTTTAAATTTCCATTGTGCCTGACAATCCAATAGCCCCCAGGCTTCTACCCAGTGTATTCTCAATGATCGTGGGCATCCACCCATGATATAAAAAGTTTCCATGGCCCAAGCGTCCACCCGGCATATTCTGAATGCTTATTAGGTCTTACTACCCGGGGAATCAACATATGCCATAGGAATTATGGGACTTATAGCCTCGGGCTTTGCCCATCAGGTCTGACTGCCTAAGGACATGTTGGCTAAATAGGTCTTACTGCCCACCATATATTCATAACACAAATATATCCGATTGTAGAAACATACATGCAGAATCATTACATAAGATACGAGAGCAATAGTTGCTTTCCTTTATGTCATCAAGCCTATTCATCCTCAATTTCCTTCCTTATCTTGCTTTCTATAATTGGCATTAGAGCACCCCATGGCAATTTACTAGGTCATATTGTTAGGATTGGCTGGCACAGCGGAAGAATTTTGAAAAATTTCACCAATCCCAATTGAGGATCTATTAATGGCGTTTAAACAGAGTTAGAAAAGAATTATACCTTTTCGAATTTAAGGTTTTCGATCTCTAGGAGATAACACCACAGATTTGCTCCCTCTACCGGTATCCACACAAATACGTCACCAGCATAGACTGCGTGCTAGTCTCCAATGTATCCTAGGGTTTTTTATTGCAGCTCTGAAATCTCATCCATATAAGAGTTTTTTTGCTTCAACATTTTTATAATCCATAAGGGCTATATTCAAATTTCAAATTAAATCTTGATTAATTTTGAAATTAATTAACTCTTAATTATCTTGATGAGCTAATTAAATAAATTCGGTTCAATTAAATCTATCATATAGTTTTAATTTAACCTATTTATTTAATCTGAATAAAGAGCCAATGATTTAACTTATCGTTATAAAATAAATTTAAGATATTATACCTCTATCATGTTAGTTATTAAATTTAATTTATCTAACAAAATTAAATTTAAAACAAAAACAATATAATAACATTATCATATATATATATATATATGTACTTTGAAAATACATATATATATATATATATATAATATTATTAATTTTAGGGTTAATATAACTTTTGGTCCCTGAAGTTTGATCCAATTTTGGTTTTGGTCCCTGAAGTTTGAAATCGGTGGTTTTGGTCCCTGAAGTTTCACCCGATTTTGGTTTTGGTCCCTCAAATTTGAAAAGGACTTGGTTTTTTCGGGTCGGGTCGGGTCGGGTTTTTTAATTGGGTCGCCAAGTCCTTTTCAAATTTGAGGGACCAAAACCAAAATCGGGTGAAACTTCAGGGATCAAAATCATCGATTTCAAACTTCAGGGACCAAAACCAAAATCGGGTGAAACTTCAAGGACCAAAACCACATATTTCAAACTTCAGGGACCAAAACCAAAATTGAATCAAACTTCAGGGACCAAAAGTTATATTAACCCTTAAATTTTATTTTCATCAATTTTATATTATATATAAATATAAAATTCGTCCACCCTATATTAAACATTGTCTTGTGCTGAACCATTCTTATGTGCGACCCTGTAGGGCCATACAAAATTGGCAGTAGGCCAATAACTGTACTAACCCACAAGTCGCAAGCAGCCTTTAGCAAGACATTACGACTACCCAATTCAATGAGGATCGTTAACACAATGCAACCTTTCATACAACCATGTCACGTCCCTTTTGTCACGCTATATTTCAGTCAAGGATGAGGCATGGATGATGTCATCCTCCTATTCCTGACTATTACTTTCCCTATTCCTGAGTAGCCTGACAATAGAAACGGAAACTTGTTTCCATCAGAGTATGGCCATACATTTCTTAGACTCACTCATCGAGGAGCCCAATAATATCTCTCTACTAATGTGATAGACAAATTCCATCTTGACCATTCATATTCCTCTACATGAAAAACCACTAAGCCTGATGCAAACTTGTTTCCATCAAAGTATGGCCATACATTTCTTAGACTCACTCATCGAGGAGCCCAATAATATCTCTCTACTAATGTGATAGGCAAATTCCATCTTGACCATTCATATTCCTCTACATGAAAAACCACCAAGCCCGATCGTAGCCTCTATCATCACCCGGTCAAAGGTGACTTTTAACTAGTCCAAAGCTTAGCAACTCTCATATAGGAATCCATGATAACCTCAGGTCGAAGGGCATTATGATGTGGTTATACATGAGATAAGCTTATGACTTGATCTGTAGCTTTCTCATAGTGGGTCGGTCTAGCACCTTGTACTCTTACAAGTGCCTAAGACTTTGCTTCGTATTTCCATATCTTATCAAAGTCATACTAGTATTATTTCATCTTTCCTCCTACATAGATGACCAACCAAGAACATTTAGGACAATCTTTACGATTTATCTAAGGATACAGTCATCACATTGGACATGTAAATAATATGATAACATAATGGAAAAAATTCATGGAATTAATAATGTTCAAAAAACAAAGATTGGCCCCTAGGGCATAATTTCCAACACATATAAACCTTTCTGTCAAGGAAACATATTCGATAGGATACTCATTATGATGCACAACCGTTAAGAATCAACATTCCCATAGCTCTACTCTACAGTTCAATGTCAAGATGGCTTCATTCTACGATTTGACATCACGGTGGGTTCACTCTACGATTTGACATCACGGCGCCTATATACTACGATTCAATGTCATGGTGGCTTCATGGTACGGTACTGCACTTAGTGCTTTACTTATCACATAATTGGTCAGCCCGTCCGTCAGAACCCTCTGTAAGTAGCCCTCTCTGATTAGATCTCTCTGTAGGTAGCCTTTTTCAATCAGAATCCTCCATAGCTTGCCGTATCCGTTCAGAATTCTCCTTAAGTATTACTCCCTGTTGGCCATCTCTTAATGGAAGTACTATTATAACAAGAATCCATATCATATAAGGTCCATCTTCTCTAGCATTTATGTAATCTGCTTTCTCTAATTCTGCCATCTCATTTAGGGTCATTTTATATGGACTTTCAATATCGGTCCAGCTCCAGGCATAATCACATCTCTAAAGGAATATTCTATGATTAAGATATTTCCCTTTACTAGAGTAGCAACTAGCAGCCTCCAGAAACCTCATACACATTTTTGTACCATATTCTAGTACTTCAAGCCACTCAAGCTATTTCAAATTCATAGAGAATTAATTCAACTATTGCATCTGATTCTCAAGTTATGATTCAACTCTTAGAACCTTAGAACCTTAACATCAACGGAGCCGAGAAATCTTGTTCCCGAATTATACCTAATATACAAGCATACTAGAAGCAGAATTCAACATTCCTTTTCTAATCCTCAAACGTTTGGATTTTTCTTATAACATTAGCATTGTTCTGAGGTTCTAATTCTACCTCAATCCTCAATATTATAAAGATAACATCATTCTTCCACCTTAAAGATAATCGTTGTTAGCTCTTCCACCTTAAAGATAATCGTTGTTAGCTCTTCCACCTTAAAGATAATCATTGTTAGCTCTTCCACCTTAAAGATAATTGTTGTTAGCTCTACATCATGAGTGGATAACTTATCTTATAAGGCTTCAGCTATTGAAGAACTTACACCACCATTCTACCCTACCTTATTAGGACATATCCTACTCCTTTCTTACATGTTTCATTGCAGACCAAACATGTCATTTCACTACAAACCACTCAAGTCACATTTTTGCTGACCACACAAGTCGCACTAGGATATGGGATAATCAACACTAGTGTAAGTGTCAATCCCTTCTATAGCTTTATGAAGCTCATCTCACATTTCTTATTCTACTCAAACAACAAATTCTTTCCTAAGAGCTTGTCAATGACAAGGTGATTCAAGTGTCAGGATACCTCCCGATAATATCTGGTAAGACCCAGAAAACTGCGTATCTATTTAACAATTCTGGCCTCCTCCAGTTCAATACTATATATCATACCTATATGCCATTAACTATGATTAATTTAACTAAGATGATCATTAGTCATAGAGAAACCTTAAGGTAAGAACGATTCCTTAAGTCTCAAAAACCTTACCAACTTAACTTCCCAAAGGGTCACCCATCCTGATATTACTCTTACCTAAGCATACTTAACCACGGAGTTCCCATGGTATCTGGGGCATTACTACTTGTACTGATCCCTATATCTTAGGCATCGGTATACCATATATACCTTAATTCCAGTATATCATGTTATCTTGCTGAGAATGATAGATATTTTCCTCACAGGGAAACATAAGCAGTATGAACTTCTTGGTATAACCCCTCTATGTGTTCTCATAACACAGGGGAAAAATATAGGTCATACTCTAACTCAATATCAGGAGTACTAGAGTTAGCATTAGAGTCCAAATCCTATGCTACCTCATCTATCTCTAGAGTCTCAATCTTACTAACAGAGGATTCATCTGCTGTCAAACTTATTGTCAGCAAGCTTATACCCTTTTCTCTCAGGGTATGCATCATTGTTGCTCCATTTTGTTCCTCCGTATAGACCTCTAGTCATCCTTCTACAGGCTGTTTAACAGATATGGGTCGTCTAACTCTTTAGTTTCCTCTGCTATCTATGACTTCCAGTCATAGTAGCACTAATAGAGGATCACTATACTATTCATATGAGCAGAGAATATAACCTATGGTCATAACCCCTTGCTCTAACTAGACCATTACCTCTAAGTAGACAATTCCATTTCCAGAATCACTGCTTTGATACCAAACATGTAAAACCCGTCATACATACTCCTTTATTACATACACGGAAGCGTTATTTTTTCTTTACTTAAGGGTTCAATAGTTATTCATGACTAATGAGCTATTACTCTTACCACATATTAGAGTTAATTCTATTTATTTGTTCTCGTGTCATGATTACGTCTGAATTCAAATTCGTGTATTCATACATTTACGTCAAATGTAAATATTTTACATACAGTAAAACATAAATACACACTTGGCTCTTCAATTCTTCATCTTCTTTCTTTCTGGCACATCTTCAAGCATTCTTCTTTATCTTACTCACAGACCTATATGGTTGGTGGGAGAGGGTGATATTCTGGGGAATCTCAATAGCAAACATTACAAACAATTCATATAAGAGAATGCTAGTGCATGATATGCTTCCTTTACATAGGCTCATGTTCACATAATAATATTTTGCATGCTCAATGTTTCGTGCAACATACCTATGGCCACAATGAAAATAGAAACAGAGCTTCATTCATTTATACATGTTTCACATAATCAAGCAAAGTAATATTGCAAATCCATAAATGACATAAACATCACACACATGCAATTAAGTAAATTTACTACCTTTTGGACAAAGTCCTTCTTCTTGTCCCCTTTTCTTCCAACCACTGAGGCTTCTTGGAAATTCTTCCATTCATCATTTTTTGACTTCTCATAGCCCTAGATATATAATCATATCATTAGGGCCATTTTCCTAAGTCAAAAAATGAGTTAAAGTGGTCAAATTATCCTAAGGGGTTAATTTATACCCTTAGAATTCAAAGAAATTACAATGTGCCATAACCTTTTGATTTACGCACATTTACCAAAAGTTGGCAGAATTTGTCAACCAACTTTGAAAATTCATATCTTTTTGTACAAGTATCCAATTGCAATGGTTCAAAAGGCTATATGACTCTTATTAATTCTAGTTTCAGGGAAAAAAATTTCCCTTAGCCAATTGGATGCACAACATTCTAGAATTACCATTTATTGGACACTATCCAGAAACATGCCAGTTTTATCTTGACCAACTTCAAAAATACATAACTGAGAGTGTACAGCTCCAAATGACCTATATGACCTATCAAATTAAAGCTTGATAAGTATACTTTTATTTTGGAAAATATCACAAATATTGGACGCCATTCAATTTCTCAAAACACAATACAAACATCTACACATTAGGAACCCTAACTGGACAACAACATTTTAAATTTAAAAATTGTGTTCCAATGACCCACAATTTTCCTGTATATTTTTTCTTGTAGAACACAATGGTAACATTAAAATAATCAAATTCCCATTCCTTCATCATGTCCTATTCAGACCAAAATTTAGGGTTTGATGCAACAAGTTACCAATTCACATTTCAACCACCAAGCTTAGCTCATATGCTTCCAAAACAACATATAATCACATGTATATGAGGAAAGCTTCATGAACCCTAACAAATCCTAAAAGGCCAAAATTAGGGCAGATAAAACAACCTACAAAAACTCAATCAACCAAAGCAACATATATATCAAAATTATGATCTTGCTCTTTTTTGAGCTCTTTTCTTGATTCTTAACCTTTGGTACTTTGTGGACAACATAAAATACCTTTTCTCAAGAAAATAAAGCCACATAAATGAAGCTCGTGATGAGAGGAACAACATTTATGAGACCTCAAGAGGTAGAAAGGTGATTTAGAAGGTCAAAATTGAGTTATAAGCTCTTAACTTAAATTTGTCTTCATCTTTCTCTTTCCTCAAGCTTATTGGATGAAATGTGCAAGTGAGAAAGAGAGTGGAAATAGTCTATTTTTCTCTTTCCTTGCCCTATTTTTCTTGGAAAAAATTCCCTAAAGAAATAAGGAAAAAGAATTAACGATGTGACAACAATTTCTCCTTCTTGCACAAGCCAAGTTTATTTACCATGTGTGGTAATTTACCTTAGTAAATATGTTGAATTTCTTCCTCTTTCCTTTTTGCTTTAGATGAAAATAAGCTACCCACATAGAGGAACAATTGTTGACTAATTGCCTCAATTTGTCTTGCCATTGGTCAATAATTTTCCAAGTTGAAACTTTGACTTTTTGCCATATTCTTCTTCCTTCTTTATTTTCCTTTCTTTGGATGTTTTCTGTGACAAAAATGGAGAGCAAATTTTGCTTTTCTTTCTAACAATTACTTCTTACTTTTGAAGAGTAAATCTTCGCCCTTCATTTTACCTTCCAATTTTGACTTTAAGATCAAGTGGCAATTATCTCTGCCCTTGATTGTGGCAACATTATTTCTTATGCCATTAGTTCTTTTCTTTCTTTACATTTCTCTTTGTTTCTTTTGTCTATACACCATTTCCCTTTTCCTTTGGATCCGAGTTAGGTTTTATGACATTCTGACATATCCTAAAGGAATCAAGTACTTTCTTTCAAATAATTCGCACAAAAATTCACATTCTATTTTGAGTATAGTTTATAATAGTCATTATGTTTCTTAAGACTTCTCAGGACTCTTGCTAAATTGGGGCTTAGTAGTTCCCTTAATTTAGGCTTATTCTTAAGTCTCTAGTCCCAAAATTTGGGATATTACACTGAGCATACTGGGTAATGACCTGAAGAGGCTATAAGGCCTGAGTGTACTGAGCAATGTCCTGAAGAGGTTGTAAAGCATGAGCATACCAGGCAGTGACCCCGAAGAGGCAGCAAGACCTAATGTTCAACTTGTATGGGGCAGAGGCTCTGGGCCATAAGACCTATATAACCAAACGTTGAGGTATTGGACTAGTGTGACCTACAATATTTTATTACTGAATACTATTTTTCTAAATGCCATTTGCTTTAATTGTTACTTATGTGATGGTTGTTAGCATGCTCTATATTTACATGTCATATTATTGATAGATGTTACTATTGATATTCTCATAAATCTCATCCTTTCCTATAATCATTATACAGCAAAGGCTAGTAACTCAAAGGGCAAACATGTAATGCCCAATAAGTAAAGAATGCAGACAAAGGATAAAAATGTTTATTGGTCATTTGTACATGAACGTGCATGAGTACAGTAGTAATAACGGTACACTGAGGTAGAAAACTACTTAGGAATTTAGTGGTATCAGTATGCATGGAAGTGTTAGCGATACACATAATAATAGTATCAATATACATATTATTGGTTGTAGTAACCGAGTAATAGTATTAGTGGTATCAGAAAGTGATGGTATCAGTGTACCTAATCGTGGTATCAGTACCCAACTTGGTGTTATCAATGGAATTAGTGCACATATTAATGAAAATCATCAAGCTCTATGATAATAATAAATGAAGGTATAGTTCGATGAGTCATATTGAACCTTTGAACCACTCTACTACTAATTTTAAATGTTTTAAATTTTTCTGAAAAGCCCTTTCAAGTACAAGTTTAAACCTTATGTTGAAGTCTTAATTTTAAGTTTCTTACATAGATATATTTGCCCTAAGATCAAAGACTAGTTTAGTAATTCAATTCATTGAGTAAAGTCTCATCTAATAACTTTAGAAATAGGGTGTCACGGAGAGAGAAAGAGAGGAGAGACTGGGAAGGGAGAAAAGAGAAAGAAATGAAATTAAAAAAGGGAAGAGGAACAAAGTGAAGGGGGTAGGATTAATGTCAACTATTTCATCTCTTTTATTTTTTCTGCTCAAGGTTAACTATAATCTCTAAATCCTTTCTTGGTGTTATGATTTAGCAATAGGAGAAAGAGATATTAGGGTTTCAAGAAGTGAAGTTTCAAATCCATTAGTTTAAGGTTAAAGTAAGAGTTGAATATTGTTGTTGTTGATAACGACTTATATATGTTAATCTTGAGATTTTGTAATTTTTGGGAAGTATAAGGGGGGTGCTGCAAAATTTTTAAGAAATTATAGAAATTAAGATTGAAGATGTAATCAAGAAAAAATGGGTCATTATAGATTGAAATATGGTAGTTGATGGCATGGAAGGTGAAAAATCACTTCCCTTCTACCTACACCATCCAACGTCCAGGATAAAACAACTACAAAGTAGGATTTTGCTAATTTTAACACTTTGAATATCTTTAAAATGAAAATTTGTGTAAAGTACAAATGAGAAATCAAATTTGCACTACTACAAAAAGTTAATTTAACAACCAGAATTAATGTCTATTTTTTGAACATAGTAGTAAAAAAAGGCGGTAGTATATTTGAAAATATGGATCCACTTTCAACAATTGTGTCTAATGAAACCAGTCATTGAAAGTTAAAATTTGAATGACTGGTTTGAAAATAGTTATTGAAACAAAGTTTCAACAACTAGTTTCAAAACCAATCGTGAATACAATTTTCAATGGCTATTTTCCAAAAACAGTCATTGAAGATTGTTCAATTAATTCTTCCTCAGGATTTCTTTTCTACTCGCTTTTCCTCTCCATCATGCCTCTATCTTTTTCTCATACATTATCTTGTGCCTCCATCTCCAAGCCCCTCTCTGACCCCAGACAAACCTCCAGCAACTTCTCCGAGCTTCACTGTGCTCTCCTAGGGTGTGCTTCATCTCTGCTCTTCTCAGTCCCTCCATTCCTCTTTGTTCTACACCTACTTGTTTTCCCTCCTCTCAGATCTGACAAGGTAAGCCACCTAAGCCTCTTTGAGTCTTTTATTTTTGTGACTGGGTGGTTTCTGTTAAAGTGGGATGTTTGGATTCTGGTTCCAAAAAGGCAAAACAATGATTAAGGGCTGTAGTAGTACCGATTAATTATCATGTTAATTTGTTTAGCATGTGTGTGGATGGCCAGTAATATATGGGTGTCTAAATGCTAATAAAGTGACTGCAACTTCTGTTATTGCTTGAGGATATTGATGATTTTGAAACTATTATTGGTGGAATAAACTGGAAATAGTTCATTATTAATCACAAACATGAAGGCCAATTTTTTTTGGTAGGTATGCTTTCCTTAAAAAGAAAGATTGGAAGAAAAACTGATTTAGACATGGTTGCTATTACCCAGCAATGTATTAATAAAGTCAAGCTTGTCCATTATGATGGAGATTTTTAGTGGATAACATTTAATTTATTTGCTTATAACTTATTAAAGTCAACAATTCACCAAATATCTATATGTCCAATGGTATGAAAAAAACATACCTATCCATATAGTTATATACTCTAAATTTATAGTTAGGTTATTCGAAAAGTTATTTTAATAAACAAATATAATACACTTGCTATTTCAAAATATAAGTCTTTTTGACAATTTCTTTTCACTGAAAAAGTCCCCTTGCAGAACCTTCCAAGTAATGTTAAATTGCTAAAAAATAATAATGCATCTTCTAAAGTTTCAAAATTTCGGAGAACCTTCTATTTCATTTTCCACAAAATAAAGATGAAAAATGTGTTTTGAATCGCCTAAATTTGAAATGTCAACATCTTTTAATTTGAATATCGATATTTTTTTAATCAACCTTATGAGGTTAGAATTAGAAGTTTCAAAGACCCTATAAAAAAGAATAAAAAAATGAAATTCTATACAATAAAATAAACACCTAAAATATGCATTTTTTGCAGGTAACATTTGACATATAATTAAATATATGTTGTACAAAACTATAGAATTATTTCACTCATTGAAGATATACTGCAACTGTCTTTAAAAAAATTTTATTATGTTCTTTGGACAATAAATCTTGTAGTGAAAATTTTTAGCAAATTTTCCATATTTTTATGTATGGATAATTATGTAAGGACAATTATGATGGTTAACTTATTATAGTTTCTTTTTTGGGGTCCCTAAATGTAATATACCGAAATTTCATAACCCATATTGTTTTGTGTGTTAAATTATATAGATGAAAATACCGGTGTATGGCTGTATGAGGGCACTTGGTGTAACGCCCCAATTTTTGATTAAGGCCTAATGATAATTATTGAGGATTATTATCGAATTAAAGTGGAATTAATGTATATTGGTGACAATATTAATTTATATGTCATAATTGATGGAAAATTTAAAGAATGAAATTATTGGTTTAAGTTGGTGATAATGGGAAATTAATTACTAACTAAGAGAAAAATGAGAAGTGGGATTAAATTGCTAATGGAAGGATTAGATAAGTTAAATGGTGACTAAGTGTGGGAGAGCCAATAGGAGAATGACATGTGTCAAGGTTGTGGGTGTGTGTGAAGGGAGTAAAGTCAAAGTAAATATTTTAGTGTTTCTCTTTCCTCTCTTCCCTCTTTGTACACTGGATATATATGGGAGGGGAAGGAATTGTCATCATTTCTCTTCTTCTTCACTCCTCTTTACTCTATCACTCTCATCTCTCTCTCTTCTCTCCTCATTTTCGTCAGCCATTGAAGGCCAAAGGGAAGGAAGAAAAGCTTCAAAAAGGTAAGGGAAATGTCTCCAAATGCTCAAACTTCCTTCTCTAATATTGATCCTTGAATGAAGAGCTTCATTGTGATGGTTGTAATGTGTTCATTGGTGTTAGTTTGTGACCTCAAGAGATTGTGAAAGTTGGAGAATTGAAAAGTCACTTTGGGAAAGTTGTTGAGGTAAGTGAAAGCTTCAATTTCATATAAATCTTGTGGCCATTGGTTAGGCCTAAAATTTCTGGAATTTTAGCCCTAATTTTTGTGATTTAGGGTCTTGGGGAGTATGGTATGTTGTTGTTATGGAAATGGTGCCTTGTTTAGTGTTTTGAATTGATAGAATTGCATTGAAGCTTAAAAGTGAAGTTTAGCCCCTTTTGTGTTGGTTTTGTGCTTTGGTCAAAACAGGGCATGTAAATGGGTTGTGATTTTGGTCATTTTGAGGTTACCATTGTGTTCCTTGTGGAAAATTGTAGGGGAATGGGTTTGGTTAATGATTTTGGAGCCATTGGTCACTTTGGTAGAAAATTGGAAATGCTGCCATTGAAAGTCTATTCTGGGTAGTCTATTTTTATTATCATTTTGAATGACCAAATGATTTCATAAAATTTGGAAACTTTTCATTCTTAAATTTCACATCCCAAGCTTCAAAATGGACATATATTTTGTGTCATTTCGTTTAGTATTCTGTGAGTTATGGTTGTCCAAAGTTTGGGATTGAAACAGAACTCTGTTTTGGGGTAGTGATGCGTTTTGTGTAATTCTGGGATTTGTATGGTTATTTCCAGTATTGGTTCATATTTTTCCTATGAAGAGGACTAAAATAGCTTTCAATGGGCTTTGGGATCGCCTCATTTTGAGTTTTCTATAATTAGTTGTGAATTTCTGAAATTGCCTTGGCTGCAGCACAAAAGTTTCTGTGCATCTTTTGGCCGCAGCCAGAAACCTTCTGTGCGTGTTTTGGCCACAGCCAACCCCCTATTTTCAGCACCTTGAGATTTTGAAACGTGGTTTCCAACCCGGTGTTTCCCAATCCTTTAGGGCCTTTATTAGAGCCAATTGTAGCTTCTTAAGGGTCATTATTGATAACCAAATCTAAGTGTTTTGAAGTCATTTGAGTATTGGAATAAGTAATAACCTATTGTCCTTAATGATTATAGGATTGGATATTTTCCTGGAACATAGAAGGCATACGCCCGAACAAGAACGGAAAGAACAAGGTAGTAACACTTTATCCTATATCATGTGTATTACATTGCTTGTTTGTATTAGTCATCGATTACAGTGAAAGTAAAGGGGACGTGGCGAAAGCCCGGACTCGATTACAGTGAAAGTGAAGAGGACGTGGCGAAAGCCCGGACTCGAATATAGATAAAGTGAAGGGGGAGTGGCGTAAGCCCGACCTCATATATAGTGAAGGGAACGTGGCGAAAGCCCGGTCTCGAATATTGATTGCTGCATTGTGATATATGTGACTTGCTTTGTATATATGCATCATATAAATAAACTGTTGCTACTGGGATTCTCTAGAATCTCATTCTTTCCAAATAACATTTTTAGATAGGGCAAGTGGATCGAAAAGCAAGCAAGTGGATAAGGGCGATTAGGGCTGCCAGTGGTAGTCTTAGTTAGATATTTTGGTTGTATATCGAATTGGTTATCATTTTGGATCAATATAAATATATTGTATAGATCATAGTACTATAGTTTTTTGTAATCCCCGGTATGGATTCTGAGATGGGGGATGATGCCCTGAACAATATTTTGGATTAAATGTTATTATCCCGGGTGAACGTCGGGAATTATGCTGATACTCTGATATTGTATATTTAACAGACCAAACAGGCCATTTGTTTTAATGAATAAAATGAATGGAGATCCAGTTGTACAGTTTCTGCAAAAAGTTTTTAATTATTCCGGATTTCTCATTCGATAATTAAATGTGATTAAACACCAATCTCGGCCTGATTATCGAAGGGGGTTACACTTGGTGTCTCTTTAAAAGACACACATGGCACCATTTTATATGGCAACTAGGCATTCAAGGCACCATTTATAGACACCTACATGAATATTCGGTGTTTTCCAAGATACACTAGTACACACTCAGTATTTCCCTGAGCTAGAGGTATATATAGAGCCATCTTATGCTCACTCATGGACACATGGAGCATTCTTGTACCCAAAAGGACACATGGCGCCATACCGAGTCGACTCCACATAAAGTAAAGTAGTATTTTGTAAAGTAGTTTTTGATAAAGTAGCTTTGGGGTTGGAACAATATGACAACGCCATCTAGCCTTCCCTTTTGGGTTGGCCTAATGAAAAGGCGCCACTTAGCCAATGAGAATCACATGTCCAAAAGCTGGGACAACTCACCGGTTGTCATACACTTATCTTATTTTCTCAGTTTTTAGAGTATTTGCATGCAATTCGGTAAGCTACACAGGAATAGCATAAATATACTGATAAATTGATACAAGGTACTTGATTACAACACATATTTTCCCCGAAAGGTTTGTTGATATTCACAAATATATACAAAATGCCCAAAATAAGACTACTTTTATAACCACTATCTTTCCATCAGCATCCGTAACATCATTTCTCCATGTCTACCAACTTGCCTCTAGATCCATTGATTCTTGCTGGCACATTATCGTTTTTTACAAAAAGAATGAGATTATGAGGAATCCTAGTGGCAACATACTATCATTCATATAAAATGCGAGAATTTAAATGTGCAATACACCATATAATGTAAAATAAAAATTCATATCATAATATGTGTGTACACAATGCACAAGACCAAATGACAGTTAGGGTCCCCTACGTGTACCTTAGCTAGGCACCTAACCACAGTTAGGTAATGTACCCCAGGCGTACCTCAGCTGGGTACCTAACCACAGCTAGGTAACATACTTCAGGAACCGTATTCATATTACAAAATACAACAACTAGCATATCAATAATCACATAGTGTATGAGAGATAATAGTTACTACTTTAACCATTTCTTGTCTCAGAATATGTGCCTCATAAAGCATGCCAATGAATGGCTCTCAACTCAGTCATAAAATGTCAAATGTATAAGAATTAGGTTACAACCCATTCATGTACTATTTTAGGCCCTTCCATAGTGTTTCTTGTGGTTACACGAGTTTATACTGATAAATTGATACAAGGTACTTGATTACAACACATATTTTCCCCGAAAGGTTTGTTGATATTCACAAATATATACAAAATGCCCAAAATAAAACTACTTTTATAACCACTATCTTTCCATCAGGATCCACAACATCATTTCTCCATGTCTACCAACTTGCCTCTAGATCTATTGATTCTTGCTGGCACATTATCATTTTTTACAAAAAGAATGAGATTCTGAGGAATCCTAGTGGCAACATACTATCATTCATATAAAATGTGAGAATTTAAATATGCAATACACCATATAATGTAAAATAAAAATTCATATCATAATGTGTGTGTTCACAATGCACAAAACCAAATGACAGTTGGGGTCCCCTACGTGTACCTTAGCTAGGCACCCAACCACTGTTAGGTAATGTACCCCAGGCGTACCTCAGCTGGGTACCTAACCATAGCTAGGTAACATACTTCAGGCACCGTATTCATATTACAAAATACAACAACATATAGCATATCAATAATCACATAGTGTATGAGAGATAATAATTACTACTTTAACTATTTCTTGTCTCAGAATGTGCGCCTTATAAAGCATGCCAACGAATGGCTCTCAACTCAGTCATAAAATGTCAAATGTATAAGAATTAGGTTACAACCCATTTATGTACTATTTTAGGCCCTTCTATAGTGTTTCTTGTGGTTATACAATTTTATTCTGAAAATTTACCAAAATGCCCTTAGAGACCCAGCCTGACCCCTTCGTACATAATCCGACCCTACTTTCCCAAAATTTTGACCTAGGCTTTCTGATAAATTTTCACCTAAGCAATCTATTTTTGGACTCAAAATTATTGAATTCACTACCAAAAGACCAAAAGGCACTAGCAACCTCTATGTTAGGGTTTAAGGGGCATGTTGGTAATTTTGCTTTTTAAGGCCTTTCTGGAAAAGTGATCAACTATAACCCCACCTAATTTTCCATCCTAAACTCAATTGTATTATTAGATCATCGAAAAGCCAACTCCAACCCTTAAACCAGCGCTAGCCAAAATTCCCAATTCTCTGGGAAAATTTGGGTCTAATTTTAACTTTGCATACTTCTCCTTTCTACTCCTGACCACTTTATTAACTATTTAATTATGTTGAAATCCCCATTTAGATGTCATTTCGATAGCATAACATTTGGGACACAATTTTTTCCAAATTTACAATCCGAGCAAATCTAGCAGAAATTCACCGATTAAATTTCTCATAGCAGTTAGAACAACCAATATTTGAAGTTTAGTAAGTTACCTTAGCTTCCTTTGGCTTTTTCCTTGTGTAGCTGAAATTCCTAACTCCCAAAACACTAAAATTCTTGCTTCAAATTCCTTAAATTACATATAGAAGAAGCTTAGGGGAAGCCGAAGAAATCGACCTACCTTGTAAGTTTGCTCCTCCTTCTCTCTCTAGAATCCAAACTCTCTCTCTCTCTCTCTCTCTTACTTTGAAAGCCTAATAAAACTAACGGAAATGTAAGGATGAAAGGGGAGGATGATGTAGTATATTATAATTATCGCATTATTTTACTTTATTTTCGGATTAATAGAAAAATCTGGCAGATTTTCTACCAAAATTTGAAAAATCATAACTAAATTTGTAGACATTGAATTGGAGTGATTCCATAAGCTATAAAACCCTTCTCAAGTCTAGTTATGAGAAACAATATAGCACTTTGCCAATTAGAAGCCTAAAATTCCTAGAATTAAATTCTTTGTACACTATTCTAGAAAATCAACAGTTTTTCCCCACGGCGCGCTACTTGACCCTCAGGTGGCGTGTTCGAACCTTGCGGGAGGCGAAAGAAATCCCTAAGCACACGGTGCCTTGTGGCAAAATTTTTGTTCACCAAAATATATTATAATTACTTAGAAATATTCAACAAAATGGTGAATATTCATAGCCACATAAATTAAATATCGGAAATTGAAATATGAATACTGTTTCTAGAGAAATCGCCTACCAGGCAGTGAGATACTCCTGTAATTGAGCCATTTCTCTCGCTAATAAATGACTCAGTCAGGTTTACTTCATATGTCAATTAATCCTATATATCCACATGTTAGTATTAATCACATATTCCTAATAGATTGCGCTCATCTATCCTTGATATGAGCTTTTTTCAATTGCTACTCTCAAATCCTTCTATGTCTCGTTGACATTATTACTACTGATCAAAATCTGTTTAGACAGACTAAGATCTTCGACATCCTTGATCAGTTTCTGCTTACCAATCATTATGGCTGCCACCTACAATGTTTTATGGCTCAATCGTTAGCAACGACATTAGCCTTTCCTAGATGATACTTTTGTTAGATCTCATGTTTTGATGATAACAAAAGTATGGTTTGAAAAGGAAATAATTAATAAAACTTGATAGGAACAAGCATCACTTGAAGTAAGCATTGGAGTAATGAAGAAAGGCCAAGAGAAAATGCTGAGGAACTTGATCAGAAGCAAATTTCCTAAGGCATTACTCGAGGACCTACTCGAGTAATGAGACAAAACTTGAAGTAACCAGAGACAACTTCCAGTAACCTGCCAACGTTACTCGAGGAGCTACTCGAGTAATAGTGTAAAAATTTTCAATGTGCTCTCGGCCTGCTAATGTTACTCGAGGAGCTACTCGAGTAACCAGGTAAAAAACTTGGAGTTGCTCTCGGCCTGCCAATGTTACTCGAGCAGCTACTCGAGTAACCATGTGAAAAACTTCCAGTTGCCTTCAAGTTGCCAATGTTACTCGAGGAGCTACTCGAGTAACTCTGTTTCTGAAAATGTGGACCTCTCGGCATTTTGTACTACTGCCAATGTTACTCGAGGAGCCACTCGAGTAACACACTGAAGTAAGTGAAAAATTGAAGTGGATTCCTCGAGTAAGTATCCCAGTATGCAGAAATATTTTCAATGTAAACTTCAAGTCATTACCCGGGTAAGTCATGCTCAAAAGTCTCAGTTGCTCGAGGTGGTACCCGAGTAACCTATGCAAAAATGAGTGCATTACTCGAGTCCCTACCCGATTAACAAGGTAATTGCTCTCGGCCTTGAAATCCTGCCAACATTACTGGAGTAGAGCATCGAGTAATCAAAATTGTTTTGAAAGCTTACTCGAGGTGTTACCCCAGTAACTTATAAAGTTGTAAATGCATTACTGGAGTAAGTACCCGAGTAAATAACTATTCCCAAAGGTTTGAAATTTAGTTTACTCCATGCACTACCCGAGTAATCTTATATTTATTCATTAACTTGCAGTTGAACAAAGATTTCTCGATGTTACTCGAGTAGGTACTCGAGTAGCTACTCGAGTAAGCATACCCAGAAATTTAGAAATCATTCAAACGTTCATTATATTGTTTCCTATATGATTAATCTTTCATTGTATTAGTATTCTTAGTCTATTTACAGATAAACAATGAAGAAATCACTTCAAGAGATGGAAGTTAAATGAAACGTTCAAATGCCAACCACCGCCAATGGATATTTTTCAAAAACTTGAAAAGTCAATAGTGGCTGCGCAACTTTCCAACGGACGAAAGGAAATGTTCCAATGGTCATCACCAACATATCTATATATATGGGAACCTCCAAACAAAGAAAGAACATCAAGCACACACACATACGAATTACTAAGTTCATTGCTCTGTTTTCACGTTGAAATTGTATTTCTATGCTTCAGTGATTCTCATTCACTCTGTAAGAGAGATATTTCAACCAAACTCAATATTTGTTATTGAGATAACTTAAGGTTGTGGAACCTTGAGTTGGGATTGGATTACAACTTGTAAGGGGGAGCGAGTGTCCAGGTATAGGAACTTGCTTGTACTGAGGTGCCAAGAACCCACTGAATCTTGGAAGTTGTAGTGAAACTCTCAGAGAAGCTCTGAGGACTGGACGTAGGTCAAAGTGGTTGTGACCGAACCAGTATAACTCCTGGTGTACACTTCGGTGATATTTCTCCTTACTTATTACTGTTTTTAATTCCACTGTTAAAGTTTTATATTTCCGAAGAAATTTTAGTATCACCCAATTCACCCCCCTCTTGGGTGAAACGCTTGATCTAACATTTGGTATCAGAGCGTAGGTCTTCTTGTTAAGGTTTAACAGCCTAAGAAGGATCCAATAGCAAGCATGGGTGAAGGAATTCTTCCCGACAGAGCATCCATCACTAGACCCCCTGGTTTCAATGGAGAACACTTCTCTTTCTGGAAAGCTAAGTTCTGAGTGTTCGGATGGCTACTGAATATGGGCTATGGGATGTAATTGAGAGTGGAAACTATCAACCTACAAAGATTGAAGATTCTCAGAAAATTCCAAAAACGCCAGCGGAATATGTTGAGAATGACAAGAAACTTATCACTCTCAACAGCAAGGCAATTCTGATGTTACAAAGAGCTTTGAGTCAAAGTGAATATTTCAGAATTTGCACACTTCCAACAGCAAAGCAAATGTGGAAAGCTCTGGAAATAGCTCATGAGGGAACTTCGGGAATAAAGGAGAATCGAATCAACACCTTGGTCACTGAATTCGATTTGCTTCGAATGAAATCAGGTGAGTCAATTTCTGAATTCGAACTTAGATATACTCATCTTGTTAATCAACTTGCAGCTCTTGGGAAAGTCTATGATCAGCACACCCAAGTATGAAAGATTTTGAATATTCTTTCTAAAGAGTGGGAAGCAAAAGTTACTGCAATAGAAGAAGCAAAAGGAGAATCAATGAGATCAGTTGCTTCTCTATTTGGAAGTCTTTCTGAATATGAAAGCAAACTAAAGTTCAAAAGAGAACTAGATGACATTGGCGACAAGAAAAAGAAAGGTCTAGCTCTAAAAGCGAAAGAAGAAAATCAGGATGAGGATGAAGAGTTCGACGATGACAAGATGGGTCTAATCATAAAACGATTCAGAAAGTTCTACAAGAAAGGTCAAGGATTCAAACATTTTTAGAAAGGAGGAAATAGTAGCAAAGATCATATCATTTGCTATGAATGTGGGAAACCAGGACATATCAAGTCAGAATGTCCAGATTTGAACCAAAAGAGCAAAGAAAAGAGAAAAGGTAAATTCTTCAATAAAAAGAAAGCCTTTGTATCTGCTATATGGGGTGACAGTTCCTCAGACGAAGAAAGTGATGAGGAAGAAGTAGTTAATATATGTCTTGTTGCTCAAGAAGAAACAGAAGAAGAGGTAAATGATTCTGAACCTACCTATGATGAATTACTTTCCGAATATAATGCTTTACATTCTGAATTCATCAAAATAGTTAAAGAATTGATTGTTGTTAAAAAGAAAAACAAAGTTCTTGAAACTGAACTTAAGGGAAAGGATTGTGAAAATTGTTTATCTTTGAAAAAGAAAAATATTGATCTCACAAAAACTCTTGAAAAATTCACTCAAGGAAGTGAGATGCTCAATGTTATTTTAAAAGCTCAACGATTTGTAAATGATTGATCTGGAATTGGATATGATCCAAAATCAGATAAAAGAAAAGGAAGAAAGAAAGCAGGAGGTAAGACATATTTGAATTATTTCCAACATTCTGTGCATACATCAAATCCTTTTGCATTTTGTAATTACTGTAATAGAAAAGGACATCATACATCTTCATGCATTCATAAGAAGAAAGGAACCATAGGAACCTACAAATGGGTACCTAAAGGTTCATATATTCAGAAAATCATTTGTACTAACCCAAAAGGACCCAAAAAGATGTGGGTACCTAAGACTTAGTCAATTGATTGCAGGTATGTCTCAAAGCATCCCAAAATAGCAAGTGGTACATAGATAGTGGATGCTCTAGACATATGACCGGAGATTTCAAAAGTTTTACCACATTACAACCTAAGGAAGGTGGAAAGGTAAATTTTGGAGGAAATCAATCCGGAAGGATAGCAGGAATTGGTGAAATCAAAAATGACAAAGGAATACAAGTCAAAGATGTATATTATGTTGAAGGCTTGTGTCACAATTTGCTGAGCGTAAGTCAAAGTGCGGATAAAAACAACTGGGTGATATTTGACTCAGAAGAATGTTTAATCATCAACAAGAGTGACTTACAGCTTGATAAGAAGAATATCAAGGCTAAGCTTAGAGCAAAAAGGGAAGGTAACTGCTATACTCTAGATATTAGTAGAAATGAATCTAAAAACTGTTTTCTGAGTAATACCGATGAAAGCTGGTTATGGCATAAGAGATTGGCTCATGTCAATATGCATCAACTAGGGAAATTACTCAAAAAGGATTTAGTTCTTGGATTACCCAAAGTAACTTTCAAAAATGACTTGATTTGTGATGCATGTCAAAAGGGTAAACAAACTAAATCATCGTTCAAATTGAAAAATAAAATTTCAACAAATAGACCATTACAATTACTACATATGGATTTAGTTGGTCCAGCAAGAGTAAAGAGTCTTGGTGCATTGTTGATGATTTCTCTAGATTTATATGGGTTATTTTTCTATCATCAAAAGATGAAACTTTTGAAGAATTTATTGTTTTTGCCAAGAAAGTGCAAAATGAGAAAGGTATGTCCATTGCAGGTATTAGGACTGATCATGGTAGAGAATTTGAAAATCAAGCCTTTGAAGAATATTGTGATACTAATGGCATTGATCACAATTTCTCTGCTCCAAGGACGCCTCAACAAAATGGAGTTGTGGAACGCAAGAATAGAGTGCTCACAGAGATGGCTAGAGCATTGTTAAATGAAAAGAACGTGTCTCAAGTGTTTTGGGCTGATGCTATGAGTACAGCATGCTATGTTTCAAATAGAGCATATATCAGAACAAAACTTGGAAAGACACCTTACGAACTATACAAAGGAAGAAAGCCAAACATTACTCATCTACACATCTTTGGTTGTTAGTGTTTCATTCATAATAATGGTAAAGATAACTTAGGAAAATTTGATTCTAAAACTGATGAAGGAATTTTCCTAGGATATTCTAACCGAAGTAAAGCATTTAGAATTTTCAATAAAAGAACTTGTGTTATTGAAGAATCAATTCATGTTGTATTTGATGAATTTGAATCCTCTGACAAAACCATTGATGAAGAACAGGAAGTTGTTTTTGTTAGATCTCATGTTTTGATGATAACAAAAGAATGGTTTGCAAAGCAAATGTTTAATAATCAACCTTTGAACTAAGTAATGACAGGAATAAGCTTTACTTGAAGTGAGCATGGAAATAGTGAAGATTGGCCAAGAGAAAATGCTGAGGAACTTGATAAGAAGTGCATTTTCTAAGGCATTACTCGAGGCGCTACTCGAGTAATGAGCCAAAACTTGAAGTAACCAAGCAAAACTTCCAGTTACCTGCCACCATTACTCGAGGCGCTACTCGAGTAACCAGGTAAAAACTTGGAGTTGCTCTCGGCCTGCTAATGTTACTCGAGGAGGTACTCGAGTAACCAGGTAAAACTTCCAGTTGCCATCAAGTTTTCCACATGATACTCGAGGAGCTACTCGAGTACCTTTGTTTCCTAAAATATGGACCTCTCGGCATTTTGTACCACTGCTAATGTTACTCGAGGAGCTACTCGAGTAACCAGGTCAGAAACTTCCAGTTTGCCTTCAAGTTTTCCATGATACTCGAGGAGCTACTTGATAGAGCTCAATATTTATATCTTTTTATTAATTAATCTTAGGCTTTTGTGGGACTTAATTGAATATTTTGGGCATAATCAAGTGTTAATGTGAGACTTTAATGGAAGAATAATTTGGGAATTAAAGTGGTTAAATTGTTATATTTTTAATTAATATTTGTTATTCCCATTATTCTTTAATTGTGAACAAAAGATATTACCTTTGTGAATATAATTTTGTAGGTGATGATGTGGCACAACTTGAGTGGTAAAGGTAAAAGATGTTATTTTGGAGCTTAATGAAGGACAAAAGTGGAACATCACAAGTACAGAATTTATTTTCACATATTTTCTAAGAGGAGGTTAAATGAGTAAGGGCCTTGTTTGGTGGTTGCAATTTTGTGCCTAATGTTAAAACACATTTTTTATCTCTTATCCAAACAAGGCACAACTCACTTTTAACCTAAAGAATAAAGGAAGAGAAGAGGAGGTCATTGTTTTGGCACTAGAGTGGCGGCTGCTGAATTGAAACACGCTGAACCGAATTGGAGAAGAGAAGCAAGCTGGACCAAACCAAAAGGGACCTTGACCGAGTTGGACAAAGAGGAAGAATAGAAAAAGGAGGGACACGAGACAAAGAAGAGGAGTTGACCGGTTGAAAAGGAAAGGAAAATGGTTAACCGAAATTGAAGAATGAATCAGGATGCAAGCTGGACCGTGAGGGAATTGAATGGAAAGAAGAGAAAGAGTGAGCTGATTTTGTTGACTCAAGAGAAACTTGCTGACCGAATTGGTGAAGGAGAAAAGATCAAAAGGAAAGAAAAAGAACCCAGCCGAAATTATTGACTGGTTTTAGAGATGTTGAACCGATGGAGTTAATGGAGAAATAGAGAAGAAGCTCAGCCTTGTCGGCTTTTATGCCTTGAAGAAATAAGGCTTTGTCGGCTTTTATGCCTTGGTAACCTCTTCAAAATTTAAACCAAGGATTGCAATATAGGGTACAATCCCGGATCGTCTCTCGAAGAGCCTTTTATTAATTACCTAGAAACTAAGTGCAATGATTGACATGAAATGAGTTAAAAAATGATCTTTGAGCTTTTTATCTAACAACTAAATTGCAATTAAACTAAAATGCTTTTAAAACTAATATTTTTGGATTTTTAGAATAAAATTGATATGGAATGGAAATTGGTTAGAAATGCAAGTGATAAAGATGCTCTTGGAAATGATTTTCAATAGCTATCCTTGCTCAATTAAGATATTTGGGGAGTTAATACACTAAGCTTCTAATATACCAAACCTCAATTACCATTGAGTCTAGCATCATAAGAGAGGAACCCCTACCCTTGAAATGCTATTAAGCCCTTTTAGTGTAATGAGTTTCTCTAAGTTTTCTAATATATCAAACCCCAATTACCATTGAGTCTAATGCTTAAACTCATGAACCCATTTATTTAAGCATTATTAAAACCCCTTAGAGAGTGACTATGGAATAAACAATGCATTTAGGTTCAACTATAATTCTATTTCAATCAAACCATCCAACAATACCATGTTAAATAGATAGAAAGCAATAGAATCATAGATAAACATATATATAACCATATATATTGATGAGTACAAATCCTCATTACAAATTCCAAATCACAACAACTCAATCCATAAAATAAAACATAACTAAAAATATAGTCTCAATATATAAATGAATTCTTAAACCTAAGAAATCAAAAATACAATGAGCTATAGATAAAATAAACTCCCCTTTGAAGCACATATGAGCTCAAGTCATCTCCAATTCATCCTCAAGAGCACAAAACTATCTAACTACTCATGAGAATAGCTTCAAGAAAAATACTCAAATTCTGATTCAAACACCAAGCCATAAAATCACAGATTAAAATAATCAATTAGCACTAAATCAATGAAGGATTTGGGGCTGGATTTTGAACCAAAACAGAGGAAATAGGCACAGTTGAAGTTACACCCAGACACGTCAGAGCAAGCCACGGCTGGGATGAGTTCAGAAACAGAGGGAGTCACAGCCTGGAAAATGATGAAAGGTGAAGTTGATGATGATGGACGATGGTGGTGCGGTTGTGTTATCCTCTTCGTTGCAGCACCCTCTTCTCACTCCCAGCTCTCTCGGTTCTGTCTCTCTGGTCGCCGGCGGCGATGGCAGTGAGAGTGAAGAATGCCGCCGGCGACAAGGAAGAAAGGAAGGGAATGATGGTTTTCGGCGCTGGTTCTCTGGTTCGACTATGATGATCTGCGATTATGATCCCCTCGTTTTCGGCGCTGTCTGTGATATTAATCTCTGCCTTCAGCTGCGTCCTCTCGGGTTGCTGCATATCCATGAGCCATATCCACCGGGTCGGGTCCTTGTATATATGTCCAAAACCCATATCCATTTGGCATATCCATTTTCCCATGTCCACCAAAGCTTCACCAAATCCGGTCCCTGTTCTGTATTTCTTTCGGATTCTTGACTGGGCCTGTGTTGCATCTGATATTTCTCTCCTCCATTAAATTCAGATCTGACCTAAGGCCCAAAACAGTGAGTTCCATTTGTTCTTTCTTTGTCATTCCCTTATTTCAGGTTCTTAACAGTAATAAATTCTGTCCCCTTTCTGGTATTTCCTAAATTCGAACCCAAGATGCCATTTCCATGCTTAAACCAATTTCTCCAAGCACCTACAATTCAAATAATTATTTCAATATCAAATCTTCTTAAAAATAAATGATTAAGAGTAATTACAATTTTTTTGACAATTTTACCCTTTTTAATCCTAATTTAATATATTTACTCTTAATCTCAATTAAGTACAAATGAAGCATTTTAAGTTCAATAAGTATGACAAAATCCTCAAATAAAATATAAAAACATATGATAAAATTGGGATTTATCACTACTCAAGTAACCGTGTATTTGAAAATGTGTAACTCTCGGCACTTTGTACCACTGCCAATGTTACTCGAGGAGCTACTCGAGTAACAGACTAAGGTAAGTGAAAACTTGAGGTTGGTACCGGATTAACTTGATTTCTTCTTATTTCATCATCCTCGAGTACTTACTCTAGTATACAAGTTTTTTTTTTCATGGTTTATATTAAGTGGATTCCTCGAGTATGTACCCCAGTATATGCAAATAATTTCAAAGGAAACTTCAAGTCATTACCAGAGTAAATCACATTCAAAAGCTTCAGTTACTCGAGGAGCTACCCGAGTAACCTATGCAAAAATGAATGCATTACTCGAGTCCCTACTCGAGTAACAAGGTAATTGCTCTCGGCCTTGGAATCCTGCCAACATTATTGGAGTAGAGCATCGAGTAATCAAAAGTTTTTCAAAGGATTACTCGAGGTGTTACCCGAGTAACTCATAAAGTTGTGAGTGCATTACTCGAGTAGCTACCCGAGTAAATAACTATTCCAAAGGTTTGAAATTTAGTTTACTCCATGCACTACCCGAGTAATCTTGTTTCTCTTCATTGACTTTCAAATACATAATGATTTCACGATGATACTCGAGGAGCTACTCGAGTAAACTTCAAGGGTTACTCGAGTAAGCTTACCCAGAAATTTAGAAATCATTCAAACGTTCATTGATTTGTTTCCTATATGATTAACCTTTCATTGTATTAGTATTCTTAGTTTATTTACAGATAAACAATGAAGAAATCATATCAAGAGATGGAAGTCAAATCAAACGTTCAAATGCCAACCACCGCCAACGGATATTTTTCAAAAACTTGAAAAGTCAACAGTGGCTGCGCACTCTCCAACGGACGAAAGAAAATGTTCCAACGGTCATCACCAACATATCTATATATATGGGAACATCCAAACAGAGAAGAACAACCAAGCATCCATACGAACGAATCATTAAGTTCATTGCTCTGTTTTCACGTTGAAATTGTATTCATATGCTTCAGTGATTATCATTTACTCTTTGAGAGAGATATTTCATTCAAACTCAATATCTGTTATTGAGATAACTTAAGGTTGTGATACCTTGAGTTGGGATTGGATTACAACCTGTAAGGGGGAGCGAGTGTCCAGGTGTGAGGAACTTGCTTGTACTGAGGTGCCAAGAACCCACTGAATCTTGGAAGTTATAGTGAAACTCTCAGAGAAGCTCTGAGGACTGGACGTAGGTCAAAGTGGTTGTGACCGAACCAGTATAACTCCCGATGTACACTTCGGTGATATTTCTCCTTACTCATTACTGTTTTAATTCTTTTGTCAAAGTTTTATATTTTCGAAAGAAATATCAGTATCACCCAATTCACCCCCCCTCTTGGGTGAAACGCTTGATCTTACATTTGGTATCAGAGCGTAGGTCTTCTTGTTAAGGTATAACAACCTAAGAAGGATCCAATGGCAAGCATGGGTGAAGGAATTCTTCCTGACGGAGCATTCATCACTAGACCTCCCGGTTTCAATGGAGAACACTTTTCTTTCTGGAAAGCAAAATTCAGAGTGTTCGTGATGGCTACTGAATATGGGCTATGGGATGTAATCGAGTGTGGAAATTATCAACCTACAAAGACTGTAGATTCTCAGAAAATTCCAAAGACGCCAGCGGAATATGATGAGAATGACAAGAAACTTATCACTCTCAATAGCAAGGCAATTCTGATGTTACAAAGCTCTTTGAGTCAAAATGAATACTTCAGAATTTGCACACTTCCAACAGCAAAGGAAATGTGGGAAGCTCTGGAAATAGCTCATGAAGGAACTTCGGGAATAAAGGAGAATCGAATCAACACCTTGATCACAGAATTCGATCTACTTCGAATGAAATCAGGTGAGTCAATTTCAGAATTCGAACTTAGATATACTCATCTTGTTAATCAACTTGCAGCACTTGGTAAAGTCTATGATCAAAATATCCAAGTACGAAAGATTTTGAATATTCTTTCTAAAGAGTGGGAGGCCAAAGTCACTGCGATAGAAGAGGCAAAAGGAGAATCAATGAGATCAGTTGCTTCTCTATTTGGAAGCCTTTCTGAATATGAAAGCAAGTTAAAGTTCAAACGGGAACTAGACGACATCAGTGACAAAAGAAAGAAAGGTCTAGCTCTAAAAGCAAAAGAAGAAAATCAAGATGAAGATGAGGAGTTTGATGATGATGAAATGGGCTTAATCATAAAACGATTCAGAAAGTTCTACAAGAGAGGTCAAGGCTTCAAACACTTTCAAAAAGGAGGAACTAGCAACAAAGACCATATCATTTACTATGAATGTGGAAAACCAGGACATATCAAATCAGAATGTCCAGAGCTCAATCAAAAGAGCAGAGAAAAGAGAAAAGGCAAATTCTTTAACAAAAAGAAGGCCTTTGTATCTGCTATATGGGGAGATAGTTCCTCAGACGAAGAAAGTGATGAGGAAGAAGTAGCCAATATATGTCTTGTTGCCCAAGAAGAGACAGAAGAAGAGGTAAATGATTCTGAACCTACCTATGATGAATTACTCTCTGAATATAATGCTTTACATTCTGAATTCATCAAAGTAGTTAAAGAACTAATTGTTTTCAAAAAGAAAAACAAAGCTCTTGAAATTGAACTTAAAGAAAGTTCGGAAAAGAATTGTGAAAATTGTTCTTCGTTGAAAAAGAAAAACCTTGATCTCACAAAAACTCTTGAAAAATTTACCAAAGGAAGTGAGATGCTAAGTGTGATTTTAAAAGAACAACGATTTGTAAATGACCGATCTGGTATTGGATATGATCCAAAAATAGATAAAAGGAAAGGTAAAAAGAAAGTAGGAGGTAAGTCATATTTAAATTATTTCCAGCATTCTGTGCATATATCAAATCCTTTTGCATTTTGTAATTACTGTAATAGAAAAGGTCATTATACCTCCTCATGCATTCATAAGAAGAGAGGAAACATAGGAACCTACAAATGGGTACCTAAAGGCACATATGTTCAGAAAATCATTTATACTAACCCAAAAGGACCCAAAAAGAAGTGGGTACCTAAGACTTAGTCATTTGATTACAGGTATGTCTTAAAGCATCCAAAAATAACAAGTGGTTCATAGACAGTGGATGCTCTAGACATATGACTGGAGATTTCGAAAGTTTTACCACATTGCAACCTAAGGAATGTGGAAAGGTAAAATTTGGAGGAAATCAATCCGGAAAAATAGCAGGAATTGGTGAAATCAAAAATGACAAAGGAATACAAATCAAAGATGTATATTACGTTGAAGGCTTGTGTCATAATCTGCTGAGCGTAAGTCAAAGTGCAGATAAAGACAACTGGATAATATTTGATTCAGAGGAATGTCTAATTATCAACAAGAATGACTTACAGCTTGATAAGAAGAATATCAAGGCTAAGCTCAGAGCAAAAAGGGAAGGTAATTGCTATACCTTAGATATTTGTAGAAATGAATCTGAAAACTGTTTTCTGAGTAATGCCGATGAAAGTTGGCTTTGGCATAAAAGGTTGGCTCATGTCAACATGCATCAACTAGGTAAACTACTCAAAAAGGATTTAGTTCTTGGATTACCCAAAGTAAATTTCAAAAACGATTTGATTTGTGACGCATGTCAAAAGGGTAAACAAACTAAATCATCTTTCAAATTGAAAAATGAGATCTCAACAAATAGACCATTACAATTATTGCATATGGATTTAGTTGGTCCAGCAAGAGTAAAGAGTCTTGGTGGCAACTTGTATTCATTGGTCATTGTTGATGATTTTTCTAGATTTACATGGGTTATTTTTCTATCATCAAAAGATGAAACCTTTGAAGAATTTATTGTTTTTGCCAAGAAAGTGCAAAATGAGAAAGGTATGTCTATTGCAGGTATTAGGACTGATCATGGTGGAGAATTTGAGAATCAAGCTTTTGAAGAATATTGTGATACTAATGGCATTGATCACAATTTCTCTGCTCCAAGGACGCCCCAACAAAATGGAGTTGTGGAACGCAAGAATAGAGTACTTACTGAAATGGCTAGAACAATGTTAAATGAAAAAAACATGTCTCAAGTTTTCTGGGCTGATGCTATGAGTACAGCATGCTATATTTCAAATAGAGCCTATATCAGAACGAAACTTGGAAAGACACCATACGAGCTATACAAAGGAAGGAAGCCAAACATTGCTCATCTACACATCTTCGGTTGTAAGTGTTTCATTCATAATAATGGTAAAGATAACTTAGGAAAATTTGATTCTAAAACTGATGAAGGAATTTTCCTAGGATATTCTAACCGAAGTAAAGCATATAGAATTTTCAATAAAAGAACTTGTGTTGTTGAAGAATCAATTCATGTTGTATTTGATGAATTTGAATCTTCTGACAAAACCATTGATGAAGAACAGGAAGTTATTTTAAATCAAGAAAATGGTCAATCTATTTCTAAGTCTCTTATTCCAGAGGTTGATGAAACTAAGGATGAAGAGCAATCCCTAGGTCAACCTAAAGCCTGGAAATACAATAGAAGTCATCCCTTAGATCAAGTCATAGGAGATGTGAATGAAGGGATCAAAACCAGAAATAGAGTTTTCAATGAAGTAAGTTTTTCTGCATTCATTTCTGAGATTGAACCTTCTAACATTGATGAAGCCCTATCAGACAATGATTGGGTCATAGCAATGCAAGAAGAACTAAATCAATTTGAAAGGAATCATGTTTGGGATTTGGTGCCCCGACCCAAAGATCATACGATCATTGGTACTAAATGGGTATTCAAAAACAAACTTGATGAATCTGTAATTATTGTCAGAAACAAGGCAAGATTGGTGGCCAAAGGCTATAATCAGGAAGAAGGAATTGATTATGAGGAAACGTATGCTCCAGTGGCTAGATTGGAAGCTATACGTGTACTCTTAGCTTTTGCATGCATCAAAGGATTCAAACTCTATCAAATGGATGTTAAGAGTGCCTTTCTAAATGGTTACATCATGGAAGAAGTGTATGTAGAACAACCTCCAGGTTTTGAAGATGTCACTAAACCGGACCATGTTTTCAAACTTAAAAAGGCTTTGTATGGTTTAAAACAAGCTCCTAGAGCCTGGTATGAAAGGCTTAGTAAGTTTCTCATCGATCAAGGTTTTGTACGAGGAAAAGTTGATACAACATTATTTATAAATCGAAAACATGATGATATTTTAATTGTTCAAATATATGTTGATGATATTGTTTTCGGTGCTACTAATGAATCTCTATGTAAGGAATTTTCTGAGATAATGCAGGGAGAGTTTGAGATGTCAATGATGGGAGAATTGAATTTCTTTCTGGGTTTGCAAATCAAACAATGAAAGAATGGAATTTTCATATCTCAAACAAAGTATTTAAAAGAGCTATTGAAGAAATATGGAATGGATGAAGCAAATGGCTCAGATACGCCTATGAGTTCAACAACGTTGCTTGATGCTGATGTTAAAGGGAAAGACTACAATATCACAAAATATAGAGGAATGATTGGATCATTACTCTATCTCACGGCAAGCAGACCAGACATCCAATTTAGTGTTGGCATATGTGCAAGATATCAATCGGCGCCAAAGGAATCACATGCTGAAACGGTCAAACGAATCTTCAGATACCTTGCTGACACACCCGAATTGGGTCTGTGGTATCCCAAAGGAAGAAGTGAATATTTAATTGCTTATTCAGATTCTGATCATGGAGGATACAAGACAGACAGAAAGAGCACCAGTGGACAAGGACAATTTCTTGGAGGATCTCTTGTCTCGTGGTTCAGCAAGAAACAAAATACAGTGTCTCTTTCGTCAACAGAAGCCGAATATGTTGCAGTCTCAAGTTGTTGTGCACAAGTAATATGGTTAAAACAACAACTACAAGACCTTGGTATTTATCTCAAAGAAATACCAATCTATTGTGACAATACAAGTACGATAAGCTCGGCAAAGAATCCAGTTCAACAATCTAGAACCAAGCATATCGATGTCAGACATCACTTCATCAGAGATCATGTCCAAAAGAAAGATGTGAAAGTGATATTCATTCCTACTCATCTTCAATTAGCCGATATCTTCACAAAACCCCTTGCAAAAGATCAATTTCTATACATTAGAAGAGAATTGGGAATGGTAAATCCCAATGAGTTATAAGTAATTTCAGCATTTCATAATATTAGATGAAGTCATTTAATAATGTTTTGATGATTACTAACTTAAGCATCGGAGTATGTAGAAATGTGTTTTGCAGGAAGAAAGAAACTCTGTTTTGGGAAACAAAAACAGAGATAATCAGAGGACACATTTACTGGAGTACCAACTTGAAGTAATGGTTGACAGAAAAGCAATACCCGAGGAGCAACTTGAAGTAAAGAAGTACTTTACTCGAGTATGTACTCGAGTAATGGCCCCCAAAACTGGAAGTAACGGATCAGGTTATTTGATTTTCAAATGTAACGGTTCAGATCTCAAAGAAATGAAGAGTCAGAAGTGGTAAAGCTATTTACTCGAGTCAGGCCTCGAGTAAACTTGAAGCTTACTCGAGGCAGGCCTCGAGTAATGTCGGAGCTCAGATTCTCAAAGTGTTGAATAATGACTCAAATCTGAATCAAATGGACTATGAATGATCGAGGGAACATCCATGGATAATTACTATATTATTCATGCCAGGTACGCAATTTAAATGGATTATTTTTGAATTTTCTGCATGAACACTCGAGTAAGGCCTCGAGTAAACTTGAATGTTACTCGAGTAAGGCCTCGAGTAAAGTCAGGATTTAGGGCTTTATCTTGCGCAAACTTGGTCATTTCCACAAAATCTCCTCGAGTAAATCACTATACACCCTTTCAAAAACTTTTTCCAATCGATTCCTTGCCTCATTTCCGTCAAAACCCAACTGGTTTCAAGTCCAAAAACTTCCCATTTTATTCAAATTCTGTCTGCCCTATTCTCACGACAGTAGCTCTGTTTTTCTGAGATTTCTGATCTTCTGTGTTTCAAGATAGTTAGAACCAAGAATCTTAACTTCACAGACTCCTCTGATTCTCAGCAAAATCCTGATCTTCTTTCTCCTCCTCCAACAAAGAGAAGAAAGTTGATTCCTAGACCAAAAGCCAAAACCCCTCTTAAACCTCAACCACAACCTAAAGCCAAAGGTATGGTGATCAAAGAGCCTATTGTGACGAGGGCTCAGTCTAAAAAGAGCACATCTACTGGAAGAAGTAAAGGTGTCAAAACTCCCTCACCTTCTCACTCAGACTCATCCATACCCTCTTTTACTCCAAAACCTCCCAAGAAGCCAAAGTATGACAAAAATGTGGCTAAGGCAATGGCTGGGATCATTGACCAATTGGAGAAGGGTCAATCATCCAAGAAATCCAAGATCCCAGAGGCAGAGATCACTACTCCTCCTAAAGGATTCAATGTGGGGAAACTGGTGGAGTCTCCCAAGTACCTGACACAGTTCTCCAGAAGGAAAGTGTGTAAAACACACTACGTTGATCTGAAGCTACTTCAAGAGGTAGTGAAGTTTGACCTTAGTCCTTATCTTGATCCATTTATGCCTTGGTTGTCTATTAGATTGCCTTTTTGCATAAAGGTAATCACCCATTTTTACTGTAACCTAGAAATCACTGATGAGCCTGACCGAACCTCAATTGAGGAAGAGATGACCACCACAGTGAGAGGTCAAAAAATTCTTATATCTCCCTCTAGGATCAATCTATGGTTAGGAATTGAGAATCCCCCGGATGATATCTATACTGAGCTTGAGCCAAACCAAATTTTCACTATCCTTAAGCCCGGTGAGTTAGTTGGCCCCCTCAATTTTAAACCGAGTGATATGTGTGATCATCACAGGGTCCTATGGTACATCTACTCTAGGTCCCTAGTGAATAAAGCCAACAACTATACCCACTTCTCGGATAGGGACTATAGATGGTTTGCTTCACTCCTCTTGAAAGAGCAAAAGGATCTGGGAGAGTACATATTTTCAGAGATGAAAAGGTATAAGGTGGATGGAAAAGGTACTACTCCAATGCCATATCCTCAAATTGTTTCTCTTATCCTGAAAGTGAACAAAATATGGTACTTGGATAGTAAGGAGCCAATTGAGAGGATGACCCCAGTGGGGAGGAACCAGATTGGTAAATTGAACATCGACATCCCTCTTAAAGGCCCACTGGAGTCTGGGTCCAAGAAGAAGAGAAAGGCTACTGAGGCAGAAACCAGTAGAATGGATGACACTCAGTCATCGGCTCCAGCTGCTACCACATCTTCACCATCCTTCCTGAATGCCACCCTCCAGCACTTTATGGAGAATATGCTCAGAGGCTTTAATGTGGACATAGCCAACACCAATGCAGAACTCATAACCCACATGAACACAAAAATGGGAGAGTTGGTTGAAAGAATGGATCGAAGGCACGAGGAGCTGCTAGCAGAGCAACGTGCCCAGGGAGAGACTTTGAGACTGATACTGGCACATTTGGATTCTCTGAGTCCTGGACCTTCTGACGGTCCCTCCTCATTTGCACCACCTCCACCACCTTTAGTAGACCCTCCTTCAGACATTCCCATTCCCGAGGCTGAACCATCTACCCCTTTGGTTTCTGATCCACTTGAGCCCCAAGGAAAAGACATCTTATTCACAGTGGATGATCCTGAAACCCTTGAGTCTACACATATCATTATTGGTGAGTCACCTCAAAAGCCACAGCCTGAGACCACTCCTAAACCTATTCCCTCTCCTACCCAAACAGAGGTAGTATCATCTTCTTCCTCTGAACATCTCACTCCAGTATTAGACACACCTCCAGAAGCTCAGACCACTATGGTTGTCTTTCAACCTTCTCCTCTCCTGCCTAGAGATGATATCCAAATTCCACCTCTCAATCTTCCTGAACCAGAGTCATCCAGTTCCTTTGATTCATCTAGTTCAGATAGTGTTCTTCCAGTAAAGCCCATCTCTATGGTGAAGCCTCCTAGCCCAACACTTGATTGATGAAGTCAAAAAGGGGGAGAAGAGCTTGAGAGTGATTTTGTGGACTTGTCCTAGTTGTCCTTGCTTATTTTGGGGGATTTGGTTGTATATGGGCTCTAGGGTGCATTTTATTATTAATCTTTCTTGAACTTAACTTGTAATTTCAATTTCTTAAATTTTAATGCAAGTATGTTTAAATTATGACTTCATTTGATTTCATTCAAGTTTATGAATTGTGATACATGTTTGGACTAATGAAGTTGTTATGTATGCAAGGTATAATCAACTTAATAAGAAATAATTAATTAAGAATCCAATTTGAAAAACAATGTTCAAAATCACCAAGTTTTGTCATCATCAAAAAGGGGGAGAATGTTAGATCTCATGTTTTGATGATAACAAAAGAATGGTTTGAAAAACAAATGTTTAATAATCAACCTTTGAACTAAGTAATGACAGGAATAAGCTTTACTTGAAGTGAGCATGGAAATAGTGAAGATTGGCCAAGAGAAAATGCTGAGGAACTTGATAAGAAGTGCATTTTCTAAGGCATTACTCGAGGCGCTACTCGAGTAATGAGCCAAAACTTGAAGTAACCAAGCAAAACTTCCAGTTACCTGCCACCATTACTCGAGGCGCTACTCGAGTAACCAGGTAAAAACTTGGAGTTGCTCTCGGCCTGCTAATGTTACTCGAGGAGGTACTCGAGTAACCAGGTAAAACTTCCAGTTGCCATCAAGTTTTCCACATGATACTCGAGGAGCTACTCGAGTACCTTTGTTTCCTAAAATATGGACCTCTCGGCATTTTGTACCACTGCTAATGTTACTCGAGGAGCTACTCGAGTAACCAGGTCAGAAACTTCCAGTTTGCCTTCAAGTTTTCCATGATACTCGAGGAGCTACTCGAGTAACCGTGTATTTGAAAATGTGTAACTCTCGGCACTTTGTACCACTGCCAATGTTACTCGAGGAGCTACTCGAGTAACAGACTAAGGTAAGTGAAAACTTGAGGTTGGTACCGGATTAACTTGATTTCTTCTTATTTCATCATCCTCGAGTACTTACTCTAGTATACAAGTTTTTTTTTTCATGGTTTATATTAAGTGGATTCCTCGAGTATGTACCCCAGTATATGCAAATATTTTCAAAGGAAACTTCAAGTCATTACCAGAGTAAATCACATTCAAAAGCTTCAGTTACTCGAGGAGCTACCCGAGTAACCTATGCAAAAATGAATGCATTACTCAAGTCCCTACTCGAGTAACAAGGTAATTGCTCTCGGCCTTGGAATCCTGCCAACATTATTGGAGTAGAGCATCGAGTAATCAAAAGTTTTTCAAAGGATTACTCGAGGTGTTACCCGAGTAACTCATAAAGTTGTGAGTGCATTACTCGAGTAGCTACCCGAGTAAATAACTATTCCAAAGGTTTGAAATTTAGTTTACTCCATGCACTACCCGAGTAATCTTGTTTCTCTTCATTGACTTTCAAATACATAATGATTTCACGATGATACTCGAGGAGCTACTCGAGTAAACTTCAAGGGTTACTCGAGTAAGCTTACCCAGAAATTTAGAAATCATTCAAACGTTCATTGATTTGTTTCCTATATGATTAACCTTTCATTGTATTAGTATTCTTAGTCTATTTACAGATAAACAATGAAGAAATCATATCAAGAGATGGAAGTCAAATCAAACGTTCAAATGCCAACCACCGCCAACGGATATTTTTCAAAAACTTGAAAAGTCAACAGTGGCTGCGCACTCTCCAACGGACGAAAGAAAATGTTCCAACGGTCATCACCAACATATCTATATATATGGGAACATCCAAACAGAGAAGAACAACCAAGCATCCATACGAACGAATCATTAAGTTCATTGCTCTGTTTTCACGTTGAAATTGTATTCATATGCTTCAGTGATTATCATTTACTCTTTGAGAGAGATATTTCATTCAAACTCAATATCTGTTATTGAGATAACTTAAGGTTGTGGTACCTTGAGTTGGGATTGGATTACAACCTGTAAGGGGGAGCGAGTGTCCAGGTGTGAGGAACTTGCTTGTACTGAGGTGCCAAGAACCCACTGATTCTTGGAAGTTATAGTGAAACTCTCAGAGAAGCTCTGAGGACTGGACGTAGGTCAAAGTGGTTGTGACCGAACCAGTATAACTCCCGGTGTACACTTCGGTGATATTTCTCCTTACTCATTACTGTTTTAATTCTTTTGTCAAAGTTTTATATTTTTGAAAGAAATATCAGTATCACCCAATTCACCCCCCTCTTGGGTGAAACGCTTGATCTTACAGTTTTAAATCAAGAAAATGGTCAATTTATTTCAAAGTCTCTTATTCCAGAGGTTGATGAAACTAAGGAAGAAGGGCAATCCCTAGGTCAACCTAGAGCTTGGAAATACAATAAAAGTCATCCCTTAGATCAAGTCATAGGAGATGTAAATGAAGGGATCAAAACTAGAAATAGAATTTTCAATGAAGTAAGTTTTTCTGTATTCATTTCTGAGATTGAACCTTCTAACATTGATGAAGCCCTATCAGACATTGATTGGGTCATAGCAATGCAAGAAGAACTAAGTCAATTTGAGAGAAATCAAGTTTGGGATTTGGTGCCCCGACCCAAAGATCATACGATCATTGGAACTAAATGGGTATTCAAAAACAAACTCGATGAATCTGCAATTATTGTCAGAAACAAGGCAAGATTGGTGGCCAAAGGCTATAATCAGGAAGAAGGAATTGATTATGAGGAAACGTATGCTCCAGTGGCTAGATTGGAAGCTATACATGTACTATTAGCCTTTGCATGCATCAAAGGATTCAAACTCTATCAAATGGATGTAAAGAGTGCTTTTCTAAATGGGTACATCATGGAAGAAGTGTATGTAGAACAACCTCTAGCTTTTAAGGATATTACTAAACCTGACCATGTTTTCAAACTCAAAAAGCTTTATATGGTTTAAAACAAGCTCCTAGAGCCTGGTATGAAAGGCTCAGCAAGTTTCTTATCAATCAAGGTTTTGTACGAGGAAAAGTTGATACAACACTCTTCATAAAACGAAAACACAATGATATTTTAATTGTTCAAATATATGTTGATGATATTGTTTTCGGCGCTACTAATGAATCTTTATGTAAGGAATTTTCTGAGATTATGCAGGGAGAATTTGAAATGTCAATGATGGGAGAATTGAATTTCTTTCTTGGTTTGCAAATCAAACAAAGAAAGAATGGAATCTTTATATCTCAAACAAAGTATTTAAAAGAGCTATTGAAGAAGTATGGAATGGATGAAGCAAATGGCACGGACACACCTATGAGCTCAACTACGTTACTTGATGCTGATGTCAAAGGAAAAGACTACAACATCACGAAATATAGAGGAATGATTGGATCATTACTCTATCTCACGGCAAGCAGACCAGACATCCAATTTAGTGTTGGCATATGTGCAAGATATCAATCAGCACCAAAGGAATCACATGCTGAAACGGTCAAACGAATCTTTAGATATCTTGGTGACACATCTGAATTGGGTTTGTGGTATCCCAAAGGAAGAAGTGAATATCTTGTTGCATATTCAGATTCGGATCATGGAGGATACAAAACAGACAGAAAGAGCACCAGTGGAGAAGGACAATTTCTTGGAGGATCTCTTGTATCATGGTTCAGCAAGAAACAAAATACAGTGTCTCTTTCGTCAACGGAAGCCGAATATATTGCAGTCTCAAGTTGTTGTGCACAAGTAATATGGTTAAAACAACAACTACAAGACCTTGGTATTTACCTCAAAGAAATACCAATCTATTGTGATAATACAAGTACGATAAGCTTGGCAAAGAATCCAGTTCAACACTCTAAAACCAAGCATATCGATGTCAGGCATCACTTCATCAGAGATCATGTTCAAAAGAAAGATGTGAAAGTGATTTTCATTCCTACTCATCTTCAACTAGCAGATATCTTTACAAAACCCCTTGCAAAAGATCAATTTCTATACATTAGAAGAGAATTAGGAATGGTAAATCCCAATGAGTTACAAGAAATTTCAGCATTTTATAATATTAGATGAAGTCATTTGATAATGTTTTGATGATCACTAACTTAAGCATCGGAGTATATAGAAATTTGTTTTGCAGGAAGAAAGAAACTCTGTTTTGAGAAACAAAAACAGAGATTATCAGAGGACAACTTTACTGGAATAACAACTTGAAGTTACGGATAACAGAGAAGCATTACCCGAGTAGCAACTTGAGATAAAGTAGCAGGTTACTCGAGTATGTACTCGAGTAATGGACCCCAAAACTGGAAGTAATGGATCAAGTTACTTCGATTTTTAAATGTAACGGTTTAGTTTCAAAGAAATGAAGAGTCAGAAGTTGAAAAGCAGGTTACTCGAGGCAGGCCTCGAGTACACTTGAAGCTTACTCGAGGAAGGCCTCGAGTAATGTCGGATTCCAGAATATCAAATTGATGAAAAATGACTCAAATCTGATCAAAATGGGTTATAAATGATCGAGGGAACAACCATGGATAATTACTATATTATTCATGCCAGGTACGCAATTTAAATGAATTATTTTATAATTTTTCTGTATGAACACCCGAGGAAGGCCTCGAGTAAACTTGAAGTTTACTCGAGTAAGGCCTCGAGTAACGTCGGGTTCTAGGTCTTTATCTGTCGCAAACTTGGTCATTTCCACAAAATCTCCTCGAGTAAATCACTATTCTCTCTCATAAAAATTTTTCACAAGTGATTCCTTGCTTCATTTCTGACAAAACCCAACCATTTTCATCCATAGAAACCTCCTATCTTGCTCAAAATCCCTGTGCCCTAAAAACGCGACTGAGTCTCTGTTTTTCTGAGAATTTCAGTTTTTCAATTCTTCAGAAAGATGAGAACCAAAAATCTTACTCCCATAGAATCCTCTGAATCCCAACAACATTCTGATCCTCTTTCCTCTCCTCCCAAAACGAGAAGAAAGTTAACCCCAAGACCAAAAGCTAAAATTCCTCTTTCACAACCAAAACCCAAGGGAGTTGTGATTAAAGAGCCCATTGTGACAAGGGCTCAATCCAGAAAACGTACCTCAACCGGAAGAGGGAAGAGTGCCAAGTCTCCCTCACCTCCTCCCTCTGATTCCTCTACCCAATCTTTCACACCAAAGCCTATCAAAAAGCCAAAGTATGACAAGAATGTGGCTAAGGCTATGGCTGGAATCATTGATCAAATGGAGAAGGGTCAATCTTCCAAGAAGTCAAAAATACCGGAAGAAGAGATCACCAACCCACCAAAGGGGTTCAATGTGAGCAAATTGGTGGAATCTCCCAAGTATCTATCCCAATTCTCCAGAAGGAAAGTGTGCAAGACACACTATGTGGATCTCAGGCTACTTCAGGAGGTATTGAAGCACGACCTTAGTCCTTATCTAGATCCTTTTATGCCTTGGTTATCTATTCGATTGCCTTTTTGCACAAAGGTAATCACTCATTTTTACTGTAACTTAGAAATCATATATGAGCCTAACCGAACCTCAGTCGAGGAAGAGATGACCACCACTGTGAGAGGCCAAAAGATTTTAATTTCACCTTCTAGAATTAACTTGTGGTTAGGGATAGAGAACCCCCCAGATGATATATATTCTGAACATGAGCCAAACCAAATCTTAACTATTCTCAAACCCGGTGAGCTAGTTGGCCCTCTAAATTTCAAGCCCAGTGACATGTGTGATCATCATAGGGTCCTTTGGTACATTTACTCTAGGTCCCTAGTGAACAAAGCCAACAATTATACCCACTTCTCTGATAGGGACTATAGGTGGTTTGCTTCACTTCTCCTGAAGGAGCAGAAGGATCTGGGAGAGTATATTTTCTCGGAGATGAAGAGATATAAGGTGGATGGGAAGGCTACTACACCAATGCCATATCCACAGATTGTGTCACTGATCTTGAAAGAAAACAAGATATGGTACTTGGATAGTAAGGAGCCAATTGAGAGGATGACCCCAGTGGGGAGAAACCAAATTGGAAAGTTGAATATTGACATCCCTCTCAAAGGGCCTTCGCAGTCTGGGTCCAAGAAGAAGCGGAAGGCCACTGAGGCAGAGACCAGCAAGTTGGATGACACTCAGTCATCGGCTCCAGCTGCTACCACATCTTCGCCATCCTTCCTCAATGCCACTCTCCAGCACTTCATAGAGAACATACTCAGAGGTTTCCATGTGGACATAGCCAACACAAACGCTGAGCTAATTACCAATACGAACTTCAAGATGGGGGAGCTGGTTGAGAGAATAGACAAAAGGAATGAGGAGTTGGTTGAGAGAATGGATAGAAGGCATGAGGAGTTGCTAGCAGAGCAACGTGCCCAGGGAGAGACATTGAGACTTATTCTGGCATGATTGGACTCCTTGGGTCCTGGACCTTCTGCCGGTCCCTCCTCATCTGCACCACCACCACCTCCAGAGAACCCTCCTACTGATACTCCTATTCCTGAGGCTGAACCATCTACCCCTCTGGTCTCTGATCCACTTGAGCCCCAAGGTAAAGATATTTTATTCACAGTGGATGATCCTGATACCCATGAGACCACACATATCATCATTGATGATTCACCTCCCAAACCTCAGCTAGAAACCGCTCCTAAACCTATTCCCTCTCCTACCCAAACAGAGGAAATATCTCCCTCTTCCTCCTCTGAACATCTCACTCCTGTATTGGATACTCCTCCAGAGGCTGAGACCACTATGGTTGTTTTCCAGTCTTCTCCTATCCCTCCTAGAGATGACATCCATATCCCACCAGTCAATCTTCCTGAACTAGAATCTTCCAGTTCTTTTGATTCATCTAGTTCAGATGATGATGGTTTGGTCCTTCCAGTGAAGCCCATATCTATGGTGAAGCCTTCTAGCCCTCCACTTGATTGATGAAGCCAAAAAGGGGGAGAAGAGCTTGAGAGTGATTTTGTGGAGATGTGTCCTAGTTTATTTTTGGGGTATTTGGGTGTACATGGGATTTTAGGGAGCATTTTGATTATATGGGATTTTATCTTGTAATTTGAAAGTTTTAAGTTTAATGCAAGTGTGTTATGATTTCATTCATTAAAGTTTTGAATTATGATACATGTTTAGACTAATGAAGTTGTTATGTATGTAAGGTATATTCAAACCTAATAAGACATATTTAATTAAGAATTCAATTTGAAAAATCATGTTCAAAATCACCAAGTTTTGTCATCATCAAAAAGGGGGAGAATGTTAGATCTCATGTTTTGATGATAACAAAAGTATGGTTTGAAAAGGAAATAATTAATAAACAAGTTTGAACTAAGTAATGACACGAACAAGCATCACTTGAAGTAAGCATTGGAGTAATGAAGAAAGGCCAAGAGAAAATGCTGAGGAACTTGATCAGAAGCAAATTTCCTAAGGCATTACTCGAGGAGCTACTCGAGTAATGAGACAAAACTTGAAGTAACCAGAGACAACTTCCAGTAACTTGCCAACGTTACTCAAGGAGCTACTCGAGTAATAGTGTAAAAATTTTCAATGTGCTCTCGGCCTGCTAATGTTACTCGAGGAGCTACTCGAGTAACCAGGTAAAAAACTTGGAGTTGCTCTCGGCCTGCCAATGTTATTCGAGGAGCTACTCGAGTAACCATGTGAAAAACTTCCAGTTGCATTCAAGTTGCCAATGTTACTCGAGGAGCTACTCGAGTAACTCTGTTTCTGAAAATGTGGACCTCTCGGCATTTTGTACTACTGCCAATCTTACTCGAGGAGCTACTCGAGTAACACACTGAAGTAAGTGAAAAATTGAAGTGGATTGCTCGAGTAAGTATCCCAGTATGCAGAAATATTTTCAATGTAAACTTCAAGTCATTACCCGAGTAAGTCATGCTCAAAAGTCTCAGTTACTCGAGGTGGTACCCGAGTAACCTATGCAAAAATGAGTGCATTACTCGAGTCCCTACCCGAATAACAAGGTAATTGCTCTCGGCCTTGAAATCCTGCCAACATTACTGGAGTAGAGCATCGAGTAATCAAAATTGTTTTGAAAGCTTACTCGAGGTGTTACCCCAGTAACTTATAAAGTTGTAAATGCATTACTGGAGTAAGTTCCCGAGTAAATAACTATTCCCAAAGGTTTGAAATTTAGTCTACTCCATGCACTACCCGAGTAATCTTATATTTATTCATTGACTTGCAGTTGAACAAAGATTTCTCGATGTTACTCGAGTAGGTACTCGAGTAAACTTCAAGGGATACTCGAGTAGCTACTCGAGTAAGCATACCCAGAAATTTAGAAATCATTCAAACGTTCATTATATTGTTTCCTATATGATTTAATCTTTCATTGTATTAGTATTGTTAGTCTATTTACAGATAAACAATGAAGAAATCACTTCAAGAGATGGAAGTCAAATGAAACGTTCAAATGCCAACCACCGCCAACGGATATTTTTCAAAAACTTGAAAAGTCAATAGTGGCTGCGCAACTTTCCAACGGACGAAAGGAAATGTTCCAACGGTCATCACCAACATATCTATATATATGGGAACCTCCAAACAGAGAAAGAACAACAAGCACACACACATACGAATTACTAAGTTCATTGCTCTGTTTTCACGTTGAAATTGTATTTCTATGCTTCATTGATTCTCATTCACTCTGTAAGAGAGATATTTCATCCAAACTCAATATTTGTTATTGAGATAACTTAAGGTTGTGGAACCTTGAGTTGGGATTAGATTACAACTTGTAAGGGGGAGCGAGTGTCTAGGTGTAGGAACTTGCTTGTACTGAGGTGCCAAGAGCCCACTGAATCTTGGAAGTTGTAGTGAAACTCTCAGAGAAGCTTTGAGGACTGGACGTAGGTCAAAGTGGTTGTGACCGAACCAGTATAACTCCTGGTGTACACTTTGGTGATATTTCTCCTTACTCATTACTGTTTTTAATTCCACTGTTAAAGTTTTATATTTCCGAAGAAATTTTAGTATCACCCAATTCACCCCCCCTCTTGGGTGAAACGCTTGATCTAACAACTTTATCCCTAGGTTAAAATCTTTAAGCAACTCCATCAATTTGTGATTTCTCACATTCAGTTCTTTTTTGTGATATAAATATTTCAAACCCTGGTAGTTATAGTATGACTCTATGATTTTGCCATAAAGGCAGCATTTCCAGATTTAGTACAAACATTATTTCTATCAACTTAAGATTATAGGTAGAACAGTTCAATTTCCAAAGCTTTAGTTGACAAGATGCCTACCCCCTCTCGACTCACATCAAAACATATCCCCACTTCCAGTTCACATGTGTCACCATAAACCACAAGGGTTGTGTGACTGTTGACCATACAGGTCATTGCACTGTACACCACGTAGGGTGTAAGACTATACATCACACTAGATGTAATATACTACACCATTCTGGATGTAATTTTTTGGCGATACTATCTCATCATGAAGCAACACAATCATCATATTCTTATCACAAATGTCATATAACATTCAATATTCATCATACATTCCGTACGTAGTATGTAGCATGCAATCAAACACAGAACCGAATGGTTATTTCCCAAAGCGCTTGGTTCCTTAGGCCTCACAGCCTCTTCCAGACTCTACTCGAATTCACACAATCACCTTTTTATGTAATGATACTACCTCCATCGGTAGTCTATGCTGACCATTACTGCCTCTATCGATGATCCGTAATGACAGGGTATCCACAGGCTTTTAATGTAACGACATTGCCTCCAACGGCAGTCTGTACTGACCATTACTACCTCCATCGGTTATCTATAATTTAGGATATCTGTAGCCTTTTTATGTGCCAGCCATTACTGCCTCCATCAGAGATATTTAATGATAAGGTATCTGTACCCAGCCCCTTGTACGTTTCTTTCACCTCCCCAGAGCTCGAAGCCACAACCTTGGGGATAAGGTTGCGCTTATGTGTGACTCTAGAACGATTGGACACTAAAGTGCTTAGTCACATTGGTCTAACTACCTAGGGAATCACCTCATGCTATCGGCATTTCAGGACTTACTGCCTCAGCTACAACTTGGTACAGTCTGAATGTTCTGTTAGTTTTAAGACATACCCTGGACATACTAGTCCAACGTCATCATACTAGGCACTAACCATAGTGCCAAGAACATAGGTCTTTCAGCCTAGGGACACTGTCCTATGCAAACTTGTATATTGTCCTTACCACCTCAGCCTTCAGTCGGTACAATTTTCAAACAAATCACATTCTTCCACCCTAAGGACTTACTAGTCCATCAGGTCTTATGGCCTAAGCACACATAGTTCAATCATCTTTACTTAATACGTATCAAGACTAACTACCCAGAAAAATCATTGGTGCCCACATACATCAATTATGCTTCTTCTGACCATTCTGAGGTCTATCTCCTCATATGACCTTTAATAATGTTAAGATGATTTAATAGGAGTCCCACAGGAACCTCCCAGGACACCCACAATCTATGTTCCTTTGTGCCCACTCTTGGCCCATTTCAACTCAAATTATTCTAGGCCATTTCAAGTCTCCATGGCCCTATCAACTCAACTTCCCAACAGGTCACCAACCTAAGATTTCCCTTCAGAAATTTACTGATCTCTTGGGGCTAGCTCACAGATTGGGAGGATACACACCTTTGGTACCCTCGTCTGTACATATTTCCTATCACTGTGTAATCAAGACCATACCAATATACTATCCCGTTGCTATAACTGCTACTCTGTCATAACCACTTTGGGGTCTGATACCAAAATGTCAAACCCTTATCTTATTTTCTAAGTTTTGAGAGTGTTTGAACGCAATTAGGTAAACTGCATAAGAATAACATAAATATACTAATATATTGATACAGGGTACTTGATTATAACAGAGGCTTCCCACTCAGGGTTTGATGATATTCACAAATGTATACAAAATGCCCAATATAAGACTACTTATATAACCACTATCTTTGCCTCAGGATCCGCAACATCATTTCTCCATGTCTACCAACTAGCCTTTAGATCCGCTGGTTCCGTCGGCACGTTATCTTTTTTTAAAAATGGATGAGATTTTGAGGAATCCCAGTTGAACTATCGTCAATATAAAATGCGAGAATTTATATATGCAATGCACCATATAATGTAAAATTAAAATTCATATCATAACATGTGTGTACACAATACTCAGGGGCAAATGACTATTTGGTTCCCCTATGTACCTTAACTGGGCACCTAACCATAGCTACGTAATGTACCCTAGGCGTACATCAGCTAGGTACCTAACTACAGCTTGGTATTATACCTCAGGCACCGTGTTCATATCACAAAATACAGCAATATCTAGCATATCAATAATCACGTAGTGTATGAGGGATAATAGTTACTACCTGAACCCTTTTGTGCCTTATAACGTGTACCTCATAAAGCGTGCCAAGGACTAGCTCTCAACGTGGTCCTAAAATGTCAAATGTGCAAGAATTAGGTTACAACCCATTTATTTGCTATTTTAGGCCCTTTCATAGTATTTCTTGTGGTTATAAGAGTCTATTGTGAAAATTTACCAAAATGCCCCTGGGGACCCGGCTCGGCCCCGCCGTATCCTGTTTGACGAACTTTTACCAAACTTTTGACCTAAGCTATTCTAACATATTTTTTATCAAAGAATCCATTGCCAGACTCAGAATTACCAAATTCATTGCTAAAAGACCAGAATGCCGTTGGCAGCCTTTATTTCAGGGTTTCAGGGGCTTTTTGGTAATTATGGTTTTTGAGGCCTTTCTGGAAAAGTTATCAACTGTAACGCCACCTAATTTCCCCTCTGAAACTCAATGGAATCCTCAAATCATCAAAAATCCAACTCTAACCAGTTAAACCAATATTGGACAAAATTCTCAATTCTCAAGGAAAATTTAGGGTTTTACAATTTTGACTCCGCAGACTTGCTCCTTTCAGCTCCTAACCACTTTAGGACAACTTTGCCCAAATTTATAATAAGAGCAAATCCAACAAAAATTCACCGATTATATTACTCACATCAACCAGAACAATCAATATTTGAAGTTTAGGAAGTTACTTTAGCTTCTTGTAGCTTTTTCCTTGTGTGGCTGAAATCCCTAACTCCCAAAACACTAAAATTATTGCTTCAAATGTCTTAAATTACATAGAGAAAAGCTTAGGAGAAGGATTATACATGTTATGAGCAAATTTACCAAAGAGATCGACCTATATTCTCTTTTTAGAATCCAAGCTCTCTCTCTCAGCTCTTTGAAAGCTCAAAACTGACATAAATATGAGCATGGAAGGTGAGGATGATGTTTTATAATATATTATAATTATCCCATGATTTTACTTTATTTTCGGATTAATTGGAAATTCTGGCAGATTTTCTGCCTAAACTTTGGAAAATCATAACTAAATTAGTAGACATCAAATTGGAGTAATTCCAAAGGTTATATAACCCTTATCTAGTTTAGTTTAGAGAAAATATATAGGCCTTTGCCAAATGGAAGCACAAAATTCCCAGAATTAAAATCTTTGGATGTTATACCAGAAAATCAACAATTTTTTTGACTAACTTCAAAAATTCATAACTTTTACATACAACTCTATAAATTACCAATTACCTATCAAATTAAAGCTTAGAATGTGTACTTCCACCTTGTAAAATTTCATAATTTTTTGTTATCATTACATCATCCGAAACCACATGACAACCTCACTGCCCTCACAAGCGATTTCACTAGAAACACTGTTCACCTTTCAATTTCAAATAATTAATTTCTATGGCCATGAATATTCACCATTTAATTGAATATTTCCTAATAATTAAAATATATTTTGGTGAGTAAATTTGGGGTGTTACACCTATCACTGGTCTGACTTCCCCAAACACTGAACATGAAAGCTAGGAAAACCATCAGACCTTCTCTTCCCCTACCCTTGAGGATGGCTAGGCATGTGAGAGGGAGAAGAGATATATCTCAAAAGAGTATTGGGCACCCTCAGCAAGCAAAGTGCCTAACACCCCAGATTTCAAGAAGGAGCGCCAGCATCCTAATATTTTTAACACTTAACACATGTCATCAAGAGCATCCAACACCTTCCATCCCTTATTAAATTTTGGCCAGCACACAAAAATTAGGGGAAAACATATAAAATTCCAATAAAAAGAAAGAGGAGAGAAGTTAGAATTGTTCTTGAAAACCCAGAGTTTCTTACCGCAGATCAAGCCTTTACGAATCTTGTTCTACTCATCAAGAACTACATTTTTATGGTTTTGGATTTACAAACGGAGGAGTTTTGTGCTGCCTCTACAGTGAAGATACTACCAAAACCAAGAATAGATAATAGCATCAAGTAGAGGTAAGTGCGAGCTCGGATTTGAGTATAATCTCTTAAGGTTTGTAAAGTTTTATGACGCTATGTTGTTGCCCTAAAGTTTTTTACCCAAAGAGTGAAAATTAGGTCTTAATGTTCTTATGATCTGAATATGATGTTAAATGAGGTTTCATGATGATATTTGATATGTTTTGTGGTCAAATTGGCAAAACAAACTTGTTGAGGCTTAGGGTGATTTTTGGCCAGGCCAGGAACAATAGGAAGGAATATGATTTTGGGTTTTTTTAGGATTCCAATATGTTTAACATGAAAATTTGTGTGCGATTAGGGTGAGGAAGTGACTCCAGAAGTATCAAAATTGAGATTATGGCTAAAAACCCTAATGTTTCTGCCAAGTAGGGTTTATAGCGTAGGAGCCTAATTTTGGTAAATTTGAGGTTGGAAATTGATTCCTCATGTAAAATTATATGGAAATGGGTTGTGGTTATGATTTTTGGATTATTGGATAGAAAACCATAATTGTGGGACTTAAGGTTGTCTATGATAAATGCTACCAGATTCGTGTCAGATTTCTTGTCGATTGATCCTGGTTAATCAAACCTTGTCCAATGACTATGATATTTTACAGGATGTTAGTATACATCATAATCTTTAAAATGAGGTATAATATGCATTATATAAGTTAGTAGATTGTAACTTATGACTTGTTAAAATTTAGACATTGAAACTAAAATGCATTTTGGGGCAATAAGGGTATCAAGCATTCTTGGAGTTTTATCACTGTAATTGGCACTAGGTGATACTTGTAATTTTCAAAGGACTTAGAAAGCTTTCCATAGGAACTGGAATCATCTTATTTGAATTTTCCTAGATTAAGTTATGAATTTTCAAATTTAATTGATAAATCTGGCAGTTTAGGGATGACCTACGGATTTGAAGCATTTGAAGTAAATTGTCATAAGTGAGATCATGAGGATTAGAGGTATGAGTTAGAGAGTAATGTGATCACATTAGACACGTAAGTCACAAGGGAAGAAATCACATAATTTGACTTAGAATTGGAACAAATAATGACCTATTTATTCCTAAATTATATTTTATAGGATTCAACCTTTGCTCGAGCCAACCAAGAGAATTGGTAGATCAAGACAAGTTACTGGAAAGGTTAACAGGTAGTGACTCTTTCTCTCATATTATATGTATTGCTGCATGTATGCTTTATTTACTATCAAATATGTTTGTTAATGAGCATTTAGATTGAGCATATCAAGTAGGGACCCGAAGAGTATAACATCCCAAATTTTAGTCACAAAACTTCCTTTACACCTTTATTGTAATAAAGGGAATAAAGTGGTGAATATTGTCACACTTAAATTAGCCAAAAAGTGCAATAGTGGCCACGCAAATTTTAGGTCAACATAAGACATGAAGTCTACTTTTTGTTTTCTTAAAAACCTATTTTTGTAGCCCAAAATGGGATAAAAGAAGAACATAATTTTTGGACCCAATTAATAGTCATATTTGGCCAAGCACAAAGGGAAAGAAGAAAGCCCAATTTAATTACAAAAATGTTAAGGGAAAAATAGTCATTTGACCAATGAAGCAAGTAGCTTTTATTTTTCCCTTTATTTTGTGATATTTTTGGCCAAAAAAGGAAACAAGAAGGGAAATATTTATTTGTTCACAAATAATGCCATTTGGAAGCATTTTAGACCAATTGGAAAAAGATGATGATTTTAGTCATTAAACACATGTTAATTAGCATTAAAATAATATATTTTAAGGAGGTGAAAGAGGGATATTTTAAAGCTTATTATCCTATATTCAAGAGACCATTTTTGGCCAGAATTAGAGAACGAGAGAGAGAAAGAGTTGGACAAAAAAAAGAGCCAAAGAGAAAAGCAAGATTCAAGAAGCAAGATCAAGGTCAGTTTGATTGTGATTTCCACTTGTTCTTGCTTCTAATTCATGGGAACTCTCTCTAATCTCTATGCCTTCATGAAACACTTGTAGCAAGACAAAATCAAGGGAAAGAACAAGAGAGAGCCCATGGTTTAGAGGGCTAGAGAGAGAAACAAGAGGTAATCTTAATAACCTTGATTTTCTTATTGATTCAGGTTGTTTTGATGATGTTGTGGTTAGTTATTAAATTATTTTGCTTGAATTTGTAATTTGGGAAGCTCAAACCCTAAGGGGAGGTGCTACACAATTTTCAATGAATCATGTCCAATAAGTGGTTAATTATGGGATTACAAGGGAAAATAAGCTATTTTATGGATTGGAATCAAGAAAATCCATTTCCCCTAAATTTTTCAGATTTTGGCCAGGGGCATTTTTCTCTGATTAGAGCTAGAATTTTGTTAATTTGATGATTCCTTTTTGTTTAAAATGGAAAATTATGTAGGGAACATGTGAAATATGAAGTGCGAAGGCTTTAGGGTGTGAAATGATAATTTTACCCCTAAAACCCTAATATAGTAGCTGCCAAGGGTAAATCTATAATTTAGGCATGAATTTGGCTAATTTGATGTCAAAAATGGATTCTACACATGAAATTGTGTAGGATGGCCCGAGTCATAATTTTTAGTAAAGTACAGTTGGACAGGGCATAAAAGGGGCTTAGACCGGGTCCCCAAGGGCATTTATGTCAATATATGATTTTGAACAAAGATAACCAACAACATGAGTTTAGAATAAGACATAAATGAGTAATAACTCATTTATTATAAATTTGGAATTTTAGGACATATCAGTAGCCCGAGCCAAACAGAGAGTATTGAGCTGACAAACAAAGCTAGGAAAGGGCACTTCAGGTAGTAACTCTATCTCTCATACACTATGTGAATATTGGTATGCTGTATGTTGGTGTATTCTATGATATGAACATGGTGCTTAGGGGATGTTTCCTAGCTATGGTTTGGGACCCAGCTGAGGTACATAGGCAAGTAAGGGATCCAAATAGTCATTTGGCCTTGAACAATATGCACAACCATAATATAGTATGTATTTTCATTTTACACTATATGGTGCATTGTATATTTAACTATCACATTTCATATGATTGATGGCCTATTACTACTGAGATTTTTTCGAATCTCACCCCATTCTATAATGTATAGTGTATCCAGCAGCAAGAAGCAGCTTCAAAGGCAAAGTAGTAATTATTGGCATCTGAACGTTTCGGTCCAAATCAACAATTGATGTTGGGTATTTGTAGGCTTTTATTATATTTTAACTCTGTAATTAGTTTGTACAATCCCTATAAGGAATTCTTGTAATGTAATTAAGTGCTTATTATCAGTATTTTTATGCTATTTTTGTGTGTCCAATGAAATGTAAATAAACACTATGATAAATGACAAAATAAAAATAGGTTCTAACATTTTGGTATTAAGGTGGCGGTTTTAGCAACATAATAGTATACTATATGGTCTTCATTATACAGTGACTAGACATATGCATAAAAAGGGCCACTAGAGAAGTGAATCACCCATGTCTATGAACTAGCCCCTCAAGAACAGTGAAATACCTGAAAGGCAGCAAGTATTACCATACCAGAGTAAGGGTGATACAAGGATGACACACACCAAGGAAATAGGTTTGAGTAAGGCCTGAACACTGTTATTGGCTACACCTTAGATTGGTTTTACAAGAAGGTTGGTCAGTGCAAGAGAGATAAGCCACAGACAGATAAAACCAAGTCAGATTCAAATTCCGTTATCGGTCTTAGAGCTAGAACGGTATATGTGCAATATGATTTACAACTAGATCAAAAGTTATGGGAGGATGTCTAGAGTATATATATATATATATGTGAGTTGTCTAAAAGTATGACACCCCTATAGAATAGTATATAGGGTACTCGGACAATCTAATCCTAGTATAGTATGAATATGGTGTTCTAGATTTAGGGATCTGAATAATATCTAGATCTGCATTACAATGCACTTCTTTCTAGATATAGTACTTTGGGCTGGAAGAAGAAGGATGTTATGGAACAGGGTCATAAAGTCAAATTTTATTAATGACATGGAACATATAAGGGTATGTGTTCGAATACATGTACCGATACTGATATGCATTCCACAAGGTGGAGTAAATAATGATAAAATGTGGATATGGCATACTAAGGAGGTAACTACTTGTGCATCCCATGAGAATGAAGTTTTGGATCTCATAGGTAATGATAAAATGGAGAAAATGATTCATGATATTGATGTAAAATGTTTTGCACAATCGCCTGTATATGATAGTGTGTGAAGTGATGCAGTGACACCTTTATTTTGCATTTATTTTTTACATTATTTCTTGAATTGTTGTGTGATTTTTGTCCAAAGGATAATATACTTCCAAATTGTATGCATAAGGCCAAGAAAATTTTGTCTATGATGGGTATAAAGTATAAAAAGATACATGCCTACCCTAATGACTATGTATTGTATAAAAAGGAGTACGAAGGACTAAGTGAGTGTACAAATGTAAAACTCCTAACACAGTGAAGAAAGACGTTGGCTGTGGTGATGAGAAAATTAAAAGGCAACCTTTAAAGATTTTGTGGTATCTTTCAATCATATCGTAGTTTAAGCGAATGTTTGCTAAAGCAAAAGAAGCAAAGAAGTTGAGATGGCATTCTAATGAGAGAATATGTGATGGAAAATACCTACGGCACCCGGATGACTCTCCACAATGGAAGAAAATAGATCAAATGTTTCCTGGATTAGGCAGCAAACCAAGAAACTTTGGCTTGGGATTTGCATTAATGGAATTAATCCTTATGGTACTCTTAGTAGTACACATATTACATGGCGGGTTCTGCTAGTGATTTATAACTTACTTCCTTGGTTATGTATGAACACAAGTATATAATGCTCTCCATGATGATTTTAGGATGAAAATAGGTACAGAATGATATGGATGTCTACTTGGCACTTTTGATAGAGGACTTAAAGAAGTTGTCAGAGGATGGCATACATTTGTTTGATGTATATAAGTAAGAGTCCTTTAAGCTACATGCAATGATTTTCACCACGATTAATGACTTTCCTATATATGAAAACTTGTCAGGGTATAGTGTGAAGGGGCATAAAGTATGTCCGATATGTGAAGTAGGCACACACTTCTATCAACTTAATCATGTAAGGAAAAGGGTTTACCATGGTTATAGGTGATTTCTTCCTCGGATCCACCCATACCATAGGCTAAAAAGGACTTTTAATAGTTTGTCAGAGAATGGAAAGGCTCCAAAGGCAATAACTAGAGAGTAGGTTTATAGTCGGGTAGAAAGAATCAATGTCACTTTTAATAAGAACCAGAGGACTTCGAGTGCGAAGAACATATGGAAAAGGATGTCGATTTTCTTTGATATTTCATATTGGCATAGTCTTGATGTTAGATACTATTGATGTGATCCAGGTGGAGAAAAATGTATGTGATAGCCTTGTTGATACGCTTTTGCACTTGCCAGGGAAAACTATAAAATGGAATTAGTATGAGACAAGACTTGGTTGAAATCCAAATAAGAGAATGGCTACATCCACAACTAAGAGATGATAGTAAGGGCGCGTATATGGAGCCAGCAGTGCTTGTATTGTCAAAAGAGGAGAAAAAAATGTTGTGTGGTTGTTTTCATTACATTAAGGTGCCATAAAGGTATTCTTCTAATGTGAGAAAGCTTGTCTCAATGAAAGATTTGAAGTTAGTAGGAATGAAGCCTCACTATTGCCATGTATTGATGCAACAACTATTACCAGTGGCTATTAGTGGCAGTACTAAAGATGATGTGTGGAGCACGATAACAGGGTAGTGTATCTTCTTTAATGCTATTTATAGCAAAGTTTTTGAGATTGAAAAGTTGGACGAATTGGAAAATGAGGGTTATATTATTCTATCCTAAAGAGTTGTATTTTGCTCCTGTACCTTTTGATATAATGGTGCATTTAATAGTTTATTTGGTAAGGGAGATACAACTGTGCAGCCCAGTTTATCTAAGATAGATGTACCCATATAAGTGATACATGAAGAACTTAAAAAGGTATTCTAAAAATTCTTATCTACCTAAATAAAGCCTCAATTATTGAGATATGTGGTTGAAGAGGCTATAGACTTTTACAAAGAATATCTATCAAGGTCAACGGCGCAATTTCATCATCAAAAGGGTATAAGTAAAGGAATACAAGGACTCAAGGTGAAGAGTACACGTAGTGAAGAGGTGTTGCAAGCATACTTGTATATCCTGAATAATATAGAAAAAGTTCAGTCGTACTTAGACAAACATAAAAATAATTTAAAGCAATTCTATCCGAGAAAAAATGACATGCAGATAGCTAATGAGTAAAACAAGACATTCATAGAGTGGTTCAAGAAAAGGTTTCACATGAGACCAGTGTTCTGAGACAATCAAATGATTAGCTTGGGAGCTTCTTTTGAGGTCATCACTTAAAGTGATTATGATATAAATGGGTTTCTTTCTATAAAAAAGTTTAGGATGATAGAAGTACTATGCAAAATAGTGCGGTGATAGTGGTAGCCGAAGCAATGCGCTTTTCTAGTTTGAAAGACAAAAATTCTTACATTAGCATTCTGGCCTATTATGGAGTTATTGAAGACATGTGGGAGATAAGCTATACCAAGTTAAGAGTTCTTATATTCAAATGTAAGTGGATTAACAATAATGCTATTGAATAGGTCAATTTAGATTTACCTCAATTGATCTTGATAAAGTTGGTTGGTTATAAAGATAAGCCCTTCATTCTAGAAAGCTAGGCAAAACAAGTGTTGTATGTCTCTGACACTACAAATGAAAAATTGTCCATTATAATCCAAAGTAAAAAAGAGAAGGATAGTGGTCAAAGTTTTAATATTGACGACACACCACCTTACACCACCAAACCACCTATACCAACTGAAGTAGAATTGGTAGATGATGAAGAATATGCAACTAGAATTGATCATTGTGAAGCAATTTGGGAAAACACATAAAGTGACATTTTTTTATTGTTTAAAGTATTCATTTAATTGCAATTTACTTATCTTATCTCACCTTGATCTCATAGCAGGAACATGGCAAGTTCAGATAAGGGGAACTCATATGGCTCACCTGTTAAGAAAAAGGTTAAAGGAAACAAAAGTTAAGACTGTTAGTTGCATGTCATAAGAAACAAAGGGAGAAAGTGCACATGGAATTTTGATGTAGATTTGAATTCAATTGGCAAAGAGGAAGACAAGTTTATTAACTATACTGGCTATTTAAGTTAAAGCAAAGTTGGCATTCCATAGCCTACTTGGAGGAAGTTTTGAAAGACATGACGGCTATAATTTGGGAACAAATTTTGGTATATAAATTTGTATTTTCATTTCTATCTTTATTCTATTGGTTCATACATAACTATATTATGTTGTACTTTGTAGCAATCCTATGATATCCCCAACACTAGGCAGATGTACAAGCATTAGATAGGGGAAGTGTGTGAGCAATGGAAAGACTTAAAGTCCATGCTCATAACCAAGTACATTTGAGGGCTAATGAGAATTAAGGATCTATGTCAAGCTTATTCTTATCTTTCTCTAAATGATTACAGATTGTTTGTGGCATCACGACAAGATCCCAAATTTCTGGTTTATTTTGTTCAACATAGTATGAAACATTTTATTTGAATTTATTTGACCTCAATGACTTAGTTTAATTTATTCTCTATTTATAGGAATTAAGTGAATTAAATAAAGATAGGTGAGCTAAAAATAATTATCCATATTACATACTTAAGGGGTTATGAGAAGCTTGGAAAGAAGATCATGCAGTCAGATTTGCAAAAAAATAGAGGAAGAAGCCAAATCAGATCCTAGCATTGTCGTGTAGGTACCTCCCCTAATATCACAGAAAATGGAAAGCTCGAGGATAAAGGGATTAAGATATATAAATCTAATCATTGCTGACATCGCCAGAAGGATTTTGACTATTTAATTTAAAGTATATTTAAGCGTGCTTCATTTTCCTTAAAAGATGGCATGTAATTAATTTATATTTATCATTTGTATGCCACATGATTGACTTGAAGAGTATAGTAAACATGGTTCGTTCACTCAAAGTAGAGGGATAGACATCTTAGCAACGACGCTTGGGAAGCTAGATCACCCTGGTCATGTTAGAGGGGAGCCAAGGGGAATTGGTCTCTCAAGATTCTGTGGACAAAGTTCACAACCATATGGATAAAGTGAACTGAGTAGAGAGTTTCTGGCCAGGGTTTGAGAAGAAATCTGAGTAGAGCTCGAGGTAGACATATGTTAATCACTTTAGAAATTGCTTTGAGAAGAGCTATTGCACTTGCTACATATTGAGATGAGATTAGTGGTATTGTCTAGCATTCAAGTCGAGATGGGTAAAGATGAACATATATCTCAGGTTTGTAAATAATTTCAATTAATATAACATTCATTTTTTCCTTAAGTAAGTTTAATTAATTCCCAGCCTTTCCTAACACTAAAGACAGCTACAATCCGCCAGAGATTGGATATGGTGACCTTACCCCTAAACTAAAGGCCAGAGAACCTTGGTCTCTTTTGGTGGATGTCCCGTTGCTGCGTATTGTTGACGATGCCATTGTATACACACATGCTACCACCTATCATCATAAGCAAATTTAGAACAATCAATGTAAGGTCAATGTCATAAGTGTTCTACATGGGGAGGAAGGTGTAGATGTCCCATTCCCTGATAACAAGGTTGCCAAACTAGGTTAGGCAATAAGTTATTTTATCTTTTGGCCTCAACATCTTGTTTATATGGTGACAACACCTTCAACAGTAGGAAACACCTTACTGTTACTCAAATTTTCCTTTACTTCCTACTTATAATCTTTATTTTATGTGTTGATAGGATCAAGATGAAGGGACAAAATTTCCCTTATTGGCATAGTTACAAAATATGAATGAAAAAATTAACAAGGTCGATTGGAGATGCTTTGTGGGATTGTAGATTGTACAATATCATATCCTTTGATAGCCAATATATTATTGTGTTCTTATCTTTGTAGGAGATAGACATAGGATGGGTCACATTTGCAATCAAGTGTGTTTATTTTTTATTGTTAACTTTAATTAATGCACAAGTTTTTAGGATTTTTAAGTTTCTACATTCACTAAGTCATTCCATTATATGGTAGCTGCTTCCACAAAATATGTGTTGAAAGGGAGCTCAACACTTTGTATGGATTCTTATGTCTGTGGAATATGGCAAGGTATAATAATAATAAGTTGGAGGATAGGATGAGCTATGTGGACTATACATTATGATACACTAAGTTGCCTTGTTATCTAGCACCAATTGTTGAAAGGCAAGTAAATTAATTTTATCCATTTATACATATTCAATTTGCTAAGTGTCAAACCCCTTAACATTTCGATATTCGTAGAGTAGTACATGCATAGTTCTATAAGGCATACAGAAATAGCGAAAACATATAGACTTTAAGTACTTGTTTACAATACAGGAAATTCTCTATAAGGTTTTAAAAATATTTACAATGATAAGTATTCCAAAAGAAACTAAATTACAAGCATAGATAACTACAACAGCTTCGGAATGCCTCGGGACTCTAATCATTAGTATCCGTTGCCTTGCTTTTTGAGCCGCTAATCTCAGATATAATGTTTTTACAGTTTGAAAAAGGATGAGATTCGAGCTAATCTTAGTAGCAACATGCTTTTCAGACATATAAAATGCAAAAATAAATATGCAATACATCTTGTCATGTAAGATGATAGAATGCTGTGTGCACACTGTCCAAGCCAAATGATTGTTTGCAACCATGGCTGAACTTTATGCCTCTGTTAGGTCTGATGAACCCATGTCATGTGAGTTCACAAAATAAAACTAGGTTTAAAAATGTAGTGTAGTAGCTCAACCTAGGTCGTTCTTGTGAGGAGATTAATTTCCAATTTTCTAAGTAGTAAAGTGATAAAAAGTCTTAAAGTGGTAAGAAATCATTTTTGAGAAATTGCATTTATAAACTAATGAAGTAAACTAAGCTAAAACAATATTTTTATATTTTTTAGTTTTTAAAACAAAGAAGCAAATGGAATTGAATTTAACACTAATAACAAAGTAAATTTAATAAACTAGAATAATGATGAAATGGGATTCCCTTGAATTGGGGTTTTAGTCTTCCTTGCTTGCTAATGATATGAATTCCACAATATGAGTTAAGAGGATGGAACTAAGTTACCACTAGCTCCATACTTGCAATATTCATTTAATTCATTCTTCCGAAGCAATTAAATGAATACCACCAAATAATTCAAACTCAAAGAGATGAATAATCAACTTCCAATTCTAGCTTGTAATTACCATTACAACAATTTAAAACATTCAGTTTAATCATTTAAATCCACTTAACCAAGTTGGAATAAACAATTCAACCTACTCATAATATGAATCATACAAAGCTTAATTAATCAACTCCTAGCTCAACAACCAAGTTTATTCACTTGGCTTAACAATCAAGATCACAATTACATACTTAACCAAGCTACATCATCATGAACTAAAAAGAGAGCTTAAAGGAATTCCATTGAAGTTCAGAAGCTCAAACCATTACCCAACTCAAGGAAATCACCAACACTTTAGCTACTCATGGAAAAAGAGAAGGATGAAGCTTGATATATGAAGAGAGAATCAGCCATGGATGCAGCAACGAACAGCCTCCAATTCTCAATTCTTCTCTTCAGGTGGCGGCTCCCTCATGCTTTTTCTTTGATTTTCGGATCTCTCATTCGCTTCCTTCTCCACTCAGCCGCAGCACATTCCCCTCTTCTTTCAATATCGAGTGCTTGTCTACTTTTTGTTTCATTCCCCAGCCGCCTCTCTTGACTTTTCCTCCTTTCTTCAATTCCATTTATTCCACACAGCGCTGCTCCCTTGGTCCACAATGACGGCTTGTTTCCTTTTTTCATTCAATCCGATTCTGCTCCTTCATATATTCGGTCCAGCAAGCTCCCACACGGTCCAAGTCTTCTTCAATCTATTCAACAATTTCGGCTCCCTCCTTTATCCAGCGCCTCCCCTCATTTCCTTCACAGCCGCAGCCCTTTTCTTCATCTCATTAGGTGCTTGGTCTCTCTAATTGGTCCAGCTTTTCTCATTTCTTGGTGAACCATTTCGGCTGGGTTAGTTTTCTCTCAATTGATCTCTTCTCCAACTCGGTTCAGCTCCCATTCTCCCAATTCAGCCGCCACCTCCTCTTCACTTCCCTTATTCTCTAGGTTAAAAGTGAGTTGTGCCTTGTTTGGATGAGGAGGTGAAAATATGTTTTAGCATATGTACAAAATTGCAATAACTAAACAAGGCCCTTACTCATTTAACCTCCTTTTAGAAAAAATGTGAAAATAAATTCTGCACTTGTGATATTCCACTTTTGTCCTTCATTAAGCTCCAAAATAACATCTTTTACCTTTACCACTCAAGTTGTGCCACATCATCACCTACAAAATTATATTCACAAAGGTAATATCTTTTGTTCACAATTAAAGAATAATAGGAATAAAAAATATTAATTAAAAATATAACAATTTAACCACTTTAATTCCCAAATTATTCTTCCATTAAAGTCTCACATTAACACTTGATTATGCCCAAAATATTCAATTAAGTCCCACAAAAGCCTAAGATTAATTAATAAAAATATATAAATATTGAGCTCTATCAATTCCCCCACACTTAAGCTTTTGCACTCCTGAGCAAAACATTAAACTCACAATAGGAAGAGAGGGATGAAAGTTTAAAGGATAGGCAAGATCAAGCTTCAAGAATTACACTTAGTCAAATAACAAGGTATCCTCTTATCCAAATCCAATGAACATACCAAAAATTGAAGTAGCTAAAGCAATGCAAAGTTTAATTACAATGAGCTTAGTTGGAAACCTTAACTGTGACAAGTGTTTGCACTCTTCTCTCATAGAGGGTAGTTTTTCACTCACATCCACTTTGACCATACTCTACCATAGGCTTGTAGTATTTCTAGGCTCCCACTACTTGCAACAATGGCATAAATAAATCCAAAGGACTTTGTAGGGTTGTAATGTTGAATAGGCAAAATGATAGAAAAATGTAACAAACACTATGCTTGCACCAAATAATTTTCTAGATCTCTTAGTACTATAAAACTAAACTTAATTCACATATTTCACCGTTGTGACTTTATTTCTTTCTTTGAATTTTTTTTTCTTCTTTTTTTTTCTCTCTCTTTTTTTTTTGTATTCACACTTTTTCTCTTCTTTTTGTTTTTCTTTTCTATTTTCTTTCTTTTGACTTTCTCATGGCCAAATTGTTTTCTTTCTTTTTTTTCGTAATAGTGCTATGAAGAACTTGATAAAGGATGCAAATATAGCATTCGTATAATGAAATGGAAACGAAAGTGAAAGGCTCAAGGGGTTACACAAAGGTAAATGGTAAATGGTTTGTGTTTGGGTAAATAGGTGATGAAATGAATGCCAATGTCATCTCTATCTATACCATTACAAAATATAGCCTCAAGCAAGAAATAAAACAAGTTCTAGAGAGCAATAATCTAAGTAGATGAATCACACAATAAAATGAACAATTAGGCCCAAAATATCTTCCAACTAGGCTTTTTGTTTCCTAACAAACTCATCAAAATTAAACCATGCATCATTAAAACACTTGAATTTTATGGCAATTCACTAATTCAAAGCAAGTTTCAACCATGAATCCAACTAAGAGTAATCAAGATACTTGATCATGACTAAAGGCTTCAAAAATCTCAGTGAATTAGACTAAAAACAACAAATGATATAAGTAGGAGACAGAGGCATATGATATCACAGTGAATTCTCATGAGAATAACACACACTCCCCCACACTCAATCCTTACATTGCCCTCAATGTAATGCATAAAAACAAAGAACCTAGACGCACTTATCTCTTGGGTGAAATGAATATTGTGAAGTCTAATTCAAGATTGAAGCACAACACATCATCTTCACAAGGAGAGAGAGAGAAAGACATAAGTGGAAATAGTTCTCAAAAATTAGGCATAAGGATAAGAGAAAAGGGTAGTGTAGGATAAGGTTAAGCACAAGGGTATGGTTCACAATGGATTTTATTCAATTGAAAAATGCAAAGAAACAAACTACCTTTTACTACTGGTAAGTCCCTCCCCCACACTTGTTCAATAGCATATATCATCAAATAAAACAAGAAACAAGGTAAGGAAAGAGACTACCGTGTGCATTATGGTGGTTGATGACTAGCATGGTAGTGCTTCAACAAGTGACCATTCACTTGAAACTTTGCACCACTTGCAAGATCTTCGAGCTCTATTAATCCAAAGCTATGCACCTTGACCACTTTGTAGGGACCTTGCCATTTGGTTTTAAGCTTCCCATTTTTGAGCTTGAATCTTGCCTTGAACATAAGCACTTGCTCTCCTTCATGAAACTGCTTTCGTAAGATGCCTTGATCATGAATCAATTTGAATTTTTCCTTATAGATATGAGAACTTTCATATGCATCCAACCTCAATTCTTCTAGCTCTTATATCTCAAGTATCCTTTCCTCAGCAGAACCTTGAAGATCCATATTACAAGTCTTCACAGCCCAGTAAGCTCTATGCTCTAGCTCAACAGGTAGATGGCAACCCTTACCAAAGAATAACCGGAAAGGAGACATGCCAATGGGAGTTTTAAAAGCTGTACGATATGCCCAAAGAGCATCATCCAACCGGAGACTCCAATCTTTCCTACTTGGCTTGACAATTCGCTCCAAGATATACTTGATTTTCCTATTAGACACCTCAGCTTGCCCATTTGTCTGTGGATGGTATGGGGTAGAAATCTTGTGGAGAACACCATATTTGGATAGCAAGTTGTCCATCAATTTGTTGCAAAAATGTGAGCCACGATCACTCACAATTGCTCTTGGTACACCAAACCTACAAAAGATATGAGTATGTAGGAATTTTATAACAGTAGAAGCATCATCTTTCCTTGTAGGAATGGCCTCAATCCACCTTGTAAGGTAATCAACAACCAACAAAATGTACAAATATCCATGAGATACAGGAAATGGACCCATAAAATCAATGCCCCAAACATCAAAAACTTGACAAAACAACATAGGTTGTTGCGGCATTTCATGCTTTCTAGATAAACCCCCAAAACGCTGGCATGCATCACAAGTTTTGCAAAAAGCATAACAATCCTTAAAGAGGCTAGGCCAATATAAACCACAGTCTAAGATTTTCCTAGCAGTTCTCTTTGCCCCAAAGTGACCACCACACAACAAAGAATGACAAGATGTTATAACAGAAGAAATTTCATCATCCGGCATACATCTCCTAATGACTTGATCACAACAATGCCGCCACAAGTAAGGAGGATCCCACAAATAATATTGAGATTCATGTTTCAACTTCTGTTTCTGAAAACGAGACAAAGAATCAGGGAACACCCCAGCAGCAAGATAATTCACAATATGAGCAAACCATGGGTCATGAAGTGTAATAGCCAGGAGGTGGGCATCAGGAAAACCATTACAAGTAACTTCAGCATCAACTACTCCCTGTGTAGCAAGGGGCAAGCGGCTTAGATGGTCAGCAACAAGATTTTCTGCACCGGCCTTGTCCCTAAACTCTGTGTTAAATTCTTGAAGTAGTAGCATCCACCTTAGTAACCGAGGCTTAGTATGAGTCTTCCTAGATAAGAACTTGACAACAGAATGATCATAATAGATAATCACTTTAGAATTCACTAGATAAGACCTAAACTTCTCAAGTGCAAAAACAATGGAAAAGAGCTCTTTTTCAGTAGTAGTGTAATTGATTTGAGCCTTATCCAATGTTTTAGAAGCATAAGCAATTACACAAGAAGTCTTACCAATATTCTGACCTAGAACTGCACCAACAGCACTATTGGAAGCATCACAACAAAGCTCAAAATCAAGATCCCAATTAGGAGCAATGAGTATAGGTGGAGAAATGAGTCTAGACTTAATTTCATCAAAAGCCAATTTGCATGCATCATCAAATATGAAATCCATATCCTTTTAGAGAAGCTTAGATAGAGGACAAGCTATTTTGCTAAAATCCTTAATGAATCTTCTATAAAACCCAGCATGCCCCAAGAAAGATCTAAGTTCTCTTAAGTTAGAGGGATAAGGAAGAGATGAAATTACTTCAATTTTAGATTTGTCAACTTCTATACCCCTCTTACTTATCAAGTGGCTTAAGACTATTCCTTGATCTACCATAAAGTGGCATTTCTCAAAATTTAGCACAAGGTTCTTTTGCACACATTTTTCTAATGCTCTCTCTAAATTCAGCAAACATTCTTCAAAAGAATTCCCATATATAGAAAAATCATCCATGAATACCTCAATACCTTGTTCAAGTAAGTCACTAAAAATGGAGAGCATACTTCTTTGAAATGTCCCAGGAGCGTTGCATAACCCAAAAGGCATCCTTCGGTATGCAAACGTCCCAAATGGGCAATTAAATGTTGTCTTTTCTTGATCCTCTAGTGCAATAGGAACCTGAAAATAACCAGAAAAACCATCAAGGAAACAATAATGAGATTTACATGCCAATCTCTCTAGCATTTGATCTATAAAGGGGAGGGGAAAGTGGTCCTTTCGAGTTGCTTTATTCAACTTTCTAAAGTCTATACAAACTCTCCAAGAGTTTTGGACTCTTGTTGGAATGAGTTCATTCTTCTCATTTCGCACAACAGTTATCCCACTCTTTTTTGGAACAACTTGGACCGGACTGACCCACTCACTATCTGAAATAGGATATATGATCCCTGCGCTCAAGAGTTTGGTGACCTCCTTCTTAACTACATCTAAGATGAGAGGGTTGAGTCTACGTTGGGGCTGTCTCACAGGTTTAGAACCCTCATTCTAAAGTATTTTGTGGGTGCACACAGTTAGGTTAATACCTGGAATGTCACCTAAAGTCCACCCTATTGCCCTCTTGTGTTTCTTCAACACATGGAGTAAACTCAACTCCTCATATGTACTTAAGGACTAGAGATGACAGGTAATTGATCATGTTCAGCAAGAAAAGCATACTTTAAGTTAGGGGGAAGGGGTTTCAAATCAAGCTCAGGGGGTTGCACAATTGAAGGTAAAAGTTCTTTCAACTCAAGTGCACCAAGAAACTTCCCTTTCTTATAAGAATCCCCAATGATTGTTGGATTGGAAGTATGTCCCCTTTGTTCAGATGTGGATTGAGATTGTGGCTCATTCACAAAGCAACCTGGACTACCACCTACATCATTCAAAGAGTGAAATATATGAGAAGTAGCATCATGAAATGGTATGCAACAGTGTAGTAATTGATTAGAACTGAGTGTCTCCCTCGTTGCAGTCTTGACATGTGGTTGTCCATTATTTCCAAAATTCTCAGCAAAGAAATTTATGACTTTTGACCTGCTAAGTTCATCACCAAAAGGAGAATGTAAGTATTTCAATAATTGGAAAGAAGTGAGGTTACTCACACAATCATCCTTGAGGTTAGGAGAAGTCTGAAACTTGTAAGATGGAGGAATGTGAAGCTTAGACCCATGAATTGCAATCATGCCATCAGTAGCACATTGATTTCTTTCCTCATCTTCAACAATAACTCCACTTGTGTCCATAGGAGCAGATTCATTGCTAATGGATGTTGCTTCACTTCCAAAAGTGGAATCCACTTCACTAACATTCTCAAATTCTGCAAAGCTACACAATAATTCTTTCCCAACACCATGATAACTATCAAATGAAGATATAGTACTACCAAGGTTAGAAAAATCAAAAATTAAAGGATTGGAAGTGGAAAGTGAGCTATCAATTGACATGCAATCAATACTACACACATTATCATCACAATCAATAGAGGGAAAAGAATTTGAACCAATGGTAGCACATACATCATCATGACAATCATTTTTCACACACAATGAGAAAGTAGACTCATCAATCGCCTCTTCCAAGGCCAAATCAATCTCATTTAAGCCAAGAAGGGAGTAGTCCTTAAATGGGTGATTCATAGCTTCATAAACATTAAACCGAATGACATGATCACCTACTTCCATAGTTATGTACCCATCCTTCATGCTAATGATAGTATTAGCTGTGCGTATAAAAGGCCTACCCAAAATCAATGGTTCCTCAACTGAGACCTCAATAGACATGTCTAGGACATAAAAATCAGCAGGAAACACTAAGTCTTTAACCTTGACTAAGATATCTTCCAATAAGCCATGAGGTTTCTTAGTGGTGCGATCAGCTAGTTGTAGGATGACACTAGTGGATTTGATGTTTGTGAGGCCAAGAGAGGTGTAAACAGAGTAGGGCATGACATTTATAGCGGCTCCTAGATCAAGAAAAGCATTACTAAAAGGCATGGTACCTATAGTGCATGGAACAGTGAATGAGCCAGGGTCTTTTGATGAACCCTTGTCGTGCGAGTTCACAAAATAAAACTAGGTTTAAGAATGTAGCATAGTAGCTCAACCTAGGTCGTTCTTGTGAGGAGATTAACTTCCAAGTTTCTAAGTAGTAAAGTGACAAAAAACCTTAAAGTTGAGAGAAATCATTTGGAGAAATTTCTTTCTAAACTAATGAAGTAATCTAAACTAAAACAATATTTTTGTATTTTTCAGTTTTTAAAACAAAGAAGCAAAAGGAATTGAAATTAACACTAACAACAAGGTAAATTTGATAAACTAGAATAATGATGAAATAGGATTCCCTTGAGTTGGGGTTTTAGTCTTCCTTGCTTGCTAATGATATGAATTCCACAATATGAGTTAAGAGGATGGAACTAAGTTACCACTAGTTCCATACTTGCAATATTCATTTAATTCATTCTACCGAAGCAATTAAATGAATACCACCAAATAATTCAAACTCAAGGAGATGAATAATCAACTTCCAATTCTAGCTTGTAATTACCATTACAACAATTCAAAACATTCAGTTTAATCATTTAAATCCACTTAACCAAGTTGGAATAAACAATTCAACCTACTCATAATATGAATCATACAAAGCTTAATTAATCAACTCCTAGCTCAAACACCAAGTTTATTCACTTGGCATAACAATCTAGATCACAATACATACTTAACCAAGCTACATAATCATGAACTAAAAAGAGAGTTTAAAGGAATTCCATTGAAGTTTAGAAGCTCAAACCATTACCCAACTCAAGGAAATCACCAAAGCTTAGCTACACATGGAGAAAGAGAAGGATGAAGCTTGATGAAATGAGAGGAGAAATGGAGAACCAAGACCGAAGAGCTCCTCCTCTTCTATTCATTTTTGCTGTTGTCCCTTATTTTCCCCTTTTTCCTTTCGGTCTTGTCTCTCTTTTCTATCCAGCGCCTCCCCCTTCACACTTGCAGCCGCCTCCCTTCTTTTATTCCATCGTCATTTCCTTTTCTCCTTCCCTCTTTCTTTCAATATCGCGTGCTTGCCTCCTTTTCCTATCAATAACCTTTTCGGTCCAGCTCCTCTATTTTTCTTTTCAATTAATCACAGCCTTTGTTTCTATTGGTTCATCTTTTCTCTTGTGCATTCGGTCAACAAAATCGGCTAGGCTTCCTTTCTCATTCAATTCGATCTGCTCCTTCCAAGTATTCGGTCCAGCTCCTCTTCTTGAGTCAACAAAATCGGCTGAAGCTTCTCTTCCTCATAAATCAATTCGGTCTAGCATCTTCCATGCTTTATAACTCGGTTCATAGCTCATCTTCCTTTCTTTTATGACTCAATTCGGTTCAGCCCTTCCATGTCTTTCATTTCGGTTCAACTCTTCTCCTCTTATTTCCTTCACAGCCGCCACACACCAAAATCATGGTCCCCACTTCCTTTTCTTTTGCTTCTTCAATTCTCTCTAGGTTAAAAGTGAGTTGTGCCATGTTTGGATAAGAGATAAAAATCTATTTTAATGATTAGACATAAATTTGCAACCACCAAACAAGGCCCTTACTCATTTAACCTCCTCCTTTACCACTCAAGTTGTGCCACATCATCACCTACAAAATTATATTGACAAAGGTAATATCTTTTGTTCACAATTAAAGAATAATAGGAATAACAAATATTAATTAGAAATATAACAATTAAACCACTTTAGTTCCCAAATTATTCTTTCACTAAAATCTCATTTTAATACTTGATTATGCCCAAAATATTCAATTAAGTCCCACAAAAGCCTAAGATTAATTAATAAAAATATATAAATATTGAGCTCTATCATCTTTACACTTAATTGGGAGATGGGGTTTAAACATAGCAGACACACTAGGACTCAACTGAACACGCTCATTGGGTTTACACCTACGCTTTTGGGTACACAAATCTTTCAAGAATTTAGCACAAGCAAGCATTCCTTTCAACACATCAAGCAAAGGAAAATTAACTTCAATCTTACTGAAAATATCCATCATATCAAGAAATTTCTTTTCATTTGAAACCTTTTTGCTAAGCACATATGAATTAGGAAATGGAATTTCAGAGTGATTTACCCTTTTACCTTCCCCTTTGCTTGAAGAATAAGAAGTTGAAGGGTCAAGTACCTTAGCATTTTTGAAGTTGACACTCCTTGCTTGCTATCCATATTTAAATTTGGAGAAAAATGCCTTTGAAGAAGCTTCTGTTCAACCATACTCTCAGATTTTCCAATAGCAAGGTGAGTGCTTTGATCAGAATCATCACTACTATCAATATCTTCCACTTGTGTTTGCAAGGGAACCTCAACCTCTTCATTGTGCCTATCACTAGAATGCATTCCAGATTTGAAACTCTCAACATTTTCTTCAAATCGGACTTGTTTACCCACTTGTTTACCACTCCTCAAAGAGATAGCATGTACATCCTTAGGATTGATCACAGTGTTAGAAGGTAACCCTTGTCCACTTTTAGCTTGTTGCTCATTGAGGCTATCAGACATTTGAGTAACAAATGAAGTAAGGTTAGAATTATTAGAATCCAACAACTTTAACTTGTTAAAGATTGTGTCAAACTTAGTCCCAATGTCAGAAAATTTAGAATTGGTTTGAGCTCTCTCTTCATCAAATCTCGAGGCTAAGTTACCCATCGAAGATAACACATTGTTCATACACTTGAGAAGTTGAGAGATGTCATCTTTAGTAGCATGGGATTCAGGTGTAGCAACCACTGTTTGTTGGGGATTAGATTGGTTTGAAGGTCCTTGAGTTAGAACTTGATTTGAAGAACTCCCTTGAAACTGATTCTGGTTCCTCCAACCAAAGTTGGGATGGACCTTAAACCCTCATTGTATGTATTAGAGTAGGGATTCCAAGGCCTTTGATTCTGTCTGTCCTTGTCTCCCTTGAAAAACAGCCGAGACCTCCCCAAGTTGGTGTGGGCAATTAGGAGCAATATGCATGTGAGAGCTACATATGTCACAGCTAGGAGCCACTAGAGCTTGAGAATGTGACCCATGAATGTTCACATTGTTTAGATGAGTCATGAGCTTATTGAGGTCAGTTCTCATATCTATCATTTGGGATGACAAATTATCATACTCCCTTGAAGATCTTGAAGCATGTGATACCTCATGGACTTGTCTAGCATCCAACCCTTCAAATTGTTGATCATTACTAGCTATCTTCTCAATTAAAGCCCAAGCTTCTTCAGGTGTAAACAATTGAATAGTGCCTCCAGAAGATGAATCCAAACTCTTCCTATCTTGAGGAAGTAACCCACTATGAAAAGGCACTCTTCAAGTTATCCTAGGATGCTAAAGCATTAGGATTGTGGTGAGGTAACATCAAGAACCACTCCTTAGCTTTGTTTTCCAATGTGAAATGAAAGACTTTCCGGCACATCTCATCTAGATCAACTCCCATTGGTTTCATGGAAGTGCACACAATGTACATATTCCTCAAGTGCCTGTTAGGGTCCTCTGCAAGTAAACCATGAAATTTTGGTAAGTGACTCAACAAAGGACCTTTCAACTCAAAATTAATATTGAATTCAGGACAAGAAAGGAAAGGATCAATAATATCAGTAGAAGAGGTAAGATCTTTGATAGTTCTACGCTCCCCAATAGGTAGAGGTATGCCTTCTGGAGGGGGATCCATGCTAAGATGGTGATCTACAATGAACGAAGAGCCAATATGAGAAGAATTATCACAAGTATGTGCAACAACTTCAGTGTCAATGACTTGTCCAAGCCCTACACTAGATGATTCAGCTTTCTTACCTTTCTTAAGTAACCTAATTGTCTTGTCAATATCTTTATCTAAAGGCACAAGTTCAGTTTTCTGAGATCTAGTCATGCACAGTAAAGAGACTCATATAGACATATAAATTACAGCAAAGTAATTGGTCAAATGGTCAAATGAAGAAGGGTTGTATACAGCAAAAATTAGCAACTTGTAGGAACCCAAGATAACTAATCTTTGACAACCAAAAGAGTTAACCACAACCAACAAAATTCAAGTGTCTAAAGAGTAAGACCAATTCCAGCAATAACAAGGCAAGTGCAACGCAATGTGACAAGAGGCAAATAGGATTTGCAAGGTAAGAATTCACCTTTTAAGGGAACAAGTTGGTATAGCAATGAAGTAGAGTAGTACCTCAAACTGCAAGTATATAAGTAGAGTCACTGGAAACACAACTTACAGAATGTGATAGCTACCTGAAATCTCAAGTTGCAACCAACAAATATCCAAGGATGAAGAATGCAAAGTTGCTCACCACAAAATAATAATGAACCACATAATAGCCACTAAGAACATGATAGCAAAGCAACAAAATGCAAATTTCTTTTTGTTTTTTTTAAATGCAAATGGAATGAAAAATAACTATGAATATGAAAAATGACTAAACCACTATCAAACACTCCAACAATGAACAACTACCTAAAACAAACTCAAAAACACACTACGACAACAGAAAAGAACACCTAACTACTTAAAATCTTGGCAATCATCCTCCCCGGCAACGGCGCCAATTTGATGAACCCATGTCGTGTGAGTTCACAAAATAAAACTAGGTTTAAAAATGTAGTGTAGTAGCTCAACCTAGGTCATTCTTGTGAGGAGATTAATTTCCAATTTTCTAAGTAGTAAAGTGATAAAAAGCCTTAAAGTGGTAAGAAATCATTTTTGAGAAATTGCATTTATAAACTAATGAAGTAAACTAAGCTAAAACAATATTTTTATATTTTTTAGTTTTTAAAACAAAGAAGCAAATGGAATTGAATTTAACACTAATAATAAAGTAAATTTAATAAACTAGAATAATGATGAAATGAGATTCCCTTGAGTTGGGGTTTTAGTCTTCCTTGCTTGCTAATGATATGAATTCCACAATATGAGTCAAGAGGATGGAACTAAGTTACCACTAGCTCCATACTTGCAATAATCATTTAATTCATTCTACCGAAGCAATTAAATGAATACCACCAAATAATTCAAACTCAAAGAGATGAATAATCAACTTCCAATTCTAGCTTGTAATTACCATTACAACAATTTAAAACATTCAGTTTAATCATTTCAATCCACTTAACCAAGTTGGAATAAACAATTCAACCTACTCATAATATGAATCATACAAAGCTTAATTAATCAACTCCTAGCTCAACAACCAAGTTTATTCACTTGGCTTAACAATCTAGATCACAATTACATACTTAACCAAGCTACATCATCATGAACTAAAAAGAGAGCTTAAAGGAATTTCATTGAAGTTTAGAAGCTCAAACCATTACCCAACTCAAGGAAATCACCAACACTTTAGCTACTCATGGAAAAAGAGAAGGATGAAGCTTGATATATGAAGAGAGAATCAGCCATGGATGCAGCAACGAACAGCCTCCAATTCTCAATTCTTCTCTTCAGGTGGCGGCCCCCTCATGTTTTTTCTTTGATTTTTGGATCTCTCATTCGCTGCCTTCTCCACCCAGCCGCAGCACATTCCCCTCTTCTTTCAATATCGAGTGCTTGTCTCCTTTTTGTTTCATTCTCCAGCCACCTCTCTTGACTTTTCCTCCTTTCTTCAATTCCATTTATTCCACACAGTGCTGCTCCCTTGGTCCACAATGACGGCTTGTTTCCTTTTTTCATTCAATCCGATTCTGCTCCTTCATATATTCGGTCCAGCAAGCTCCCACACGGTCCAAGTCTTCTTCAATCTATTCAACAATTTCGGCTCCCTCCTTTATCCAGCGCCTCCCCTCATTTCCTTCACAGCCGCAACCCTTTTCTTCATCTCATTAGGTGCTTGATCTCTCTAATTGGTCCAGCTTTTCTCATTTCTTGGTGAACCATTTCGGCTGGGTTATTTTTCTCTCAATTGATCTCTTCTCCAACTCGGTTCAGCTTCTATTCTCCCAATTCAGCCGCCACCTCCTCTTCACTTCCCTTATTCTCTAGGTTAAAAGTGAGTTGTGCCTTGTTTGGATGAGGAGGTGAAAATATGTTTTAGCATATGTACAAAATTGCAATAACCAAACAAGGCCCTTACTCATTGAACCTCCTTTTAGAAAAAATGTGAAAATAAATTCTGCACTTGTGATATTCCACTTTTGTCCTTCATTAAGCTCCAAAATAACATCTTTTACCTTTACCACTCAAGTTGTGCCACATCATCACCTACAAAATTATATTCACAAAGGTAATATCTTTTGTTCACAATTAAAGAATAATGGGAATAAAAAATATTAATTAAAAATATAACAATTTAACCACTTTAATTCCCAAATTATTCTTCCATTAAAGTCTCACATTAACACTTGATTAAGCCCAAAATATTCAATTAAGTCCCACAAAAGCCTAAGATTAATTAATAAAAATATATAAATATTGAGCTCTATCAATTCCCCCACACTTAAGCTTTTGCACTCCTGAGCAAAACATTAAACTCACAATAGGAAGAGAGGGATGAAAGTTTAAAGGATAGGCAAGATCAAGCTTCACTACTACAAAAAACCAAATCTGTGGCGCTTATAATTGCATTAGCTGTGGCACTTGCGAAATGCCACCTATCTTAACGCTACTAAAAAAAGCTGTGGCGCTTGGAAGCGCCACAGATTTTTAATTTTTTTTTAAAAATAACTTCCTGTGGCGCCTGACCTGCCAGGCGCCACAGATGGGTGGCCTTCTGTGGCACCTGGCCGGCCAGGCGCCACAGCAGGCCTATACCTCCTGTGGCGCCTGGCTGGCCAGGCGCCACAGTAGATCTTTTTTTTTAAAAAATTTTTCGTTCTACCTCCAGCCAGGCGCCACAGTAGGTCTTTTTTTTTTTTTTAATTTTTCGTTCTGGTTTATTTAGCATGTTTTTTCCTCATATTTTTTTGGGTTTTTTGTATTGGTTTTTTTTTAGCATATTTTTTCCTCATGCATATATAATTATAGTCTGCAAGATTTAATAAGAACAATAATAGATAACTTTAAAATGATACCAACAAATGATTGATTAGCTAAAGTATAGTAGTAATGAAAATTGTTAAATACAATATACTGTAAACCTAGCTGAATGAAATATAATACAACAAATTCAACTTGAACAAACATGCATAACACAACAATTATATTGGCAATTAGAAACAACACAAAAAAAAACCAGCTAGTGAATTTAATAGTAAATATAGCTACCTAGGGATTTACCTAAACACATATTCACACCATTCCTCGATCACTTCATTAACCTGATGGTCTGTCAAAGCGTCACAACGTTGATCTTCATAATACTACAGATATATACAATCAGACACAAGTTAGAACGAATTAAAATCAGTAAAACATAACTGTCAGGCACTAATTCAATTTCATTACAACACAATATGAAGTGCAACTAAATGACTTACTTTTTGAGGAATAAATGGTTGATCATGCATAATAACATCCTTCATAAATTTCATGATATAGTACCCACAATCATTGTCATTAGGTTGGAAAGGGCACTGCAATAATATAATGCAATATTTAACTCTGTTCATGAATAAAAAGTGTTTACTAACAAAGTCTAAGTAAATTAAAGTCAAATATCAATACCTGTATCTTCTTCCAAGGATAGCTAAGGCGGGGGTCAGTAGCTTTAGAATAGTTTAACCCGACAGACGACCGATACGCAGTCAATGCGCTAATAAAAGAAACAGAAAGTGATTACTTTTGGTTATTCAATCATGTTCGCAAATATTTATTTATAGGCACGTATACTTACCTACTGATCAATAGCAACATATCAAAACGGTCTTGTGGAAGACCATTTTTCAGAGGATCCACATAATAAATGCGAGGGCCTGAAGGTTCCGCTGGATTGATAACTATCAATATCCAATGGCGCCTAAAATATATTTTAAAAATATTTTTTGAACAATCATGTTATGATAGAAGTTAAACAATAAAAAGAAAAATTGTACCAATAATAACTTACCCCGCATTATACGGCACTAAAAATAATATATTTGCTGTCGCTTTCTTGCTAAAGTAATCTTTCAGCTCATTAGACTGCGCAGTCACATCCATTTTACCCTCATGATGACCAACGAGAAAAGGGTTGACAAATGCGAATTGGACCCTGTGTGTATCCATTAAAACGTCCTGGTCTAAATGCCTGGTATAAAACATACAGTGTCATGAGAAACAAAAGAAATAGAACGAGATATATTAATAACAGTGATAAACGATGATAGTGAAGTACCTTATCCAGATGTTGATAGCCGAAGCACTAACCCAATCACGAGCACATATTTCCTGCGCGACCTCGGCAGTAATATAATCAACTAGACCACCAATATTGTAGATATGTCTTGGAATACGTAATGACACTACTCCCTCACCGATCAATTGTGGTGCAATCAATATTAATTGATCGAGATATGAGGTATGTCTTCTTCTGCTCTGTTGGCTGGCCGATGCTTTTGACTTGGGTTGTGTTGTTGAAGACTTTGAAATCTTACCCTGCGCAAATCAGAAAATTAAATCACAGTTCGAGATGAAAGTTTGAAGGAAAAGTGCAGGGAATTTTGAATGAATGACCTTTCCACATGGCTCGATAAGACCTATTGGCCAAGCAACATAGCCACCTACAACATCTGCCACCTTATTTTGCTCATCCTGAGACGGGATCGGTAAGAGGGCGTCTTCGTTCGTGCAGACGTCAACCCTAACTCGGAGTGTGTTATCGGGCAACGGTGAATTGTGCAGTATGTCCTCACCAGTATTGTAGGCAACACCCACTGCAACCGCGTGCTTGGATGCTTGCTCGACATATAGCTTGCATTGAAATTCGCCCTACCGAAAATAGAGTTAATATGATAAATTCGCTTAATTATAATTTAACATAAAGTTAAGTAGAAAAGAAATTAATTACCGAAGGAAAAGGGACTTTAGGCATGGAATTGCAGCTATCTCTGAAACTTGGGCTATCACAGAATGGAACATTTGGTGTTGGCCTACCCTGGACCAACTGTTGTATTTGCATTGTTAACAATGCATTCTGTTCTTGCAGCAAACGCATTTGTTCGGTGAATTGTTCTTCTCGTTGTTCCTTGTAGTGCATTTGTTGTTGAAGTTCTTGCATTTGATGCTTAAAGCTAGACATCTCGTCACGTAGGTGGGAAACATCACTTCTACTCGAGCGCTTCTGACGTCCGAAGTATGCTGATGGGGTGACTGCAAAACCAGTACCCCGAACACGACCATCATACTCAGGTACTGGTAACGCTCTGCTCAATAAATCGTCCCGACCAACATAGGTCGCCAATGCAGGATCCTCCTGTGTCATTTGTCGCTTTCCCAAAAAGAATTACAATGAAAATTAGTTATTATAAATGGAGTTCATTTAAGTAAAGCCAATTATTTATTGAACGCATAATATAATTGAATACTTACACAATATTCGGCTACTCTTCTTGCTTCCTCACTACGAATTTCACCTTTCTTATTTGTGACACCCTGGACCCACAGTTCATGTCGTGGAACCTGTGTAATATCTGAGCCTGATTCTTGTATCTGCACATCGAAGTTAGTCGAAGTTAAATGATATTCATACAATTTTTATTATGAATGAAATAATCATCAGTTCGTACCATTTTTCTTTCTAAAATTGCGTATGAAACAGGTCCTTGTGTGTATCGGTATGGCATGTTGGTCGCGTTAGCTCGATTCTTCTCGCTCAACTCCTAGTTAGATCAAAATGATTCATATAAATATATAAATGTTACTTACAAATACGTACATTACACGTAATAGGGAAAAATAAACAAATCCCCTTACCAGGAAATCAGGAGTTGTATGAGTTTTGATAAACTCATCCCACATTGCTTGAGTGATGATTCCTTCGTACAATGGATAAGGCGGTGTAGTAATGATATTATCATTATCATCCCTCAAGAAATATTTGACGAGATCAGAATGAAACTTTCGCATAAGTTTTTCGGCTTTTCTCATTACGAAGTTCTTCCGATCATCATCAATAATAAAAATACTCTGTAAACAAGTCAAAAAACATATATCATATGTAAGATTGAAATGAAGTTAAACAAAGCAAACCGAATAAATATATAATTAAGGTGTTACCTGTATTTCAGCCCAGATCACATCCTCATAACTTTTCTTTACCATTTTCCAATTTTGAACTGTAATAGGGACTCTGTCTCGAACCGTAGTCCCGATGAAGTTATTTAACGAGGTACTGTTCTCCCCAAACGGGTTTCCATTTTCATTCCACTCTAGTTGTAACTTGATCCCGTTACTTCTCAGTCTGATCAACCTCGCCATAATTATCCTGCCACGTCTGACGTTCGCCTCAAATCTCTGTCTACCAATATGCCTGGGAACGTCATCAATGTCATCAGGTACGGGACTAGGAACGTCATCAATGTCATGATGTGGTGAGTCCATACTCCTGCAAGTAAAATAAACCAAATCAAAACATCAGTACACAATGGTCTTGTATGTCAACGAAAGCAAATTATTTTGAAATTTATAAAAACATACGTACAAGTAAATGAGTCAAGGCAATCATTATCTTTTCCTTTTTCTTGTCTGATTTAAAATTTTATTCTTCAGAATTCGTGTTGGATTGAGAATTGTGTTCCTCTTGACCCAAGTTCCCTCTTTATGATCATGTCTCACGTATAGGGGTCCATCTCCATCTTCATCTTCATCTGCATCTCCATCTATATCATCTCTGCTGACCACAAATTCTCAAATGAAGGATCATCATTATTGATGTTCAAATATTCATTACTTTCAAAATCAACTTCTGCTTGACGATTCTTGTTGGATGGAAGTACAATAGACCAATTCTTCTTAGCAGGAGCAGGATCAGGAAGTTATTTTTTTAAATAATAATATGTGTAATAAACATCAAAATATAATAAAATCAAATATGATTAGCTTAAATCAAAAAATATGATTCAGAAAAAAAAAATAAAGAAAATAAAATAAAATGAAAAAGAAAGCATAATCCCAACATTAATTATCTCCTTATTATATGTTTTTCCCCTTACGATTTTAGTTAATATATTTAAAGTTAAACAATATAGACAAATTATATTTTATTTTATTAAATATTAACATTGATATATTAAAGTCATTTTATTCATAGTTTAAAATCTTTAAATAAGTTAATGACTCAATTAACGAATTATTCAATTTATTATGTTGATTTCAATTTTTCCTATTTTCATTGGGTTTATATAGGATTTTCTCTATTATAGTTTAATAAGATAATACAAAAAATTATTTTCTTACCTCGACAAAATAGCACTAACACAAATATATATTAAATACGTGAAATAATATTAAATAAATGATTTTGATTTTTGGAAAACAAATAATTTGAAGAAGTTTTAAAAGAAATAGCAGTATTATTAAAAGTTAATTTGATTATCTAATTTCAAGTCACTTGTATATTAATTACTGTTGTTCAAATTTATGGTTATATATAACATATAAATTCAATTCTTTCATTGTTCTTGTAATTTGTTGCATTAATTTCTTAGAACTAGTGAGAGCTAAAACACAGTACACACGCCTACAATGGGGATCGATCGGATAAGTCTCTAGTAATGGGAATATATATGTACACACGCCTAGCTACAATACACACACGCCTACAAACAACAAACACATTTGTATATTATATATATATATATAGGTGTTGTACATGTAAAGAGCAAAGAAACAAAACTAGATATGGTCCCACAGCAAAACAAATCTGCCGACAGAGAGAGAGAGAGCGCATGGCCATTTTTGTCTTCTCATCAATAATTTTAGTTACATTCTATATTTTTTTCCTGTGTTGATCGGATGAAATTACATACTATATATGTACATGTCTATTTCTAAATTGGTTTATGTACTAGTATAATAACACCATCCAGAAGCTAGTGTGGCGCCTGGCGTGTCAGGCGCCACAGCTGGTACTAGCAAGTTAAGTGTGGCGCCTGCCTGGTCAGGCGCCACACTTAACCATACCAGCTGTGGCGCCTACCCTTTCAGGCACCACAGCTGGTAAAAAAAACAAAAAATATAACAAAAATAATAAATGAGCAGCTGTGGCGCTTCATTAAGGAAGGGCCATAATATGTGCGCCACCTTTCAACCTTTTTGTAGTAGTGCTTCAAGAATTACACTTTGTCAAATAACAAGGTATCCTCTTATCCAAATCCAATGAACATACCAAAAATTGAAGTAGCTAAAGCAATGCAAAGTTTAATTACAATGAGCTTAATTGGAAACCTTAACTATGACAAGTGTTTGCACTCTTCTCTCATAGAGGGTAGTTTTTCACTCACGTCCACTTTGACCATACTCTACCATAGGCTTGTAGTATTTCTAGGCTCTCCACTACTTGCAACAATGGCATAAATAAATCCAAAGGACTTTGTAGGGTTGTAATGTTGAATACGCAAAATGATAGAAAAATGTAATAAACACTATGCTTGCACAAAATAATTTTCTAGATCTCTTAGCACTATAAAACTAAACTTAATTCACATATTTCACCATTGTGACTTTATTTTTGTCTTTGAATTTTTTTTTTCTTCTTTTTTTTTCTCTCTCTCTTTTTTTTTATTCACACTTTTTCTCTTCTTTTTGTTTTTCTTTTCTATTTTCTTTCTTTTGACTTTCTCATGGCCAAATTTTTTTTCTTTCTTTTTTTTTCGTAATAGTGCTATGAATAACTTGATAAAGGATGCAAATATAGCATTCGTATAATGAAATGGAAACGAAAGTGAAAGGCTCAAGGGGTTACACAAAGGTAAATGGTAAATGGTTTGTGTTTGGGTAAATGGGTGATGAAATGAATGCCAATGTCATCTCTATCTATACCATTGCAAAATGTAGCCTCAAGCAAGAAATAAAACAAGTTCTAGAGAGCAATAATCTAAGTAGATGAATCACACAATAAAATGAACAATTAGGCCCAAAATACCTTCCAACTAGGCTTTTTGTTTCCTAACAAACTCATCAAAATTAAACCATGCATCATTAAAACACTTGCATTTTATGGCAATTCACTAATTCAAAGCAAGTTTCAACCATGAATCCAACTAAGAGTAATCAAGATACTTGATCATGACTAAAGGCTTCAAAAATATCAGTGAATTAGACCAAAAACAACAAATTCTATAAGCTTAAGAACACAAGAAGAGAGAAGGAGGAGTGAATAGTGAGTTTTCTTGACTACCGGAGCCGATTTCAACCCTGAATCACCGTTATTGTTTGGTAAGTCCTTCAGGAAACTTCCTCTACTCACTATAAGCTTCAATTCTATGGTCTTAGATTTCTCATCTGAGGTGTTTTGTGCCAATTAGTCTACCAGAGTGCCGCCGGAATGTCGAACCACTTGTAGAAACGCGAAGAGGTAAGCATAGGCTTTCTTTTGAACCGAATACTTTGTGATTTCATTGAGTTTTTCTTAGCTCTTCAACCACCCATGTATTTCATTCAAGGGGTGTTTTTGAAGAAGGAAGATGTTTTAATCATATATATAAGGTGATATATGATGTTTGGAGAAGTATTAGACTTGTTGGTTGTTAAAATCACAAAGTGGAATTTTTGTTGTTTTGGGAGGTAGATTTCGGTTGGGGGCTAAATCTGGTAGAAATAATTTGATTTTGGTATTTCTGAGCTTTCCATTGGATTCTACACGAAAAATTGTGTGGGAATAGGCTCTGGTTATAATTTTTGACAGACTGGTTTAAAGAATCAAAAATTGGAAATTAAGTCTACTTGTGCAACAAAGTTGCCAGTGTGCGTTTTTGTCTGGCAGTTTTGTTGTGGCGAAACTTTCACTGTCCAAAATTCATCTATTGATTATGATATTTTCCAGAATTAAAGTACACTTATAGACCTTTAATTTGATAGGTATTATGAAGGATTTTGATAAGTGTACTAGGAGTTATGAATTTTTGAAGTAGACCATTAAAACTGGTCAGATTTTCTGGCAGCAAGGAGAAAAAGAAAAACTGAGAAGTGTGCATGGTCTTTCAGCTACTGAAAGTATTTTTTCCTTAAAATATACTTAATAAGGGTTATATAGAATTTTGGATCACCTCAATTTGATTTTTCTAGAATTAGTTATGATTTTTCAAAGTTCAGTGAAAAATCTTCCAGCTTTTGGTAATTGTGCGAAAATTCAAAGCAAAGAGTTTTTGTAATAAAATTGGACATTTAAGAGTTAAGTTAAGCATTTGGAGTATCTTGAGCTCATTAGCTTCATATTGGGCCTAATGTAGTGACCCTAATGGTAACCAACATAAGAGAATAATTTATGAAGAGTTGGACTAAGAAATAACTCATTGCCCGTAAATTATAATTTATAGGATTTGACATTTGCCCAGGACATTCAAAGCACGTCAATCAAGATCAAGATTTGGAAAAATTGTCAGGTAGTAACTTATCCCTCACATACTATGTGATATGTTATATGCATGTTTGTACCATTGTGAATTTAAAACATTCAGATGAGAAGGGCTAAGGTCGAATAGAATTTCCCAGCGCTGTGGCAAGGAACGGTTGTCCTTGAATTGGTAACTTTATGCTTTTTGCATATTGTGAATTTATCTCTGAATGTTGAATATGTTGATTGTACTGTAACTTTGGTTAACATAGCATGATATATGTGCATTTTATATGAGTGATATCTGTTACTACTGAGATTCATTGAATCTCACCCTATTTTTCCAAAACAAATTTTCAGCTCGGGCAAGTAGTTCCTCAGGCAAGAAGGTAAACACGGGCGAATAAAGCAAAGGACTTAGAATTTAGTTTTCTGTTAGTTATCTATTTTGGAGATTGTATGTAATTTGTATTTAAGTGTGGTCAGTCTCGTACTGACATGTATGTAAACGCCTGCATATAAGCGAACGCACAACGACATTCGTACCAGTAGTGGATAGCCGTCCACCTAGGGCCGTTAATTAAACTTAGTAGCTTGGGTTTCAGCAGAGAACTTATTAGTAAACACTCTGATATGAAGAAATGAACCTAAAACGGATGGCTTAAAATAAATCATAAAATAATGAGACCCAATCTGGAAATGATTTTTGAAAAGATTTTTGAAAACCCATTCAAGTACAGCTCCACACTCTGCTTGAAATTGGGACTTCCGCTGTTTACAAAAGATTACTGATCTCCTTTTTAAAGATATTACTACACTTATGCCATCTATATTGCTTTCAAAACATAGGTGTTACACCGGTAATAAGTGAAACCTTCATGATAACATGATCTCCAACTTCAAACTCGAGAGGTTTCCGCTTCTTATCATCATAGTTCTTTTGCCTTATTTGAGCAATTAATAGTCTTTGCTTGATTAACTTTATCTATTCTATGGTTTAATCAACTATATCTAGCCCATACATCTACCTCTCAATTAGCTCTGTCCAGTACAAGGCTAACTGATACTTCCTTCTATACAACACTTCATAGGGAGAAATTTGAATGCTTCAATGATAACTATTGTTGTATGTGAATTATGCCAAGAGAAGAAATTGATCCCAACTACCTTTAAAATCTATCACGCATTCCCTGAGCATATCCTATAGTATCTAGATTGTTCTTTTAGTTTGTATGTCCATCTGAGGGTGATAGGCTGTACTGAATTGGAGCTTGGTACTCAAAGCCTCAGGCACTATCCTCTAAGACTTGGAAGTGGACCAAGGATCTCTATCAGATATGATGTTCTTTGGTGTACTATGTAGACGTATAATCTCCTTAATGTAGATTTATGCACGTTCATCGGGAGAGTAGTGAACACTGATTGGAAGAAAATGAACTATCTTTATGAATCGATCCACTATTACCCAAATTGTACCATGATTTTGGACCTTGGGTAATCCTATCAGGAGATCCATGGTGACGCTCTCCCATTTCTACTGAGGAATTCTATGGTTTTGCAGGAGCCCTGAAGGTCATTGATGCTCGACTTTCACTTTCTGACAAGTAAGACAATAAGCAATAAACCTTGTTACATCTCTCTTCATGCCTGGCCACCAATATATGGACTTCAAATTGTGGTATATCTGGGTTGCTCCTAGGTGAAGAGTATATTTACTCTTGTGCGCCTCTTCTAGGATTTGCCCCTTTAACTCCGTTCGTGGTGGAAAGTATATCCACTTTCAGTACCTAACTAGCCCACTTGGTGACAAGTCATGTTCCTAAGTCTCTCCCCTTTTGATTATATCTCTATAGACTGGGCACGCCTATCTTGAATCTGAGCTTCTTCTATATCTGCTCTAGGGTTATTCTCTACCTAACTGATATTGCTATTGTTGGTCAAAATCTGATTCGATAAGTTGAGGTCTATGAAGTCCTTATCAACCTTTACTCATGAATCATAAGGGCTGCCACTTACACCACTTTACGGCTCAATGCATCTGCCATGACATTAGCCTTTCCTAGATGGTAATTGAACTCTAGATTGTAATCTTTGAGCAATTCCATCCACCTGCACTATCTCATGTTAAGGTCTTTCTAATCATATAGATACTTCAAACTCGTATGGTTACAGTACAGCTCTACAGTCATCCCATAGAGATAGTGTCTCTAGATTTTCAGTGCGAACATGATCGCTACTACCTCAAGATCATGTTTAGGATAACTCTATTTGTAAGGCTTCAACTGACGGGATATATACACCACTACTCAGCCTTGGTATATCAGAACACATACCAATCCATGCCCACTGGCCTTTGTGTAAACTATGTAGGTTAACTGTGGATCTAGGATTGTCAACACTGGTGCTGTGGTTAATTTCTATTTCAGTTCTAGGAAGCTCCTCTCATAATTGTTGTCTCGTACAAAATGTTGAGTCTTTTGTGTTAACTTGGTCAACAACAAAGCTATTCTGAAGAAATTCTATAGAAACCGCCTATAATACCAGGCAAGACCTAGAAAACTAGGTATCTCAAAAATAGTTTCTGGCCTCTTCCAGTGTAGTACTGCTTCCACCTTGTTTGGATCTACCAAAACCCCTTGCTGTGAGACTATATGGCCCAGAAATTTAACTTCTGAAAGCCAAAACTCACATTTGCTCAGCTTGGCAAGAGTTGCTTGTCCCTCAAAATGTTTAGTATAGTCCTCAAGTAGTATTCATACTCCACGCTATTCTGTGAGAATAGAAAAATATCATTGATAAAGACTACCATAAATTGATCCAAGTATGGACGAAAAATTTGATTCATGTAGTCCATGAACACTATAGGTGCATTGGTCAGTCCAAATGGCATTACTAAAAATTTATAATGGCCATATCTTGTTTTGAAAGAATCAACACATCATTTGCCTTCACCCTGAGTTGGTGATACCCATATCTTATATCAATCTTTGAGAATATACAGGAACCCGATAGTTGATTGAGCAACTCGTCAATTCTAGGAAGTAGATCTTTTTTTTACATTTACGTTGTTTAACTCCTTGTAATCAATACAAAGTCGTCAACTTTCATCTATCTTTTTAACGAAAAGCACTGGAGCTCCCCATGGCGAGACACTGGGCACCATTCTATATGGGGCTTTGTGTTAGGATCGTCAGGCACAACGGAATAATTTTAAAAATGTTCACCGATCCTAATCGACGATCTATCAATGGCATTCAAACTAAGTTGGAAGGATTCATACCTTTCGATGATTCAGGGTTTTTAGGATCTCTAAGAGCCAACATGTCAGGTTCGCTCCCTCTACCGATATCCACACGAATGCTCTCCAACTGAGGTGCGTGCTAGCGCCTCTAATGTCTCCTAGGGTTTCCCTTGCGGCTCTCAATTCTAATGTGTATATCAGTACATCTGCTCTATCAAGTTTATAACCTATTAGGGCTATTTTCAAATTTCAAAATTAATCATAATTAATTTCAAAATTAATTAACTATTAATAATCTTGATGAGCTAATTAAATAAATTCAGTTTAAATTAAATCTATCCAATAGTTTTAATTTAACCTATTTATTTAATCCAAATAAAGAGACATTAGATTTAAGTTATCTTCATAAATAAAATCTGAGATACCATATCTCTATCATGTTAGTTATTATATTTAATTTATCTTAATGAATTACATTTAAAACTAATACAATATAATAATATCATATAATATGTATTTCGAAAATACATATCTATATAATATTATTAACGAATTTTTTTATATTACATATATACATATATATATAAATATAAAATTCATCTAGCCTAATTAAACACTATCTCGTGTTGGGCTATTCTTATGTGCGACCCTGTAGGCCCATATGAAGTTGGCAGTGGGCCAATAATTGTATTAACCCACAAGTCGCAAGCGGCCTCTAGCAAGACATCACGACTACCCAATTCATATGAGGATTGTTAACACGATACAACCTGTCATACAACCATGTCACGTCCCTTTTGTCACACGATATATCGGTCAAGGATGAGGCATGGATAATGTCATCCTCTTATTCCTAACTATTACTTTCTCGATTCCTGAGTAGTCTGACAATAGAAATGGAAACTCCTTTCCATTGTAGTATGGCCATACATTTCTCAGACTTACTCATCAAGGGGCCCAGTAATATCTCTCTACTAATGTGGGGGACAAATTCCATCTTGATCATTCATATTCCTCTGCATGAAAAACTACCAAGCCCGATTATAGCCTTTATTATCACTCGGTCAAAGGTGACTTTTGACTAGTTCAAAGCTTAGCAACTCTCATGTAGGAATCCATGATGACCTCAGGTCAAAGGGCATTGTGACGTGGTTATACACGAGAAAAGCTTATGACTTGATCCATGTAGCTTTCTCATAGTAGGCCAGTCCAGCACCTTGTACTCTTACAAGTGCCTAAGACTTTGAATCATATCTCTATATCTTACCAAAGTCATACTGATCTTGTTTCATCTCTACTCCCGCATAGATGACCGACCAGGGACATTTTAGGACAATCTTTATGAATTATCCAAGGATACAATTATCACAATTAACATGCAAATAATATGATAACAGAATGGAGAAATTTCATTAAATTAATAATGTTCAAAGTACAATGATTGGCCCTTTGGGCACAATTTCCAACACTTTGGATATCAGTCTTGCTCCAGGCCTAGTCTTAATTGTGACCCTATTTCCCTATTCGGGGTTAATCTACTGATAACCTCCAGATACACTTTATAAAAATCGTTTAGTATAGGGATACTCTCCAAATGCTGTTATTGTAATGACCTAAAAATGGGATTGAGGGCTAATGACTTCAAAAGTGGATATAATTATTGTTGAATAAATACTTTTGGAGAATGTGTGATGGGAATTTGGTTGTTTTGGTAATTCCAATGGTTTTCATGTGAAAAAATTGTGTGGGAATAGGTTTGATTGTTGATTTTGGAGCCATTGGACACATTTGTTGAAAATTGGAAAAATTGTCAAGTGTAATTATGTGCAGGGCAGTCGTTTGTATGGAAATTTTGAATAGGGAAATGGTGTCTAAAAATTCTGAAACTTTTCAATCATAAATTTCACATGTCAAGCTTCAAAATGGACATATAATTTATGAGCTAAAAGTTATGAATTTTAGAGGTTTGCTCATCGAAATTGATTATTTTCTGGAGCAGCGGTCAAAGGAATTAAATATGATTTTTTTATAGCCTTTAGAATCGCTTCATTTCGATTTTTCTAGAATTAGTTATGATTTTTCAAAGTTTGAGCAGATAATCTGCCAGAAAATCTGAAATTGAATAAAAATGTGATGGCAATCTTGAAAATATGAGATAAATGGAGAAAATCTAATTGGGCTAATTGAAGGACTCTTAGGCATCCTTATGGACTAACTGGAAGAGGGAAAAATTAGTTTCATTTTAGTTAGGCTTCATGACATATGTCACCCTCATACTTCATGTTCACACATGTATGATTGAGTTGATATTTTCTCTTCCCTTTTACTTACATATTTCGGCCAGCAATAAAGGGCAAGAGAAGAGAGAGCTTATTTGACATGCTCTTTCCCTTGAAGTCAACAAAATTGGCTAAGCATAAGAGAAGGAGAGAGGGAATTGAATTAAGATATACTCCTCACCTTTTCGCTCAATAAAGACGATTGGGACAAGGAAAGAAGGAGCAATTAGGTCAAATGTTCAACATACCTTTACATTAGGACACATTGGCCACTTTTTACCTATACACTCATTCACACATGTAATTAAATAAGTCTCAATATTCATTCACTCTCCAAAGTTGGTTAAGAGGCTAAGGAAGAGATAACACATGTTTAAGTGGCCCTCCTTCTCACTCCCATTCATTTCAAGTCGGCCAAAGGAAAAAAAAGAGAGAAAGAAAAAGGGATAAAAGTTGGAAGAGCAAATAAGCAAGAGGAAAAGGCATATGTTCTTGTGCCATTTTCTCTATCAAGACTCCATTTATAGCTCTTGAGGCCTTCATCAAAATTGGTCATCTCATTAAGAGCTTCATTTTTATGGTTGTAGTTTCTTGAAAGGAAGAGTTTTGTGCCATCTAAATTGTGTTGAAGTGGGAGGATTCAAGAAAGGGCTATAGCCAAGCAAAGAGGTAAGCACAAGCTTTATTTTGACCCAAGTGTCTTGAAATTTGGTTGAATTTATGAGGTAATATTATGCTGCCCTGTTTTGCTGAATAGTAACCTTAGGGCTTTAGTAATATTAAGGGCATGAATTTAATCATCTTATGCTATATGATGATGTTGTAGTGGTTGTTGTTGAATTTGGGTTGGTTTTGCTTGATTTTGGTGAAAATGGATTATGAAACCTTAAGGGGAAATGCTGCCAAGTTCACTCAAATAATGTACAATTAGTGTTTAATTAGTTAAACATATGATTAGAAGTGTATACAAGGTGTTTAATGGATTGAAATCAAGATAACTCAATCTCCCTAAAATTTTCCAGAATTGGGCAGGTGTATTTTCATCCACTAAGTGCTGGAATTTCATTAATTTGATGATTCCATTTTGTTTAGGAGGGAAAATTGTCGAGGGTTGATGTTGAACACTTTGAGAGAAAAGCCCCGAATGTGAAATTGCAAAAATAGCCCTGAAACCTTTAAATAGTGGCTGCTAAGGGCAATTTCATCTTTTGGTAGTGAATTTGGTAATTTTGAGTCCGAAAATAGATTCCTTAGGCGAAAATATGTCAGAATAGCCCATGTCAAAATTTTAGGAAAGGTATAGTCGGACTGGGTACGGTGGACCCGGGCCGAGTCCCCAAGGGTATTTTTGTAAATTTTCATTTTAAACTTATATAACCCCTAGAAACACTATGAAAGTGTCTAAATGGTGCAATTGGAATTGTAGGGTTCTATATATGCCCTGATCGTTAACGACCCGTGCCGAGCACGTTCGAAAAGAACCAGGTAGTGATTATCTCTCTCTTATACTATGTGTAATGTACTGTATGTGTGTTGTATCACTATTTTGCAATGATTTTTGATGTTGCTGCGGTTATAGCTGGTGATAGCTATCATTTACAGCACAAGCTGTCGTTATTGTGATTACAGCATAAGCTGTCGTGATTGTGATTACAGCGAAAGCTATCGTATTGTGTATACAACCGTGAGTACAGTCGTTTATGGTAAAAGCCATATATCTTTGTGCTGCTACTGCTGCTGCTATTGTGATTTACTTACATGCTGTGTGCTTATATATTGTATGAATGGAATGTTACTACTGAGATTCTTTTGAATTTCATTCTTTCCATTAACTGAACTATTGACAGGCAAGTGACTCTAAAGAGAAGCGGACAACCAAGAGCGGCTAGGACTTCTTAGAGATCTTTGATGTTGGTTTTTGGTTATCCATTTTGATTTGGGATTACTGTATATATGTGGACTGATTTTGTGTAATCCCCTATACAGGAAATTGTAAACCTTAGTGTATATAGATATTGTAACCCCCTGCCTTAAATAGCGTAATTATAATTCGATATTACGTAATTAAATTGGTTTAGAGACCGTCGAATAGTTCAAAACTCATTTAGAACTCTCTGTGAAGTAGGGACTTTATAAAATTTTCAAGACTTCTTTCCTATTCCGGTCTCAAGTTCAATTATCGAATATAATCACCTGTGCAGTTAATTCACATTCATTCATATCAGAATATCTAATAGCAATCCCGGCAACCCCCGGGTTCCATTCATACACAAAAAGGGTTTACAACCTCCATATAGGGGACTACACAACTACGTTCAACTATTCCTTACAACCAACATAATATACAGACACCCTGTCCAACAGGTTTAACCAACATAACCAAAATAAATGTCCCTACAGGATTCTAACCGCTCCGGGTCGTACGCTTCTCCTTAGAGCCACTCGCCCTGTCTGAAAGGTTAGTTAAAGGAAAGAATGAGATTCAAGAGAATCCCAGTAGTAACAAAACATTTATACCACACATAAGCACACAGCATGTAAGCAAATCATCATACAGCAGCAGCACCACAAATCACACTCCACCCTCATCCCCTTTCTCCGCCGGGAAGGCACACCGCCTAACCCGAACCGTTGTTAGCTACTCAGGGACTATTGGCGTGGCAGTGCATACATATAGCCTTATAGCCCATACAGCTATTCGGCTTTCACAAATGGCCCGTCGGCCTCCACAAATAGCCTTTTGGCTCACATAATCACATATATCACACCTCATCCTCATCCCCTTTCTCCGCCGGGGAGGCACATCGCCCTAACCCGAACTGTTGTTAGCTACTCAGGGACTATTGGTATGACGGTGTTTACACATATTCACAACGTCGCAGCATACGAGTTTATCACAAATCAATGATAATACACACATACAATGCATCACATATGGTACGAAAGAAAAGTTACTACCTCGTTCCTTTCTGATGTTTCTTGGTACTGCGGGCTCACGAGGACGGCAAATATCAAATCCTGTAACCAGGTTAGGGACAACCCGTCAATCTCTTTCCCAAGTTCTTTTCTCTATAATACTTTAAGTTGATTATCACTATGGTCAATTAATCAAGTCAACTAAGGAGCTAAAGTGGTCAATTAACCTAAAAGGCTAATTTCTAACCTCAAAGTTCCACAATATTACATTATGCCATAAAATCTTCAATTTTCGCATAGGTGACCAATCTGCCAGAATTTTCCAACATCTTTGAAAAATCATAACTAATTCTAGAAAAATCAAAATGAGGTGATCCCAAATCCTATTGAAAGCTCTTGAAGTCCTCTTCATAGTAAAAATATGAATCACTACCAGAAATCACCACACAATTCCAGAATTAACAACATTCCACACTGCTCCAGAATTAGGTCCAGTTTCGACATCAAACTTTGGGCAACTAGAACTCCCAGATCAAAAACCGAAATGACACAAATCATATGTCCATTTTGAAGCTTGAAACGTGAAATTTAAGACTGGAAAGTTTCAGAATTTTTAGACACCAATTGCCCATTCAAAATGTCCCTACAAACTGACTGCCGTGCACAAAGTTACACTTGACAGTTTTTCCAATTTTCAACCAATGTGTCCAATGACTTCAAAATCAACAACCAAACCTATTCCCACATAATTTTTCGTGTAGAACACAATGGTAACATCAAAATGAACAAATTCCAACTCATTCCCCATGTCCTGTTTTGGCAGAATTTTAGGGTATTTCACAACAAACAACCACTTCACTATCTAATCACTAAGCTTGGCTCATTTGCCTCCAAACGAACATATAAGCACATATATAGGATGAAAGCTTCATGATCCCTAATATACCCTAAAAAAACGAAATTAGGGCTGTCACAATAGCCCACCACCACTCAGCCAATTAAAGCATCATATACATCAACATAATGCTCTTACTCACCTCTTGCTTCTTCTTGTGTTCTTTTCTTGATTCCTCAACTTTTGTTCTTGCAAGGTGGCTGAAAACTCCTCCTCTTCAAAAAAAAAACCCATAGAAATGAAGCTAAGGAAGAGAGGAACAAGTTTCATGAAGGTCACTTGAGCCATAGATGAGGTTAAGGAGGTGAAAATCCATGTAGAAGTTCTTACCTCAACTTTGTTCTTCACTTCCTCTTAGCTTGCTGAACTTGGCCGACCTTGAGAAGAGGTGAGAGAGTGATTTATGATCAGTTTTTCTCTTCCTTTATCCTCTTAATATCTGACCGAAAATGTGGCCCAAAGAGAAAGAAAAGTTGTGGTGGAAAATAATTCTTTTTACACAAGTTATGCCATATTGACTTTGGTCAATTGAGTAAGGTTTCTCTTGCCTCTTCTCTTCTTGCTTTTGGACGTGATATGGGCTGCACAAATGGAGAATTATTATTGACCAACATATTCTTCAAAAGGAGGAAGAAAGATTGACCAATTGCATGAACTTGCATAGCCATTGGTTACACAAATTTTCTAGTTGCAATTTTTGACTTTTCTTCTTTGCTTTTCATCTTGGTCAATGTCTCAACTTGTTTTAATTTAATTCCTCTTCCCTTTCCTTTGTCTCCACCGAAATGTTGCACTTTGAAACACAAAAAGAATGTTGACCACTTGCTTTAAGGGATATGTGACCCATATGACCAAAGTTCCCTTGTAAAAGAGTTGAAATTTTGACCAAATTCCTCCTTCCTTCTCCTTTACCCTTTTTGGACGTTTTTAACAATATGAGGAAGGGTATTAATTTGTTTTCCCTTTGGTCAAGCTTGATCCTTCATTTTAAGCTTTATCCTACAATTAAGCTTAACTATAGGGTTTAGGCTCTAATTACAACACATTCGGATCAAAATCCACATCATATACTTCAAAAGTGTTCATTTACAATAATTACATCACTTTTGGAGTCATTAGCCCTTAATCCCATTTTTGGGTTATTACAGATATATCTGAAACCCAAGGGTTGTCGGGATTTTGTTGTACACTCTGATATGTATGAATACAATTGAACTGTGCAGAGTAATTAGATTCAGAAGATGAATCTGAGACCATTTCAAACAAATTTCAGAAAAGAAATTTGAGAAAAATGTATCTGTCGGTCTCTAATTCATTTAAATTACGCATTTTCGAATCTTAATTATGGTTATCAAGGTAAGGGGTTACAGTTCTAGCCTCTGATTGCATGGAGAAAAACACGATATATCCCTAACAATCTTTATGTAAGCATCTCTTGGCCTTAGCTTCAGAAAGAAAGTTTAGGTTGATTTCTGCATTAGCCTTTGATAGTGGATTAGGTTAAATGACCTTTTTGCTTCCATAATCCAATAATGCACTATTTACCATCATCCAATTGATCCTGAGAATCACGTCCAAATTATTGACTAGCGAACAAATCAAATCCACTATAGACTCGTGTCCCTTTACGTTTACGATGCAATTTAAGCAAACCTCAGTTGTAACGAACTTGTTACCCATAGTTGTAAAGACCGTCAGATCATACGATAATCGATACATACTCAGGCCTAGCTGCCTTACATAGTCGTATGCAATGAATGAATGACTAGCTCCTGAGTCAAACAATACTTGTACCAAATTACCAATAAGAGAAATCATACCTCGTATCAACTCTAGTGATTTCCAGGCTTCTTGTGTCAAAACAAAAACCCTGCCCTAAACTTGCTACCTAGTCTTTTTGGGCTCTTATTGTTGTTGAAAATCCTTTACAAAATGTCATGGTTTATGGCAATTGTAACAAACTATCTATCTCTTTGACCCTGGCAACTACCTTACAGGTACCGATGCCTACTTTGCTTGCCCACATGTATAGCCAGGATGGTAAGGATTTCTACAGTATCTGCAAGTTCTGCTCCCCTCTTTGATTACTGCAGCTGGCAGGTTGGTATAGCTTTTTATTAGTACTTATGCCAAAAGGACCTCCCAGATAACTACGTTTCTGAGAAGAGTTCCTACTACTAGTTGTGTTCTTGCTCTTAACTTTTTTGTGGGATTATAAATTCAGCAGATTGTGCTATGTGATCTGACACTCCTTAACCGTCTTATTGAATTTAGCGAAATGTTTGGAAATGAGTTTCTCTTTCAGCTCTGGCTTTAGCCCTTCTATCTTCATATCTAGGCCCTACTCCTCGTTATCCTGATATTTAAGGTATCCAGAATATCGAGACAACCAAATATAGTGGGCCAGGTGCTCATCAAAACTTTCTTTTTCATGATGCTGTATGTTCAAAAACTTTGTCCTTTTCTAGCTTGACTAACCAGGGAAATTATTTCTCATTAAATTTCTCCTGGAATGATTCCCAATTTACCGGAATATTCCTTCCTCTGAGAATCAACTTAGTGTTCTTCCACCATCTCCACCATCGCCTTCCAGCTTACAAATTGCCAGCAGGACTTTAATTTCATCGAGAAAATCCAAGATAGTGAAAATTTTTCTAATAGTGATAGCCAGTCTTTGGCTAGCTAAGGATGAAATTTCCCCTAAAAGACAGGAGGTTGTAGCTTACTAAACCTTCCTTCTCAGATTTGTATATCAGCCTCAGGATCAGGTAATGGATCTTTTGGTTGAGGTCTCTTTGGCAGATTTAGCTCACCATCTACCCTCACTAGCTCTTCTAAAAGATCTTGCCTCTGCTGCACTTCTCATAGCTCTTCCCTGATCTAATTCATTGTGGCCTGCTGCAGTGTCAACATACCTAGAATCTGTTGCTGTATTGGGTCAAGTTAAGGGTATGGTACTACATTATTGTGCCCCCTCGTGGTCTATCTCGTGGTTGTACCATCTTTGTATTTCACTATACAAAAATAGAAAAAAAATAAGTTCATAAGATAGCAAGGGTATTTTTGTCATTTCTCAAAATATCGGGTACAAATATATGACTTACATAATATATAACATGTATATACAGTAGTTAGGGAAAGTACTACACATCATATGTCATAAAGCTATTGTTCAATAAGCCATTGTCACTTCTACACATCAAATCCTAACTATACACAGAGCTTCCCAGGGAGTCACCCATCTTGTGATTGCCCTGACTTAAGCACGCTTAACTTTCTATATACCCGTACAAAACACAGATACTGGCTCTATTAGCTTATATACATAAGTTTGCTGTGACTGCCCTCACCTCAAAAGACATACCGGCTACCTCTGGTCACCTTAAATATAGTGCCTAGACCCCAAATCACTCTAGGTAAATGTGCCTCTATATGAAGTCTATAATATGCTCCATGAACTCCCCAAAGTGGTTGTTCGGGCCTCTCTTGACTATGTCATTCTTCTTTTGGTTCCAAAAGGCTGTGTCTGGGAAGAAGTCAATGGTTGTAAAGATCGAGAACTCATCTTTCAGGTCTATCTCCAATGGCTCCAGCCTCCTATACAGAGTGTCCACTATACCCAAGTAGGCAAGTTACTAAACCATCAGGGTATCATATGCTCGTACTGCTTGTCTGTACCTGCCTTACACATAGTCCCATAGCTCCTTATCTAGTTGTAGGTTATAGGGCACGTGTACGATCTCCACTCGGGAGATGTCAACTATGCTCGGGTCCTCCTCCAATCCATCTGACAGTGGATGTCTTTACTCATGCATTAACAGCCTGGCTGGTGATGCTGGCCTTCGTCCTAGGCCATATATTGGTCTCATTAATACATTCTTTCTGGCCGTTTTCCCCATTTTGACACCACCTGAGGCCCAATGCTCCACGTATTGCTATCCCTTAGGGATCCAATGCTCCAGGGGACACTGGTTCACCGATGGGAGTAATATCTTACGTTGTCGACGTCATACCAAAAATGTTCTGAAAATGTCACACCTTTAACATTAAGCTCTGATACCAAAAATGTCACACCTTTAACATTTTGATATTCACAGAGTAATATGCGCATAGTTCCGTAAGGAATACAGAAATAGCGAAACCATATGACATTAAGTACTTGTTTAAAATATAGGAAAATCCCCACAGGGTTTGAAAAATATTTACATATGTACAAGTATTCCAGAAGAACTAAATTACAAGCATAGATAACTACAATAGCTTCATAGTGCCTCGAGACTCTAATCACCAGTAGCCACCACCTTGCTTTTCGAGCTGCAAGCCTCAACTATAATGTTTTACAGTTTGAAAAAGGATGAGATTCAAGCGAATCTCAATAGGAACATGCTTTTCAGACATATAAAATGTGAAAATGAATATGCAATACACTATGTCATGTAAGATGATAGAATGTTGTGCGAACACTGTTCAAGGCAAACGACTATTTGCAACCTTGGCTAAACTCTGCACCTCCATTGGGTCCCAGACCACAACAAGGCTAATATGCACATCCAATACACTATGCTCATGTTACAAAAAATGGCATACATAAAAATATAATAATCACAAGTATATGCAAGGAAAAGTTATTACCTGAGTGCTTTTTCAGTTCCAATATATGTCCTAAACTTTTGTTCCGGCTTGGGCTATTTCGAATTCCTATCAAAATTAAAGTTACAAGTAACTGAATATTACTTATACTATTACTGGCTTTAAATCTAATTTTACTAGGTATCTAATGCAGTTATAATAGTTTCTTCACAGTACAATTCTGCATAGTGTAGTTTTGTTGTTTTCAGAAACAGCTAGATTTTCAATCAACTATGGAAATTCATAACTAATTCTATGAAAATCCAATTTCACTTATTCTAAAGCCTAAGTGAAGCTCTTTAAATGCAATTTCATGGAAAAATACCTATATCTAGCCACTATATTCACATTACTCCCAAAAATTCGCCAAACTTACATTGTTCTAGATTTCCTTCCAGAAACAGGGCACAGCTTTGAAAGTTCATATCTTTTAATATACTTATCCAAAAATTACAAACTACATATCAAATTAATGCTCCAGATGTCTACTTTAATCATGCCATGTTTCATAGGCATTAGACATTGTTTGCCTAATTAAAAACATCACACAACAAAATTGGCAGCACATTCCATTTTACCATTTTATTCCATTAAATATCTCATTACATAAAGGGAATTTTGGTAACTAAAAATGGGATGGTATACTAAGAAGTATCATCTTATCTAACCTCATTTTATTCTAAATATGTATTACAGTTATCATTGGAGTCTATGTGTTGCTTGCCCCTTTATCAATGTCATCTTTTAGTTTGATTCCTTGGTCGCAAGCCAGATGAAGAGATAAAAACCATTTTCAACACATAAGTTAATTTATTTGTGAATTATTGGTTTTTGACTTTACTAAATTATTTTAATGTCTTTTGTTTTTTCATTTTAATTATAATACACTGAAGACATATTATATAATGAGTGTGAAGCATGAAGGTAAACGTGGTTCGATGAAGTGGTTTCAGCCAAAAGTAAGTTGTTTAAATTCAATTTCTTTAATTGACAATTACTTTATATATGCCTTAATTCTATTTTATCATTTGCATTTGATGTATAGTGCCCTCGACAACCAGGGAAAACTAAGTGCAGATACTATGTTTTACTATATATGTATAACATCATTTTTTGTTGACATACTACCAATTTTGGATAGGTGATCATTTCTTGATTCTCAACTAAATTTCATTTTTGTTCTTGTAATTGAATTGTTAGTTACTTTATTCAATTGATTGATTTATATTAACTTATTCTCCAATTGGCGCTCAGATTTTTGGTAATGAAGACTCTTACACAGTTGAAGACATTAATTTGATTCGAGACTTTCGGTAGAATATCTTCTACAACAGATAGATGATGATGTGTAGAGGTTTCTTGTACATAGTGTAGTGGTGTATTATGTTTGCATACTCAAATACTTTGCCTCCTATTAGTTTCTTAGTTTTTTATTTTTATGAGTAATATGAATTCTATGATTTTTATTTTTCGAACCCAATCCTGTCTATTTCTATTTTAATTATGATAAATGGATTCCAAAGTGGGACTGTGGTTAAGACCTTGGCCTTTAATTTGTCTTAAGTATTTTTCTTATTGTTATTTACCAATAGATTTTCATGTATAGTTTTGTAGAAGAAAAAATTAGCAAAGGAAGTAATTCATTACTGTTCGTAGCATGATGAATTAACAAGGACCAGAGTTTTAGGATAATTGTTCATTGGCTTCATGAATTAGTTTTGTTAGAGGCATTATGATTTATAGAGAAGACTTTGGAAAATGATGATGAAGCATGAAGATTTAATAGAAGCATGTTATCCCATAAATCCTTGGGCTTATAATTGTCATAATCTAGTTTGAAAGTTGAAGTTTGAACATTAAAATAATGTTATGATCATATATGCATGTCTAAATTTAAGTTCTTTTATGCAATATGTGATGATTGAACTTTGAAAATTCAAAATTTAATATGATGATATTTATCTATGTTTTTTTAAAAAAATAGTTCCAAAGTTCAAAATTCAAAATATAATTGTCTGGGAATTGGTGGTTTTTTAAAGGCTGTGGGAAGAAAATACAAATAATATTTTTTTTAAATAAATGGCTTTCAATGATTGTTTTCTTAAAATAGTCGTTGTAAGTCATTAACATACAATGACTGATTTTTGAAAAAATTTATTGTATGCTTCAGACTTACAACAACTTTTTTAAAATAGTCATCTATTTCAAAACTTTAAATGACACTCACATACACTCCTCCAGAAAATGGTCATTTAAAGGGCATAAAAATGAACATTAGAAGTGCCTTTCGTAGTAGTGTTGGAAGTATTAGACATTAAAATGCAAATTTGGCACCATAAACCACCTTATGTTTTAGTTTGTTTCTTTTGATCCATTTGAGTTTAAAAATGTAATCCATATGAAAAATTATAGAGGACAATCATGTTAGATTAATTTTGAAACCTATGGAAGTAAAAGTACAAAATTAAGGCTTAAAGAAATAAGAAAGAAGAGTTTAATTTTCTAATGATATTATGCTTGTAATATGGCTAGTTTTGATGTGCATTGAATTACATTTGTATGTTGGCTTTAATATTTGCAAGGGGCCTATAAGAACTTAAGAATCAAAAGTGGAAACAAAGAGTAAGATAGAAAAGTTACTAACTCAAATATTAATGTTGCATTGATTTTTGTTAGCTATTGATTGCCTTGTTTGTTTGAGGATAGTGTATGAATGAACATGTAAATCCCTTACAATATGTTGTGTCTTGTCCTTATGGTATGGATTGAGTTAGTATGGTTGTAAAGTTTGTTCTCATGTTATGGTTAGTTTATAATTGCATAATGATAATCATGCATGTTATGTTTTATTAGAATGAACCATCATAGGACCAAGTTTTTTCAAGGGTTTAGGGTTTAGGGTTTGAAGTTGAAGGAAGAAGCTTCAAAGGCTATATATGTTGTGAATGTTAGTTTTGAAAGGAACTTGCACGCCTATAGTTTGCCTATATGTTTGTAATGATGCATGTATAGCCTAAAACAAGTTATGTGTCATGAAAAGACTGTTTATATGTTAAAAATGTTATGTTAAGTATGAGAACATGTATACATGTGCTTACAAAAATACTACAAAAAATTCTATAATTAATAGTTATTTTTGTCTATACATTAATGTTTTGAACCTTTATACATGGAAGCATTATATATTCTCAGAACAAATATTTAACGGTTTCTAACTTTTATATATTTAGTAACATATATAACAGTTTTAATAAAAAAAAACCCATTATATATTGAGTTTCAGTAAGGCCATGTGAGAAATGCTACCATAAATAGCTAATAGGTTTACATAAACAACTATTACACTACTATAGAAGAAAGATACTACTACTCCAAAGCTCATTTTGTAAAAAAAGGGAAGTAAAAAAAAGGCGGTGGCAATTTTGTAAATATGGGCACGCAGTGGAAACTTTAGGTGTCCCAAATTTGAATTGGGATGCCTAAAGCTCATTTTTTGCATCCCAAATAAAGTTCCTCCAAGCGATCAAATTCCCGCCTAAATTGACTTTAGGCATCCCAAACCTAAAGATTTTCTTTAGCCATCCCAAAACTCATTTTGGACATCTTAAGTAAACTTTAGGCATCCCTATTTTGGCTTGGGACACCTAAACCCTCACCCAATGCATGTCAGTCAAGGCTGACTCGCCTTGACTATCATCACTTCTCCATAACTTCTCTCTCCTTTCTCCATCCCTTATCACTTCTCTCTTTCTCCGTCACTGTCTCTCATTCTCTTCACTCAACTCTCACATTCTCTTCTTTCTTCGTCTCTCCATCTTCGGCTGCTACCATTCTAACAATTGCAAGAGGAATAGAGCCTAGCTTGCCTACTCTCACACTTACCCATGAAGGATAAGAGCTCTTGGTCACTGTCATTGTCTTTCTTTCACTGTTATTTCTCGCTCACTCTCACCACCATCGTCTACCTTCTCACCACTGTGGGTTGTCTTTGTCTACACCGTCGGCCATAGGTAACTTGGAAATTTCAATTATTTTTCCTTTCAAATTTTCAATAGTTAATTTTCACTTGAGTTTGGTTCTACCCTGATTTTATTCCCTTCCTAAAATCAAGAGTTTGATTGTTATGAAATGGTTTATGGCCTTAGATATTGTGTTTAAGCTTAGAGATGTATTCTTGGAAGGGAAAAGCTTAAAAATAAAGTGTTGTTGTAATTTGGGGAACTCCTTTTCATCAAGGGAAGTTCTACCCAAATTTTTATAAAAGTCATGTTTAGATAGATTAGGATTTTAGCAAAGAGAACATGGTTATTTTAGAAGTTAGAAAGCATTAAACCATCAATTTGTATTCTTGGACATGGAAAGCTTGAAAAAATTAAGTGTTGTTGTAATTTGGGGAACTCCTTTTCATAAAGGGAAGTTCTGCCCAAATTTTTGTAACAGTTATGTTTGGATAGATAAGGATTTTAATGAAGAGAACATGGTTTTTTTGGATGTTAGAAAGCATTAAACTATCACTTTGTTAAGAATTAAAAAAGAATTTATATACCCTAATTTCTAACGGTTGATCAAAATAAAGAAAAATAAACTAAATGAACTAAGTAAATTATATATACATATGTGATATGAGTAATAATATATTGTAATTAAGTTTTTTAAGATATTTGAAAAATTGGGGAAAAGTCCCAATTGGGAACTTTATTAGTGAACAAAAGTTGCAAAAGTCCCAAATGTATGTACAAAAGTTGCAGAATGCATATACTTTTTGCATATAGCTGTATACACATATTAATTTATTCATGTTGATTATTTTAATTTACCTCATATTGTAACATGACGATATTGAAACTTAGGCTGGATCCTACCTTTATATATCGAATAAGTATATTTAGCTATATAATGAAAGTTAGCCATAAAATATGTTAAGTTTTATGCCTTTAATGAAATTGATGGATTAAATTGCTGAAATTGTCCTGAATTGCCTCAACTAGTTTAGTTTCGTTTAAATTAAGCTGAAATGGTTTGTTATTTTGATTTTGGAATGTCTCGCTTTTAAGGGAAAATGCTGCCAACTTTAAAAAAAATAGTAAAAGGCAATCACTTTGTGGATAATTGTTCTAAACTTGAGTGTTATTGGGAATGGCTTAGGTTGTAATAAAATGGATCATAGTTGGATGAATGCTTTGAGAACTAGTGAAGAATATGAGAATAGGATTAAAGAGTTTATTGAATTCACTAGAAGGAACGCTCCATCCAAAAATGGAATGTATTTTTGTCCCCGTGTCAATTGTTTAAATGAGAGTGGACATGATGTTGAAGTTATAAGGGATCACCTATTTTGTGATGGAATAAATCTTTGATACACAAGGTAGATATGGCACGGTGAGGAAGTAACTGATTGTGTAACCCCCCCTCACGGTAATTATATCCGGACTACAAAGTTTAAGTGAAATAGAGACTAATAAGACAAAAATCATTTTTTATATTCACTCATCTCCAAGAGATGGTGTTAACAAACCAAACAGTTAAAATATAAATCATCTGGTCTCACATTCACTTTCGAATACTGATGCGATCCAGAAAGTTGTGTCAAATTCAAGAGATCCTTTGCAAATACCAAGTGCACCAATCACAAGAGAAAGAGCCAAACAAATCAAGGAAGCATTAAATGGGCTAGTGCAAGGTCCTTGGACAAAGCAAGTAGTAATTGGATCAAAACTGGACAAAAATGCTGTAAACGTCACTAACTTCATATGGGCTATAAATAGAGATATTGATCAAGTTTTGGGCTTGCAAACTTAAAACTAAAGAGCTTGGACCAAGTACTACACATAGGAGGCTCATTTGGGCCTAAATAAGCACATTTTGAGCCTTAATTTGCTGATTACATTTTCTTGAAGTTAGGTGTGCGAAAATCAACAAGGAGTTGGTGGCAAATTTGACTTTTGTTTTCTTAAGCATATTGTATTTGATTTTTCAACTTTCTTCTAGATTGTATTAGATTTTTGTGTTCATGTATTAGACTTTTAGGTTTCCTAGCACATGGTATTAGACTTTGTATTTTCTATGTTCAGATTTGCACCTACTACAATTAGGTCATATTTCCCTATAAATACTTGGTGCTTTTTCATTTGTAAGACACAATTCAGATTTGAATCATAAATGAAAGTTGCACTTCTGCACTTTGTTTCTTGAGAGTGGATTCTCTCTAGGGTTCTTTTTAGAACTAACAAACTTATCAAGGCTTGATCAACCTTGTAGCGTTTTCCAACACTTTGGGTCCTTATTCTTTCGTGTTCAAGGGTTCAAGTGGATCGTCGATCTATGTTTAGCTTTCTTGGGGTGTGTATATTTCAGAATTGGTTGTGGGTTCATGGGATCTTCCCTTGTGGGTTCGCACCATCTTGGTATCAGAGCTTCGGATCTAAATTCAGGTCATATCTATCTATTCTTCGTTTCCATTTTCGTTTCAAGTTTTGTGCTTTGTTCTTGTGTCTGTCCGTGTCCATATTTGTTACTTCTGTTCGTCAAGTTTTTCTTTGTGTTTTCCAATATTTAGTATGTCAAATTCATAGTTCAAAATCTCTTCTGTCATCTCGGTTTAGAATCGTTTCAATCCGATTTGTCATATGTGAGTTCTATCTATTTTAATCTAGTTGTTTTTCTGGAAAATTCTAGGCTTGTTCATCTTCGTTTTTCCAGAACGTCCTAAAATATTCTGTCCTTGTTTAACCACTTTTCCTTTGTGTTTTACATCGTTCAATAGGTCATTTTCATAGTTTAGAATCTAATCTTTCTGCTCATTTTGGTATCATCTCAATCCAAAATTTCCACTGTGAGTTATAGACTTTACAAAATAGACTCTTTTCTGGAATTTCTGGGTTCAGATTTCTTGAGTTTTGTTGTTTGTGATAGATTCTGCATTCTATTTAAATTTCAGTATAGGAGAAAAATGAAAAAAAAAGACAAGAGCATCAGAAAAAGAAAAAGAAAAAAAAATCGATAAGAAAAAAAAACTGAAAGAAAAAGGAAGAGCAACAAATGTTATGTTGGAAGTGTTTTGAGGAAAAATATCTATTGTCATACCCAGAATTTGTGGAGTTTGTGTCATTTTAACTCTTGATTTCCTTGAAATTTCTTTTCCAATACTCACTTTGATATTCCATATTTCTAAGTGTTGTGTTGATTCTTCAAATTGTGATTGCTTTGATTATGAATTGCTTAGTTCTTTAAAGTGCCACAAGAGGAATCTAAGAGTGGAAAAAGGCAAAAGAGTGAATACATCAATTTAAAAGCCCAATTTAAGTGAAACACGAGTGTAGAGTGACATCCTTGAGGGAAACACGTGAGGAATTTGTGAGGAAAATTATTTCTCTAACATCTTTCTTGTAGAAACAATGTCAAATGCAGAAGAAACATCCAGTGGTAATAACCCAAAGAATCTAGATGACTACCTCAAGGCAATGCAGCAACATTTTGCACGTATGGATGTTGTTTTTGGAGAAATAAGGGATAGGATGGATAGACAAGATGAAAGAATTGCAAACCTGCAAAGAGTTAGAACAAATCCTAGAAGGCACAATAGGCGGGATACTTCTATGGATGAATTTGAATATGAGCATGATGAGGTTAGTGGTGCAATGAAGAAGATTTTGAATCTGAATATGAAGTGGGAAGTAATAGGCATAGAGGAGATAGGAGGTATAGGAGAGGACATGGCAGAAATATTCCTAGGGAAAGAAATAGAGTGGATAGGAACCTAGGGAGCATCAAAATGAAAATACCACCTTTCCAAGGTAGGAGTGATCCTGAAGCATATTTAGAATGGGAGAAGAAGATAGAAATGATTTTTGAGTGCCACAATTATTCTGAGGCAAAAAAGGTGAAGTTGGCAGCAATAGAATTCACTGATTATGCCATTGTTTGGTGGGATAAATTGGGCATCAATAGGAGGAATAATGATGAGAGGCCCGTAGCAACATGGAGGGAAATGAAAACTCTAATGAGAAGGAGATTTATTCCTAACCATTACTATAGGGAGCTTTATCAAAAGTTGCAGACCCTTACACAAGGCTCTATGAGTGTGGAGGAATATTATAAAGAGATGGAGTTAGCTTTGATAAGAGCTAATGTGCAAGAAGATGGAGAGGCTATAATGGCTCGTTTTCTAAATGGGCTTCACAAAGAAATAGCTGACACTGTGGAATTGCAACATTATGTGGAGCCGGAGGACATGGTGCACATGGCAATTAAGGTGGAGAAGCAACTCAAGCGTAAAGGCGCTTCAAAATTCCATTCTGGATCAAGTTCTTCACAAAAATAGATTTGGAAGAAAGGAGAAAGAGCTTTCCAGAAGGAGACAACTAAAAGCAAAGAAGAAGCTACATCAAAGAACAAAGGTAAATATGATTCCCAAACTTCTAGAAATAGAGATATAAAGTGTTTCAAGTGTTTGGGTACAGGTCATATAGCTTCTCAATGCCCAAACAAGAGAGTCATGATTCTTAAAAATAGTGAAGTTGTGACTGAAAGTGAAAGTGATCATGATTCCATTGAAGATGCTAGTGATGATGGGGTTGAATATGCCGTAGAAGGAGAATGCCTTGTGGTTAGAAGAGCTTTGAATTGCCAAGTGAAGGAAGATGAGACGAATGAGCAAAGGGAAAACATTTTCCATACTCGTTGCCTCATTAATAACAAGGTTTGTAGTTTGATCATTGATGGTGGGAGTGTAACAAATGTTGCAAGCACTACATTGGTTGAGAAATTGAATTTGCTTACCATTGGACACCCTAGACCATACAAGTTGCAATGGTTGAATGAATGTAGGGAAATTAAAGTTGATAAGCAAGTTCTTGTTTCTTTTTCAATTGGCAAATATTGTGTGATGTTGTTCCTATGCATGCTGCACATATACTTTTAGGAAGACCATGGGAGTTTGATGGAAAAGTCAAGAGGGATGGGTTTACAAATAGATATTCTTTTGTAATGAATAACAGACCTGTGACTCTTGTTCTATTGACTCCAAAACAAGTATATGAGGATCAACTCAAGATGAAAAGAGAGAAAAATGAGAGAGAGAAAAGAAAAGAGAGAAAAATGAGAGAGAAAAAAGAAAAGAGAGTGAAAAAGAGAGAAAATCTGAAAATTCAAAAAAAGAAATCCAGAGAAAGGAAATGAGTGAAGAGAGAAAAGAAAAGAAGAAAATAAGTTTTTATGCAAAAGAGAGTGAAGTGAGAAGTGCTTCTCTGGATGAAACACACTTGCTACTCCTTGTTTACAAGGAATCCTTTTTGAACACTAATGACATTAACTCTTCTTTTCCTAGTGTTGTTAGTTCTTTGTTGCAGGAATTTGATGATGTGTTCCCTGAAGAAACTCCACCAGGTTTACCACCTATTAGAGGAATTGAACACCAAATTGATTTCATTCCTGGAGCAACAATTCCTAATAGGCCAGCATATAGAAGCAATCCTGAAGAAACAAAAGAGCTTCAAAAGCAAGTGGGAGAACTCATGGCAAAGGGGTATGTTAGAGAAAGTTTAAGCCCTTGTGCAGTTCCAGTGCTTCTAGTTCCAAAGAAAGATGGAACTTGGAGGATGTGCATTGATTGTAGAGTCGTCAACAATATCATTGTAAGGTACCGCCATCCCATTCCTAGATTAGATGATATGCTTGATGAATTGCATGGTTCTATTGTCTTTTCTAAGATTGATTTGAAATCTGGGTACCATCAAATTAGAAAGCATATGCTAAATTTTATAGAGTTGATGGGTACTTGTTTAAAGAAAATAGACTATGTGTGCCTCAATGTTCATTGCATGAATTGCTTGTTAGAGAAGCACATGGGGGAGGTTTAATGGGTCACTTTGGTGTGAAAAGACTTTGGATGTTTTGCATGAGCATTTCTTTTGGCCTAAAATGAAACGTGATGTGGAAAGAATTTGTGCTAAATGCATAACATGTAAAAAGGCTAAATCTAGAGTCTTGCCATACGGTTTGTATACTCCTTTACCTGTACCTAGTAAACCTTGGATTGACATATCAATGGATTTTGTTTTGGGTTTGCCTAGGTCAAAAAGAGGAATGGATTCCATATTTGTGGTTGTTGATAGATTTTCTAAAATGGCACATTTCATTGCATGTCATAAAACTGATGATGCCACATACATTGATGATCTGTTCTTTAAAGAAATTGTGAGGCTTCATGGCGTCCCTAAAAGTATTGTTTCTGATAGGGATACCAAATTCTTGAGTCATTTTTGGAGAGTTTTGTGGGGAAAGCTTGGTACTAAATTGTTATTTTCTACTTCTTGTCATCCACAAACTGATGGATAAACTGAAGTTGTTAACCGAACCTTATCACAATTACTCAGAATTGTGATTCAAAAGAACTTGAAAAATTGGGAAGATTGTTTGCCATTCATTGAATTTGCATATAACAGAAGTGTGCATTCATCTACCGATTATTCTCCTTTTGAAATAGTATATGGTTTTAATCCACTAACTCCTTTGGATTTATTACCATTACCTATTGATGAGAGAGCAAGTCTTGATGGGAAAAATAAAGCTAAAATAGTGCAACAACTTCATCAGCGTGTGAAATAGCAAATTGAAAAGAAAAATGAACATTATGCATCCAAGGCCAACAAAGGAAGAAGGCGTGTTCTTTTTGAACCTGGAGATTGGGTGTGGGTGTATATGAGAAAAGAAAGATTTCCAGCTCAAAGAAAATCAAAATTAGCTCCAAGAGGAGATGGTCTATTTTAAGTTCTTGAAAGAATAAATGATAATGCTTACAAGATTGATTTGCCTGGTGAGTATTCTGTTAGTGCTACTTTTAATGTAGCTGATTTATCTCCTTTTGATGTAGGTGAAGATTCGAGGACAAATCCTTTTGAGGAGAGAGGGAATGATGCGATCCAGAAAGTTGTGTCAAATTCAAGCGATCCTTTGCAAATACCAAGTGGACCAATCACAAGAGCAAGAGCCAAACAAATCAAGGAAGCATTAAATGGGCTAGTGCAAGGTACTTGGACAAAGCAAGTAGCAATTGGATCAAAACTGAACAAAAATGCTGAAAACGTCACTAACTTCATATGGGCTGCAAATGGAGATATTGATCAAATTTTGAGCTTGCAAACTTGAAACTAAAGAGCTTGGACCAAGTACTACACATGGGAGGCTCATTTGGGCCTAAATTTGCTGATTACATTTTCTTGAAGTTAGGTGTGCGAAAATCAACAAGGAGTTGGTGGCAAATTTGACTTTTGTTTTCTTAAGCATGTTGTATTTGATTTTCAACTTTCTTCTAGATTGTATTAGATTTTTGTGTTCATGTATTAGACTTTTAGGTTTCCTAGCACACGGTATTAGACTTTGTATTTTCTATGTTTAGATTTGCACCTACTACAATTAGGTCATATTTCCCTATAAATACTTGGTGCTTCTTCATTTGTAAGACACAATTCATATTTGAATCATAAATGAAAGTTGCACTTCTGTACTTTGTTTCTTGAGAGTGGATTCTCTCTAGGGTTCTTTTTAGAACTAACAAACTTATCAAGGCTTGATCAACCTTGTGGCGTTTTCCAACACTTTGGGTCCTTGTTCTTTCGTGTTCAAGGGTTCAAGTGGATCGTCGATCTGTGTTTAGCTTTCTTGGGGTGTGTATATTTCAGAATTGGTTGTGGATTCGTGGGATCTTCCCTTGTGGGTTCGCACCAAATACAATTACCTGTGCAGTTATATCACACAATAAATATCAGAGTGCGTAACCAAAATCCCGGCAACCCCGGGTTACTTATATATAGAATGGGTTTAAAGGTTTTCCAAGATGGGGATTACATATCCAAAATTTACTATATACATCTCATATACATACAGTAATCCCAAAAGCCAAGTAGATAACCAACATCCAAAATACAAAATGTCCCTAAAGCCCTAACCACTCCTGGTTGGCCACTTCCCTTTCGAGCCACATGCCACGTCTGAAATGTTAGTCATTTGGAAAGAGTGAGATTCAAAAGAATCCCAGTAATAACAAATCACTCATACAATATATAAACACAAGGCATATAATGTATCATGTTCACCAGCATCATCAACAACACAACGATCCATTGCACAAGATTCCGACCCATATGCAACAAATCTCCACCCTTGATCTTTAATCTAAAATTATACTCATATCAAATTCACATCATACTTCTCTAAAAGTGTTTAATTACACAAATTACAATCAAGATCAGAGTCATTAGCCCTTAGTCCCAAATTGGGATATTAATGATTGTCCATCGTACAAGAAGGAAGATGTGGAAGTGATAGATGAAGATAGAATGGAGAAAATGATTCATGGTGTTGAGGTAGGATCCTTTCACTGCTACAACAAATACAATCTGTAGCACTTAATTTAAAGAACACTATGGCGCTTGGGATATTACAGATTGTTCGTCGTCAAATAAATTTTGTCCTCGAAATTTGCTACACTACTTGAGCAATGAACTCCGGATATCGCCTTCGCATAACTTCTTACACTTCCCAGGTTGCTTTTCTCTCCCCTCCATATCACCTTCACATAAGGAATACTTCGGTGTCTGAGCCGTCATTCTTCTTGATCAATGATCTGTTCTGGCTCTATGGTATACGTGAAGTTATCTTGCAACTCCACTTCCTCATACTCAACGATGTGAGATGGATCTGGTTGGTACTTTTTTAGTTGGGAAACGTGAAATGCATCATGAAGTCTGCTCAAGTTTGGGGGTAGGGCGACTCGATATGCAACAGGCCCAATCCTTCCAAGGATCTCAAAAGGACCTATAACCTTGGGCTCAATTTCTTTCGCTTGATAGCTCGCCCAATACGAATGATAGGAGATATTCTCAAAAACACATGGTCACCAACCTCAAACTCAAAAGGCCTTCTTCTCTTGTCAGTGTAACTTTTCTGCCGACTCTGAGCTGCAAGAAGTATGTTACGAATGATTCGAATCTGAGCTACGGTTTGAACAATAAGATCCGGCCCATACAATTTCCTCTCAGACAATTCATTCCAACACAATGGCGATTGGCATTTTCTTCCATACAACGCTTCATACGGCACCATCTGAATGCTCGTATGATAGCTATTGTTGTAAGCAAACTCCGTAAGAGGAAGAAAATGATCCCAACTCCCTTTAAAGTCGAGAACACATGCCCATAACATATCCTCTAAGGTCTGAATAGTCCTCTCTGACTGTCCGTCTATCTGAGGATGATAGCCTGTACTGAATCTTAACTGAGTACCCAGTGCCTCATGCAATGCCCTCCAGAATCTCGAGGTGAAACGAAGATCTCGATCGGAGATGATATTCTTCGGTATGCCATGGAGCTTCACAATTTCACGAATTTAAATCTCTGCTAGCTTGTCCAGAGAGTAACTAGCATTGAACGATAAGAAGTGCGCTGACTTCATTAACCGGTCCACAGTGACCCATATCATATCATAATTCCTGATCTTGGGCAATCCCACAACAAGATCCATGGTCACACTTTCCTATTTCCATTCTGGAATTTCAGGACTTTGCAACAAACCAGGCAGTCTCTGGTGCTCGATCTTTACCTTTTGGCATATGAGACACCTCACCACATTCTTCGTCACATCACTATTCAATCCTGGCCACCAATACACAGATTTCAAATTATGGTACATCTTGGTCATACCTGTAACCCCCTGCTTCTAAACACGTAATTATAATTCGATAACACATAATTAAGATGGTTTAGAGACCGATGTATAATTTAAACTCTTTTCAACTTCCTACTTTACCGTAGGGTTTTTCACAAAATCCTTCAAAAATTTTCCCCATCTTGGTCTTAATTTCGAATATTCGAATATATTCACCTGTGCAGTTAATTCACATTTATACATATCAGAGCATATAACAAAAATCCCGGCAACCCAAAGAGAATATTCGAATATATTCACTAAAGGGTTATAATTCACATTTAGGGGATTACACAACTGTATCCAACTAATATTTACAACCCAAAAATAATTTACAAAAACCCTGTCCAAGATGAATAACCAACATATCTAAAACAAACGTCCCTATAAGGTTCTAACTGCTTCTAGTAGTCCACTTCTCTTTGGAGCCACTTGCCCTGTCTGAAATGTTAGTCATCGGAAAGAATGAGATTCAAGAGAATCCCAGTAGTAACAATCATTCATACCACACATAATCACATAGCATGCAAGCAAATCATCACACAAGAACAGCAGCATAAATTACACTCCACCCTTACCCCTTTTACCACCGGGAAGGCACACCGTCCAAACCCAAATCGTTGTTAGCGACTCAGGGACTGTTGGTATGGAAGTGCATATGAATAGCCTTACGGCTCACATAATCACAATATCACACCCTAACATCATCCCCTTTTACAGCTGGGAAGGCTCACAGCTCTTACCCGAACCGTTGTTAGCGACTCAGGGACTATTGGTATAGCGGTGCTTACACAATTCCACAGATATTGCAGCATTCGAATTCATCACAAATCAATGATATAACACACATACAATGCATCACATATGGTATAAGAGAAAAAGTCACTACCTTGTTCATTCCGAACGTTTGCTGGTACAGTGGGCTCACGAGTATGACAGATGTCAAATCCTATAAACCAAATCAGGGACAACCAATCAATCTCTTTTCCAAGTTCTTAATTCCATAATACTTTAAGTTGGTTATCATTTAGACTCTTTAGGTGGCTATTAGAGGCCTAGACATGTACCCAAAGGGTTAGGAAAGGCTATACTAAAACCATCTTTCAAAAGTGTAAAATACTGATTTTTGGGGTTTGGCTGCGGCCCACAAATCCACTGGCCGCGACCAAAAGGTGGTCAGAAACATTTGGTCCGCGGCCCAACATCTTCTGGCCTCGGCCAAGAAAATTCTGTTTCTTGGCTGAACTTCCAAACATCATAACTAATTCAAGAAAAATTGAAATGAGGTGATTCCAAAGTCAAATGAAAGCTATTTAAGTCCTCCTCCTAGGAAAAATATTGGCCATTACTGGAAATTACCAAAAAAGTACATAATTGCACAAAACTCACCACTGCCCCCACAACAGAGTACAGTTTCCATCCCAAACTTTGGACAACCAGAACTAACAGTGCACAAAACGAAATGATACAAATTATATGTTCATTTTGAAGCTTGGGATGTGAAGTTTAAAACTAGAAAGTTTCATAGTGTTTTGACATCATTTGCCTATTCAAAACGCCAACACAAACAGACTGCCCAAGATAGACTTCCAATGGACAGATTTTCAGTTTTTCCACAATTGCTTCCAATGGTTCCCATTTTCACATTAAACACCATTCCCACACGAATTGTGCCTAAGGAATCCATTGGAACCATCAAAACAATCAAATTCCATCCACATAGACATGTTCCACAGAAATCTTAACATGTCAACACAATATATACACAATCCATCACAATGCAATTCCTTCTATTCCAAAATTCCAAATCAACTCCAATGGCATAAAGACACAATTTAACACCAAATTCTACACAACAAACTAACCAATTCAAGCATTCAAATTAGACCAAAAATCAGGGCAAAAATTTGAAATTCCCAAAACCAAAACAATTATACCAAAAGGTATCAAATACTCACTTCAACTTCTTCCCAAAGCTATTTCTTTGATTCTCCTACTTTCAAATCCCCATAAGTTCTCAAACTCCTCTAATCAAAAATATGAAACCATAGCAATAAAGCTCTCAACCCCTTGAACAATATTAATAAAGGTGAGTTGAGCATTTAGAGACAAAACCTTACCTAAAACTCAAGCTTCTCTTTCTCTTTGTTGCTTGATCTTGGCGATAATGGAGGAGAGGAGAGAGGTGAGAAGATGATGGAGAAATCAGGTTTTTCTTCCTCACACATACACATAACTGACTTGGAGGGAGTGAGTGGAGTGTTTGAAAAAGTTGACCAATCCCATGGTCCTCATGTTAACACTTGGCACCATCCTGCCCACTCTCTATGATTTCCCATGCATTCACCAATATAGGATTCCGCCCCATGGTTAAATCATAGCCTTTGATTCATTTGACTTTTAATCTCAACCGTTGATCTTCAAGTTACCAATGAGTTTCCTCTTCGGTAACCGACCAATCGGCAAGTGAATTTCCAATTTCGCCCCTGATTATCATAACCTTTACCAAATCACCATTAAACATGAATATAAGCTTAACATTGCTTACCACACATTCACAATGAGTTTAGAAACAATTACATCATTAAGATCATAATTAGCCCTTAATCACAAGTTGGGGCATTACAATACCAGGATGAAGAGTATATCGGCTTTTATGCGCTTCATCTAAGATTTTCTATCTCAACTCCGCCTTAAGCGGAACACAAATCCTTTTCTAGTAGCGAACAAGTCCACTCAGCGACAAATCATAGCCCTGAGCTTCTCCTCGCTTAATTCTATCCAAATTAAGTTGTATCCAACCATCTTGCCTCTGAGCCTCTTCAGTCTCAGCACTCAAATCACTTTCCCTTTGGGAAACAATATAGTTGGCACAGATGATCTAGTTTGAAAAATTCATATCATGAAAATCAGCCATTAACTTCCCCTCCTGTATCATCATAGCTGCCATAAGTACAGTCTTTCGACTATGAGCATCAGCAACTACATTTGCCTTACCCGGATGATATTTTATTTCCAGGTTGTAGTCTTTCAGCAACTCCATCCAGCATCGTTGTCTCATATTCAATTCTTTCTAATCATACAGATACTTGAGACTCTTGTGGTCATAGTATAGTTCCACAGTCACACCATACAGGTAATGATGCCAAATCTTCAAGGCAAACACAATGGTCAAAAGCTCCAGATCATGAGTGGGATAGTTCAATTCATGAGGTCTGAGCTATCGAGAGGCGTAGGCCACCACAAGTCCCTGCTGCATAAGGACACACCCTAACCCTTGCCCATTGGCATCACTATACACAACGTATGTTAAACTGGGATCAAGTAAAATCAATTAGGTGCCGTAGTCAACCTCTGTTTCAGCTCCACAAAGCAATTTTCACAATGTTCATCCCACACAAATGGCTGATCTTTTCTCGTGAGCTTAGTTATCAACAACACAATGCGGGAGAAATTTTGAATGAATCTCCGATAATAGCCAGCAAGACCCATAAAACTGCTTACCTCTGCAACAGTTTCTGGCCTTTTCCAGTCCAGTACTGCTTCCACTTTACTGGGATCTACAGAGACCCCTTCTCGTGAGATAACATGGCCTAAGAACTTCACTTCTAATAGCCAAAACTCGCACTTACTCAATTTGGCATAGAGCTGCTTCTCATACAATATATTTAACATAATTCTCAAATGATGCTCATGCTCTTCTCTACTCTTGGAGTATATCAAGATATCATCAATGAATACCACAATGAATTGATCTAGGTATTGTCAGAAAATACGGTTCATATAATCCACGAAAACCGCAGGAGCATTAGTTAATCCAAATGGCATTACTAAGAATTCATAATGACCATACCTAGTCCGAAAAGCAGTCTTTGGAATGTCTTCTGCTTTCACTCGCAGCTGATGATACCACGACCTTATATCAGTTTTTGAAAATACACATGAACCGGATATTTGATCTAACAGGTCATCAATTCTAGGGAGAGGGTACTTGTTCTTGACAGTAATCTTATTCAACTCTCTATAGTCAATACACAAACGAAGACTCCCGTCTTTCTTTTTCACGAACAAAACTGGAGCTCCCCAAGGTGACACACTGGGTCTAATAAACCCTTTCTCAAGCAAATCTTCAATCTGCTTCTTCAATTCTGCCATCTCATTTGGGGCCATACGATATGGGGCTTTAGATATAGAACCTGCTCTAGGCACAATGACAATCAGAAACTGAACTTCCCTCTCAGGAGGTAATCCACTTAAGTCATCAGGAAAAACCTTAAGGAATTCATTCACTACGGGTATACTACTCAAAGACTCACTGGTTTCTCCTTGTACAAAAAAGAAAACCATATACCTTTGACAACCCTTTTGCAAATATTTCTCAGCCTTAGTTGTTGAAAGGAAACTTAGTTCGACATTCTTGCCCTCAATGCTATGAGAAATAGGATACACTATCCTTTTGTTAACACAATCTAATAACACATTATTCGCTCTCAACCAATCAAAACCCAAAATGACTTCCAATTGGCAGAGCGGTAAACAAATCAAATCTATCACAGATTCATGACCCTCAACAGTTACAACACAATTTAAACAGGCTTCTGTAGTTACAGCTTTCACACCCATCAGTGTTGACACAATTAGATCGAATGGTAACTTATACACATTCATACTTAGGTGCTTCACACAATCATATGCAATAAAGGAGTAACTTACACCCGAATCAAACAAAGCTTGTAATACATATCCATTAAGAAGAATGATACCTTGTATCAGCTTTGGGGATTTCCGGGCTTCCTCGTGAGTCATAGCAAATACTCGGCCTTGAGTACTCGGTCTTTGCTCTGGTCGTGGCTGTCTACACTCAACGGATATATGCCCTACTTGCTTACATTTGAAACAAATCAGCCGACCATCGCAAGTCTTGCCATGATATGTCTTGTTACAGCGAGGACATGTCCATACAAAAGGAGCTCTCTGCTGATCACGACTCCCAGACTGATAAGGCTTCTTACTACCACCTCTAAATGAAGAGGATGATCCCGAGCCCTTCCGCTTCTGAGAAGCATTGCCCTTACTAGGCTCACTATGACCACCAGCAGTCTTAGCTAGATACAACTCTCTCAGATTGCTCTCTGTAATTTGACATTCTTCAACTGCCTTGTTGAACTCAGAAAACTGATGGGTGGTTATTCTCTTCCTCATATCACGCCTCAAACCCCGTATAAGCAAGTCTGAGCTCAACTCCTCGTCATCCATCTTTCACAAATAGGATGAATACCGAGATAAACGGACAAAATGGGACAGGTACTTATCAAACGACTCTGTGTCCCCTTGCTTAATGTTCAAGAACTCGGTCTCCTTCTCAAGTCTGACCGACAAAGCAATGGTATGTTCTTGCTCAATGGTATGTACTCATCGGGAAATGTTGTTAGAACACTTCCCAGGTCAATGGTATGTTCTTGCTCTGCAACGACAAAGCAATATTCTTCCACCAGTAATCTGCATCTCCCTTGAGCTTGTACACCGCTAACTGAGCTTTCACTTTTGAGGGACATTCAAGAACCTCAAAAATCTTCTTAAGACAGTTCAGCCAATCTTCAGCCACCTGAGGATCAAATTTCCCCTTGAATGCCAGAGGTAGGTGCTTACAGAATCTAGAGACCCAAAACTGAAGATTTCTTTCCTCCCTAGCTGGGACCCCATATAATTCCTAGTTTGGTCTAGCACGAGGAGATGATTCATATGGCCGTGTCGACCCTTCAGCCGTTTCTTCTCTATGCGTCCCTTCCTGAGTCTCCTCTTGGGTTTCCTCCCTAGTAGACTGACCTCGGCCCTCATTATTCTTTGCTTTCTCAGCTCTGAGCTCTTCTCTAAGCTTAGCTATCATACCCGCTGATCTCTTATCAGACCCATTAACTCTTGCATCGGGTCCGGTGGATTCTCATTGACAACCTCCACCTCGGGATTGTCTTGTTGTACTATGGGGCGACCTTTCGTCTTTTTCATTCTATAAAGAACTCACCCCATTAATCCAACAATTATGATATTCACATAATTTCCACAAAGCACATATATCCACATAACCAGAACAAATATATGTATACGACGATTATTCACAATAATTTTCTATCACTAAAACCACACTATGGGAGCAATCCTAGCAAACTCTACCCTTGCCAGGAAATGCAGCTCTGATACCAAAAATGTAACCCCCCTCACGGTAATTATATCAGGACTATAAAGTTTAAGTGAAATAGAGACCAATAAGACAAAAAATCATTTTTTATATTCACTCATCTCCAAGAGATGGTGTTAACAAACCAAACAGTTAAAACAGAATTCATCTAGTCTCACATTCACTTTCGAATACAATTACCTGTGCAGTTCTATCACACAATAAATATCAAAGTACGTAACCAAAATCCCAGCAACCTCGTGTTACTTATATATACATAATTTACTATATACATCTCATATACATACAGTAATCCCAAAAGCCAAGTAGATAACAAACATCCAAAATACAAAATGTTCCTAAAGCCCTAACCACTCCTGGTTGGCCGCTTCCCTTTCAAGCCACATGCCACGTCTGAAATGTTAGTCATTTGGAAAGAGTGAGATTCAAAAGAATCCCAGTAGTAACAAATCACTCATACAATATATAAACACAAGGCATGTAATGTATCATGTTCACCAACATAATCAACAACACAACGATCCATGGCTCGCGCCACAGACGACAGCACTCAAGGCTGTATCGCAATGCACTATACCCGCTTTCACGGAAATCATAATGACAGCTTTCGCTGCAAACACTATGCCCGCTCACACGGAATCACTATACCAGCAGCATCACAAAGCACAAGGTATCTCAATGCACAACGTATCACAAGGCACAATGCTCCACAATGCACAAAGCTCCATAAGGCACAATGCTCCACAACGTATATCAATGCATCTCAAAGCAGCAGCAGCACACAAAGCATGATAGGCAAACATACAATACATTTACACAAAGTATAAGAGAGGAGTCACTACCTAAATCTTTCCTGACGTTCTTTAGCACAGTGGGCTCATACGTCTGACAGATGTTAAATCCTATACCAATTTAGGGACAATTGATTAATCTCTTTTCCAAACACTTATTCCATAATACTTTAAGTTGGTTATCATTTAGGACTCTTTAGGTAGCTAATAGAGGCCTAAACATATGCTTAAAGGGTTAGGAGAAACTACCCTGAAGACCCCTTTTTTGAAAGGTAAAACAGTGATTTTAGACTGGCTCACTTGAGTGAAGATGACCTTACTCGAGTGATAAGACACTCATGCCCAAGTGAGAACAGCTCTCACTCGCGAGTGTTTGACAATGAGCAACCATCATGGCTAGAAAGTGCTCACTGCACTCGAGCATATAGCTTTGCACTTGGGTAATGACTGCAAACTCACTCGAGTCACCGAAAGTGCAAGGCAAGAAGTGAGAACCCGAGAGCACAAGCAACATCAAAGGGACATGATCACTCGAGCATACCCCCCAGTGCTCGGGTGAGAGGCCTATACTCGTGAGTGTCAGATCACACCCTTGAGCATTGGCCAGCGAGTGACAACCCGAGAGTAAACCTAACTCTGGACTCACACCATCACTCGATCAATCCCTTTCTCACTCGAGTGACCACCCACTTCACTCGTTGTTACAAAAGTGCACTCGAGCTCCACTCATAGAACCTAGGCAAAACTCAAAGAAGAAAAGGGAAAATAGACACAACACTCGAGCATGATCTTGCCTCACTCGAGTGTTGTGCATTAGAGACCAGAAATGCAGCAATGATAGAAAATACTAGATTGGTCAAAATTGCTCCCAATAGTTCCCAAACCTCACACAAAGCTCCTTTCCACTTAAAATGACCTAAGGAACACATTGGTAACCTCCAAAACAAGCCAAAAACCATTTTGACTACAATCAAACACTTAGGTCTCTATGATACACACAATGTTCTAATTCCTCTTAACACATTTCCAACATTCCAAACTAAATCCAATATTTAAATATCTTCACAATGAACCAATTCCAACATTAATCACAATGAGATTCCTATATTCAACATTTACATAAACTCAAGGCTAATTTTCAGATTTTCCCAAACTTATCCAAAAATCACAAATAATATATCAAAAATCACTAAATGCTTACCTCTTCACTTTGCTAAATCCAGAATCTTGATCCTCAAACTTTCAAAATTCTTGAACACATTAACCACCACCTTTCAAGATTCTGAAACCATCACAATGGAGCTCTCAATGAGATGCACAACATTAGAGAAGAGGATTTGAGCTTAAGAGGATCACAACTCACCCAAAAATCAAAGCTTTCCTCCCCTCTTTTCTTGCTTGAGCGCCGAAAATGGAGAAAGAAGAGAGAGAATATGAGAGATGGTGAAATAATGATGATGAAGATGTGAGCTTCTCTTCCTTTGCCCATGCTTCCACCGAAAAGAGAGAGAAGAGAGAGAGAAAAGTGAACTTTTATCCTCTTGTGCCACAACCCATGGCCACCACCATGCCACATGTCACCATCTTATTCACTTCATCAATGAGCTCACACAAGCTTAATGCACAAGATTCCGACCCATATGCAACAAATCTCCACCCTTGATCTTTAGTCTAAAATTATACTCATATCAAATTTACATCATATTTCTCTAAAAGTGTTTAATTACACAAATTACAATCAATATCAGAGTCATTAGCCCTTAGTCCCAAATTGGGATATTACAGATTGTCCATCGTACAAGAAGGAAGCTGTGGAATGATAGATGAAGATAGAATGGAGAAAATGATTCATGATGTTGAGGTAGGATCCTTTCACTGCTACAACAAACACAAGCTGTGGCGCTTAATTTAAAGAACACTATGGTGCTTGGGAAGCGCCATAGCTTCCATCACCATTAAAATAAGCTACGACGCTTCTTGAATATATGGAAGCGTCATAGCTTGGTTATTTAATTTTTTTAATTATTAAGATATGGCACTTTCTAGGGGAAGCACCATAGGAAATTGGCACTTCTTATGGCGCTTTTCCAGGGAAATGCCATATGAAGTCTTTTTTTAAAAAAAATCATAATTATTTTATTTTCTTGATGTAAACCTCTGTTTACAATCCAAAAATCATAGCAATTTACAACACAATCTACAATAAAATGAAATAACATAGCACATATCTTTTGTAATATTGCATTTTCATGTATCAAGCATAAAAGAACTCCAGTATTTAACTTGCTTAAACTTGAGCCATACACGTTACTTTTACGAAAGATTAAACTAAATATTATTATATTTGTAAGCTTAAAAATATAAAAACTTACAATATATAGGAAGTTCAAGATGACAGAGTTGAAACTTCAAATAAATACCTGAAAATAAAATTATGAGCATACATATATCATAAGAGATTTTAACTAAGAAAAAACTTGGACCAAATATCGAAAAAAAACACTAAAACGCTAGGGAGCTTCTAAGGAGGTCGAGACAAGAAGGAAAAAAACACGTGAGAGAGGAAGCTTTGTACTGCAACTGAGATCTGGAAAATAGAGGAGCTAGAGGGAACGCAGGAAGATGAAAATGAAAATAAAAATGAAAATGGTAGGCTATGAAAATTATATATCAACTTGGTGGGAGAAGTTATGACGCTTTCTCAAGGGAGTGCCATTAAAGGCACTATTGTTCTGTAAGTCTTTTCTTTTTAAATATAGAAGCTTTCATCAATTGGCATTATAGTTTTCTTTTCTTTTTTTAAAGTTTAAAAACTGTCATGAATCTTAACTTATAGTTTTATATGTGCTTATAATTTTTTTCCAATTATTTGCTTGAAGTTACAACTTTCTCTTAAACTTCCTATGTAGTATAAATTTTTAATTTTTGAGCTTACAAATATAATTTTATTAGTTGTCACTTGTTTAAGTTACTCAACGTCTTTTACATTTAAATTATTACTTAAAATTATTGTTTTAAAAACATATTTTCTTTATGCCTACTTGTATGGGAAAACATTGAAAAAGTCTTACAAAAAAAACCTTACAAAAAAAATGTTGAAAAAGGTGTATTAAGTCTTTAATGGCACTTTCTTATGTCACAGCCTTATCTTATATTAACTTGCAGCAGACTATTAATGCGTGGTTCGGTGGGCATAATAGGAATAGCAGAAAATATATTGATATTATTGATACAATGTGCTTGATTATAATACAAAAATTCCCAATAGGGTTATAGATAAGATTATAGACCTTTCAAATAATTCAAAGTATGCAAGTAACCAATTCCTCTTCTTGGTTTGAACCGGGAGCATATGTGGCCGGAAATTACATCTTTACCCATAGAGCCAATTTCTTCTGCTTCGACTTATCTAAATTGTTGGTGGGGGAAAATGAGATTCGAGAGAATCTCAATAGGAAACATATATCAATATGCATGCATAATAAGTTCTTAATGCATGACATATTTGTATTACAGAAACCCATGCTAACACAATGACATATCTGCATGCTCAATGTTTCAAACAACATACTTATGGCTATAGTATAAATAGAAACAGAGCTTCAATCATTCAAATATGTTTAACATAATCGAGCAAAGCAATAACATGCATCAATACACTAGCAAAAATATCAAATTCACATAGGAGACCTTAATCACCCTTCCCCGATTCTTAAATAGGCTCCTTGAACTTTGTGCCGCTGCTTGGGCTATCAATCGGGTCCTAAAATGTCAAATGTACAATAAATAGGTTAAAACCTATCCATCTATCATTTTAGGCACTTCCAAAGTGTTTATTGTAGTTATATTAGTCTATTATGAAAATTTACTGAAATGCCCTCAGGGTCCTAACCCGGCCCTGCCTTACCCAGTCCTACTGTACTTTTCTTGAAATTTTGATTGGACCTATTTTGACATATTTTTGACCAAGGAATCCATTTCTAGACTCGGAATTATCAAATTCACTACCAAATTACCAGAATGCCCATGGCATCCCTACTTTCCGGTGTATCAGGGGCGTTTTTGTAATTATGTTTTTTCCTCCTGAACTCAATGGAATCATCAATGGAATCAAAGGAATCATCAAATTATTGAAAATCCAACTCTAAGGCCCATTTCTAACTCTGGCCGAAATCCTCAAGTTCCCTAGGAAAAATTGGAGTTTTTGAAACTCGACTCCGCAGACATGTTTCTTTCTACTCCTAACTACTTTATTAACTATTTAGTTAGGTTAAAACTACCATTTAGAACAAATTTTGGCAGGATAACCCTTATGCCATCTCAATTTCCAAATTTAAAACCAAAGAGAATCCAGTGAAATTTCACCGATTAAATTGTCCACACCAGGCATAACAAGCAATATTCGAAGGTTTAGGAGTTACCTTTCGCTTCCTTCTGGCTCCCTCTTGTGTGAACAAAAACCCTAGCTTTTCAACAACCAAATATATGCTTCACAAACCTTAAAGAACATGAAAGATAAACTTTGAAGCAGAGGTATGCGTGTTAGGAAGCAATTTACTAGAGAATATACCTACATTTGCAAGCTTTTCTTCCCTTTCTCTCTCAACTTCCTTTCTCTATTTTCTTAGTTTTCACGTCAGTTTATGGTTGATGAAGATGGAGAAATTTCTTTTAAACATTACGCTTATGTCATTATATCTCTTGCTTATATCGTCATTTTTTTTAATTTCAAAAAATACCAAACTTTGAATTTTTATGTAGTAACTTCTATCATCGTCCAATTGTGTCAAAAGCTCCATTAACATGTGACTAATATTCCCTCATCTTAGTCAGCTCTCAAACACGTCCAAGCCCATAGGAGAAGAAGAAATAAGTTGATATGAATTTATCTCATAATTTTCCTTCATTTTAAGATTAATTGATAATTTTGGCAGATTTTCTGGCCAAATTTGAAAAATCATAAGTAAATTTTAGACATTATTTTAGAGTGATTCCAAAGGCTATAGTACCCGTATTGAGTCTAGTTTCAAAGAACAAATATAGCCTCTCACCAGTTGGAAGCACAAAATTCCTAGATTTTCAATCTTTACTTGCTGTTCCAGAAAATTCACAGTTTTTTTGGCTAAACTCAAAAATTCATAACTTTTTGTATACAGCTCTAATTGAGTCACATGACCTATTAAATTAAAGCTTAGGATGTCTACTTTCACCCTGTAAAATCTTAATTTTTTCTCATCCTTTGTTCATACAAAATCACATAACAAGCTTATTGGCCGTACTGTGTGCACTGTTTGGGTTCAAATTACTATTTGACCCTTACTAATAATACTGTGTGCACTATAACATGAATGGGTAAGTGATTCTGTGAGGCTACAATTGTTGAGATGCACATGCCTCTACTTGACCCTATTACATCAAAGCATCAGAAAATATCCCAATCTATATCTACTTGCATCTGTGTAGACCATAAAGGTTGACTGTGGTGGGATTGTTAACACTGGTGTTATTGAGAGGTATTCGCCACTATTCTGCCCTACTATACTAGGGCTCATCCCAATTCCTTTCTAGATTTGTCACCACAAACTACAAAGGTTGTATGACTATTCACCATATAGGTCATCACACTGTACATCACTCTGGATGTAATACTATACACCACACTCAATGTAATACTAAACACCACACTGGATGTAATACTATACAGCACACTGGATGTCATACTGTACACCACGCAGGGTGTAATATGGTTCATTACACATATTGTAACACTATTGACCATTAAGGCTATATTATGTTTTGGGATGATCAACAATAGTGCAAGCATCAACCTCTCCTATAAATTTCAAAACTGCGCCTAGATTCACCATACTTCCGTTGTCAAGTCTGATCCTTCATACTATTAAATACAATATAGGTGAGCCTATACTGTCTGCCCACCCTTGTCTTACTACCTTAGTTAGATCCAACTTGGCCTCTGTAGTAACCCACTATCAACTTGGCCAAGCACCATATAGTGTAAAATGAAAATCCATATCATACCGTGCGTGTATATAATGCTTAGGGCTAACTGTTTGGTTGAAACCCTTACGTGTACCTCAGCGAGTCCTTGACTATAGCTTGTTAATACTAATGTACCTCAGCTAGGTCCTAGACCACAGCTAGGTAATGTGCCCCAGGCACTACTGTGTATCCATATCATATCGTATGTGTATACAAAGTTCAGGGCCAACCATCCAGTTGAAACCCTTACATGTACCTCAGCTGAGTCACTGACTACAGCTAGGCAATACCAGTGTACCTTGGCTGGGAACCAAACCACAACTAGGTAATGTGCCTCCCGCATATGTTTAAATCATAAAATACAATAACACGCATTGTACAAATAGTCACATAGTATATGAGAGATAGTAGTCCCTATATTGACCTTTCTTAGATAACCTTCATAATGATCATTGGTCATTGTTTGCTGTTCTATTATCTTGCCCTGTGTTTGCTATATTAGGTTAGGTGTGTGTTCGGCAAGCTCTGAAACCATGGTTTTAGAAGCACTTTTTCACAAATAGAGACAAACTCCTCTCACACTTACCTCGTAAATTGTAAAAGCTATTCTCCAAAAGCTAATCTAAACATACACTAGGTCTAAGTTCCTAACCCTCCCTGCATCTGAACCTCTAAACCTTACCATCTTTGTGTTTCATTATATAAAGCAAGAAAGATGTAAATATCATATTATCACATAGGCATTTTCATCATTTTACAATTGTTGGTTACACAGGTACTCCTAAAATCACATATAATAGATATTTGTAGTAGCCAGGGAAGACCTATAATAACATACAGTCCTTTGAACTGCTATACAACATGTGCTTATTCCTATTACATGACATATCACAACATGTACATGTAACTTCCTAGGAGGTTACCTATCTTAAGATTTCCCTAAATTGAGAACACTTAACTTTTGTGTACTCGTGCCAAAACACAGATACCTTTTGTATCTATTCCCATTCATTGGTACCCGAGACTACCCTTATCTCGAGAGTTATACCAACTGTTGTCGGTCAAGAAAATACTATTTATGGACTTCATATCAACGCTAGTACAAGTACCTGAATACATACCCTGATATGTTCTCTGATGTCCATAAATTTGTCTCTCTGACTCCGTTTTGCATTCTCATTCTTCTTCCGGCCCAAAACACTATATCTAGAAAGAAGTAGAGTGTTTTGTAGATCCCTATGTCTTCAAGAATCCTCGAATTAACTTGTCCCTGACTACCAGGCACTGGGGTCAGTTTATCTGTGTATACTGTATACTGGGCCATTGGGGTGTCGTACTCATGGACATCATGAATCTATATACTGTGGACATCCTTCTATAATATTTGATCCGGTTGTAAACCCACATCACGTATACTACTCCAACTCTGGGATCAGTAATGAAACCCGGATCTACTCTATCTTGTCTGTTTGTGGCTTATCTGCCGGTCCCTTTACTACTTGCAACTGTAGCTAGTTGCTGCTCAGCCAACTGGTGATTCTGTTTTAGGATAAGGCTTCACACTTTGGCCTTACTTGGTGTAATATCCCAATTTTTAATTAAGGGCTAATGAGGATTATTGTGGATAATTATGAATTTAAAATGAATTATTATGTGTTTTATGGCAATATTAAATTAATATGTCATAATTACTGAAAAATTGGAATAATGGAAATATTGGCCATAAGTGGTAATTAATGGAGAAATTAATTACTAACTAAGAGAAAATGAGATGTGTGATTAAAATGACTAATGGAGAGATTAGATAAGTTAATTGGTGACTTATTTGGTGAGAGCCAATAGCAATTTGACATGTGGCAAAGAGAGTATAGCAGAGAGAGTGCATGTGTGTGTAAGACAAATAGGATAAAAATATTTTTTTTCTCTCCTCTCTTCTCTCTCTTTCGGCTGAAGTATGGGGGAGGGAGTATGTTATCATTTCCTTCTTCTTCCTCACTCCATCTCTCACATTTTCTCTCTCATTCTTGCTTTCTCTCTCTCATTCACCATTGTACACCAAAGACTATTATCTCTGATAGAGATCCTTGGTTTACTTCGAGATTCTGGAGGGCTCTACACGAAGCTATGGGTACTCAGTTGAGGTTTAGCACGGCCTACCATCCTCAGACAGACGGATAGTCAGAGAGGACTATCCAGACTTTAGAAGATATGCTGAGAGCGTGTGTCCTAGACTTCAAAGGAAAGTGGGACTACTATCTTCCTTTGGCTGAGTTTGCGTATAACAACAGTTTACCATACGAGCATTCAAATAGCTCCGTATGAAGCACTGTATGGGAGGAAGTGCCAGTCACCGTTGTGCTGGTCAGAGTTGTCTGAGAGGAAGTTGTATGGGCCAGATCTTGTTGACCAAACCGCTGAACAGATCCGAGTTATCAGGAAGAGGCTCCTTATAGCACAGAGTCGTCAGAAGAGCTATGCTGATAAGAGGAGAAGACCTCTTGAGTTTGAAGTGGGGGATCATGTTTTCTTGAGAGTGTCTCCGGTTACAGGCATCAGGAGAGCGTTCAAGCGGAAGAAGCTGAGTCCGAGATACATTGGTCCATTTGAGATTCTGGCACGAATCGGACCTGTAGCATATCGGATAGCCCTACCCCCGAGTTTGAGTAGATTGCATGATGTATTCCATGTCTCGCAGCTCAAGAAGTACCAACCAGACCCTGAGCATATCATTGAGTATGAAGAGGTTGAGTTGCAAGATAATTTCACTTATGCGGTAGAGCTAGAGCGTATCATTGATTGAGAAGAGCGGCGACTCAGGCACTGAAGCTTACCGTTTGTGAAGGTGGTCTGGAAGGGAATGTCATCAAGGGAAGCCACTTGGGAGGCGGAAGCGGACATGAGGAAAAGATTTCCTGATTTTATACCCCATGATGTGTAAGAAATTTCGAGGGCGAAATTTATTGAACGGGGGGAGAATTGTAATATCCCAATTTTTAATTAAGGGCTAATGAGGATTATTGTGGATAATTATGAATTTAAAATGAATTATTATGTGTTTTATGGCAATATTAAATTAATATGTCATAATTACTGAAAAATTGGAATAATGGAAATATTGGCCATAAGTGGTAATTAATGGAGAAATTAATTACTAACTAAGAGAAAATGAGATGTGTGATTAAAATGGCTAATGGAGAGATTAGATAAGTTAATTGGTGACTTATTTGGTGAGAGCCAATAGCAATTTGACATGTGGCAAAGAGAGTATGGCAGAGAGAGTGCATGTGTGTGTAAGACAAATGGGATAAAAATATTATTTTTCTCTCCTCTCTTCTCTCTCTTTCGGCTGAAGTATGGGGGAGGGAGTATGTTATCATTTCCTTCTTCTTCCTCACTCCATCTCTCACATTTTCTCTCTCATTCTTGCTTTCTCTCTCTCGTTCACCATTGTTGAAGGCAAGGGAAAGAAGAAAGCTTGATCTTTGGGTAAGTAAATGCCTTCCTTTGCTCAAACTCCCTTTATTAAAGTTGATCCTTGAGTTAAGAGCAACATTTCTATGGTTGTAGTTTATCCATTGGTTGTGGTTTGTGGCCACACGAAATTTAGGGAGGTGGTGAATCAAGAACTCCCTTTGAGAAAGTTGATAAGGTGAGTGAGACCTATCTATCTATCTATGTTTTATGCCAAAGGGATTAACTTGGATTTTCTGGAATTCTTGGGCCATTTTCGGAAATGAGGGCCATTGAGAGTTTGGTATATGTTTGGTATGGAATTTGTATGTTTGGAATGCATTTTGGATAGATAGAATTGCTTGGGTTGGAAATTGTTAAGTTTGGAGAATTTGAGATTTTAGTGTTTAATGTTACCCAAAACCAAAGCATGATAATGGAATAGGATTTTTGTGATTTTGACATTCCCATTGGATTCCTTGAGTGATTTTGTGTGGGAATGAGCTTGGTTATTGATTTTGGGTTCATTTGAATCACTTGGGAAAAGTTGGAAAGTTGTCTGGTTTTAGCTATATTTTGTGCAGTAAGAATGGACGAGCGTTTTGAGTGACCAAATAGTATTGGAAAATTATGAAACTTTCCAGTCTTAAAGTTCACATCCCAAGCTTCAAAATGGACATATATTTTGTGTCATTTCGTTTAGTATTCTGTGAGATATGGTTGTCCAAAGTTTGGGATTGAAACAGAACTCTGTTTTGGAGTAGTGTTTAGTTTTTGGTGATTCTGTATTTGTGTAGTGATTTCCAGTGATGGGCTATATTTGTCCTTGAAAGAGGACTTATATACCTTTCATTTGCCTTTGGAATCACCTCGTTTTGATTTTTCTAGAATTAGTTATGGTTTTTCGAAGTTCAGCCAAGAGTCAGGAAATTTCTTGGCCGCGGCCCAAGACTTTCTGGCCTGATTCGGGCCGCAGCCCATGGATGGCTGCCCGCGGCCCACGGCCTTCTGACCATGTTTGGGCCGCAGCCCAAGGAAGGGCTGGCCGTGGCCCACCCCTGTGTTCCAACACTTTGAGTTTTCGAAAGGAGATCTCTAACCTATTGTTTCCCAACCTTTTAGGGATTTTATTAGAGGCATTTGGGGCCTCTTAAGAGTCAATTATGATAACCAAAACTAAGTGTTTCAAGTTAATTAAGTCTTGGAATAGAATATAACCCTTCATCCCTAATTATGAATATAGGATTTGACATTTGCCTTCCTCGGGAGAGATCGGCTCTAGGACACGCCGGAAGGATCAAGGTAGTGACTCTTCTCTCATATTATGTATGATGTTTTGGCATGCATAACTTATCGTTGAATTTGTGAAATGTGTGCCATGGTCCATTACGACGTGAGCAGGTCAGCGTGAGCCGTGTAGGGATTGACGGTGGTCATCTCTAGGTCGGCCGTTGAACTGCCGTCGTAATCGACATGGATATTGTGAATCCGACCCGTGGGCCGGCGTTTGTGAATCCAGCCATGGGCTGTGTGTATCTTGCCTGTATGGCTTGTGTATGAAATACATTATATGAATCCCAGCTGTGGTGAAATGTATTGTGTGGAATGCTGTGATGCAATGCAATGTGAGCAATTCAGCGTGAGCAATCGTAAGGGATGACATGTGTCATACTAACCATTGCCGTTGTAACTGCCGTTGTAGTTGCTTGTTGTAGTTAATGATTTGCTTACTGCATTATTATTGTACATTATATGATTGATTTGTTACTACGGGGATTCCTTAGAATCTCACTCTCCCAAAAACCATGTTTTAGACAGGGCAGAAGGATCAAAGGGAAAGCGGGCGACGAAGAGCGGATAGAGCTCTGATTTAGATGTATATTTTGGGTTATTGGTTATCATGTATATCTTTTGGATATTTTTGGGAAACAATTGTGTATATTGGGATTGGTAGTATAGTTTTGTGTAATCCCCAAGTTAAGGGTAATGAATTGTGGGCTTTGTGCCTTTGTAAATCCCTTATTTAATGAATGGAACCCGAGTGTGTCGGGAATTTGCTTTATACTCTAATATTTGTGAATGAAATCAACTTGTACAGGCCATTTAGTATTGAAATGTGAATATGAGACCGTTATAAAATGGTTTTGTAAAAGTTTTTTTAAGCCATGATTTTGGGAAGATCGACTTTGTTTAAGTTCAAAAATCTATTACGGTCTCTAATTCCATATTAATTACGTTTTTATGAACTAATCTCGGCCTTAATCATGAAGGGGGTTACATTTGTGGTATCAGAGCTGTAGTTCCTGGCAAGGTGAGGATTTGCTAGGATAGCTCCTTAGTTGACCTTAATCCTTAAGGTTTATACATTGGCTAAGGTACTGACGTGGTGAATCATTTGTAGTGATAAAGACGAAATGGTTCGCCCTCTTACTAGAGTCAGGCAACAGGACCCAGAGGTGGAGGAACTTAATGACAATCCTCCTGATCCAATGCGAGAGATGATGGATCTCATACGGGAACAAAGGGACATGATAGCTGAGCTGAGAGAAGAGCTCAGAGAGGAAAGGGCCAAGCGAAATGAGGGAAGGGCCTAGTCAACTCATGAGGAGACTCAACTAGAGACTTATCATGAGGAGACAGCTGAGGGTTCCAATGGACCTCACGAATCCCCACCTCACACGGTGCCTAATCAAGAGTCTTTAGGGGTGCCGGTTCGTGAGGGGAGAGACTTGCATTCTTGGGTCTCCAAGTTTTGCAAGCATATGCCTCCGGTGTTCAGAGGGAGGTTTGACCCCCATGCTGCTGAGGACTGGTTGAACCGGTTAGAGAAGATTTTAGAAGTCCTCGAGTGCCCTACAGAGGTGAAGGCAAAACTAGCTGTGTATAAGCTAGAAGGGGATGCAGACCGGTGGTGGAGGAATATCGCCACGTCATTGAAGAACCGGAATGTACCATTGACTTGGGAGGTATTTGAAGAAAAATTCAACGAGAAGTATTTCCCCAAGTCGGTGAGGCTTGAGAAAGAGTCTGAGTTCCTGGCTATCAAGCAGGGAGATACTGAGAGCTTTGACGAGTATCTTTCCCGTTTCACTCGATTGTCACGGTATTCTGCCTATCTTCGGGAGAAAGACAATGAGGAGTGGAGCTCTGCTATGCTAATCCGGGGTTTGAGGCACGAATTGAAGAAGAGGTTAGCTGCTCATCAGTTTACTAACTTCAATAAAGCCGTGGAAGAGTGTAGAATTGTGGAGTATAACTTGAGGGAGTTGTACCCATCCAAGGGTAGTGGCAACCGCAGTGAGCCTAGCAAGGCTAATACTTCCCAGAAGCGGAAGGGGCAAGGATCCTCATATGGGGGTGGTAGCAAGAAGCCCTACCAACCTGGGGGTCGTGGTGATCAGAGACCTCCAGCGGGACCAATGTGTAATCAATGCAGAAAGTACCATTCGGGTAGAACCTGTGTTGGAGAGGTGATCTGTTTCAATTGCAAGCAAGTGGGTCACATTTCTTCTAAGTGCCTACGACAGCCGGCAGAGCAAAGGCCCAGGAATCAGGGTCGAGTGTTCGCGATGACACATGAGGAAGCCCGAAAGTCGCCTGAATTGATCCAAGGTAAAATTCTTCTTGGTGATAATAAGTTAGAAACTTTGTTCGACTCGGGTGCAAGTCATTCGTTCATAACTTATGACTGTGTAAAGCGCCTGGGATTGCATGTGCATATACTACCATTTGATTTGGTTGTGTCGACACCGATGGGTGTCAAGGCCGTGGCTGCTGAAGCCTGTTTAAATTGAGTGATAGTTGTTGAGGGTCGTGAGTCTACAGTAGATTTAATCTGTCTGCCACTCCAACAATTGGAAGTTATTTTGGGCTTTGACTGGTTGACAGCAAATTATGTATTGCTTGATTGTGGTAATAAGAGGATTACTTTCCGTAGTGCACAGCGGGATAACAATGTAAATGCCAGTTTGAACTTGCTTTCAACGGCAAAGCTGAGAGATATCTTGAGAAAGGATGCCAAGGGTATATGGTGTTTTTCTCCGTTCAGGGAGAGTCAAGTGAAGCCATAGAAAGTATACCTGTGGTGAATGAATTCCCTGAGGTATTTCCAGAGGATCTTAGTGGATTGCCTCCGGAAAGGGAAGTGGAATTTCCAATTGAGATTGTGCCTGGAGCTGGTTCGATATCGAAAGCCCCATATTGTATGGCCCTAAACGAAATGGCAGAGTTGAAGAAGCAAATTGAAGAATTGCTTGAGAAAGGATTCATCTGACCCAGTGTATCACCGTGGGGAGCTCCGATGTTATTTGTGAAAAAGAAAGATGGGAGTTTGCGATTGTGCATCGATTATCGAGAACTTAACAAGGTAACTGTTAAGAATAAGTATCCACTCCCAAGGATTGATGACCTGTTAGATCAATTGTCTGGATCGTGCGTATTCTCCAAAATTGATCTAAGGTCAGGATATCATCAGTTGCGTGTGAAGGCAGCGGACATTCCGAAGACTGCTTTCAGAATGAGATATGGGCACTATGAGTTCCTTGTGATGCCCTTCGGTTTGACGAATGCACCGGCGATATTCATGGATTATATGAATTGCATCTTCCGACAGTATCTTGACTAGTTTGTAGTTGTGTTTATCGACGACATCCTGATCTACTCCAAGAGTAGGGAGGATCATGAGCAACACCTGAGAATAGTGTTGAGAATTCTGTGGGAAAAGCTGTCAGAACAAGCGTTTCACCCAAGAGGGGGGTGAATTAGGTGATACTAAAATTTCGTCGGAAATGTAAAACTTTAACAATGAAATTAAAACAGTAAGGAGTAAGGAGAAATATCACTGAAGTGTACACCGGGAGTTATACTGGTTCGGTCACAACCACTTTGACCTACGTCCAGTCCTCAGAGCTTCTCTGAGAGTTTCACTATAACTTCCAAGATTCAGTGGGTTCTTGGTACCTCAGTACAAGCAAGTTCCTTCACCTGGACACTTGCTCCCCCTTACAAGTTGGAATCCAATCCCAACTCAAGGTTCCACAACCTTAAGTTATCTCAATAACAAATATTGAGTTTGAATGAAATATCTCTCTTACAGAGTGAATAAGAATCACTGAAGCATAGAAATATAATTACATTGTGAAAACAAAGCAATGAACTTGATGATATGTTTGAGTGTGTTCTTCTTATTTCTCTGTTTGGATGTTCCCATATATATAGATATGTTGGTGAAGACCGTTGGAACATTTTCCTTTCGTCCGTTGGAGAGTGCGCAGCCACTATTGACTTTTCAGTTTTTGAAAAATATCCGTTGGCGGTGGTTGGCATTTGAACGTTTCATTTGACTTCCATTACTTGATATGATTTCTTCATTGTTCATCTGTAAATAGGCTAAGAATACTAATACAATGAAAGATTAATCATATAGGAAACAAATTAATGAACGTTTGAATGATTTCTGGATTTCTGGGTTTGCCTACTCGAGTAGCTACTCGAGTATTACTTGAAGTTTACTCGAGTACTTACTCGAGTATCATCGAGAAATCTTTGATCAACTGCAAGTCAACGGACAAATTTAAGATCACTCGGGTAGTGTATGGAATAACCAATTTTCAAACCTTTGGAAATATATGTTTACTCGGGTACCTACTCGAGTAATGCACTCACAATTTTATGAGTTACTCGGATACCAACTCGAGTAAACCTTCAAATAAACTTTTGGTTACTCGATGCTTTACTCCAGTAATGTTGGCAGGATTTCAAGGCCAAGAGCACTTACCTTATTACTCGAGTAAACTTACTCTTTGGGCACCACTTACTCAGGTAATGACTTGAAGTTTTCCTTGAAAATAACTCTGCATACTTGGGTACCTACTCGAGGAATCCACTTAAAATAGAACATTAAATACTTGCACACTAGAGTAATGACTCGAGGAAAATGAGATAAAATTATATCAAGTTAATCGGGTACCACCTTGAAGTTTTCACTTACTTCAGTGCGTTACTCGAGTACCTACTCGAGTAACATTGGCAGTGGTATAAAATGCCGAGAGCAAAACATTTCCAGACATAGAGTTACTCGACTACCAACTCGAGTATCATTGGCAGGCCGAGAGCAACTGGAAGGTTTTCACATGGTTACTCGAGTAGTTCCTCGAGTAACGTTGGCAGGCTGAGAGCAACTTGAAAATACTTACACTATTACTCAAGTATCTCCTCGAGTAATATTGGCAAATTACTGGAAGGTGCCTCTGGTTACTTCAAGTTTTGTCTCATTACTCAAGTACGTACTCGAGTAATGCCTTAGAAAACTTGCTTCTGATCAAGTTTCTCAGCATTTTATCTTGGCATTTCTTCATTACTCCAATGCTTACCTCAAGTGATGCTTATCCCTGTTATTCCTTTGTTCAAACTTGTTTAGTAATCATTTCCTTTTCAAACCATTCTTTTGTTATCATCAAAACATGAGATCTAACAAAAGCAACTCTATGCCAAACTGAGCAAATGTGAGTTTTGGCTTACGGAAGTGAAGTTCCTTGGCCATGTGATCTCTCCAGATGGGGTATCGGTGGATCCCAGTAAGGTGGAAGCAGTACTTGAATGGAAAAGACCAGAAACTATTTCTGAGATTCGCAGCTTTCTGGGTCTTGCTGGTTATTACCGGAGGTTCATTCAGAACTTCTCGCGTATTGCATTGTCGATGACCAAGCTCACGAGGAAGGATCAACCATTTTTGTGGGATGAACGTTGTGAGCGGAGTTTCACTGAGCTGAAGGAGAGATTGACTATGACACCAGTGTTGATTATACCTGATCCCAGTGAGGCTTACGTCGTGTACAGTGATGCGAGTAAGCAGGGTTTAGGGTGTGTCCTGATGCAGCAGGGACGTGTTGTGGCCTATGCCTCTCGACAGCTGAAACCGCATGAGATGAACTACCCCACTCATGATCTGGAGCTTGCGACAATTGTGTTTGCATTGAAAATTTGGCGTCATTACCTATATGGTGTGACAGTGGAACTGTACTGCGACCACAAAAGTCTCAAATATATGTATGATCAGAAAGAGTTGAACATGAGACAGCGTCGGTGGATGGAGTTGCTGAAAGATTATAACCTAGAGATTAAATATCATCTGGGTAAGGCTAATGTCGTCACAGATGCTTTGAGTCGGAAGGCGGTGCTAGTGGCAACAATGATGATCCAGGAATGGAAACTGATAGAGGATTTTTGGGATTTGAATCTCTCAAAGGAAATCCTGTGTGCCAGTTATGGTGTGGTCCAAGGGGAGAATGACCTGAGGACTGAAATTGAAGAGGCTCAAATGCATGATGAGCTAGCCCAGTTGATCCGAGCTATGATTGATCGAGGAGAGACTCGAGACTATAACTTGTCACCAAGTGGACTGGTGCGTTATCAGAAGAGAATCTATGTACCACTGAAGGCGGAGTTGAGATTGAGAATTCTTGATGAGGCTCATAAGAGTCAGTATACTCTTCACCCCGGTATGACCAAGATGTATCACAACTTAAAGTCTATGTATTGGTGGCCAGGGTTGAAGAGTGATGTGACAAAGTATGTGGCGCGGTGTCTTACCTATCAAAAGGTTAAGATTGAGCACCAGAGACCGCCAGGTTTACTTCAGAGTCTAGAAATTCCAGAATGGAAGTGGGAGAGTGTGACCATGGATCTAGTAGTGGGTCTGCCCAAGATCAAGAACTACGATGCGATTTGGGTGATTGTTGATCGACTCACGAAGTCTGCGCACTTCATACCTATCAATGCTAGCTATTCTCCTGATAGTCTGGCTAAGATATATATCAAAGAGATTGTGAGACTCCATGGTACACCAAAGACTATTATCTCTAATAGAGATCCTCGGTTTACTTCGAGATTCTGGAGGGCTCTACACGAAGCTATGGGTACTCAGTTGAGGTTTAGCACGGCCTACCATCCTCAGACAGACAGACAGTCAGAGAGGACTATCCAGACTTTAGAAGATATGCTGAGAGCGTGTGTCCTAGACTTCAAAGGAAAGTGGGACTACTATCTTCCATTGGCTGAGTTTGCGTATAACAACAGTTACCATGCGAGCATTCAAATGGCTCCGTATGAAGTACTGTATGGGAGGAAGTGCCAGTCACCGTTGTGCTGGTCAGAGTTGTCTGAGAGGAAGTTGTATGGGCCGGATCTTGTTGACCAAACCGCTGAACAGATCCGAGTTATCAGGAAGAGGCTCCTTACAGCACAGAGTTGTCAGAAGAGCTATGCTGATAAGAGGAGAAGACCTCTTGAGTTTGAAGTGGGGGATCATGTTTTCTTGAGAGTGTCTCCGGTCACAGGCATCGGGAGAGCGATCAACCGGAAGAAGCTGAGTCTGAGATACATTGGTCCATTTGAGATACATTGGTCCATTTGAGACTCCATGGTACACCAAAGACTATCTATCTATCTATGTTTTATGCCAAAGGGATTAACTTGGATTTTCTGGAATTCTTGGGCCATTTTCGGAAATGAGGGCCATTGAGAGTTTGGTATATGTTTGGTATGGAATTTGTATGTTTGGAATGCATTTTGGATAGATAGAATTGTTTGGGTTGGAAATTGTTAAGTTTGGAGAATTTGAGATTTTAGTGTTTAATGTTACCCAAAACCAAAGCATGATAATGGAATAGGATTTTGGTGATTTTGACATTCCCATTGGATTCCTTGAGTGATTTTGTGTGGGAATGAGCTTGGTTATTGATTTTGGGTTCATTTGAATCACTTGGGAAAAGTTGGAAAGTTGTCTGGTTTTAGCTCTATTTTGTGCAGTAAGATTGGACAAGCTTTTTGAGTGAACAAATGGTATTGGAAAATTATGAAACTTTCCAGTCTTAAATTTCACATCCCAAGCTTCAAAATGGACATATATGTTATGTCATTTCGTTTAGTATTCTGTGAGATATGGTTGTCCAAAGTTTGGGGTTGAAACAGAACTCTGTTTTGGAGTAGTGTTTAGTTTTTGGTTCTTCTTTATTTGTGTAGTGATTTCCAGTGATGGGCTATATTTTTCCTTGAAATAGGACTTATATACCTTTCATTTGGCTTTGGAATCGCCTCGTTTTTATTTTTCTAGAATTAGTTATGGTTTTTCGAAGTTCAGCCAAGAGTCAGGAAATTTCTTGGCCGCGGCCCAAGACTTCCTGGCCTGATTCGGGCCGCAGCCCATAGATGGCTGGCCGCAGCCCACGGCCTTCTGACCATGTTTGGGCCGCAGCCCAAGGAAGGGCTGGCTGCGGCCCACCCCTGTGTTCCAACACTTTGAGTTTTCGAAAGGAGATCTCTAACCTATTGTTTCCCAACCTTTTAGGGCTTTTATTAGAGGCATTTGGGGCCTCTTAAGAGCCAATTATGATAACCAAAACTAAGTGTTTCAAGTTAATTAAGTCTTGGAATAGAATATAACCCTTCGTCCCTAATTATGAATATAGGATTTGACATTTGCCTTCCTCGGATGAGACCGGCGCTAGGACACGCACGGAAGGATCAAGGTAGTGACTCTTCTCTCATATTATGTATGATGTTTTGGCATGCATAACTTATCGTTGAATTTGTGAAATGTGTGCCATGGTCCATTATGACGTGAGCAGGTCAGCGTGAGCCGTGTAGGGATTGACGGTGGTCATCTCTAGGTCGGCCGTTGAACTGCCGTCGTAATCGACATGGATATTGTGAATCCGACCCGTGGGCCGGCGTTTGTGAATCCAGCCATGGACTGTGTGTATCTTGCCTGTATGGCTTGTGTATGAAATACATTATATGAATCCCAGCTGTGGTGAAATGTATTGTGTGGATTGCTGTGATGCAATTCAATGTGAGCAATTCAGTTTGAGCAATCGTAAGGGATGACATGTGTCATACTAACCATTGCCGTTGTAACTGCCGTTGTAGTTGCTTGTTGTAGTTAATGATTTGCTTACTGCATTATTATTGTACATTATATGATTGATTTGTTACTACGGGGATTCCTTAGAATCTCACTCTCCCAAAAACCATGTTTTAGACAGGGCAGAAGGATCAAAGGGAAAGCGGGCGACGAAGAGCGGATAGAGCTCTGATTTAGATGTATATTTTGGGTTATTGGTTATCATGTATATCTTTTGGATATTTTTTGGAAACAATTGTGTATATTGGGATTGGTAGTATAGTTTTGTGTAGTCCCCAAGTTAAGGGTAATGAATTGTGGGCTTTATGCCTTTGTAAATCCCTTATTTAATGAATGGAACCCGAGTCTGTCGGGAATTTGCTTTATACTCTGATATTTGTGAATGAAATAAATTTGTACAGGCCATTTAGTATTGAAATGTGAATATGAGACCGTTATAAAATGGTTTTGTAAAAGTTTTTCTAAGCCATGATTTTGGGAAGATCGACTTTGTTTAAGTTCCAAAATCTATTACGGTCTCTAATTCCATATTAATTACGTTTTTACGAACTAATCTCGGCCTTAATCGTGAAGGGGGTTACACTTGGACCCGCTCCCTCGGTGTCCATGTCATCCTTGTACCATCCTCTCTCTGGTATGGTAATATGTACTACCTTCCGGGTAATCCACTGTTTCCCTGAGGCATGACTATTCCTTTTAGGCTTGAGAACTAGCCGAAACACTTCACTTCGCTATTCCTATCATTGTATATCAAGCATATCAGTGTACTATCCTATTGCCAAAACCACCACATTTACTCTGATTAGACAATTATGTGGCCAGAATTCTTGCTCTAATATAAAAATGTCACACCCTTATCTTATATTAACTTGTAGCATACTACTAATGCGCGGTTCAGTGGGCACAATAGGAATAGCAGAAATATGCTAATATTATTGAAACAACGTGCTTGATTATAATACAGAAATTCCCAATAGGGCTATACATAAGATTACAGACCTTTAAAATAGTTCAGATTCTGCAGGTAACCAATTCCTCTTCCTAGTCTAAACAGGGAGCATATGTGGCCGGAACTTACATCTTGACCCTTAGAGCTACATTCTTTTACTTCTACCTGTCTAAATTGTTGGTAAGGGAGGGTGAGGTTTGAGAGAATCTCAGTAGGAAATAGATACCAATATGCATGCATGATATATGCTTTATGCATGACATACTTACATTCTATAAACTCATGCTAACATAATGACATATTTGCGTGCTCAATGTTTCAAACAACATACTTATGGCTATAGCATAAATAGAAATAGAGCTTTAGTCATTCATATATGATTCACATAATCAAGCAAAGCAATAACATGCATCAATACACTAGCACAAAGATCAAATACATGTAAGAGAGGTGAGTTCCCTACCTTAATTGCCCTTCCCCGATCATTAAAGAGGCTCCTCGAACTTTGTGCCACGGCTTAGGCTATCAATTTGGTCCTAAAATGTCAAGTGCATAAGAAATAGGTTAAAACCTATCCATGTATCATTTTAGACACTTCCAGAGTATTTATTGTGGTTATATTAGTCTATTGTGAAAATTTACCAAAATACCTTCAGGGACCTGACCCGGCCTTGCCTTACACGATCCTGCCATACTTTTCTTGAAATTTTGAATGGGGCTATTCTAACATATTTTTGACCAAGGAATCTATTTCCAGACTTAGAATTATCAAATTCACTGCCAAAAGACAAGAATGCCCCTGTTAGTCCTACTTTCCTGTGTCTCAGGGGTGTTTTCATAATTATGCTTTTTTTGGGCTTTTCCGAAAAAGTTACCAACTATAACCCCACCTAGATTTCCCTTCTAAACTTAATCGAATCATCAAATCATTGAAAATCCTACCCTAAGGCCTATTTCTAGCTCTGGGAAAAATCCTCAAGTTCCTCAGGAAAAATTGGGGTTTTCAAAATCCAACTCCGCATACATGTTTCTTTCTACTCCTAACTACTTTATTAACTATTTAATTAGTTTACAACTTCCATTTAGATTAAATTTTGGCAGCATAACCCTTATGCCATCTGAATTTCCAAATTTAAAACCAAAGAGAATCCGATAAAATTTCACCGATTAAATTGTCCATAGCAGCCAGAACAAGCAATATTTGAAGGTTTGGGAGTTAGCTTTCGCTTCCTTCTGGCTCCCACTTGCATGACCAAAAACCCTAGCTTTTCAACAACCAAATATGTGCTTCACAAACCTTAAAGAACATGAAATAGAAGCTTAAGAGCAGATGTATATACGTTAGGAAGCAATTTACCAGAGAATGTACCTACATTTGCAAACTTTTCTTCCCTTTCTCTCTCTAGATTTTATCTCAACTTCCTCTCTCTATTTTTTAGTTTTCACGTCATTTTATGGCTGATGAAGATGGAGAAATTTCTTTTAAACATTAGGCTTATGTCATCATTTTTTTTCCAAAAATACCAAACTTTGAATTTTTATGTAATAACTTCTACTTCATCCAATTGTGTCATAAGCTCCATTAACATGTGACTAATATTCCCTCCTCTTAGTCAGCTCTCAAACACATCCAAGCCCAAAGGAGAAGGTGAAATAAGTTGATATGAATTTGTCCCATAATTTTCCTTAATTTTAGGATTAATTGGAAATTTTGGCAGATTTTCTTTCCAAACTTTGAAAAATCATAACTAAATTTTTAGACATCATTTTGGAGTAATTCCAAAGGCTATAGAACTCTTATTGAGTCGAGGTTCGAAGATATATATTATTTAGTATTGGCTAAATATTATTTTTTTGTATTCCTTTAATTTGGACCTCAATATTGGGCTTTCTAGAAAACCCAAGAGTTAATTCCATTTTTGTATACAAATTCCCCACACTCTTTAATTCACCATTTTATTCCCTTTAATGCCTCAAAGATATAAGAAATGTTAGGGAATAGGTTTGAGACATCTGCAAAACTTGGTCTTAGTAGCCCACTTAATTTAGGCTTATTTCCAAGTCTCCAATCCCAAAATTTAGGATATTACATCTTAAGGAAGTACCATTAAAGGCATATATTAATAGCCATTAAGAAAGTGCCATTAAAGGCTATTAAACCTTTAATGCCGCTTTACCTTTAATGCTGCTTTCTCAGGGAAGTGCCGCATTAAATCTTTAATGGAACTTCTTTGAGAAAGTGTCATTAAAGGCTATTAAACCTTTAATGGCACTTTCTTGAGAAAGTGCTATTAAAGGCTTAATACACCTTTTCCAATGTTTTTTTGTAAGACTTTTTCAATGTTTTCTCAAGCAAGTAGGCATATAGAAAATAAGTTTTTAAAAAATAATTTTAAGTAATAAATTAAATATAAAAGACAGAGATCAAATTAAACAAGTAAGAACTAATAAAATTATATATGTAAGCTTAAAAATTTTAAAAATATAATGAATAGGAAATTTAAGTGAAAGTTATAACTTCAAGCAAATACCTGGAAAAAAGTTATAAGCACATAAAAAACTATAAGTTAAGATTAATGACAGATTTTAAACTTACAAAAATCATAATACCAATTGACGAAAGCTCCTGTATTAAAAAAAAGACTTACAATCCTGCAAACAATTATACCTTTAATGGTGATTTCTCAAGGGAGTGCCATTAAAGGAATATATTATATGCCTTTAAAGGAACTCCCTTGAGAAAGCGCCATTCAAGGCTTAATACACATTTTTTAACATTTTCTCAAGCAAGTAGGCATATAGAAACTATTTTTTTAAAAAAATAATTTTAAGTAATAAGTTAAATATAAAAGACATTGAGCAAATTAAACAAGTAACAACTAATAAAATTATATTTGTAAGCTTAAAAATTTTAAAACTTATAATGTATAGCAAGTTTAAGGAAGAGTTGTAACTTCAAGCTAATACCTAGAAAAAAATTATAAGCACACAAAACTATAAGTTAAGATTCATGACAGATTTTAAAGTAAAAAAAAAATAGTGCCAATTGGTGAAAGCTTCTGTGTTAAAAAAAAGACTTTCAATCAGACTTATATTTGCCTACAAATAATAGTGCATTTATTATGAGGTGGGATTTTGGAATTTAGTAAGTAATAAATAATCTCTTGTTTAGCGCTTGACTAGGAAAGCGTCGTAGCTTGTTCATACCTTGTATGGCACTTTCTTAAGCAAGCGCCATACAAGGGGAGTAATTTTTTTAAAACTAAACCCTTGTATGGCTCTTCCCCAGCTAAGTGCTATCTAAGATATTAGCCAGCTACGACACTTTTCTAGTCAAACACCATAGTTGCCATAAGAATAGCGCCGTAAGAATAGTGCCGTAAAATATATATTTTGCAGTAGTATTTACGTAATGGCATGAGTATGACTAGCTTGCGGAGTGATGTAGAGACACCATTGTACCCTGGTAGTAAGTACAGACGGCTAACAGGAACATTTCATTTGGTTAACTTAAAGGCAACTTGTGGGTGGACCGATAGTAGTTTCACATTGTTGCTTGAGTTGTTGTGTGATATGTTTTTAGACGATAATATACTTTTAAATCGTATGTATGAGGCCAAGAATATCCTATCTACGATGGGCATAGAGTTTAAAAAAAATACATGCTTAACCTAATGACTGTTTACTATACAGAAAGGAGTATGAAGGTCTTAGTAAGTGTCCTAAGTGTAAAACAACACAATACAAAGTGAAGAAAGATGGTGGTTGTGGCAATGGTACTGTTGGAAATTATGCCCTATGAGTCAATCATTATACTTTGAATATTATTAATTTAATGAATTTTCTCCATTATGTTATCATATTATTTGCATGTTCGTTGTCATGACTGTATCCCTGGATAAATCATAAAGATTGTCCTAAATGTCCATGGTCAATAATGTATGCAGGAGCAGAGATGAAATAAGATTAGTATGACTTTGGTAAGATATAGAGATACGAATCAAAGTTTAAGGCACTTGTAAGAGTACAAGGTGCTGGACTGACTTGTTATGAGAAAAATGTATGGATCATATCATAAGCCTATCTCATGTATAACCACGTCATAATGCCCTTCAAGCTGAGGTCATTATGGATTCCAACATGAGAGTTGCTAAGCTTTGAACTAGTTAAAAATAACTTTTAATGGGTGATGATAAAGGCCACAATCGGTCTTGGCGATTTTTCATGTAGAGGAATATTAATGGTCAAGATGGAATTTATTCCTCACATTAGTATAGAGATATTATTGGGCCCCTCGATGAGTGAGTCTAAGAAATGTATGGCCATACTACGATAGAAAGGAGTTTCCATTTCTATTGTTAGACTACTAAGGAATCGAGAAAGTAATGGTCAGGAATAGGAGGATGACATCATCCATGCCCCATCCTTCACCAAAATATCATGTGATAAAAGGGACGAGACATGGTTGTATGACAGGTTGCATCGTGTTAATGATCCTCATATGAATTTGGGTAGTTATTGGCCTACTGCTAACTTCGTATAGGCCTACAGGGTTGCACACAAGAATGGCCCAACACGAGACAATGTTTAATCTATGTGGACGAATGTTCTATTTAAATATATAATATAAAATTCTTGAAAAGAAAATTAATTATATTCTAATGTATGTATTTTCAAAATACATATATATATATATGATAACATTATTATACTATGTTAGTTTTCAATTTAATTTTATTAGATAAATTAAATTTAATAACTAACATGATAGAGATATAATATCTCAGATTTAATTTATAATGATAAGTTAAATCTATTGGCTCTTTATTTGGATTAAATAAATGGGTTAAATTAAAACTATATGACATATTTAACTAAACCAAATTTATTTAATTATCTTATCAAGATAATTAAAGTGTTAATTAATTACAAAATTAATCAAGATTAATTTTGAAATTTGAATATAGCCTTCATGGGTTATAAAAATGATGGAGCAGAAAAACTCATGCACGGATGAGAATTTAGAGCTGTGAGAAAACCCTAGCAGATGTTGGAGGCGCTAGCACACAGTCTATATCGGAGTAACATTTGTATGGATACAAGTAGAGGGAACCAATCGGAGGTGTTGGTTCCTAAAGATCAAAAACCCTAAATTCGAAAAGATACTACTCTTCCTGACTCTGTTTAAACATCATTGGTAGATCTTTGATTGGGATTGGCGAAAATTTTAAAATTATTCCGTTGTGCCTACCAATCCTAATAGGGGCATCAGAGCCAAATCAATTCTGGGTTTAAGTTGAGTTTATGTTCTTATACACATAATATATATGAGATATATATGTATGTTTATAAGAGGATGACTAAATATATATATTGTATGTGACCTTGAAATATGTTTTCAGTCTTAATTAAATCGAATTGTATGCAATCACCATGTATTATATGTGATCTTGAAATCTGTTTTCGGTTTTAATTAAGTCGTATTGTATGCAATCTTAAAATATATTTTCAGTTTAATTAAAGTCGAATTGTATACGATCTATTACTGGTGTCGTAATTTCTCTTTTGTATTGAATCCGAAACTGGAAATCATCGTTTTTTGTTTTGAACTGGTTGAAGCTCAAAGCTGGTTGCAAGAACAATCGGGTCTAGTTCGGATCTCTAATCGGGTTTTAGGGATATGAAAGTGTGGGGAAGATGATTCAGACCAGAACTGTTCATAGTGTGATATAACCTAGCGGGACCGTCGTGATGATTCTAACCTAACAGACATGTAGATGGCATACGGTGGTTTAGGGAAAAAAGAACAAGAATATCTTAAAGATTCATACCTAACAGACCTACAGTCTTCATATAATGAAGTCTCAGTTCTGATAGTTTAACTACAAGATCTTTTTGGTCTATCAAAAGATAGTTTGACAGTTTCATATAATGTTTGAATGATTTTGTTTACTTGAGATATTGGCTTAGGAATCAGCTTTATGGCATTATCCATTATCCAATCATCTGGTAATGCAACCTCATCCCATATAACTATTTTTGGAATCGTCAAGTTTTCATTTTTTTATCTAATAAAAAGACTATTGTTTGGCCATTATCAGGTGGCATTAAGACTAAAAAATTAGATGAGTTCAAGACCTTATACTGTATCCTATATATTAGGGTAGAAGGTATAGATCCTGGTTTCATTTTTGAACCGTTAACTGAAGTTTAAGTTTAAGGACTTCAAGAACATGTTCATCCTTTAAATCTGCCATCCTATCTGGATAAGAGTTAAAATAAATAGGTCCATTATGAATTCCAAATTCTGCTGCTGCATGCAAAGAATCCGAAAATTCATAATATCTAGCATCCATGAGGTATACTAGTCCTAACATGTTTAATCCTTTTCTTATTAATGGTTTAATGGTAACTTGAACACTTCCGATGTGCAAAAAGTTGAAATCTTAATTTCTTATATTTTTCAATTGATTTTTGAGAAAGAAGGTAAAATTCTTCCATTTTTGGTTTGATAGGAATTGATTCTTCAATTGTTTTGATTATGTAATCAGATTTGGAGAACCATTTCTTATCTTGGGTTTGCATTTGATAAAGCGCATTTAGAGCAATTGGAAGTAAAACCCAATCATCTACATTCTTGTTTATATTTTCAAAAGAAATTTCTTCTTTGAAAATTTGTTTAGAAGTTGAAGACTTTGATTTCTCATCGTTTAGCATAGAGTTATTTAATGGAGTAGAAGACCTACTGCTACTGTGTTTAGATGAAAAGGAATGGAGAAGAAAAGACATAATTTAAATGGATAGAATTTAAAGGGCTAAAAGAAAAAGGCAGAAATGAAAAGAGTACAAGAAATAAAGGATAGAATTAAAGAGCAGAATAAAAGTATGAAATATAGAAAGGAAATGAGAAGAAAGTTGAATGCAAGGCAAATCAAAATCCAAAGAAATGTCAGAATAATCTTACCTCCCATGCCTCAGCATCTTTACCTTGTGGATCCATAGTAGTATAATACTTAAATATGTATCCATTTTTAGAGATTAAAATATCTTGTTAAGAAATTAGTGATATTTCTTATATCTAACTCTAGCCAGACGTATAGTATATAAAATCTTTATTTAACATATACTACTGCGTAGGGCACAAACGCCTACCTCAACACATGGGACTTATGGCAACCTTAATCCATGGATGGTCTCATATATGATAAACAAGAACTATATACAATGTGTTATCGAGTTGAGATCTTTAAATCATACTAATTCGTTAACGAAAATTGTAATGCTATAAAAACATATCCAGGTCTAAGTATAATATCCCTACTTCAGCTTCTGGCTCTGATACTAATATGGAGAAGTAGGGAAATATTACATCCCTACATCTTGATACCAAGATGGGGGAGGGGCCCCGAAGATGGATCTAACTAAAGAAAGGGAGAAGCATGTAAAGAGGGAAGAAGACGGACTTCTTTAAAGCATAATTAAAAATTTAAATGATGCATGAAAGGGGGATGCTCTGGAATGAACTAATGGATGTATGAATAGAAAGGTTGTAGAACCTACCAAGATCAATTCATAAGATGTGTCTCCCTAGTTCATCAAAGAAGTGAAGGATATGATTCAAAGAAAAGTAAAGAAAACTGAATAATTTTATTGAAACATAAAAACTTACAAGTGAAAAGGGAAGAAGGAAGGAGAAAGCTAACTCACTAGAAGGAGGAGAGGGAGGAGACTCGTCGGAGTTCAAAGCTTCTCTCTCTAAGTGCCTAACCGAACCTATCTCTAGAATGAGACTGAATTAGCTTTAAATAGATGGGCAAGGTTATGTTTGAGGATTACCTGTAATTGGCTAGTGACTTACACTATTTACACAGTTCCGATGAACAGTTGACTGGTAATTTGTTACTGTTTAAACAGTTCCGGTTGGTACTATTTGCACAGTATTGTCGATACTACAGTGATACTGTTTGACATATGGTGTTACAGTACTACATAGAGAAAGCTCCTGTGTATACCACGGTGTATAGTGCTACAGTACTTTTGTATGTTTACATCGAAAACTTAAAAATAATTCTAAGTCTTTAAGAGTTTAATCTTCATTTAAATCTACAACAAATTCTTCTTCATCATCCTCTTGAATGTCTAAGGCTACTAAAGAGACTGGTTGACTAGTCGAAGCCGTTTGGTCTTGCTGTTGTAAGATTTGCAACATTGAGCTAAGTTGGTTGATAAGATTGGTCTTATATGTGGTTCCTGCTAGGATAGATTAAATCCTCAATTTTTGATTCAAGAATTTGCTTTATTCTGTCATACAAAGATCCCAAGGATTTTCTTTGAACCATTTTTCAAATGCTTTATTGTCAATCCTACAGATGTCAAATTTGGCCCACCATCTTACCGAAGGAAGTCTTTGTAAAGTTGGTAAGAGGGTTGATCCTTGGTTTGTTTGAAAAAATCTGTAACTCCAGGCAAAGACCCAAGATACAGATAATTTTGAAAAATAGTGAAGATCAACTGGAAAAGGATCTTCACCATTGTTGAATTTTTGTTTAAATAGCTCAAAGGCTTGTACAACCTTTAGGGGTAATATCTCTAGTACTGGACCAATCAATCCCTACCAATGAACCAACCATTGAGGAAAATCATACTCAGTTTTTGTTTTGAAGTAGATAAACCAAGTATGAGAAAAAAGTTCATTTTGATCCTAAAAGACATTAGATTATGCATCAACATAATCCCAATAAGTATATCCTTTAGGCTTCTATTTAATTTTCCAAAATTTTGGTTTAAACAGGTCTTGTCCCTATTGGGAAGGGGTGAGAACTTTCAAAATCTGGAGAGAAGAATGAGTAATTATTGGTCCAGTCCTTTTGTCTTTTTTTCTTTAAGTTTGAATGGACTCAGAATAAACTAGTATTAACTCATACCATTCTCGAGCTTTGGTCAAATCATAATCATTGGGTATCTTGCATGACACCCTTGTGTTTATCACTTTGTTTATCATCAGGATCTTTCTTTTTTCTGGGCATTTTGTTTAAAGGTTTAGTTCACTCATATCTACTACCTACCCTGTAAAACCTCACGGGTGAGGAAATCTGGTATGGAGCTTGAAGTGCCTTTGATGAATTTAATGTCAAAATCAAAAACACTTAAAATGGCTTGCCATTAGGCAAAAATTTGTTTAGATGCAAGATTTTTAACATCTTTTTGTAAAATGTCTTTCACCGATTTACAATCAATGTGAACTAAAAACCTTTGGTTTAAAAGATCATATTGAAATTTGGAAATGCATAAAACAATTGCTAAAATTTCTTTTTTAATTGTGGAATAATTCTGTTGTGCAGTATTCTAATGCTTAGATGTGAAAGAGACAATTTTCTCTTTGCTTTCTATACGTTGTTTAAGAATGCCACCATAACCAATGTCAGAGGCATCAGTTTCAACAATTTTGTAAGTAGAGGGATCAGGAACACTAAGACAGGGAAGCTCCTTAACCTGAAGTTGGATCTGCTTAACAACGTTTGAATGAACATCTGTCCATGGAGGAGGATTCATTTTAAGATTCTGGTGAAGTGGTTTAATAAAAATTGCTAAGATGAGGAATAAACTCAGCAAAATAATTTAAACATGCCAAAAATCATTGAAGTTGTGTTTTATCATGATCTGATTGGGAAATTTATGTACAAATTTGATTGCATATTCAATTGGAGTTATAGATCCCTGGTAAATCCAATGGCCAAGAAACCTAACCTTAGTTTGAAAAAGACTAATTTTAGGTTTAGAAACAACTAAACCATGTGTTTCTTCAATTTTAATGTAATGATTAACATGTTTAAAATGTTCTTCTATTGAATGAGAATAGATCAAAACATCATCAATGTATACAATAATGAATTGACTATAGTCATTAAAGATTTCGTTGATGATTCTCTAGAATTTAGAAGGAGCAGTTTTTAAACCAAAAGGATAACATTCCACTCATACGGACCAAAAGGCACAATGAAAACAATTTTATACCTATCTGATTTAGAAATTTGAATTTGCTAAACTCCAGATTTCATGTCGAATTTTGAAAAGATTTTTGAAAATTACAAACATTTGATTAGATCATATTTGTTTGGAATTGGATACCTGATCCATTGTAATGCTTTGTTTAAAGGTTTATAATTGATTACAAGTCTAGGAGCTCCAGGCTCGATTTCTGCATTTTTATTTACATAAAAAACAGCACAAGACCAAGGGCTTCTAGATTTGCGAATCAATTTCTTATTCAGAAGTTCTTGAATTTCCTTTTTACAAGTTTCAAGAAGTTCTGCTATCATTTGGATTGGTCGCACCTTTGTTGGTATTTGTTTTTAAGAAAAGCTTGTTTCATAAGGCAAATTAACAACTTGTTTATTGTGATTCCAAAACACATTTGGTAAATCCGAACAAATTGTTTCATGGATTTTTCCAAAACAAGTTTGGATTTGTTGTTCAATTTGTGCTTCACATAGCTGAGTTTCTATATGTTTGAAAGAGATATCTTCCTTTAAAAAATTAACTTGTTGTTGTGAAGAAAGAAGATTTAGTTTTTTAACTCAAAGTTTATGTGTAGAAGGAAATAATCTGGGTTCCCCAAGAATAATCTGGGTTCCCATATCTTTAACTAATATAAATGATGTTTGAATCTTTAAACCTTCATTTTCAATAACAACGTTTGAAACTTTGTATTTGACGTCTAGACATGAGCCATAAGTGTAATGACCCAATTTGAGATTAAGGGCTAATGATTTCGAAATTGATTGTAATTAGTGTAATCAAACACTTTTAGAGAAATGTGATGTGAATTTGATATAAATGTATTTGGTGATAATTTATTCAACATAGTGAAAATCATGGGCAAAATGGTAAAATTAGAAATTTACCGACCAATTGGTTAGTTACCAAGAGGAAACTCATGGTGATTAAGATCAATGGTTGAGATTAATTGTCTACGGGTCAGAATCCTGTGCTTTGAGTTTATGTGAGCTCATGGAGGAAGTGAGCAAGATTATGCCAAGTGGCATTATGTGGGCCAAAGGATCATGCACATAAGTCAAACATTCACTTTTCTCTTTCTTTCTCTCCTATTCGGTTTTAAGCTTTGGCAAGGGAAAATATATGCTTGCCTCTATCATCATCATCATCTCCATCATCTCATCGTCTCTCTCTATCCCTCCATTTTCGACGACCCAAGGAAGAAAGAGAAGAAGAAAGGTGAGATTTTGATGCCTTTGTTGACCTCTAATGCTCTAGACCTCTTTTCTAATGTTGTGCACCTCATTAAGAGCTTCATTATGATGATTTCAGAAGTTTGAAAGGTGGTGATTTGGGTGTTGGAGCAAATTGGAAGTTTAAAAATCAAGGCTTTGGTTTTAGCAAAGTGAAGAGGTGAGCATTTAGATAATTTTGATATATTTATTATGATTTTTGGTTAAGTATGATGAATTTTGGAGTTTGCCCTGGTTTTATGCCAATTTTGAATGCATGGATTTTATGATGAATGATGATGTTGGAACTGGTTTATTGTGGAAGTTATTTGAGTATTGGATGTGGTTTGAATTTTGGAAGTGGATTGAATGAATTTGGGTATTATGTGTGTTATAGAGACCTAAAAGTGTGAATTGTTGTTAGGATGGGTTTTTAAGTGTTTTGGAAGTTATCAATGGGTTCCTTATGGGATTTTAAGTGGGTATGAGCTTTGTGTTGAGTTTGGGAACTGTTGGGATAAGTTTTGGCCAATCTGGGAATTTCTATCTTTTACTGCAATCAGGCAATTTGGTAAGCCTTACTCGAGTGAGGATAAGTCTCACTCGAGTGTTGTGCATACTTTCGCCCAAGTTCTTCTAGTTCTTGTGCACTTCCATGCCAAAAGCGCAAGTGCACTTCCTGATTCGTGAGTGATACAGGCCATCACTCGAGTGAGCATAGGTTCACTCGAGTGTAGGTGTAATGCCATGCTATGAGTTGCTCTCAGCCAAGCACTCGCAAGCCATTTGTAAAGAGTATGTTCTGACACTCACAAGTGTTGTCTTCTCACTTGAGTGCCAAAGGCTGTGCTTGAGTGAGCTCCCTCTTAGAAGGTGTCTTTGCTCTCAGGCAAGCACTCTCTGTGTCTCACTCTTGAGGACTCGAGTGAATTTGGAGTCATCACTCGAGTGTAAAACCCCATGCTCGAGTGTTGTGAGCACTGTCGGGCCATAATTGTTGCTCACTAGCAAACACTCTAGAGTGAGAGTCACTCTTACTTGAGTGCATGCCTCTCATCACTTGAGTTAAGTCATCTTCACTCGAGTGAGACAGCTGAAAATCAGTGTTGTGCTTCTGAAAAGGGGTCTTCAGGGTAATTTCTTCCAACCCTTTTAACATGTGTTTAGCCCTCTAATGGTCATCCTAAAGAATTTAAATGATAACCGACTTAGAGTATTATAGAAATAAGCATTTGGAAAAGAGATTGATCGGTTGTCCCTAAATTGGTTATAGGATCTGACATTTTCCAGACTCGTGAGCCTACTGTGCCGAGGAACGTCGGAAAGAACAAGGTAGTGACTCTTCTCTTTTACTTTGTGTAAATATATTGTATGTATGTTGTCATGCATTGTGTTGTTGCTGCTTCTTTGTGATGCCTTGTAGAGCTTTGTGATGCTTTATGCCTTGTGATGCTGCTGCATAGTATTTATTGTGAAAGCGGGCATAGTGATTACAGCGAAAGCTAGCATTGTGTTTGCTATGAAAGTAGGCATTGAGATTACAGCGAAAGCTGTCATATTGTGATTAGAGTCGTGAGTGCTGTCGTTCATAGCGTGAGCCATGAATCATTGAGATGCTGCTATTCGTGACCTTACATGCTATGTGTTTACATACTGTATGAGTGATTTGTTACTACTGGGATTCTCTTGAATCTCATTCTTTCCAATGACTAACATTTCAGGCAGGGCAAGTGGCTCAAAAGGGAAGCGGACAACCCAGAGCGGTTAGGATCTCTTAGAGACATTTTATTTAGTTGTTGGTTATCTGTTTTGGATTTGGGATTACTGTATATATTTTGGGTTGTAAGTATTATTTTTGGATATGTAATCCCTTACTTTTGGGAAACTATACACCCATTTTATATATACATGTAACCCAGGCTATGCCGGGATTTTAGTTGTGTACTCTGATATTTATCAATGTGATTTGATTTCTCAAGTAATTATATTCGAAACGTGAATATGAGACCAGGCTGAATATATTTTGAACTGTTTTTCTGAACACCCTATCTTGAAGGTAAGGGATTATAAATGTTGATTTTGTCTTATTGGTCTCGATTTCACTTTAATTTTATAAACATGATATAATGACGGTTAGGGGGTTATAATTAACGTCATTAAATCTTTCGGTGTTTTTCTCTAATGATCCCTTCTTTAAAACAATTAGATCAGCTCCTATGTCAAACAAAACAGTTTGGTCCATGATAGAATCATTATTAATAATATTCTTGGCTTGAACATAAAACTTTTGAATTGATATTTTTGAAATCAAGTTTAAAAATGGTTCAGGAAGATCATTGTTTTCTTGATCGGATGGTGTTTTTTGTTGCCCTTTAGTTTAAGTTGCAAGTTGCATATCCTATATTTGGGATATAGCAGTTGCATGGGTATCTTGTAGAAGTTTAATAAGACTAATTTTAGTTTTAAGGCTATTTACCTCGTACTGAAGGTCTTAGAGAGTTGTTGGTTTAATAGAATGTTTAAACTTGTTTAAAACATTAGTTAAATCATATTTGTTGAAAAAAACAGGAGGTTTAGGGTTTGAAGAACTTGGAGTTTGATTGAGAATTTCTTTTAGTTTGAACAAATATTCTCCTTTGTTAGAATTTGGAAGTTTGTTAATGATATTAAGAAGTAAATCTTGTTCCTTCGTGATAACATTAATTTCTAAAGAAGCGTTTTCTGGAACATTCTCATTTTTGAATTTTCGTCTAAATGCGGTAGCAGTAGCTCTTCTTTTACTCCATTAAACAACTCTATGCTAAACGATGAGGAATCAAAGTCTTCAACTTCTAAACAAATTTTAAAAGAATAAATTTCTTTTGAAAATATAAACCAGAACTTAGACGATTGGGTTTTACCTCCAATTACTCTGAACGCGCTTTATCAAATGCAAACCCAGGATAAGAAATGGTTCTCCAAATCTGGTTACATAATCATAACAATTGAAGAATCAATTCCTATCAAAACTAGAAAAGGAAGAATTTTACCGTCTTTCTCAAAAATCAATTGACAAATATAAGAAAGATTACAACATTTTGCACATTGGAAGTGTTCAAGTTGCCATTAAACCATTAATAAGAAAATGATTAAACGTGTTAGGACTAGTATGCCTCATCAATGCTAGACATTATCAATTTTCAGATTCTCTACTTGGAGTAGTAGAATTTGGACTTCATAATGGACCTGTTTACTTTAACTGTTATCCAGATAGGATGGCAGATTTAAAGGATGAACATGTTCTTGAAATCCTTAAACTTAAACTTCAGTTAAACAATTTAAAAATAAAACCAGGATCTATACCTGCTACTGATATGTGTGCAGATGATCAATTAAATAGTGCAAGTGTACACTGTCGTAATCAAGTAATATAGAAGTAAGTAGAGTATCGTTCCCACGAGGATTGAGCACTAAGTACCAAAATGGGTAATTTTAATTCTATTTAGTTGATCGATTAGATTGAGAGTACAAAATAAAAGAAAAACAATTAAATATGAATGTAGATGATATGAAAGCACATATGAGAAAAAGCCCTAGGGATTAGATTTCACCTAACAAATTCCGAATTGAATCACTTATCTATTCTAGCCTAATTTATTCCACATGATTAATAGTCGAGTTTCCCTAATTTAATTACTAGCCTCTTCCAAGGTCAAGCAATTCTATAATCAATTGCTAATCCAATATATTCCTATATGAATTTAAGTAATTAATCATGCATTAAGATTTATAGAACTCTGTAAGACTACACAACTCATGAATATATTCCTATTTCATATGCAAATCATGGTTTTAATTATAGGGTTTACACACATGTATCTCCTTCCGGTCTCAACATGCATATTGAAATCATTCAAAAGATGGCCAGTCAATCAAAAACAATAAGAATAATAATTAAAACTCAATCATGAAGGAGAAATTCAAACTAGATTTAATAAGTTAAGATTCAATCCGTCATTAGTAAGCTACGTCATCACCCTAGGAAAATGAAAGTTTAGCACATGATGAAATTAAAAACAAAACCAAAATAAATTGATATTATATAAAGCTAGAATGAAATCCTCAGAAATACTGCATAAACTTGAATATTAAATTCTCAAACATAAATATACAACCAAAAGATGCATGAAAAATGAAGAAATCTAGCCGTCCATTTAGGAGGTAAAACCTTCCATGTAGGCGTTATGCAAAATGTAATAAAATCCTAAGCCTTCCAAGATGGAGGCATGCAAAAAGTAATACAATCCTAAGCCTTCCAAGATGGAGGCATGCAATACATGAAATTAAATCTAAAAAACAACACAAAGAACTTAGAAATGTTAGAGAAAGATCTCTCCTGGTCAGAGAAGGACCTCTCCCAGTCGGAGAAGGAAACCTCTGCTTCTCTTCCTCTCCTCCTTTCTTTGAGCTTGGCATTGATCTCTATTTATAGGGGAAAAAATGTGTGCTACAGTACTGCTACAGTGATCTGGCGGGTGCTACAGTTCCCTGGCGGCTGCTACAGTGCTCGGTGGCTGCTACAGTACTTTTATTTTTATTTATTTATTTATTTATTATTATTTTTTAAAAATGCTGTTTATTCCAAAAACAATATTTATTTATCAATCACACCCAAATTTATTATATTAAACGCAAATATCGTCCATAAAATCATCATATAAGGGAAAATAAATATGCAAATATTTTACTTATCAAATTCCCCCACACTTAACTCTTGGACGACCTCGGACAAGAAGTAAATAATAAGTCCTTCCAACAAAATCAGAAGTGTCAGGTCATAAGTAAGAATACAATTGAAAAATAAAGAGATCATAGTATTAATGAATCAATGAAAATATAAACTGGTAACTTTAATTGAAAATGAATAAACTAAGTTCCTACTTGTAGCTCATTCTCTCAATCTCAAGTGTTCAAGGGTAAGTGTTTCGCTCAAATTCAACCGAAAAAATTGCACTACCATAGGCTTGCTAAAAATCTCAATCTCCACTACCTAATTCACATGCATAATTCAAATCAAAAGGACTTATTAAGGGTTGTAATGAGGTTAAGGTAAAGGAATATAAAACATGATATGAAAGGCTGAAGAAATAGAGCAATTGAAAAATGGGCTACTTGTAAATTTATCTTATCACAACAACCCACAATTCAAACACTTCACATTATTTTTTATTTTTTTTATTTATAATTTTTTCCTTCTTTTTTTTCTTTTTCTTTTTTCTATTTTTTCTCTTTTTTTCCTTATTGAATTGCAACTGTAAAGTTGATGATAGATACACCCCCACACTTTGTCAAAAGCCCATTTCACAAAAATTTCAAATGCTCCACTAATCTTCCGATTAAGGTAAAAGCACTTGATATATCATTAAAACATATGTTAATGGATTGAAAACAAAAAAACAATCAATTAGGCTCAAAGGGGCTTATCAACGGTATAATTGCAAGGTTGGCTATTTGGTTCTGGCTAAAGAAAATGAATGCCTTTATCATTTTTGAATGTGCATGTGAGATGTAATTTCAACCAGATTTAAAGCAAGTTCTAGAGTGACAACTTAATAGGTGAATATCACACACAAGAGAAATAATCATTATAGGCTCAGAAGCTCACGACTAGGAATTTTTAAACTCAGTTCATTCAATCTCAAAATTCATCACCAATTGCAATAATCAGTTGTTCATTTATGCTATAAAATCTCTAAATTCAATTGATCCATACTTAAAACTTATATACTTCTTAAGATCATTACAAAGCACTTGAAAAAGATGGTTTTTTTTTTGAAAAAGATAAAAAAAATCATGCAACTAATAAAACGCAACTAATGAAATGCGTCTCAGGAGTTAAAAATAACTCCTTACTCTGCCATCTTTTTCCACACCCCATGCATCTAATGGTTTTACAAACTAACAAAAGAAAAACAAAAAAAAAATTTCTCCTCCCCCAACCTAAATCAGACATTGTCCCCAATGTCTTCTAGAACTTAGAGAAGGTGTTTTTTTTAACATAAACACACAATAAAGTAAAACCAAGAGATTAAGGAAAGTTACAACCTAAGAGTGGTATCTGGGTTCTGCTTCTGACTGCTATATGAAGATGGCCCACCTATTTGCTTGACGAGTAGATCTGGTTTAGGTTCATAGGTTTGCAATTGATCGAGCAGCTGATCAGCAGTTGGTGCAGAAATTATGGAGTGGCCAGTCGCTTGGGGTATGAATCCTATTTCAACAGCATGATCAAGAAAAGATAACAAATTATCATAAAAACCATTAACATTTAACAATCCTAATGGTTTTTTGTGATAGTTTAACATAGCCCAATATGCAACACTAGAAATGCCATCCAATATTTCCAAACCTCCGGGTAGAGCAATAAAAGGTTGAGCATGGTAGAACATTACTCCCATCTGTTCAGGCAAGCTTGAAACCTGTAACTCTTGTCCTAAGGAAAAAGCATGATCTTGCAACTCCTTCACCCTTACACTTAAACCCTTGCTTCCATTCATGGATGCAGAAATGGCCACACTTCCCTTTAGGCCCTGGATGCCTCCCCCGTACACAAAGTTGATTTTTCTGGCAGCTAATGCAATTCCAAGTTTGTTTCCTGCTGTTATAAACTCTCCTTTCTTGCCCAAATCAGTTTCACCAAAAATGCAAATAGATGTAAATCTACATTTTTATGTGATACCCTTTTTCTCTTTGTTTCTCTCAGACCATGTACGCTTACAAGAGGAAGAATTCATATTTACAAATGGAAGTGTGCATATTTACAAATGAAAGAGTACACATATATATATATATAATACTAAAACAACGACAACAAAATCACACAAATCACTCATTTTTCAAAGAAGTTTGAAAAAATTTCTGACACAAATGACCGGTGGGCCATTACGTGAAGAAATTAAACAAAAAGAGGAAAGAAAGTCAAAAGATACAGTAGAGTAGACAAAAGCTGCCGAAAAGATAAGAAAGATTAGACAAAAGCTATGAAAAAGACAAAACAAATTAAACACAAGCATGATTATGTACAGTAGTTGTGATTTTGGCTCACATCTTCCTCTGGTTTTATGTCTAGAAAAAGCTTAAACGCTTTTTATGAATCGAGGATTTGCTTCCCATCCAATTTTCTTATAAACTGGCAAACAGGGTCTTTTAACATCAGATTCCCAAGACAATAACGCTCTTTTTCTCTGTTGAATATGTCTGCTAAATCGAGAAGAATATGATGAACATCACCACTCGGATGCGTCTCAAGTATAACCCCCTGACTTTAAACATGTAATTATAATTCGATAACACATATTTAAATTGGATTAGAGACCATTGGATGCTTTAACCTCGTTTTAAACTTTCTGTCTCACAGTAAAATTTTTTACAAAACTTTCAAAACTCTTTTTCCCATCCTGGTCTCAATTTCAATATTCGAATATAATTACCTGTGCAGTTAATATACATTCAATCATATCAGAGTGTATATCCGCATTCCCGGCAACTCCCGGGTTCTATACATAAAAACCTGAAGGTTTATAGGTATACACTAGGGGATTACACAACCAAAATCGAATGTAGTGTTCCTGATTCAAAATATACAGTAATCCCGAGTTCAAAATACATAACCAACGTTTCCAATTCAACTATATACCCCCAAGGGTCCTAATTGCTCTGGGTTGGCCGCTTCTCCTATGAGCCACACGCACTATCTGAAATATTAGTCATAGGAAAGGATGAGATTCGAGAGAATCTCAGTAGTAACAAACCACTCATACAATGCATAAACACAAAGTATGTACATAAATCACAAACAGCAACAGCAGCAACAATCTCAAAGATACATGATTTTCACCACAAACAACAGCACTCACGGCTGTATACACAATACGACAGCTCTCGCTGTAATCATAATCATGACAGCTTATGCTGTAATCACCATCACGACAGCTTACGCTGTAATCACAATAACGACAGCTATCACCAGTTGTAACCGTAGTAGCATCAAAGATTCATCACAGAACAGTGATAACACACACATACAGAGCATTACATATAGTATAAGAGAGAGAGTCACTACCTGATCCTTTCCCGACGTTTCTTGGCACAGCGGGCTCACGAGGACAGCAAATATCAAATCCTGTAAACCAAGTTAGGGACAACCCGTCAATCTCTTTCCCAAGTTTTATCTCTATAATACTTAAATTGATTATCACTATGGTCAATTAATCAAGTCAACTAAGGAGCTAAAGTGGTCAATTAACCTAAAAGGCTAATTTCTAACCTCAAAGTTCCACAATATTACATTATGCCATAAAATCTTCAATTTTCGCATAGGTGACCAATCTGCCAGAATTTTCCAACATCTTTGAAAAATCATAACTAATTCTAGAAAATTCAAAATGAGGTGATCCCAAAGCCTATTGAAAGCTCTTGAAGTCCTCTTCATAGGAAAAATATGAATCACTACCAGAAATCACCACACAATTCAGAATTACACAACATTCCACACTGCTCCAGAATTAGGTCCAGTTTCGACATCAAACTTTGGGCAATCAGAACTCCCAGCCCAAAAAACGAAATGACACATGTTATATGTCCATTTTGAAGCTTGGAATGTGAAATTTAAGACTGGAAAGTTTCGGAATTTTTAGACACCAATTGCCCATTCAAAATGTCCCTACAAAATGACTGCCCTGCACAGAGTTACACTTGACATTTTTTCCAATTTTCAACCAATGTGTCCAATGGCTTCAAAATCAACAACCAAACCTATTCCCACATAATTTTTCGTGTAGAACACAATGGTAACATCAAAATGAACAAATTCCAACTCATTCCCCATGTCCTGTTTTGGCAGAATTTTAGGGTATTTCACAACAAATAACCACTTCACTATCTAATCACTAAGCTTAGCTCATTTGCCTCCAAACCAACATATAAGCACATACATAGGATGAAAGCTTCATGATCCCTAATATACCCTAAAAAAAGAAATTAGAGCTGTCACAATAGCCCACCACAACTCAGCCAATTAAAGCATCATATACATCTACATAATGCTCTTACTCACCTCTTGCTTCTTCTTGTGTTCTTTTCTTGATTCCTCAACTTTTGTTCTTGCAAGGTGGCTGAAAACTCCTCCTCTTCAAAAACAAAAACCATAGAAATGAAGCTAAGGAAGAGAGGAACAAGTTTCATGAAGGTCACTTGAGCCATAGATGAGGTTAAGAAGGTGAAAAATCAAGATTAAGCTCACCTTAAAACCTTGCTTTTCTTCCTCTACGTTTTTGCTGCTGTAACCGACTTGAGGAGAGAGGAAATATGTGACTTAATGATCAGATTTTTGGCCCCTCTTATCTCTCAAAGTCCAAATGAAAATATGGTGCAAAAGTAGATAAAAGATATGGTGAAAATTACTTCACTTAGTTATATACTTATGGTGAATTAACTAAGGCTAATTTGCTTCAAGTTTTCTCTTTCCTTCCTCCTCCCTTTTTGACCGAAATGTTTTGCCTTTGTATTCAAGATATCATCTTATGCTTGGCCTACAATTATTGACCAAGTCTTCATCTCCTTACTTGGTCTTTCATGTGCTACTCTTTCTCTCTTTATTGTCACCGAAAATAGCTCTTAAAGAGCAAAAACAAATACTCCTTGATTTATCATAAATTTTGCCTCTTCAAATACATTACTTTAGTTGCAATATTTGACCAATTCAACATATTTTCTTTTCCTCCTCATGCCATACGAATTGTAGCCCTTGGAATAGCCAAAAGAGCCTCTTGAATCAATCATAATTCCAACTCTTCAAATATTACTTCTTTAGTTGAAATTATTGACTTAGTCACCACCTTTTACAACTTGGTCAAATTGCCTTCACATGTCATATATTAATAACCTATATTGTCTCCTTATATCTTACGTAAGTCATGGCCCTTTGAAGGAGATGATGATCTTATAACATATCCACTTGCAATATAATATTCAATTGCCAATTTTTTTTGCATGTGAAAATTGACTAAAGTCGTAACAAAATTTCTAGAGGTAATTCTGTCATTAATCCCACCATCTATTCTGTACATTTAGCCCTTGAGTACATTTTGGGATATTACATCAAGAGTTTGAATGATATCATCCAGTGACTCCTTACTCAGTCCATCCTTTTTAAATTTGATTTTATCTTCTCGATTTATAGAAACCATACCTTTACTCCTACAGCGCTGATCACAATTCCACCTTGCACATTTATAGCAGACCTTCATTCTTTTAGCTCTTCTCTTTTTGGAGTAAGAACTTCTTCCCATTCCTGGCAAAGGTTTAACAAATGAATTATGAATCTCACTTGCTAAACGTACCTTTGCTTCAATGATCCAACGTATGTCCTCAGGAAGGCCCAAATGATTGAATATCATCATCCTTTCAAGTCGACTGTTATAGATCTTCATAAGCACATCTTTGGGAAGAGTAGGGAACCTGTTCTTAAGCTTTGCAAGAGATTCCTCTATGGTAACTTAAAATGAAAATGATGAAAATTAAAATCTCAATGCAGTGCAATGTGTTTCAATGAGTAGGAAAGAAAAATGAGAGAGTAGGAAAGAAGTTTTGAGAGAGTAGGAAAGAAATAAGTGAGTAGGAAAGAAAATTGAGAGAGTAGGAAAGAAGTTTTGGGTTGCCTCCCAGATAGCCGCTCTTCTTTAACGTCTTTAGCTAGACAAAAAAAAACATAAAAAAAAAATATTTTTTCGTTTTTTTCTTTTTCATTTTTTAAAAAAAAACTATCGAAGTAGAATACATCATCAGAAGCTACCAGAAGTCCTACAAAATCACAATAAAACATCAAACCAAACCTTGGGTTGCCTCCCAAACAACGCTAAATTTATAGTCTTCAGCCAAACTTCCCAAACATAAACTACTAATCAAAAGTATCAAACATCAGGATCACCTTGTCTTCATTTCTTTTCAAGCAACAATATTTCAGAAACCAATAATGATCATTCAAAGTAATTAATTGTACTTCTTCAATCATAGACAATTTTAGAGTACAATTATTTACTGAATTCAAAGAAAGCACAACTTGCATTTATTTGCAAACAGATTTAGGAATTTCCAAAATTTTAGAGCATCCCATAAAATCCACTTGACTCTCATCAGTAAGAGTCAATACTTCAACAGGAGAGACATGAACGACATCTTTTGGAATATCCACATTAGTTTCAATATCAAAATCACAAAGATTAGGCTCCACAGGCGGAACCTCAATTGGACATCCATTATTCTCTCCAAAAGTGATTTCAAATTCCTTATCACATGCCACAAGAGGCAAAGTTTCATTCAATTCCACATCCTCAACTTCCTCACAATAATCATCATCAACACAAGGAGTGGGAATCATGCTCAAAGAATTATCTTGCCTCATAGTTTCAAGTGATGCAATAATTTGACTGGCATATATTCCAATATTTTGGACACTTGACTTGACTCTAATGTCACTTTCCTTTTGCTTTCTACAAAATCTCTCTGTTGATTCAGCAAACTCCTCAATTAATCTTTCTAAATCAGATTTTTCCTTATGCTCGAGAGTTTGTTCTTCAATATATGGATAAGAGTAGAAAGGAGGATTAGGAGAATACCTGACATATGGATCCAAAGACTCTTGTTGCTCCAAAATTCCACCAAGATAAAAGGAATGATCAAAACAAGTTTGGTTCATATTGAAATCATCTCTCATATAATGACTGGTATTGCTATATGGACCATGCTCATAAGAATGACACTCTCCACAATAAGCACAAGAAAAACAATTATAAGGAGAAGAATTTTCAATCCAACCAGAATTTATATTTTCTTGTCTCATTCCATTCACATGCATTCCAGAAAAAGAACTAAGATATGACAAGTTATCACCAAATGAATGCTGTGAATAATTCTTTTCTTTTTTTAATTTTTTTTTCAAATTTTACATGCAGACTAAATTAGTATTAAAATTACTTGGTATTGATATTAATGACAACAATCCCCAGCACCGGCGCCAAAAAATTGATACATGTACAGATGATCAATTAAATAGTGCAAGTGTACACTGTTGTAATCAAGTAATATAGAAGTAAGTAGAGTATCGTTCCCACGAGGATTGAGCACTAAGTACCAAAATGGGTAATTTTAATTCTATGTAGTCGATCGATTAGATTGAGAGTACAAAATAAAAGAAAAACAATTAAATATGAATGCAGATGACATGAAAGCAAATATGAGAAAAAGCCCTAGGGATTAGATTTCACCTAACAAATTCCGGATTGAATCACTTATTTATTCTAGCCTAATTTATTCCACATGATTAATAGTCGAGTTTCCCTAATTTAATTACTAGCCTCTTCCAAGGTCAAGCAATTCTATAATCAATTGCTAATCCAATATATTCCTATATGAATTTAAGCAATTAATCATGCATTAAGATTTATGGAACTCGGTAAGACTACACAACTCATATGAATATATTCCTATTTCATATGCAAGTCATGGTTTTAATTATAGGGTCTACACACATATATCTCCTTCCGGTCTCAACATGCATATTGAAATCATTCAAAAGATGGCCAGTGAATCAAAAGCATTAAGAATAATAATTAAAACTCAATCATGAAGGAGAAATTCAAACTAGATTTAATAAGTTAAGATTCAATCCGTTATTAGTAAGCTACGTCATCACCCTAGGAAAATGAAAGTTTAGCACATGATGAAATTAAAAACAAAACCAAAATAAATTAACATTATATAAAGCTAGAATGAAATCCTCAGAAATACTGCATAAACTTGAATATTAAATTCTCAAACATAAATATACAACCAAAAGATGCATGACAAATGAAGAAATCTAGCCGTCCATTTAGGAGGTAAAACCTTCCATGTAGGCGTTATGCAAAATGTAATAAAATCCTAAGCCTTCCAAGATGGAGGCATGCAAAAAGTAATACAATCCTAAGCCTTCCAAGATAGAGGCATGCAATACATGAAATTAAATCTAAAAAACAACACAAAGAACTCAGAAATGTTAGAGAAAGATCTCTCCCGGTCAGAGAAGGACCTCTCCCAGTCGGAGAAGGAAACCTCTGCTTCTCTTCCTCTCCTCCTTTCTTTGAGCTTGGCATTAATCTCTATTTATAGGGGAAAAAATGTGTGTTACAGTACTGCTACAGTGATCTGGCGGGTGCTACAGTGCCTGTTGACCTGCTACAGTCCCCCTGGCGGCTGCTACAGTCCCCCTGGCGGCTGCTACAATGCCCGTTGACTTGCTACAGTCTCAATGGCTGCTACAGTACTTTTATTTTTTTTTATTTTTTTAAAATCCTGTTTATTTCAAAAACAATATTTATTTATCAATCACACCCAAATTTATTATATTAAACGCAAATATTGTCCATAAAATCATCATATAAGGGAAAATAAATATGCAAATATTTTACTTATCAGCTACCATAACATATAGGATACAATATAAGGTCTTGAACTCATCTAATTCTTTAGTCTTAATACTGCCTGATAATGGCTAAACGATAGTCTTTTTATCAGATGAACAAAATTTAAACTTGACCGTTCTAAAAACAATTATATAGGATGATGTTGAATTACGAGATGATTGGACAATCGGTAAGGCCACAAAGCTGATTCCTAAACCAATATCTCAGATAAGCAAAATCATTCAAATATCATATGGAACTGTCAAAGTATCTTTTGATAGGCCAAGAACATCTTGTAGTCAAACTATCAGAACCGAGCCTTCATTATATGAAGACTGTAGGTTTGTTAGGTCTAAATATTCAAGATATTCTTGTTCTTCTTTACCTAAACCACCGTTGTGAACTGCATGTCTGCCCCCAACACATCAACTCCTCAACAAACTTTACCAAAGGCACCATCAGTCATATATGCACCAACACCACCTACCGTAACCCCACAACCAATAAACGTTTCAATTCAAGGAGTTGACAATTCTTTAAATATCCCACAAACAAGCTATGAAAAGGATGAAGACTTTAAATTAATTGAGTCTCCAACCTATTCATATCTTGGGGAACCAAGGAAACCTTTTGTCATAAACATTTTAGAAAATGTTTTCCAAATTGACAAACAAACTTTGGAAACAAAATTTTACTTTGAGAAATATACCCTTCAAAGAGAATGGTTTCTACAAAATTTCAAAAAGTCTACTAGAAAAGAAATTCAAGAAACATTATATAGATTTCTTGAAAATAATACAAGAAAATATTCCATTTTTTGATTGGTTTAATAATGCTCATGCTCAAGATCAAATTATGGAGTATCCTTTCTTGCAAACTATCAATATGACAAAAAACAATGGAAAACTTCTGAAGGCAAAACTATTTCTTCTGAGTTTCTTCCTCCAAAACCAGTGCAGATACCACAATTGGCAGATGATAAAATTTAATGTATTATGGCTGTACCTTTCAAATTTAAAAACATTGACAACCCCATTGACTCAAGGGATATTAAAAACATTGTTGAACAAAACCATTACACAAACCAATATCTTCAAGTATTGGGTGATTATTTTGTTCAAACACTAGTTTCTTCAAGAAAGGTTGAAACTAGGATTGAAACACCACTTTTTAAACCTTTTCAAATTAACCTAAAAATTAAATCATATTTTCAAAATAAAAGATCTTATTGATTATGAAAGGTCAATCAACAAATTAGCCAACTTCAAACCACAACTATCCCAGAGACACCACAAACATCATCAACCAAATCAAAAGATGTTATGACTTTTGAAAAAGTCTCCCAAATTGAAGAAACAGACTCTAACCATTCTAAGTCACAACTCCAAATCAACCATCAACACTGGAAAAAGCCTTCAAAACTTTATTATCATAGGGCTAGCCCTCCAAACATTCTGGTTCAAGAACGAATAAACCAAAATTTTAAATCTTTTAATGCTGACAATGTCTATGAATGGAACATAGATGGTCAAAATGAATCAAACATTCTCCAAACTCTTCAACAAATGTCCATGGTAAGCACTGCATACCAAACTCAACATGATTATTCAAATGAAATGATTACTAACCTTAGTTTCCGGTTTTACTAGACAACTTAAAGGTTAGTGGGATAATTATCTCTCCCTTGAAGATAAAAATACCATTTTTACATCTGTTAAAACTGAATCTGATGGAACACCCATGGCCTCAAACAACCAACCCATTCTGGATTTAGTAAATACTCTTTGTTTTATAATTATTACATATTTTGTTGGAGATCCATCTATTTGGAAAGATAGATCGGCTGAACTTATATTAAATCTTAAATGCATTACTTTATCTAATTTCAAATGGTATAGAGATACTTATCTAGCTAGAGTACTCACTAGAGATGATGCTTATCAACCATTTTGGAAAGAAAAATTCTTAGTTGGTTACCTAAAACTTTAGGTGATAAAGTTAGGGAAATATTGCGAAACTAAAATAATGGCAACATCCCTTATGAGCATCTGACATATGGTCAATTGATCTCTTATGACCAAAGAATTGCTCTTAAAATTTGTCAAGATGACAAAATCCAACGCCAACTTGCAAAAGAAAAGGCCACAAGCAAAAGAGAATTAGGACCTTTCTGTGAACAATTTGGCTTTCCTTCTTGCAAACAATCCAAACCCCACCACCGCAAACCTTACCACAAAAAGAAAAAACATATCTATCAAAGATATAAACCTAATACACCTCCTCGTAGGCTTGAAAAGGAATTTTGCTCTAAACCAAAAATTGATTTTCCTAAACAAAAAAAAAGTTACTTGTTTTAAATGTGGTAAACTGGGTCATATTTTGAAATATTGTCATTTGACTTGAAAGTTAAAGAAAATTAAGAATATTGAAGACCCTCTTCTTGAACAAATAAACAATCTCTTAATTGAAACTTTCGAATCTAAATCTAAGAGTAGTTCTTCTAAAGATCTCAATCAAATTCAAAAAAAGGATCTTCCAAAAAACTCTTCTTCAGAAATTAATGTTATCATGAAGGAACAAGATTTACTTCTTGATATCATTAACAAACTTCCAGATTCTGACAAAGGAGAATATTTGTTCAAACTAAGAGAAATTCTCAATCAAAATTGAAGTTCTTCAAACCCTAAAAATCATGTTATTTTCAACAAATATGATTTAACTAATGTTTTAAACAAGTTTAAACATTCTGTTAAACCAACAACTCTCCAAGACCTTCAGTACGAAGTAAATAACCTCAAAATTGAAATTAGTCTTGTTAAACTTCAACAAGAAACCCATGTAACTACTATTTCCCAAATACAAGATATTCAACTTGCAACTCAAACTGAAGGGCAACAAAAAACACCATCCGATCAAGAAGACAATGATCTTTCTGAACCATTTTTAAACTTGATTTCAAAAATATCAATTCAAAAGTTTTTTGTTCAAGCCAAGATTATTAATAATAATGATTTTTTCTTGGACCAAACTATTTTGTTTGACACATGAGCTGATTCTAATTGCTTTAATGAAGGCATTATTCCTACAAAATACTTTGAGAAAATAACCGAAAGATTTAATGGCATTAATGGCTCACGTCAAGACGTCAAATACAAAGTTTCAAATGTTGTTATTGAAAATGAAGGTTTAAAGATTAAAACCCCATTTATATTAGTTAAAGATATGGGAACCCAGATTATTCTTGAGGCACTATTTGCAAGGCTATTATTCCCATATATGACTGATGAAAATGGAATTTCAAAACAACATATAGGTAAAACAATCTTATTTCCTTTTACACAAAAACCCAGAGTTAAAGAACTAAATCTTCTTTCTTCAAAACAACTAGAAGTTAATTTTTTGAAGGAAGTTATTGTTAAAACAGGCTGACACCCAAGAGGGGGTGAATTGGGTGTATTATAAAAACTTAACAATTTTGATATTCTTTTCACATCTTATAGAATCAATAAGTATGTAAGTAATGAAATATAAAATCATAATCAGTTATTGAAATCATATACGCTGGAAATATAAGAGTTTAGGGAAGAGAAGAAGTAAACTGTGATTTATCCTGGTTTGGTCCAATCCACGATGACCTACATCCAGTCCCCAGGCTCCTCCTGAGATTTCAATCCACTATCTCCCTCAAGTTTAACCAGGTACTTGAGAACTACTACAATCTCACAAGATTGATCTGGGCACTTGTGAAGCCTTTACAATTCTCTTACTGAGATAAGAGCTCCCCCTTATACACTGTAAGGATACAATTTATTTCCCACTCAAGATTCCCCAATCTTGAGTAACTCTCACAAATATAGAATGATTACAATGAAAGATTACTTCTCTCTATATGAAGTAGATAATGATTAACAATGAAGTACATGGTGGGAGTATTATTACAGAGCTTTGGTCAAGTAAGATTTAGAGTGATAGAATATCAACATTGTAGGCATGGGCTCTCATGTCTGTTCATTTTGAATGACTCTCCTTTTATAGTTGATGAAGAGCATTTGTCTGTTTGAGCTTTTCTTCTTCCCGTTTAGGATTAAAATATTATTGTTGAACTAGCCGTTGGAATCTTCTGACACAAAAGTGCTTTCTCCGTCTTGTGTGTTAATTATTGTTTAATCACCTGGAAAATGCTTAATCACTAATATAATGAAGTGTTAGATTGATTAGAATCAATAAGAACAAGTCCACAAAATTTCAATGATTTTCAAAAGTTTCAAGTTGATACTATGTTTTCTGGAGAATTAGTTATTCGGTTAACATCTGTTGTATTCGAATAGCCTTCTTTGATAATGAGTAATCTTTATTCGAATACTTTATCCTCTATTCGAATATTCTTTTAGAATTTGAAGTGTATTCAAATAGTGAATTTCTTATTCGAATAGCTACCTTGTAAAACAAATGATATTATTCGAATAGTGCTTGCTCTATTCGAATAGTGCACCTTTGATAATGAATCTTCACAAACGAATACTGCAACCTCTATATTTGAATGAACTTCTAGGGGTGTAACCCTTTAGAAACAAATCCATGGCAAATGAATTATCCCTATTAAGCTCTTTAAGTCTTCTTTGCTCAGCAACTGGAATGAATCACAAATACTTTATATTTCAAAAGTTATGATTCAATGAATGTCTACTGTACTTAGACAATCTCTAAAATCAAGAGCAGCAACTTCTAGAAGGCATAGATCTTAGTATATAACTTGAAATGTGACAAATTATATATCCATGGAAAGCTCTTTAAGTCAACTTTCATATGGCACTATTTTCGTCTCAATTCGATATGTATTTTGAGAGTTATGTCTAAAATACCAAACCTTGTTATGGTAAAGATGCTGATTCATGTGTCAACTTCAACAGCTCATAACTCTCTCATCTGAGCTCCTTTTAACTTGATCTTGGTGTCAAAATGACGCATCAGAAGTCTAGTTTCATATGTCACTAGTTTCACCTCAATCCGAGCTGTGGTTTGCTAGAAATGACTAAAATAATGAATGTCGCCCGTGCTGAAAGAAACAGAGTCTGCTGTTGCTATTCGAATAGCACTTCTTCTATTCAAATAAAATCACCCTTTTTCAGTTATAGACTATTCGAATAGTCACTTCATTATTCGAATAATATTTTATTTTTTGCACTGAGACTATTATGATAGTTCAATTACTATCCTGATAGTCACCTTACTATCCTGATAGTCTTGTGATTATTTGAATAGTCATTTCACTATTTGAATAATATTTGATTATTTTGCACTGAGACTATTCTGATAGTTCCATTGCTATCCTGATAGTCTTGTAGTATTTGAATAGTCATTTCACTATTCAAATAGTATTTGATAATTTTGCACTAAGACTATTTTGATAGTTCCATTACTATTCTGATAGTCTCCTTACTATCCTGATAGTAATCTTACTATTTTGATAGTAACTTTACTATCCTGATAGTCTTGTGATATTGGATGCTGAAATTTATCAAAAACTTATTCAGATAATCATTACACTATTCGAATAGTACCCTACTATTCGAATAATTATCCTACTATCCAAATAACATATTTAGAAATTGAGTTTGAAATCACAATGACTATTCAGATAGTGCCTTGACTATTCGAATAATTTTTCACTTGAATTATTTTCAAAAAAATTTGTTAAGCATACTATTCGAATACTAATGTGCTTATCCGAATACTTTCAACAGTTAACAGTTCTTCTCTATTCGAATAGCATATTCATTATTCGAATAACACTTTGTTTATTCGGATTAATTGAGTTATTCGAATATATCTTAACTAAAAATAAGTTTTACTATTTGAATAACAATTTGTCTATTCAAATAATCCACAGTATTAAATCACATGAATCTTTTCAACCCAACTTAATATCTTCTTTCTTTTATTGACTAATCTACAAAATATTTTACATTAAACATAGTAGTTAGTCAATGTAGGAAATAAATAAATTAAGTAAACTTTTTGCTCTCAAAATTTAACAAATATATTTGACATCATCAAAACTAATCATATCTAACAGTTATCTCTTTTAAACATATAGAAACTTAGCTATGTCAAGCACAAATTAAACAACAAATCCAAACTTTTTTTGCGAAAATCCATCGAACAATTTGTTCGGATTTACCAAATGTGTTTTGGAATCACAAAAAACATGTTGATTTGCCTTATGAAACAAGATTTTCTGAAAAACAAATACCAACAAAGGCGCGACCAATCCAAATGATGGCAGAACTTCTTGAAACTTGTAAAAAGGAAATTCAAGAACTTCTAAACAAGAAATTGATTTGCAAATCTAGAAGGTCTTGGTCTTGTGCTGCTTTTTATGTAAATAAAAATGCAGAAATCAAGCGTGGAGCTCCTAGACTTTTAATCAATTATAAACCTTTAAATCAAGCATTACAATGGATCAGGTATCCAATTCCAAACAAATCTGATCTACTCAAATGTTTGTATTCTGCAAAAATGTTTTCAATGAAGGAAGCAGTGGAATCAGATCCTAGCGCTGTAATCCAGGCCCCGCCTCCTCCTCCATGTCACAAAAAATGGAAAGCAGGGAGGATTAAGGGTGGGAAGTACATAAATCCGGCCATTACTGAGGTTGTTGTGAGGATAGTAAATAGTTAAAGAAAAAGTACATAATTTTACTTCATATCGAGAGTGCATACTTTTCATTTACAATAAATTATATGCTACAAGATAAACTTGAAAATCATATTAGCCAAGGTTCGTTCAATCCAAGTAGACGGATGGACATCTTGTAAATGACTATAGGGAAGGCAAATGACCCTGGTCGTGTTCGAGGAGAGACAAGGGGAGTTAGTGCTGCGAAGTATTTGGGATGAGACTCACATTATTTGTTACAAGCTGAACCTAGTAGGGAGCTTGTGGCCAAGATTCGAGAGGAAGTCAAACGAGAGCTCGAGGCCAAACTTCATATCAAGCTCTGACAAAAGCTGTTGCCAGAGCTTCAACTTGAAATGACAAAGATGTTTGAATCGCATAGGGCAAGTGACGAGTGTAGAACTTAGGAATCCCTAACCTTCCCCAACACCAAAGGAAGTTACGACCCTCTGGAGGAACCACTTGGCGACACTCCAGCACGGGAGAACCTTCCACCATTCCAACGCTAGGAGAACCTTCCACCCTTTATTTGGATGTGCTATTGTTACGTGTTGTTGCCAATGCTCTCGTTCACTCATATGCTACCACACACCATCATCAGTAAATTCCACAACATTTATGTAGGGTGACTATGAAAGGTGTTAGAGAGGGGGAAGAAGGTACATTCATCCCTGTTCCTGATGCAGAGGTTGGCATGATAGGTCAGGCAATAGGATCTTTCATCCTTTTGCCTCAAAATCTTATTAGTTCAGGGGCAACACCTCCAATGATAGGCATTACCTTACTATTACTTGAGATCAGTTGGCATCCTACTAACAATTTGTTTTTTATGTTCTAAAAGGATGACGAAGATGCAAGAAAATGGCTCTTCTTAACACGACTGCAACAGATCTACAAAGGCATTCTCCAGATTGACTTGCACATGCCTCAAGGGTTATCCCTACATGATTGACATAAAAGATCTCAAGGAATTTATCAAGTTGGAGGAGATAGATGCAGGATGGGTGAAATTTGCAATCCGGCAAGTTTTTTTTTTCAATTTTTCCCTTCAATTCATGTAGTGGTTTTTTGGTTTCGTACATTCAATAATTCATTCCTTATTTTAATTATATTATAGCTGCTTCCACTGCATCTACATAGACATGGACAGATGTGATTTATATAGATTCTTATGTTCTACAAATACGACAAGGGATACCAATACTTTGGAGGCAAGGACTCACTATGTGGGCTATGCAATGGGACGGACCAAACTTTGTTGTTTTTTATTACCCATTATTCAAGGGTACGTATTTTAATTTTATCTATTTAAGATGTTCAATAAAAAATTACCTTGTCATCTAACTTCATTTTAATTTATACATGTTGTTATAGTTACCATTGGAGTTTGTGTGTTCTCGTCCTCACCACAACATAGTCTATTGATTTGATTCATTGCATAAAAGGCCAAACAAAGAAACAAAATCCATCCTCAACACGTAAGTTATTTTGTTTGTATTTTATTGATTCTTAAGAAAAATGAATAGTTCTAATTTCTGTTGATTTTTATTTTCATGATAGTGTGACTCAGACATAGAGTTCTAGGTGAGTCATGCGAGGGTAAAGTTGTTAGAGACCCAAAGTGGTATTTTCCGAAGTAAGTAGTTTCGATTATAATTCTTTCATTGATGGTCATTTTAGATATACATTTATTGATTTTAACAACCAATTGACTTTGATTTAAAGTGCCCTTGACAACCTGGCAACACTGAATACAGATATTATGTTATACTTTATATGTATAACATAATTCAAAATGGCATTATTAGCGATTTTGAATAGGTAACCGCTTCTTCATTCTCAAATGATAATATTTTTGATGTTGTAATTGAAATGCTAATTAATTCATTTACTTGATTTATTTCATCAACGCTTATTTTCTAATATACAGATTTTTGATAAAGAAGATGCCTACTTACAATAAGATATTAATTTGATCAGAGACCTTTTAGCTGGACATCTTCTTCAATATATAAATCAGTAAACTTTTTATTTATATTAGTTAGTAGTTGTGTAATGACAACATTTTGACACTTTCTGGTTGTTATTGTATATATATAATATTAGATTGTATGAATTGTTATTGTACATATATATAGTAAAGATTGCAATGTTGGATGTCCTTACAATTTTGTAAGGGACATTGTGGTTTATGAATCCATCTTCAATTCCATTTCTGCAATTTTAATTTGCTAGGTAATGAATAATATAAATAATCATTTAAAAAAAATAAAACATTTTAATATCCCAAATAGGAAAAAGGGACGTCTACAGTCACTGTGGAGGGACTTTAAACGTCCCTATTCTCAATAGAAATATCTAAAGTCTTCACTTTAGACGTCCCTAATTGGAAAAGGGACGTCTAAAGTGAGGACTTTAGACATCCCTAGTTTCAATAGGGATGTCTTAAGTCCTCCTGTTCTTCATTTGGGACATCTAAACTCCTCACTTTAGATGTCTCTTTTGTGAAATTAGAATGTCTAAAGTCTCACTTTAGACGTCCTATTTTTTAGGGACGTTATCGCATAGACATCCTCATGTTTTTGGACATTAAAAGTGCGAAAAAATGGACGTTAAAAGCCCTGTCGCTAGTAGTGTCAGTCTCTTTCCTATTTCTGATGTGAGGAGAATGGCTAAGGTTTGATGAGTTGCATTATGTAGAAAGACCATTTTACCCTCACCTTTTCTTTTTATTTGCAATTTTCTCCTTGATTTATACATTAAAAACATGGAATAATTTCAAAAAACTAATCCTTACCACATTATAAAGAGTTTCTTCCTTATTTAGATTATGTAAACGATAAAGTATCAAGTAATTTCCCTATAATTTTCATGCTGGAAATTAACCTCTAACTATTTTTCTTGAACTATTTCAAGAAAATAGGCCCTTAATTTCATAAAATAGCTTTACAAAATTATCTTTACCACATTTTTAAAAACAAATTTCTTCATAAACTCTTTTATTTTCCAAAATAGCTGTTTATAACTTTTCCTTAATGTTTTTGGGTCTTTATACAATTTTCTGGGCCTTTATATTAAAGAAAATAGTCTTTTTTTTTTCCTCCCAAAATTTTGGCTTAAAAATAAGCTTTTGACTAAATAATTTATTTTTGAGACTTTTAAATTTTTTGAAAACATCCCTAAACCTTAAATGTTTCCTTGTAAATCACTTTTCAAATTTTCAGATATTACAAATGACGATCTACTGCAAAACACAAACATGTTAACGACAGAAATTTTTGTCACAAAATTTGTGGTTAATTTTCAATTCCTTTTACCAATTATATATACAATTGACATTATTTTTGATAAGTTGTACAAGTGACATTTGTTGCATCTCCATGTTACGAATTATGAACAGCGCGCATCGACTATTTCTTTTTCTTTTTTGGGTAAATACAAGAAGTGTTGATCCAATGAGCCTGTACTTCCGCTGCTGGGAAAAAACAAAGGAAAAATATCCTAAATTTCCTGCGCTTTATTCTTTTTGTGAATTTGAATAATAATACGTTAAATATTTTCTTTTTGACTGAAATTTATGGCTAATAAGAAGTTTTTCCCCATGAAATGACAAGCAGGTAATAGATAACTAATCCTTTGTAATCTTCTCCCTCGGTTTTACATTTATTTAGAACCATTGTAAATGAGATAACAAATTAAGAATCCATCATGAATAACAATTATTAATTTCCTGTAGGCTCAAAATATGTACACTTTGAAATAAAATTTGATTAAATTTTATTGTATTGACTCTAAAATGGATATCTTATGAAAAAAAACATATTATCAACGACTTTAATTTTAGCATATAATTTTTGAATTATAGTTTACATACAAAAATTGCTTTCAAATTTTAATATTAAATAAAATACAAGTGTCATAGACTAAAGTTTATAAAAGGTATTTAGTGAAATAATGAAAATAAATCACGCCCACAATTAATGCTAGTGAAAGTTCTTGTTTTCTTTGTCTTTTTTGGATCAATTGAGCTATCAAACTTTGGTTAAAAAAATAAAAAGAGCTATCGAACTTATGGACAATTTATAAATTAATAAATCAAATTATTCTACATGGAATGTTTCAGTGTGTTTTTGCGCGAACGATTTTAGAGGAAAAAAAACAGAAATAAAGTCTACAAAATTAAAATTACTTAATAAGCGACCAAATCCTCTGTCAAAGCCTAACGATTAGTGTCTGCGTAGTTTTCGCTATAACCGTTGCCTAAAATTAGATCTGTGGTTCAAATTGAGAGTGATTTACGTCATTGAATCTTGATGTTAAGTTTAGAAAAGGAATTTTCTATCTTTTACGAGAAGAAACCTAGTATATATAAGGGAGGCCAAATGCGAATTGCCAGAACAGGAAGATTTAATCTCCTTCCACATTACAAAAAGAAGCAAGGGTAGGAGTAATACAGATATATGATTCATTCTTGTACCAAAAACAAGTAATCCAAAGCATATTAAAGAAAAAAGAGGGAGGTTATCACGAACCAAGAAAGCAAAATGGCTCGTGGGATGATCATGTTGGTGTCTCTAGTTTGCCTCTTGGCTGGAGCTTTCTCAGTGGTTAAAGGTGAAGACCCTTACGTGTTCTATACATGGGATGTCACCTATGGCACCCTCTCGCCTCTGGGAGTTCCTCAACAAGTTATTCTCATTAACGGCCAATTCCCTGGACCTCGCATCAATGGTTCATCCAATAACAATTTCGTCATCAATGTCTTCAACAAGCTCGACGAGCCTATTCTCTTCACCTTCCAAGGCATCCAACACAGGAAGAATTCATGGCAAGATGGTACACCAGGTGCCCAGTGTCCTATCCCTCCGGGAACAAACTTCACGTATCACTTCCAGATTAAGGACCAGATCGGAACTTTCTTCTACTATCCCACCACTGGTCTCCACAGAGCGGCCGGTGGTTTTGGTCCGATTCGCGTGTTCAGTCGACTCTTGATCCCTGTTCCCTACCCAGATCCTGAAGACGAGTTTGATTTCGTCATTGGTGATTGGCATACAAAGAGCCATTCAACTCTTAGAAAGTTCTTGGACAGCGGGCGATCTATTGGAAGACCAGATGGGGTTCTCATCAACGGCAAATCAGCGAAAGGTGATGGCAAGGACGAGCCACTCTTTACAATGAAGGCCGGCAAGACCTATAAGTTCAGAGTTTGCAATGTAGGGATTAAAAACTCGCTCAACTTCAGAGTGCAAAACCATCCCCTGAAGCTTGTGGAAATGGAAGGATCTCACGTTGTTCAAAACATGTACGACTCACTCGATGTGCATGTAGGGCAATGCTTTACAGCACTCGTCACTGCTGATGAAGAACCTAAAGACTATTACGTGGTGGCCTCAACACGATTCTCTAAGACTCAAGTCGTTGGCAAAGGCATTATCCGCTACGAAAATGGGAAGGGTCCGGCCTTACCCGAGCTGCCTGAAGCACCCGTGGGGTGGGCTTGGTCTCTTAACCAGTTCCGCTCTTTCCGTTGGAACCTTACTGCTAGCGCCGCCAGACCTAACCCTCAAGGCTCTTACAAATACGGTCAGATTCCTATTAACCGCACAATCAAGTTGGTGCATTCAATTAGTAGGGGTCAAGGGAAGCTCCGTTACGCACTAAACGGTGTGTCTCATGTTGATCCTGAGACGCCAATGAAGCTTGCACAATACTACGGAATTGTTGATAAGGTGTTCAAATATAACACTATGCCCGATCAGCCACCCGCCAATTTGGACAACATGGTTGAGGCCCCTAATGTAATGAACATCACATTCCGTCAATTCGTTGAGATCATCATCGAGAATCACGAGAAGAGCGTCCAATCCTATAACCTGGACGGTTATTCCTTCTTTGCTGTCGCGTTAGTATTTAATTAATTGCCTCAAACTTGTGAATGTCTCCATTAATTAATTAATTAATTTATGCATGCATGCATAATAATTCCTCATCTCTTTGCCTTGTTGTTGTATAATAATTTTGCAGGATTGAGCCTGGCAAGTGGAGCCCAGAGAAGAGGAAGAACTATAATCTTCTTGATGCTCTGAGTAGGCACACCATTCAAGTGTTCCCCAAATCTTGGGCTGCTATACTGCTGACGTTCGACAACGCAGGAATGTGGAACTTGAGGTCGGAGATCCTTGAGAATCGCTACTTGGGACAACAGTTCTACATCAGCAATTTGTCTGAAAACAAATCTTTGAGAGATGAGTACAACCTTCCGGACTTCGTCTTCAAATGTGGCATCGTTAAGGATATGCCAGTGCCTCCCCCTTTATACACCTAATTTAATTAATTTAACTTATACCTTCATTGTTTCTTTCTTCTTGTTTTTTCTTTCCTTTTCTCTTTCTTTCTAGTTATTATTGCATACATATAAGAAACTTTTGATATGCAAGTTTAGTAGAGTGTTGTAATAATTTAATAATTGAGTTTGGAATAATTCTGTTTTTGATCTGCATGATCAAACCACTTCTATAATATTGCGACATTTTTGTCCCCTATATGCATTTCATTTTTTTCTTTTCTTATATATGCTTCTTACTGATGTATAAAGTAAACAATTTGTAAACGGATTTGCATATAATAACCTATTAATTTAAATTAATTTAAATAATTAATACTGGGAATAAAAACATTTTACAAAATAAATATTCCTATGAGTAAAATTGAATTGAATTTACCTTGCGGGAAGAAGCAATTTTTATTGGTGGAAGTGCTAGCAGTAGTACTTATGATAATAATAATAATAATAATATATTACTACTATTACAACAGTGATCATGATGATCATGATGATGAAGATGGTAAAGCTAGTAGTACACTACTACAAAAAATGTCATAAGTGATGCTTATTTTTATAAATATTATGGTAGTTACGAAGCACCACAGCGCCTTTAAAAAAAGCTGTGATATTTTTTGAAGTTGTGAAAGCGCTATAACTTATTTTTATTTTTTTTAAACACTTCCTATGGCCTTCCGATCCTCAGGAAGCGCCATAGAAAGTATTGTGTTTTTTGCAACAAATAATTTTACATAATTTTTTTCATTTCCTAATGAACTCTGTACTTTCAGTATAAATTCACAGCAAAATAAATAAAACCAAGCCAAAATGAAATAACTCTAAAAAAATAACTACATTGAGAAAATTAAATTAGTAACAACTAATAAAATTATATTTGTAAGTTCAAAAGTTAAAAAACTTACAATGTATAGGAAGTTTATCACGAGAGAGTTGTAACTTCAACCAAACACTTGGAAAAAAAATTATAAGTACACATAAAACTACAAGCTAAAATTCATGACAAATTTTAAACTTACAATAAAAAAAATGGAAACTATAGTCCCAATCAACGAAAGCTTCTATATTAAAAATGAAAAAGAAAAAAAAAACTTACAATGGAGCTTCTATAGGAGGAGACAATAAGAAGAAAAAAGTTCTTAGATTTGATAATTTAATATGTACCTAGAGAAGAGGGTACCACAGTCGCACTTATATTCTCTAGTACCACAAGCTTTGGTGTGATCTTTTCAATCAGATTGGACAACGTATCTTTTCGAACATGAGAGATTTGGGCGACAAAACGATGACTTTCACATCCAGATCTGTACGTGTAAGTCACAATATGAAATTAAAATCTAGAGAGAAAGTAAAATCAGCAAAGAAGAAATTAAGTACGTTATGTTACAAACCTGGTGTTCTTGAGACATTTTTGCTCTTTTTCAAGAGGGGAGAATGATTGAGTTTAGGGTTAAAGTCAAGAATGAAGGCTTCGATGAAAAAAAAATAAGGAAAAAGGGTCACCAGAAAAGGCTTATATATATATATATATATATATTTTGAAATACATGTGGCAGCTATGACGCTTAACCAGGAAAGCACCATAGCTGCCTAATACCTTCTATGGCGCTTGCCTGAGGAAGCGTCATACAAGGGGTTATTTTCAAAAAGAAAACAAAAAGTTAAACCACCTTGTATGGCGATTGCTAGGCTAGGTAAGCGCTATACAAGGACTATTGGATATTGTAATATCACACTATACAAGGTGGTGCAACTTTTTTTTTAAAAAAAAAAATTAACTCATTGTATAGCACTTCGCCAGGCAAGTGTCATATAAGATATTAGACAGCTATGATGCTTTCCTCGTCAAGCATCACAGTTGCCATATGTATTTTTAAAAAAAAAAAATTAGAATTTTTCTCTGGCGCTTGTTTAAAGAAGTGTCATAAGATTAGCGCTATTAAATCTATATTTATTAGTAGTGATGGTGGTAGTTACAGTAATAATAATAATAATTGCTGCCGCAGCTGCTACAATTATTATGGTGGTTGTGGTGGAGAAAACTTACATCCACTATTTTATATTCATATTATTTATACAGTTTCCGAATGAGAGATTGCCATCTGGATTTTTTAACAGATCAGCATAAACGTCCGTTCCCCTGCTTGCTATCACCATCTCCATTCGCTATCGGACAAAACCAGAAAAACCCTATATGCAGCCAAGTAGCCGCCATAGCAATCCATGGGTGTTCCTCTTCATATCTGTTCAATTTTAGGATGGATCTGTTTGAAGTTTTATATCTCAGCTCCTAGCAAGCATTCTCTCAGTGCGCCCAAGTGTTTGACTCCTTCACGTTCATACGCATGGCACAGCTAAGATTATCAATAATCAATAAAATCATCTGATATAGCATGCTAATTTCATCATTGATGAACACAGACAAATACATGCTAACCCAACTCTTTTGTCTTTATCCTCTCTGCACCACATTCTGGGTGTTGCAGAGATCAAGAAAAAATCAAACAACAAAAAGAATCATGTATATATATAATTGTAAAAGACATATATATGGCCTACCTAATGAACTAATCAAGCTCTTAAGCAATGTAGGACCAACAAAATCAAGCTTTGAGGTTTGAAGCGCCTAGTGTGATGGTGGGGGTGGGGGTTTTCCTCTGTGGATGATGCCTTGATGGTGTGAACGGAGACCGTCGGAGCAAGCACGACGTTTATATCTGCTGCAAAAATCCAAATGGCCATCTCTCTCTGCGAAACTGGATAATCAAAATATCAGGTATTGGAGGTAAGTTTTCTCCTATTATTATTATTAGTGATATAGTGAGTTGCAGAGAAAAATGTAATTATGCATGCATCACTAACTTTAATAAATTATTTCAAAGGAATTTTTATGGTTCAATATTTGCCCCAGCAAAAAATTATTACATGATCATCCAACAATCTGGAGAGGACGTTTTTCCAAAGAAAAGCTATCCTACGCTAATTTTCTTCCTTGTTAGTCTGTTGTAAAATATTTTTCGTTCTTTTTATTTTTTTATTTTTAAATCGCATCATGACTATCTTTAGCTAGAGCAAGCATGCATGTGTATAAAATGTTGACAATATAGCATGGCTACTCCATCAAGTAAGTACTGCCTGTTAGTTATTATTAATTTTGATTATGATAAATATTAGAGCAAAAAGTTTGCATTATATAATTATCTCATGTTTTCTACTAACTACTATATTTAATATGAATATCTTATATGGTTAAGTCAAAAAGAACAAAGAAATACAATATGCTATTACCAAAAAAAGAAGTAAAATATGTGCATTTAATTTGGAGGTTGGCGTGTCTAAGAGGAAGCTATACCATTTTAACAAGAGGCTAACCATTTAAATTTATCATTCGCTGTGTTTTTATCGCTATGACTCGAGTCAAGCTTAGCTCAAGTTACAGTCTCCATTCAGCATATTGTTAGGCTTTGTTTTTGCTTAACTCTGACAAAATGTTGGTATTTTTTCGGCAAAATATCTTCCCAACTACAAATCTATTTGATGCAAAACTTATTTTATATAAAATTAAGCTCAAAATGCTGTTCATGAACATATATTAAATTGCTGTCAAATGCTTTTATATGAATTCGATATATATCTCGAAGTTTCTGATTGGATTTTGTAACATCCCAGTTTTAATTCTTTGAATTTAAATAATTTTAGAATGAAATTAATTCATGGTGAATAATTAATTAAATAAAGAGAATTTTCCTAAAGTATGATTTATGGGAGAAAAAGAAAAATAAAAAATAAATATATAAATTGAAATAAAACAGAGAGAATTGAATTAATAACAAGGATATTATCATTATCATTATCATTATCATTATCATTATTAAGGTTAAAGAAAAGAAAAGTTAAAAAAAATAAAGAAAAGTTATTATGAAGGCCAGAAAAAATATATATTATGCAAAATGCTAAGTTAAAAAAAATAAAGAAAAGTTATTATGAAGGCCAGAAAAAATATATATTATGCAAAATGCTACGGGCCCACGGCCCTTCACCATTTAACGCACAGTGGGGGAATTAAATTTTGCGCCCCCCCCCCCCCCACTTGTTGTGTTTCATTTCTGAGAGAGAGAGGAAAGTGAGAACCAGTCCGTCATTTTTATTGTTGCTTGGAACTGAAGGTTTGAGGTCCATTTTGGAAAGTAAAATCACTTCTAGTCACTAAAGTTTCTGTATAAACATTGTTATACTCAATTATGTTTCATTTCTGAGAGAGAGAGGAAAGTGAGAACCAGTCCGTCATTTTTATTGTTGCTTGGAACTGAAGGTTTGAGGTCCATTTTGGAAAGTAAAATCACTTCTATTCACTAAAGTTTCTGTACAAACATTGTTATACTCAATTTGCTCTTTCTAAAGTATTCATTTTTAAGGTGGTTAGAGCAAATTTTTAAATTAGAGTTATGAGTAAGTGTTGAGTTTAAATTAACAATATTAGACATTGTAGAGCTATTTTAATAGTTAAGTTTTATTGGTTTAGGTTTATTTATAGGTTGATTTGATGATTGAAAAATTAAATTTTTATTTAAAAGGTTTAGGGTTTTTGATATATATGATATTTTTATCTATTAAATTTAAATCAAATGATTTATTTAGTTTTGTTGGGGGTGATATTTAATTTTTTTATGGTTTAGATTTGAGATTTAAGCTTGAAATTGAAGGTTGGATTTTATACACGAGAAATTTCAGATATTTGTTGAAGTAAGCTATTGGGGAGTAATTAAGGATTTAATTGAGTGATCTAGATTTTGAAATTTTAGAGGTTTCTCTGAATGATTTTGTGAAATGAGTATTTTGAGCTTGAACTTAAGTTATGAAATTGGGATTTTTGAATAATTTGATATATTGGAGATTGTTTAATGGTTTAGATGAGTTGTTTGAACTAATAGAAATCTCAACATGTGTGGCCTAGAGTTGAATTGGGAACTCTAGAAGGGACTAAGTCCCTAAGTTGTCATTTTCACCACCCAATCAGTTGATAGCCCAATGTGAGGTGCTGTTGAATTGTGTAGATTGATTTATGATTGTTAGTGTTGAGCATGGGGCTTTAATTGTGGTAATATTTCCTTGCTTGGCAAGAAGTAACCACTTTCCGCTTGTCCTAGATGCTAATGTCTTGCTTTTTAGAGATTTTGATATTATGATATGATGAAATAAAATATAGACTTTCTATTGTATGGTACATATTCCTCATTTGAGAAAATTGTCTTGTTTTGAACTGGCAATGAAAAATATTGGAAAGGAAGTTTACCTTGATTATTGAGTTTGAAAAAGTATGACCATGAATATTCAAGAGATAATCATATTGCATTATATTATTGCAACGATATTGATTGTTTGTGATTGAGGAAGATGAATTGGGGGAATATATTATTATGTGATAAGACCTCCCATTTATACACATTGGGTTGGTTATTCCTCCCTATTGGGCTAGGTCATGACTCATTCATCCTAGAGAGAAGGATGGACTCTTGTACATTTTTCATTCCTAAGAGAAATGAATAGGCCCATGTGGCTTGTGTATGAGAAAAATACTATCATGTGATAATATCTCCCATTTGTGCACATGGAGTTGATTATTCATTCCAATGGGGCCCTAGAGAGAACAATAGGATTTTGTAGCTCTTTTCATCCCTAAGAGAAAGAAATAGGCCCTTGTGTCTTGTGTGTATGCCTCCATAATAATGGGGAAATGCCTTCTTGGGCTTATATGTTTGCATACCTCCTTTGACAGAGACTCCGATGAGTTAATTAATGTGTATAATTATAAGATTATTTTAATGAAATTATATGTATTGCTATTTTTTTTGTCCCACTTGACACTTCACTAGGATATATTGATATGTACAATGAGTTGGAAATTTGGCTACTGAAGCTTTTGTCTCACCCCATTGCTTTTAACATTTTTCATGTGATAATTTATATGTTAGGACTTCAGGGAGAGCTCTTGATATTGTGATATCTCTATGTAAACTTTTATGTTCATTTTATATGTTGAAATGATGTATGTTGCAACTCATAGGGCTCATATTTCATAAACTCTATTTAATTCATATTTTGATTAACTGTCGCTAGCTAATGGGCTAGTAGAAGGCCAAAGGCCTTTAGAGTTTTCTTAAAATGATTATTGTAGATTCACATATGCATGTTTTGATGTTTCCTGTGTTGGAAATGTGTTTTGAAATCATATTGAAGATAATTTCATTACTTGGGCTTATGGTTTAAAGTTCTATTATGGGCTTCAAGTGTGTTAATTAATTACTATTTGGTTTGCGAAATGATGAGAAATAGTTTATTATCCATGATAGGTTTTAAATGTTCGGTCTGTCTATTTTCTATTATGGATAATTTAATTAATTGGTTTTAATTTTTGTAACCATGAAAGTTATTTTCAAATGAGTTAGTTCAACCCTTTTCTATTATGACAGTTAATTAATGACAATCTCAATTTGGACACTAAACATCATCAATGAAAGGATTTTTTTTATTTTTTATTTTAATTTTTTTACCTTTTAATGATGATTGCCAATTTGGACACTGGCCGATCATCATCAGTGGGAAGATCTTTTTTATTTTTTTATGTATTTTTAATTTTTGAGTGAGGCCCAGACAAAATAGGATGTTCACAGTTACCCCTATTTACTTGTTTCGTAGCTGAGAAAAGTGAGATTCTCGTCTATGAAGCAAGTAAAGATAAGAAACGTATTTTGTTCGGCCAAAAGAACAAGATGCCCCCTTGAAACCAAAGAGGGTTTGGACAAAATACAGTAAGCTGTAGCATCCAAAATTTAGAAAATATGGAGACGCCACCAAAATTTTAAAATAGGATAATTTTGAAAACCTTTTTAAAAATGAATCAAACTGGTCTACAAAAACCATTTAGGATTTGGGAGTCGATTGTATATGGGGAAGGTATTAGGCAGCCCATAACACCCATTCAAAAGAATGATTACCCTAAATTAATTATTTAAAAATATTATGGCCTTTATTCTAATGATAATGACCCAAATAAAAAAAGAGAATATTTACAAAAATAACTGAAATGAAAACTAAAGAAAAAAAATGAACATTTATTAACAAAATGGAAAATAAGAAAAAAATATATTTATTTACAAGGATGGACTTGACCTAGGATGAAAGCCTAAGGCTTACATAACCTTTAGAGAGATCAAAGCCCACGTAGTTCAGGGGGTAGAAAATCGTATCACTTGATTGGTGTTTTTTAGAAAAATGTTTATTTAATTTATTTGAGAAAATTATTTTGGTTTGGTTTGTATTTTTTGTTTATGAAAGAAATTTCTTCATTTTTTCATGAAAGGGAGTTTTTCCATTTTATTTTCATTTATAACAACATGTTAAAATATTTTTTCCCCTTTTTTTTTGAAAGAGAACCTAAGAAAGGGATAAAGAAACAAGAAGTTAAACAAAAAGGAAGTCAATGGTGAGGAGATTTATGCGTGACTTTTATCCTTGAAAGCTATTCAAACAAACAAGATGAGAAAAGCACATGGGTAGATCAACACACAATTCATTGCATTTTCTTTTATCCATCTTATAAATCCCTTCAATTTGGATGAGCATATATTGGGGGCAGGAGATCAAATTTGAACAAGCATATAAGAGTCATAAAGTGTCAGGACCTATTAAAACAAAAAGGCTTTCTTGCAATATGACGTGTTAGCATTAGAGGTGAGAGCATGCAATCATTTCAACTATCAAAATATCACCATAAAAAAAATGTCAGCGAAGTAATGGGTTCAAATATAGTAATATCAAATGGTTGGGATCACGTGAGCATTCAATGAAGATAGTGTTAGAATCGGTAGGCACAGCGGAAGAATTTTAAAAATTTTCACCGATCCTAATTGAGGATCTATCAACGGCGTTTAAACCAAGTTGGAAGGATTCATACCTTTTGATGATTCAGAGTTTTCACGATCTCTAGGAGCCAACATGTCAGATCCGCTCCCTCTACCGGTATTCACACGAATGCTCTCCAACTGAGACTGCGTGCTAGCACCTCTAATGTCTCCTAGGGTTTCACTTGCGGCTCTCAAGTCTCATGTACGTATCAATATATATGCTCTATCAAGTTTATAACCTATGAGGGCTATTTTCAAATTTCAAAATTAATCATTATTAATTTCAAAATTAATTAACAATTATTTATCTTGATGAACTAATTAAATAAATTCAGTTTAAATTAAATCTGTCCAACAGTTTTAATTTAACCTATTTATTTAATCCAAATAAAGAGCCATTAGATTTAATTTATCTTCATAAATTAAATCTGAGATACTATATCTCTATCATGTTAGTTATTAAATTTAATATATCTTCATAAATTAAATTTAAAACTAACAATATAATAATATCATATAATATATATATATATATATACATATATATAAGATATATATTTTGAAAATATATATATCTATATAATATTATTAATGAATTTTATATTATATATATATAAAATTCGTCCACCCTAAATTAAACATTATCTCGTGTTAGGCCATTCTTGTGTGCGACCCTGTAGGCCCATATGAAGTTGGCAGTGGGCCAATAACTATATTAACCCAAAAGTCGCAAGCGGCCTCTAACAAGACATTACGACTACCCAATTCATATGAGTATCGTTATCATGATGCAACTAGTTATACAACCATGTCACGTCCCTTTTGTCACACGATATATCGATCAAGGATAAGGTATGGATAATGTCATCCTCTTGTTCCTGACCATTACTTTCTCGATTCCTGAGTAGCCTGATAACAGAGACAGAAACCCCTTTCATCATTGTATGGCCATACATTTCTCAGACTCACTCATCGAGGGGCCCAGTAATATCTCTCTACTAATGTGAGGGACAAATTCCATCTTGATCATTCATATTCCTCTGCATGAAAAACCACCAAGCCCGATCGTAGCCTTTATCATCACCCGGTCAAAAGTGACTTTTGACTAGTTCAAAGCTTAGCAACTCTCATGTAGGAATCCATGATGACCTCAGGTCTAAGGGCATTGTGACGTGGTTATACATGAGAAAAGCTTATGACTTGATCCATGTAGCTTTCTCATAGTGGGTCGGTCCAGCACCTTGTACTCTTACAAGTGCCTAAGACTTTGATTCATATCTCTATATCTTATCAAAGTCATACTGATCTTGTTTCATCTCTGCTCCCGCATAGATGACCGACCAGGGACATTGTGGGACAATCTTTATGAATTATCTATGGATACAATTATCATAGTTAACATGCAAATAGTATGATAACAGAATGGAGAAATTTTATTAAAATAATAATGTTCAATGTACAATGATTGGCCCTTAGGGCACAATTTCCAACATCCTCCCACTTGCCCTAGGTGCAATCATTAATTTGCCTAATTCCCATTGCCCTAACATGACGCTCATGCTTTGCCTGTGCAAGTGGCTTAGTAAGAGGATCAGCAACATTATCTTCTCCTACTACTTTTCATATCTTTATATCACCTCTATCATTGATTTCTCTAATAAGATGAAATCACCTAAGTATATGCTTGGTTCTTTGATGTGACCTAGGCTCCTTAGCCTGTGCAATAGCACCGCTATTTTCACAGAATAAATCTATTGGATTTGAGATGGTAGGCACCACCCCTAGTTTAGTAATGAATTTTCTGATCTAAACGGCTTCTTTAGCTGCATCTGATGCTGCTATATACTCAGCTTCTGTTGCAGAATCTGCTATAGTGCTCTGTTCGGAGCTCTTCCAGCTTATTGCTCCACCATTCAGGAGGAATACATATCCAGATTGCGATTTAAGGTCATTTTGGTTAGTTTGGAAACTTGCATTTGTGTAACCGGTTACACAGAGCTCATTATCCAATCCACCATAGACCAAAAATAAGTCCTTAGTCCTTCTTAAGTACTTTAGGATATTCTTGACGGCAGTCCAATGACCCTCACCAAGATCTTGTTGGTATCTGCTGGTCATACTTAAGGCAAACGAGACATCCGGTCGAGTACATAATATGGCATACATGATGGATCCAATGGCCGAGGCATATGGAACCTTACTCATACGATCTCGCTGATCAGGTGTACTAGGACACAGATCCTTGCTAAGATGGATGCCATAAGACATGGGCATGTAACCCCTTTTTGAATCCTGCATACTGAACCTATGCAGTATCTTGTCTATGTATGTGCTCTGACTTAGGCCTATTAGTCTTTTGAGAAGAGTTTTAAGAGAGCAAGGAGGAAATGTAGAGTGCTAATTTGATTTCTCATTTCATCGCTCCTTATTCTTTCACGAGTTTTGAGAATTAGAAATTTGTTGGAATAACCTAATATTATTCATGACATGTCTAGATGCTTGCCAATGAACATATCCATGAGATTGAGGCACTTACATACAAAGCACTAGGCATGTTTTTGTTTGCTTTCCTTCTATCTGTTGGAAATTGTGCCCTAAGGGCCAATCATTGTACTTTGAACATTATTATTTTAATGAAACTTTTCCTTTCTGTTATCATAATTTTTGCATCTTAACTGTGATAATTGTATCCTTGGATAAATCATAAAGATTGCCCTAAAATGTCCCTGGTCAGTCATCTATGCAGGAGCAGAGATGAAACAAGATCAGTATGACTTTGATAAGATATGGAGATACGAATCAAAGTCTTAAGCACTTGTAAGAGTACAAGGTGCTAGACCGACCCACTATGAGAAAGCTACATGGATCAAGTCATAAGCTTTTCTCATGTATAACCACGTCACAATGCCCTTAGACCTGAGGTCATCATGGATTCCTACATGAGAGTTGCTAAGCTTTGAACTAGTCAAAAGTCACTTTTGACCGGGTGATGATAAAGGCTACGATCGGGCTTGGTGGTTTTTCATGCAGAGGAATATGAATGATCAAGATGGAATTTGTCCGTCACATTAGTAGAGAGATATTACTGGGCCCCTCGATGAGTGAGTCTGAGAAATGTATGGCCATACTATGATGAAAGGAGTTTCTATCTCTGTTATCAGGCTACTCAGGAATCGAGAAAGTAATGGTCAGGAATAAGAGGATGAAATTATCCATGCCTTATCCTTGATCGATATATCGTGTGACAAAAGGGACGTGACATGGTTGTATGACAGGTTGCATCATGATAACGATCCTTGTATGAATTGGGTAGTCGTAATGTCTTGCTAGAGGCCGTTTGCGACTTTTGGGTTAGTATAGTTATTGGCCCACTGCCAACTTCATATGAGCCTACAGGGTCGCACACAAGAATAGCCCAACACGAGATAATGTGTAATTTAGGGTGGACGAATTTTATATTTATATATATATATAATATAAAATTCATTAATAATATTATATAGATATATATATTTTCGAAATATATATGTATATATATTATATGATATTATTATATTGTGTTAGTACATTCATATGGGAATTTGAAATCTAGTGGCTGACATTCATCTATGGGGATTTTCGCTAAGTAATCGGCTATTGTACCACCCTTGATGGATTTTTGAGTGATGTATCTTATATCATATTCAGACAATATTACCTGCCACTTAGAGACTCTTCCAACTACATGCGGGCTTTCAAAGATGTACTTGAGTGGGTCCACTCTAGAAATTAACCAAGTGGTGTAATAAAGCATGTATTGCCTCAACCTCCTTGTAGCCCAGACTAAAACACAACAAGTTTGCTCGATCATCTGGTAACATGACTCACACTCATTAAACTTCTTGCTCAAGTAATAGATCGCTTGTTCTCTTCCCTTAGATGCATTGTGTTGCCCTAGCATGGCTCTCATGGAGTTTGGTCGTATTGTCAAATACAAAATTAAAGGTCATCCTGGTGCAGGAGAAACAAAAATGGGGGGATTTAGCAAATAATTCTTGATTCTATCAAATGCCTGCTGGCAATCTTCTTCCTACTTCCTTGTGTAGTTCTTCTTTAAAAGCTTGAATATTGGCTCACAAGTTGCAGTTAGGTTGGCAATGCATCGTTTAATGTAATTCAATCGCCCCAAAAAGCTCCGATGTCTTTTTCTATTTGAGGAAGGGGCATTTCCCAAATTGCTTTTACTTTTCAGGATCTACCGTAATCCCTTTTTGACTTACAATGAAACCCAACAATTTCCTAGATAAAGCCCCAAAGACGAATTTATTAGGATTTAGCCATAGCTTGTACTTGTATAGCCTTTCAAACAGCTTTCTTAACACCACAACATGGCTTTCTCCCTTAGAATATTTAGTTACCATATCATCCATATATATTTCAAGTTCTTTGTGCATCATATCATGGAAGAGTGCCACTATGGCACGTTGATAAGTTGCCCCAGTATTCTTTAGCCCAAATGGCATGACCCGGTAACAATAAGTGCCCCATTGTGTAATAAATGTGGTTTTTTCTTTGTCCCTTTCATCCATAGGGATTTGATTATACCCTGAGTACCCACCCATGAATAAGTACCTATAGCTACAGGCCTATTATCAACTAGGACATCAATATGAGGCAATAGAAAATCATCTTTTGGGCTAGCTTTGTTCAGATCTCGATAATCAACACACATTCGAATTCTACCATCCTTCTTTGGGATAAGAACAACATTTGCTATCCATTTGGGTATTTGGCTGGTTCTAGGAAACCCGCTTCTAATTGCTTCATCACCTCATCTCGAACCACTAAGGATATATCAGAAGTAAGCCTCCTCATTTCTGCCTTTTAGCCTTGGTGTCTAGGAATAAGGGAATCTTGTGAGAGGCAATCCCTAGATCAAGGCCTGGCATGTCTTGATAGGACCATGTGAACACATCCATGAATTATTTGAAGAGTTCAACTATTTGCAAAAACCAGTTAGGGTTCGAGAGTTGATTGTATATGGGGAAGGTGTTAGGCACCCCACAACACCCATTCATAAGAATGGTTACCTTAAGTTGATTATTTAAAAATGAATATGGCCTTTAATTTTATTATAATTACCCAAATAAAAAAGAATATTTACGAAAATAAATAAAATGAAAACTAAGGAAAAAAAAGAACATTAGTTTACAAAAAAAAAAGAAAAAATATATTTATTTATAAAGTTGGACTTGATCTAGAATGAAAACCTAGGGCCTACGTACCCTTTAAATGGATCAAAGCCCATGTAGTTAGGGGTAGAAAAGTGTGTCACTTGGTTGATTTTTTTTAGAAAAATGTTTATTTAATTTATTTGAGAAAACTATTTTTGTTTGGTTTGTATTTTTTATTTATGAAAGCAATTTCTTCATTTTTTCATGAAAGATATTTTTTCCATTTTATTTTCATTTATAAAAACATGTTAAAATATTTTTTTTCCTTTTTTTTGAAAGAGAACCTAAGAAAGGGATAAAGAAAACATAAGTTAAACAAAAAGGAAGTCAATGGTGAAGAGATTTTTGCGTACCTTTTATCCTCGAAAGCTATTCAAACAAACATGATGAGAAAAGCACATGGGTAGATCAACACACAATTCATTGCATTTTCTTTTATCCATCTTATAAATCCCTTCAATTTTGATGACCATAAATTGGGGGCAAGAGATCAATTCGGTCAAGCATACAAGAGTCACAAAGTGTCAGGACCTATCAAAACAAAAAGGCTTTCATGCAATATGACGTGTTAGCATTAGAGGAGAGAGCATGCAATCATTTCAACCATCAAAATATCACCATAAAAAACCTGTCAGTAAAGTAATGGGTTCAAATATAGTAATATCAAATGGTTGGGATCACGTGAGCATTCAATGAAGATAGAAGGAAACCAAATAAAAACATGCCTAGAGCTTTATATGTAAGTGCCTCAATCTCATGGATTGTTAGAATCGGCAGGCACAGCGGAAGAATTTTAAAAATTTTCACCGATCCTAATCGAGGATCTATCAACGGCGTTTAAACCAAGTTGGAAGGATTCATACCTTTTTTGATTCAGGGTTTTCACGATCTTTAGGAGCCAACACATCAGGTCCACTCCCTCTATCAAGTTTAAACACAAAAGTATTCATGCAATATGACGTGTCATTGGTAAGCATTCATGCAATATGACGTTTAAACCAATAATGGAGAAATTTAATAAAATTAATAATATTCAAAGTACAATGATTGGCCCTTTGGGCACAATTTCCAATATGGATATGTTCATTGGCAAGCATCTAGACATGTCATGAAGAATATTAGGTTATTCCAACAAATTTCTAAATCTCAAAACCCATGAAAGAATAAGGAGCGATGAAATGAGAAATCAAATTAGCACTCTACATTTCCTCCTTACTCTCTTAAAACTCTTCTCAAATTAGCACTCTTCATAAATGGTCCTTCTTTTTTGAATTTTCATTTCTGAACTTTTTTGTATTTTATGTTAAAAACTACCTAACTTGACCTAATCACCATCAATGGAAATTTCTTTTTTAATTTTTGTTTTTTAAATTTTTTATTTTCTATCAATAAAACTTCCTAGCTTGTCCTAATCACCATTAATGGAGATTTTGTTTTCAATTTTCGTTTTTAATTAATTTTTTTTTATTTTTTCCCACAAGTAATTTCCTAATTTAAACCTATCAACATAAATGAGAGATTTTTTTTAATTTCTAATTTTTATTTTTTGTTTATTATGTTTTCACCACAAGCAACTTCCTAATTTAAACCTATAAATGGGAGATATTTTTTTATATATTATTTTTAGATTTTTTATTTTCCCTTAATTAATGACAATGTCAATTTGAACACTAATTATCATCAATGAGAGGATTTGTTTTAATTTTGTTTTTATTTTTTTTTTCATTTTTATGATGATTGCCAATTTGGACACCGATCATTATCAGTAGGAGGATTTTTTTTATTTTTTTTATGTATTTTTTAATTTTTTAGTGAGGCCCGGACAAAATAGGGTGTTCACAATAGTATTTGATGTTTGAAAAAGTAAAGATGGGAATACTCTGCTATGGTAGAATTGTGGGTTTAATCCTCTCTATTTGCCATAGTACTGTGATTATCCTAAGATTTTGATTAAGCATATCGATAATCGAGTTTTAAGGAAAGGATTTTTACCAATTTCATGTGTTGTTTGTGTTGTCCCCATATCGGCTGGGGAGGGGTGTCAAACCTCTTTACCATTTTGATATTTTCCCAGAGTGAAAAAGGCACAGTTCAATAGGCATACAGAAATAGCACAAATATACTAATAAAGTGTACTTGTTTACAATACAGAAGTTCCCCAAAGGGTTGAACATTTATACAAAGTTTGTCCAAAACTAAGAAAACAAACTACAATAACCAACAATTGCATCTTCTTGATCCATAATCACTACTATAAAATATAGATTTAGTAGCACTAATCTTATGACACTTCTTCAAACAAGTGCTGGAGGAGACTTCTATTTTTTTAAAAAAATACATGTCACAGCTATGGCACTTTCTTAGTCAAGTGTCATGGTTGTCTAATACCTTGTATAGCGCTTGCTTAGAGAAGCGCCATACAAGAGGTTATTTTATAAAAAAAATTTGACCCCTTGTATGGAGCTTACCCGGACAAGCGTCATAGCTAGTCTTATTTTTTATAAAAAAAATATAGGCCTTATAGGCAAACGCCATAGCTTTAAATAATCAAGAAAAGAAAAAGAAGAAGAAGTTATGGCTATTAGGTAAAAAAATCAAGGCCTTCCATAGAGCTTAATAAATCACGTGCCATTGAAGATTAGCCTTCAATGACGCTTGACTCATCAAGCACCATTGAAGGCATAGTTAGGATCGGCTGGCACAGCGGAAGAATTTCAAAATTTCGCCAATCCCAATTGAGGATCTATCAATAGTGTTTAAACAGAGTTAGGAAGAATTGTACCTTTCTTTTCGTGCGTTATTGGTTTTCGATGTTCAAAAGCCGACACATCGATCAACTCCCTCTAGCGGTATCCACATGAATGTTACTCCAACACGAATTGTATGCTAGCGCTTCCAATGTGTCCCTTATGGGCTATATTCAAATTTTCAAATTAATCTTGATTAATTTTGAAATTAATTAACCCTTAATAATCTTGACGATCTAATAAAATAAATTCGGTTTAATTAAATTTGTCATATAGTTTTAATTTAACCTTTTTATTTAATCCGAATAAAGAGCCAACAGATTTAATTTATCCTTATAAATTAAATATGAGAAATTATATATCCATCATGTTAGTTATTAAATTTAATTTATCTAATAAAATTAAATTTAAAACTAACATAATATAAACATTGTCTCGTATTAGGCCATTCTTGTGTGTGACCCTGTAAGCCTATATGAAGTTGGCAGTAGGCCAATAACTATACGAACCCATAAGTCATAAGTGGCTTCTAGCAAGATATTAGGACTACCCAATTCATATAAGGATCGTTAACATGATGCAACTTGTTATACAACCATGTCATGTCCCTTTTGTCACACGATATTTCGGTTAAGGATGAGGCATGGATGATGTCATCCTCCTGTTCCTGACTATTACTTTTCAGATTCTTGAGTAGTCTGACAATAGAAATTGAAACTCCTTTCCGTCATAGTATGACCATACATTTCTCAGACTCACTCATCAAAGGGCCCAGTAATATCTCTCTACTAATGTGAGGGACAAATTCCATCTTGACTATTCATATTCCTCTGTATGAAAAACCACTAAGCCCGATCATAGCCTTTATCATCACCTTGTCAAAGGTGACTTTTGACTATTCATATTCCTCTATATGACAAACCACCATCCATGGTTTTGTACTACCTTATGACTCTCAAACTTCTTCGAGATGTACCTTGCTCCCATTAGTTCTTTTAGAGATAAACTCTCTTTCTAGAAGCTTACCATTTTGAATAACAAACACTTTGTTATCGATGGGATTGTAGACATAGTATCCTTTAATTTCCTTAGGATACCCCATGAAAAGGTACTTTGAGGATCTGGGCATTAATTTATCTGAGGCTTGTTGCTTAAAATAAACCTCATATCCCCATATCTTTAGAAAAGATAAACTTGGTCTCTTTCCAGTCCATATCTCATATGGTGTCTTTTCAATTGCCTTAGATAAAACACAATTTAGTGTGAACGCAGTTGTCTCTAGAGCATATCCCCAAAAGGATAGTAGAAGATCTGTTTGACTCATCATAAATCGAACCATATCTAATAGTGTTTGATTCCTCCATTTAAAAATGCCATTCCATTGTGGTGTTCCTGGAGGAGTCAATGTAAGATTATCCCAAAACTCCTAAGATTGTCCAAGAACTCTTGCTTCAAATATTCACTACGTCGATAAGATAGAAGTGCTTTAATTATTTTTCCAAGTTGTTTTGTACTTCATTTCGGAATAGTTTGAACATTACAAAAGATTCAGATTGATGTTTTATTAGAAAGATATAGCCATATCTACTAAAGTCATCTATAAATGTAATGAAGTATATATAACCCCTTTGGCAGCTATATTTAATGGTCCACATACATCTGTATGTATAGGGCCCAATAAATCAGTGGCCCTCTCACTATGCCCTGAAAAGGTGCCTTTGTCATCTTTCCTAATAAGCAAGATTCGCATGTATTATAAGATTCAAAATCAAATGAGTTACGAAATCTATCTTAATGGAGTTTAGAAATGCGTTTCTCACTTATATGGCCTAGATGACAATGCCATACGTAGGTTAGATTCAAATCATTCAATTTTATCCTTTTAGTCGTTACGTTATAGATATTCATATTATTAGGATGTTCCAAATTTAATATATAATGATGAACATGCAAATCACCATCAGCATAGAAATGTCATTATGATAAATAGAACATTTACCATTCCCAGTATTGGAAGTATAACCTTCCTTATCCAAATAAGAATGAGAAAGAATGTTACTACTCAAAGCAGGAACATAATAGCGATTGTTCAAAACTAAGAAAAGCCTACTGGGCAGAACTAATTCATAAGTGCTTACAGCTAAAGTAGCAACTCTTGATCTATTTCCAAATCATAGGTCTACCTAGTCCTTCTTCAACTTTCTACTATCCTTGAGACCTTGCACATTTGTACATATGTGAGAACCACATCCAGTATCTAATACCTATGTAGAAGAAGTAGAAAAATGAATGTCTATAATATAAATACTTGAAGTGATAGCCCCACTATCCTTCTTGTTCTTTTTCACATCTTCCAGGTAGAGTTTGCAATTCCTTTTTGATAACACTCCATATTTTGTACATTTAAAGGATATTTTGAAGATAATTAGAGAGTTATCAATCCTAAATTAAAGGGATTTATTGGAGATTTTGATAAGATATCAATTTGATGCATGATTTAGGGGTTTTACTTTAAATATAATAATTTTGATCTAAAATAGAAAAAATTCAATATAGGATAATAAGAAGAATAATAATCCAATGTTTTGAAAAAAAAAGAAAAAAAAGAAATCAGCTTTTATTTTATTTTATTCTCTTAATCCTATGACACTAGGTGACATGTTTTTCTTTTTGGTTGAGAAGTTGTGGAGCTAAGTCTAATTATTTTATCTAATAGGAGAGTATGTGGGGCGCATATGAGAGGGAATGAATTAGATCAGTTGTGACACCATTTTGCAAAAAGTGAAAGGAAGACCTAATAGACTAAAGAAAGAAAAGAGAAGCCACAGGAAAAAGGCAGAGGGGGAGCCGCAATTGATTTGAAGAAATCAGCAGAGAAGCAAAGCTTCGTCTCTTGACTGGGGCGGCAGCATAAAAAAAAAGAAAGAGTGAGTTACAGAGTAGAAAACTCAGTAGAGAGAATTGGAGGGGTGGTGCCGTCGACATTGGATGTGCACCTGAAGGAGGAGAGCACTATAGATCATTATCATTGAGAGCCAGAGAGCTACGATTTTCTAATGTTCATCATCATCTTTATTCATGATTTCTGATGAGAAATAGAGCTTGACATAACAAAGCTCGTCGGAGGTGTCTTTTAGACTAAAGGAGACATCACCGTCGATGAAATTTGAACTGAAGCAGAGAGAGAAAGCTGGAGCAAAACAGACCGAAGGGAGATAGGAGTTTGGCGATTACTGTTCACTATCTTCTTGCTCTTGAACTTGACAGTGAAGAAGGAAAGCACATCGGCACAGTGATATGTTATAATTTCTTGTCATTAAAATCTGATCGGTTCTTCTCTATTTCTTTTATGGCTGTGAATTCTTAAATTGTTGCTGAGTTGATTGGAATTAAAGCCATGTGTGGCTAGTTGTTTTTGATCCTAGAGTAGTTATGAACTAATTTGAGGATTTGAGTATGTATGAACTAATTAATTGTGCTTAGTGCTATTTTTGTTTACTTAATCTTGTATTAATTTATCTACTTAGTGTTTGATCACCACTAAGTATGAATTTGGGGAATTTATATTAGCCTTGGAAAAGGGATCTTAATTGGACTATAGATTAAGTAATGTGGGATTAGAATTTTTCTAATTTGCCAATAGGATAGGAATATACCTATTGGACCCATATAATCATATTAGAGTGAATTTGGACATTTGTTGCCCCTTGAGTAAATTAGTTAGGAATAACAATTTTAACTTGAGAGAGGTGTATAGGTGATTGGAAGATATTTATATTCATTTAAACTCTAGATTAACAAATTAACATTAAGTGCTTTTAATTGGATAAATACATGCTCTAAGACTTGAAGAAGGGATTAACCACTCTAGGTTATTTTTATCAATTGAAGTCTTTAAATCATTAGATTTGTTTCTTTTGCAATTGTTTAAATAGTATTTCAATCTCTTCCTTTGATTTGCTCAACTAAAATGAAAATGGGAATTTTAATGCCTAGTTATCTATTACCTTGGATCTCTGTGGGATGACCTTGATTTGCTATTATACTATTTCAACGGCCCATACACTTGCGGTGCTTATTTAAAAATTTCGTAGCATCAAGTTTTTGGCGCTGTTGCCTAGGATTCAAGGCAATTGGTGATTAGAATTAGAAATCCCTTAGTAGTTTTAGCTTGAGATATTTTATTTTATTTTTGTTTGTTCTTTGTGTTAGTGTGATTCTCTTGAGATCTGTTTTGTCTTTCAGTTACTTTAGTATATGCCCCGTAGATCCAAAGCACCTAAGATACCACAAAAAACAAGGAGCGTCCAAGAACTTTTGGAAGCTACAAAACCTCATACTTAACCAAAGAAAGGTGTACACATTGAGACTATAGTAATGGTTGAGGATGAAAATGATCGCTTGGGTGTTAATGATTTATTGGGAAGACAATCTAGTGAAATTAGGAATCCGAGTGCCTGAATTTCAAGCTAACAACTTTAAGATAAAGCAAACTATGTTGAAGATGCTTGAGCTACATGGTCAGTATGCCGGAAATGATTTAGAAGATCTAAATTGGCACTTGATTCAATTCCTTGATGTTTGTGACCCATTCAAGCAAAATGGAGTTTTTAATGATGTGATTCATCTTAGGCTTTTTCCTTACTCTCTACAAGGAAAAGCCAAAGAGTGGCTCAACAATTTAGAAAAGGGCAGTGTCACTTCTTGGGCTGAATTAGAGGAAAAGTTCATATCAATATTCTTTCCTCATAACAAGATGGTGGATGCTAGAGCTACTCTAAATAATTTTTGCCAATAGTTTGGGGAACACCTATATGAAGCTTGGGAGAGGTTTAAGTTTCTTGTTAGGCAAAGTCTTGGCCATAGTTTTGAGAAATGTGTCTTACTTCAAAACTTCAGGACCCGGTTGACTCCCAAATCTAGATCAAAATTGAATGCTGTGGCTAATTGAGGAATTACAAAGCAACTAGTGAATTATGTTTGGGGATGGTTAGATGACTTATCAACTGACTTTATTCAGAACAACAATGACAGAAGATCTTGTTAGATCCCAAGTTTTGATGATAACAAAAGTCAATTGTGTACAAATCATAGTTTTATAAGTTTAAGGAATGTTTACAAAGTTACCAAATGCATATAGCAATGTTCTGTGGTGCCTGGTGTCAAAATGAACTGGTGTACTTGAGCATGAATCAAGCACTCAAGCATGGAACTCTTTTATGCTCGAGCAGATGTGAGTGATAGCCAGAAAGTGTTTGCCCGATAGCATGCTATTGTCATTTTTACTGATTTACTTGAGCACTGGAGATAGCACTCGAGCATAAGAGTCTTTCTCACTCGAGTACATGCGAGTGAGAGACTGCGAGTGTTTGGCCGAGAGCAATTCATGTCATCCTTCCTTGATGCACTTGAGTAGAGAAATCAATACTCGAGCATGAGTGTCCTGTACTTGAGCACTAGCGAGTGAAGGACTGCAAGTGGTTGGCCGAGAGTCATGAAAGTCAGAGAAGCACAAGTGTGCCCGAGTGAAGCTTCATATGCTCGAGTGACACATCAACACTCGCGAGTGAGAAATCTAACTCTCTCTGAATCTGATGCAAGTACTGATAACAAGGGCATATTATTTGAGAATATTCTTCTCACTCGCTCGAGTGAGGGCCCACATCACCTGCGAGTACAAAATCTCACTCTTGCTAAGATGATATGCGAGTGCTGTCCAGAGAAGAGTCTCCCAGTGTAAAATGCAAGGCCACTTGAGCAGAAGGAGTTGTGCTCGAGTGAGGCCCCACATCACTTGCGAGTGAGAATTTTGTCTCTCTGAAATCCTATGCGAGTGCAAGTTCAAAACTGAAAAACAAGGAGAAAAATAGGGAGATCACTCGAGTGAGCCCATCCATGCTCGAGTGATACTCTGCCAGAACACCAAATACACCAAGTCTCACAGCGTTCAATCCGAATATGGTTTAATGTTATTTATTTATCTTATCATCACTTATTATCATTATTTAACATCATTTTGAATGTATTATAAGTGTGATAAGGAGGATGAACGTTTGAAATAAACAGACAGGAAGAAAGTCAAATAACGGCAGACAGCATCATTACAAGCATGCACGTACCTACCGCATTCAAAGTATTCAAACATGCGCATGTCATTCCACAGTAACAAGCCCCACTCCTCAACGATCATACTCAAACGAGCAAAAACTGAACATCTATAAATACAGAGATCCAGAGATCGTCAAAAACAACGAAGCACAAGAATTCACAAGCATATACACGAGTCTCTGTTATTCATAATTTTCTCTGTATACATATTGATCTTCAGTGTTCATCTACTTGCTCTGTAAGAGAGTCTTTATACAATTCAAATACTATTTTCATTTGATCTCAAGGTATTGGGACCTTGAGAGGGTAGATATCCTTACGAGAGAAGCAGTTGAGAGAATTCCTAGTTAAACCTTCCACTCATAAGACTTATAAGATACAAGCAGTAGAGAACGTTGCTGCTCGTAAGACTTACAGTGGAGTAAGCAAGAGAGAACGTTGCTGCTCATAAGCCTTGTATACATAAGCAAGTAGGAAAGGTCATAGGTTGTTTTTCTGCACATATGACTTGTCGTAAGGGGGAGAGAAATTTCTTAATGAGAGAATATTTCTGCTCGTAGTCCGTTCAAGGACAATTGTTGTTTTGTGGCATTCTGAGAGCCCATTGAATCTTGGAAAATAGTAAAAATCTCAGTAGGTCTTAATCTCTGAGGACTGGACGTAGGCCTGATTGTTAGGCCGAACCAGTATAACTCTCTGTGTTCTAATCTTCTTAACTCTACTCTGTCTACTCTATTTTCATATCACCATATCAAGCAAAAATTTATAACGTCACCCAATTCACCCCCTCTTGGGTGAAGCTTGCCTCTTTCAGATCTGTGAAGTCTACTGAAAGAGTTAATAAGGACACTTCATCACAATTGGTAGGAATGTTAATTGTTCTCAACAAGAGGTTTGATAATCTTGAAGCTCAAGTACACCGCTCCTTGTGATTATTGTGGAGATAGACATGCTACTGGATAATGCCTTATATCTCAACAGATAGAACCAGTCAATTATGTTGGAAACTACCATGGCAATAATCAGAGTAATCCATACTCCAATACCTACAATTCTGGGTGGCGTAAAAATCCTAATCTCTCTTGGAAACATGGAACAACTCTTAATGAAGCATTCCACTTTTAATATAAAGCTAATGGCACCTCCTGGTTTTTATCACTTGGAAAAGAAACTTAAGCCTATTCAAGAGCCCAAACCTGATCTTGAGGCAATGATATCTCAACTTGTTAGTTTTCAGCTAAAGAGTTCTCAAGATCAAGATACTACTAATGCAACATTTAGTTCATCCATCAAGAATCTTAAGGTTCAAGTAGGATAACTTGCAACTAGTGTGAATGCATTACAACAAAGAGAATTGCCAAGTAATACTGTGACTAATCCTCATAGAGATAGATAAGAGGAATGTAAAGCTCTAATATTAAGAAGTGGTAAGGAGTTACTTGAGATTCCCCATCTAGTGAAGAAACCTTTAGCTTCTAATGGTGATGCAACTCTTGAAGTTATTATAGAGAATGATGAAGAGCCTACTCAGAAGGTACATGGAAAAGTAAATGAAGCAAAAGTTGATAATGAGTCTAAGAAAAGTGAAGTTAAGAAGAAGGCTACTAATGAGAATCTTAAATGGGTACAACCTTTGCCATTTCCTCATAGATTCCAGAAGAAAGCTTTAGATGAGCAATACAAGAAGTTCTTGGGAATTTTCAAGCAACTCTACATCAATCTCCCTTTCCTTGAAGCTTTAGAGTAGATGCCTCAATATGTTAAGTTTCTAAAGGAGATGTTGAGTAAGAAGAGGAAGTTTGGTGATTATGAACAGTACCTCTGACTAAAGAATGTAGTGCTATTATTCACAACAAGTTGCCACCTAAACAGAAAGATCCTGGTAGTTTTTCTATACCTTGCATAATTGGATAAACATTTCAAGGTGGAGCATTATATGATCTAGGCTCAAGTATCAACTTGATGCCACTATCTGTGTTTAAAAAATTGCAACTTGGTAAAGCTCATCCAACCTCTTTGATACTTCAGTTAGCTTATCGAAGTTTAGCTTATCCTAAGGGTATCATTGAAGATGTTTTAGTTAAAGTTGTTAAGTTTATCTTCCCAGCTGATTTCATTGTATTAGATTGTGATGAAGATAGTACTCTCCCACTTATTGTAGGAAGACCCTTCTTAGCTACAGCTCACACTTTGATTGATGTTGAAAAAGGGGAGATCAAGTTAAGAGTGAATGACGAAGAGGTTATTTTTAACATGAACAAGGCATTGAAGTATCCTAGGGACACTACTGATTGCTTCAGGGTTGATTCATTAGATGAGGTTATTCAAGAGACTTTGGATTCCTATACTATAAAGAACCTTTAGAAGCTGTGTTACTTGGGCTTGATGATATCGAAGAAGGCAATCTAGTTGAATGCAAAAGGTTACTTGAAGCTTCTTATCCTTACAATAATCAATCAAGACAGTTTGAGTTGTTGGAGATGGAATCAAGGCAAACTTCTTTAAAGCCTTATATTTAACAAGCACCAATTTTAGAGCTGAAGCCCTTACCTTCACATCTTGAATATGCATACTTGGGTGAATCTGAGATAGTTCCTATTATCATATCTTCTTCTTTATCTAAATATAAAAAAAAAGGTTGTTGAAAGTCCTTGGGGATCACAAAAGGGCTTTGGGTTGGACAATAGCTGACATCAAAGGTATAAGTCTTTCAATTGTAATGCATAAGATACTTTTGGAAGATAATCATAAGAAGTCTATTTAGAATCAGAGAAGATTGAATCCTATGATGAAGGAAGTGGTCAAGGAGGAAGTGATTAAGTATTTAGATGCTGGAATCATTTATCCCATTTCAGATAGCTCATGGGTTAGTCCAGTACAATGTGTTCCTAAGAAAGGAGGAATGACCGTTATTGCTAATGAGCACGATGAGCTTATTCCCACTCGTACAGTTACTGGTTGGAGAGTGTGTATAGATTACAGAAAGTTGAATGAAACAACACGGAAGGATCATTTCCCACTCCCTTTCATTGACCAGATATTAGACTGGTTAGCTGGCAAAGAATTCTTTTGTTTCTTGGATGGGTATTTTGGTTACAATCAAATTTTTGTTGCTCCTAAAGACCAAGAAAATACCACATTCACATGTCCTTATGGTACCTTTGCCTTTAGAAGAATGCCATTTGGTTTGTGCAATGCTCCTGCTCCTTTCCAAAGATGTATGATGAGCATATTCTCTAATATGATAGAAGAGATAATGGAAGTATTCATCGATGACTTATCAGTCTTTGGTGAATCGTTTAAGGAGTGTTTGATACATCTAGATAAGGTGTTGAGGAGATATGATGAGACAAATCTGGTTCTTAATTGGGAAAAGTGTCATTTCACGGTGACCGAAGGGATAGTTCTTGGTTACAAGGTTTCAAAAAAGGGCTTAGAAGTTGATAGAGCAAAGACTTATGTGATTGATCAACTTCCTCCTCCTTCTAATGTCAAAGCTGTAAGAAGTTTCTTGGGTCATGCTTGATTTTATCGCTGGTTCATTAAAGATTTTTCCAAGATTTCAAAGCCTCTTTCACAATTACTTGAGAAAGATACTCCTTTCTATTTCAATGAGGAGTGCATGAAGGCTTTTGAAGAATTAAAGGTTTGATTGATTTCAGCTCCTATTATTGTGGCTCCTGATTGGTCATTACCTTTTGAACTGATGTGTGATGCAAGTGACTATGCTGTGGGAGCTGTGTTGGGGTAAAGGCCTACTAAGATATTCCATCCCATCTACTATGCAAGTAAGACACTAGTTATAGCTCAGGTAAATTATTGTGTTTGCTTTTAAAAAGTTTATAGTCTACTTGATGGGTGCTAAGATCTTAGTCCATGCTGATCATGCTGCTATAAAATATATGTTAGGGAAAAAAGAGTCCAAACCTAGATTGATAAGATGGGTTTTGTTGTTATAGGAATTTGATGTGCATATAGTTGATATGAAAGGAACTGAAAATCAAGTTGCTGATCATTTGTCTAGGATTATGAACTCTTCTGATTGTGTGAATGACTTGTTGGTTAATGAATATTTCCCTGATAAACAGTTGTTTGCTATGAGTAGTTATGGTTTGCCCTGGTATGCTGATATTATGAATTATGTTGTGTGTGATATGTTACCTCCTGATTTGACTTTCTATCAAAGAAGGAAATTTTTGCACGATATTGCTTACTATATATGGGAAGAACCATTTTTTTTCAAGAGATGTGCTGATCTGATCATTAGAAAGTGTGTGCTTGGGGTTGAACAAGAGGCAATTTTGATTGATTGTCATGCATCTGCATATGGAGGACATTATGGGGGCAAAGGACTGCATCTAAAGTACTTTATTCTGGTTTTTATTAGCCTTCTTTGTTTAAAGATGCTCATCAATTTGTTTCCAAGTATGATAGATGTCAAAGAACAGGTAACATTTCCAAGAGACATGAGATGCCGCAATCTGGGATCTTAGTGGTGGAGTTATTTGATGTTTGGGAGATGGATTTCATGGGTCCTTTCCCATCATCAAGAGGAAACCAATATATTCTTGTTGCAGTGGAGTATGTGAGCAAATAGGTTGAAGCTATTGCTTGCCAAGTGAATGATACCAATACCGTGATCCGTTTCTCGAAGAAGTACATTTTCACAAGATTTGGTACTCCCAGAGTGATTATTACTGATGAAGGAACTCATTTCAACAACAAGAATTTCAAGGCTCTTTTGGTAAAATATGGAGTGCACCATTGAATGTCACTTGCATATCATCCCCAAACTAATGGCTTATATAAGTTGGCTAACAGGGAGATTAAGAGGATCCTTGAGAAGACTGTAGGTCCTACTAGAAAAGATTGGTTTGATAAGCTTGGTGATGCTTTGTGGGCATACAGGATTGCTTTCCGAACTTCAATTGGCATGTCACCTTATTGGTTGGTTTTTGGGAAAGCATGTCATTTGCCACTTAAGTTGGAGTATAAAGCATGGTGGGCAATCAAGAAGTTGAATATGTACCATAAAGAAGCTGGAGCTAAAAGGTTATTGTGTAACCCCCTTCACGATTAAGGCCGAGATTAGTTCGTAAAAATGTAATTAATGTGGAATTAGAGACCGTAATAGATTTTGGGACTTAAACGAAGTCAAACTTCCCAAAATCAGGGATTACAAAAACTTTTACAAAACATGTTCATGACGGTCTCATATTCACCTTTCAATACTAAATGGCCTGTACAAGTTGATTTCATTCACAAATATCAGAGTATAAACAAATTCCCGACACACTCGGGTTCCATTCATTAAATAAGGGATTTACAAAGGCACAAAGCCCACAATTCGATACCCTTAACTTGGGGATTACACAAAACTATGCTACAAATCCCATTATACATAATTGTTTCCCAAAAACATCCCAATGATATACATGATAACCAATAAAACCAAAATATACTTCTAAACCGGAGCACTATCCGCTCTTCGTCGCCCGTTTGCCTTTCGATCCTTCGGCCCTGTCTAAAACATGGTTTTTGGGAGAGTGAGATTCTAAGGAATCCCCGTAGTAACAAATCAATCATATAATGTACAATAATAATGCATGTAAGCAAATCATTAACCACAACAAGCAACTACAACGGCAGTTACAACGGCAATGGTTAGTATGACACATGTCATCCCTTACGATTGCTCACGCTGAAATTGCTCACGTTGCATTGCATCACAACAATCCACACAATACATTTCACCACAACTGGGATTCATATAATGCATTTCATTCACAAGCCATATAGGCAAGATACACACAATGCATCTCAAACGCCCCCCATGGGTCGGATTCACAATATCCATGTCGATTATGACGGCAGTTCAACGGCCGACCTAGAGATGACCACCGTCAATCCCTACACGGCTCACGCTGACCTGCTCACGCCGTAATGGACCATGGCACACATTTCACAAATTCAATGATAAGTTATGCATGCCAAAACATCATACATAATGTGAGAGAAGAGTCACTACCTTGATCCTTCCGTGCGTGTCCTAGCGCCGGTCTCTCCCGTGGAAGGCAAATGTCAAATCCTATATTCATAATTAGGGACGAAGGGTTATATTCTATTCCAAGACTTAATTAACTTTAAACACTTAGTTTTGGTTATCATAATTGACTCTTAAGAGGCCCCAAATGCCTCTAATAAAAGCCCTAAAAGGTTGGGAAACAATAGGTTAAAGATCCCCTTTTGATAACACAAAGTGCCAAAACACAGGGTTGGGCCGCGGCCCACCATTCCTTGGGCTGCGGCCCAAACATGGTCAGAAGGTCTTGGGCTGCGGCCCGCCACTCGTGGGCCGCGGCCCAAAATAGGCCAGAAAAACCATAACTAATTCTAGAAAAATCGAAACGAGGTGATTCCAAAGCCAAATGAAAGGTATATGAGTCCTCTTTCAAGGAAAAATATAGCCCTTCATTGGAAATCACTACACAAATACAGAATCACCAAAAACTACACACTACTCCAAAACAGAGTTCTGTTTCAATCCCAAACTTTGGACAACCATAAATCACAGAATACTAAACGACATGACACAAAATATATATCCATTTTGAAGCTTGGGATGTGAACTTTAAGACTGGAAAGTTTCATAATTTTCCAATACCATTTGGTCACTCAAAACGCTCATGTAAACTGACAGCGAAAAACAGAGCTTAACCAAAACAGATTTTCCAACTTTTCCCAAGTGATCCAAATGAATCCCAAAATCAACAACCAAGCTTATTCCCACACAAAATCACTCAAGGAATCCAATGGTAATGTCAAAATCACCAAAATCCTATTCCATTATCATGCTTTGGGTTTTGGGCAATAAATTCAACAAGATACCAATCTTAACCAAACTTCACATTTCAATTTCTAATCAATCTATCTATCACATACTCATTCCAAAACACCATTCTCATACCAAAAACATACCAAATGAATAGTGGCATCAAATTTTCGGATTCAAGCCAAAATTCCCAGAATTATTAACTACTTTAAATGGTATGAAACTTAGATAGATAGGTTAGTTTCACTCACCTTAGCAACTTCTCCAAAGAGAGTTCTTGATTCTCCAACAATCAATTTTCGTGTGGCACAAATCATAACCAAATGACCAAACTACACACACCAAAATGAAGCCCATTACTCAAGGATCAACATTTGTGAATGGAGTTTGAGCAAAGGAGATCATTTACTTACCCAAAGATCAAGCTTTCTTCCTTCCCTTGCCTTCAACAATGGAGAAAGAGAGAGAAGAGAGAAATGAGAGAGGGAGCACGAGAGAGAGAAAGAGATGGAGAGATGGAGTGAGAGAGAGAAAAGAGAAAAAGTGTTCCCTTGTCCTCATATGATCTCATCCAATGGCCACCACAATGTCACATGTCAGCATCTCCTTCATTCCCTCAATAAGCTCACACAAGCTAAACACACTGGATCCCGACCCACGGTCAAGGAATCACCACCCTTGATCTTAAATACCACACATATGCACTAATATTTCCAATTTCCACTAATTATGACATTAATTAATATTGTCATAAAATACATAATAATCCCAATTAAATTCATAATTATCCACAATAATCATGATTATCCCTTAATCAAAAATTGGGATATTACATATTGTAACTGAATGAGTTGAAAGAATTGCGACTTCAAGCATATGAGTTCAAGATTATACAAAGAAAGGACAAAGAAATGGCATGACAAGCATATCTTGAAACACAATTTTGAGCCTGGGCAATTGGTTCTTATATTTAAATCAAAGCTCAAGTCTAGATGGTTTGGTCCTTTTAGAGTGGTTTTTGTGTCATCAAAGGGTGTTGTTGAAATTAAAATGAGAGTATAGGAAATTGCTTTAAAGTGAATGGGCAAAGACTGAAGCACTATAATGGTGGTGAGGTGGATTGGCAAGTAATGGTTCATCATTTGTCACAACCTCCTTGAGTTTCTGACATAGTCTGGCTGAGGAGTATGAACCAAGCGCTTCTTGGGAGGCAACCCAAGGTTTGGTTTGATGTTTCGTTTTGATTTTGTAGGACTTTTGCAGTCCCTAATGATGTATTCCACTTTGGTAGCCACAAGGAAGAGCATTCAAGAGCACAAGATGAGGATTGAGAGGGGAGTTTCCTTCTATTTTTCCTTGCTTTATTTAATTGATAGTTGATAACATATTCTGGACATAAGTGTTGGTTATAGTCTAACTTTGCATGTGATTGATATTTGTTATTGACTCTTGATTTGAGTTGTGGCATTTGTGAGTGGTGCTCTATTGGTGGAAATTTAAAATTTTTGAAGCTTCTACTATGTGACATTTAAGTGTGGGGGTGGAGCGTACCATTGATTTTGTATGACTTGTCCTCAATTTCGAAAAATTTATTTGATTTTGCACATAAATAGAAAAATTTTGAAAACAAATTTTACTTTTCATGGAAGCTGGGATTTTACTTGTGAACATTGGCAAAGTTGGTTTGATTTGAATTTGAAAAGGATTGAGTTTAGTTAGAATTTGGTTCTATCTTCTTGGAATGTTAGTAGATAGGCAAAGAATTTGGTTTGGATAATTGACTTTGGGATGTTAAATATCAGTTAGAAATTTGAGCTTAAATATTCATTTCTTTCAAGAGGGAGTACACTTAATCATTTGCTTTACTCCATTTGAACCTTAATTTGTTTTTAAAAGAAAATTGCATAGAGTAAATAGCCCTTTGTTTGATAAATGCAATTTTTATATCTTTTCTCTCCCATTCATTTACTACTTTAATTAGTGCTAAATAAAAAAAATTTAGAAAAGAGTGAAGGGATTAGAAAGTCAATGTTATGTGAGTTATGTAGATAGGAAAAAAATGAAATAGAAAGAAAAGAAAGATAGAAAGAAAGGTGTACATAAAAAAAGAAGAGAAAAAGAAAAAGAAAAAAAAAAGAGAAAGAAATATGCAAAAAAAAAATTAAAAAAACAAATGAAAAAAAAAAGATTGTTGAAGTTAATGGAATAAAAGTTGTTTAGAATCTAAGTGAGTTTGTTTTCTTTAAGTAATTATTCCTTCATTCTTCATGAATTTCATTAAGTTGCTTAGCACTAATTAAATTATGCTTCCATACCATTTGACCACTTCCGTTTCATTTTCCTACCTTATTCATTACAACCTTTGGAAAAGTCCTTTTGATTTGTGTGAGCAAGAGGAAAATGTAGTAGAGATGGAGATAATAAACAAGATGGGTAGCAATAAGTGGAAGAGAGTGAAACACAAGCCCTTTAATTATCTTGAGAGAAGAGTGCAAACACTTCATTTGTGAGGAACATTCTATTGTCATTTGTCTTTGCTACATTACTTGCATTTTAAGAAGGTGGAAAAGAGTTTTCAAGAAAGCTTTATTCTTAAAAATTTGAATTAAATCCAATTTTGTAGTATTTGATTTGAAAATCTTGCTTCCATGATTTTCTTTGGTTGTTTGATGCTTTAAAATCTTGAGGAAAAGATTTGATGCAAGTGTGGGGGCGTGATAATGTAGGATCGGTAAGCACAGTGGAAGAATTTAAAAAATTTTCACCGATCCTAATCGAGGATCTATCAACGGCGTTTAAACCAAGTTGGAAGGATTCATACCTTTTTGATGATTCAGAGTTTTCACGATCTCTAGGAGCCAACACGTCAGGTCCGCTCCCTCTACCGGCATCCACACGAATGCTCTCGAACCGAGACTGCGTGCTAACGCCTCTAATGTCTCCAAGGGTTTAACTTGCGGCTCTCAATTCTGATGTACCCTGAGTCTATCAGCTCTATCAAGTTTATAACCCATGAAGGTTATTTTCAAATTTCAAAATTAATCATCATTAATTTCGAAATTAATTAACAATTAATTATCTTGATGAGCTAATTAAATAAATTCAGTTTAAATTAAATCTGTTCAACAGTTTTAATTTAACCTATTTATTTAATCTAAATAAAGAGCCATTAGATTTAATTTATCTTCATAAATTAAATCTGAGATACTATATCTCTATCATGTTAGTTATTAAATTTAATATATCTTAATAAATTAAATTTAAAACCAACACAATATAATAATATCATATAATATATATATACATATATATATATATATATATATATAATATATTTCGAAAAAATATATATATCTATATAATATTATTAAATATAATAATATAATATAATATATATATATATAAGATATATATTTCGAAAATATATATATATCTATATAATATTATTAATGAATTTTATATTATATATATATAAATATAAAATTCATCCACCCTAAATCAAACATTATCTCGTGTTGGACCATTCTTGTGTGCGACCCTGTAGGCCCATATGAAGTTTGCAGTGGGCCAATAACTACACTAACCCAAAAGTCGCAAGCGGCCTCTAGCAAGACATTACGACTACCCAATTCATATGAGGATCGTTATCACGATGCAACCTGTCATACAACCATGTCACGTCCCTTTTGTCACACGATATATCGATCAAGGATAAGGCATGGAAAATGTCATCCTCTTGTTCCTGACCATTACTTTCTCGATTCCTGAGTAGCCTGATAACAGAGACAGAAACTCCTTTCATCATAGTATGGCCATACATTTCTCAGACTCACTCATCGAGGGGCCCAGTAATATCTCTCTACTAATGTGAGGGACAAATTCCATCTTGATCATTCATATTCCTCTACATGAAAAACCACCAAACCCGATTGTAGCCTTTATCATCACCCGGTCAAAAGTGACTTTTGACTAGTTCAAAGCTTAGCAACTCTCATGTAGGAATCCATGATGACCTCAGGTCTAAGGGCATTGTGACGTGGTTATACATGAGAAAAGCTTATGACTTGATCCATGTAGCTTTCTCATAGTGAGTTGGTACAGCACCTTGTACTCTTACAAGTGCCTAAGACTTTGATTCGTATCTCCATATCTTATCAAAGTCATACTGGTCTTGTTTCATCTCTGCTCCCGCATAGATGACCGACCAGGGACATTTTAGGACAATCTTTATGAATTATCCAAGGATACAATTATCACAGTTAACATGCAAATAATATGATAACAGAATGGAGAAATTTCATTAAAATAATAATGTTCAATGTACAATGATTGGCCCTTAGGGCACAATTTCCAACAGATAACTCTTCAAATTTTATACATTTAAAGGATATTTTGAAGATAATAGGAGAGTTATCAATCCTAAATTAAAGGGATTTATTGGAGATTTTGATAAGATATCAATTTGATGCATAATTTAGGGGTTTTATTTTAAATAGAATAATTTTAATCTAAAATAGAAATTATTCAATATAGGATAATAAGAATAATAATAATCCAATGTTTTGAAAAAAAAGAAAAAAAAGGAAAAAGATTTTATTTTATTATCTTTTATTTTATTCTCTTAATCCTATGACACTAGGTGATGTGTTTTTCTTTTTGGATGAGAAGTTGTGGAGCTAAGTCTAAATATTTTATCTAATAGGAGAGCATGTGGGGCGCATATGAGAGGGAATGAATTAGATCAGCTGCAAAGAGAGAAAGGAAGACCTAATGGACTAAAGAAAGAAACGAGAAGCCACAGGAAAAAGGCAGAGGGGAAGCCGCAATTGATTTGAAGAAATCAGCAGAGAAGCAGAGCTTCGTCTCTTGACTGGGGGCGGCCGCATAGTAAAAAAAGAAAAAGAGTGAACTACAGAGTAGAAAACTCAGTAGAGAGAATTGGAGGGGTGGTGCTGTCGATATTAGAAGCGCAGGTGAAGGAGGGGAGTACTGTTGATCATTATCATCGAGAGCTAGAGAGTTGTGATTTTCTAATGTTCATCGTCGTCTTCATTCGTTATTTTCGATGAGAAACAGAGCTTGACAGAACAGAGCTCGCCGGAGGTGTCTTTTGGACTAAAGGAGACATCACCGTCAATGAAATTTAAACTGAAGCAGAGAAAGAAAGCTGGAGCAAAACAGACCGAAGGGAGAGAGAAGTTTGGCAATCACTATTCACCATCTTCATGCTCTTGAACTTGATAGTGAAGATGGGAAGGACATCGGCACAGTGATATGTTATAATTTCTTGTCATTAAAATCTAATCGGTTCTTCTCTATTTCTTTTATGGCTATGAATTCTGAAATTGTTGTTGAGTTGACTGGGATTAAAGCCATGTGTGGCTAGTTGTTTTTGAACCTAGAGTAGTTATGAACTAATTTGAGGATTTGAGTATGTATGAATAAATTAATTGTGCTTAGGGCTATTTTTGTTTACTTAATCTTGTATTAATTTATCTACTTAGTGCTTGATCACCACTAAGTATGAATTTGGGGAATTTAGATTAGCCTTGGAAGAGGGATCTTAATTGAACCATAGATTAAGTAATGTGGGATTAGAGTTTTCTAATTGGCCAATAGGATAGGAATATACCTATTGGACCCATATAATCATATTAGAGTGAATTTGGATATTTGTTGCATCTTGAGTAAATTAGTTAGGAATAACAATTTTAACTTGAGAGAGGAGTATAAGTGATTTTAAGATACTTATATTAATTTAAACTCTAGATTAACAAATTAACACTAAGTGCTTTTAATTGGATAAATATATACTCTAAGATTTGAAGAAGGGATTAACCACTCTAGGTTGTTTTTATCAATTAAAGTCTTTAAATCATTAGATTTGTTTCTTTCGCAATTGTTTAAATAGTATTTCAATCTCTTCCTTTGATTTGTTCAACTTAAATGAAAATGGGAATTTTAATGCCCAATTATCTATTATCTTGGATCTCTGTGGGACGACCTTGATTTGCTATTATACTATTTCAACGGCCTGTACACTTGCGGTGCTTATTTAAAAATTTAGTAACATCTTCTAGGTAGAGTTTGCAATTCCTCTTCTGATGACTAGGTTCATAGCAAAAGTAGCAAATTTCTTCCTTTAAAGGCTTTGCTTTCTTGGGTATAGGCTTGGTTTTGGCCTTGTTTGATTCTTCGGTTTTACCATTAGAGCCATTACCCTTCCATTTGCCGCTCCCTTTCATTTTTATACCCTTTCCTTTCTAAATCATCAAAATAGTACTGGGTTTTTTTTAAATGCTTTGTTCAACAATTTTGAGCATCCCATGCAGCTCAGAAATTGATTTCTTTATGTTATTCAAGTTGTAGTTCATAACAAGCTGGTCATAACTCTCTAGGAGTGAGCTTAAGATCAAATCCGTAGTTAACTCTTAGATCATAGGAAATCCAAGCCTCTAAAGGAGGATGATGATTTTAATAATATATCCCAATTTAATTAATTAATTTTCCCAATTTTAGATTATTACAAAATTTTGGTTGATTTCTTCCCAAACTTTGAAAAATCATAACTAATCCTAGAAAAATCAAATTGGAGTGATTCCATAGATTATAGAACCCTTATTGAGTCTAATTTCAAGAAACAATATAGCCTTTTGCCAATTTGAAGAACATCATTCCCAGATTTTTAATCTTTACATGTTGTTCCAAAAACTTCACAGTTTTTATGATATGAATTCAAAAATTCACAACTTTTTGTATATAGCTCTAATTGAGTCATATGTACCTATCAAATTAAAGCTTATAATGTCTACTTTTACCTTATAAATCTCTTTTTTTTATCAGTTGATCATACAAAATCACATGACAAGCTCACTGCCTCATAGGCGATTTCACAGAAAACATAATTATATTCTCCAAAATTCACCATTTTATTCCCTTTAATACCTCACAAATATAAGAAATATTAGGGAATAAGTCCAAGACACCAGATAAATTAGGGCTTAGCATTCCTCTTAATTTAGGCTTATTTGCAAGCTCCAATTCCAAAAGTAAGGATATTACATTTCTCCCCTCGATCAATAAATTTCGTCCTCAAAATTTGAATGTCTTCTATTTAGGGATCCCTTTTTATCACTCAATCCATCCCTTTACCATATGTAGGCTCACAAGCCATGCAACATAATGATCATATTCGATCTATCTCTTTCGTATGCAAGCTCATTGATCAGACAATGCATTCATCATTTTCTAATCAAAGTTCTCAGATATTATTCGGCATTCATCATTCATTTAGTACATTATATGTAGCGTGTAATCAAATACAGGACCCATTGGTCCATTCCCACAGTGCTTGATTCATTAGGCCTCATCGCCTCAGCTCACATATTTTACACCCAACCTATCGACTGCAAGCAACCAGTATGGTGCAACCCTCCTGGCCATATCGGGGTATGAGCCTCCCGATCATAGACTTATTAGTGACATCTTTTTCTGTTTCCCATGTATGTGTGTGAATTGCCTATTAGCCTCCACACATTCATTCTATTACTATTCACATATACTGCTTATTTGTTATACATAAGCTACGTAATTCATTACTATATAAAATGTTTGTCTGGTCTTACTGTCTAAGGTCATTACCCTGTGCAACATAAATATCAGGCCTTACCGCCTTTATTCTCTGTTTTGTATTCATGGGCTATCCAGCCCATTACTGTACTGATTGTCCATCAGAACACTTAGTTCATTATTCTAGGCCTCATTTCCTTGTTGGGACACTACCTAGTGTATTTAGCCTTACAGTTTATGTCATTTTACTTGTACAATGCTGAGTATGCTAGTGTCACTGGCTTGTACAAACATGTACACTGGGATGTACCAGTAATATATCTATCTGTATTTATGCCTGCCAGTTCGGTGTTCAGGACCAAATGACTAAATGACTATTTGACCCTTACTGGCCATACTGTGTGTACTGTTCAGGATCAAATCACTATTTGACCCTTACTAATCATAATGTGTGCGCTGTAACATGAATGGGTAAGTAATTCTGTGAGGCTACGGCTGTTACATCATAACACATCCTAATAAATATCTACTTGTATTTATGTAGACCCTAAAGGTTAACTGTGGATCTGGGATTCTTAACATTGGTGCTATTGAGAGGTGTTCGCCACCATACTACCCTAGTACACTAGGGCTCTATTTGAATCGGCTGACACCCAATAAGGGGGATGAATTTAGTGTATGATAAAAATTTAAGGACTTTAAAAATCTTTTCGTATCTTAATGAAAGCGGTAAATATAAAGGTAATAAATTATAAATCAACAGTTAGATTAAATAATATATGCTGGAAATATAAGAGCTTAGGGAAGAGAATATGCAAGCTGTGATTTATCCTGGTTCAGTCCAATCTTTGTTGGCCTACGTCTAGTCCCCAGGCTACTCCTAAGATTTTCAAATCCACTATCTTCCTTTTTAATCCAGGCATAAGAAAAGCCTTTACAAACCCACAAGTTTAGCCGGGTACTTGTGAAACCTTTTTCAAATCTCTCACCAAGATACTTCCCCTTACGGCAAGTCTTACGAGTAGAGCGATCCCAAAGACCTTTCCCTCCTGCTTACCTGTGCAAGTCTTACGAGCAGTAATGTTTTCTCCTACTTACACCCCTATAAGTCTTACAAGCAGCAATGTTCTCTACTGCTTGCACCTTGTAAGTCATATGAGCAGAAAGTCTTACCAACGATTATCTCAACAGCTTCCACCGTAAGGAAATCAACCTATTCAAGGTCCATCTACCTTGAGATCAATTTAGAAATACAACTAAAAGTGTTTACAAACTTTCTCAAAGAGTGGATAAAATAAACACTGAAGTACAATATAAATAATCACTCTCTCAATGATAAGTAATATAGAAACTGTAGAATAGAGAGTGTTTGGGTTGAATTGTATGACTCATGATATTCGCATGTTGGCAACGTTGCTATGTTCTCTACTTTCTTTTCTTCTTTGAATGCTACCATATTTATAGATGGGTTGTAGAAGATAACTTTTTAAGCATTCATCCATTGGAGTCCCATTGCTTCATTTGACTGTTGTATGCATTTAAATAACGAACCACTATGAAATGCCTGTTATAGAGCGGAGTGTCTCATTGAAGAGCGGAATGATTCATTTTGAACTGTATGTCATATTGTGGAGTGGCATGTCTCATAGAAAAGCAAGATTTAAGCATTTGAATATTCGACAATCTTTCATGGTGTGTCAGTTACTTGTCATGGTAGGTAGTTGTCATTCGGCGTGTAATGATGATTTCCACCATAATTGACTTTGTTATTTGAATTTGTAATATGAACGTTTAATATCCTATTTTAGTCTTGAAACATATGTTAGTTAATGTTTAGATATGATAACAAGTGAAAACATAATGATTCAATAACATTTAACCATATTCAGATTGTTCGTTGAGTGACTCTGTTTTGTTTTGGTTTCTTAGAGTCTCACTCGAGTTCTTCAACTCTCACTCGAGTGCTTGTGTGTTTTGTACTACGAACTTCTGCTTCTATGTAACACTCACATCATTTTTATCAAGAGTCTGATTTCTCACTCACAGGTGATATGGGCCCTCACTCGAGTGCATCAGTATTCTCAAATGTAGGCTTCGTTTCAGGACAACACTTGCAGCTAAATATTCAAGAGTGCATTTTGCACTTATGAAGTGTTACATTCACACTTGAGTGCAGTATGGCTCACTCGAGTGCATTTCATATTTTCACAATATAGCTTTCTCTCGAGCAAACACGTGCTACTCTTTATTCATAGGACTCGAGTGTAATCTTTCTCCTCTCTCAAGTGTTACCTTTCATGCTCAACTGCTCTTCACATTTCTCTGGTCATATTTCTTCTCGAGTTAACACTTTCATGTCAATACTTGCATAACTCGGGTGCAAACCCTCACTTCACTTAAGTGTATTGTCATTCACTCGAGTATAGCTCAAATACTTCCACTTCATAGCCACTTCTGGACAACACTCGCACCAAATTATCAAGAGTGCATTTTTGTGCTCATGAGTGATGTGGGGCTATGTTAGACTTGATTTATTCATTTAATTCTAAATATGGAAAATGATGTGTCATAAGAAAGCTTTTGTCATATATATTCCAATGCAAAAAGAATCAGCTCAAAATTCCTTGTATTCTGCAAGTTATGATCGAAAGAGTGTCTATCGCACTAGACCGCATAAACATCAAATTCCAGAAGGCAGAGCTCCTAGAATATAACTTCAAATTAGGCAAATTACCAATCCATGAAAAGCTCTTTGAGTATAGTTTCATATGGGACTGATTTCATCTCAGTCCAAAATGTCGTTTATGAGTTCTATCCAAAATACCGAACCTATCTTGAAACGTGATAGTGATTTCAGTGTCATCTTCCATGATTCATATCTCTTTTAGCTGAGCTTCTTTCAATGTGATCTTAGTGCACATTTTTTGTGTTGTGAGTCTTCTTTCATATGCACTAGTCTCAACTCAATTTGACTTGTGGTTTGAGAGATATGGCCAAAATATTATACCTCTATTAGGCTAAATGAAAAACAGAGATGAACAAAATAGCCTTGACACGTGAGTGTGTTCTTCCTACACTCAAGTGTAACACCTCTAGCACTCAAGTGATGAGCTCAAACTCGAGTGCAACTTCTTTAGAATTGCCATAACTCATATATAAGTCATCATAACTTTAAATTAACCCATTCCAATTATCATTTGATCATAGAAACCTCTGGTATCATCATAGAAACCTCCAGTGTCACTTCTAAGAGCTTGAATCTTGATATTCACATTAGATCGTGTAATTTCTTCTTTCTTCAATCTCTTGCTTCTTGATTTTATTCCTGATGATCATTCTCCATAACCAAACAAGACAGCTTCTTTACTTTCTTGATTATCTTCAATCTTTGCTGGACTAATCTACAAGATATGCAACATTAAACACAGTAATTAGTTAAAGTATAAATACATTATATAAACTTTTTTCTCTTACCATTTCACATCTATATTTGACATCATCAAAACTAATCATATCTAACAGGATGATCCCAATTCCAGTTCACATGTGTCACCACAAACTACAAAGGTTGTGTGACTATTGACCATATAGGTCATCACATTGTACACCACTCTGGATGTAATACTGTACACCATACTTGATGTAATATTGTACATCACTCTGGATGTAATATTGCACACTACTCTAGAAGTAATACTATACACCCGCAGGGTGTAAAACTATACACTATGCTAGTTGTAATACTGTATACCAAGCAGGGTGTAATATGGTTTATCACATATACTGTAACACTATTGACTATCAAGGCCATGTTATGTGTTGGGATGATTAACACTGATGCGAACATCAACCCCTCCTGTAATTTTCAAAATTTCACCTAGATTCACCACACTTCTACTACCACTCTGATACTTCACACTATTAAATACAATATAGGTAAGGCTACATTATCTGCCCACCCTTGTCTTACTACCTCAATTAGATCCAACTTGGCCTCCGTAGTAACCCATTATTATCCATAAAAAATGTGATAAATAAATATGACATGTACCATATAGTGTAAAATGTAATCCATGTCATACCGTGTGTGTACACAATGCTCAGGGCCACTGTTCGGTTGAAACCCATATGTGTACCTCAGCCGAGTCCTTAACCATAGCTAAGTAATACTAGTGTACCTTAGCTAGGTCCTAGACCACATCTAAGTAATGTGCCCCAAGCACTACTATATATCCATATCGTACCGTGTGTGTACACAAAGTTGAGGGGCAACCATCCAATTGAAACCCCTACATGTACCACAGTTGAGTCACCGACTACTGCTAGGTAACACCAGTGTGTGTACCTTTGTTAGGCACCCAACCACAACCAGGTAATATGCCTCCCATATATGTTCATATCATAGAATGCAGTAACACACAGCTTATCAATAATCACATAGTATATGAGAGATAATAGCTACTACATTGGCCTTTCCTGGATAACCTTCCTAATGATCATTGATCATTGTTTGCTGTTTTATTATCTTGCCCTACGTTTGCTATAGTAGATTCGGTCTAACTTCTTGACCCTACTCAACATCTGAACTTCTTAGCCTTACCATCTTTGTGGTTCACTATATGAACAAAAAAGAGGTAAATATCATATTAACATAAGAGAATTTTTGTCATTTTACAAGTGTTGGTTACATAGGTACTCCTAAAATTACATATAACAAATGTTTACAGTATTCAGGGAAGACCTACAATAACATACAGTCCTCTAAAACATGTGCTTACTCCTATTACATGACATATCACAACATGTACATGTAACTTCCTAGGGGATCACCCATCCTAATATTTCCCTGAGCTGAGCACGTTTAACTTTTGTGCATCCATGCCAAAATGTAGATACCGACTATATCTATTGCCATTCACCGGTACCCTAAGATTGTTCTTATCTCGAGAGTCATGCCAACTGTCGTTGGTAAACTAAACACTGTTTGTTGATTCATATCAGTGTCAAAACAATTACCTGAATACGTACCCTGATATCACAACTACAAAAAGGGGTTTTAACGTCCCTATTTTGACACTTTTAACGTCTAAAAATTGGTGGACGTCTATGTGGGGGCGTAGAATGTTTTAAGAAAAGATGTCCCAAAAAATTGGACGTCTAAGGTGAGACTTTAGACATCCCAAATCTCAATTTGGGACATCTAAAGTCCTCCACCGTGAGGACTTTAGATGTCCCAATTCTGGATTTGGGACGTTAAAAGGTTTGATTTTTTTAAATGATTAATTACATTCTGCATTACCCAACGATTTCAAACTGCAGAAACAGAATAGAAAATGGATTCATAAACCACAATATCCGTTACAAAATGGTAAGGATATTCAGCACTACAATCTTTACTACATTTACATACAATATCAACTCATACAACCTACTACTATATACATGTACAATAACAACCAGAAAGTGTCAAAATACTGTCATCACATAACTACAAACTGATATAAATAAAAATTTTACTGCTCTATATTTTGAAGATGTCCAGCCAAAAAGTCTCTAATCAAATTAAGGTCTTCATGTAAGTAGTCATCTTCATTATCAAAAATTAGAAAATAAGCTTTGATGAAATGAATCAAGCAAATGAATTAAGTAGCATTTCAATTAGAACACTAAAAATATTATCATTTGAGAATGAAGAAGCAATTACCTTTTCAAAATCGCTAGTAATTCTACTTTGAGTGATGTTATACATATAAAGTATAACATAATATCCGCATTTAGTATTGCTAGGTTGTCGAGGGCACTTTAAATCAAAGGCATACAATTGGTTGTTAAAATCAATAAAGGTATGTCTAAAATGACCGTCAATGAAACAATTAGAATCGAAACTACTTACTATCGGATAAAACCACTTTGGCTTTTTAATAACTGTACCCTCACGTGACCCACCTAGGACTCTATATGTTTGACAACCACTATCATGAAAATCAAAATCAACAAAAATTAGAACTATTCATTTTTTTAAGAGTCAATAAAATACAAAAAAATAACTTACATGTCAAAGACGGATTTTGTATCTTTGTCTGGCCGTTTACGCAAGTGATCAAACCAATAGACTAGGTTGCGGCGAGGACATATTACACCAAAACTCCAGTGGTAACTATAACAACATATACAGAATAAAATGAAGTTAAATGACAAAGCAATTATTTATTAAACATCTTAAATTGACAAAATGAAAATACGAACTGTTGAACAATGGGTGCTAGATAACAATGAAGTTTGGTCTCTCCCATTGTGTAGCCCACATAGTGAGTCCTATATGCCACAGTATTAGTATCCCCTGTCGTATTCACAGGGCATAAGAATCCATACCAATCACGTCTTTCCATGCTTGGTAGAGGCCGTTGAAGATGTTATAATAGAATTAAAATAAGGAATGAATTATTGAATGTATGATATCAAAAAACCACTAAACGAATTCAATGGAAAAATTGAAAAAAATAAACTTACCGGAGTGCAAATCTCACCCATCTTGCATCTATCTCCTCCAACCTGATAAACTGCTTGAGATCTGTATTGTCAATCATGTAAGGATACTCCAATGTAAGGCCTACTATCCCTTCAGGCATCTTCAAGTCAACCTGTTTAATACCCTTATAGATCTATTGCAGCCGTGCTAAGTAGGGCCATTTCCTCACATCTTCGTCATCTTATTAGAACATCAATAAACAAATTATTATTAGGATGTCAACAGATTTTTAGTAATAGTAAGGTAATGCCTACCATTAGAGGTGTTGCCTCTGAACCAATAAGATTTTGAGGCCAAAGGATAAAAGATCCTATCGCTTGACCTAACGTGCTAACCTCTAGATTAGGAACAGGGATAGCTGTACCTTCTTCCCCCTTTCTAACACTCGTCACATTCACCCTACAAAAATAATCCAGAATTTGCTAATGATGATGGGTGGTAGCACATGTGTGAACAAGAGCATCGGCAATAACACACAATAGTGGATTCTCTAAATAGAGGGTGGAAGGCTCTCCTAACGCTGGAATAGGAGAAGGGTCACCAAGTGGTTCCTCTAGAGGGTTGTAACTTCCTTTGGTGCTATTGAAGGCCGGGGATTCCTGAGTTCTATGCTCTTCCCTTGCCCTTTGCGCTTCGAACATCTTTGCCATTTCAAGTTGAAGCTCTGGCAATAACTCTTGTTAGAGCTTGTCGTGAAGGTTGGCCTCGAGCTCTCATTTGAGGTCCTCTCGAATCTTGGCCACAAGTCCCTACTAGGTCCAGCTTGTGATGAATAATGTGAGTCTCGTCCAAAATACCTCATGGCACTACTCCCCGTGTCTCTCTTAGAACATGACCAGGGACATCTGCCTTCCAAATAGCTGTTGACAAGATGTCCATCCATCTACTTAGATTGAACGAACCTTGGCTACTATGATCTTCCAGTTCATCCTGTAGCATACAATTTATCGTAAATGTATCAAAACCAATCTTGATATGCATAAAATTAGGTACTTATGGTATAACTACTTATAATCCTCACAGTAACCTTAGCAACAACCGGATTTATGTACTTCCAACCCTTAATCCTTCCTGCTTTCCATTTTTTGTGACGTGGAGGAGGTGCTAAGGCTTGGATAACAACGTTAGGATCAGATTCAGCTGCTTCCTTCATTTTCTATAATTCTTCTTGTATCATTTGCCGCTCAAGCTTCCAATTAAGGCATTTGCTGCACTTAATGCCTATGAATGAAAAATAAATCAACGATATCAAGTAGATGAAAATTAAAAGCTCTATATTATGATGACAGAAATCTTACCAAAAACTCAGGATCTTCCCGTGATGCTACAAATAACCTCTAGTCCTCTGGAGACAAATACGAATAATGTTGACATGGATCCTCACCCCTTTGGGCCCCTTGAATATACCTTGTTGTTAGCTTGTTCTTGAAACCTTTCCATCGTATCCGAACCTCATCCATCCAGTGCCTGTACATCTCCCTGGTGTCTGGGACATCGTATGTTTAGTGCAAGGTAAAACATAAGATAATTATATTTAAAATAATAGGAATAAAGCTACAATTATCAGAGATGCATCAAAACTTATATACCAAAAGTTACTGCCAAATCATGTCTTTCATTTTTGGGGGAGCTAATCTCCAATTATTATAGGTAATGCGCACTTTGCTTCGACCCAAAAACCCTACGTAGCTAATGAAGTGGTCTTCCTCAGGACCAACTGGATTTAGATTGTCATCTAAGTCTATATGCAGCCTCTCTTGTTGATGTTCATGACGTGCAACCAATGCCCCCATCTATATATAGCCTCTAACCCTCCTTCTTGCAACGGGTTCATCTCTAGGCCTTTCGTCATCGCTATGGCTTTCGTCATCTCTATGCCTTTCGTTAATACTAGAGTTGTCCATATTCCTGTTAACACAAAAAACATAGTAAAAAATGTAAATAAACTGCAATAAAAATAAAATAAACTAAGCAGGAGTAAAACAAAAAAAACACAAAGTTCTCATTTATAAATGAAGGTCTTACTCTATATTGTTTCCCATATTCCTTCACCATGGTCATTTCTTATAGCATAGTCGTCATCATCTACCAATTCTACTTCATTTGTTCGAGGTGGAGTTGTTATGAAAGGTGGTGTGTCATCAAGGTTGAAGGTCAGATCACCATGCTTCTATTTTTTACTTTTAAGGACAATGGACATGATTTTGCTCGCAAGATCGATGACATAAATCACTTGTTTCGCCTGGCTTGCTAGAATGAAGGGCTAATCTCTATAGCTAACTCTTCGAAGATCGACTGAGAAAAATCCAAATTGTTTATCTATTACCCTAGCATTATTGTTAACCCACTTACATTTGAATAAAGCAACTTTGAACTTGTTGTATGTTAACTCGCATATTTCTTCTATAACTCCATGACCCCACTATTTTGCATGAAAGTGCATAGCTTCAACTTTTACAGTGACCCCACTATTTTGCATGGTACTTTTGTCATCTTGCTCTTTCGTATAGAAAGAATAGCCATTTATATCATAACCAGTCCAAGTGGGCTTGCAACACCTCTTCATGAGGAACATTCTTCACTTTCAGTCCTCGTGTTCCCTTGCTTCTCCCCTCTTCATGCTGAGATTGTTCCTTCTTCCCTGACATATAATCTTTGCAAAACTCCATAGCCTCCTCAACTACATATCTTTCTACTATTGAGGCTTATGGTCGATAAGGATTTTTAGAATACCCTTTTAAGATCTTCATGTATCGCTCAAAAGGGTACATCCACCTCAGGTAAATTGGACAGCAGAGCCTTACCTCCCTTACCAAATGAACTATCAAATGCACCATTATATCAAAAAATAAAGGAGGAAAATGCATCTCTAGTTGTGACAAAATAATGTAACCCTCATTTTCCAGTTCATCCAACTTTTCAGTGTCAATGACTTTGTTATATATAGCATTGAAGAAAATACACAATCTTGTTACAGTGGTTCGTACTTCATCTTTCATTATGCCTCTAATAGCTACCGGTAATAGTTGTTGCATCAACACATGATAATCATGGGACTTCATTCCCACTAACTTCAAATCATCCATTGAGACACATCTTCTCACATTCGAGGAATACCCTTATGGCACCTTAATTTCATGCAAACACCCACACAAACTTCTTTCCTTTGCTTTTGATAGTGTATGCGCTGCTGGCTCCATGTATGCCCTCCTACCATCATCTCTTAGTTGTGGATGTAACCGTTCTCTTATTCCTATATCAACAAGGTCTAATCTCATACTAATCCTATCCTTAGTCTTCCCTGGTATGTGCAAAAGTGTACTGATAAGGCTATCACAAACATTCTTCTCCACATGCATCACATCAATACTGTGTCTCACGTCAAGCAAACGCCAATATGGAAGATCAAAGAAAATGGATCTCTTTTTCCATATGTTTTTCTCACCTGTAGTCCTCTGATTCTTACCAAAAGTGACATTGATACGTTCTACTCGACTGTAAACTTCATCTCCAGTTAATGACTTTAGAGCCATTCCATGCTCTGGTAAGCCGTTAAAACACTTTCTTAGCCTACGATACGGGTGGATCTAATGAAGAAACCTCCTGTGGCCAAGGTAGACATTTTTTCTTCCATGCTTTAGTTGATGGAAGTGTGTGTCTACTTCACATATTGGGCATGCTTTATAACCCTTCACGCTGTACCCTGACAAGTTTCCGTACGTAGGGAAGTCGTTTATCATTGTGAAAATCATTGAACGTAGCTTGAAGGACACCTTCTTTTAAGCATCAAACACATCTATGCCTTCCTCACACAACTTCTTCAAGTCCTCAATCAAAGGTGCCAAGTAGACATCAATATCGTTCCCTGGCTATTTTGGTCCAGAAATCATCATAGATTACATCATATACTTACGTTTCATACATAGCCAGGGAGGTAAGTTGTATATTACAAGGAGAACTGGCCACACACTATGTGTGCTAGTAAGAGTTCCATACGGATTGATGCCGTCTGTATAAAGCCCAAGCCGAAGGTTTCTCAGCTCGCTTCCAAATTGAGGGAACATTTCATCTATTTTTTACCATTATGGAGAGTCAGCTGGGTATTTCCCATAAGATATTATCTCATCAGAGTGCCATCTCAACTTCTTCCCTTTTGTTGTAGTCACAAACAAACGCTTAAAATGTGGTATTATTGGAAGATACCACATAACCTTTAAAGTTTGCCTTTTAGTTGTCACATCACCACAACTACCATCTTTTTTCACTTTGTATCGTGCAGTTTTACACTTAAGATACTCACTAAGACCTCTATATTCATTTCTATACAGTACGCAGTCATTAGGTCAAGCATGTATCTTTTTATACTCCATACCCATCATAGATAGGATTTTCTTGGCCTCAAACATATGATTTGGAAGTACATTATCCGATGGAAACATATCACACAATAGTTCAAGTAGCAATGTGAAACTACTATCGATCAACCCACAAGTTTCCTTTAAGTTAACCAAATGCAATGTTCCCATTAGCCGCGTGTACTTACTCCCAGGGTACAGTGGTGTCTCTGCATCACTCCATAGGCTGTCATACTTCTATGACTATGTAAAGGATTCTACCTCAACATCGTGAATCATTTTCTCCATTCTATCTTCATCTATAACATCCACATCTTCCTTCTTGTGCAATGGACAATTTGTTATTCCTTAACATGCCATATCCACCTTGTGTATCATAGATTTATTCCATCACAATAGAGGTGATCCTTTATAACATCAACATCCCGTCGACTCTCATTCAAATAATTGACACAAGGACAAAAATACTTCCCATTTTTTGCTGGAGCATTCTTTCTAGCGAATTCAATAAATTCTTCTACCCCTTTCTCATATTCTTCACTAATTCTCAAAGCATTCATCCAACTGTGATCCATTTTGTTACCACCTAAGCCGTTCCCAATAACACTCACACGTTTAGTACAATTGTCAACGATATATGATGGGATTTCCTTTTTTCACTTTTTCAACAAAAACTTCGACAGCATTTCTCATTAAAAGTAAGACATCCCAAAATTTCAAGCAACCCTATCTCCTCACTACCCGAACAATAATCATAATACTTACTATATTATATTAATGAAACTACATTAATAATCTTACTAATCTAATCTAAAAAAATAAAATCAATCATATTAAAGAAACAAAAATTACTCTTTTTAATTGTTGTTAATTTCATCAAAATCATTCAAAAGATCCATTTATTTATAATAATATATATACATATTTTCCCTCTCAATTCCCAACCTCCAAATATATAAAACAAACATTTCCAAGCTCCAAACATATCAAACAAACAATATATTAACGTGATATTTCCTATTGGTTAGGTTTTCAATTATTTTCACTAAAAAAATTAAACGTCCTGTTTAGCCAATATATAAGCACAATTAACAAACTCATTTCTATGTGAGCTATAATTTATATTTCAACAAGAAATTTAACGTCCTTTTTCACATTGCAAGTTTTAATTTAATTTCTTCAACTAAATTTATATTTTAAAAATAAAATAAACTATTTTGTTAAACAAAAAGAAAGAAAATAAACTAACCTGATGATAGGGGCGTCGACGGCTATGTACGGTGGAGGAGGTATGATGGAGGGTAGAGAAATCAAAGAAGACCACGGTGTGTGGAGGAGGTGTGGACGATAATGGAAGGAAGGAGGTGGAGCAGAGCAAAAACCAAGACACTGTGGAGGAGGGGGTGGTGCGTGTGTCGTCTTCAATGGAAAGGAGGTGGAGGAAAAAACCAAGAAGGTGTGGAGGAGGTGGGTTGACGGCCTACAATGAAAGAAGAAGGGAGGAGGAAGAATAAAGTTGAAGAAGGGAGGAGTGTACGTCGACGGTGAATAATGAATGAAAGAGGGAGTTGTTTAGTCAAAAATAAGGGATGGTAGGTGGAGAATGGAGAAGACGCATGTCAGACAAGTGTCAGACATGGGCGTCCCAAAAATCATTTGGGATAAAGGTAACTTTAGGCATCCCAAATGGCATTTGGGATGCCTAAAGTATGGGTTTAGACGTTCCAAAAATTATTTTGGGACGTCTAAACCCAGCTCCTGGCGCTAAAAAAATTTGCCAAAATTTATATTGGGCGCGAGAAGAACTTTAGGCGTCTTACATACATATAATTACGAATTGCCACCGCCTTCCTTTTTAACCACCCAATTTATATTTGAGACGTCTTTTAGGGTGGTTATATCCTAATTCTATAGTAGTGTATGTTCCCTGATGTCTATAAAATTGTTTGTCTGACTATGCTCAGCAATCTCATTCTTCTTCTGGGCTAAAACACTGTATTTGAATAAAGAAGTATAGTATTGTATAGATCCCTATGTTATCTGGAATCCCTGAATTAACTTATCCCTGACCACTGGCCACTGGGTTCAATTTATTAGTATATATTATATACTGGGCCACTGGGGTGTCATACTCACAGACATCCCGCAGGTATATACTTTGGACATCCTCCCATAATTCTCGATCCGGTTGTAAATCACGCATCACATATACTGCTCCAACTCTGCAATTGGGAACGAAACCCGGATTTATCTATGTCTTGTCTATTTGTGGCTTATTTGCCTATCACTTAACTACCTGCATCTATGGCTGGTCACTATTTAGCCAACTGGTGACTCTATTTTAGGATGAAGCTCCACACTTTAGCCATACTAGGACCCACTGCCTCGGTGTGCTTGTCATCCTTGTACTATCCTCTTTCTGGTATGGTAACTTGTACTGCCTTCCAAGTATTCCACTATTTCCCCAAGGCATGTCTGTTCCTTTCAAGGCTAGCCGACATAATTTACTTCATTGTTCCTATCACTATATAATCAAGCTTATCAGTGTACTATCTTGTGCCAAAACCACTACACTTACTCTGAGGAAACAATTTTATGGCCAGAATCCTTGCTCTGATGCCAAAATGTTATGCCCTTATCTTATTTTAAAATCTTTCAGAGTATTTGTGAAAAATGATGTGGTTCAGTAGGCAACACAGGAATAGCATAAATATACTGATAATATGAGAATGATTATAGAAAATCCCCCATGGGGGTTCGTACATAATAATTACAAACCTTGTAGCCATACAGGGCTCTAGGGCAACCTGTCCCAGTGAAATGGAGATATCTTCCCATCTTCGTTCCGCCACTGCATTCCTCCAGTATAGTTCTCTTCCCTGCTTACATCTGTCTAATTTGTTCATAGGGGAGGGTGAGATTCAGGAGAATCTTAGTAGTAAAACAGTACCAATTTCCCATCTTCGTTCCGCCACTGCATTCCTCCAGTATAGTTCTCTTCCCTGCTTACATCTGTCTAATTTGTTCATAGGGGAGGGTGAGATTCAGGAGAATCTTAGTAGTAAAACAGTACCAATATGCATGTAAGATAATTGCTTAATGCATGATATGCTTGTATTACTAACTCATGTTCGCACAATGACATATCTATATGCTTAATGTTTCATGCAACAAAACTATAGCCACAGATAAATAGAAACAGAGCTTTAATCATTCATATATGTTTCACATAATCATGTAAAGCAATAACATGCATTAATACACCAGCATAAATATCAAATACATGCAGGAGAGGTAAGTTTCCTACCTCAAGTCTTTTCTCATCGATTTGCGTGCCTCATAATGTGTGCCTTGTAATGTGTGCCTTATCCTCAGGCCCTCAACTCAGTCCTATAATTCTAAATGTACCATTTAGATACTTCATAGTGTTTTTGGTGGTAATATTAGCCTATAGAGAAAATTTACCAAAATGCCCTGGGGACTTGACATGGCCCTATCGTATATAGTCTGACCATACTTTTTTTGAAATTTTGAATAGGGCTATTCTGACATTTTTTGCCCAAAGAATCCATTTTTGGACTTGGAATTGCAAAATTCATTGCCAAAAGACAAGAATGCCTTGGTAGCCCCTATTTAAAGGTTTCCGGGGCATTTTTGTAATTATGCCTTTTCGGGCTTTTCCGAAAAAGTGACCAACTTTAATCCTACCTAATTTTCCCTCCTGAACGTAGTGGAATCATCAAATCATTGAAAATAAAACTCTTAGCCCCTGGTTCAGCCCTGGTTGAAATACTCACAACTCCAAGAAAAATCGGGGTTTTGCAATTTCGGCTCTATAAACGTGTTCCTTTCTACTCCTAACCACTGTATTGGCTATTCCATTAGGTTATAAATACCATGTAGTACCAATTTGGGCAGCATAAAGTCCACCGATTAAATTGTCTACAACAGCCAGAACAGTCAATATGCAAGGGTTTGGATGTTACCTAAAGCTCCTACTAGCTTTTCCTTAATTTGAATGAAACCCTAAGTCCTCAACAACATGTTTTGAGCTTTAAAACCTTAAAGAACATAAAGCAGTAGCTTAGGATCGGAGTTATATGCATTAGGAACGGATTTACTGAAGAAATCACTTACCTTTAAAGTTCTTCCTTCCATTTTTCTCTCTGCAAATCTACTCTTTCTCTCTCTATATGTTGGGGTATTTCATGTCAGATATGGGCTGAAGAAGGAGGATGATGATTTCAATAATATATCCCAATTTAATTAATTAATTTTCCCAATTTTGGATTTTTACAAATTTTGGCAAATTTCTACCCAAACTTTGAAAAATCATAACTAATCCTAGAAAAATCGAATTGGAGTAATCCCAAAGGTTATAAACCCTTATTGAGTCTAGTTTCAATGAAAAATATAGCTATTTGCCAATTGGAAGCACATCATTCCAAGATTTTTAATCTTTACATGCTATTCTTGAAAATTCACAGTTTTTATGGGATTAATTCAAAAATTCATAACTTTTTGTATATAGCTCTAATTGAGTCATATGTACCTATAAAATTAAAGCTTAGGATGTCTACTTCCACCATGTAAAATTTCATAATTTTTTCTTATCATTTGGTAATACAAAATCATATTACAAGTTCACTGCCTCATAGGCTATTTCACCAAAAACATAATTATATTCTCCAAAATTCACCATTTTATTCCTTTTAATAAATCACAAATATAAGAAATATTAGGGAATAAGTTCAAGACACCAGATAAACTGGGACTTAGCATTCTTCTTAATTTAGGCTTATTCACAAGCCTCCAATCATAAAATTTCGGATATTACATTTGGATTTTGTGTATAACGTAGGTAGAGTACCCCAATAAAGGAAGAAGAGTTTGTGAACATGGTTAGAGCTAGACCGATAGTGGAAGTCCATATGAAATGGCCTGGAATGATTTGAGTTGAAACAGGCCAAGAGTGATTGTGGGTGCCGTCATGTGTCATAGGAAGTTCCTGTGGGACTCTTATTAAATCATACTAGCAGTATTAAAGCTTATATAAGGAGATAGACATCAGAGTTGGTAGCGGAAGTATAGTAAATGTATCTGGGCACCAATGATTTGTTCTGAGTAGTTGGTCTCGATATGTATTCAGCAAAAATGATGAACTATGTGTTCTTAGGCCATAAGACCTAATGGACTAGTAAGTCCTTAGGCTGGCAGAATATGATGTGTTTGAAAATTGTATCAAGCGAAAGCTCGAGGTGGTAAGAATAATGTGCAAGTTTGTATAGAAGGGTGTCCCTCGACTGGAACACCTATGTCTTGGCACTATGGCCTAGTACAATGACGTTAGACCAATGTGTCTAGGGTATGTCTTAAAGCTGATAGAACATTCAAACTGTACCCAGTTGTTGTTGAGGCAGTAAGTCCCAAAATGCTGGTGGCATAGGGGTGATTCCCTGGGCAGTAAGACTAGTATGACCAATCACTTTAATGTTCCCTGAGGCAGTAGGTCGTGGTTTTAAGCTTTGGGGAGGCGAAAGAAACATACAAGAGGGGTGCGAATATCCTACCATTACATAGCTCCGATGGAGGCAGTAATGGCTGGCACATACCACCGATGGAGGTAGTGTCGTTATATAAAAAGGTGATTGTGTGAATTTGGGTAGAGTCCCGAAGAGGCTGTGAGGCCTAAGGCACCAAGCATTGTGGGAAATGACTAGTGGGTCCTGTGTTTGGTTGCACGCTACATACTGTGTACGGAATGAATAATGAATGCTAAATACTATTTGAGATCTTGGATGAGAATATGATGATTAAGCTAAATGCTCGATGAGCTTGCAGATGAAAGAAATAGATTGAATATGATTATGGTATTGCATGGATTGTGAGCCTGCGCATGAAAAAGGGATGGATCCCCAAGTTGTAGATGTTCAAATTTCAAGGACAAAATTTATTGAACGGAGGAGAAATGTAACATCCCAAATTTCGATGACCAAAATTCCTTATATTTAAAGGAATAAAATGGTCTGTATTGATACACTTTGAATAGCTTCTGGCTATAAATTTTATATAATAGGAATTAGACACTAAGAATTGGAATGTAAATAGTACTGCCAGTATGAGAATTGGGATGTGAATCGTGCTGCCAGTGTAATTTTTAGTGAGGCAGCAAGATTGTCATGTGAATTTGAATAACCAAATGATGTTCAAACATTATGAAAATTTATAGGGTGAAAGTAGACATCCTAAGATTTAATTTGATAGTTTATGGGTATTTTTAGAGCTGTATACAAAAAGTTATGTATTTTTGAATTTTATCCATTGAAACTAGAAAGTTTCTGGAGCAGCATCCAAAGATGGAAATTTTGGGAATTGTGTGCTTCCATTTGGATAAAGGCTATATTTTTCTTGAAAGTAGACTTAATTAGGGTTCTATAGCCTTTGTAATTACTCCAATTTGATGTCTAAAAATTAAATTATGATTTTTCAAAGTTTGGGCATAAAATCTTCCAAAATTGCTACCTATCCGAAAATAGAAAATTTGTGATGGCAAATGATGTAATTTTGAGATAAAATTTACATCAGCCAATTTTGCTCTCTTAAAGGACTCCTACGCGTCATTTTTAGATAGACAAAAGAGGGAAGGATTAGTTGAATTCAATTGGGGTTATGGCTTACATTTATATGTACATAAAGTAAAAATTTTGATTTTGGTAAATTAATTAATTATGGCAATTAATACATAAGCGAAGATATTATGAAAACTATTTTCATCTTCCCTCCTCTAAAACCGTTAGCCATGGCTAAAATAAGAGATAGAGAGCTTGAGAGCAACTTAGAGAGAATGAGGAGAAAATTCGCTAGGTAAGCTTGATTTCTTCGGTGAATTAGCTCCTAACGTGTGTAATCCTTCCTCTAAGCTTCTCTTCTATGTGATTTAAGGTGTTTGTAATAGAAATTTTGGGGTTTTGGGAGCTAGGGATTTCGGCCCAGAAGGAAAGACCAGAAGGATAAAGAGGTACCTTCATAAACTTCAAATATTGGTTGTTCCGGCTTTTGGGAGCAATTTAATAGGTGAATTTCTGCTAGATTTGCCTTGATTATAAATTTGGGAAAATTTGTTTCTTAATGTTATGCTACCCAAATTGAGTCTAAATGGTGGTTTTAACGTAATTAAATAGTTAACAAGGTGGTTAAGAGTAGAAAGAAGCATGTTGCGGAGTCTAATTTCGAAAAGTCCAACTTTTCTCAGAGAAACTCAAGTGTCGGCCAATGCTGGTTTAGGGGGTGAAGTTGGATTTTTGATGATTCTATTGAGTTTATGAGGGAAAATTAGGTGGGGTTATAGTTGATTACTTTTCCAGAAAGAGCCTTGAAAAGCATAATTACCAAAACGTCCCTGACACCCTAAAATAGGGGCTGCCAAGGGTATTTTGGCCTTTTGGCAATGAATTTGGTAATTCCAAGTCTGGAAAATGGATTTCTTGGGCAAAACTATATCAGATTAGCCCAGGTCAGAATTTCAGGCAAATTACGGTCGGATCATGTAAGTCAGGGCAGGGCCGGGTCCCCAGAGGTATTTTGGCAAATTTTCACAATAGACTCATATAATCACTAATTATGGAAGTTCCTAGAATATTACATGAATGAGTTAAAACCTAATTCTTGTACATTTGACATTTTAAGACCAAGTTGAGAGCTTGGTCATTGGCACGCTTTACAAGGCACACGTTTAGAGGTTGAAAAGGGTTAAGGTAGTAACTATAATCTCTCATACACTATGTGATTATTGATATGTTGTATGTTACTGTATTCTTTCCTATAAACATGGTGCCTGAGGTATGTTACCTAGTTGTGGTTAGGTACCCAACTGAGGTACGCCTAGGGTACATTACCTAGCTGTGGTTAGGGGCCTAACTGAGGTACATATAAGGGATCCGAACAGCGATTTGGCCTTGAGCTTTATGTACACACATGTATTATTATGAATTTTCATTTTACATTATATGGTGCACTGTATATTTAAGTCTCGCATTTTATATGCTAGGTTATATGTTACTACTAGGATTCCTTGGAATCTCACCCCTTTTTATGAACAAAAATGTATCAGTAGGAACCAGTGACTCTAAAGGCAAGTTTGTAGACATAAGGAACAGATGGGTACGTTTCTTGAGACAAGGATGGTGGTTTGTATGTAGTCTTATTTTGGGCATTTTGTATACTTTAATAAATATTATCAATCCCTGCGGGGAAAATCTGTGATGTAATCAAGTATATTGTATCAATATATTAGTATGTTTATGCTATTCCTGTGTTGCTCACCGAACTGTGAGCAAGCACTCTAAAAAATGTGAAAATAAGATAAGCTTATAACATTTTGCACATTAGTTCAAACAAAATGTTGATGAAGAAGAATGTGTTTCTGATAAATTAAATCATTAGCACATGGTCCTAAGGATGATGTCATAAGTTAGACTTTATTGGTGATTAATGGTTATACATTTTACACGAAGTCCCTAGATGATAGAAGTGTTAGATCTCATGTTTTGATGATAACAAAAGAATGGTTTGAAAAGGAAATGTTTAATAATCAAGCTTGAACTAAGTAATGACAGGAATAAGCTTACTTGAAGTAAGCATGGAAGTAATGGAGATTGGACAAGAGAAAATGCTGAGGAACTTGATCAGAAGCAAATCTTCTAAGGCATTACTCGAGGCGCTACTCGAGTAATGAGACAAAACTTGAAGTAACAGAGGTGAACTTCCAGTAACCTGCCACCATTACTCGAGGAACTACTCGAGTAACAAGGTAAAATTTCAAGGTTGCTCTCGGCCTGCTATTGTTACTCGAGGAGCGACTCGAGTAACCGTGTGAAAACTTCCAGTTGCCTTCAAGTTATTAAAATGATACTCAAGGAGCTACTAGAGTAACCGTATGTACCTCTCGGCATTTTGTACCACTGCTAATGTTACTCGAGGAGCCACTCGAGTAACCAGGTCAGAAACTTCTAGTTTGCCTTCAAGTTTTCCAAGATACTCGAGGCGCTACTCGAGTAACCATGTATTTGAAAATGTGTAACTCTCGGCAGTTTGTACCACTGCCAATGTTACTCGAGGAGCTACTCGAGTAACAGACTAAGGTAAGTGAAAAACTTGAGGTTGATACCGGATTAACTTGATTTCTTATTATTTCATCATCCTCGAGTACTTACTCTAGTATACAAGTTTTTCATGGTTTATATTAAGTGGATTCCTCGAGTGTGTGTAATATCCCAAAAAGTGATTAAGGGCTAATGACTTCAAAAGTGGATGTAATTATTGTTGAATAAACACTTTTGAAGAATTTGTGATGGGAATTTGGATATTTTAATGATTCCAATGGATTCCTTGTGAAAATTTATGTGGGAATGATGTTTGGTATGAAAATGGAACCAATGGAAGCAAAGATGCAAAATCTAAAATTCTGTCCAGTGAAATTCTATTCTGGGCAGTCCGTTTGTGTGAACGTTTTTAATGACCAAATGGTATCTAAAAATTCTGAAAGTTTCCAGTCTTATAGTTCACATCTCAAGCTTCAAAATGGACATATAATTTGTTCCATTTTGTTTTGTGAACTAGGAGATATAACTGTCCAAAGTTTGGGATGGAAACTGAACTCTGTTTTGGGGCAGTGATGAGTTTTATGTAATTCTGGAATTGTGTGGTGATTTTTAGTAATGGTCCATATTTTTCCTATAAAGAGGACTTAAATACCTTTCATTTGGCTTTGGAATCACCTCATTTCAATTTTTCTAGAATTAGTTATGATTTTTCAAAGTTTGGGCAGATAATCTGCAAGAAAATCCGAAAATGGGAATTATGACATCATCTCATTAAAAGATGATGTCAGCATGGAATTACATATGTTATCATCTTCCTCAGCTCATTTCTGTCGCACACAGCAGCTGAAGCAAGAAAAAAAAAACGTGGAGAGAGCTTGGAGAAAAGAGAGAAAAAGAGGAAGAAATCTCGCAAGGTAAGCCGATTTCTCCGACGATCTAGCTCCTAACGCGTATAACTCCGACTCTAAGCCACTCCTCTTTATTCTTTAAGGTTGTGAAGCTCAAAACTTGGTGTTTTAAAGAGGCTAGGGTTCAGCCAAATTTGGGAAAAGCTAGTGGGAGCTTGAGGTAACTTCCAAACTTTCGTATATTGCTTATTCTGGCTGCTGTGGGCAATTTAATCGGTGAAATTTCGCCGGATTGCCATTGGTTTTAAAGTTTGGAAATGATGTGGCCTAGGGGTTATGCTGCCCAAATTGGGTCTTAATGTTAGTTGTAACCTAATGTAATGGTTAATAAAGTGGTTAGGAGTAGAAAGGAACGCGTTTACGGAGCCGAAATCGTAAAACCCCGATTTTCCCTGGAGAACTCATAAATTTCGGCCAGCCCTAGAAATGGGTCTTAGAGTTGGATTTTCAATGATTTGATGGTTCCATTGAGTTCAGGGGCGAAAATTAGGTGGGGTTACAGTTAGGCACTTTTTCAAAAAAGGCCGAGAAAGCATAATTACGGAAACACCCCTAAAACCTTAAAAGTAGGGCTGCCAAGGGCAATTTCATAATTTTACATTGAATTTGATAATTCCGAGTCCGGAAATGGATTCCTTGGGCTGAAATATGTTGGGAAAGCCCATATTAGAATTTCGGGAAAAGTGCAACCGGACCGGGTACGGCGGGCCCGGGCCGGGTCCCCGGGGGTATTTTTGTAAATTTTCATTATAGACTCATATAACCCCAAGTAACACTATGGAAGTGTCTAAATAGTGCATTTGGAATTGTAGGATTCGATATTTGCCGCCCTCGTGAGCCAACTACGCCAGCGAACGTCAGAAAGGAACGAGGTAGTGACTTTTCTTTTGTACCATATATGATGCATTGTATGTGTGTTATATCATTGATTTGTAATGAATTCGTATGCTGCGACATCTGTGGATTTGTGTTAACACTGTCATTCCAATAGTCCCTGAGTAGCTAACAACGGTTCGGGTTAGGGAGGTGTGCCTTCCCGGCGGAGAAAGGGGATGAGGATGAGGTGTGATATATGTGATTATGTGAGCCGAAAGGCTATTTGTGGAGGCCGACGGGCCATTTGTGAAAGCCGAATAGCTGTATGGGCTATAAGGCTATATGTATGCACTGCCACGCCAATAGTCCCTGAGTAGCTAACAACGGTTCGGGTTAGGCGGTGTGCCTTCCCGGCGGAGAAAGGGGATGAGGGTGGAGTGTGATTTGTGGTGCTGCTGCTGTATGATGATTTGCTTACATGCTGTGTGCTTATGTGTGGTATAAATGTTTTGTTACTACTGGGATTCTCTTGAATCTCATTCTTTCCTTTAACTAACCTTTCAGACAGGGCGAGTGGCTCTAAGGAGAAGCGTACGACCCGGAGCGGTTAGAATCCTGTAGGGACATTTATTTTGGTTATGTTGGTTAAACTTGTTGGACAGGGTGTCTGTATATTATGTTGGTTGTAAAGAATAGTTGAACGTAGTTGTGTAGTCCCCTATATGGAGGTTATAAACCCTTTTTGTGTATGAATGGAACCCGGGGGTTGCCGGGATTGCTATTAGATATTCTGATATGAATGAATGTGAATTAACTGCACAGGTGATTATATTCGATAGTTGAACTTGAGACCGAAATAGGAAAGAAGTTTTGAAAATTTTATAAAGTCCCTACTTCACAGGGAGTTCTAAATGAGTTTTGAACTATTCGACGGTCTCTAAACCAATTTAATTACGTAATATCGAATTATAATTACGTGTTTAAAGTCAGGGGGTTACATTTTGGTATCAGAGCTGTAGTTCCTGGCAAGGGTAGAGGTTGCTAGGATAGCTCCCTTAGTTGGTTTTAGGGATAGAAGATTATCTGTGAACGATTGTTGTGTATGCACATGTATGTTTATTGATGTGGACATATATGGGTTTTATGACTATTGTGCATACTATTTCTGCTGAATTAATGGGGCAAGTTGTTTGTAGAATGAAGAAAACTAGAGGACGCCCCAATATTCCGCGTGTAGACCCTGAGGTAGAGGTTGTTAATGAAAACCCACCGGATGCAATGCAAGAGCTGATGGGTCTAATTCGGGATCAGAGAGATATGATCACTGAACTGAGGGAAGAGCTCAGAGCTGAGAAGGCGAAGAACCAGGGAGGTCCGGTTCAATCCACTCCGGAGGAGACTCAAGGAGAGACTCGACATGAGGACACTGCAGAAGGATCAGCACGACCTCTGGAATCCCCACCTCGTGCTACCTTGAATCAGGAATCATATGGGATGCCACCCAGGGAGGAAAAAGACCTTCAGTATTGGGTCACCCGATTCTGCAAGCATATGCCTCCGGCGTTCAGAGGAAGGTTTGACCCTCAGGCAGCCGAAGATTGGTTGTACAGACTGGAGAAGATATTTGAGGTTCTGTGTTGCCTAGAGGAGGTGAAGCCACGGTTGGCAGTGTATAAACTCGAGGGGGACGCGGATCGTTGGTGGCGGAATATCGCCCTGACATTAAAGAGCAATGAAACACCATTGACTTGGGAACTGTTTCAACAAGAGTTCAACGAGAAATACTTTCCCAAATCAGTGCGGCTCGAGAAGGAGACAGAATTTCTCAACATCAAACAAGGGGATACAGAGAGCTTTGACGACTATTTGTCCCGTTTTGTCCGGTTGGCTCGGTACTCCTCTTACCTCCGGTTTAAAGATGATGAAGAATGGAGTTCTGATATGCTCATCCGCAGTCTGAGGCGAGAATTGAGAAAGCGATTGGTTACGAACCAATTCACTAAGTTCAACAAGGCTGTGGAGCAATGTCGAATTACGGAGAATAATCTGAGGGAGTTGAATCCTACCAGAGCTATTGGCCATCGCAGTGAACCCAGTAAGGGTAATGCTTCCCAGAAGCGGAAAGGCCAAGGATCCTCTTCATACAAGGGCGGTGATAAGAAGCCCTATCAGCCCAGAGACCGTAAGCCTCAGAGGGCTGTGACTGAGTGGAAATGCCCTCGCTGCAACAAAACGTATTATGGCCAAAATTGCCGGGGAGAATTGGTCTGTTTTAACTGTAAGCAGCCAGGGCATTTTTCCCGAGATTGTCAACGACCACGAGTCGAGCAGAAACCGAGGACACAGGGCCGAGTGTTCGCTATGACCCACGAGGAAGCTCGTAAATCTCCTGAGTTGATACAAGGTAAAATCTCTATTAATGGCCATCTGTTGCAAGCATTGTTCGACTCAGGTGCAAGTCATTCCTTCATTGCTTATGATTGCGTGAAGCGCCTGGGATTGCATGTACATAAATTACCATTTGATTTGGTAGTGTCAACCCCGATGGGTGTTAAGGCTTTAACCACAGAAGCTTACTTGAATTGTGTCGTAACTATGGAAGGGCACCAATCTGTTGTAGATTTGATATGTTTGCCGCTTTACCAATTGGAAGTCATTTTGGGTTTTGATTGGTTAACGGCAAATAATGTTTTGCTTGATTGTGGAAACAAGAGGATAGTATATCCTGTTTCTCAGAGGGTTGAAGCTGTGAATGCCGGTATGAATTTTCTTTCTACGGCTAAAGCTGAAAAGTATCTTAAAAAGGGTTGCCAGGGGTATGTAGTGTTTTTCTCAGTGCAAAGGGAAACTGGTGAAACTTTGAGTGATATACCCGTGGTAAATGAATTCCCTGAGGTATTTCCGGATGATCTAAATGGATTGCCTCCTGAGAGGGAAGTTCAATTTCCAATTGACATTATTCCTGGAGCTGGTTCTATATCTAAGGCCCCATACCGCATGGCCCCAAACGAAATGGCGGAGTTAAAGAAACAAATAGAAGATTTGCTTGAGAAAGGGTTCATTAGACCCAGTGTGTCGCCTTGGGGAGCTCCAGTGTTGTTCGTAAAGAAGAAAGATAGGAGTCTTCGATTGTGTATTGATTACAGAGAATTGAATAAGGTTACTATTAAGAACAAGTACCCTCTTCCCCGAATCGATGACCTATTAGATCAACTCTCTGGTTCGTGTGTGTTTTCAAAGATTGATCTAAGGTCAGGGTATCATCAGCTGCGAGTGAAAGCAGAGGATGTTCCGAAGACTGCTTTTCGGACCCGGTACGGTCATTATGAGTTCTTGGTGATGCCATTTGGGCTAACCAATGCGCCTGCGGTATTCATGGATTACATGAACCGTATCTTTCGACAATACCTGGATCAGTTTGTTGTTGTGTTTATCGATGACATTCTGATATACTCCAAGAGTATGGAAGACCATGAGCATCATTTGGGAGTTGTATTGAATATATTGCGTGAGAAACAATTATATGCTAAATTGAGCAAGTGCGAGTTTTGGCTATCAGAAGTGAAATTCTTAGGCCATGTTATCTCGCAAGAAGGGGTCTCTGTGGATCCTAGTAAAGTGGAAGCAGTACTGGACTGGAAGAGGCCAGAATCTGTGGCGGAAATACGTAGTTTTCTGGGTCTTGCTGGTTATTATCGGAGATTTATCCAAAATTTCTCCCGTATTGCGTTGCCGATGACCAAGCTCACGAGAAAGGATCAGCCGTTTGTGTGGGATGAGAAATGTGAAAACTGTTTTGTGGAGCTGAAGGAGAGGTTGACTACGGCACCTGTGTTGATTTTGCCCGATCCCAGTTTGACATATGTTGTGTATTCTGATGCCAGTGGGCAGGGATTAGGGTGTGTCCTTATGCAGCAGGGACGTGTGGTGGCCTACGCCTCTCGACAGCTCAGACCTCATGAATTGAACTATCCCACTCATGATCTGGAGCTTGCGGCCATTGTGTTTGCTTTGAAGATTTGGCGTCATTACCTGTATGGTGTGACTGTGGAACTGTACTGCGACCACAAGAGTCTCAAATACTTGTATGATCAAAAAGAACTGAATATGAGACAGCGCCGCTGGATGGAATTGCTTAAGGACTACGACCTGGAAATAAAATATCATCCGGGTAAGGCAAATGTAGTCGCTGATGCTCTGAGTCGAAAGACCGTTCTCGTTGCCGCTATGATGATACAAGAGAAGAAACTGATTGAAGACTTTCGTGATTTGAATTTGACAAACCAGATCATTTGTGCCAATTACACTATTTCTCAAGAGGAAAGTGATCTGAGAACTGAGATTGAAGAAGCTCAGAGGCAAGATGACTGGATACAGCGCAATATGACTCGAATTGAGCGGGGAGAAGTTCCAGGGTATGACCTATCGCCTCGTGGATTAGTTTGCTATCAGAAGAGAATCTGTGTTCCACTTCAGGCGGAGTTGAGGCAGAAGATTCTAGATGAGGCACACAAGAGTCGATATACTCTTCATCCTGGTATGACCAAAATGTACCATAACCTGAAATCTGTATATTGGTGGCCGGGTTTGAAGAGTGATGTGACGAAGTATGTAGCAAGGTGTCTCACATGCCAGAAGGTGAAAATCGAGCACCAGAGACCACCTGGTTTACTTCAGAGTCCTGAGATTCCGGAATAGAAATGGAAAAGTGTGACCATGGATCTGGTTATGGGATTGCCCAGGATCAGGAATTTTGATGCGATCTGGGTAATTGTGGACCGATTAACAAAGTCAGCCCACTTCATACCAATCGATGCTGGTTACTCTCCGGATAAGCTAGCGGAGATTTATATCCGAGAGATTGTCAAACTTCATGGTGTTCCGAAAAACATCATTTCCGATCGAGATCCCCGATTCACTTCGAGATTCTGGAAAGCATTGCATGAAGCCTTAGGTACTCAACTGAGATTCAGTACGGCTTATCATCCTCAAACGGATGGACAATCTGAGAGAATAATTCAGACGCTGGAAGATATGTTGTGAGCTTGTGTTCTCGACTTTAAAGGAAGTTGGGATCGTTTCCTTCCACTGGCTGAGTTCACTTACAACAATAGCTATCATGCGAGCATCCAAATGGCTCCGTATGAAGCGTTGTATGGAAGACGGTGTCAATCACCTTTATGCTGGAATGAGTTATCCGAAAGGAAGCTTTATGGGCCAGATTTGGTTGATCAAACCTCAGCACAGATTCGGATTATTCGTAAGAGGTTGCTTGCAGCACAGAGTCGACAGAAAAGCTACGCTGACAAAAGAAGACGGCCTCTAGAGTTTGAAGTTGGTGACCATGTGCTTCTGAGAGTATCTCCTGTCACCGGCATTGGGCGAGCAATCAAACGAAAGAAGTTGAGCCCAAGATATATAGGTCCTTTTGAAATCCTAGAGAGGATTGGGCCTGTTGCTTATCGAGTAGCCCTACCCCCAAACTTGAGTAGACTCCACGATGTGTTTCATGTTTCCCAACTGAAGAAGTATCAACCGGATCCATCTCATATTGTTGAATATGAAGAAGTTGAGTTACAAGACAACTTCACATATGCGATAGAGCCAGAACAGATCATTGATAGAGAAGAACGACGGCTCAGACACTGAAGCATTCCCTTTGTGAAGGTGATCTGGAAGGGAATGACTCAGAGGGAAGCAACTTGGGAAGCAGAAGCAGATATGCGAAGACGTTATCCAGATTTTATGGCTCAAGTTGTGTGACAAATTTCGAGGACGAAATTTATTTTACGGGGGGAGAAATGTAATATCCCAAAAAGTGATTAAGGGCTAATGACTTCAAAAGTGGATGTAATTATTGTTGAATAAACACTTTTGAAGAATGTGTGATGGGAATTTGGATATTTTAATGATTCCAATGGATTCCTTGTGAAAATTTATGTGGGAATGATGTTTGGTATGAAAATGGAACCAATGGAAGCAAAGATGCAAAATCTAAAATTCTGTCCAGTGAAATTCTATTCTGGGCAGTCCGTTTGTGTGAACGTTTTTAATGACCAAATGGTATCTAAAAATTCTGAAATTTTCCAGTCTTATAGTTCACATCTCAAGCTTCAAAATGGACATATAATTTGTTCCATTGTGTTTTGTGAACTAGGAGATATAACTGTCCAAAGTTTGGGATGGAAACTGAACTCTGTTTTGGGGCAGTGATGAGTTTTATGTAATTCTGGAATTGTGTGGTGATTTTTAGTAATGGTCCATATTTTTCCTATAAAGAGGACTTAAATACCTTTCATTTGGCTTTGGAATCACCTCATTTCAATTTTTCTAGAATTAGTTATGATTTTTCAAAGTTTGGGCAGAAAATCTGCCAGAAAATCCGAAAATGGGAATTATGACATCATCTCATTAAAAGATGATGTCAGCATGGAATTACATATGTTATCATCTTCCTCAGCTCATTTCTGTCGCACACAGCAGCTGAAGCAAGAAAAAAAAAACGTGGAGAGAGCTTGGAGAAAAGAGAGAAAAAGAGGAAGAAATCTCGCAAGGTAAGCCGATTTCTCCGACGATCTAGCTCCTAACGCGTATAACTCCGACTCTAAGCCACTCCTCTTTATTCTTTAAGGTTGTGAAGCTCAAAACTTGGTGTTTTAAAGAGGCTAGGGTTCAGCCAAATTTGGGAAAAGCTAGTGGGAGCTTGAGGTAACTTCCAAACTTTCGTATATTGCTTATTCTGGCTGCTGTGGGCAATTTAATCGGTGAAATTTCGCCGGATTGCCATTGGTTTTAAAGTTTGGAAATGATGTGGCCTAGGGGTTATGCTGCCCAAATTGGGTCTTAATGTTAGTTGTAACCTAATGTAATGGTTAATAAAGTGGTTAGGAGTAGAAAGGAACGCGTTTACGGAGCCGAAATCGTAAAACCCCGATTTTCCCTGGAGAACTCATAAATTTCGGCCAGCCCTAGAAATGGGTCTTAGAGTTGGATTTTCAATGATTTGATGGTTCCATTGAGTTCAGGGGCGAAAATTAGGTGGGGTTACAGTTAGGCACTTTTTCAAAAAAGGCCGAGAAAGCATAATTACGGAAACACCCCTAAAACCTTAAAAGTAGGGCTGCCAAGGGCAATTTCATAATTTTACATTGAATTTGATAATTCCGAGTCCGGAAATGGATTCCTTGGGCTGAAATATGTTGGGAAAGCCCATATTAGAATTTCGGGAAAAGTGCAACCGGACCGGGTACGGCGGGCCCGGGCCGGGTCCCCAGGGGTATTTTTGTAAATTTTCATTATAGACTCATATAACCCCAAGTAACACTATGGAAGTGTCTAAATAGTGCATTTGGAATTGTAGGATTCGATATTTGCCGCCCTCGTGAGCCAACTACGCCAGCGAACGTCAGAAAGGAACGAGGTAGTGACTTTTCTTTTGTACCATATATGATGCATTGTATGTGTGTTATATCATTGATTTGTAATGAATTCGTATGCTGCGACATCTGTGGATTTGTGTTAACACTGTCATTCCAATAGTCCCTGAGTAGCTAACAACGGTTCGGGTTAGGGAGGTGTGCCTTCCCGGCGGAGAAAGGGGATGAGGATGAGGTGTGATATATGTGATTATGTGAGCCGAAAGGCTATTTGTGGAGGCCGACGGGCCATTTGTGAAAGCCGAATAGCTGTATGGGCTATAAGGCTATATGTATGCACTGCCACGCCAATAGTCCCTGAGTAGTTAACAACGGTTCGGGTTAGGCGGTGTGCCTTCCCGGCGGAGAAAGGGGATGATGGTGGAGTGTGATTTGTGGTGCTGCTGCTGTATGATGATTTGCTTACATGTTGTGTGCTTATGTGTGGTATAAATGTTTTGTTACTACTGGGATTCTCTTGAATCTCATTCTTTCCTTTAACTAACCTTTCAGACAGGGCGAGTGGCTCTAAGGAGAAGCGTACGACCCGGAGCGGTTAGAATCCTGTAGGGACATTTATTTTGGTTATGTTGGTTAAACTTTTTGGACAGGGTGTCTGTATATTATGTTGGTTGTAAAGAATAGTTGAACGTAGTTGTGTAGTCCCCTATATGGAGGTTATAAACCCTTTTTGTGTATGAATGGAACCCGGGGGTTGCCGGGATTGCTATTAGATATTCTGATATGAATGAATGTGAATTAACTGCATAGGTGATTATATTCGATAGTTGAACTTGAGACCGAAATAGGAAAGAAGTTTTGAAAATTTTATAAAGTCCCTACTTCACAGGGAGTTCTAAATGAGTTTTGAACTATTCGACGGTCTCTAAACCAATTTAATTACGTAATATCGAATTATAATTACGTGTTTAAAGTCAGGGGGTTACAGTGTGTACCCCAGTATGCTCAAATATTTTCAAAGGAAACTTCAAGTCATTACCCGGGTAAGTTATGTTCAAATGTCTCAGTTACTCGAGGTGCTACCCGAGTAACCTATGCAAGAATGAGTGCATTACTCTAGGAGCTACTCGAGTAATGAGGTAAGTGCTCTCGGCATTTTAATCTTGCCAACATTATTGGAGTAGAGCATCGAGTAATCAAAAGTTTTTCAAAGGATTACTCGAGGTGTTACCCGAGTAACTCATAAAGTTGTGAGTGCATTACTCGAGTAGCTACCCGAGTAAATAACTATTCCAAAGGTTTGAAATTTAGTTTACTCCATGCACTACCCGAGTAATCTTATACTTGTTCATTAACTTGCAGTTGATAAATGATTTCCCGATGTTACTCGAGGAGCTACTCGAGTAAACTTCAAGTGTTACTCGAGGAGCTACTCGAGTAAGCATACCCAGAAATTTAGAAATCATTCAAACGTTCATTGATTTGTTTCCTATATGATTAACCTTTCATTGTATTAGTATTCTTAGTCTATTTACAGATAAACAATGAAGGAATCACTTCAAGAGATGAAAGTCAAATCAAACGTTCAAATGCCAACCACCGCCAACGGATATTTTTCAAAAACTTGAAAAGTCAACAGTGGTTGCGCACTCTCCAACGGACGAAAGAAAAACGTTCCAACGGTCATCACCAACATATCTATATATATGGGAACCTTCAAACAGAGAAAAACTAACTAAGCATCCATACGAACGTATCATTAAGTTCATTGCTCTGTTTTCACGTTGAAATTATATTCATATGCTTCAGTGATTATCACTTACTCTTTGAGAGAGATATTTCATTCAAACTCAATATTTGTTATTGAGATAACTTAAGGTTGTGGAACCTTGAGTTGGGATTGGATTACAACCTGTAAGGGGGAGCGAGTGTCCAGGTGTAAGGAACTTGCTTGTACTGAGGTGCCAAGAACCCACTGAATCTTGGAAGTTATAGTGAAACTCTCAGAGAAGCTCTGAGGACTGGACGTAGATCAAAGTGGTTGAGACCGAACCAGTATAACTCCCGGTGTACACTTCGGTGATATTTCTCCTTACTCATTACTGTTGTTATTCTTTTGTCAAAGTTTTATATTTTAGAAAGAAATTTCAGTATCACCCAATTCACCCCCCCTCTTGGGTGAAACGCTTGATCTTACATTTGGTATCAGAGCGTAGGTCTTCTTGTTAAGGTATAACAACCTAAGAAGGATCCAATGGCAAGCATTGGTGAAGGAATTCTTCCCGACGGAGCATCCATCACTAGACCTCCCGGTTTCAATGGAGAACACTTTTCTTTCTGGAAAGCAAAATTCAGAGTGTTCGTGATGGCTACTGAATATGGGCTATGGGATGTAATCGAGAGTGGAAATTATCAACCTACAAAGACTGTAGATTCTCAGAAAATTCCAAAGACGCCAGCGGAATATGATGAGAATGACAAGAAACTTATCACTCTCAATAGCAAGGCAATTCTGATGTTACAAAGCTCCTTGAGTCAAAATGAATACTTCAGAATTTGCACACTCCCAACAGCAAAGGAAATGTGGGAAGCTCTGGAAATAGCTCATGAAGGAACTTCGGGAATAAAGGAGAATCGAATCAACACCTTGATCACAGAATTCGATCTACTTCGAATGAAATCAGGTGAGTCAATTTCTGAATTCGAACTTAGATATACTCATCTTGTTAATCAACTTGCAGCACTTGGTAAAGTCTATGATCAAAATATCCAAGTACGAAAGATTTTGAATATTCTTTCTAAAGAGTGGGAGGCCAAAGTCACTGCGATAGAAGAGGCAAAAGGAGAATTAATGAGATCAGTTGCTTCTCTATTTGGAAGCCTTTCTGAATATGAAAGCAAGTTAAAGTTCAAACGGGAACTAGACGACATCAGTGACAAAAGAAAGAAAGGTCTAGCTCTAAAAGCAAAAGAAGAAAATCAAGATGAAGATGAGGAGTTTGATGATGATGAAATGGGTTTAATCATAAAACGATTCAGAAAGTTCTATAAGAAAGGTCAAGGCTTCAAACACTTTCAAAAAGGAGGAACTAGCAACAAAGATCATATCATTTGCTATGAATGTGGTAAACCAGGACATATCAAATCAGAATGTCCAGAGCTCAATCAAAAGAGCAAAGAAAAGAAAAAAGGCAAATTCTTTAACAAAAAGAAGGCCTTTGTATATGCTATATGGGGAGATAGTTCCTCAGACGAAGAAAGTGATGAGGAAGAAGTAGCCAACATATGTCTTGTTGCTCAAGAAGAGACAGAAGAAGAGGTAAATGATTCTGACCCTACCTATGATGAATTATTATCCGAATATAATGCTTTACATTCTGAATTCATCAAAGTAGTTAAAGAACTAATTGTTTTCAAAAAGAAAAACAAAGCTCTTGAAATTGAGCTTAAAGAAAGTTCAGAAAAGAATTGTGAAAATTGTTCTTCTTTGAAAAAGAAAAACATTGATCTCACAAAAACTCTTGAAAAGTTTACCAAAGGAAGTGAGATGCTAAGTGTGATTTTAAAAGAACAACGATTTGTAAATGACCGATCTGGTATTGGATATGATCCAAAATCAGATAAAAGGAAAGGTAGAAAGAAAGCAGGAGGTAAGTCATATTTGAATTATTTCCAGCATTCTGTGCATATATCAAATCCTTTTGCATTTTGTAATTACTGTAATAGAAAAGGTCATTATACCTCCTTATGCATTCATAAGAAGAAAGGAAACATAGGAACCTACAAATGGGTACCTAAAGGCACATATGTTCAGAAAATCATTTATACTAACCCAAAAGGACCCAAAAAGAAGTGGGTACCTAAGACTTAGTCATTTGATTGCAGGTATGTCTTAAAGCATCCAAAAATAACAAGTGGTTCATAGACAGTGGATGCTCTAGACATATGACCGGAGATTTCGAAAGTTTTACCACATTGCAACCTAAGGAAGGTGGAAAGGTAAAATTTGGAGGAAATCAATCCGGAAAAATAGCAGGAATTGGTAAAATCAAAAATGACAAAGGCATACAAATCAAAGATGTATATTACGTTGAAGGCTTGTGTCATAATTTGCTGAGCGTAAGTCAAAGTGCAGATAAAGATAACTGGATAATATTTGATTCAGAGGAATGTCTAATTATCAACAAGAATGACTTACAGCTTGATAAGAAAAATATCAAGGCTAAGCTCAGAGCAAAAAGGGAAGGTAACTGCTATACTCTAGATATTAGTAGAAATGAATCTGAAAATTGTTTTCTGAGTAATACCGATGAAAGTTGGCTATGGCATAAGAGATTGGCTCATGTCAATATGCATCAACTAGGTAAACTACTCAAAAAGGATTTAGTGCTTGGTTTACCTAAAGTAAATTTCAAAAACGATTTGATTTGTGACGCATGTCAAAAGGGTAAACAAACTAAATCATCTTTCAAATTGAAAAATGAGATTTCAACAAATAGACCACTTCAATTATTACATATGGATTTAGTTGGTCCAGCAAGAGTAAAAAGTCTTGGTGGTAACTTATATTCATTGGTCATTGTCGATGATTTCTCAAGATTTACATGGGTTATCTTTCTATCGTCAAAGGATGAAACCTTTGGAGAATTTATTGTTTTTGCCAAGAAAGTGCAAAATGAGAAAGGTATGTCAATTGCAGGTATTAGGACCGATCATGGTGGAGAATTTGAGAATCAAGCCTTTGAAGAATATTGTGATACTAATGGCATTGATCACAATTTCTCTGCTCCAAGGACGCCCCAACAAAATGGAGTTGTGGAACGCAAGAATAGAGTACTTACTGAAATGGCTAGAACAATGTTAAATGAAAAGAACATGTCTCAAGTTTTCTGGGCTGATGCTATGAGTACAGCATGCTATATTTCAAATAGAGCCTATATCAGAACGAAACTTGGAAAGACACCATACGAGCTATACAAAGGAAGGAAGCCAAACATTGCTCATCTACACATCTTCGGTTGTAAGTGTTTCATTCATAATAATGGTAAAGATAACTTAGGAAAATTTGATTCTAAAACTGATGAAGGAATTTTCCTAGGATATTCTAACCGAAGTAAAGCATATAGAATTTTCAATAAAAGAACTTGTGTTGTTGAAGAATCAATTCATGTTGTATTTGATGAATTTGAATCTTTTGACAAAACCATTGATGAAGAACAGGAAGTTGTTTTAAATCAAGAAAATGATCAATCTATTTCTAAGTCTCTTATTCCAGAGGTTGATGAAACTAAGGATGAAGAGCAATCCCTAGGTCAACCTAAAGCCTGGAAATACAATAGAAGTCATCCCTTAGATCAAGTCATAGGAGATGTGAATGAAGGGATCAAAACCAGAAATAGAGTTTTCAATGAAGTAAGTTTTTCTGCATTCATTTCTGAGATTGAACCTTCTAACATTGTTGAAGCCCTATCAGACAATGATTGGGTCATAGCGATGCAAGAAGAACTAAATCAATTTGAAAGGAATCAAGTCTGGGATTTGGTGCCCCGACCCAAAGATCATACGATCATTGGTACTAAATGGGTATTCAAAAACAAACTTGATGAATCTGCAATTATTGTCAGAAACAAGGCAAGATTGGTGGCCAAAGGCTATAATCAGGAAGAAGGAATTGATTATGAGGAAACGTATGCTCCAGTGGCTAGATTGGAAGCTATACGTGTACTCTTAGCCTTTGCATGCATCAAAGGATTCAAACTCTATCAAATGGATGTTAAGAGTGCCTTTCTAAATGGTTACATCATGGAAGAAGTGTATGTAGAACAACCTCCAGGTTTTGAAGATGTCACTAAACCGGACCATGTTTTCAAACTTAAAAAGGCTTTGTATGGTTTAAAACAAGCTCCTAGAGCCTGGTATGAAAGGCTTAGTAAGTTTCTCATCGATCAAGGTTTTGTACGAGGAAACGTTGATACAACATTATTTATAAATCGAAAACATGATGATATTTTGATTGTTCAAATATATGTTGATGATATTGTTTTCGGTGCTACTAATGAATCTCTATGTAAGGAATTTTCTGAGATAATGCAGGGAGAGTTTGAGATGTCAATGATGGGAGAATTGAATTTTTTTCTTGGCTTGCAAATCAAACAAAGAAAGAATGGAATCTTCATATCTCAAACAAAGTATTTAAAAGAGCTATTGAAGAAGTATGGAATGGATGAAGCAAATGGCTCGGACACGCCTATGAGTTCAACAACGTTGCTTGATGCTGATGTTAAAGGGAAAGACTACAATATCACAAAATATAGAGGAATGATTAGATCATTACTCTATCTCACGGCAAGCAGACCAGACATCCAATTTAGTGTTGGCATATGTGCAAGATATCAATCGGCGCCAAAGGAATCACATGCTGAAACGGTCAAACGAATCTTTAGATACCTTGCTGACACACCAGAATTGGGTCTGTGGTATCCCAAAGGAAGAAGTGAATATTTAATTGCTTATTCAGATTCTGATCATGGAGGATACAAGACAGACAGAAAGAGCACCAGTGGACAAGGGCAATTCCTTGGAGGATCTCTTGTATCATGGTTCAGCAAGAAACAAAATACAGTGTCTCTTTCATCAACGGAAGCCGAATATGTTGCAGTCTCAAGTTGTTGTGCACAAGTGATATGGTTAAAACAACAATTACAAGACCTTGGTATTTATCTCAAAGAAATACCAATCTACTGTGACAACACTAGTACGATAAGCTTAGCAAAGAATCCAGTTCAACACTCTAGAACCAAGCATATCGATGTTAGACATCACTTCATCAGAGATCATGTTCAAAAGAAAGATGTGAAAGTGATATTCATTCCTACTCATCTTCAATTAGCCGATATCTTCACAAAACCCCTCGCAAAAGATCAATTTCTATATATTAGAAGAGAATTGGGAATGGTAAAACCCAATGAGTTATAAGTAATTTCAGCATTTCATAATATTAGATGAAGTCATTTGATAATGTTTTGATGATCACTAACTTAAGCTTCGGAGTGTATAGAAATGTGTTTTGCAGGAAGGTAAAAGTTCTGTTTTGAGAAACAAAAACAGAGGTGATCAGAGGACACATTTACTGGAGTACCAACTTGAAGTAATGTGTGACAGAAAAGCAATACCCGAGGAGCAACTTGAAGTAAAGAAGTACTTTACTCGAGTATGTACTCGAGTAATGGCCCCCAAAACTGGAAGTAACGGATCAAGTTACTTGATTTTCAAATGTAACGGTTCAGATCTTAAAGAAATGAAGAGTCAGAAGTGGTAAAGCTATTTACTCGAGGCAGGCCTCGAGTAAACTTGAAGCTTACTCGAGGAAGGCCTCGAGTAATGACGGAGCTCAGATTCTCAAAAGGATAAATAATGACTCAAATCTGAATCAAATGGACTATGAATGATCGAGGGAACATCCATGGATAATTACTATATTATTCATGCCAGGTACGCAATTTAAATGAATTATTTTTGAATTTTTCTGTATGAACACTCGAGGAAGGCCTCGAGTAAACATGAATGTTACTCGAGTAAGGCCTCGAGTAAAGTCGGGATTTAGGTCTTTATCTTGCGCAAACTTGGTCATTTCCACAAAATCTCCTCGAGTAAATCACTATACACCCTTTCAAAAACTTTTCCCAATCGATTCCTTGCCCCATTTCCGTCAAAACCCAACTGGTTTCAAGATCAAAAACTTCCTATTTTGTTCAAAATCTGTCTGCCCTATTCTCGCGACAGTAACTCTGTTTTCTGAGATTTCTGATTCAAAATGGTTAGAACCAAGAATCTCAACTTCACTGATTCCTCTGATTCTCAGCAAAATCCTGATCTTCTTGCTCCTCCTCCAACAAAGAGAAGAAAATTGATTCCTAGACCAAAAGCCAAAACCCCTCTTAAACCTCAACCACAACCTAAAGCCAAAGGTGTGGTAATCAAAGAGCCTATTGTGACTAGGGCTCAATCTAAAAAGAGCACATCTACAGGAAGGAGTAAAGGTGTCAAAACTCCCTCACCCTCTCACTCAGACTCATCCACACCTTCTTTTACTCCAAAACCTCCCAAGAAGCCAAAATATGACAAAAATGTGGCTAAGGCAATGGCTGGGATCATTGACCAATTGGAGAAGGGTCAATCATCCAAGAAATCCAAGATCCCAGAGGCAGAGATCACTACTCCTCCCAAAGGATTCAATGTGGGGAAACTGGTGGAGTCTCTCAAGTACCAGACACAGTTCTCCAGAAGGAAAGTGTGTAAAACACACTACGTTGATCTGAAGCTACTTCAAGAGGTAGTGAAGTTTGATCTTAGTCCTTATCTTGATCCATTTATGCCTTGGTTATCTGTTCGATTGCCTTTTTGCACAAAGGTAATCACCCATTTTTACTGTAACCTAGAAATCACTGATGAGCCTGACCGAACCTCAGTTGAGGAAGAGATGACCACCATAGTGAGAGGTCAAAAAATTCTTATATCTCCCTCTAGGATAAATCTATGGTTAGGAATTGAGAATCCCCCGGATGATATCTATTCAGAGCTTGAGCCAAACCAAATTTTCACTATCCTTAAGCCCGGTGAGTTAGTTGGCCCCCTCAATTTTAAACCGAGTGATATGTGTGATCATCACAGGGTCCTATGGTACATCTACTCTAGGTCCCTAGTGAACAAAGCCAACAACTATACCCACTTCTCGGATAGGGACTATAGATGGTTTGCTTCACTCCTCTTGAAAGAAGAAAAGGATCTGGGAGAGTACATATTCTCTGAAATGAAAAGATATAAGGTGGATGGAAAAGGGACTACTCCAATGCCATATCCCCAAATTGTGTCTCTTATCCTGAAAGAGAACAAAATATGGTACTTGGATAGTAAGGAGCCAATTGAGAGGGTGACCCCAGTGGGGAGGAACCAGATTGGTAAATTGAACATCGACATCCCTCTTAAAGGCCCGATGGAGTCTGGGTCCAAGAAGAAGAGAAAGGCTACTGAGGCAGAAACCAGTAGAATGGATGACACTCAGTCATCGGCTCCAGCCGCTACTACATCCTCACCATCTTTCCTGAATGCCACTCTCCAGCACTTTATGGAGAATATGCTCAGAGGCTTTCATGTGGACATAGCCAACACCAATGCAGAACTCATAACCCACATGAACACCAAAATGGGAGAGTTGGTTGAAAGAATGGATCGAAGGCACGAGGAGCTACTAGCAAAGCAACGTGCCCAGGGAGAGACTCTGAGACTGATACTGGCACGCTTGGATTCTCTGGGTCCTGGACCTTCTGCCGGTCCCTCATCATCTGCACCACCACCTCCAGAAGAACCTCCTTCAGACATTCCTATTCCTGAGGCTGAACCTTCTACCCCGCTGGTTTCTGATCCACTTGAGCCCCAAGAGAAAGATGTTTTATTCACAGTGGATGATCCTGATACCCACGAAACCACTCACATTATTTTAGATGATTCACCTCAAAAGCCACAGCCAGAAACCACTTCAAAACCCATTCCCTCTCCTACTCACACTGAGGAGATATCTCCCTCTTCCTCACTGAAAAACATACACCTGAGGTTGAGATTTCACCTGAGACTCAGATCACCCCGGAAGGAGAAACCTCAACTATGGTTGTCTTCCAACCTTCTCTTCCCGGCGATGATATCCATTTCCCTCCACTTCATCTGCCTGATCCTGTACCATCTAGTTCATTTGATTCTCTAGAATCAAATGATTCCTTGGTCCTTCCAGCAACACCAATCTCCATGGCCAAGCCTCCTAGCCCTCCACTTGATTGATGAAGCCAAAAAGGGGGAGAAGAGCTTGAGAGTGATTTTGTGGTTGTGTCCTAGCTTTTCATGGGTATATGGGTTGTACATGGGACTTTAGGGAGCTTTTTGAATTCAGTATGAACTTATTTTGTAATTTGAAATTTAAGTTCAATACAAGTGTGTTTAAATTATGACTTCATTTGATTTCATTTTATGAATTATGATATATGTTTGGACTAATGAAGTTGTTGTGTATGCAAGGTATAATCAACTTAATAAGAAATAATTAATTAAGAATCCAATTTGAAAAACCATGTTCAAAATCACCAAAGTTTTGTCATCATCAAAAAGGGGGAGAATGTTAGATCTCATGTTTTGATGATAACAAAAGAATGGTTTGAAAAGGAAATGATTAATAATCAAGCTTGAACTAAGTAATGACAGGAATAAGCTTACTTGAAGTAAGCATGGAAGTAATGGAGATTGGACAAGAGAAAATGCTGAGGAACTTGATCAGAAGCAAATCTTCTAAGGCATTACTCGAGGCGCTACTCGAGTAATGAGACAAAACTTGAAGTAACAGAGGTGAACTTCCAGTAACCTGCCACCATTACTCAAGGAACTACTCGAGTAACAAGGTAAAATTTCAAGGTTGCTCTCGGCCTGCTATTGTTACTCGAGGAGCGACTTGAGTAACCGTGTGAAAACTTCCAGTTGCCTTCAAGTTATCAAAATGATACTCGAGGAGCTACTCGAGTAACCGTATGTACCTCTCGGCATTTTGTACCACTGCTAATGTTACTCGAGGAGCCACTCGAGTAACCAGGTCAGAAACTTCCAGTTTGCCTTCAAGTTTTCCAAGATACTCGAGGCGCTACTCGAGTAACCATGTATTTGAAAATGTGTAACTCTCGGCAGTTTGTACCACTGCCAATGTTACTCGAGGAGCTACTCGAGTAACAGACTAAGGTAAGTGAAAAACTTGAGGTTGATACCGGATTAACTTGATTTCTTATTATTTCATCATCCTCGAGTACTTACTCTAGTATACAAGTTTTTCATGGTTTATATTAAGTGGATTCCTCGAGTGTGTACCCCAGTATGCTCAAATATTTTCAAAGGAAACTTCAAGTCATTACCCGGGTAAGTTATGTTCAAATGTCTCAGTTACTCGAGGTGCTACCCGAGTAACCTATGCAAGAATGAGTGCATTACTCGAGGAGCTACTCGAGTAATGAGGTAAGTGCTCTCGGCATTTTAATCCTGCCAACATTATTGGAGTAGAGCATCGAGTAATCAAAAGTTTTTCAAAGGATTACTCGAGGTGTTACCCGAGTAACTCATAAAGTTGTGAGTGCATTACTCGAGTAGCTACCCGAGTAAATAACTATTCCAAAGGTTTGAAATTTAGTTTACTCCATGCACTACCCGAGTAATCTTATACTTGTTCATTAACTTGCAGTTGATAAATGATTTCCCGATGTTACTCGAGGAGCTACTCGAGTAAACTTCAAGTGTTACTCGAGGAGCTACTCGAGTAAGCATACCCAGAAATTTAGAAATCATTCAAACGTTCATTGATTTGTTTCCTATATGATTAACCTTTCATTGTATTAGTATTCTTAGTCTATTTACAGATAAACAATGAAGGAATCACTTCAAGAGATGAAAGTCAAATCAAACGTTCAAATGCCAACCACCGCCAACGGATATTTTTCAAAAACTTGAAAAGTCAACAGTGGCTGCGCACTCTCCAACGGACGAAAGAAAAACGTTCCAACGGTCATCACCAACATATCTATATATATGGGAACCTTCAAACAAAGAAAAACTAACTAAGCATCCATACGAACGTATCATTAAGTTCATTGCTCTGTTTTCACGTTGAAATTATATTCATATGCTTCAGTGATTATCACTTACTCTTTGAGAGAGATATTTCATTCAAACTCAATATTTGTTATTGAGATAACTTAAGGTTGTGGAACCTTGAGTTGGGATTGGATTACAACCTGTAAGGGGGAGCGAGTGTCCAGGTGTAAGGAACTTGCTTGTACTGAGGTGCCAAGAACCCACTGAATCTTGGAAGTTATAGTGAAACTCTCAGAGAAGCTCTGAGGACTGGACGTAGGTCAAAGTGGTTGAGACCGAACCAGTATAACTCCCGGTGTACACTTCGGTGATATTTCTCCTTACTCATTACTGTTGTTATTCTTTTGTCAAAGTTTTATATTTTAGAAAGAAATTTCAGTATCACCCAATTCACCCCCCCTCTTGGGTGAAACGCTTGATCTTACAAGAAGCACCATCCAGAACAGTAATGTTATGTTAGTGGCTGAATTTATGCACTTCTCTAGTTCAAAAGATAAGAACCCTAGTTGGCAGCAATACCTTATTATAGGGTTATTGAAGAGATTTGAGCGGTTGATTATGTTAAAATTAAATTTCCCATTTTCAAATGCAAGTTGGTTGATGTCAACAATAGTGTGAAGATCGATCAATTAGGATTTACATTAGTTGATCTGAATAGTAGAAGTTTTGGAGATGAACCTTTTATTATGGCATATCAGGTGAAACAAGTATTCTATATTATCGATCAGGCAAATAAAATAAGGAAAAAGGGTCATTGATATTAATGAGGAAAGTCGTTCAAAGAATGATCTTCTTAAGACTCCTTTTTCTAGGGTTCTACAAGAATTGAACGAAGAAGATGAAGCAGATAATGAACACGGCATAAGAAATGATCATCTTGAAGGGATATGGGAGGATATCCCTTTATAAAACTACCTTGAAGGTTAGTTAGCTTAAGAAATTATCATGAATTATTTTTGAATTATGTATATAGTTATTTTATATAAAAAAACTACTTTTTTGTTGTCATCACAGGAAAATGAAGGATTTAAGGTGTCCTAGTATAGATGCTCCGGAGCCAACAAGTGATTATCAATGATGGATTATTGTCTACTGTGTTCTTTCTCGGTAGATTCCTCTATCATTAATTAAAGTGTTTTGATTTTTTGGTTAAATTGTAATATTAAAATAGAGGAATAAAAATGTATAGTAGCATACCTTAATTTTCTGATTTTGTGTGATAATATGTTGATTTTCAATGATTTATTATTGTTTCTTATGCGAAATGTGGCATGTAGGAAAAATGATGTAAGTTACAGCATTTGAAATTGTGTACTGTTTTAAAATGCTTGATGAAATGGGAATGTGTAAGAGAAGAATTTAGTTGGGATATAGGAAGAATGATTTATTGTTGTTGCTTCTCTGGAATGTGGGGTGTAGGAATAATAATGTAAGTATTACACTAGTTCAAATTGTGTTTTGCATGATGAAAATGCTTTTGGATAAGGTATTTGTAATAATGTGTAGAAAAGAATTTATTTGGATGTCGTTGAAATGGCTTGCTAGATGAAATGTTTTAATAGGGGAAATAACTTGTTGGGTAAAATGTGTTTAACAGGAATATTTTTGAAAAAAATGGAAATTTTTTAGACCGGTTGTTGTTGTTGAACAACCGATCTAAAAAATGATATTTTAGATCGGTTGTTGGTAAAAACCAGACTTTTTAGACCTGTAGTTAAAATAACTGGTCTAAAAAGTCATACTTGTTAGCTCGGTGTTATCAACAACCAGTCTAAAAATAAGGACATTAAGACTTGTTATTTGAACACCAGGTTTAAAATGTCTTTATTTTTATACTGGTTGTATAAACAACCGGTCTAAAAACTAATTTTTTAGCAACCGGTTCAAAAAGTAATAGATTTTTTAGACTGGCTGTATCAAAACCTCATCCAGAACTGGGCTAAAATATACTTGTTACCTTGTCTTAAAAGTGATTTTTCAACCAATGTACCATAGGAAGTGATACTTCCTATAGCACTTCTCCAAAGAAGTGCTATAGGAAGTGTACATGTCAAATGGCACTTCCTTGAGGAAGCACTATAGGAAGCTATTTAAAAAAAGAAAAAGAAACAAGCTATAGCGCTTCTATAGATTTAAGAAGTGTCATAGCTTTCTTTTATGACGTTAGAAGCTATGGTGATTCCTAAATGCCATAGTATTCTTAAAAATAAGTGCTACTTTTTGGGGTTTTTGTAGTAATGAATCCTCATCCGTCAATATTTACTGTTTTGCCCTAGAGCCACTAGCTTCTATTAGAATATTTTTAAATTTTGAAAAAGGGTGAGATTTAAATGAATCTCAGTTGTAACATGCAATCAATCATATAAAATGTGACAGATAAATATGCCACACACAATGTAATGCAACTTAACACAAACAAAACGGCATGTGCAAATGAGTCGAGGCTACTTCTCCACTATTTGTAAACCTTTATAAATGTGCCTACTCACACAATGCCCTCCTTGGCAATACAATGTTCATATTATTGAAGATGACATACATAAAGCATATCAACATTCACATAGTTTATGAAATATAGAATTACAACCTTAAACCCCTTTTTTGTTCTTAAACTATTCTTTGAATTTTGTTTCGACGGCTTTGGCTATTAATACGATCCTAAAATTTCATATGTATAAGAATTGAGTTAAGACCTATTCATGTACTACTCTAAACTCTTTTAAACTCATTTTGTTGGTTATCATAGCTTAAAATTGCAAAATGACAAAAATGCCCTTAGGGACATGGTCTAAATCCTCTTTATACCTGGTCCAAATGTACTTTTTCAAAAATTATGACCAACGATAATCCTACACAATTTTTTATGTAGAATCTATTTGTGACCTTAGAATTGTCAAATTCACTGCCAAAAGATAGTTTTGTCCTCGACAGCCTCTATTTAGGGTTTTAGGGCTCATTTTGTCATTTCACATTCCGAGGCTTTTCAAACTTCACAATCAAAATGTACCCTACACAATTTTCCCTTCTAAACACAATAGAACCATCAAATTGGTGAAATTCTAGCTCCTTCCCTCAGTTTCAATGCTAGCTGAAACATGATCCAAGAAAAGAGAAATTGTGATTTCTTGATTTAACGTTTAAAACTAATTCCTTTTCTCTCCTAATCACATGATTAACCATTTAAATACCATTTGAACATGAATTGTAGAAATTTAGGAAGCATAACCCCTTAGGGTTTCATCATCCCAAATTTACAAAAAACAACCAAAAAATCCATAAATCAAGCCAACAACCACAACAACAACAACATAACATCAAGAGAATCAAGGTTCTTGAAGTTACCTTTGATTTCTCAACTTTCTCTCTCTAAGATGTCTCCCTCCTCTCTTTCTTCTCTTGAAATTTCGCTTGCTACACATGATATTCATGATGATGAAGAGATTACAAGAGGTTCTACATGAATTAGAAGGCTTAAATTTAAGAATTTCACAATCTTACCTTGAATTTTGCCTTCTTCAACTCTGGTTTTCTTGAAGACTCTTCCTCTCTCTATTTTCTTATGTTTGGATGAAAATGAGGATGAAGAAAAGAGATGATGATGATTTCAAAATATATCCTTCATCTTTTTTAATTTACTATATTTTATTTCCAATTTACCATGTGTTTTTTCCTCTTTTACTACTTCATCTCTCTCTATTTTTTTTTAACTTGGATAAAGATGATGACACATGGCATGATTTATTCCAAGCATATATTTTTCCCTCTAATTTCCCTTTATGGATGAAAATAGCAAGAAGAAAGTGAAATATCAATTGCTTCTTGCATTTTTCATAATCCCCTTATTTAATTAATTAAATCAAGTACTTTTACTTTTTGACTTTTCCAATCTTTTACTTGGTCAAGAATGATCCAAAATTACACATTTATTTCCAAATATATATTTTCCCTTTATTTTCTCTATTTAACCAAAATTAATCTCAAGAAATGGGAAAATAATTGAAGTTAAGTTCCTTGATTCATCCTGTCAAGTCCTTTAAGACCACGTGTCCTATTTATTTCATCTAGATTTATAGTGAAATTATAATATTTCTAAAATATGACACATGTATCCTATTAATCTTTGAGCTTACAAATATAATTTTATTAGTGGTTACCTGTTTAATTTGCTCAATGTCTTTTATATTTAATTTATTATTTAGAATTTTTTTTTAAAAAAATTTTTTCTATGAGAAGGGAGCAAGTGCCATTAAATGCATATATATCATATATGCCTTTAATGGCACTTGCTGAAGCAAGCGTATATGCCTTTAATGGCCCTTGCTGAAGCAAGAGCCATTAAAGGCATTCATATTTGCCTTTAAAGGTGCTTGCTTTATTGAACGCATATATCAGCAAGAGCCATTAGAGGCATATAATGTGAACAAACAAGGTGGCGGCCCCACCTTTCAAGGTTTTCAATTTTTTTTCCAAATTGGGAAGCTAATGCCTTCCAAGGCTTTCAATTTTTTTTCTCTAAATTGGGAAGCTATGGTGCTTTGTGTCAAGTGCCATAACTTCTACTAGTTGTATGACAAGGTGCTATATAATTTCACATCTTGCCATTTTCATTTTCATCTTCCCTCGTTCCCTCATGCTCTCCCATTTCTAAAAACTCCATTGTAGTACAAAGCTTCCTCTCCCATGTATTTTTTTCTTCTTGTCTCGGCCTCCTTTAAAAGCTCCTTAGCATGTAAATGTTTTTTTTCAACATTTACTCCATGTTTTTTTTAGTTAAAATCCGTCATGATCTTACATGTATGCTCATATTTTTGTTTTCAGGTATTTGTTTCAAGTTTCATCTATGTCTTCTTAAATTTCCTATACATTGTAATATGTTTTTAAATTTTTGAGCTTACAAATATAATAATACTTAGTTTAATCCTCCGTAGAAGTAACGTGTATGGCTCAAGTTTAAGAAAGTTAAATACTGAAGTTCTTTTATACTTTATACATGAAGACACAATATTACAAAAGATATGTGTTACATTAATTCATTTTGATATTAATTGTATTGTAAATTATTGTGGATTGAATACAGACCCAGTAGGAAAGGAAACAATTAAGAGGAAAAAAATACTCACTACTTTCAATGGCTCTTCCTTATGGTAACGCCATTGAAAGTAGAATACTTTCAATATACTTTCAGTGGTGCTTCCATAAGGAAGACCATTGAAAGTAATATACTTTCAATGTCACTTCCTTGGAAAAGCATCATAGGAAGTGCCAACTTCCTATGGCACTTCCCAGTGAAAGCACCATAGCTTTATAATAAAAAAATAAATAATCAAGCTATGACACTTCTATATTTTCAAGAAGTGCCATATCTTGTTTTAATGGTGCTGAAACCTATGGCGCTTACCAAGTGTCATAGTGTTCTTTAAATTAAGTGCCACAACTTTTATTTTTGGTAATAGTGAAACTCTAGAGGTTTTTGCCTCTTATCAGCATAGTTTTTCAGTGGGCTTTAATCAGATTGATCTGCTCTGTCGTCTGTACAACTACGTCTTGCCTAAGTAAGTGCCTCTCAGAAAATTCTATCTGGCACAAGGGTGACTGACACTTCCTTCCATACAATGCCTTATAGAGAGCTATTTGAATGCTAAAATGGTTACTATTGTTATAGGCAAACTCTACCAATAGAAGGAATCTATTCCAAATGCCTTTGAAATCTAAAACACACACCCTCACATATCCTCTAATGTTTGAATTGTTCTCTCGGTCTGCCCATCTGTTTGAGGATGATAGGTTATGCTGAAACTAAGCTTGGTACATAAAGCCTCATGCAACACTTTCTAAAACTTGGAAGTAAAGTGAGGATCTCTATCAGAAATGATGTTCATCAGCGTACCATATAGCTACACTATCTCCTTGATATAGGCCTTCACTAGCTTATCAGGAGAATAATATGTAGGAAACGTGCTGTCTTCATGAATCAATCAACAATTACCCATATCGCATCATGATTTCGAACATTAGGCAATTTCGTCATGAAATCTATCATGATACTTTCCCATTTCCACTCAAGAATCTCAGGATTCTATAATAGTCTTGATGGTCATTGATGCTCAATTTTCACCTTTTGACAAGTAAGACAACGAGTAACATACCTCGTCATATCTCTCTTCATTCTTGGCCACCAATATGTGGACTTCAAGTCATGATACCATTTAATTACTCCTGGATTCATAGTGTATTTACTCCTGTGAGCCTCTTCTAGGATTTACCACTTCAACTTTATGTATGGTGGAACATATAATCGCTTCTTGTATTTGACTAATCCACTTAGTGACAAATCATATTCCTAAGTTCCACCTCTATTAATCATGTCTTGGATAGGTTGTGCTCTTTTATCCTGCATTTGAGTTGCAATTTCTGCTCTCAAATCATTCTTAGCCTGGCTAATATTATTGCCATAAATCAAAATCTGATTGGATAGATTAAGATCTCTAAATTCCTTGATCAATTTATACTTATGTATCAACAGGTTTGCAACTTGCACTATTTTATGGCTTAATGCCTCAGCAATGACATTAGCCTTTCCTGTATGATATTTAATCTCCAGATTGTAATATGTCAGCAACTCCATCTATCTATATTGTCTCATATTCAGCTCTTTTTTTTTATATAATCATATTCAGCTCTTTTTGATTATACAGATATTTTAAGCTCTTGTGGTCACTTATAGCACTACGGTCTCACCATATAGATAATGCCTCCAGATTTTCAATTCAAACAACAGCTAACTCAAGATCATGGGCCGAAAGAGAATTAGGGAATTAAGGAATAAAAAGGAGTTGACCAAATGAATAGGCTGGACCGAATGGGATATAATTAGAGAGAGTGGCTATGAAGTGAGGAAGTGGCTGGAAATGAATAGAGGGGAAAGCATCAAATAACATGTGAAGAGGCGGCTGTGCATAACAAAAAAGGAGTGAAGACTGAATGGAGAGTGAGACTTGAAGAAAAAGAGGAAGTGACGGCTGGGTAATAAGAAGAGCTATTGGTGCTGCAATGTTTATGGCTAAGTCTTTCTCTTTTCTTCAAGCTTCATTTTCTTCCTCCATAAGGAGCTAAGCTTTGGTGATTTCCTTGAGTTTGGTATTGGTTTGAGCTTCTAAACTTTAATGGAATTTCTTAAGCGCTCTTTCTATTTCAAAATTATATGGCTTGGTTAAGTATGTGATTATGATCTAGATTGCTCTATGCCAAGTGAATAAACTTGGTGGTTGTGTTAGGAGTTGATTAATTAAGCTTTGTATGATTCAAATTAGGAGTAGGTTGAGTTGTTTATTCCAACTTGGTTGAGTGGATTGTAAATGACTAAACTAAATGCTTTAAAATTTTATAATGGTAATTACAAGTTAGAATTGGAAGTTGATTATTCATCTCCTTGAGTCTGAATTATTTGGTGATATTTATTTAATTGCTTCGGTAGAATGAATTAAATGATTATTGCAAGTATGGAGCAAGTGGTAGCTTAGTTCCATCCTCTTGACTCATATTATGAAATTTATATCATTAGCAAGTAAGGAAGACTAAAACCTCAACTCAAGGGAATCTCATTTCATCATTATACTAGTTAATTGAATTTATCTTGTTGTTAGTATTAATTTCAATTCCGTTTGCTTCTTTATCTTGAAAACTGAAAAATAAAAAAAAATATTGAATTAGATTAGATTACTTCATTAGTTTTAAAATCAAATTCTCAAAATAATTTCTCACAACTTTAAGGTTTTTATCAATTTACTATTTAGAAACTTGGAAATTAATCTCCTCGCAAGAATGACCTAGGTTGAGCTACTACGCTACAGTTTCAAACCTAGTTTTATTTTGAGAACTCACACGACATGGGTCCATCAAATTGGTGTCATTGCCGGGGAGGATGATTGCTAAGGTTTTAAGTAGTTAAGTGTTCTTTTTAGTTGTCATAGTATGTCTTAGTTAAGTAGAAAGTGTGTGTCTTAGTTTCAAACCTAGTTTTATTTTGAGAACTCACACGACATGGATCCATCAAATTCTGATTTTTTATTAGCACTGTCGTGCTGGAACAGAAGTATTCTTACCCAGAAAGATGCAGCATACCCCAAGAAAGATGTAAGTTCCCTTAAGTTAGAGGGATAAGGAAGAGATTAAATTGCTTCAATTTTAGATTTATTAACTTCTATATGTAACCCCCTGCCTTAAATAGCGTAATTATAATTCGATATTACGTAATTAAATTGGTTTAGAGACCGTCGAATAGTTCAAAACTCATTTAGAACTCCCTGTGAAGTAGGGACTTTCAAAACTTCTTTCCTATTCCGGTCTCAAGTTCAATTATCGAATATAATCACCTGTGCAGTTAATTCACATTCATTCATATCAGAATATCTAATAGCAATCCCGGCAACCCCCGGGTTCCATTCATACACAAAAAGGGTTTACAACCTCCATATAGGGGACTACACAACTACGTTCAACTATTCTTTACAACCAACATAATATACAGACACCCTGTCCAACAGGTTTAACCAACCTAACCAAAATAAATGTCCCTACAGGATTCTAACCGCTCCGGGTCGTACGCTTCTCCTTAGAGCCACTCGCCCTGTCTGAAAGGTTAGTTAAAGGAAAGAATGAGATTCAAGAGAATCCCAGTAGTAACAAAATATTTATACCACACATAAGCACACAGCATGTAAGCAAATCATCATACAGCAGCAGCACCACAAATCACACTCCACCCTCATCCCCTTTCTCCGCCGGGAAGGCACACCGCCTAACCCGAACCGTTGTTAGCTACTCAGGGACTATTGGCGTGGCAGTGCATACATATAGCCTTATAGCCCATACAGCTATTCGGCTTTCACAAATGGCCCATCGGCCTCCACAAATAGCCTTTTGGCTCACATAATCACATATATCACACCTCATCCTCATCCCCTTTCTCCGCCGGGGAGGCACACCGCCCTAACCCGAACCGTTGTTAGCTACTCAGGGACTATTGGTATGACGGTGTTTACACATATTCACAATGTCGCAGCATACGAGTTTATCACAAATCAATGATAATACACACATACAATGCATCACATATGGTACGAAAGAAAAGTTACTACCTCGTTCCTTTCTGACGTTCGCTGGCGTAGTTGGCTCACGAGGGCGGCAAATATCGAATCCTACAATTCCAAATGCACTATTTAGACACTTCCATAGTGTTACTTAGGGTTATATGAGTCTATAATGAAAATTTACAAAAATACCCCCGGGGACCCGGCCTGGGCCCGCCATACCCGGACCGGTTGCACTTTTCTCAAAATTCTAATATGGGCTATCCTAACATATTTCCGCCCAAGGAATCCATTTCCGTACTCAGAATTATCAAATTCAATATCAAATTACGAAATTGCCCTTGGCAGCCCTACTTTTAGGGTTTTAGGGGTGTTTCCGTAATTATGCTTTCTCGGCCTTTTTTGAAAAAGTGCCCAACTGTAACCCCACCTATTTTCGCCCACTGAATCCAATGGAATCATCAAATCATTGAAAATCCAACTCTAAGACCCATTTACAGCCTTGGCCGAAATATACATGTTCTCCGGGAAAAATTGGGGTTTTACGATTTCGGCTCCGTAAACGCGTTCCTTTCTACTCCTAACCACTTTATTAACCATTACATTAGGTTACAACTAACATTAAGACCCAATTTGGGCAGCATAACCCCTAGGCCACATCATTTCCAAACTTTAAAACCAATGGCAATCCGGCGAAATTTCACCGATTAAATTGCCCACAGCAGCCAGAATAAGCAATATACGAAAGTTTGGAAGTTACCTCAAGCTCCTTCTAGCTTTTCTCAAATTTGGCTGAACCATAGCCTCTTTGAAACACCAAATTCTTTGCTTCAAAACCTTAATTCACATAGAGGAATAGCTTAGGAGAAGGATTGTACGCGTTAGGAGCTAGATCGTCGGAGAAATCGGCTTACCTTGCGAGATTTCTTCCTCTTTTCTCTCTTTTCTCCAAGCTCTCTCTCACGTCTTTTTGTTTTCTGAATGGGGTCGGGAATGGCTGATGAAGATGGTGTAATTGGTTTTAATTCCATGTTGATGTCATCATACAATATGATGATGTCATAATTTTTAATTTCCCATTTTCGGATTTCTCAGAAATTCTGGCAGATTTTCTGCCCTAACTTTGAAAACTCATAACTAATTCTAGAAAAATCGAAATGAGGTGATCCCAAAGCCAAATGAAATATATTTAAGTCCTCTTCATAGGAAAAATATTGGCCATTACTGTAAATCACCACAAAATTCCCAGAATTTCAATCTTTGCATACTGTTCCAGAAAATAATTAATTTCGCTGGGCAAACTTCAAAAATCCAAAACTCTTAGGTCACAAATCAAAATGATACAAATTATATGTTCATTTTGAAGCTTGACATGTGAACTTTAATACTGGAAAATTTCAGAATTTGTAGACACCATTTGCCTACTTAAAACGTCCATACAAATTGGCTGCCCTGTACAGAGTTTCAATGGACAGAGTTTTCAACTTTAGCACGATTGTTCCCAATAGTTCCAATTTCACAATAAACACTCTCCCCACATGAATTTTCACAAGGAAGCCATTGGAATCATTAAAATATCCAAATTCCCATCACACATTCTCCAAAAGTGTTTATTCAACAATAATTATATCCACTTTTAAAGTCATTAGCCCTTAATCACTTTTTGGGATATTACATTTCTCCCCCCGAAAATTAAATTTCGTCCTCGAAATTGCTACACAACTTGAGCCATAAACACCGGATATCGTCTTCGCATATCTTCCTCCGCTTCCCAAGTTGCCTCTCTTTGCGTCATTCCCTTCCAGATCACCTTCACATATGGAATGCTCCTGTGTCTGAGCCGTCGCTCTTCTCGGTCAATGACTTGCTCTGGCTCCACTGCATATGTGAAATTGTCTTGAAGCTCAACATCCTCATACTCAATGATGTGAGACGGATCCGGTTGGTACTTCTTCAATTGAGAAACGTGGAATACGTCATGGAGTCTACTCAAGCTCGGAGGTAGAGCTACTCGGTAAGCTACAGGCCCAATCCTCTCAAGGATTTCAAAAGGACCTATGTATCTAGGGCTTAGCTTCTTCCTCTTGATCGCTCGCCCAACTCCGGTGACAGGAGATACCCTTAAGAAAATATGATCTCCAACCTCAAACTCTAGAGGCCGTCTTCTCTTGTCAACGTAGCTTTTCTGGCGACTCTGCGTTGTAAGCAACCTCTTGCGAATAATCTGAATCTGTGCTGAGGTTTGATCAACCAAATCTGGTCCATAAAGCTTCCTTTCGGATAGTTCATTCCAATATATTGGTGATTGACACCGTCTTCCATACAACGCTTCATACGGAGCCATTTGGATGCTCGCATGATAGCTATTGTTGTAAGCGAACTCATCAAGTGGAAGAAAGTGAACCCAACTTCCTTTAAAGTCGAGAACACATGCCCGCAACATGTCTTCCAACGTCTGGATTGTTCTCTCAGATTGTCCATCCGTTTGAGGATGATAAGCCGTACTGAATCTCAGTTGAGTACCTAAAGCTTTATGCAATGCTTTCCAGAATCTTGAAGTAAATCGTGGATCTCGGTCGGAAATGATGTTCTTTGGTATACCATGGAGTTTCACAATCTCTCGGATATAAATCTCCGCTAGTTTATCAGGAGAATAACCAGCATTGATTGGTATGAAGTGCGCCGACTTCGTTAACCGATCCACAATTACACAGATCGCGTCATAGTTTCTGATCCTGGGCAATCCCACAACCAAATCCATGGTTACGCTTTCCCATTTCCATTCCGGAATCTCAGGACTCTGAAGTAACCCAGGCGGTCTCTGGTGCTCGATCTTTACCTTCTGGCAAGTGAGACACCTTGCTACATATTTGGTTACATCACTCTTCAAACCCGGCCACCAGTATACAGATTTCAGATTATGATACATCTTGGTCATACCAGGATGAAGAGTATATCGGCTTTTGTGTGCCTCATCTAGAATCTTCTGTCTCAACTCCACCTGAAGCGGAACACAGATTCTCTTCTGATAGCAAACTAATCCACGAGGCGATAGGTCATACCCTGGAACTTCTCCCCGCTCAATTCGAGTCATATTGCGCTGTATCCAGTCATCTTGCCTCTGAGCTTCTTCAATCTCAGTCCTCAGATCACTTTCCTCTTGAGAAACAGTGTAATTGGCACAAATGATCTGGTTTGTCAAATTCAAATCACGAAAGTCTTCAATCAGTTTCTTCTCTTGTATCATCATAGCGGCAACGAGAACGGTCTTTCGACTCAGAGCATCAGCGACTACATTTGCCTTACCCGGATGATATTTTATTTCCAGGTCGTAGTCCTTAAGCAATTCCATCCAGCGGCGCTGTCTCATATTCAGTTCTTTTTGATCATACAAGTATTTGAGACTCTTGTGGTCACAGTACAGTTCCACAGTCACACCATATAGGTAATGACGCCAAATCTTCAAAGCAAACACAATGGCCGCAAGCTCCAGATCATGAGTGGGATAGTTCAATTCATGAGGTCTGAGCTGTCGAGAGGCGTAGGCCACCACACGTCCCTGCTGCATAAGGACACACCCTAATCCCTGCCCACTGGCATCAGAATACACAACATATGTCAAACTGGGATCGGGCAAAATCAACACAGGTGCCGTAGTCAACCTCTTCTTCAGCTCCACAAAACAGTTTTCACATTTCTCATCCCACACAAACGGCTGATCCTTTCTCGTGAGCTTGGTCATCGGCAACGCAATACGGGAGAAATTTTGGATAAATCTCCGATAATAACCAGCAAGACCCAGAAAACTGCGTATTTCCGCCACAGATTCTGGCCTCTTCCAGTCCAGTACTGCTTCTACTTTACTGGGATCCACAGAGACCCCTTCTTGCGAGATAACATGGCCTAAGAATTTCACTTCTGATAGCCAGAACTCGCACTTGCTCAATTTAGCATATAGTTGTTTCTCACGCAATGTATTCAATACAACTCTCAAATGATGCTCATGCTCCTCCATACTCTTGGAATATATCAGAATGCCATCGATAAACACAACAACAAACTGATCCAAATATTGTCGAAAGATACGGTTCATGTAATCCATGAATACCGCAGGCGCATTGGTTAGCCCAAATGGCATCACCAAGAACTCATAATGACCGTACCGGGTCCGAAAAGCAGTCTTCGGAACATCCTCTGCTTTCACTCGCAGCTGATGATACCCTGACCTTAGATCAATCTTTGAAAACACACACGAACCAGAGAGTTGATCTAATAGGTCATCGATTCGGGGAAGAGGGTACTTGTTTTTGATAGTGACTTTATTCAATTCTCTGTAGTCGATACACAATCGAAGACTCCCATCTTTCTTCTTTACAAACAACACTGGAGCTCCCCAAGGTGACACACTGGGTCTAATGAACCCTTTCTCAAGCAAGTCTTCTATTTGTTTCTTTAACTCCGCCATTTCATTTGGGGCCATGCGGTATGGGGCCTTAGATATAGAACCAGCTCCAGGAATAATGTCAATTGGAAATTGAACTTCCCTCTCATGAGGCAATCCATTTAGATCATCCGGAAATACCTCAGGGAATTCATTTACCACGGGTATATCACTAAAAGTTTCACCAGTTTCCCCTTGCACTGAGAAAAACACTACATACCCCTGGCAACCCTTTTTAAGATACTTTTCAGCTTTAGCCGTAGAAAGAAAATTCATACCGGCATTCACAGCTTCAACCCTCTGAGAAACAGGATATACTATCCTCTTGTTTCCACAATCAAGCAAAACATTATTTGCCGTTAACCAATCAAAACCCAAAATGACTTCCAATTGGTAAAGCGGCAAACATATCAAATCTACAACAGATTGGTGCCCTTCCACAGTTACGACACAATTCAAGTAAGCTTCTGTGGTTAAAGCCTTAACACCCATCGGGGTTGACACTACCAAATCAAATGGTAATTTATGTACATGCAATCCCAGGCGCTTCACGCAATCATAAGCAATGAAGGAGTGACTTGCACCTGAGTCGAACAATGCTTGCAACAGATGGCCATTAATAGAGATTTTACCTTGTATCAACTCAGGAGATTTACGAGCTTCCTCGTGGGTCATAGCGAACACTCGGCCCTGTGTCCTCGGTTTCTGCTCGACTCGTGGTCGTTGACAATCTCGGGAAAAATGTCCTGGCTGCTTACAGTTAAAACAGACCAATTCTCCCCGGCAATTTTGGCCATAATGCGTTTTGTTGCAGCGAGGGCATTTCCACTCAGTCACAGCCCTCTAAGGCTCACGGTCTCTGGGCTGATAGGGCTTCTTATCACCGCCCTTGTATGAAGAGGATCCTTGGCCTTTCCGCTTCTGAGAAGCATTACCCTTACTGGGTTCACTGCAGTGGCCAGTAGCTCTGGTAGGATTTAACTCCCTCAGATTATTCTCCGTAATTCGACATTGCTCCACAGCCTTGTTAAACTTAGTGAATTGGTTCGTAACCAATCGCTTTCTCAATTCTCGCCTCAGACCGCGGATGAGCATATCAGAACTCCATTCTTCATCATCTTTAAACCGGAGGTAAGAGGAGTACCGAGCCAACCGGACAAAACGGGACAAATAGTCGTCAAAGCTCTCTGTATCCCCTTGTTTGATGTTGAGAAATTCTGTCTCCTTCTCGAGCCGCACTGATTTGGGAAAGTATTTCTCGTTGAACTCTTGTTGAAACAGTTCCCAAGTCAATGGTGTTTCATTGCTCTTTAATGTCAGGGCGATATTCCGCCACCAACGATCCGCGTCCCCCTCGAGTTTATACACTGCCAACCGTGGCTTCACCTCCTCTGGGCAACACAGAACCTCAAATATCTTCTCCAGTCTGTACAACCAATCTTCGGCTGCTTGAGGGTCAAACCTTCCTCTAAACGCCGGAGGCATATGCTTGCAGAATCGGGTGACCCAATACTGAAGGTCTTTTTCCTCCCTGGGTGGCATCCCATATGATTCCTGATTCAAGGTAGCACGAGGTGGGGATTCCAGAGGTCGTGCTGATCCTTCTGCAGTGTCCTCATGTCGAGTCTCTTCTTGAGTCTCCTCCGGAGTGGATTGAACCGGACCTTCCTGATTCTTCGCCTTCTCAGCTCTGAGCTCTTCCCTCAGTTCAGTGATCATATCTCTCTGATCCCGAATTAGACCCATAAGCTCTTGCATTGCATCCGGTGGGTTTTCGTTAACAACCTCCACCTCAGGGTCTACACGCGGAATATTGGGGCGTCCTCTAGTTTTCTTCATTCTACAAACAACTTGCCCCATTAATTCAGCAGAAATAGTATGCACAATAGTCATAAAACCCATATATGTCCACATCAATAAACATACATGTGCATACACAACAATCGTTCACAGATAATCTTCTATCCCTAAAACCAACTAAGGGAGCTATCCTAGCAACCACTACCCTTGCCAGGAACTACAGCTCTGATACCAAAATGTAACCCCCTGCCTTAAATAGCGTAATTATAATTCGATATTACGTAATTAAATTGGTTTAGAGACCGTCGAATAGTTCAAAACTCATTTAGAACTCCCTGTGAAGTAGGGACTTTCAAAACTTCTTTCCTATTCCGGTCTCAAGTTCAATTATCGAATATAATCACCTGTGCAGTTAATTCACATTCATTCATATCAGAATATCTAATAGCAATCCCGGCAACCCCCGGGTTCCATTCATACACAAAAAGGGTTTACAACCTCCATATAAGGGACTACACAACTACGTTCAACTATTCTTTACAACCAACATAATATACAGACACCCTGTCCAACAGGTTTAACCAACCTAACCAAAATAAATGTCCCTACAGGATTCTAACCGCTCCGGGTCGTACGCTTCTCCTTAGAGCCACTCGCCCTGTCTGAAAGGTTAGTTAAAGGAAAGAATGAGATTCAAGAGAATCCCAGTAGTAACAAAATATTTATACCACACATAAGCACACAGCATGTAAGCAAATCATCATACAGCAGCAGCACCACAAATCACACTCCACCCTCATCCCCTTTCTCCGCCGGGAAGGCACACCGCCTAACCCGAACCGTTGTTAGCTACTCAGGGACTATTGGCGTGGCAGTGCATACATATAGCCTTATAGCCCATACAGCTATTCGGCTTTCACAAATGGCCCATCGGCCTCCACAAATAGCCTTTTGGCTCACATAATCATATATATCACACCTCATCCTCATCCCCTTTCTCCGCCGGGGAGGCACACCGCCCTAACCCGAACCGTTGTTAGCTACTCAGGGACTATTGGTATGACGGTGTTTACACATATTCACAATGTCGCAGCATACGAGTTTATCACAAATCAATGATAATACACACATACAATGCATCACATATGGTACGAAAGAAAAGTTACTACCTCGTTCCTTTCTGACGTTCGCTGGCGTAGTTGGCTCACGAGGGAGGCAAATATCGAATCCTACAATTCCAAATGCACTATTTAGACACTTCCATAGTGTTACTTAGGGTTATATGAGTCTATAATGAAAATTTACAAAAATACCCCCGGGGACCCGGCCTGGGCCCGCCATACCCGGACCGGTTGCACTTTTCTCGAAATTCTAATATGGGCTATCCTAACATATTTCCGCCCAAGGAATCCATTTCCGTACTCAGAATTATCAAATTCAATATCAAATTACGAAATTGCCCTTGGCAGCCCTACTTTTAGGGTTTTAGGGGTGTTTCCGTAATTATGCTTTCTTGGCCTTTTTTGAAAAAGTGCCCAACTGTAACCCCACCTATTTTCGCCCACTGAATCCAATGGAATCATCAAATCATTGAAAATCCAACTCTAAGACCCATTTACAGCCTTGGCCGAAATATACATGTTCTCCGGGAAAAATTGGGGTTTTACGATTTCGGCTCCGTAAACGCGTTCCTTTCTACTCCTAACCACTTTATTAACCATTACATTAGGTTACAACTAACATTAAGACCCAATTTGGGCAGCATAACCCCTAGGCCACATCATTTCCAAACTTTAAAACCAATGGCAATCCGGCGAAATTTCACCGATTAAATTGCCCACAGCAGCCAGAATAAGCAATATACGAAAGTTTGGAAGTTACCTCAAGCTCCTTCTAGCTTTTCTCAAATTTGGCTGAACCCTAGCCTCTTTGAAACACCAAATTCTTTGCTTCAAAACCTTAATTCACATAGAGGAATAGCTTAGGAGAAGGATTGTACGCGTTAGGAGCTAGATCGTCGGAGAAATCGGCTTACCTTGCGAGATTTCTTCCTCTTTTCTCTCTTTTCTCCAAGCTCTCTCTCACGTCTTTTTGTTTTCTGAATGGGGTCGGGAATGGCTGATGAAGATGGTGTAATTGGTTCTAATTCCATGTTGATGTCATCATACAATATGATGATGTCATAATTTTTAATTTCCCATTTTCGGATTTCTCAGAAATTCTGGCAGATTTTCTGCCCTAACTTTGAAAAATCATAACTAATTCTAGAAAAATCGAAATGAGGTGATCCCAAAGCCAAATGAAATATATTTAAGTCCTCTTCATAGGAAAAATATTTGCCATTACTGTAAATCACCACAAAATTCCCAGAATTTCAATCTTTGCATACTGTTCCAGAAAATAATTAATTTCGCTGGGCAAACTTCAAAAATCCAAAACTCTTAGGTCACAAATCAAAATGATACAAATTATATGTTCATTTTGAAGCTTGACATGTGAACTTTAATACTGGAAAATTTCAGAATTTTTAGACACCATTTGCCTACTTAAAACGTCCATACAAATTGGCTGCCCTGTACAGAGTTTCAATGGACAGAGTTTTCAACTTTAGCACGATTGTTCCCAATAGTTCCAATTTCACAATAAACACTCTCCCCACATGAATTTTCACAAGGAAGCCATTGGAATCATTAAAATATCCAAATTCCCATCACACATTCTCCAAAAGTGTTTATTCAACAATAATTATATCCACTTTTAAAGTCATTAGCCCTTAATCACTTTTTGGGATATTACACTATACCCCTCTTACTTATCAAGTGGCCTATGTCTATTCCTTGATCCACCATGAAGTGGCATGCCTCAAAATTTAGCACAAGGTTATTTTGCACACACTTTTCTAATGCTCTCACCAAATTCAGAAAATATTATTGAAAAGAATTCTCATATATAGAAAAATCATCCACGAATACCTCAATACCTCAAAACAGTGTTCATATTATAGAAGATGGCATATAAAGCATACAAATATTCACATAGCTTATAAAAGATAGAGTTACTACCTGACTCATTTTTCAATTCCTTGGTCGGTCCTAAACTTTGGTTCTGGCTTAGGCTATTTCTTGTTCCGATAAAAATTAGAGTTACAAGTAACTGATTATTACTTGTACTATAATTACCTTTAAATCAAATTCTGCTTGTTATCTAATGCAATTATAACAGTTTCTGCACAATACAATTTTGCACAGTACAATTTCACTGTTTCCAAAAACTGGCACATTTTCAGTCATCTTTGGAAATTTATAATTAATTATAGGAAAATCCAATTTGATTGATTCCAAATCTAATATGAAGCTTTTTAAATTTATATTTGTATAAAAATACTTAAGTCTAACTACAGTCATCACACTTTTCACAAAAATTTGTCAAACTTAATTGTTCCATATTACAGTCCAGAAACAGGGCTCAACTTCAACAATCCATATCTCTTAATGTACTTGTCCAAAAATCATGATCTTTCTATCAAATTGAAGATCTAGATGTCTACTTTAATCCTATCCAATTTGATAATTTTTGGACTAGGTTTGACGAACAAACTTTATTGCACAATAACACTACCTCCAGTGAAGCAAACACTACTACAAATAGGATAATTTATGTCCCAAATTAATGACCGTTTTCAAATAACAGTAGTAGTAAAGCAATTTGGAATTCTGGGAAAAGTTTCAATGACTGTTCTTAAAAAAACAGTCGTTGAAACTTGATATTCAATGACGGTTCTTAAGAACGGTCGTTGAAGACACTTTCAAGGACTATTCTTAAGAATAGTCATTGAAAGTTGCAAAATTTTGCACCAGCAGGCTCGATCTCTAAACAACTTTCAAAGACTGTTCTTAAGAATAGTCCTTGAAAGTATCTTTTAACGACTGTTCTTATGAACAGTGGTTGAAAGTGCCAAAATGTATTCCAGCGCACACTTTTGAGATAGTCACTTTCCCTTTCCCGCCCCCGTCCGACCTTGCTTACAGCTAGAGCCCTGTCACTCGATCCCTTTGTTTCTGTTTGCTGTGTTGCGCATCTTGCTTCTCCTTGGGTCTCTCAGATAGCATTCTCTGGCCCCCTAGCTCTCTGCCTCATGAGCCTCTGTCACGTCCTGCATCTCCACCCCAACTCACGGCCTTCTCCTCTGTTAGTTCTGGCATGCAACACTCCCTTCTTTTTTGGCCTGGTCTGTTCTGTCTTTGTGATGGAAATTAAAGTTGAATGCTTACATATATTTTGTTCACAGAGTTGAAATTTAGTATTAACAGACCAGAGATTCACTTACATTAGAATGATTTATAGAGGGCAAAACTTAAAGACAATAGCTAGGTGATAGAATTGTAAGTTTAAGAAGCAGAGATTCAGTTTTGATTTCATTTTTGGTGATGTCTATGTGATGGTCATATATGTAATTAACAAAACTAATTACAAGTGCTTATATGCAATTAACAAAACTAATAAATTAGCTTTACAATTTTTTAGTAGAGGAATTTTTTTTTTTGGATAAAAGAGAAATTGAGGATTGGGTAAAATTAAACTTATTCTTCATTAATAGGAATATTATTAAAAAGATGTGATAATTTTAAAACTTTAAACTAATTTTTTTAATTTATCTTCGTATATTGATAACAATTTGGTCCCAAAAGTGTTAAAATATGAGCAACGTCAGGCATACTCTAATGGTAGCCAAGCAAATGTGTGCCACAGTACCTTATAACACGTAGGATTCTATGTGGGTATGACTATGCTTTCATCTTTTACTATTTGTCCTGAAAGTTTTATAAAAGCATAATATTAATTATCCTAAAAATGTTAAAAGATAAGCAGTGTCGTCTAAATTTAACAACAAAATGGAAAATAAAAAAAGCTGATGAATGGCCGTTAAACACACAGAATGAATTACATGACAAGGACGATCAATGAATCCCCCTATAATTGGTATTAATCCATAATACTTTTGCACGCTCATATTTCATTCAGTCCAACCTGTTCCATTCTTATTACGTGCAGTAATTCAAATTTGGCATATTGGATGTGTTTTGAACTTGTTATTAATGTGTACACTTTCTTTTTCTATCTCGTATCATTTGAATTATAATTCAGTCGACGTATACACTACAAGTTATGTCCCTATAAGCTTTAATTTTTCCTTTTAGAATTTCTAAACAAGAATGTGTGTTTTGTTTTGATCACATAGAAATTAAAGTGGTATTCTCTTAGTGATGCAAGAAGGGTGAAGTAATAAGTGTTATTTGCAGGTAAACGTGTGAATTAAAAAGTGCAAGATTAGTGGCGTACGTTTTCTAATTTGCAGACAATCAACAAGGTCAGTTCAACAATGCCTTTGAGTTCATAAAAGATGTAGTAGTTTTGGGTAATATTATAATGTTTTGGGTAATAACTCTCTCATAAACCTGCAGGTATCACTACTGCCTTCGTTCTCCCTTGGGTTGCCTACTACATCCTTACCTCAGTAGATTCTTCTTCCAAATCCTCAATCATAGACAAAGTGTGCTTAGAAGCTAAAGATTAACTGGTAAGTTATGTCATTGCTTGTTGATGAATGTTTTTGAAACCTGAGGATATCATGGTGCTATTATTTGTTGTAAGCGTGATAAATTTGAATTACTAAACTTTGAAAATGGTAGTTGAACTGTTAGTTTTTACAGTGTGTCATGAGTGTTTCATATAGCTATTCTAAACTTGAGTGTCTGTGAAAATGCATTAGGTGGTAATAAAATGGATCACTGTTGGATGAATACTTTGAGAATCAGTGAAGAATATGAGAATGGGGTGGAAACGTTTATTGAATTTGCTAAAATGAATGCGCCTAGTAAAAATGGGAAGTATTTTTGTCCATGTATCAAGTGTTTAAATGAAAGTCTACGGGATGTTGAAGATATAAGGGATCACTTACTTTGTGATGGAATAAATCTTCGGTACACATGGTGGATATGGCATGTTGAGGAAGTAACCGCTTGTGCGTCACATGAGAAGGAAGTTTTGGAGGTTGAAGATGATGATAGAATGGAGAACATGATTCACGATATTGAGGTAGAATGTTTTGCACAAATTCCTGTATATGATAGTATGTAGAGTGATGTAGAGACACCTTTGTACCCTAGGTGTACTAAGTATACATGCTTGTCAGGCATTTTGCACTTAGTCAACTTAAAGGCAACTTGTGGGTGGATCGACAATAGTTTCACATTGTTACTAGAATTGTTGTGTGATATGTTTCTAGAGGATAATGTACTTCCAAATCGTGTGTATGAGGCCAAGAAAATATTATCTATGATGGGCATGGAGTATAAAAAGATACATGCTTGCCCAAATGACTGCGTATTATATAAAAATGTGTATGAAGGCTTAAGTGAGTGTCCGAAATGTAAAACTTCTAGATACAAAGTGAAGAAAGGTAATAGGTGTGATGATGAGACAAATAAAAAGCAACCTTTAAAGGTTTTGTGGTATCTTCCAATCATACCGCGGTTCAAACGAATGTTTGCTAATGTAAAAGAAGTAAAGAAGTTGAGATGGCATTATGATGACAGAGTTTGTGATGGAAAATTCCTTTGGCACCTGGCTGACTCTCCATAATGGAAGAAATTAGATGAAATGTATCCTGAATTTGGCAGCGAGCCTAGAAACCTTTGGCTTGGGCTTTGAACAGACGAGATCAATCCCTATGGTACTTTTAACAGTACACATAGTGCATGGCCTGTTCTGCTGGTAATTTACAACTTACCTCCCTGGTTGAGTATGAAATGCAAGTATATGTGCTTTCTATGATGATTTCGGGACCAAAACAGCCAGGGAACGATATCGATGTCTACTTGGTACCTTTGATAGAGGACTTAAAGAAGTTGTGGGAGGATGGTGTAGATGTGTTTGATGCATATAAGCAACAGTCGTTTAAGCTACGTGCAATGATTTTCACCACGATTCTGCATACGGTAACTTGTTAGGTTATAGTGTCATGGGTCATAAAGCATATCCAATATGTGAAGTAAGCACACAGTTCTATCAACTCAAGCACGGTAGAAAAATGGTCTACCTTGGTCATAGACGATTCCTTCCTCGGTTCCACCCATACCGTAGGCTAAAGAAGGCTTTTAACGGTTTGCTGGAGAATAAAATGGCTCCGAAGCCATTAACTGGAGATGAGGTTTATAGTCAGGTGGAAAGAATCAATATCACTTTTGTTAAAAATCAAAAGACTACGGTGAGAAGAACATATGGAATAAGAGGTCAATTTTCTTTAATCTTCCATATTGGCGTAGTCTTGATGTGAAACATAGTATTGATGTGATGTATGTGGAAAAAAATGTATGTTATTGCATTGTTGGTACGCTTTTGCACATAACAAGAAAAACTAAAGATGGAATTAGTGCGAGACTAGACTTGGTTGAAATGGGAATAAGAGAACAACTGCATCCACAACTAAGAGATGATGGTAAGAGAGCGTATATGGAGCGAGCAGCACATATATTGTCAAAAGCCGAGAGAAGAAGTTTGTGTGGGTGTTTGTACAACATTAAGGTGCCACAAGGGTATTCTTCTTATATGAGTCGGCTTGTGTCAGTGGAAGATTTGATGTTAGTTGGAATGAAGTCTCATGATTGTCATGTCTTAATGCAACAACTATTACCAGTAACCATTAGAGGCATTATGAAAGATGATGTGTGAAGCATGATAACAAAGTTGTGCAGTTTCTTCAAGCTATTTGCAGCAAAGTTATTGACATTGCAAGGTTAGATGAATTGGAAAATGAGGGTTATACTATTCTATCCCAATTAGAGATGCATTTTCCTCCTGCATTCTTTTATATAATGGTGCATTTAATTGTTCATCTGGTAAGGGAGGTAAGACTATGCAGCCCAGTTTATCTAAGGTGGATGTACCCTTTCAAGCGATATATGAAGAACTTAAAAGGGTATTCTAAAAATCCTTATCGACCTGAAGCCTCAATTGTGGAAAGATATGTCGTTGAAGAGGCTATGGACTTTTGCAAAGAATATCTATCAAGGTCAAAGGCCTAATCTCGTCATGAAAAGGGTACAAGTAAGGGAACACGAAGGCTCAAAGTGAAGAGTATGCGTCGTGAAGAGGTGTTGCAAGCATACCTATATATCTTGTATAATACGGAAGAAGTTCAGCCGTACTTAGCCGAACACAGAAAGAGTTTAAAGGAGATATATCCAAGGAAAAATGACATGCAGATAGCTAATGAGCAAAACAAGACTTTTATAGAGTGGTTCAAGGATAAGATAGCTCATAAGACTAAAGTGTCCTAGACAATCAAATGGTTAGCTTGGGGGCCTTCTTTTGAGGTCATAACTTGGAGTGGTTTTGATATAAATGGGTATTCCTTCTATACAAAAGGCCAGGATAATAGAAGTAATGCACTTTTCTAGTTCGAAAGACAAAAACCCTATTTTGGCATCCATGGTCTATTATGGAGTTATTGAAGATATATGGGAGATAAGCTATACTAAGTTGAGGGTTCCTTTATTCAAATACAGGTGGGTTAACAATAATGCTGTTGAAATAGATCAATTTGGATTTACCTCAGTTGATCTTGAAAGAGTCGGTTATAAAGATGAGCCATTCATTCTAGCAAGTCAGGAAAAACAAGTGTTTTATGTCATTGATCCAGCAAATGAAAAATTCTCTATTGTACTCCAAAGTAAAAAAGAAGAAGGATGGTGATCTGAATTTGAATCTTGACGACACGCCGCCTTCCACTACAAATCTGCCTATGCCATCTGAAGTGGAATTGGTAGATGATGATGAATATGCAGTTAGAGTTGATCAATGTGAAGGAATTTGGGAAAACACTTAAAGTAAGATTTTAAATTGCTTAAAGTTTTCATGTAATTTCAATTTACTTGTCATATGTCACATTTATTTCTTAGTAAGATTTTGAATTTGTCAAATTCAGGTGACTCTGTTGGCTCACCGGTTAAGAAAAAGGTTAGAGGAAGCACGAAGCTACAATGGTTAGTGGCACGTCATGAGGAACAACAGGCGAGCAGGGTTCACATGGAATTTAATGATGATTTGAAGCCACTCGACCCAGACGGAGACAAGTTCATTAGCTACATTGGCTTTTTGGGTTGGAGCAAAGTTAGCGTTCTAATTCGTACCTGGAGGGAAGTTTCAAAGGACACGAAGGCTAAGATTTGGGAACAACTTTTGGTATATAAAGTTGTATTGTTATCTCAATCTCTATTTCTTTGTTTTTATATATAACTATTATATATTTTGTTTTATAGCAAACCTACGATGTTCCTAATATGAGGTAAATGTACAAGCATTGGATGGGGGAAGTTCATGAGCGGTGGAAAGATTTCAAGTCCACGCTCACAACCAAGTATGTTTGAGGGCCAAGGAGTCATGAGGATTCTTGCAAAGAGTATTTGTTTCTTTCTCCAAATGACTGGAGGTTGTTTGTGGCATCGCGGTAAGATCCCAATTTCTTGGTACATTTTGTTTATCTTAGTGTTAAACATTTTAGTTGAACTTACTTGACATCGCTAACTTAGTTATAATTATTCTTTGTTTATATAGAAATTGAGTCAAGCAAATAAAGAGAGGCGAGCGACAAACAATTATCCTCATTACATGTTGCGGGGGGGTTATCAGAAGCTCGAGAATAAGATGATGCAGGCTAAATTACAAAAATTGGAGGAAGCAACCCGAGCAGATCCTAGTATTGTTGTGCAGGCGCCACCTCCTCCCCCACGTCACAAAAAATGGAAAGCACGGAGGATAAATGGAGAAAAATATATAAATCCAACCGTTACTGATATCGCTAAAAGGATTGTGAGTATTTAATAACAAGTACATTTAAGTGCGTTTCATTTTCCTAACAAGATTGCTTGTAGTTACTTTCTATTTATCCATTATATGCTGCAGGATGAACTTGAGGAGCAGAGCAGCCAGGGTTCCTTCACTCAAACTGGAAGGATGGACATCTTAACAATGGCACTTGGGAATCTAGATCACCCTGGTCAAGTTAGAGGGGTGTCAAGGGGAGTTGGTCTCTCTAAATACTTTGGACGAGGTTTTACAAGCTTATGGACGAGGTGAAATGAGTTAGGAGTTTGTGGCCATGGTTCGAGATGAAATCTGACTAGAGCTAGCGGTGCAAATGTGTCAATCACTTCAAGACGAGCTTAAAGAAGAGTTGTTGAGTGAGCTACGTGGTGAGATGAGTATGATGGTGTTGCCTCACATGCAAAGCGGGATGTGTAACGTGGCACCTAGCTCTGAGGTTTGTAACTAATTTCATTTAACATTACATTGAGTTTTTCCTTACGTTATCTTAATTAATTATTTCATTTCTCTTACTCAGGAATCCCCAGCCTTTCCCAGCACCAAAGGCAGTTACAATACGCCTGAGGTTGGACATGGCAACCCTGGTCCTTCGCTAGAGCCTGGAGAACCCTGTACTCTGTATTTGGATGTCTCGTACCTGCGTGCTGTTGTTGATGATGTTGTATACAGCCATGCCACCACCCACCATGATAACCAAATTCGGGACGATCAATGTAAAGTCAATGTGACAAGTGTTCGATTGGGGGAGGAAGATGTAGATGTCCCATTCCCCAATGGTGAAGTTGCCAGACTAGATCAGGCAACATGATCTTTCATCTTGTGGCCTAGACATCTTGTTCAGACTGTGCCAGTCCCTCTAATGGTAGGAAACACCTTATTGTTACTTGATCATTAGCATTCTACTTATAATCTTTATTTTGTGTCTTACTAGGAGAAAGATTATGCGACAAAATTTCCCTTTTTAGCACGACTGCAAAATATTCATCAAGACATAAACAAGGTCGACTTGCAGATGCCTTGTGAGATTGTGGGTCATAGAATCTCATATAATTATGGACTTGATAACCAAGAGATTAGAGAGTTCCTATGTTTGGAGGAGATAGATATAGGATGGGTCACATTTGCAATCATGTGAGTTTAGTTATAATTTTTAATTGTAATTAATGCACTGATATTCAGGAGTTTTAAGTTTCTACATTTACTGAGTCATTTCTCATTTCATTTATGTGGTAGCTGTTTCCACAAACAGTGTAAAGAATGAGGGCTCGCCACTACATATGGCTTCTTATGTCCTCGCAATATGTCAGGGCGTAATAGCCAGATGTTGGAAGATCGGATACGCTATGTAGGCTATACAACAGGCAAAACTCAACTGCCTTGTTATCTAGCACCAATTGTTGAAGGGCAAGTAACTTAATTTCATATATTTATACACATTCACTTTGATAAGCAGTATCATGTTATCGAACCTCATTTTAATCTATATTGCATGTGATTACAATTATCATTGGAGTCTCTATGTTCCATGTCCCTCAATCAACATCATCTTTTGGTTTGACTCATTGGGTCGCAGGGCAAACGGAGATATCAAAAAAAATTTCAACAAATAAGTAAATTTGTTTGTTAGTAATTGATTTTTGATTATACTCAATTGTTTTAATGTCTTTCATTTATCATTTTAATTATTACAGTACACTGAAGACATATTAATAATGGATAGGAAGCGTGTAGGTAAAAGTGGTCTGACAAAGTGGTTCCAGCCAAAGGTAAGTTATTTACATTCAAGTTCTTTGATTGACTATTGCTTTACATAGGCCTTTATTCTTTTTTACCATTTGCTTTTGATGTATAGTGTCCTCAGCAAGCAGGGGCAACTGAGTGCGGCTTTTATGTTATACTATATATGTATAACATCATTTTCAGTGGCCTTATTACAAATTTTGAGTAGGTGATCATTTCTTGATTCTCAACTAAATTTCATTTCTTTTCATGTGCTTGAATTGTTAGTTATTTCATTCAATTTATTGATTTATGTTAACATATTCTCTATTTTGTGCAAAGATTTTTGGAAATCAGGACCCCTACACAATCGAGGACATTAATTTGATCCGAGACCTTTTGTCAGGACATCTTCTACAACATATAGAACGGCGATGATTTATAGAGGTTTTTTCACATATTGCAGTGGTTTTGTACAGTGCAATATAAGTTTGCATATTTGAATTCTTTTTCCAGTTTCTTATTTATGAGTACTTTGACTTCATTATACTTTATAACACTTTGGAAACTGATGATGAAGCATAGGAATTTCATGGAAGCATGTCATCCCTTTGGCTATATGATTGTCATGATTTAGTTTGAAAGTTCAAAAATGAAAATTAACTGATAATGAAGCATAAGAATTTTATGGAAGCATGTCATCTCTTTGGCTATATGATTGTCATGATTTATTTTGAAAGTTTAAGTTTGAAAATTAACTGATGATGAAGTATATATAGGAATTTCATGGAAACATAGGCTTTTTTGGGTTACGTTGGTGCTTTTCCAATGCATTATATTGGTGGTTGTATCCTGTAAAACATTAATTTATAGGAATTTCATGGAAACATAGGCATTTCTGGGTTACGTTGGTGCTTTTCCAATGGCATTATATTGGTGGTTGTATCCTATAAAACGTGATATTTTTTTTATAAATACAATAGAGATACAACGACTGTTTTGTGAAAAACAGTAATTGTATCTAAGATACAATGACTGTTTAATAACAATCGTCATTTCTTGAACTTTCAACGACACTTACTTATATGTCCCCTTGAAAACAGTTGTCTAAAGGGTATAAAAATGATCATTAAAAGTGTCCCATGCAGTAGTGAAATCAAACAATATTTCCTTTCAATTTCAATCATTTCCAGATTTGCATACCAAAATCCAAAAATCATGAACACATGTATTCCGACACAATTTTCCCTTCTAAATCTAATGGAACCATAAGAATTTGAAATTCTATCTCTACCCTTAGGTTTTGCATCTAGCCGAAACTTAGGTTTTTAGGAGGAAAGTTTGTTTTCTTGATTTCTCTTGATAAACCACTTCCTTTTCACTTAAAATCACAAGATTAACTACTTAAACACTAAACAAACATGGATTTCCAATATTTCCCTCTTCCAAGTAATTTATTAGTAACATATTTACTTTTGCCCTTTTTTTCCACTTAATTTCACTTTGGGACAAATGCTCCTAGTTATAATATTTATTACCAAATAACCGTTTTCCATTTTATTTTCCCTCATTTGGCTGAAAATTATTAAGGGAAAAAGAGATAAATAATTTTCTTCTTGTTTTGTTGGCAAATTATCATTTTTCCATTACATTTTATGATTTATTGTAATAAATCATCTCTTGCTCTTTTTCCTTTGGTTTGACTGAATTTTTGACATGTTAATGTTGGGAATTTTGCCCTAAGGGCCAATCATTGTACTTTGAACATTATTATATTAATAAAATTTCTCCATTCTGTTATCATATTATTTGCATGTTAACTGTGATAATTGTATCCTTGGATAATTCATAAAGATTATCCTAAAATGTCCGTGGTCGGTCATCTATACGGGAGCAGAGATGAAACAAGATCAGTATGACTTTGATAAGATATGGAGATACGAATCAAAGTCTTAGGCACTTGTAAGAGTACAAGGTGCTGGACCGACCCACTATGAGAAAGCTACATGAATCAAGTCATAAGCTTTTCTCATGTATAACCACGTCACAATGCCCTTAGACCTGAGATGATCATGGATTCCTACATGAGAGTTGCTAAGCTTTGAACTAGTCAAAAGTCACTTTTGACTGGGTGATGATAAAGGCTACGATCGGGCTTGGTGGTTTTTCATGTAGGGGAATATGAATGATCAAGATGGAATTTGTCCCTCACATTAGTAGAGAGATATTACGGGCCCCTCGATGAATGAGTTTGAGAAATGTATGGCCATACTATGATGAAAGGAGTTTCTGTCTCTGTTATCAGGCTACTCAGGAATCGAGAAAGTAATGGTCAGGAACAAGAGGATGACATTATCCATGCCTTATCCTTGATCGATATATCATGTGACAAAAGGGACGTGACATGGTTGTATGACAGGCTGCATCGTGGTAACGAACCTCATATAAATTGGGTAGTCGTAATGTCTTGCTAGAGGCCGCTTGTGACTTTTGGGTTAGTATAGTTATTGGCCCACTACCAACTTCATATGGACCTACAGGGTCGCACACAAGAATGGCCCAACACGAGATAATGTTTAATTTAGGGTGGACGAATTTTATATTTATATATATATAATATAAAATTCATTAATAATATTATATAGATATATATATTTTCGAAATATATATCTTATATATATATATATATATGTATATATATTATATGATATTATTATATTGTTAGTTTTAAATTTAAGTTATTAAGATTATTAAATTTACTAACTAACATGATAGAGATATAGTATTTCATATTTAATTTATGAAGATAAATTAAATCTAATGGCTCTTTATTTGGATTAAATAAATAGGTTAAATTAAAACTGTTCGACAAATTTAATTTAAACTGAATTTATTTAATTAGCTCATCAAGATAATTAATTGTTAATTAATTTTGAGATTAATGATGATTAATTTTGAAATTTGAAAATAGCCCTCATAGGTTATAAACTTGATAGAGCAGATATATTCATACGCACATGAGAATTGAGAGCCGCAAGTGAAACCCTAGGAGATATTAGAAGCGCTAGCACGCAGTCTCGGTTGGAGAGCATTCGTGTGGATACAGGTAGAGGGAGCGGACCTGACGTGTTGGCTCCTAGAGATCGTGAAAACTCTGAATCATCAAAAGGTATGAATCCTTCCAACTTGGTTTAAACGCCGTTGATAGATCCTCGATTAGGATCGGTGAAAATTTTTAAAATTCTTCCGCTGTGCCTACCGATCCTAATAGTTAATTGGGCCATTATTTGTGTCTTTTCATGCTCCAATTTAGGTCACAATGTTAGGCCTTTAAGTGAATATTAGTTGCTCCTTTGTGTCCTGACTTAGCAAATTGTGTGTAACCACTGACTAGAGTGTTTCTGTCATTTCATGTATATCACATTTCACCATTTTATTCCATTAAATGTATTAATTACAGACAAGGATTATTAGTGATTGAAAATGGGATGTTACAGCTCTCTCCCCTCAAATAAATTTTGCTGCTAAAATTTTGCTACATATATCTGGTTATAAATTCTAGGTAATGCTTCCTATAAATACCCTTAACTTATTTCCACATTTGTCAGAGTGTTTGCGTGCAGTTTGATAAACACACAGAAATAGCATAAAATATGATACAATAAGTACTTGATTTCAAGAAGCCAAAATTAAAAGTAAGAGCTAGAAATTAAGGTGCTTATGCCTTCCAATCTACCTAGAACTTCTTCTAACCTCTTCTTCTTCTTCTTGAAAATCATGGTTAGCAAGCTAAATCAAGAGAGAAGAGAGAGAGAGGGTATAGAAATGTAGAGAGAGAGTTGGAGAAATCAAGAGGTAATCTCCATAGGAAGTTTTTATAGTAATTACAAACCTTAAAATAATAAAAGGTCTTCAGATAACCAACTATCCAACATGTACAGATCCGGAACCTCTAGTTACCGGTAATTATGCTTTTGCTCCTTGAGCTGCTACCTGCTGCTAAAAACACTATACATTATGGAAAGGGGTGAGATTCAAAAGAATCTCAGTAGTAACATGCAATCAGTTATATAAAATGTGACAGATAAAAATGCTATACACAATGTAATGCAACATAACACAAACCATATGGCATATGCACATGAGTTGGGGCTACTTCCCCACTATTCATAAATCTCTATAAATGTGCCTACTTGTACAATGCACTACTTATTAATACAGTGTTCATATTATAGGAGCTGTCATACACAAAGCATATAAATATTCACATAGTTTATGAAAAATAGAGTTACTGCCTGAAATTCCTTTTTCCAGCTTATACTATCCGTCTATATTCTTTTATCCAGCTCGGCCAATTGCAAATTCCTATAAATTAGAGTTAACAAGTAACCAGTTATAACTTGTTATTAGTTTCCTTTAATCACATTTTGTTGGTTATCTAACACGGTTTCAACGATTTTTGCACAGTACAACTTTGAATAGTGCAGTTTCACACTTTTCTAGAAAACTGGTAGATTTCAATCAAATTTGGAAAATCATAATTAATTCTATGAAATTCCAAATTGATTTGTTCCAAAGCCTATGTGAAACTCTTTATGTGAAATTCCTCTTGATTTCTCCAACTCTCTCTCTACATCTTTGTACCCTCTCTCTCTCATCTCTCTTGATTTAGCTTGCTAACCATGATTTTCAAGAAGAAGAAGAGATTAGAAGAAGTTCTAGGTAGATTAGAAGGCATAAGCACCTTAATTTCAAGCTCTTACATTGGAGTTTGGCTTCTTGAACCCTTAGACCTCTTGGTGTTCTTGAGCTCTCTTCAAACTCTTCTCTCTCTCTCTGGTTATTGTTGGCAAAAATATGGTAAGAGAAAGAGAGAACAACCCTCTTATAATATCTCCATCCACCTCCTTTCTTTATTATATTTTATTGCCTAATAATCACATGCTCATTTGTTTTAATTATCATCATTTTTCCTTTGCCATTTTACTTGGCCGAAAATGAATGTTGGGAGGGAGTAATAATATATCTTCAATTATCACATTTATTGTCTTCCACATAAATTTAATTAGAATTGCAAGTTTGACTCTCTCATCATCATTTTTTTGACCATATACGAAAAATTGCTCCAAATAGGATATTTATTTTCAATTTATTGTTTTCCCTCTCCATATCTCTTTTTGACCGAGAATGGCCAAATGAATTGGGGAAAATAATTTCCTCATGCTTTTTATGGCAAGTTACCATTTTGCCCTTATATTTCATGATTTTCGCACAAGCTGACAAAATTTTCATCAAAATTTAAAAATTCATATCTAATTGTACAAATGTCCAATTGGTATGGTTCCAAAGGCAATATGACCCTTGTTAAGTCTATTTTTAATGAAAAGTATAGTATTTAGCAAATTGAAAGCTTATAATTCCCAGAATTTCCATTTATTGACGTTGTAACAGAAACTTTTCAGTTTCACTGGGCTAAATTCAAAAATACATAACTCTTTGCGTATAGTTCCAAATGACCCATATGACTTGCCAAATTAAAGCTTGATAAGTCTACCTTTATTCTAAAAAATTTCACATCCATTAGACTTAAATTGCTTATCCAAAACCTTCACACAACTAGACTGCCACACAGGTAAACACACAGGCAGCAAATCCACATTTTACAATTTGTATTCCAAGCATAATCATGTTGTGCGTAATCACTAATTGCTTTGTTTTGCCCTTTCCTCTACTTTTAATTCACACTTAATTCCATAAAATGCCATAGAGTGTAAGGAATTTTGGTGGATAAAATTTGGGATGTTACATTTCTCCCCCCGTTCAATAAATTTTATCCTCGAAATTTGAATGTCTACAACTTGAGGATCATTCTAGACACTTAGTCTATCCCTCTCGTGTGTAAGATCAATAAGCTTGTGACACAATTTATTTCTTTCTTATTCAAGCTCACTGAGAATGCAACACAATCATCATATTATTAGATCTTTGATAGTATTAATCATTTTTCATTCAACATTCGCATCAACAATCAATGTACAATATAAATAACTACCATATATGATCATACAGCCAAGGGTCTCTACCTCCATTCCTTAGGTCATTACCTCTTACAATTCTAAATGCATCTGCTAGCCTAATTAAGGACACATTGGTCCACTAGGTCTTAGGGCCTCTAGACACATTAGTATACTATAACACAATTAGTATATAGGATCTTATAGCCTAGGGACACTACCCCATGCAATCTTGCACATCGGGTCTTACTGCCCAAGGAATCACTCTTACGCTTACAAATACTTTGGGACTTACTGCCTTGAGCCTCCACTCATAGCAATTCTCAAATACATAACATTCTGCCTGCCTAATCATATACATGTCCATAAGCTCTTACAGCCTTAAGGCATACAGTCCTAAGGACATATAGTCCATCGTCTTGCTGAAAACATATCAAGACTAACAACCTTAGGACACACAGCCCATTAGGTATTTTGAATTCCTTTCAGGCTCTACCTCTTACTACTCAAGCCATTCATACACTTATGTAATGTTCACGAAGCATGCAAAACAAAAATCTAACATCAATCAATTATTAAGTATTCAGCAATCATAGGATGCACTATCTAATATCAACTATCTAGATAGCCTACGAGGTCTTATAGCCTAGGCAATCATTCTTATGGCATTGACATATTGGGACTTATAGCCTTGGGCCTCTGCCCATCTGCCACTATATATTCATTAGGTCTTATAGCCTAGGGTAACTCCCAATACAAGGTGCAGTTATGGGATTTTCTGCCTCGAGCCTACCTAGCTCAAGATGCCCCTGGGTAACTCCCAGTGTAGCTTGTACTTACGAGTCTTATTGCCTTAGGACTAACTATCCCGCCATTCTCAAGCTTTACAACCCCTTTAGGACAATGCTCAGAATTTCATATTCTATTACACAGCAGGTCTTACGACCCAGCCCTGAATACATGTAAGGTCTTCAGCCTAAGGATGTACTGACCTAATAGGTCTTACTGCCGACCGTATATTCATGAAATGAATACACCTGATGGTAATACATACATGCAGAACCATTACATAAGATAAGAGAGCAAGAGTTACTCATCTTTCGTTAAGCCCATTTTACCTGAGTCTAAGACTCACGTCTTCCTTCCAACAATAGAACTGGAGTATCCCATGGTGATCCATTAGGTCTTACAAACTCTTTTCTCTAGTAGTTCTATAATTGGCTTTCTTTAATTTTGCCATGTCATCTGGGGTTATTTTATATAGATTTTGGATAACAGTCCAGCTCCAGGCATAGTTCTACTTCCCTTATTGGGGTAATCTACCCATGTTGTATAGGGAATTCATAAGCCACTGACATTTCTTTTATTATCTGTCTCAATCGTGATACCATAATTTTTGGCTACTCTTTTCTCTATTAGAGAACTAACTTTGAATCAATCTCTCTAAGGAATATTATATAATCCAGATCTTTCCTTAAGCTATATTAGCAAGTACTAGCCTTATGAAAACCTCATACACATATGTACCATATTCTAATGCCTTAAATCATTCTTGCCATTTCTAATTCTTAAGGAATTAAAACTTAACAGTTATTCCTGGGTTACGGTTCACTTGGTAACCCTTCATTAGTTGTTGGATAGACATCCAACTTTTAAGTTTATCACTGACTCAGAACCTCAACACTACATAGATCGGAAATCATTTTCCTCAATTATACCTAAAAGGCATACTAAAATCATGATCAATATCGCCTATTCTAACCTTCACGGTATTCAGACAACATTCTCAAAACATTACTAAGGGTTCAACACTATCCATAAGGTTCACAAGGTTCAAGCTTCCATCATGAAACAGAACCATAGTGCAACTAATTCACTTTTTGATCTAACCACTATTTCAACTTAGGTCTGATTCAAACCTATCTTTAAGTTTTAGTATCATTAGATCTGATCCTCTAGGATCGATATATGGCATTATCATCACCAATCACGTATCACCGTATATAATACCTATATACCTTTAACACCATGGTATTACTAAGGATCATCACCTACCATGGAGAACCCTTAAGAAAGTCACTATGCCTCAAGTTTCCATAACCTCATTAAATGAACCTTTGTGGATAGTACTTACCATGACAGAAATGTTCTGAATTAAAATCAATACTTACATCATCATCATCTCCCTGATTATAAGCATTATTTAAATCATCTAACAAAGATGATTCTTAGCCATGGAGAATCTAAAGGCAATCACTATTCTTCAAGTCTCCATAACCCTATCAACATAACTTCCAGGGGGTTGCCCATCATAAGATTTCCCTGGGTTGAGCATGCTTAATTTTATGTGCCCTGTGAAAAGGCAAATACCGGCTTTATCTGCTCGTGACCATTGATACCCTAAGACTAATGTGTCTCAAAAATTGTGCCAGTTGGCTATGACTGGCTAAATATTGTTTGTGGAATGTATATCAGTACCGGTACATGTACTAGAACACATACCCTGATATGTTCCATGTCACTTTGTACCACCCTTACTTCGGTATGGTAATACTTGCTGCCTTTAGGTATTCCGTTGTTCCTCAGGGGCTAGTTCATAGACGGGGTGATTCACTTCTCTAGTGCCCCTTTCTGTGTATAGGTTTTATTACTATATAATCAAGACAATATCAGTATATTATTCTCTTGCTAGAACCACTTTTAGCTCTAATACCAAAATGTAATGACCCTTACCTTATTTCCATATTTCTTAGATTGTTTGAGCACAGTTTTATGGACACACAGAAATAACATAAAATACTAATCCAATAAGTACTTGATTTCAATACAAGAATCCTCAACATGGTGTGTTTATAGTAATTATAGACCTCAAAATAATAAAAAGGTCTTCAGATAACTAATTGTCCTACCTGTATTGATTCGGAACCTCTAGTTACCAGTAATTACACTTTTGCCCCTCGAGCCATTGCATACTATTGAAGACACTATACATTTGTGAAAAGGGGTGAGATTCAAAAGAATCTCAGTAGTAACGTGTCAAACCCCGGCTTACATAACACTTATTATAGACAGTAATCAAAGGAGAAATTATGTAGTTCAGTAGACATATAGGAATAGCAAAAATATACTGATATTATTGAAACAATATTGCTTGATTATATTATAGGAGTTCCCCAAAAGGGGTTCGTACATACTAATTACGACCTTAAAACAAAAAAAGGTCTTCAGATAACCAACATCTCCTCTTGTCCACGGAACAATGCTCTAACACAAACAACACAGCATGCGCACATGAGTTAGGGCTACTTCCCCACTATCCATAAACCTCTATAAATGTGCCTACATCCATAAAGGCATACTCGACAAGACAGTGTTCATATTATAGAAGATGGCATGCATAAAGCATAAAAATATTCACATAGTTTATGAAAGATAGAGTTACTGCCTGAAATCCCTTTTTCCAGCTTATACTATCCATCCACATTCTTTGATCTAGCTCGGGCAATTGCCAATTACTATAAATTAGAGTTAACAAGTAACCAGTTACTACTTGGTACTACTTTCCTTTAATCACATTTTGTTGGTCAGCTAATGCAGTTATAACAGTTTCTGCACAGTACAATTCTGCACAGTGTGTTTCACTGTTTCTAGAAACTAGTAGATTTTCAGTCAACTTTGAAAAATCATAATTAATTCTATGAAATTTCAAATTGACTAGTTCCAAAGCCTATGTGAAGCTCTTTAAGTAGTCATTTAAGGAAAATACTTAAGTCTAACCATTGTCATCACACATTTCCCAGAAATTCACCAAACACCCCTGTCTCCAAATTGCATTCCAGAAACAGGGCTCAAATTAAAAAATCTATATCTTTTAATGTACTTGTCCTAAAATTATGATCCACCTATCAAATTAAAGCTCTACATCTCTACTTTAATCTTGAAAAAGTTTATAACAATTGGACTAGGTATGACCCATGTAATCCATTGCAGAAAAACACTGTCTCCAAGGAAAGAAATCAAACATCATATCCCCATAACATCAATAATTTCCATATTTAAACATAAGTATCCAAAAATCATGAACACGAATATCCAAACACAATTTTCTATTCTAAATCCAATGGAATCATCAAAATTACAAAATTCAAACTCCATCACCCTATTCTGGCTCTAGCAAAAAATCAAAACCTTAGAAGAGAAGTTGGGTATTCTTGATTTCTCTCAATTAACCAATTCCTTTTCACTTATAATCAAAAGATTAACTACTTAAATACTTAATAAACATGATTTGGGGAAAGTTTGATAGCATAACCCCTTAGGATTTCATCTTTCCAAATTTACAAAATCAACATATCCAAGCCAAAATCAACAACAACAACACATAAGGCAAGAGGATTAAAGTTTTGGAGATTACCTCTTGATTTCTCTAACATTCTCTCTCTACACGCCTTTGTCCTCTCTCTTTTCTCTCTTGATTTAAATTGCTAACAATTATTTTCAAGAAGAAGAAGAGGTTAGAAGAAGTTCTAGGTAGATTAGAAGGCATAAGCGCCTTGATTTCAATCTATTACCTTGGATTTTGGCTTCTTGAACCCTAAGACCTCTTGGTGTTTTGGAGCTCTCTTCAAACTCTTTTCTCTCTTTGTTTGGTTGTTATTGGCCAAAATATGCTAAAGAATGAGATAAAAACTCTCTTATAATATCTTCATCCACCTCCCTTCTTTATTATATTTTATTTCATAATAATCACATGCTCATTTGTTTTAATTATAATAATCTTTTCCTTAGCAATTTTACTTGGCCGAAAATAAATGTTGGGATAGAGTAATAATATATCTTCAATTATCTCATTTATCCTCTTCCATATAAATTTAATTAGAATTGCAATGTTTGACTTTCTCATCATCATTTTTTTATTTTGACCATATACCAAAAATTGCTCCAAATGAGATATTTATTTTCAATTTGTTGTTTTCCCCCTTCATATCTCTTTTTCACCAAAAATGGAATAATTGCCTCTTGCTTTTTATGGCAAATTACCATTTTACCCTTACATTTTGTGATTTTTGCACAAGCTAACAAAATTTTCATCAAACTTTGAATGTTCATATATTTATTTGTAGATGTCCAATTGGTGTGATTCTAAAGGCTATTTGACCCTTGTTATGTCTATTTTTGAGGAAAAATATTTCCTTTAGCCTTCTTGTCAGACAACATTCTAGAATTATTATTTATTGGAAACTGCATGGAAATTTGCTAGTTTCACTTTGGTAACTTCAAAAATGCATAACTCTTAGTGTACAGGTCCAAATGAGCTATATGACTATCAAATTAAGGTTTGATAAGTATACTTTTATTCTGGAAAAGTTCACATTCATTAGAAATTATTTGGTTATCCAAAATCATCACACAACCAGACTGCCACGTAAGAAAAATAAACCGTCAGCAAAGGATACATTACTGGGACTCTAGCTAAACCAGGGTTTAGCAATACACTTGATTCAGGCTTATTCTGAGGCCTCAAATCTTGAAATATAGGATATGACAACATGCAATTAGTCATACAAAATGCGACAGATAAATATGCTATACACCATATAATGCAACATAACACAAACAACACAACATTTGTATATGAGTCAAGGCTACTTCCCCACTATCCTTAAATCTCTATAAATGTGCCTACTCACACAATGCCATACTCGGCAACACAGTGTTCATATTACAGAAGAGTGCATACACAAAGCATATAAACATTGATATAGTTTATGAAAGAAAGAGTTACTACCTGAAATCCCTTTTTCCAGCTTATACTCTCCGTCCATATTCTTTGATCTAGCCCAGGCAATTGCCAATTCATATAAATTAGAGTTAACAAGTAACTAGTTATTACTTGTTACTAATATCTTTTAATCACATTTTGTTAGTTATGTAACACAATTTCAACAATTTATGTAAAGTACAACTCTGTACAGTGCACTTTCACAGTTTTCGAGAAAATTGGTAGCTTTTTAGTCAAATTTGAAAAATCATAATTAATTATATGAAATTCCAAATTGACTAGTTCCAAAGCCTATGTGAAGCTCCTTAATTGTTATTTTAAGGAAAAGTACTTAAGTCTAACCATCATCATCACACTTTTCCTAGAAATTCATCGAACTTTCCTGTTCCCATATTGCATTCCAGAAGCAGGGCTCAAATTCAAAAATCCATATCTTTTAATATACTAGTCCAAAAACTATGATCTACATATAAATTAAAGCTCTAGATGTTTACTTTAATCCTGTCAAATTTCAAAACTTTGGGACTAGGATTGACCAACGAATTTTGTTGCACAATAACACTACCTCCAGTGAAACAAATTAAACAGCATTTCCTTTAAACTTCAAAAATTTCCATATTTGTAAAAAAACATCCAAAAATCATGAACTCATGTATTCCTACACAAATTTAACCTATAAATCCAATGGAATAATCAAAATTACAAAATTCCAACTCCTTCCCCCTGTTCTGCCTCTAGTCGAAAATCAAAACCTTAGAAGAGGAGTTGGGTTTTTCTTGATTTCTCTTGATTAACCGCTTCCTTTCTACTTATAATCACAAGATTAATACTTAAATACTTAATAAACATGATTTAGGGAAATTTCAGTGGCATAAATCCTTAGGGTTTTATCTTCCCATACTTACAAAATCAACATATCTAAGCCAAAATCAACAACAACACATAAGGCAAGATCATCAAAGTTTTGGAGATTAACTTTTGATTTCTCCAAATTTCTCTCTCTATACGTCTCTTCCCTTTCTCTCTTCTCTCTTGATTTAACTTTCTAACCATGATTTTGAAGAAGAAGAAAAGGTTAGAAAAGTTCTAGATAGATTATAAGACTAAGCACCTTGATCTCAAGCTCTTACCTTGGATTTTGGCTTCTTGAAACCGAAGACCTCTTGGTGTTCTTCAACTCTCTTCCAAATTATCACATTGATCCTCTTCCATGTAAATTTAATTAGAATTGCAATGTTTGACTTTCTTATACTTTTTTTCATGTTGACTATATACCAAAAATTGCTCCAAATGAGATATTTATTTTCAATTTTTTGTTTTGCCACCTTCATATCTCTTTTTGACTGAAAATAACCAAACAAATTGTGGAAAATAATTGCCTCTTGCTTTTTACAGAAAATTACCATTTTGCCCTTACATTTTTCTTTGTCGCACAAACTGACAGAATTTTCATCAAACTTTGAAAATTTATATCTTTATTTTTAGATGTCCAATTGGTGTGGTTTCTAAGGCTATTTGACCCTTATGTCTATTTTTAAGGAAAAGTATTTCCTTTAGCCTTCTGGGCGGACAATATTCCAGAATTATCATTTATTGGACATTGCTACGATAATCTGTCAATTTCACTTTGCTAACATAAAAAATATATAACTCTTAGTGTACATGTCCAAATGACTTATATGGCTTATCAAATTAAAGCTTGATAAGTATACTTTTGTTCTGAAAATTTTCACATTCATTGGACTTCATTTGGTTGTCTAAAACCATCATACAACCAGACTACCACCCAAAATAAATACATTGGCAGCAAAGTGCTTATTCTTTGGACTCTTGCTAAACTGGGGTTTAGCAATCCACTTAATTCAGGATTATTCTGAAGCCTTTAATCCTAAAATTTGGGATATTACAATATCCAATTAGTCATATAAAATACGACAAATAAATATGTTGTACACTGTGTAATGCAACATAACACAAACAATATGGCATGTGCACATGAGTCAAGGCTACTTCCCCACTATCCGTAAATCTCTATAAATGTGCCTACTCGATAACATAGTGTTTGTAATATCCCATATTTGGGGGTTAGAGGCTTGGGAATAAGCCTAAATTAAGTGGACTGCTAAGTCCAGGTTTTGCAGATGTCCCAAATGTGTTCCCTAATATATCTTATATCATTATGGTATTAAAGAGAGTAAAATGATGAATTATAAAGAATGTGATTATGCTTCTAGTGAAATTTCCTGCAAGGCAGTGAGATTGCCTTGGGATTTTGGATGATAAAATGATATCCAAAACTTATGGTATTTTACAAGGTGAAAATAAACATCTAGGTCTTTAATGTAAGCCATTTTGACCAGTGGATTGAGAGTTATGAATTTTTGAAGTTAGCCCAGTGAAACTGGAAAGTTTATGGAACAGCTTCTATAGATTAAAAATTTGGGAATTATGTGCTTCCAATTGCAATATTCTATATTTTTCCTTGAAACTAGACTCAATAAGAGTTCTATAGGCTTTTGAATTGCTTTAAAATGATGTCTATAAATTTAATTATGATTTTTTAAAGTTAGGGTAGAAAAGCTTCCAAGAAGTCCAACTATTTAAAAAACTGGAAAATAAAATGTGTTGGCAATCGTGTAAATTGTGGAATAAGAAAATAGAAGGGGAAAATAATTATTTGGCTCATAAACATGACAAGTGTCATCATTCAAAGCCAAGGAATTAAATGATAATTGATAAGTATGAGCACATGTTCAATTAGGCACAAATAATATTATCTTATACATATGGTTGGATTAAATGGATGAAGCCCAAATTAGATAGGAAGCACACCCTTATGACATTTTTGGGCCAAGGAGGAGGAGGAAAGATTAGTTCACATGTAATGGGATTTTATGACACCATTTGGGAAGAGATAATGCCAAGTAAAAGTGATGTCATAAAAACAATATTGTAACATTTATTAATTAAGGAAATGGTGTAAGATATTGTCAAGATTCCTTCATCTCTTTCCTTGCCATATTTTCATCCAAACAACAAAGATAAAGAGGGAGAAAGAGCTTGGGAAATAGAGAGAAGAGGAGAGCTCAAGGAGGAAGAAATTAAGGTAAGTATTATTGTTCTTGTGTTCAAGCTTCCTCTCTTACATAATAGCTTCTCTATTCATTTTTTCTCCATGAATCAGCAAGCTAATCTCAAGGTTAAGGAGAGAGAAGGGGGATGGTTTTAAATAGAGAAAGTGGAGAAACCAAAGGTAACTTCAAGAATCCTATTTCCTTTGGTGTATGGTTGTTGTTGTTGGTGTTCTTGTCTTGATTTATGGCATGGTTGTGGATTTTGTAAACTTGGGATGTTGAAACCCTAAGGGGAGGTGCCACCCAAATTTAATCTAATAATGTTTAGAATGTGATTAAGTAGTTAAACAAGTGATTAAAGGTGATAAGGTGTTTTATGGATTGAAATCATAAAACTTCATTTTCTCTTATATTTATAGAATTTTTTCTAGATCTATTTTGGGCTGTGTTTGGACTAAATTTTGGTATTTTTGATGATTCCATTGTGTTTAGAATGAAAAATTGTGTAGGGTTCATGTTGGGCGTGAAGTAAGAAAAGTCCTAGAAAGTGAAATGACAAAAATAGCCTTAAAACCTCATATAGGGGCTGATAGGGGTAAATGCATAATTAGGGCTAGAATTTGAGGAAACTAAGGTCAAAAAATGGTTTCTTTAGGTGAAAATATGTCAAATTAGTCTAGGTCAAAATTTCAAGAAAAGTACGGTTGGACCGGGTATAACGGGGCCGAGGTCCCAGATCCATTTTGGTCATTTTTCAATATACACTAGTATAACCCCATGAAATACTATAGAAGTGTCTAAATAGTACATTTGGACTTGTAGGACCGAGTGAAGAGCGAATCTGCCACACATTTTGTACACGTAATTCTAGATGGAAAAGGCTTAAGGTAGGGAACTTACCTACCTGCGTGTATTTGGTATTTGTGCTGGTGTATTGATACATGTTATTGCTTTGCTTGATTATGTGAAACATATATGAATGATTGAAGCTCTATTTATGTTCATATTGTGGCCATAGTTTTGTTGCATGAAACATTAAACACATAGATATGTCATTGTGTGAGCATGAGTTTTCTAATGCAAGCATGTTTTGCATTAAGAAATTATCTTGCATGCATATTGGTACTGTTTTCCTACTGAGATTCACCAAATCTTACCCTCCCCAACCAACAATTTAGATAGGAGAATTTTAAAGATATGCTAAGAACAAAGAAGAGAACTGTACGAGGGGATTGTAGTGATAGAACGAAGACAAAAAGATGTCTCTGTTTCACTGTGTCGAGTCTAGATACCCTAGTAGCTCTGTGTCGCTACATTGATTATAATTATCATGAATGAACCCGTATGGGGAATTTTTGTAATCATGCACTTATTATTAGCATATTTATGTTATTTCTATATTGCCCACTGAACAGCGTATCATCTTCTACAAAGCTAAAAATAAGATAAGAGTGTGACAGTGTTCACATTACAGAAGATGGTATCCATAGAGCATATAAACATTCACAGAGTTTATGAAAGACAGAGTTACTACCTAAAATCCCTTTTTCCAGCTTATACTATTCGTCTACATTCTTTGATTTGGCTCGGGCAATTGCCAATTCCTATAAATTAGGGTTAACAAGTAACCAGTTATTATTTGTTACTACTGTCCTTTCACCACATTTTTTTTGTTATCTAACATGGTTTCAATAATTTCTGCATAGTACAACTATATACAGTACAGTTTCACAGTTTTCTAGAAAATTGGTAAATTTTCAGTCAAATTTGAAAAATCATAATTAATTCAATGAAATTCCAAATTGATTGGTTCCAAAGCCTATGTGAAGCTATTTAAGTGCTATTTTAAGGAAAATTACTTAGTCTGACCATTGTCAACACACTTTTCCCAAAACGTCGCTAAACTCCCCTGTTCACATATTGCATTCCAGAAGCAAAGCTCAACTTCAAAAATCCATATATGTTAATGCACTAGTCCAAACATTATGATCTACAAATCAAATTAAATCTCTATATGTCTACTTTAATAATGTCAAATTTCATAATTTTTGGACCAGGTTTGACTAATGAATTTTGTTGCACAATAACAATGCCTCCAGTAATACAAATCAAACAACATTTCCTTTCAATTTCAAAATTTTCCATATTTGCAGCCAAACATCGAAAAATCATGAACTCATATACTCCTACACAATTTTCCCTTTTAAATCCAATGGAATCTTCAAAACTAAAAAATTCCAACTCCTTCCCCCTGTTCTGACTCTAGCTGAAAATCAAAATCTTAAAAGAAAAGTTGTGTTTTCCTTATCTCTCTTGATTAACCATTTCCTCTTCACTTATAATCACAAGAGTAACTACTTAAATACTTAATAAACAAGATCTAGGGAAATTTTGGTACCATAAACCATTAGGGTTTCATCTTCCTAAATTTAAAAAAAAATCAACATATCTAAGCCAAAATCAATAACAACAACACATAGGGCAAGATGATCAAAGTTTTGAAGATTACCTCTTGATTTCTCCAACTTTCTCTCTCTACATGCCTCTGCCTTCTCTTTCATCCCTCTTAATTTAACTTCATAAGCACTTTGATTTAACTTTCAAGAAGAAGAGGTTAGAAGAAGTTATAGGTAGATTAGAAGACATAAGCACCTTGATTTCAAGCTCTTACCTTGGATTTTGGCTTCTTTGAACCTTAAGACCTCTTGGTGTTCTTGAGCTCACTTAAAACTCTTCCATCTCTCTCTCTTTGTTTGTTGTTGGCCGAAATATGCTAAGAGACAGAGATAAAAACCCTCTTATAATATCATCATCCATCTCCCTTCTTTATTGTATTTTATTGCCTAATAATCACATGCTCATTTGTTTTAAGTAACATCATCTTTTCCTTGGCCATTTTACTTGCCTGAAAATGAATGTTGGGAGGGAGTAATAATATATCTTCAATTATCACATTCCTCCTATTCCACATAAATTTAATTAAAATTGCAATGTTTGACTTTCTCATCATTTTTTTTTATTTTGACCATATACCCACTAGTGGAAAAATCCCTTTTTAGACTGCCACATTTAGACCGGTTTTGGTGGATAAGGTTTTAAAAATTTGCACGGTGGTAGTTCTGTAGTTATATTGAACTTCAAAGACCGGTTCTAGAAAAAACCGGTCTTAAAAACTTTATTAGACCGGTTATAAATAAAACCGGTCTGAAAATATGAAAATATTTAACAAATTAAAAATTTTAACATTTTAAGACTAGTTTCTATAAAAACCGGTCTTAAATGTAAAACATTTAAGACCGGTTCATAGAAAAACCAGTCTTAAATGTTTAAAATTTAAGACCGGTTATTATAAAAATAAGTCTTAAATTTCAAAAAATTTTAAATGTTAAAAACTTTAACATTTTTTAGTTTCACACTTTTAAGACCGGTTTTTGTAGAAAACCAGTGTAAAAGTTAATTTTTTTGCCCTTATTTTTACTCCTGCGCCCAGATCGCGCACTCTATGAACCCTTTCTTCTCTTTGTGCCATTTCTCTATGAGCTTTGACTGTGCTTGTTCTGAACTCATCCATGGCATCCCGTCCCTCATTTGCTCAACTCTCCTCCGTCGTTACCACTGTCGTTGTTGTGTTTATCGTCACTGTTCTTTGATTATTGTCAGTCTTCTTCGCCGCCACCACTATTCTCCGTAGTGACCATTCTCCTCTGCCTTGACTTCCCTTTGTCAGTGCCGTGTATTTGAGGACTTCATTTTAACCTCATTCGAAGCCACCATGACTTTGGGTTGAAGCTCACTCCTTGGTCTTCAATCAGGTTAATACGTGTTCAATTTGTTATTTAGTTGTACGTGGTTCAATAATTAATAATGTTCTATGAAAAAATGGTTCTTGTAGTTTTGAGCACTTAATTCCCACAAGTTGTTATTATAGTTTGTTGGAAATCCAACTATTTTGTGAAAACGTAATCTGGAAAAAAATTTGCACATTCTTGTTAGATATATTCTCTGACTTTTAATTACATTTATGTGATTTTTGGCTTGGAGTATACCACTCTATGTTCTGTTTTAATTTAGTGTGATTGTTTGATTATTGTTAATGTTATTGGTTTGTTAAAAAAATACTAGTTTCAAATGGTGCATGTTAATATCATTGAAATCTCTAAAACTCTATAGTTGTTGTTTTTTTGTCTATCCTTTTGTTATTGGATATAGGGTGCTACAAGTGTTGAGATATATATGGATCATAGTTGGATAAACGCTAAATGAACGAGTGTTGAATATGATAATGGGGTGAGGGGTTTTTTAGACTTCGCTAGAAGAAATACCGATAATGGTAGTGGGAAGTTTTATTGCCCTTGTATAGTATGTTTGAATGAGAAGTAACTAAGTATTTCAGATATATATACAAATTTAATTTGGGAAGGATTTTGTAAGAGTTATACAGTGTGGGTATGGCATGGTGAAGAATTAGAAATGCCAAGTTCATCTCAATAGAGGGAGTGAACTTTAATGATAATGACACAGATATAGATGAACGGATGAGGATATTATTCGTGATGTAAGAGAAGAGGCTTTTGAGCAATCATATGCATATGGTAATATGTGCAGTGATACTGAGATGCCGTTATACCCGGGGTGTAAAAAATACCAATTTTTGAAAGCAGTATTGAAATTGGTAAGCTTGAAAGCATGGCATGGATGGAGCGACAAGAGTTTTTTAGAAACGCTTGAGGCTTTTAAAGACATTCTTCCAGATGATAATGTATTGCTTTCTCGATACTATAATGCTAAGAAAATATTGTGTCCACTAAGGAAGAAGTATAAAAAGATCCATGCATACGCTAATTATTGTATATTGTATAGAAAAGAGCATGAAGAGGAACAACAATGTCTGATATGTGAAACCCCGAGGTACAAATCAAATAACGCTACTGTAAAAGTGTTGTGGTACCTTCCCATCACACCAAGGTTCAAGTGCTTGTTTGCTAATGAAAACGATGCAAGAAATTTGAGATGGCATGTGTGTTGGAAATTGTGCCCTAAGGGCTAATCATTGTACTTTGAACATTATTATTTTAATGAAATTTCTCCATTCTGTTATCATATTATTTGCATGTTAACTGTGATAATTGTATCCTTGGATAATTCATGAAGATTTTCCTAAAATGTCCCTGGTCAGTCATCTATGCGGGAGCAGAGATGAAATAAGACTAGTATGACTTTGATAAGATATGGAGATATGAATCAAAGTCTTAGGCACTTGTAAAAGTACAAGGTGCTGGACCAAACCACTATGAGAAAGCTACATGGATCAAGTCATAAGTTTTTCTCATGTATAACTGTTGGAAATTGTGCCCTAAGGGCCAATCATTGTACTTGAACATTATTATTTTAATGAAATTTCTCCATTCTGTTATCATATTATTTGCATGTTAACTATGATAATTGTATCCTTGGATAATTCATAAAGATTGTCCTTAAATGTCCCCGGTTGGTCATCTATGCCGGAGTAGAGATGAAACAAGACCAGTATGACTTTGATAAGATATGGAGATACGAATCAAAGTCTTAGGCACTTATAAGAGTACAAGGTGCTGGACCGACCCACTATGAGAAAGTTACATGGATCAAGTCATAAGCTTTTCTCATGTATAACCACGTTACAATGCCTTTAGACCTGAGGTTATCATGGATTCCTACATGAGAGTTGCTAAGCTTTGAACTTGTCAAAAGTCACTTTTGACCAGGTGATGATAAAGGCTACGATCGGGCTTAGTGGTTTTTCATGCAGAGGAATATGAATGATCAAGATGGAATTTGTCCCTCACATTAGTAGAGAGATATTACTGGGCCCCTCGATGAGTGAGTCTGAGAAATGTATGGCCATACTATGATGAAAGGAGTTTCTGTCTCTGTTATCAGGCTACTCAGGAATCGAGAAAGTAATGGTCAGGAACAAGAGGATGACATTATCCATGCCTATCCTTGATCAATATATCGTGTGACAAAAGGGACGTGACATGGTTGTATGACAGGTTGCATCGTGATAACGATCCTCATATGAATTAGGTAGTCGTAATATCTTGCTAGAGGCCGCTTGCGACTTTTGGGTTAGTATAGTTATTGGCCCACTGCCAACTTCATATGGGCCTACAGGGTCGCACACAAGAATGGCCCAACACGAGATAATGTTTAATTTAGGGTGGATGAATTTTATATTTATATATATATATATAAAATATAAAATTCATTAATAATATTATATAGATATATATATTTTTGAAATATATATCTTATATATATATATATATGTGTGTGTGTATATACATTATATGATATTATTATATTTAATAATATTATATAGATATATATATTTTTGAAATATATATCTTATATATATATGTATATATATATATTATGATATTATTATATTGGGTTAGTTTTAAATTTAATTTATTAAGATATATTAAATTTAATAACTAACATGATAGAGATATAGTATCTCAGATTTAATTTATGAAGATAAATTAAATCTAATGGCTCTTTATTTGGATTAAATAAATAGGTTAAATTAAAACTGTTCGACAGATTTAATTTAAACTGAATTCATTTAATTAGCTCATCAAGATAATTAATTTTTAATTAATTTCAAAATTAATGATGATTAATTTTGAATTTTGAAATTAGCTCTCATAGGTAATAAACTTGATAGAGTAGATATATTCATATGCATATGAGAATTAAGAGCCGCAAGTGAAACCCTAGGAGACATTGGAGGTGCTAGCACGCAGTCTCGGTTGGAGAGCATTCGTGTGGATACCGGTAGAGGGAGCGGACCTGACGTGTTGGCTCCTAAAGATCGTGAAAACTCTGAATCATCAAAAAGGTATGAATCCTTCCAACTTGGTTTAAACGCCGTTGATAGATCCTCGATTAGGATCAGTGAAAATTTTTAAAATTCTTCCGCTGTGCCTACCGATCTTAATAGTGGCATCAGAGATAGATCAATTCTGCGTTAAATTGAGTTTATGATTCTTATACATGTGATATATATGGGATGTGTACGTATGTTTATAAGAAACACTCAAATATACATGTGATTTGGTTAATACGTAACGAAATTATTTAGAAAGATGTGATCTTGTAATTCTATTGATTTTCGTTTTTGTTTAAATTGAATCTTGAAATTGTTTCGTTTTTGGTTTTGAAACATGTAATCTGATCACGACATTTATTGCTTTTCATATTGTATGAATTCTTGTTGTGGTTTGTTATTTATCCTTGTTTGGGTATGGTGAACAACATGGCTTTAGAATTTTACAAAGGTTGTAATATTTAAATACGGCCTGTGTGCCGTGCCTTCCTCTAAATACTCTCGATGTACATTCTCTTCTCATCTCACTCCCCTCGAATGTTTAAACGAGGTTTCTCTCAATGTATTTCTTTTTTATTTAGAGAAGTCCTCTCATTGGCTTGGGAGGATTTTAGGTTAGGTAAGCCATGTTGTGTCACGTTTAAATTCTGCCTTTGATAAGATCATTGCATGATTACTTTTATGTTTATATGTATTTATCTGTATGAGATACAATCATGATTGCATCCATATAAACAAAACTAATTAATTAAGCCCTCTGAATCAAATCTTAAGTCATAATGCCGTCAATTAATGAATACTTGTAAAAACCTAGATCGCTCAATTATGGAAACCACCTAAGTGGATGCACTTGAGTTATCTTGATAAGACAAGCTTGAGTAATGGTGCTGCTCATAATATTCATTATTGTTTTGACTTAATTGAGATTAACAAAACGGTTTTGAATCTCAAGGCATTAGATGGGGTTAAATATGCCGGATCATATGATAATTAAATCCCATAAAGATCTAAGAGTTACATGTGATGTAATTGGTAAATAGGTTACCTACCTAAATAACTTGAATTTAAGCGTCTTGCTAAAGCAGACTTAAGTTTAAGCCAAATATGGACCTTAGCCCATTAATTATTATATTAAGGGTTGTTAATTTAGTGGGAGATTACTAACTAATTTTGCATATTTTAATTGTAGAATCATGTCGACTAGTAATACTGCTACACTATCTTTGCGATCGGTCCTTGAGAAGTACAACTCAATGGGACAAACTTTCTTAACTGGTTCAGGAACTTGAGAATTGTTCTCAAGTAGGAAAAAAAGGCTTATATCCTAGATCAACCCATTCCTGAGGAGCCTGCAGCCAATGCTCCAAGAGCTCAGAGAGATGCTTACACAAAGCATAAGGATGACTTTGTGGATGTAGGTTGCCTGATGCTTGCCACTATAGTTCCAGAGCTCTAAAGAGATCTGGAACTCATGGAGGCTCATGAGATGATTGTACATCTCAAGGAAATGTTCCAGCAATAGGCAAGGCAAGAAAGGTATGAGACCATAAAGGCCTTACATTCCTGTAAAATGGCTGAAGGTGCATCAGTTAGTACTCATGTGTTAAAGATGAAAGGCTATATTGATTACCTTGAGAGGCTTGGATTTCCCATGAGCCAGAAGTTAGCTAAGGATTTGATCCTCAACTCACTCCCGGAGAGTTATGACCAGTTTGTTATGAACTACAACATGAACAACATGGAGAAATCAATTTCTTAGCTGCACGGGATGCTCAAAATTGCTGAGCAAAGTATTAAGAAAAAGCCTAGCACAGTTTTGATGGTTCAGAAAGGAAAGGGTATGAAAAAGAAAGGGAAGGGCAAATGGAAGGGTAATGGCTCAGGTGGTAAGACCAAAAAGTCAAACAAGCCCGAAACCAAGCCTGTACCTAAGAAGGCAAAGCCTCCAAAAGAAGGAGTTTGCTACTTCTGCAATGAACCTGGTCATTGGAAGAAGAATTGCAAACTCTACCTGGAAGATCTGAAAAAGAACAAGAAGGATAGCGACGCTATCGCTTCAGGTATTTATGTTATAGATATTCATTTTTCTACTTCCTCTACATGGGTATTAGATATTGCATGTGGTTCTCACATTTGTACAAATGTGCAGGGTCTAAAGGACAGTAGAAGGCTAATGGGAATATCTATAACGTAACTACTAATAGGATAAAATCAAACGATTTGAATCCGACCTACCTATAGGATTGTCGTCTAGGCCACATAAATGAGAAACGCATTTCTAAACTCCATCAAGATGGATTTCAAAACTCATTTGATTTTGAATCATATGATACATGCAAATCTTGCTTATTAGGAAAGATGACTAAGGCACCTTTTACTGGGCACAGTGAGAGGCCTACTGAATTATTGGGCCTCATACATACAGATGTATGTAGACCATTAAATATAGCTGCCAGAGGAGGTTATGTATACTTCATTACATTTATAGATGACTTTAGTATATATGGCTATATCTATCTAATGAAACATAAATCTGAATCTTTTGAAATGTTCAAAATATTCCAAAATGAAGTACAAAAACAACTTGGTAAAACAATTAAAGCACTTTGATCTAATCAAGGTGGTGAATATTTGAGCCAAGAATTCATTAACCATCTTAGAAGTTATGGGATAATCTCACAAGTGACTCCTCCAAGAACACCACAATAGAATGGCATTTTTGAATGGAGAAATCGAACACTATTAGATATGGTTCGATATATGTTGAGTCAAATAGATCTTCCACCGTCCTTTTAGGGACATGCCCTAGAGACAGCTGTGTTCACACTAAATCGTGTTCCATCTAAGGCAATTGAAAAGACACCATATGAGATATGGACTGGAAAGAAACCAAGTTTATCTTTTCTCAAAATCTGGGGATGTGAGGTATATGTTAAGCAACAAGCCTTTGATAAATTAGCACCCAGATCCACAAAGTTCCTTTTCGTGGGGTATCCTAAAGAAACTAAAGGATACTATGTCTATAATCCCGCCGATAACAAAGTGTTTGTTATTTGAAATGACAAGTTTCTAGAAAGAGAGTTTGTCTCTAAAACAACCAGTGGGAGCGACGTACATCTCGAAGAAATTTGAGAGCCACAAGATGGTACAGAACCACATATGGAAATTAGAGAAGACTCACAACAAGTTGCTGAGCCTCCTCAAGTAACACAAGGTCCACGAAGATCTGATAGGACACGGCATCAGCCTCAGAGATATGGATTTCTGATTACTGAAGGCTGTGATGTGTTGCTCATTGAGCAAAATGAGCCCACCACCTATTGAGAAGCCACAGTGGGACCAAACTCTGAGAAATGGCTAAATGCCATGAAGTCTGAAATGCAATCCATGTACGACAATTAGGTATGGACCTTAGTCGATCCACCTGAAGGTGTAAAAACCATTGGGTGCAAATGGTTTTCAAGGAGAAAACTGACATGGATGGCAATATAAATGTCTTTAAGGCACGACTGGTTGCAAAAGGATTCACTCAAACTCATGGTGTAGACTATGATGAAACCTTTTCCTTACTTACAATGGCCAAATCAATCAGAATCCTTCTTGCCATTGTAGCATATTATGACTGTGAAATATGGCAGATGGATGTCAAAACAACCTTCCTTAAAGGAAAGCTGCTTAAGGATGTGTACATGACACAACCTGAAGGTTTTGTGCGTCTAGAGGACTCTGGTAAAATTTGCAAGCTTCAAAGATCCATTTATGGATTGAAGCAAGCATCTCAAAGCTGGAATCATCATTTTGATAAAGTAGTCAAAGAGTTTGGATTCATTCAAAACATCGATAAACCTTGTGTTTACAAGAAGATTAGTGGGAGCATAGTTGTATTTCTAGTGCTTTATGTAGATGACATCCTACTCATTGGGAATGATATTCCTACCTTGCAGAGTGTCAAGTCTTGGTTAGGAAAGTCCTTTTCAATGAAAGACTTAGGTGAAGCCACCTATATCCTAGGAATTAGGATCTATAGTGTAATACCCCGAATTTTGAGACTTGAGGCTAGAGAATAAGTCTGAGATAAGTGGACTGCTAAGCCCCGGTTTAGCAAAATCCCAAATTGTGATTAAGGGTTAATGACTCCAAAAGTGGATGTCATTAGTGATAAATGAACCCTTTTGGAGATTATGGTGTGATTTGGCACCAGATGTGATTCGTATGTGTTCTGAGCAGCGCCGAAACCCTGTATTTAAGCTCAATTATGGATTAACATATAAATTGACTTAAAATAGAGGGAAGGCGCATATTATGGCTAAATGAAAAGATGTGAAGTGTTGGTGGTGATTCAAGAGGAATTGCCATAATTAGGGGCAAAACGGTAAAGTTACCGACCAATTGATCGGTTACCGAAGAGGAAACTCATTGGTAACTTCAAGATCAATGGTTGAGATTGATTTGTGTAATAGATCAAAGGGTGGAATCTCATGTGGTGTGCTCATGTGAGCTCATGGGAAGTGTGTTGAGATGTTGACACTTGGCAAGTTTTGGACCTTTGGATGGGGTCAATTTGTCAACTCTTCCCTCTCTCCTCTCCTCCCTTATTTGAACGTCCAAATGGTCAAATGAGGGCCAAAATCTGACCCTCTTCATCTTCTTCATCTCTCTCCTTAGCTTCCATGAACGCCCAAAGTGGAGGAGGAAAGAGAAAGAATCAAGGTGAGATTTAGCTTGTTTGTTGGCCTCTAATGCTCAATTCATCTTCTATAAAGTTGTTCATAGTGATGAGAGCTTCATCTCTATGGTTTTAGATTTGTGAGAGGAGGTGTTTTGTTGCTTGAGCAAAAGTGGAAAGATGGAGAATCAAGGAATTGGTTTGGGAAAGAGGAAGAGGTGAGCATTTGCTTCCTTTTGATCTAAGTTTTGTGAATTGTGGATGAGTTTAGTGAATTTCGAATTTTGCCCTGATTTTCTTGTGATTTTGGATTGGATGAATTGGGTTGTGTTTTTTGTTGAAAATGGTGTAATGTTTTGGTATTTAATCATTGGAATTGATTTGAATTGGATTGGAATCATTGGTTGGAAAACTGGAAATTCTGTCCAGTGTGAATTCTGTCTGAGTAGTTTTGTTGTGTGGACGTTTTGACTGGGCAAATGAAGTTATAAATTTATGAAACTTTCCAGTTTTGAAGTTCACTTCCTAAGCTTCAAAATGGACATAAACTTTGTGTCATTTCGCTTGGTGAACTGGGATTTTGAACTGTCCAAAGTTTGAGGTCGAAAATGAACACTGTTTTGGGACAGTCTTGAGTTTTGGGAAATTCTGTATTTATGTAGTGATTTCCAGTATTGGCCAATATTTTTCCTGTGTAGAGGACTTGAAAATATTTCATTTGGCATTGGGATCACCTCATTTCGATTTTTGTGGAATTAGTTATGATTTTTGGAAGTTTAGCCAAGAAACTGGATTTCTTGGGCCTCAGCCCGTGGATTCTGGGCCGCAGACCAAATGTTTCTGGGCAGTTTTGGGCCGCAGCCCGTGGATTGTGGGCCACGGCCCACCCCCAAAAATCAGCATTTTGGACTTTTAAAAGGTGATCTTTGGTCAAGTGTTTCCCAAGCCTTTAGGCATATGTTTGGGCTTTGATTAGCCACCTAAAGGTCATGAATGGTAACCAACTTTAAGTGATATGAAAGTAAGAGTTTGGAATAGAGAATAACCCTATGTCCTTGCTTTGATTATAGGGTTGATGTTCACCCTGAACGTGGTTCGATATTCGCCTGGTCGTGAGTAAGCGGTGCTGGAGCTTACGTGGAAAGAGTGTAGGGAACTTACCTCTTTTGCATGCTTTGATATTTGTGTTTGTGTTTTGATGTATGTATTGCTTTGCTTGATTATGTGAAACATGTATGAATGATTGTAGCTCTGTTTCTAGTTATGCTATGGCCATGAGTATGTTGTTGAAACATTGAGCATGCAGATATGTCATTATGTGAGCATGAGGTATGTATTGCAAGCATGTCATGCATTAAACACATATCATACATGCATATAGGTATCTGCTTCCTACTGAGATTCTCTAGAATCTCACCCTCCCCTACTAACCTTTCAGACAGGGTAGTAGATCGATGATGGAGTAAGCAGCCAAGGGTGAAGAGGACTTCCTTCGGGTTATAGATTTTGGTAGTTGGTTATCTCAATAGTTGGGATGTGTATTTGTATATTTGGATGAGTATTGAGTATGTATTTGAGAAGACTTTATGTAATCCCCATATGAGGGCTTGTAGGGGCGACTATGCCCTATAAGGCTTTGAGTTAATGTATGGAACCCGGGATTGTCGGGATTACATTGTGTACTCTAATTTGTTATGAATGTGATATTCCGCGTAGTAATTGTATTCGAAAAGTGATTATGAGACCAAGTTTATAAATGATTTCGAAAGGTAATTGTGAAAACCCTATCGTGAAGATGGGATTTTGAAATAGTTTTGTTTCTTATTGGTCTCTATTTCATCTTAATCGCGTATTTCAGATATGATTACGGCAGGGGGTTACATTTTAGTATCAGAGCTGTAGTTCCTGGCAAGTAAAGGATTTGCTAGGATAATGCAGTAGTTTCTGCCTTAAGTCATAGGAGACGACTTTGTTTGTTGTGGTATACACATTAAGGTCCCTGCTATTTATGGATATGTGAGTTTAAGGGCCATGTGTATACATTAATTGTGTTGTGGATATGGTGAGTCAGTATGATTCGCCCTATAATTTGAGGTGTAGACCTAGAGGTGGAGGAAAATGATTTCCTAGATGTGCGATATTGAAGTTCTAGGTATCATAACTAACCTAGACGTTGGATGAGAAACCCTAGGTGGTATGATGTTACATGTAGTGATGTCATACTGAGCTTGTGTGTATAAAGGCCTTAAGACCTAGGGGATCATGGTGCCTTAGGCTGGCAAAGATATTTGGATTTGTGTTGGGGTTGATAATGCTCCGTGGAATTGAGGGAAGTGATTTCCCAGTTCAACTAAGGTTGAGGTTTGGATAGATGAGCTGTGATCCAAGGATCAGACTCCATAGCTGGGCTGATTCATAGGAATTGCATTTGACCTGGATGGTCTGTGGTGCCAGAGCATGGTACTAGAATTGAATTGAAATATGTATCAGGTACCCTGAGATTGCTAGTTGTAAATCTAGCAGAAGGAAAAGTTACCTATGGAGGATTCAGATCGGAGAGTGCTACCTACGGGGAGTTTTGATGGAAGAGGGCTACCTACGGTGAGATCTGATTGGAAAGAGCTACCTACGGAGGATGCTGACCGAAGGGGCTGACCAGGCAGGTGACTGAGTGAAGCATCGGGTACAGTACCGTAGTGTGGAGCCACCATGACGATGAACCCTAGAGTGGAGCCACCGTGACGATAAACCCTAGTGTGCAGCCACCTTGATAATGAACCGTCGAGAGCAATCATCGTGACGTTGAATCGTAGAGTAGAGCTCTGGGAACGTTGGGAGTATGGGATCTCAACGATGTGTTGGTTATGGCTCTGAATGATTCGAGTTGAATTGAGCCAAGGTCTGGCACAGATTATGTGTGTGGACAGGGGTAGTAGGAGATTCCTATGGGACTCTTATTGAGTCACCCTGACATTGTGAAGGCACAGATGAGGATAAAGACCTCAGAGTGTGCAGTGGAAGCGTGTGAATGTGATGTTTGAGAATTGTGTTGAACAGAAGCTCGAATTTGCAGAAAGTGCAATGCGTTAGTGATGGCTTCGGGAGGTAAAACTTCGAAGTCCAGATTATTTTGTGAAAAAGGTGTCTTGAAGGATCCTAGTTTGGTGAAAAGAATTTGTGGTGGAGTGTAATGTGGAAGCCGAAAGGCTATGTGTAAACACTGCTACGCCAATAGTCCCTGAGTAGCTAACAACGGTTCGGGTTGGACTGTGTGTCTTCCCGGCGGAGAAAGGGGATGAGGGTAGGGTGTGATTATGGATCTACTATTATGAGCCTGAATGGCTATGTGTGTGCACTGCCACGTCAATAGTCCCTGAGTAGCTAACAACGGTTCGGGTAAAGACTGTGTGTCTTCCCGGCGGAGAAAGGGGATGAGAGTGGAGTGTGATTGTGAATCTGTGACAATTGTGGATAAGCTGGGACTGAGGTATAGTTGTCTAGTAAAGCAGAGCTAATTCAGCTGATGGCTAATTCGACTACATGATCGGGGGTTCTCGTTTGTGAGGGCAATTACCCCGGCATGGCCAGCCTGGCAAGCCACCACGTTGGTTGCACTGGTGTTGACCCGAGGCCAAAAGGCGGTGCGTAAAATTAGAGTATGCAATATACGTTTGATAAGGAAGTGGATTTTCTTGTGAGTCCTGGGTGAAATGTGAGTAACCCAGCCACTATCGCGGGGCATCCCCAGCGGGGGTAAAACCGGGGTGGGCACCACCGGCACGGGGCATCCCTAGAGGGGGTAAAACCGGGGTAGGTGTGACAATAATTGAGTAGCCAGCCACCATCGCAGGGCATCCCCAGCGGGGGGTAAAACCGGGGTGGCCACCACCGGCACGGGGCATCCCTAGAGGGGGTAAAATCGGGGTGGGTGTGACAATAAAAGGCGCCTGGATAGAAGAGACTGAGACTCTAGGTGGGCCATTATGGAAGGGTACTTCGGATAGAAGAGATTGAGATTCCGGAGTGACTTGATGCGATTGTGGTTGATATTGTTGTGAATTCCCAAAAGTCCCGGTTACCACTAGTGGAGTTACTAGTAGGTGTACGGGTGAGGGTAAAGCTGTGAAAGTGGATATGACAGAAGCTGAATGTTTGTGTATATAGCTGAGGCTATCGTTTGATGTATTGAGGTTGTGATGGTTACTCCCGGAAGGGGTAACCAGATTGAGTTGAGCAGTGTGGTGGCCTATGCTGCCCAACTGCTGAGATCTTATGATATGGCTCATGATTTAGAGCCTCCGAGTATTGTGGTTATGTGATCATAGAGTTTTGTGCGGCAATCGTGAAATGGGCCGATTGCAGTTTGTGGCAACTAGGTTGCATATATTGTGTAAGATTCTTTCAAGAATCTGAATTGTGATGCACCAATTGTGGGGGTGGTCTAGCAAAGACTTTCCCAAGATAGAGTAATTGGTGAAACGGAAGCTGTCGTGAAGAAGCATCCGTAGTTGTGGATTAAGTGGTTCGATAAATTTCGAGGACGAAATTTATTGAACGGGGGGAGAAATGTAATACCCCGAATTTTGAGACTTGAGGCTACAGAATAAGCCTGAGATAAGTGAACTGCTAAGCCCCGGTTTAGCAAAATCCCAAATTGTGATTAAGGGTTAATGACTCCAAAAGTGGATGTCATTAGTGATAAATGAACCTTTTTGGAGATTATGGTGTGATTTGGCACCCGATGTGATTCGTATGTGTTCTGAGCAGCGTCGAAACCCTGTATTTAAGCTCAATTATGGATTAACATCTAAATTGACTTAAAATAGAGGGAAGGCGCATATTGTGGCTAAATGAAAAGATGTGAAGTGTTGGTGGTGATTCAAGAGGAATTGCCATAATTAGGGGCAAAACGGTAAAGTTACCGACCAATTGATCGGTTACCGAAGAGGAAACTCATTGGTAACTTCAAGATCAATGGTTGAGATTGATTTGTGTAATAGATCAAAGGGTGGAATCTCATGTGGTGTGCTCATGTGAGCTCATGGGAGGTGTGTTGAGATGTTGACACTTGGCAAGTTTTGGACCTTTGGATGGGGTCAATTTGTCAACTCTTACCTCTCTCCTCTCCTCCCTTATTTGAACGTCCAAATGGTCAAATGAAGGCCAAAATCTGACCCTCTTCATCTTCTTCATCTCTCTCCTTAGCTTCCATGAACGCCCAAAGTGGAGGAGGAAAGAGAAAGAATCAAGGTGAGATTTAGCTTGTTTGTTGGCCTCTAATGCTCAATTCATCTTCTATAAAGTTGTTCATAGTGATGAGAGCTTCATCTCTATGGTTTTAGATTTGTGAGAGGAGGTGTTTTGTTGCTTGAGCAAAAGTGGAAAGATGGAGAATCAAGGAATTGGTTTGGGAAAGAGGAAGAGGTGAGCATTTGCTTCCTTTTGATCTAAGTTTTGTGAATTGTGGATGAGTTTAGTGAATTTAGAATTTTGCCCTGATTTTCTTGTGATTTTGGATTGGATGAATTGGGTTGTGTTTTATGTTGAAAATGGTGTAATGTTGTGGTATTTAATCATTGGAATTGATTTGAATTGGATTGGAATCATTGGTTGGAAAACTGGAAATTCTGTCCAGTGTGAATTCTGTCTAAGCAGTTTTGTTGTGTGGATGTTTTGACTGGGCAAATGAAGTTAGAAAATTATGAAACTTTCCAGTTTTGAAGTTCACTTCCTAAGCTTCAAAATGGACATAAACTTTGTGTCATTTCGCTTGGTGAGCTTGGAGTTGGAACTGTCCAAAGTTTGAGGTCGAAAATGAACACTGTTTTGGGACAGTCTTGAGTTTTGGGGAATTCTGTATTTATGTAGTGATTTCCAGTATTGGCCAATATTTTTCCTGTGTAGAGGACTTGAAAATATTTCATTTAGTGTTGGGATCACCTAATTTCGATTTTTGTGGAATTAGTTATGATTTTTGGAAGTTCAGCCAAGAAACTGGATTTCTTGGGCCGCAGCCCAAATGTTTCTGGGCAGTTTTGGGCCGCAGCCCGTGGATTGTGGGCCGCAGCCCACCCCCAAAAATCAGCATTTTGGACTTTTAAAAGGTGATCTTTGGTCAAGTGTTTCCCAAGCCTTTAGGCATATGTTTGGGCTTTGATTAGCCACCTAAAGGTCATGAATGGTAACCAACTTTAAGTGATATGAAAGTAAGAGTTTGGAATAGAGAATAACCCTATGTCCTTGCTTTGATTATAGGGTTGATGTTCACCCTGAACGTGGTTCGATATTCGCCTGGTCGTGAGTAAGCGGTGCTGGAGCTTACGTGGAAAGAGTGTAGGGAATTTACCTCTTTTGCATGCTTTGATATTTGTGTTTGTGTTTTGATGCATGTATTGCTTTGCTTGATTATGTGAAACATGTATGAATGATTGTAGCTCTGTTTCTAGTTATGCTTATGGCCATGAGTATGTTGTTGAAACATTGAGCACGCAGATATGTCATTATGTGAGCATGAGGTATGTATTGCAAGCATGTCATGCATTAAACACATATCATACATGCATATAGGTATCTGCTTCCTACTGAGATTCTCTAGAATCTCACCCTCCCCTACTAACCTTTCAGACAGGGTAGTAGATCGATGATGGAGTAAGTAGCCAAGGGCGAAGAGGACTTCCTTCGGGTTATAGATTTTGGTAGTTGGTTATCTCAATAGTTGGGATGTGTATTTGTATATTTGGATGAGTATTGAGTATGTATTTGAGAAGACTTTATGTAATCCCCATATGAGGGCTTGTAGGGGCGACTATGCCCTATAAGGCTTTGAGTTAATGTATGGAACCCGGGATTGCCGGGATTACATTGTGTACTCTGATTTGTTATGAATGTGATATTCGGCATAGTAATTGTATTCGAAAAGTGATTATGAGACCAAGTTTATAAATGATTTCGAAAGGTAATTGTGAAAACCCTATCGTGAAGATGGGATTTTGAAATAGTTTTGTTTCTTATTGGTCTCTATTTCATCTTAATCGCGTATTTCGGATATGATTACGGCAGGGGGTTACATATAGGGATAGATCCAATAGACTTATGGCCTAAGTCAGAACACATACATAGACAAGATATTGCATAGGTTCAGTATGCAGGAATCAAAAAGTGGTTACATGCCCATGTCTTATGGCATCCATCTTAGCAAGGATCTGTGTCCTAGTACACCTGATCAGCGAGATCGCATGAGTAAGGTTCCATATGCCTCGGCCATTGGAACCATCATGTATGCCATGTTATGTACTTGACCGGATGTCTCGTTTGCCTTAAGTATGACCAGTAGATACCAACAAGATCCTGGTGAGGGTCATTGGACTGCCGTCAAGAATATCCTAAAGTACTTAAGAAGGACTAAGGACTTACTTTTGGTTTATGGTGGATTGGATGATGAGCTCTGCGTAACCAATTACACAAATGCAAGTTTCCAAACTGACCAAGACGACCTTAAATCGCAATCTGGATATGTATTCCTCCTAAATGGTGGAGCAGTAAGCTGGAAGAGCTCCAAGCAGAGCACTATAGCAGATTCTGCAACAGAAGCTCAGATATAGCAGCATCAGATGTAGCTAAAGAAGCCGTTTGGATCAGAAAGCTCATTACTGAACTAGGGGTGGTGCCTACCACCTCAAATTCAATAGATTTGTTTTGTGACAATAGCGGTGCTATTGCACAGGCCAAAGAGCCTAGGTCACATCAAAGGACCAAGCATATACTCAGGCGATTTCATCTTATTAGAGAAATCAATGATAGAGGTGCTATAAAGATATGCAAAGTAGCAGGAGAAGATAATGTTGCTGATCCACTTACTAAGCCACTTGCACATGCAAAGCATAAGCGTCATGTTAGGGCAATGGGAATTAGGCAAATTAATGATTGGACCTAGGGCAAGTGGGAGGATGTTGGAAATTGTGCCCTAAGGGACAATCATTGTACTTTGAACATTATTATTTTAATGAAATTTCTCCATTCTGTTATCATATTATTTGCATGTTAACTGTGATAATTGTATCCTTGGATAATTCATAAAGATTGTCCTAAAATGTCCCTGGTCGGTCATCTATGCGGGAGCAGAGATGAAACAAGACCAATATGACTTTGATAAGATATGGAGATACGAATTAAAGACTTAGGCACTTGTAAGAGTACAAGGTGTTGGAGCAACCTACTATGAGAAAGCTACATGGATCAACTCATAAGCTTTTCTCATGTATAACAACGTCACAATGCCCTTAGACCTGAGGTCATCATGGATTCCTACATGGGAGTTGCTAAGCTTTGAACTAGTCAAAAGTCACTTTTGACCGGGTGATGATAAAGGCTATGATCGGGCTTAGTGGTTTTACATGCAGAGGAATATGAATGATCAAGATGGAATTTGTCCCTCACATTAGTAGAGAGATATTACTGGGCCCCTCGATGAGTGAGTCTGAGAAATGTATGGCCATACTATGATGAAAGGAGTTTCTGTCTCTGTTATCAGGCTACTCAGGAATCGAGAAAGTAATTGTCAGGAACAAGAGGATGACATTATCCATGCCTATCCTTGATCAATATATCGTGTGACAAAAGGGACGTGACATGGTTGTATGACAGGTTGCATCGTGATAACGATCCTCATATGAATTGAGTAGTCGTAATATCTTGCTAGAGGCCGCTTGCGACTTTTGGGTTAGTATAGTTATTTGCCCACTGCCAACTTCATATGGGTCTACAGGGTCGCACACAAGAATGGCCCAACACGAGATAATGTTTAATTTAGGGTGGATGAATTTTATATTTATATATATATAATATAAAATTCATTAATAATATTATATAGATATATATATTTTGAAATATATATCTTATATATATGTGTGTGTGTGTGTATTATATGATATTATTATATTTAATAATATTATATAGATATATATATTTTCGAAATATATATCTTATATATATATATATATATATGTATATATATATTATATGATATTATTATATTGTGTTAGTTTTAAATTTAATTTATTAAGATATATTAAATTTAATAACTAACATGATAGAGATATAGTATCTCAGATTTAATTTATGAAGATAAATTAAATCTAATGGCTCTTTATTTGGATTAAATAAATAGGTTAAATTAAAACTATTGGACAAATTTAATCTAAACTGAATTTATTTAATTAGCTCATTAAGATAATTAATTGTTAATTAATTTCAAAATTAATGATGATTAATTTTGAAATTTGAAAATAGCCCTCATAGGTTATAAACTTGATAGAGCAGATATATTTATATGCACATGAGAATTGACAGCCGCAAGTGAAACCCTAGGAGATATTAGAGGCGCTAGCACGCAGTCTCGGTTGGAGAGCATTCGTGTGGATACTGGTAGAGGGAGCGGACCTGACGTGTTGGCTCCTAGAGATCGTGAAAACTCTGAATCATCAAAAGGTATGAATCCTTCTAACTTGGTTTAAATGCCGTTGATAGATCCTCGATTAGGATCGGTGAAAATTTTTAAAATTCTTCCGCTGTGCCTACCGATCCTAACAATAACCACGTCACAATGCCCTTAGACCTGAGGTCGTCATGGATTCTTACATGAGAGTTGCTAAGCTTTGAACTAAGCAAAAGTCACTTTTGACCGAGTAGTGATAAAGGCTATGATCGGGCTTGGTAGTTTTTCATGCAGAGGAATATGAATGATCAAGATGGAATTTGTCCCTAACATTAGTAGAGAGATATTACTGGGCCCCTTGATGAGTGAGTCTGAGAAATGTATGGCCATACTACAATGGAAAGGAGTTTCCATTTCTATTGTTAGGCTACTCAGGAAGAGGATGACATTATCCATGCCTTATCCTTGATCGATATATCGTGTGACAAAACGGACGTGACATGGTTGTATGATAGGTTGCATCATGATAACGATCCTCATATGATTTGGGTAGTCGTAATGTGTTGCTAAAGGCCGGTTGCGACTTTTGGGTTAGTATAGTTATTGGCTAACTGCCAACTTCATATGGGCCTACAGGGTCGCACACAAGAATAGCCAACATGAGATAATGTTTAATTTAGGGTGGACGAATTTTATATTGTTTTATTTTTATATAGATATATATTTTCGAAATACATATCTTATATATTATATATATGTATATGTATATATATTATATGATATTATTATATTGTTTTAGTTTTAAATTTAATTTATTAAGATATATTAAATTTAATAACTAACATGATAGAAATATAGTATCTTAGATTTAATTTATGAAGATAAATTGAATCTAATGGCTCTTTATTTGGATTAAATAAATAAGTTAAATTAAAACTGTTGGACAGATTTAATTTAAACTATATTTATTTAATTAGCTCATCAAGATAATTAATTGTTGATTAATTTTGAAATTTGAATATAGCCATCATAGGTTATAAACTTGATAAAGCAGATATACCTATACGCGCATGAGAATTCAGAGCCGCAAGGGAAACCCTAAAAACATTGGAGGCGCTAGCAAGCAGTCTCAGTTGGAGAGCATTCATGTGGATACAGGTAGAGGAAGCAGACCTAACGTGTTGGCTCGTAGAGATCATGAAAACCCTAACTTGAAAAAGGTACGAGTTCTTTCTAACCCGATTTAAACGCCGTTGATAGATCCTCGATTAGGATTGGTAAAATTTTTAAAATTCTTCTGCTGTACTTGCTGATCCTAACAATTTGGATGAGAGGATATCCGATGGAATGCTTCAACATCCAGCTAATTCTTCTCAATGGAAGAAAATCGATCAATTATTTGCAACTATATTGGCCTTCATTGGATGGTATTTAATCTTTAGATTGTAATCTTTCAGCAACTCCATCAACTACATTGTCTCATATTCAGCTCTTTTTGATCATACAATATTTCAAGCTCTTGTGGTCACAGTATAGCTCTACATAGCACCATAGAGATAATGCCTATAGATTTTCAATGCAAATACTATAGCTCCCAATTTAAGATCATGAGTAGGATAATTCAATTCATGAGGCTTCAACTGATGAAATGGTTACACCACTTCCCAGCCATACTGTATCAAAACACACCCAATCCATGTCCACTAGCATTAGTATAAATAATAATGGTAAACTATAAATATGGGATTGTCAGCATTGGTGTTGTTGTTAATTTGTCTTTTAGCTCCATGAAAGTCCTCTCACAATTATCGTCCCATACAAAATGTTGTGTTTTCCACGTTAACTTTGTAAAAGGCAAAGCTATTATGGAGAAATTCTGTATAAAATGTCGATAATAACTAGCAAGAACCCAGAAAACTGTGTATATCTAATATAGTCTCTGGCCTCTTCCAATCTAGTACTGATTCCACTTTGCTAGGATCTACCAAGACCCCTTGCTGTGAAACTAAATGGCCCAGAAATCTCACTTCTGAAAGCTAAAACTCGCATGTACTCAAATTGGCCTAGAGTTGCTTTTTCTCAGCATTTTCAATACTATTCTCAGATGTTGCTCATGTTCTATTTTGCTCCGTGAATACACCAGAATATCATCAACAAAGACTACTACGAATCAGTCCTGGTTCAGACGAAAAATTCAATTCATATAGTCCATGAACACAACAGGTGCATTTGTCAGCCTAAATGGCATTACAAGAAATTTGTAATGACCATATTTGGTCCTAAAAGATGTTTTAAGTATATCTTCTGCTTTACCCTGAGTTGGTGATAACTCGATCTCATGTCAATCTTTGATAATATGCAGGAACCAGATAACTAATCGAGCAAATAATCAATTCTAAGGAGTAGGTATTTATTCTTGACGGTTACCTTTTTTTAGCTCATTGTAATCAATATAGAATCGTAGGCTTCTGTCTTTCTTCTTGACAAAGAGCACTAAAGCTCCCATCAACAAACCATTTGGTCAAATAGACCCTTTTTCTAGCAGTTCTTCAATTTACTTTTTCATTTCTACCATTTTATTTGGAGCCATTCTGTATAGGGCTTTAGATATTGGTTATGCTCCAAGTCTAAGATCAACTACAAATTCTACTTCCCTATCCGAAGATATTAAGGCTTTAGATATTGGGTGATGCTAGAAAGTTTGTTCCATATGAAAAAATTAACTGGAAATTTAAAGTAGATAAGAGTTAGGAGAAATACCACCGAAGTGTATACGAGGAGCTATATTGATTCTGCCATAACTACTTTGACCTACATCTAGTCCTCAGAGCTTCTCTGAGAGTTTTACTATATCTTCCAAGATTTAGTGGGTTCTTGGCACCTCAGTACAAAGCAAGTTCCTTCACTGAACACTCGCTCCCCCTTACACGTAGTAATCAAATCCCCAACTCAAGGTTCCACAACCTTAAGTTGTCTCAATAACAAATATTGAGTTTGTAATGAAAATATCTCTCACAAAGTAAATAAATAATCACTAAAGTATAAAGAGTGAGTATAAGAGAGCACTAAGAATATATTGATCGATGTGAGTTTGCGTGTTCTCAGTTGTTGTGTGTCTTGTTCTTGGTTAAATGTTCTTATATATATAGATGAATTGTAATGTCCGTTGGAAGCATTTCAAACATGTCCGTTAGAGTTACGCAGCTTCGTTTTACCGTTCTTCGAATTTGAAAACTAGTTGTTTGCGGTAGGTAAGCGTTTCGGATGTTACGGACGATATGTTTGACTTTTCTTGTAACGCATGATCTCTTCATTATTTTCTGTAAATATACTTAGGAGACTAATACAACGAAAGATTAATTATATAGATAACAAATCAATAAACAATAGATTAAAATCATACTCTCTATACTACATTACTCGAGTGGCTACTCGAGTGAGCCCTTAAAAATATTGGCAGAAAGTTAAGTCAAAGACTTTGATCTGATCACTTGAGTAGCTACTGGAGTGATTATTATCCATTACTAAGTGGCTACTCGAGTAATCCATTACAAAACTTGGTAGAGACTAAAGTTCAACACTTCTGACTTGATAACTAAAGTGGTTACTTGAGTGATTATTATCTATTACTAGAGTGGTTACTGGAGTGATTCAAAAGCACTACTTGAGTGGCTACTCGAGTTGCCTTATCAAAATATTGGTAGAGTCTTTATTGCCTGAAAACTTACTTTGTCACTTGAGCCCTCGAGTGACCATTTGTCATTACTTAAGTGGATACTCGAGTGACATCATCAAAAACTTGGCAGAGAGCTCAGTAACTATATTACTTGAGTGGTCCCTCGAGTAAGTCCATGCAAATCTGGAACATCATTACTCAATTAATGGGGAGTTATTACTCAATGATCCCTCAAGTAACATTCTTTGAAATCTGCCAGTGCTTCTTTCTCTGATTCTATGAATTCCTGTCCTTCTTCATTACTCGAGTACCTACTCGAGTAATGGTTTTTCCTGCCACAAAAACTTAGTTCCTTTATTTAAATCTCTTTTGTTTATTATCAACACTTTTTGTAGGATTAATCTAATCTTTGTTATCATCAAAACTTGTGGATCTAACACTAAATGGTAAAACATTCTGTTCAAATTTTTATTCAAAATTTAGTTCTTACATAAATTCAGTGCATTCTATTCACAAATGTAGTAGGTGCATTGGCCATGTCAAAGTTCAATTTTCAAAACTATACAAGAACCAGGCAACTATTGTAGAAAGTCATTAATTCTAAATTCATTCCAGGCTCTAACTCTTGCTACTAAAGCCATTCATACTCATATGTAATGTTCCTAAAGCATGCAAAACAAACCATCTATCCTTAAGTATTCTCATTCATAGGACATACAATCCATTCTATTACAATTTTTTTGTTGTTCTTTTCTAGCTCTACAGTCATTCTAGGACACTACCTGGTAATTCTTGGTCTTATGACGGTAGGCTTTTGCCCTTCTAATTCTGAATGCATTTTGCCTAGCTATAGACACTCTGGTCTAATAGGACTTAAGACTTCTTATGGAATGCTTGTCAGGTCTAACGGCCTAAGGATACACTGGTTCAACAAGTCTTACTGCCCACCGTATATTCATGAAACGAATATACCCAATAGTAAACACATACATGTAGAATCATGAAACCGTATATTCACAATCCTAGCTTTCCCTAATGAAATTAAAGTCCTACTGGTAATTTACAATCTTGAGGCTGATATTGACAAATGGTGGAAGAACACCAAGTTGATTCTTAGGGGAATGAATATTCTGGTAATATGGGAATTATTCCAGGAAAAATTCAATGAGAAATACTTTTCCAGATCAATCAAGCTAGAAAAGGAGAAAGAGTTTCTGAACATACAGCTGTATGAAATAGAAACCTTTGAGGAGTACCTGGCTCGCTATATAAGGTTGTCTCAATACTCTACATACCTTAAGTATTGGGATTACGAGGATTGGAGCCCAGATATGATGATGCAGGGGCTAAAGCCAGAGCTGAGAGAGAAATTGGTTTATAGACACTTTACAGAGTTCAACAAGGAAGTTAAGGAATGTTGGATCACTTAGAATAATTTTTTGAGCCTGTATTCAGATAGAAATACCAATACTAAGGGTGTGTCTTGTAGTGGGAGTTCTTCCCTAAAACGAAAATAACTAAGTGGACTACCCAGGGATGGAAATAAGAAGCTATATTAGGCTGGAGGCCGTATGAATCAAAGAGCCCCACAAGGTAGAACATGCTGGTATTATAACAACCTATACCATCTTGGCAAAACATGTTACGTTGCTTCATTACCATAGGCTCCACCAGCAACTCAGGCTCTAACCTTGCCAAAAAATTGTTAAAAAACCGTATATTCACAATCCTAGCTTTCCCTAATGAAATTAAAGTCCTACTGGTAATTTACAATCTTGAGGCCGATATTGACAAATGGTGGAAGAACACCAAGTTGATTCTTAGGGGAATGAATATTCTGGTAATATGGGAATTATTCCAGGAAAAATTCAATGAGAAATACTTTTCCAGATCAATCAAGCTAGAAAAGGAGAAAGAGTTTCTGAACATACAGCTGTATGAAATAGAAACCTTTGAGGAGTACCTGGCTCGCTATATAAGGTTGTCTCAATACTCTACATACCTTAAGTATTGGGATTACGAGGATTGGAGCCCAGATATGATGATGCAGGGGCTAAAGCCAGAGCTGAGAGAGAAATTGGTTTATAGACACTTTACAGAGTTCAACAAGGAAGTTAAGGAATGTTGGATCACTTAGAATAATTTTTTGAGCCTGTATTCAGATAGAAATACCAATACTAAGGGTGTGTCTTGTAGTGGGAGTTCTTCCCTAAAACGAAAATAACTAAGTGGACTACCCAGGGATGGAAATAAGAAGCTATATTAGGCTGGAGGCCGTATGAATCAAAGAGCCCCACAAGGTAGAACATGCTGGTATTATAACAACCTATACCATCTTGGCAAAACATGTTACGTTGCTTCATTACCATAGGCTCCACCAGCAACTCAGGCTCTAACCTTGCCAAAAAATTGTTATATCTGTAGTAGGTTAGAGCATTATGCTATTAGTTGCCCACAGCAACAGTAACATCTTGCTGAGCCTAGACTAAGAGCATAGGGTAGAGTATATACAATTACTCAGGAGGAAGGTAGGAAATCTCTTGAACTGATTCAAGGTATGGTTTACTTTAATGACAATTCAGTATAAGTAATGTATGCTTCAGGTAATAGTAATTCATTTATTACATATAATTATGTGAGACGGCTAGGCCTAAGAGCACGCAAATTTCCATATGTCTTGGTTGTGTCTACGCCCACAGGTGTTAGAATTGTCACAGTTGAAGTCTGTTTGAATAGCATAATAAATGCCGAGGTGCATGAATCAGTGGTGGATTTAATTTGTTTACTACTATAAGGGCTGGAAATTATTTTGGGAATTATTTGGTTGATAGCAAAAGAGGTACCAAAAACTATTTTCAAGACTAGATATGCCCATTACAAATCCCTTGTACTGCCATTTGGGCTGACCAATGCACCTACCATGTTCAAAGACTACATGAATCAAATTTTCCGTCTATGTTTGGACCAATTCATGGTAGTCTTTATTGATGACATACTGGTATACTCATGGATAGAATCAAACATGAGCAACATCTAAAAATAATGTTCAATACACTGAGAGAAAAGCAACTCTATGCCAAGCTAAGCAAATGTGAGTTTTGGCTTTCAGAAGTTAGAATTCTGGACCATATAGTCTCACAGCAAGGAGTCTCAGTAGAGCTTGTAAGATGGAAGCAGTACTAAGCTAAAAAAGCCTAGAGACTATCTCTGAAGCATGCAGTTTTCTGGGTCTTGCCAAATATTACAAAAGATTCATGTCAAATTCCTCCAAAATAGCTTTGCCTTTTACTAAGTTAATCCAAAAAACTCAATATTATTTATTGGAGTATAATTGTGAGAAGAGCTTCACTGAGCTGAAACATAAAATAACGTCAGCATTGATATCAATAATCTCAGATCCATTGTGGATCTTCGTTATCTTTATTGATGCCAATAGGCATGGTTGAGAAGTGTTTTAATGTAGCATGGCCGTGTACTGGCTTATGCATCTAGACAATTGAAGCACCACAAAAAGAATTATCCCATACATAATCTTGAGTTAGCAACAATTATGTTGCAATGAAAATCTGGAGGCATTATCTCTATAGTGCAATCGTAGAGCTATTATACGGTACAAGAGCTTGAAATATCTATACGATAAAAAAGAACTGAATATGAGAAATCACATATGGATGGAGCTTCTTAAAGGTTACAACCTGGATATAAGTACCATCCAGTAAAGGCCAATGTCGTTATTGACGCATTTAGCTGTAAAATAGTGCAGGTGGCAGCCATGATGATTTATAAGCAGAACAGATTAAGGATTTTAGAGAGTTCAACTTGATTAAATAAAATTGTGATTTGTGGCAATAAAGTCAATCAGGTAGGAACATGTTATTGAATATGAAAATGTGAAGATGAGGGATGATTTAACATGTGAAGTCACACTTGACTGAGTTATTGATCAGCAACAGAAACAAATCGACCACAGAGTATCCCATTCATCAAAGCTATATGGAAGTCTAAAGAAGCAACATTCGAAACAAAAGAAGATATGCATAAATATTACCCAGATCTATGGCTATATACATGTAGCAAATTTTGGGGACGAAATTTATTTAAGGGGAGACCTGTAACACCCCATTTTTATTCACCAATATACCTTGTAAATATTTATGGCATTCACTGAAATAAAATGGTGAATTTTTTGAATTGAAACATGTTACCAATGAAAATTCCTACGAGGCAATGAGATTGTCATGTAGTTTTGGATGAACAAATGAAGTCCAATAAATGTGAAATTTTCCAGAATGAAACTAGACATTCTAAACCTTAATTTCAAAGGTCATATGAATTATTTGGACCTATACATTAAGAGTTATGTATTTTTGAATTTAGCCTAGTCAAACTGGTAGGATTCTATGACAGTGCCAATATATGATAATTATGGGAATGATGTGCGACCAGTTGGTTAAAGAGCATATTTTACCTTAAAACTAGACTTAACGAGGGTCAAATAGTATTTGGAACCATATCAATTAGACATCTATACATAAGATATGAATTTTCAAAGTTTGACGAAAATTTTGTTAGCTTGTGCCAAAATCACAAAGTGTAAGGGCAAAATGGAAATTTGCCAAGAATGCGAGAAGCGATAAATATTTCCCTTCTTCCTTTGGTATTTTTGGTCAAAATAGGAGAGAAATGGAGAAATAATTTTCTTGCCTTAAAATGTATCAAGAAGGAGTGATTATAGCAAAGTAAAATTGAAAGTTGAAAAGTCAAAATATAAGTGTCATAAAGCAAGGTCTAGCTTACATGTTAATTACAATATAATGCATGGAGATATTACAAGACCATTTTGTCTTGCCCTTTCAAGATGCTTTACATTTAACAAAAGAAAGTGAAGGGAAATGAATTTACTTGGCCTATATTAAAAGAGCAAGAATTAACCATGGCCAAGTAAAATTGCATGTGGAAAAAATTCAATAAAATAATATTGAGGAAAGAGGGGAGTTGGATATTTTTTTAGGATAATCGTCTTTCCTTAAGCTCATTTTTGTTCAGCTAAAACTAAAATATAGAAAGAGAGAGAGAGAGAGTTGGACAAGGTTTAGAGCTCAAGAACAAGAAGCTAGGGTTCCAAGAGCAAAAATCAAAGGTAAGAACAAGTAAATCAAGTGTTTATGCCTTCAAAACTACTTATAACTTCCTCTAACCTCATATTCTTCTTGAAATTCATTCTTAGTAATCTAAATCAAGAGAGAATAGAGAGTGGATAGAGGCGACTTAGAGAGAGTGTGGTGAAATCTAGAAGTAACTTCATAAACTTGATCCTCTTGTCCTTAAGATGTTGTTGTGGTTGTTGTTGTTAAATTTAGCTTGTTTTTGCCTTATTTTGTGACTCTGGGATAATGAACCCTAAAATGTTATACCACCAAAATTTCATCTAATCATGTTCATTTAGTGTTGAAGTAGTTAATCATGTGATTAGAAGTGGAAGGGAAGTGGTTAAGCAAGAGAAATCAAGAAAACCCAATTTCCCTCCTAAGAACCCTAGTTTTAGCCAAGTATAGAATAGTGGGAAAGAGTTTGAATTTTGTAATTTTGATTATTCCATTGGATTTGAAGGTGAAATTGTGTAGGTATACATGAGTTCATGATTTTTGCATGTTGGTATGTAAATCTGGAAATTTATAAAGTTGTGAGTGCATGCTGTTTAATTGTCTCACTGGAGGTAGTGGTATTGTGCAATGTAATTCATTTGTCAAACCTAGTCCAAAAATTATGAAACTTGGCAGAATTAAAGTAGACATCTAGAGATTTAATTTGATAGGTAGTTTGTGATTTTTGGACTAGTATACTAAAAAATATGGATTTTTGAAGTTGTGCCCTGTTTCTTAAATGTAATATGGATTAGGGGAAGATTTGCATATTTTTGGAAAAAACTTTGATAATAGTGACTAGCTTTGGGTATTTGTCCATGAAAATACACTTAAAGAGCTTCACATAGGCTTTGTAATTAGTCAATTGGGAATTTTCTAGAATTAATTATGATTTTACAATGTCGACTGAAAATATGCCATATTTCTGGAAAACTGTGAAACTCCACAGTCCAAAGTTTCACTTTGCAGAAATTGTTGAAACTATAGTACATAACCAATAGAATATTATTAAAAGGGAGTAATAGTTAAAGTAATAATCAGTTACTTGTAACTCTAATTTTTATAGGAACTGGAAATTTCCCTAGCCGGAACCAAAGTTTACATCAACTGACGAACCAAAAAACTTGTCAGGTAATAAACGTTTTTTGCATATACTATGTGATTATTGTATGTTTGTGTATGCCATCTTCTATAACATGCGGATAGTGTCTCAGACATGCATATTGGCTTAGTTATGGTTTGGGACCCCAACAAAGGCGTATGGTTAAGCCAGGGTTGGTACTGGGTTAAGCCAGGGTTGGCGCGCGCAGGGTTTAGCTAGGGTTACATAGTTGTTTGGCCTTGGACAGTATGCACACAACATTCTATCATTTTACATAACATAGTGTACGACATATTTATTTTCACATTTTATCTATTTGAAATACATGTTGCTACTGAGATTCGCTCAAATCTCACCCTTTTTCAAATTGGAAAACCATACTGTTGAGGCTAGTGGCTTGAAGGGCAAGACAGTGGCTACTGGTGAATAGAGTCCCGGTGCATACAGAACCTGCTGTAGATATCAATGCTTGTACTTTATATCTTTTGGACAATTGCTCATTTGTGTATACTTTTAAAACCCTATAGGGAATTTCCTGTATTATAAACAAGCACTTAATGTTAGTATGTTTCTGCAATCTCTATATGCCTTACGAAACCATATGCTTAATACTCTATGAATACCGAAAGGTTAAGAGGTTTGATACCTTGTATGTAATTAATACATTTAATGGAATAAAATGTTGAATTGTGATGTACATGAAATGACAAAAACACTCCAATCAGTGGTTATACACAACTTGGCTAATCTAGAATACCAAGTTTCCCTTGAAAAACAGGACGTTGTTGTTTACTAAATCTTCCTACCCAAATCAGTAAGCCTCAAAATTAGGTAAAGGGTCTATTGGTTAAGGTTCCTGAGGTGGATTTCACTCACGGTCTCTCCTCACCTGTTCTTCCATGTGATCCTGCCTCTACTACACTTAACGAAGCGCCTCCCTAATCTCATTCATTATGGCCTTCTACTATGTCAGCATACCAAGGATCTTCTACTGTATTGGGTCAAGTTAAGGGTTTGGTACTACATTATTGTGCCCCCTCATGTTCTACAACATGGTCATGCCATCTTTGTACTCCACCTTATGAAAATGGAGAAGAAATAAATTCATATGAACACAAAGCCATTTTTGTCATTTCGTAATGTTTCGGGTACCAAAGATGTCATATATATCATGCATAAGATATTTACAGTAACTAGGAAAAGCTCTTAACACCATACGACCTATAACTACTATACAATATGAATTTATCCTTTTGCACAACACATAACATATCTATACATATGACTTTCCAGGGGGTCACCCCATCCCATGATTTCCCCAGGTTGAGCATGCTTAAATTTTGTATACCTATGGCAAAACACAAATACCGGCTCTATCTTCATCTGCCTTCTAGTACCCTATGATAGCCCTCATCTCAACAGTCATGCTGATTGCCTCCAATCACCAAAATACTTTGTATATACCCTCTACACGCTGTTGTATATGTACTTCACCATGTATGATGTCATATGATCTATAAACTCGACAAAGTGATTATTTGGACCCCGCTCTACTATGTCATTCTTCTTTCTGGCCCAAAATAAGGTGTTCAAAAGAAATACATCGTCATATAAATCCATATCTCGTCCAAGTAGTATAGTTTCAAGGGAACTTGCTTCTAGTAAAGTGAATCCATATAATCCAAATATGCCATATAATGGGTTACATGTGTGTTATTTTCTTGAGAGCCCATTAATATCTCCTTTTATCAAACTTCCACAACCTTTGGTCCGGTCGTAGGTCATATCTCAGATGCACTGGTCATACTCTGGAGAGAGTAGCAATGCAAAACTTAGACTTTAACTCATCAGAAACTAGCTGCTCAAAATCTCCCATCCTCTCTCTAGATGTTGGCTCAAGTCTTGGCTATAGCCCATATAACGGTCTGATACTAACCCTCTCCCAAGGTGTCCCCGTCTCTACAAACTGTTGGTCCTTGGGAATCCTTAGACATGCTTCCAGGGTTCCCTAGTTCACCGATGGTGGTGACCTTTCTCACTGTTGTTGCCTTTCGAGCATCATTCCCATGAACCTGTAAACATGACCATATAGTATACTATTCTGATAATGCCAGAACTGCTTTTAGCTTTGATACAAAAAATGTCAAACCCCTTAACATTTCGATATTCATAAAGTATTAAGCACATAGTTCTATAAGGCTTATAGAGATAGCAGAAACATACTGACATTAAGTGCTTGTTTACAATACAGGAAATTCCCCGTAGGGTTTGAAAAATATACACAAATGTACAAGCGTCCAAAAGATATAAAAGTACAAGCATAGATATCTACAACAACTTTAGTATGCACCAGGACCCTATTCACCAGTAGCCATTGTCTTGCCCTTCGAGCTACTAGCCTCAGCTTTAAGGTTTTTTAGTTTGAAAAAGGGTGAGACTCAAGAGAATCTTAGTAGCAACATGCATTTCAAACATATAAAATGTGAACAGAAATATGTTATGATAGAATGTTGTGTGCACATTGTCTAAGGCCAAACGACTCTTTAACCCTGGCTTAACCCTGCACCTCTGTTGGGGTCCCAAACTACAACTAAGCTAATATGTGTGTCCAAGGCACTGTGATCATGTTACAGAAGATGGCATACACAAACATAAAATAATCACATCATATATACAAGAAAAATTTACTACCTGACTCCTTTTTTGGTTCCTTGGTCTGTCCTAAACTTTGGTTCCGCTCTTGAAATTTCTAGTTCCTATAAAAATTAGAGTTACAATCTAGTTATTAGTTGAACTATTGCTGCCTTTTAACCATATTATGTTGGTTATCTACTATAGTTTCAGCAATTTCTGTATAGTACAACTCTGCACAGTGCAGTTTCACAGTTTTCCAGAAATCTGGTACATTTTCAGTCGAATTTAATCATAATTAATTCTAGGAAATTCCAAATTGAGTGATTACAAAGCCTATGTGAAGCTCTTTAAGTATATTTTCATGAAAAAATACCCAAAGCTAGTCACTCTTACCAAATTGTTCCCATAAATTTCCAAAACTTCCCCTGTTCCAGATTACATTCCAAAAACAGGGCACAACTTCAAAAATCCATATCTTTTTGTATACAAGTCCAAAATTTACAAACTACCTATCCTATCAAAGCACCAAATGTCTACTTTAATCATGCCAAGTTTCATAATTTTTGAACTAGGTTTTCAAACGAATTTTATTGCATAATAGCACTACCTTCAGTAAGACAATCAAACAACTTGCACTTACAACTTCATAAATTTTCAGATTTGCATACCAACATCCAAACACATGAACTCATGTATACCTACTCAATTTTCCCTTCTAAAACCAATGGAATCAACATAATTACAAAATTCTAGCTTCTTCACACTTTTTACACTTGGCCGAAACTAGGTTCTTAGGAGGGAAATTGGGTTTTCATGATTTCTCTTGCTTAACCACTTCCCTTCCACTAATAATCACATGATTAACTACTTAAACACTAAATGAACAGGATTAGAGGAAATTTTGGTAGCATAACATTTTAGGGTTCATCATCCCAAAATCACAAAACCAAGCAAAACCAAGAAAATTTCAATGACAACAACAACAACACAATATCTTATAGGACAAGAGGATCAAGTTTATGAGATTAGCTCTCGAGTTAACCACTTTCTCTCTCTAAGTTACCTCTGCCATTTCTTTCTTGTCTCTTTATTCAGCATGCTGACCATGAATTTTAAGAAGAATAAGAGGTTATAAGAAGTTTTAAGGAGTTTGGAAAGCATAAATACCTAATGTACATGCTCTTACCTTTGATTTTTGCTCTTAGAACCCTAGCTTCTTGTTCTTAAGCTCTCAACCTTTTCCAACTCTCTCTCTCTCTATTTTAGTTTCAGCTGAATGAAAATGAGTTTGAGGAAAGATAATTATCCTAAAAAAACATCCAACTCCCCTCTTTCCTCAATATTATTTTATTTCACTTTTTACCACATGCAATTTTACTGGGCCTGGTTAGTTCTTGCTCTTTTAATATGGGCCAAGTAAATTCATTTCCCTTTACTTTCCATTGTTGATCGTAAAGCATCTTGAAAGGGAAAGGGGAAATGGTCTTGTAATATCTCCATGCATTACATTGTAATAACATCTAAGACTTTGCTTTATGACACTTACCATTTGACTTTTCAACTATCAATTTTACTTGGCTATAAATCACTCCTTCTTGAACCAATTTAAGCCAAGCAAATTATTTCTCTATTGCTCTCCTCTTTTGGCCAAAAATATCAAGGAAATAAGGAAAATATTTATTGATTCTTGCATTCTTGGCAAATTACCATTTTGCCCTTACATTTTATGATTGTTACACAATCTGATAGAATTTTCTCCAAACTTTGAAAATTCATGTCTTTATGTATAGAGGTCCAATTGATGTAGTTTAAAAGGCTATTTAACCCTCATTAAGTCTAGTTTTAAGGAAAAATATATTCCTTAACCAACTAGTTGTACATCATTCTCAAACTTATTATATATTGGACACTGTCCTAGAATCCTGACAGTTTCACTGGGCTAAATTAAAAAATTCATAACTATTGGTGTACAGGTCCAACTAACTCATATGACCTGTCAAATTAAAGTTTTGAATGTTTGTTTTCATTCTAGAAAATTTCACATTTATTGGACATCATTTGATTATCCAAAACCAAATGATAATGTTACTACCTTGTAGGAAATTTCACTGGCAACATTTTCCAATTCACCAACATTCACCATTTTATTTCATTGAATGCCATAAATATTTACAAGGCATTTAGTGACTAAAAATGGGCTGTTACACAAGGAATATTGGTGATTGAAAATGAGATGTTACACTCTTTATAAATAAGTGTATATGATAGAAACTTTTTATTGTTAGCCTTGGGGTCCACAATAAAAAATTTCCAAGGATTGTAAAATAGACAAACCTAGGATCATTCTCTCTTTCTTGAGGAGATTTTTACTGTTTCCTAAGGATCTAAATGCCATGCAAATTGTAACATCCCAAATTTTAGTCACCAAAACTCCTTTACACCTTCGTGGTATTAAAGGGAATAAAATGGTGAATATTAGCACACTTGAAATGGCCAAACAGTACAATTGGTGGCCACATGAATTTTTTGCCACAATTTTTGTGTCTTCGTAAAATCCCATTATTGGAGCTCAAATTGGGTAATGGAAGAACACAATTGTTAGGCCCAATATATAGTGATTTTTTGGCCCAACAAAAAGAAAAGGGAAGAAGGCCCAATTTAATTACAAAAATGTAAGGGTAAAATGATAATTTGCCATAAAAGCAAGAAGACTTTTATTTTCTCTTTTTATTAGGACAAGTTTTGTCCAAAAAGGAAATATTTGGATAGAAATGGATGTAATTAAAATGGCATGTGAAAATTGGCATTAAAATAATATATTTTTAAGTAGGTGTAGATATGATATTTTAGAGATCATTATCTACTTCTCAAAGAGCATTTTTGGTCAAGTTCAATAGAGCAAGAGGGAAATAAGATACTTGGTCCAAATTAAATAAGAAGAAGCAATATTGGCCAAGTAAAATAAGTTGAAAAGTCCAAAAGTTAACATGTGGTAAATTAGCATTACAATACTAATATTGTAAGGAGGTGGAAGATGGTATTTTGAGATCAATTAGCTCTTCCAAAGGGCCTCACATTTGGTCCAACACAAACCAAGGAGAGAAAGTGAGAGCTTGGAGAAAACAAGAACAAAGAGAGAGCTCAAATACTCAAGAAGCAGGATCAAGGTAAGTTACAAGTAAAATAAACTTGTTCTTACCTTCTAATTCATGCAAGCCTCTTTCTAATCTCTATGCCATTTGGAAATACAATGGTACCAAGACAAATCAAGAGGAAGAGTGACATACCCCTTAACATTTCAATATTCATAGAGTAATAAGCGCGCAGTTCCGTAAGGCATATAGATAGCAGAAACATACTGACATGAAGTACTTGTTTACAAACAGGAAAATTTCCCTATAGGGTTTGAAAAATATATACATATGTATAGAGTGTTTAAAAGAAAACAAAGTACAACTATAGATAACCAGACACAACTCTAGAATGTTTCAGGACTATACTCACCGGTAGTCACCACCTTGTTTTTCAAGCCACTAGCCTCCGCTGTAATGCATTACAATTTGAAAAAGGATGACATTCGAGCGAATCTCAGTAGCAAGATGCTTTTCAGACATATAAAATGTGAAACTAAATGTGCAATACGCCATGTCATGTAAGATGATAGACAATTGTGCATGATAGAATGTTGTGTATACATTGTCCAATGCCAAATGACTATTTGCAACCTTGGTTAAACTCTACGCCTCTGTTGGGTCCCATAACCTAACCAGCTAATATACATGTCTGAGAAACTATGCTCATATTATAGAAGATGGAATACACAAACATACAATAATCACATAGTATATGTGAGAAAAAGTTACTACCTAACTCCATTCTGAATTTCTCTGTTGGTCCTAAACTTGGTTCCAACTCTGGAAATTTTTAGCTCATATCAATATTAAAGTTACAAGTAACTGATTAATACTTCTATTAATATTTCCTTTCAATCAAATACTACTGGTTATCTAATGCAGTAATAAACGTTTACGCACAGTACAATTCCGCACAGTACGTTTTCACTATTTCCAGAAACTGGCAGATTTTCAGTCAACTTTGGAAATTCATAATTAATTCTAGGAGAATCAAATTGAACTTATTCTAAAGCCTAAATGAAGCTATTTAAATTTATCTTCATTGAAAAATACCCAGTTCTAACCATTATAACCACATTGTTCTTAGAAATTCGCCAAACCTGCACTGTTCCAGATTTCCTTCTAGAAACAAGGCACAACTTTGAAAATTCATATCTTTTAATGTGCTTGTCCAAAAATTACAAACTACCTATCAAATTAAACCTGTAGATGTCTAAATTAATCCTACCGAGTTTCATAGTTTTTCGACTAGGTTTGAGAAATGAATTTCATTGCACAATGCCATTGCCTCCAGTGAGACAATCAAAGAGCATGGACTTACAACTTCATAAATTTCCAGATTTGTTTACCAACATCCAATGGAAACATCAAAATTACAAAATTTTAGATCCTCCCCATTGTTATGCACTTGGCTAAACCTAGGGTTCTTAGAAGAAAACATATGTTTTCTTCATTTCTCTTGATCAACCACTTTCTTTATACTTCTATTCACATGATTATTTAATTAAATACTAAATGAACTTGATTTAGATAAAAATTTTGTTATCAAAACATTTTAAAGTTCTTCATGCCAGATTCACAAAAGAAGGAAAAACCAAGCCAAGCAACTAACCAATTCAACCAACAACATCATATAGTCTTGAATTCACAAGAGAACATGGTTATTTGTGGTTACTTTTCGAGTTTTCCTTACCTCTCTCTCTAGCCATCCCCTCTCACTCTCCCTTCCTCTTGATTTTGCTTTACTACAAGTGATATTGAAGAAGGAGAAGGGATTAGAAAAGGTATTGCAAGAATTGAAAGGCAAGAGCTCTTGAATTTCCATCTCCTACTATGGATTTGCCTCTTGCAACCCTAGCTTTGTTGTCTTTTATGTTCTTCATTCAGCTCCATCTCTCACTATATTTCCTCTTGCTTGACCAAAATATGAAGGTTCAAAGGGAAGAGAAAGCCTTTTAGAAATATCATCTTCATCTATTTGCTTTTATTATATTTAATTACATTTCAACATATGTGAATTTTCTATTTAATCATCATCTTTTCTCCTCCTTAATTACTTGGCTGAAATTGCATATTCAAATAGCCAAAAATTAAGCTCTTGAATTACCATTATTTTCCTCCTCCACATATTTAATAAGAGTTGCAAACTTTGACCCATTGTCATCATACTCTTTTTTTTCTTTGACTAGATGCCAAAGAACGTTCCAATTGGATATAAATTCTCAATTAATTATTTTTCTCCCTTCCTTTATCTATTTCCACGCCAATATGGGTATTGGATAGGCAACCAAGAGCTCTTGAAATATCATATTCCCCTCTCTTAACAATATATTATTTATGCTAAATTTTACTTTTGAGTTTTCAACCTTGATTTTTACTTAGCTCTTGTTTTTTCCTCTTCTTAAATTAATATTAACTAAGTAAATATATATAAATTCCCCTTTATTTTCCCTATTTAATCAAAATTATAGAGAGAAAAGGAAAAAATAATTTGCTTCCTACTTTGTTGTCAAATTACCATTTTTCCACTATATTTTTGTAAAAATTCATGTACATCACCATTCACCATTTTATTCCATTAAATGTATCTATTACATACAAGGAATATTGGTGACTAAAAATGGGGTGTTACAGCTCTTCCCCCCTTAAATAAATTTTATCCCCAAATTTGCTACATACACCTAGCTATAAACTCTGAGTAATGCTTCCACATATCTTCCATTGCTTCATTTGTTGCTTCTCTAGAAGATAATCCCTTCTAGACAAGTTTGATGAATAGGATACTCTATGCCTCCATTGTTTCTCCTGCTAATCGATGATTCAGTCAGGTGTGACCTCACACGTCAGATACTTCTTCAATCACATGTTCTGAGCTAGGTTGATACTTCTTCAGCTGTGAGATATGGAAGACATTATGTAGTTTGCTCAAGCTTAGGAGTAAAGCTATTTGGTAAGCTACTAGCCTAATCTTAAACAAGATTCCAAAAGGACCAATGTACCTAGGGCTTAGCTTCTTCACCTTTAATGCCCATCTAATGCCTATAATTGGTGAAACCTTCATGAACACATGATCTACAACTTCAAATTCTAGTGGTTTTTGCCTCTTGTCAGCATAGCTCTTCTGCTTACTTTAAACAATCTTTGTTTTATTACATTTACCGGCTCTATTGTTTAGTCAATAATATATCTGGCCTATACATCTACCTCTCAGACAGCTTTGTCCAGCATAAGGGCGACTGACACTTCCTTCGATACAATACTTTATATGGAGCCATTTAAGTGCTCGAATGTAACTGTTATTGTATGCAAATTCCACCAAGGGAAGGAATTGATTCCAATTACCTTTAAAATCTATTACACATGCCCTCAGCATATCTTTTTGTGTCTGGATTGTTCTTTCATTTTGCCTATTTGTCTGAGGATGGCAAGCTGTATTGAATAAGAGCTTGGTACCTAAAGCTTATAGCACCGCCCTCTAAAACTTATAAGTAGATCATGGATCTTTACATATATAATGTTCTTTGGCATACCATATAGACGTACAATCTCCTTGATATATATTTCCATGACTTTATCAGAAGAGTAGTGAATACTGATCGGGAGAAAATATGCTGTGTTCGTGAATTAATCGACTATTACCCAAATTGCATCATGATTTCAGACCTTAGGTAATCTTATCATGAATCTATGGTGATAATCTCCCATTTCCACTTAGGAATTGTAGGATTTTACAGACGCCCTGATAGTCATTGATGCTCAGCTTTTACTTTCTAGAAAGTAAGACAACGAGCAATGACCCTTGTCGCATATCTCTTTATGCCTGGCCACCAATATGTGGACTTCAGATTCTGGTACATCTTGTTTGCTCCTGGGTGTAGATTATTTTTACTTTTGTGCGCCCCTTCCAAGATTTGTTTCTTCAACTCTGTGTATGGTGGAATGTATATCTACTTCTTGTATCTAATTAGCCTACTCGGTGACAAGTCATATTCTTGAGTTTCTACCCTTCCGAATATATCTTTGATAGAATGGGCACATTTATCCTATATTTGAGCTTCTTCTATATATGGTCTTAGATCATTCCCTGCCTGATTGATGTTACTACTATTGATCATAATATGATTTGAAAAGTTAAGATCTCTGAAGTTCTCAATCAATCTTTGCTTGTGAATTATAAGGGTTGCTACTTGTACTACTTTACGGATTAATGCATTTGCCACTATATTAGCTTTACTTGTATCATACTTGATCTCCAGATTGTAATCTTTAAGCAACTCCATCCACCTGTGCCATTGCATGTTAAGCTCTTTCTTATTGTATAGATATTTCAAACTCTTGTGGTTGCAATACAGCTCTATGGTCGCCCATAGAGATAGTGTCTCTAGATTTTCAGTGTGAACACGATCACTACTAACTCAAGTTGTATGTGGGATATCTCTATTTGTGAGGCTTCAGTTGATAGGATGTATACACCACTACTCGGGCTCGCTTCATCAAAACATATCCCAATTCATGCCCACTAGCTCTGTGTGAACTACATAGGTTAACTGCGGATATAGGATTGTCAATACTAGTGTTATGGTTAATTTTTGTTTCAGCTTTGTGAAGCTTTTCTCACACTAGTGTTATGGTAAACGGCAAAGCTATTCTGGAGAAACTCTGTATAAACCGCCTGTAATACCCAGCAAGACCTAGAAAACTATGAATCTCAAAAATAGATTTCAGCAACTTCCAATTAAGTATTGTTTCCACCTTGTTTGGATCCATCGAAACCCCTTGTTGTGACATTATATGTCCAAAAAATTTGACTTCTGAAAGCCAAAACTCATATTTTCTCAGCTTGGCATAAAGTTGCTTGTCCATTAATGTGTTCAGTATAGCCCTTAGATGGTGTTCATGCTCTACTCTATTATGAGAGTACACTAGAATATCATCGATAAAAAATACTACGAATTGATCAAGTATGGAAGGAAATTTTGATTCATGTAGTCTATGAACACTGCAGATGTCTTGGTCAGCTAAAATGGCATTACTAAAAACTCATAATGGTCATATCTTGTTCTGAAAGCAGTCTTCGACACATCATCTGCTTTTATCCTAAGCTGGTGATACCCATATCTCAAATCAATCTTCTAGAGTAGATCCCAAATACATTCTAGTGTACTCACAGAGTAAAGCTGAACACGAGTAGCATCTAAGAACAGTGTTGAATATAATGAGGGACAAGCAACTCTATGCAAAGCTAAGCAAATGTTTCAGAGGTTAATTTTCTGGGCTATGTGTCTCATAGCAAGGGGTCTCTGTTGATCCTAGTAAGGTAGAAGCAATAATAAACTTGAAAGGGCTAGAGACTATATTTGAAGTGCACAGTTTTTTGGGTCTAGCTGGGTATTACATAAGGTTTATCCAAAATTTCACCAGAATAGCTTTACCTTTAACAAAGTTGACATGGAAAACTCAAAATTTTGTGTGTGGGACAAGAATTGTGAGAAGAGCTTCATGGATTTAAAGTAAAGGTTAGTGAAAACACTAGTGTTGATGATCCTAGATCGACAGTTTACATATGTTATGTATATAAATGCTAGTGGGCATGGATTGGGATGTATGTTGATGCAACAATGCCGAGTGGTGGCATACGAATCTCATTAGTTGAAACCTTATGAATTTAACTATCCTACCCACGACCTTGAGTTGGTGGCTATAGTATTTGCTCTGAAAATCTGGAGACCTTATCTCTATGGTGCGACCGTAAAGCTGTACTGTGACCACAAAAGCTTGAAATACTTGTACGATCAGAAAGAGATGAATATGAGACAACATAGGTAGATGGAGTTGCTAAAAGATTATAATCTGGAGATTAAATATCATCCCAGAAAGGGTAATGTCATTGTTGACACATTTAGCTGTAAATCAGTACAGATGGCAACCATGATGTTTCATGAGCAGAAACTAATTGAGGATTTTAGAGATCTCTGTTAGATTCTAAGTTTTGATGAAAATAAAATATTATTGTGTGATATGGTAAGAATATTATGTTCTGCAAGTTTAGACAATGGATAAAACTATTACCAAAATATTACCAAATGCATATCACTAAGTTCAGAGTTCATTGCTGCTATTTTAACTGATACACTTGAGTGATGGGGATAACACTCAAGCATTAAGCACTTTTACACTCAAGCACAAGAGAGTGTTGGATAGAAAGTGTTTGACAGAAGCAAACTCTAGTTGAAAATACCAGGACAACTCGAGTGATAAAGATAGCACTCAAGTGATGATGTGATTGGTACTCGAGCATGAAGGGACACTCTGTTTGAAATTGTGCCCAAAGGGTCAATCATTATACTTTGAACATTATTAATTTAATAAAATTTATCCATTCTGTTATCATATTATTTGCATGTTAACTATGATAATTGTATCCTTGGATAAATCATAAAGATTATCCTAAAATGTTCCTAGTCGGTCATCTATATGGGAGCAAAGATTAAACAAGACTAGTATGACTTTGATAAGATATGGAGATATGAATCAAAGTCTTAGGCACTAGTAAGAGAACAAGGTGTTAGAACAACCCACTATGAGCTAGCTACATAGATCAAGTTATAATCTTTTCTCATGTATAACCACGTCACAATGCTCTTAGACTTGAGGTCATCATGGATTCCTACATGAGAGTTGCTAAGCTTTGAACTAGTCAAAAGTCACTTTTGACTGGATGATGATAAAGGCTACAATCGGGCTTGGTGGTCTTTTATGCAGAGGAATATGAATAATCAAGATGGAATTTGTCCCTCACATTAGTAGAGAGATATTACTGGGCCCCTCGATAAGTGAGTATGAGAAATGTATGGCCATACTTTGATGGAAAGGAGTTTCCATTTCTATTGTCAGGCTACTCAGGAATCGAGAAAGTAATGGTCAGAAACAAGAGGATGACATTATCGATGCCTTATCCTTGACCGATATATCGTGTGACAAAAGGGACGTGACATGGTTGTATGACATGTTGCATCGTGTTAATGATCCTCATATGAATTGGGTAGTCATAATGTCTTACTAGAGACCGCTTGTGACTTTTGGGTTAGTACAGTTATTAGCCAACTGCCAACTTCATATGGGCCTACAGGGTCGCACCCCAACACGAGATAATGTTCAATTTAAGGTGGACGAATTATATATATATATATAATATAATATTCGTTAATAATATTATATAGATATATATTTTTGGAATACATATCTTATTTGTGTGTGTTATATGATATTATTATCTTATGTTAGTTTTAAATTTAATATATTAAGATATATTAAATTTAATAACTAACACGGTAGAGATATAGTATCTCAGATTTAATTTATGAAGATAACTTAAATCTAATGGCTCTTTATTTGGATTAAATAAATAGGTTAAATTAAAACTGTTGGACAGATTTAATTTAAACTGAATTTATTTAATTAGCTCATCAAGATAATTAATTGTTAATTAACTTTGAAATTAATGAAGATTAATTTTGAAATTCGAATATAGCCCTCATAGGTTATAAACTTGATAGAGCATATATGCTCATACACGCATGAGAATTCAGAGCCGTAAAGGAAACCCTATGAGACATTTGGAGGCGCTAGCCCACATTCTTTGTTGGAGAAAATTCATGTGGATACTGGTAGAAGGAGCGGACCTGAGGTGTTGGCTCCTAGAGATCGTGAAAACCCTAAGTTGAAAAAGGTACGAATCTTTCTAACTCGATTTAAACGTCATTGATATATCCTTGATTAGGATCGGTAAAAATTTTAAAATTCTTTCACTTTGCCTACCGATCCTAACACACTCGTGCTAGTATTTGTTAGAGAGCAATCACAGAGACAATATATCATCACCTCACTCGAGCACAGTCCCTATACTCAAGTGATAACATCAAGTGCACCTGAGTCCTTGCAAGTGTGGCAGAGGAAGTGTTTACACGAAAGCAAGGTAAACATAAAGTGTAACTGTACTCGAGTCCAAGAAAGTGAGGGACAGGAAGTGTTTGCCTGAGAGTCATACAGTGCATGGAAGAGAAAGTGTGCCCGTGTAGAGAGTACATGCACCTGAGTGATACCTCAGCACCTGCGTGCATGAAATCTAACTCTCTCCATTCTGATGCAAGTGTTGAAGCAAAAGAGTATCTTATAGAAGAATATTTTGTGCACTCGAGTGATAGTAAGTATGCTCAAGTGAGAGCCCACATCACCTGCAAGTGAAAAATCACACTCTTAATAAAATAGGATGCGAGTGTTATCCAAAGACATGGGTTCATAGTACAAATTTCAAGTGCACTCGAGTTATAGGATATGTACTCGAGTGAGGACCCACATCGCTCGCAAGTATGAAAATCCACTCCTTAAAAATCATGTGGAAGTACACTACTAAAGCAGAAGCAGAAGAGGAAATATGGTATTGTACTAGAGTGAGCTCTCTTTGCGCTCGAATGATCCTCTGTTAGAAGCCAAACAGCAACTAACTTACAGCGATCGATCCGAATACGGTTTAATATTATTTATTCATTCTATTTTTACTTGTTATTATTATTTAACATCATTTAACATATATTACAAGTATGAAATAGGAGTTTAATCATTTGAATTAGAAAGGCACAAAGGAAGTCAAACAATGGCTGACATAATCATTACGACCAATCGAGCACATACCTACCACGATATCTCATTCAAAGATTTCAAACGTACTCATGCTGTTCCACAGTAAAATACTCTGCTCCACAATGATTATTATTCAATGGGAAAAATCAATTGACTATAAATACAAAGCTTTAGAAACCATCAAGGAATAACCAAGAACAAGAATTCACATAAGCAAATTCACAAGTCTTTGTTATTCACATTTTCTCTGTCTTTATATTGTACTTCAGTGTTTATCATATTTGCTCTAAGAGAGAGTCTGTATACACTTCAAATTCTATTTTGATTTGATCTCAAGGTATAAGGACCTTGAGAGGGTATATATCCTTATGAGAGAAGCAGTTGAGAGAATTCCTAGTCGGGTTTTCTGCTCGTAAGACTTACAAGCTACAAGTAGTAGAGAATGTTACTGCTCGTAAGACTTACAATAGTGTAAGAAAGAGAGAACGTTGCTACTCATAAGACTTGTATACATAAGCAAGAGAGAAAGGTCTTAGGTTTATTTTTTGTACGTAACACTTACATGTAATAGTAGTAGGCTATGACACAGGGGTATGATATATATATTGTGATGTGAATGGCTGAGATTGAGATATGATCTGTGTAATAGAGCTTATGGTGTTGAAGATGGAGTTGTGAAAAGGCATTGGTGATGGATATACTCGGTTCTAACTTGATGTGATTGTGCATTGTGTGTCTGCCCGTTCTCTCTTACGAGGAAGTTCTGGTGCCATCGGTAGGGTTGCCGATTGAGGTTACCAGCGGGAGTGGGTGTGACAATTGTGAACAAGCTGGGATTGGGATGTGGATGTGTAGCAGGGCAGAACTAGTTCAGCTAATGGAAAATTCGACTATATAATCAGGGTTTCTCGTGTGAGGGCATTTACCCCGGCATGGCCAGCATGGCTAGCCACTAGGTTGGTTGTACCAGTGTTGACCCAATGCTGAAGGGCAGTGCATAAAATTAGAGTCTGCGATATGTGTTACTATGGAAGCTATGTGATTATAGTGAAAATTTTTGTATTTGTACAAGCGGCGAAAGCCAAGGTATTCTTGCAAACAATGAGAGCTGAAGTACTGTGTATGCAGCAGAGGCTGTCGTTATATGTGATGAATTTGTGGTGTTTGGAGTTACTCCCGAAAGGGGATGACCAAATTGGGCGGAGTGGTAGCCAATGCCGCCCAACTATTACGATCTTATGATATGGCTCATGATTTAGAGCCTCCGGATATTGTGTTTATGTGATAATGTGTTTTGTGGCAATCGTACGTGAAGCCGATTGCATTTGTTTGAAAACCATGTGGTGATTATGGTTGTGTGGCAATCATGAAATGGGCCAATTGCAGTTTGTGTCACATACTATTTGTGTGGGTAGTCTAGAAAAGATTGTCCTAATAAGAAATAAATTGTGAAACAGAAGCCATCGTGAAGGGGCATCCGAGGTTATGGTTTAACTGTTTTGACAAATTTTGAGGATGAAATTTATTGAACGGGGGGAGAAATGTAATACCCTGAATTTTAACACTTGAGGCTAGAGAATAAGCCTGAGATTAGAGGATTGCTAAGCCTCGGTTTAGCAAGATCCTAATTTGTGATTATGGGTTAATGACTCCAAAATTGAATGTCATTAGTGATAAATGAACCCTTTTGGAGTTTATATGTAAATTGTGATTCGTATGCGTTGTGAGCAATGTTGAAACTCTGTATTTGAGTTCATTTATGGATTAACATCTAAATTGACTTAAAATATAAGGGAGGGCGCATTGTGGAAGAAAAGGAATCATATGTTGTGTTTAGTGGTGATTCAAGAGGTATTGCCATAATTAGGGGCAAAATGGTAAAGTTACCAGCCAATTGATCGGTTACCGAAGAGGAAGCTCCTTGGTAACTCAAAGATCAATAGTTGAGATTGATTGTTTTGAGATTAAAAAGGGTGGAATCCCATGTGTGTGTGCCTTTATAAGCTCATGGGTGATGGATTAAGATCTTGACAAGTGTCACCATGAGAGCCATTGATTAGGTCAACATGTCAAAGCTCTTTCCTCTCTCATCTCCTCTCTATTTAGGCATCCAAGGGCCTTCTTTCAGATGTAAAATCAGACCCTCTTCATCATCTTCATCCTCTCTCTTCAAATCCCTGGACGCCAAGCTTTGAGAAGGAAAGAGAAATGGACAGGTAAGGATTTAGCTTGTTTGTTGGCCTCTAATGCTCTAATCACCTTCTATAAAGTTGTTCATAGTGATGAGAGCTTAATGTCTATTGTTTTATATTCTTGATTGGAGGTGTTTGAGAGCTTGAGCAAAAATGGAAAGATGGAGAATCAAGAAATTGGTTTGGGAAAGAGGAAGAGGTGAGTATTTAATGACTTTTGACCTAACTATTGTGGTTAGTGGTTGAGTATTGTGAATTTTGATTTTGCCCTGATTTTGGTGGAATTGTGAAATGCATGAATTGTCATGTGTTTTGTGTTAAAAATGGTGTTTTGTTGCGTAATTAAGTCATTGGAATTGGTTTGGCATTGGAAATGGAAAAGTTGCAATGTTAGAGTTTGAAAGTGAAATTGTGTGACATGTTGAGATTGCTGTAAAACATGTCAATATAATGTGAATTTGGTTGTTTTGGTGTTTTCAATGGATTCCTTGTGAAAATTTGTGTGGGAATGAAGTTTGGTATGAAATTGGGATCATTGGAAGCAAATATGCCAAAACTGGAAATGCTGCCATTGAAAGTCTATTATGGGCAGTCAGTTTGTATGAAAGTTTTGAATAACCAATTGGTCTCTAATGTTGGACTATGGGTCCAAGTCCGCCCTTGATGGGCTGGACTATTTGATTAGGAAATAAGTAGCCTAATCAAATAAGAATAAAAATCAGCATTAATTGCAGATTGGGGAATAATTCAGCAATAATTATGGATTTGTTAAAAGAGGAACAAATCACCATAATTAGGGAATTAATTGAGAGACAATTAATTGCTGACTTGGAGGGCAAGAAGGAGTGCACACGTTTCCCAATTAGTGGCCTCCATAAACCACTATAAATAGGGTGTGCCTCCTCATTGCAATTTACCCCGCCATTGAGTTTTCTGGCAATTCTCTTCTCTCCTACCATCTTTCTGGTTCTGGTGATCTGCTGTGCAAATCACAATTAGGCTCTAGTAGTCTAATAATTGTGTGGGCACAATTATAGAGCATTGGAGCCTTGACCCGGATCCGAACATGGATTCACCCAAGTACGCCAGTTCTCCTTTTAGTTATATTTTCCTTACATTGGTATCAGAGCCATATGATCCTTGAGCCTGTGATTATTCTATGTGAATAATTCTGTAAAATAATTATTTTTATATGTTTCATCATGCTTATTATTTTTTCCGCTGCGCAAAATCATAATTCTGGGTATGATTTTTCTTTTATGCCATATGCATATGCAATTATTATGGATGTGTGTTCTATGTATGTATCTCTTGTTCATATATATATTTAAGCTTCCGCATGATTGAAAGATTCAGGCATGATATATATATTTGTTGCTGTTTGTTTTTATGAATATATGTTGAATGCATTCTCTGCTCCTCTAACTATTATATATATATGTGCGCATGTGTGTATATATATATATATTTATGGCACAAATTTTCTTCTTCTTCTCCTCATCACTTCTTCGATTTCTTAAAGTTCAGTTTTTGAAACCTATGTGGATTCAAAAATGAAAAGAATTTAACCCTCAAAAGATAGAAAAGCTTTAGAAATGCAGATGACACACATCCAGGACGAATTACGCAGCGCCGTCAACGTCGAGAAAAATGGGGTGTTTTGAAACTGAGTGTTTTTTCCCCCAAAAGAAGATATGGATGTGTAGATCTCGAAGAGACGATTCCAACGATGCTTAGAACGCATTAAACGGAGTTCAGATAAGGGAGAAACTTCACTCATGCTTTGATCAATGAAACAGAGGTTTTAAGATCAAATAAATGCTATGGATTTGTAGTTCGTTGAACTAAGATTCCAACGACACCAAGAACGTGAAAAATGGAGCTAAAACGAGGGAGATATGGCCTCCCGAAGTTGGCGGGACGCGATGACCCGTCGGAGCTCCAACCGGGTCAGGTGGACCTAGTTAGAGGTTGAAGATCATGACGTGGCAGTCAACGCCACGACATCGTTCAACAGATGCCACGTGGCACCAATGAGAGGTCGCCACATCAGCGTCAAATGCCACGTCAGCATAGGTCAACGAAGGTCACGTCATCCGTTGACCATCCACGTCGACCGAGACACGTCAGCGCCACGTCGCCGACACGTCAACAGTGACTGGTCATTGTTGACCGTCAACGCTGACTGGTCAACTGTCAACACTTGTCAAAGTCAACAGTCATTCGTTGACTGTTGACCTAAAAAAAAGGAATTTGACAGAGGCACGTAAGGCAGCGCGTAGTGGTCACGCGCCACTGACGAGAGTGGCGTTTGTTGGAATTTTCCAATTTTTCAGGATTTTTTTCCATCCAGACACCTTCTAGGGGCACGTGACGACGCGTGGGACCTCCGATTAAGATCTAGTTGGTTCCTAAAAATCCCTAAATTCGAGAGTTTCAATTTGATATATAATTTGCATATATTTGAAGCATGTTTGGATCTGTATTGAGTCAAAAAACGTGCTTGTATGCACCTAGAGATTCCCAAAAACGTTGAAATTGAGTCAATATTGATTCTATTATTTTTTGGGACAGGTTGGCTTGCTTTTTAAGAGTAATTTCAGCTACAACATAAGGTTAATGCTGAAAGATTCTTTAAAAGTAAGGGATTATTCAAATGAGTTTTTTGAATATAAAATCCTATCCAACCTTGACTCAAACTCTTAGAGATAAAAACCTAAAAAATTGCAGCAACTTAAAATTATTCAATAATTATTGAATAATAAGTCTTCTCATGCTTCTAACCACATTGATCCACTTGGATTGAAGCAATGACTTCTAAAAGTCAATCCTTTATCACAAATGTTGTGACAAAGGATAAGACAGATAGAGATGTTAGAATCATCTCATCAAGTGGGAGGTATACTGCAATTATATCCAAGTAAGTGGATGTAAACATGGCAAAGAGGAGTTAGACATTGTAGCTAGAAGCTACATGAGTTAATATGGTCAGAAGGGCCTATGAGAGGGAGAACGTAGTTAAGAGACAACAATAAGAGGCAAAAGGTTTTTATTGAATGTTCTTTTCATTGAATTTATGATTAAATTCTTTGTTTTTAGAATTGAATTCAGTATATTCTCTTCTTGTTTTCTTGAACATTCATGCTAGTTAGATGATATTGTGTTATTATCTTGTTAATATAACTGCTCTTTGATTGAGTGGGAATTTTCTGGAATGCGTCTAGAATTCCAAAGGGGAAAGTGTTCAATGAAGACTGTGGTTAAAAGGATGATGAGCTAACTAGTATGATTGGAATGGGAGTCAACATAGTTGTCTCCTGAACATGAAACTAGTGAACTTATTATATAATTATCCTTTGTCTTATTTGAACAAATAAGATTTGTATTCCATAATCGTCTAAGTGACTAATTATGACCAAGTCTATTTGACTGAGCTTATGAAGACAAGCTCAATAGAGATATCTGTGGAGTTAAAAACTCTCAAATCTCTTTCATTCAAGAAGAATGAGATGTCAGGGACATCCTTACCAACTAGTCTTCAGCATTTAAAGGTTGAAGCAACCGAAGGATACAAAAGGTTTATGCTATCAAGTATAGAAAGGACAACATTGCTTAAACTTATGTTGGTATGAGCAATGTAACCTTATGCAAGCCATGTGGATAGTGTTGGAAGATGGTGAAATAGATTATCTTCTTCCTTAAAGTTAAAACTAAGTTAAGTTTTAACATAGTGTACTAAGTCCTAACATGTTGTTTAGGCAACACTTGAGGTAGATGTCAAACTAAGAATTTGAGACAAACTAAATGCCAAGTTCTTTATAACAAACAATAAGTGTATGTTGTGATAAGACATCTCCCAGTGAGTGGGAGGAAGCTATGTCTCCCAGTGAGTGGGAGTGAGCCATGTCTTCCAGTGAGTGGGCGTATATGAAAGTAAAGATTGCCTCTGATATGCATATTGTAACCTTCAGCAATGTGATTCACCACATTGAACTTGAATGTGAAAGACTGAAGGATTCAAGATCCACCAGTCAGACGAACTTAGCTAAAGAGTGGGAGGATTCACTAAAGAGTGGGAGGATTCATCCTTCATGCCTAAGGGTAAGAAACCTATGAGGTAAACTTGATCTATAATAGGTCAATGGTTTTTGCAAAAGATGAAATGCTACATTGATAAACCTTTAAGGGTTGAAAAAGTAGCAATCCACATGAGTTGTGGACATTTCACAGAAGCATATGGCTTCATGTCAAATGCAAAGCAATAAAGAGATAGAATCAAGGGATTAGAACTTGCATGTTAACTCTGCACTCATAAACCACCCTGATTCACTCCATGCAATTGCAACTGACAAATTACATCTTTGATATCTCTTTAGTTAAGGATCGATGGGACTATGATTCTCAAATCCTTCGCTGGATTTTGATGTTTCTTTCTAGGGATAAAAGATTCCATTTCTTGCTACATGTACACCTTGATCAAACGGAATGATCAAACTAGCAAAAGAGTATTTGATAAATGTGTGCTAAAGGATTAATACCTTTATGAATAAGTTGAGAACTCATTCTACCTGGTAAGAAAAACAAAGAAACATTTTTAAGAAAAACCACTGCAATTGGCAAATTATGACGTTAGTGAACCAATGAACGTGAGGGCCAAACACAGAACTTAGTGTTTCATTAATGTCATGGATGTTTACATGAAATACAGTAACATTTACTTAATTCTAGGTATGTGTAAGGCTGTTAGATAATGGATGAACTACTCAAGAATCAGTAAACTGAAAGAATAAGACCTTTCGAACTAATAAGGGTTTGGGACACGCATATGATTAGTTCAAACAATTTTGTGTACAAGAAAGGCATTGTTAGGCAACTATCAATACCTAGAACTCTTCAACATAATAGAGTTGTTGAAATGGAGAGATAGACCTCTCCTTGATTTGGTTATGAACATAATGGCATCAATGAGGCTATCAGCCATATGTTGGTAGGTGGACTCTTAGCTATTCTATTCACACTTAACCAAATGCCCTCTATGTAGTCACGACCTTACCCTATGAATCGTGGATGGGCCTTAGACCATGGCCAAGCTTGTTAAGACCATAAGGGTCACCAACTTTATATTCACAATTCTTCCTATAAGTAAGGAAGATTAGAGCCAAGGTATATAAGGTATCTCTTTATGAGATGACATGAGAATTTGACATGACACGTCTTCATTAGTAAAAATGATGGCGGTTCAGTGACTGATAGAAAATTGTGGGACACAACATTCATAAAACCCAAATTTCTTAGCAGGAAATTAGCATTAATCACAATAAATCTCTTTAAGAGGTTCACAAGTGACAAGGAATAATCAAGTGTTCCTAAGTTCACTGATCTGAGTGGGAGGATTGAGATCATTTTCACAACGAAAGAGGTAAGAGGTAAGTTACTAGAGAATTACCTCACTCATATATAGGAAAAGAATCCTATGAAATCTACCTTGGAGCAAATTGTCATCTAGCGAATGACTATAAGGGATAGATTCCCTAATGGATTGAATGCTCTCTTCATCATTTAGAAGGTGATGATAGCTACCTATAAGTGTCTGAAAGACACTAGAAGGACCTGCTAAGATGAATTGCAAAGTGCCATGCAGGAGGATTTGGATTCTTTTTAAGCCAAATACGTGTTTGGGTAATTTGTCACCTAGCCAAGAGGCGATTGGGAACAAGTAGGTTCTCAAATCTGTTGGGGTCATGTAGAACCTAAAATACTTAGTGGCTAGGGGGTAATACAATGGAAGGTTGTCTGTTGTGCATCTTAACTCTAAACTTTGGCTGTGACAACAAGCTTAGTCTTGAAATTGCATCAAGATGATGTAAAGACCACCTTCCAATTTGAAATTTTTGGAAATTGGATGATGAACTCTACATGAAGTAGCTTAAGGGATTCGTAGAAACAATCACCCAAATAGTAGTATATGAGGTTTTCACAAGGTGAATGCCTCACCAACTTCGAAATAATCGAAGAACACTACATAAGTCCCAAACGGTCTAATGATGATTCTTTGTGAAATTATCCTTTATCAAATTATATATGAAACAAGTGTCAAGGGAGTCAAAGGAATAAAGGATCAGAGAATCCTTAAATTCTGAGTTAAGAAAGTCATGGGTTGAACAAATATCTTGAATGACAAGATAAACGGAGATTGCACAAGAAAGATACAATTTTTTCTACCTAAGACATGTACAAGTGTAATCCTTGACATCCTAGGATGTCAAACTGCAAACCCATGGACACCCCTGAAGTCAAGGGCATAAACCTAAAGAGGTTACATGTCCTATGAGGAATCCAACATAAGAAAGATGGATAGAGTCCCATGTGAGACTGTAGTTGGTAATATGAATATGCACATTGGTGTACATAAGACCAAATATATTTTTGTCAGACTTGGAAGTTGTTTTTGGTCCTGCTGTGAAATAGGTTATGAGAATAACCATGGATTAAGTTGTCAAGACAACAACTTTTCTTTTGAAAGGATAATCCAATACAAGACCTAGGCAAATGATGATGGAGTAAGGAAATATACAAAGTATTTTTTTCCTGTTATCCATAGAAATAGAACGCAGGGCATGTTTTTCCATCATTCAAAGTGTCATATGGCTAAAGTAATTCTTATGAGAGATTGAGAATGAATGGTGGATAGAAGGATCCAAGCGATAACATATTATGATGAGGATCCTAAGTATCACAGCAAGGCGAAACATACTTTTTCTGATATATCTCTATAAGATATATGCTTTCAAAGAGGGAAAGCGATAGTTTAATGACCTTCTACTGACAGAATATTGGTAGATCCCCTTAATGAGCCCATAGCTTGATTTTCATTGAGTTAGTAAAAATCTTGGGGCGTAAATAAAGTGTAAGGTCGTGAACTTCTTTTATATGAAGATAAAAGAAATAGTATGTATGTTATGAGTAAATATATTAAGGTATACAAGTTTATATGTTGTACAGGTCAGAAAAGGTTGGTTCACTCATACGAACAACCATCTTCCCTTGTTTTGTGGGGGCATGGGAGGGTAAGATGAGCAAATGATCACCATGAGATAGTTAAGAAGAATCTTTACGTTTGAGTCGCCTCGGTTAAACTGAGATGAGATCTACATGTGTGCATATACACAAAAAATGGATCGAAGCATGAATATAGACCTGTAGCCAGGCAAATAACTCTTTTTCACAAATGAGATTGTAAAAGAGATATTGTGAAAAAGAAAGTTCTAGGTTTGAATGTTGAGTACATTTTGGAACTAATGTCTATACGGTGAAAGAAAAGAAATCGACGTACACCTCAAACCATTCACCATAGCATGCAATTCATACTGCATGTGCTTAAGACTTAAACTGCAACACGGGATGTGGGTGAAAGATCCCTAGTTCACCACAGTGTGAGTCCCGAGAAGGAAGAATCCTTCCACGATGCCCTTAAGACTTAGGCGGCATCATGAAAGCTTGGTTTGGTGACAGCTACTTTAGCTAAAGTTCCATGATCACACTCGATTCGGTCAGACGAGTGAAAACTAGGAAAGCGACCAAGTCAAGATGAACTGATGTTTAGTCAAAAAGGAAGATTTACTCTTAGATATATAAGATGTGCTAGTGTCTGTGGTCGACCCCTTACTAGCTCTATATGTAGCTTGTAAGTGCGGATACTATGTGCATGGAAGGCAATCTGAGTTAGTCAACATATTAACTCAAGAGGGATTAGATATGCCATGAGTAATATGTATGGGAGAATCTGGGGCATATGAGGCAATGAAAATATAGCTTACGGTTATATATAAAGGGTGTCCTTAGATGCTGATCCAATATGAGGGATTTCTAGTATTACAAGCAGCAAACCTTAAAGACATTTTTACCCATGCAGTCACGGCAGACGCTAAGTATGAAACAAGAAAGAGTAACGCACGCACGATGGGAGGCCCATCAAGTGTGAGTAGGAGATGTTGAACTTTGGGTCCAACTCCGCCCTTGATGGGCTGGACTATTTGATTAGGAAATAAGTAGCCTAATCAAATAAGAATAAAAATCAGCATTAATTGTAGATTGGGGAATAATTCAGCAATAATCATGGATTTGTTAAAAGAGGAACAAATCACCATAATTAGGGAATTAATTGAAAGACAATTAATTGCTGTCTTGGAGGGCAAGAAGGAGTACACACGTTTCCTAATTAGTGGCCTCCATAAACCACTATAAATAGGGTGTGCCTCCTTAATTGCAATTCACCCCGCCATTGAGTTTTCTGGCAATTCTCTTCTCTCCTACTATCTTTCCGATTTTGGTGATCTGCAGTGAAGATCACAATTAGGCTCTAGTAGTCTAATAATTGTGTGGGCACAATTATGGATCATTGGAGCCTTGACCCGGATCCGAACATGGATTCGCCCAGGTACGCCAGTTCTCCTTTTAGTTATATTTTTCTTACATCTAAAAATTCTAAAACCTTCCAGTCTTAAAGTTCACATCCCAAGCTTTAAAATGGATATATAAATTGTGTCATTTCATTTTGTGAACTGGGAGTTATGGTATTCCAAATTTTGATGTTAAAACTGGGTGCAAATCTGGAACAGCAAGGGAATTTCGTGTAATTCTGGAATTGTGCCTAGTAATGGCTCATATTTTTCCTGTGAAGAACACTTAAATAGATTTCAATCGGCTTTGGGATTAGCACATTTCAATTTTTCTAGAATTAGTTATGAATTTCTGAAGTTTCCTTAGCTGCAACCAAAAGTTCTTGACTGCAGTGCAAAAGATTTTGTGTGCGTTTTGGCCATAGCCAGAAATTCTTGGCTACAGCTAAAATCCTTCTGTGCACATTTAGGCTGTAGCCAGAGGATTCTTGGCTGCAGCTAACCCCCATTTTTAGTACTGGGCAATTTTGAAAAATGATTTCCAACCTACGTCCCAATCCTTTCAAGCTTTTATATAATGTATTTCTTTGACTAACTACTATATTTAATGTTACATATTTTGTAGATTAGTCAAGCAAAGAATGAAGAAGATTGAATTAATGAAAATGAACAAGAGGAAGAAGAAGAAAGAAATTGAAGATAGTCAAGGAGATGTTTACTCAGATTATGAAGAATTATTATCAAGAGGAAAACCAAGAAGAAAGATCTTGAAGAATGAAGAACTTGGAAGATCTATCATGAATATTATGATTCAAGTTGATACAAGTGATACTGGAGGTTCCTATGATGATTCCGGAGGCTTCTATGATCAAATGATGGCTGTAATAGGTTAATACGAAGCTAAGATGACTTATATGTGAGTTATGGCACTTCTAGGGGAGTTATACTCGAGCACAGAGCTCAATACTCAAGCACGGGATGAACTCACTCGAGCACGGGATGAGCACTCTGTTCTACGTTCAGTCTGACAGAGGTCCGGTAGTTTGATCATATTTCTCAAAACACACGTCGGATTGACCCGAAACGGGTGGCATATAAAATAAGACTCACAACACGTAAAATTGGCACTAGGATCACATTGAAATAAGATCAAATGAAGGAGATATGATTCGTGGAAAATGAAACTGAAATCACCGTTATGTTTCAACATAGGGTCGGTATTTTGAGCATAACGCACTAACCACACATCGGATTGAGATGAGACTAGTGCCAAATGAAACTAGACTCAAAGAGCTTTCCATAGATAGGTAAATTGCCTAATTTGAACGTATATTCTAGGAGCTATGCCTTCTGGAAGTTGACGCTTGTGCAGACTAGCGAAATAGACACTCTTTTGATCATAACTTACAGAATACAAGGAATTTGGAGCTGATTCTTTTTTCATTGGAATGCATATGGCAAGAGCATTCTTATGATACATCATTAGAAACAAATAAACAATTTTTTTCTAAAGTGGCCCCACATCACCCGCGAGTGTAAACACTGACTCTTTGAAAAAGTTGTGCTAGTGATGTCCAGAAGCAGCTGAAACGTGAAGAAATCTGCAACACTCGAGCACTAGGATCCATGCTCGAGCATTAGACCATTTCTCACTCGAGCACATGCAAGTTTTGACAAGAAAGTGTAAACCCGAGAAGAAGTTTGTACGTGAAAACAAGAGGCGCACTCGAGCAGGACGTGTTGTGCTCAAGTGATGTCTAGAATTCACTCGAGCAGATGTGAGTGAAGAGCAGTGAGTGTTTGCCCGAGAGGAAACTAGAACGTGAAAATATCAACTGCACTCGCGTGAGAACTTGGTAAAATGCAGAAACGAAACAGAGCCTCACAGCAATCACCACAAACATGGTTAAAAGTTATACAATCATTATGTTTTCACTTGTTATTGTTCCAAAACATTAACTAACATATATTTCAAGTGTAAAACAGGAGATTAAATATTTGGATTGCATCTTCAAGAACGGAGGTTTAATACCCCGAATTTTGAGACTTAAGGCTAGAGAATAAGCCTGAAATAAGTGGATTGCTAAGCCCTGATTTAGCAAGATCCCAAATTGTGATTAAGGGTTAATGACTCTAAAAGTGGAGGTGGTTAGTGATAAATAAACCCTTTTGGAGATTATGGTGTGATTTGGCACCCGATGTGATTCGTATGTGCTGTGAGCAGCGCCAAAACCCTGTATTTAAGCTCAATTATGGATTAACATCTAAATTGACTTAAAATAGAGGGAAGGCGCATATTGAGGCTAAATGAAAAGATGTGAAGTGTTGGTGGTGATTCAATGAGAATTACCGTAATCAGGGGCAAAACGGTAAAGTTACCGACCAATTGATTGGTTATCGAAGAGGAAGCTCCTTGGTAACTCAAAGATCAATGGTTGAGAGTGATTTGTGTATTAGATCAAGGGGCGGAATCATGTGTATGTGTGTGCATGTGAGCTCATGGAGGATGTTGCAAGATCATGACAAGTGGCAAGATGTGAACCCTTGGATCTTGGTCAACATTCAAACTCTTCCCTCTCTCTTTCATAGTCGGTTAACACATGAGAAAAAGGGGAAAAACTGATCCTCACTTCATCATCTTTATCTTTGTCTCTCTCTCTCTTGTTCTCCATGGCGCCATGCTTAAGGGAAGAAAGAGAAATCAAAAGGTGAGATTTTGGTTGGCTTCTTGTCCTCTAATGCTCAAATACCCTTCTTTAATGTTGTTCATAGTGATGAGAGCTTCATCTCTATGGTTTTAGATTCTTGATTGGAGGTGTTTGATGGCTTGAGGAAATTTGGAAAGATGAAGAATTAAGGAATTTGTTTGGGAAAGAGGAATAGGTGAGTATTTGAAGCCTTTTGATCTAAGTTTTGTCACTTTTGGTTAAGTATGGTGAATTGTGAATTTTGCCCTGATTTTATGGTATTTTCATGTGGTATGTAATTGGATGAATTGGATGTTGTTTTATGTTGAAAATGGTGTCATGTTGTGGTATTTAGTCATTGGAATTGGTTTGGATTGGATTGGATACATTGTGTGCAAAGTTTGGAAATTCTGTCTAAGCAATCTGTTCGTGTGGACTTTTTGACTGGGCAAATGGTGTCCGAAAATTGTGAAACTTTCCAGTATTAAATTTCACATCCCAAGCTTCAAAATGGACATATAATTTGTGCTATTTCGCTTTGGGAACTAGGCGTTATAGCTGTCCACAGTTTGAGGTCAAAAATGGATTCGGTTTTGGGGCAGTGATGAAATGTGGGGAATTCTGTATTTATGTGGTGATTTCCAGCATTGGCCAATATTTTTCCCGTGTATAGGAGTTGAATAGCTTTCATTTGGATTTGGGATCATCTCATTTCGATTTTTGTGGAATTAGTTATGATTTTTGGAAGTTCAGCCAAGAAACTGGATTTTCTTGGCCGCGGCCCAAATATTTCTGGGCAGTTTTTAGCCGTGGCCAGTGGATTTGTGGGCCGCGGCCAACCCCCAAAAATCATCATTTTGGACTTCCGAAGATGGTTTTTGGTCAAGTGTTTTCCCAAGCCTTTAGGCATATGTTTGGGCTTTGATTAGCCACCTAAAGGTCGTGAATGATAACCAACTTAAGTGTTTGAGAGTTAAGGAATTAGAAAAGGGATTAACCCTATGTCCTTGTTTGGTTATAGGGTTTGGTGTTTGCCCTGATCATGAGCAGCCGGAGCTGGAGCATACGTGGAAAGAGTGTAGGGAACATATCTCTTCTGCTTGTATTTGATATATGTGTTAGTGTGTTGGTGCATGTCTTAGCTTTGCATAATTGTGTGTAATTTGAAGCTATGTTTCAATTTATGCTATGGCCATAGGTATATTGTTCGAAGCATTGAGCTTGCAAATTGTCATTGTGTTATCATAAGTTGTGTGATGCAAGCATGTCATGCATTAAACATGTATCGTACGTGCATATTGATATTGTTATCCTACTGAGATTCTCTAGAATCTCACCCTCCCCTCTTAACCTTTCAGACAGGGTAGTAGATCAAGGATATAGCGAGCAGCTAAGGGCGATGAAGACTCCTTCGGGATTGAAGTTGGTAGTTGGTTATCTTAGTTGGGATGTATATTTGGATAATTGTATTTGGTTATTTGGATGAATATATGTGGATGAGGTTTTGATTATTTGTATTGAGATTTGTTATGTAATCCCCATATGAGGGCTTGTATGGGCGATTATGCCCTGTAAGGCTTGATTAATGAATGGAATCCAGAATTGCTGGAATTATTACATTGCGTACTCTGATATATTTAAATGTGATTTATCTTTGTGTAGTAATTATATTCAGAATGTGAATGTTAGACCAGGTTATAAACGATTTCGAAAGGTATTTATGAAAACCCCGTCTGGTAGATGGGTTTGTAAAATGTAGTTTTATTTCTTATTGGTCTCTATTTCACTTTAATTGTGTATTTCGGATATAATTACGGCAGGGGGTTACAGGAGGTCACGTATGACAAATATCATCACTCAACGAACAATCTGAATATGGTTACATGTTATTGAATCATTGTGTTCTCACTTGTTATTGTTTCTAAATGATAGGTAACATATATTTCAAGTGTGAAACAGGATATTAAACGTTCGGATTGCAGATTCAAGTAAAAGTCAACTACAGTGAACTTCATTATTACACACCGAATGGCGGCTACCAACCACGACAAGTACCTGACCCACCATGAGAGATTGTCTGAAACACAACGCTCCACAACGTGATGTACAGCTCAAAATGAATCTTCTTGCTGTTCAATGAGACGCTCTGCTTTGCAACAGAAATCTCATGGTAGCTTGTTTTTCAAATATGCTCAAACAGTCAAAATGACTCCAACGGACGAATGCTCACAACGGTCATCATCTTCATCAACTACAAATGATAAAGCATTCAACGTCGATGAAAAACAGAGACAGCGAGCAACTACGTGAAAATTGATAGAAATATGAATCCTCTACTTCTACCCAAACACTCTCTGTTTTCCAGTTTCTATATTACTTATCGTTGAGAGAGTGATTATTTGTATTGTACTTCAGTGAGTATTATACCCACTCTGTGAGAGAGTTTGTAAACACCTTCAAATATATTTCTGAGTTGATCTCAAGGTAGAGGGACCTTGAGAGGGTTGATTTCCTTACGGGAGAAGCTGTAGAGAGAATTGCCAGTAAGACATTCTGCTCGTAAGACTTACAAGGTGCAAGCAGTAGAGAACATTGCTGCTCATAAGACTTACAGGGGTGTAAGCAGGAGAGAACGTTGCTGCTCGTAAGACTTGCATGAGTAAGCAGGAGAGGAAGATCTTCGGGATTGCTCTGCTCGTAAGACTTACCGTGAGGGGGAGTATCTTGGTGAGAGATTTGTAAAAGGTTTCACAAGTACCCGGCTAAACTTGTGGGATTGTAGAGGCTTTTCTTGTGCCTAGATTAAACGAGAAGATAGTGGATTTGAAAATCTCAGGAGGAGCCTGGGGACTGGACGTAGGCCATCACAGATTGGACCGAACCAAGATAAATCACAGTTTGCATATTCTCTTCCCTAAACTCTTATATTTCCAGCATATATTATTTAATCTAACTATTGATTTATAAACCTTCATACTTACCACTTTCGTTAAGATACGAAAAGATTTCTAAAGTTCTTAAGGTTTTTATTATACACCCAATTCACCCCCTCTTGGGTGATAGCCGGTTATGACTTTTGGTATCAGAGCCTGGGCTCTTGTTTAAAGGATTTAACCGTCTCAAGAGTTACAATGGCTGATTTTGGGTGTTTTATACTTTCAGAAGGTTTTGATTATACAATCCCACCTCTTTTGAAAGATATTGATTTTTAGTTTTGGAAAACTAGAATGACTAGTTTTATAAAAGCTTTTGATTTTGATATGTAGAATGTTTTTACAAATGTTTTTTATTTCAAACCAAGAAAGGATTGGACAGAAAGTGAAAAGAAAATATTTTCGTTGAACATTAGAGCAATGAAAATTCTGTATAGTGCTTTAACCGAAAATGATTTTGAGAAAATTAGATTTTGTTCTAATGCTAAACATATCTGGGACACTCTTGATTCTATTTATGCTTCTAACAATTGTGTTGAAGTTGAAAGTGTTGACAGTTTGTGTGAAACTACACGCTACGCATTTATTGTGCATGAACAATTGGAAGTTGATGATGAAGATGGAAAAATCATAGAAAAGTACAGTCAACATGGATAAACAAGAAGAAGAGGATTCCCGAAAAGAGCTCAGTATGGACGAACATGAAAAATCACTCTCCGGAGCTCAAGATGAACTTAAGGTAAAAAGTTCCAATTCTTTGTGTGATTTTCATAAAGATGATTTTCAGAGTCTACAAAAGTTTGTTTCTCAACCAATTGTTGATTCTATTGATAAAAGTAAAAATGTTTTCAAATATGCTGAAAAGTTTGTTCGGAAGAAAGAATATTCAAATAAAATCCATTCGAATTTCTACTCTCATGATCGACATAATACTTGCATGATAACCCATAATGCATATCTTGATACAATTTGCAATTATTGTGGCAAATCCGGTCATATTTCTCATACATACTATATTAGAAGAAATTCCCATGTGAGAAATAAGTATATTTGGGTACCAAAGAAACATGTAAGGGTTAATACTAACAATCAAGGACCCAAGTATATGTGGGTACCAAAATGTCCATCTAGTACTTTATGTGTGCAGATTGATTATAAGAAGAATGGACATAAGGGTAAGGAGAAGATGAAAAAGAAGATAAGAGTTTCTCATGCGCCAATAAAGAGGTTCATATCATTCACATCAATTAGGAGAACTCTCGGATCACCCATTGCTGGAGCTACAGAGTATAACCAGAGAAAGAAGCAATGGATAAAAGGAGTATGTTCCACCTCAAGAATGAACTACCATAGAATACCATTCAACTATCTTGAGGAGAACAAGAAAAGGAGGATCTCTCAAGCATCAAATAAAAGACTCCTGAAGTCTATATATTTTGAGAGAAGGTTGCCAGCATTCAAAGCAAGATATTCAAAGTATCAACATCATAGAAAAATGCAATGGGTAAGCAAAAGCAATCCTCTTATCTAAGGCAAAGGTATATAATGATAAAACCTCATATGCTAATGTCTGTAATATTTATTGAGGTTTTATATTTTTGAATCTTAGGAATGGATATTGCAAATTATTTTGAAATTATGTTTTCGCATCCCTTAAAAAGCCATTTAATAGATTTATTTATAAAGGGATTGTAATGCTCAACAGGTTAATTCTTTATGCATGTATAATAATTTGAAAAGAAAATATTTCTCTTATGCATAAAGACATATTTAATTCATTATGCTCAATTGTTTCAAATTAACTATATTCTTAGAGCATTTGAATTATGATTCTTTCAAGCTAACCATGAGTGGATCCAAGTAGAATTGGATACCCAAGGAAGAAAAATGGTTATATGATTTTTGCAGGAATAATTTGAAAAAGAAGCATAACACTAGAAAGCAGAAGTGAACATTCGAGTGTAAGGCATGTTAACACTCGAGTACTGACACTCTCGTGTTCATCAAGAATAATGCCACACACTCAAGTGAGACGTGAGCACACTCGAGTATTTGAAGAACTCACCTGAAAGTGCATCAAGAACTCGCGAATGCCACAAGTATAAGCGCATAAATTAGCTTCAAAACATGGTTTATTCAAGTGATCTTGGAGGACTTGAGTACAAAGATACAAGGAGATGGAAATTAACTTGGGTGTCTACAAGTTACACTCAAGCCAGGTACGCTGTATCAGTAATTTCAAAACTCAACCATCGTACTCATTCTTTCCAACTCAATTTGAGTGGTAAATTCTTGCTCATTACTACATATCATTAGCAGTCAATGATTTATGATTTTTAAAATATTTTTAGATTGCTAAATGTATCAAAATAGAATTGTGCATAATTTTTCTATGCATTGGAAATTTGAAATTCATATTTCACAAATTTACTTGGATTTCAATTCATTCTATTTATAAAAGTGCATACACATTATTTGGAAATTATTCATATCTTGTTTGCATTCAAATTGGTTTCAAAATTGGAAGTTAATATTTTTGTATACTGAAAGTCAGAATGCTTCAAATTCATTTACCAAAGTATTTTCCCATCGTTGACATATTGATCTTAATTGTGCTATCCAATACTTGAACTCTTCAGTCTTTATTCCTTAACATGCTAGACCTTACGTCTAACAAGTTAACTATCTATATGAGTTCCAAGTGTATTTCCTTGATAAGAATTCATCTTGTGAAAGCCTTATGCCTGATGCATAAATCTCTGGATGATTATGTTATTCCAAGCATTATAAATGTTTATTATTGCATTAAATGTTGATGCATTAACCATTATTGTGGAATAACATACTAATATTCTCAAACTCTAGTCGTTTGGACTAATGAGTATGTGCTTCATTATCCATAAATCAATGTACTCATTTTATTGCTCAAATACATTAATCTTTGTCTTTATCCATTTTTGAGTAACTAGAATCTTGTACTTTAAGTCTTGTTGCTTTAAATATTCATCCATTTTAAGATGCAACTCTTTTTAGGCAAGGTTATCTCTTGATCAATACTAAAGTCATCATGCTTATATATGTCAAGATAAGCCATTTTGGCTAATTCATTTTTCATATGACTTTTGTTCTTGAGAAAATTCTCCAACATGTTAACTCTTATAATTAATATGTTATCTTTGTTGAACTCCTTAGTGAAGCTTTCTGATATATATTTTATAACTGTTGACTTCCATTGTTTTTGGCATAAGCATTGGTATTTAACAAGCTTCATAAATGAGTTTTCATGCATTCAAAATCTTAATGTCATAATGCATATTTATGATTCGAAAGAACATTTGAGATTTTGAAACAATTTGCATATCGCATTACCATTCTTGAAAATTTGGTTTCATTCATGATTTATCACTTCATAAAAGTTGGTCATTATGGATAGATTCTCTACTCTCTTTGATCCAACTTACATAGATTGCACGAAAATCTTATCAATGACATATCTTTTAAAATGTATTTACAAATTGTCATTGATCTTTGAAATCATCATTCTTGGTATTATTTGTTCATTACTCTTTATTATTCAATTGCTTGAATTTATTTAATTGGGTAAAGAATTATATTTTGATCTTTGTTGGTTTATGATACTCTTTGCTGAAATTTCATATGATTAATTGCTTAAGAGCATAAGAGTTTCTATGTCTAATATTGTATGGACCCAAAAGAAGATGGGTACCAGAGAGCATATGTTTATACTTTTACATGAGTTGATCAAGATACTTTCATTTTGGATATAAAGGTCAGAGGCTAACAGAAAAGGCATGACTGAAAGTGTTGCAGCGTGAGTTGAAGCAGAATATGTGATATTACTCAAATGACATCCCACCACTAGCAAATAACTAGCTAGTGATACAATCAGAGAAAGAGAAAGAGAAGGAAGATCTCTTAGTAGACCCAGCGAAGATTATTTCAAAGCAGCACAGAGCCAAGAATAAGTTTATCCAATATGAATCTTTGTTGCCTACCCACCTTCCTTATCGTTCCAAGATGATCAGACATTTCCACTATGATATGGAGCCAACAGAGATGTTCAAAGGAAGATGCTGAGATGCCCAGAATCATCAAGCTTGATGAGCCTATGAGGATTCTTAACTACTATCCTAGCTCTATGTCTAAATCTTCACTGGATTATCTGCTATACCTACACTAGAGCTATGGTGAACAAGGCCAATAAATGAGAGACAACACTTTGCTAGAGTTGGTCTCCATTCTTTGGTCCATTTGTCTAAGGTTTTCTGAGAGAGGAGGTTCAACTCTTTCACACAAAGCTTACTACAAACAATACTGAGATCATCAGTCAATGATAAGATGAAGTAGCTGTGTGACTAAGTGAACCAGAACTTCAAAGTTCTATTTGAGATTATGGATGACAAAATAAGGGTATTATGTGCTATGGTGAAATTAAAGGTTCTCAATGATGTTTGGTAAGCAAGGGGCACATACTAAGCCAATATGCGTATAAAGCCTTACTCTGAGCTCAACTTGGTATCTTCAAGTAGCAAAAGAGATTACATCGTCAGATCATAGATTCAGACAGTAACTAGCAAACGATGTATCAACGGACTACAGAGGATTATGACTCGAGTGATTACGATATTACTCGAGTGAGGTATTGCATTCTTGCTTAATTCAAAATCCTTGAGTTGTATCACTTGAGTATACAATCGAGTAATGATTGAGTAGAATCACTCAAGTAACCACTCAGGTGATATTGGGTTGTATCTCTTAAAACCTCTTATTAGCAATTGCCATTTAATTTCTCTCTAAATCTTTCAAAATCATTTTCTCTATAAAGTTTCCAATGGTTTCTCAAATCCAGGAGAGTTATTAACTATTTTCCTAATGAAAATGTTTAAAACCATGCATCAATTAAGGGGGAGCTTCACATTCACATGTGTTTTATATGTTGAAAGCTCATCTCCTATTTGAAAGAAAATCCTTTTACTATATTCATCATGTCATGATTAGTTTTGATGATGAGTTATTCTTACATTGTTCTTTTCATGATCTTAATTTTAATATATCATATGGAAAGGAATAGTTTGTTACTTGATTAAACTAACAATTCTTTTTGCAAAGAAAGATTAAATTTATGACAGGAGAATTTGTTGTGTGCAATAGCATTCCTCAACATACTACAAGAAGACTCTATCAACCTTGAGGATGTTTTTAACGCTTAGTCAAGGAATATATATTGGATACAACATTCAAAGCAATATAACTGAGCATTGAACATGCTAAATAGAAGCTCAACTCAATTGGAGAATCCTGGCAACAACATGAATATATATTGAGTTGCATAACAGAAGTGTGGTGTACATCATCATGAACTAGCATTGCCAAAGGATAAAGCAACGAACTTCATGGAGCACTTCATCATTTTTCCAAATCTATATAAGCATTTCTAAACCTTCACTATTTTCATTTCAAGAATACGTTTCATAATTTCATTTATCTTGATTATAGAAGTTTTTTTGAAAACCTCTCCAAATCTTTTTTAGTTCCCTCTCATTAAAAATGAAAGTACTTTCACATAGGGGGAGTGTAAATTGTTTTCTTGGTTCATTCATTTTGATTAAAGTAATTTCTACTCTATTTACTTCTTCACAAGCCTTACTTCTTTATATATTTCAAACTTTTTGCTGATGTCAAATAGGGGGAGAAAAATGTAAGAAAATTATGTATGTTGCACTTTGCATTATACATGTATGTTGCACCTCATTCAGACATATTTTTCTTAAAGAATTTTTCATCATCAAAAAGGGGGAGAATGTTCGATATGATTAGTTTTGATGATGTCAAATATAGATATGAAATGATAAGAGCAAAAAGTTTATATAATGTATTTCTTTGACTAACTACTATATTTAATGTTACATATTTTGTAGATTAGTCAAGCAAAGAATGAAGAAGATTGAATTAATGAAAATCAACAAGAGGAAGAAGAAGAAAGAAATTGAAGATAGTCAAGGAGATGTTTACTTGAATTATGAAGAATTATTATCAACAGGAAAACCAAGAAGAAAGATCTTGAAGAATGAAGAACATGGAAGATCTATCATGAATATCATGATTCAAGTTGTTACAAGTGATACTGGAGGTTCCTATGATGATTCCGGAGGCTTCTATGATCAAATGATGGTTAGAATAAGTTAATATGAAGCTAAGATGACTTATATGTGAGTTATGGAACTTCTAGGGGAGTTATGCTCGAGCATAGAGCTCAATACTCAAGCACGGGATGAACTCACTCGAGTACGGATGAACTCACTCGAGCATGGGATGAGCACTCTGTTCTACTCTGTTCTACGTTCAGTCTGACAGAGGTCCGGTAGTTTGATCATATCTCTCAAACCACACATCGGATTGACCCGAAACTAGTGGCATATAAAAGAAGACTCACAACACGTAACATTGGCACCAGGATCACATTGAAAGAAGATCAAATGAAGGAGATATGATTCGTAGAAAATGAAACTGAAATCACTGTCACGTTTCAACACAGGGTCGGTATTTTGAGCATAACTCACAAACCACACATTGGATTGAGATGAGATCAGTGCCAAATTAAACTAGACTCAAAGATATTTCCATGGATAGGTAATTTTTCTAATTTGAACGTATATTATAGGAGCTATGCCTTCCAGAAGTTGACGCTTGTGCAGACTAGCGAAATAGACACTCTTTCGATCATAACTTGCAGAATACAAGGAGTTTGGAGCTGATTCTTTTTGCATTGGAATACATATGGCAAGAGTATTCTTATGATACTTCATTAGAATCAAATAAACAAATTTTTTCTAAAGTGACCCCACATCACCCGTGAGTGTAAAAACTGACCCTTTGAAAAAGTTGTGCGAGTGATGTCCAGAAGCAGCTGAAACGTGAAGAAATCTGCAATACTCGAGCACTAGGATCCATGCTCGAGCATTGGAGTATTTCTCACTCGAGCACATGCAAGTTTTGACAGGAAAGTGTAAACCCGAGAAGAAGTTTGTATGTGAAAACAAGAGGCGCACTCGAGCAGGACGTGTTGTGCTCGAGTGATGTCTAGAATTCACTCGAGCAGATGCGAGTGAAGAGCAGCAAGTGTTTGCCAGAGAGGAAACTAGAACGTGAAAATATCAACTGCACTCAAGTGAGCCATACAGCACTCGAGTGAGAACTTGGTAAAATGCAGAAACGAAACAGAGCCTCACAGCAATCACTGCAAACATGGTTAAAAGTTATACAATCATTATGTTTTCACTTGTTATTGTTCCTAAACATTAACTAGCATATATTTCAAGTGTAAAACAAGAGATTAAATATTTGGATTGCATCTTCAGGAATGGAGGTCACGTACGACAAATATCATCACTCAACGAACAATCCGAATATGGTTACATGTTATTGAATCATTGTGTTCTCACTTGTTATTGTTTCTAAATGATAGGTAACATATATTTCAAGTGTGAAACATGATATTAAACGTTCGGATTGCAAATTCAAATAAAAGTCAACTACGGTGAATTTCATCATTACACACTAAATGGCGGCTACCAACCACGACAAGTAACTGACCCACCATGAGAGATTGTCTGAAACACAAAACGCTCCACAACGTGATGTGGAGCTCAAAATGAATCTTCTTGCTGTTCAACGAGACGCTCTGCTTTGCAACGGAAATCTCATGGTAGCTTGTTTTTCAAATATGCTCAAACGGTCAAAATGACTCCAACGGATGAATGCTCATAACGGTCATCATCTTCATCAACTATAAATGAGAGAACGTTCAACGTCGATGAAAAATAGAGACAGCGAGCAACTACATGAAAAATGATAGAAATATGAATCCTCTGCTTCTACCCAAACACTCTCTATTTTCAAGTTTCCATATTACTTATCGTTGCGAGAGTGATTATTTGTATTGTACTTCAGTGAGTATTATACCCACTCTGTGAGAGAGTCTGTAAACACCTTCAAATATATTTCTGAGTTGATCTCAAGGTAGAGGGACCTTGAGAGGGTTGATTTCCTTACGGGAGAAGCTGTAGAGAGAATTGCCAGTAAGACATTCTGCTCGTAAGACTTACAAGGTGCAAGCAGTAGAGAATGTTGCTGCTCATAAGACTTACAGGGGTGTAAGCAAGAGAGAACGTTGCTGCTCGTAAGACTTGCATGAGTAAGCAGGAGAGGAAGATCTTCGGGATTGCTCTGCTCGTAAGACTTGCCGTAAGGGGGAGTATCTTGGTGAGCGATTTGTAAAAGGTTTCACAAGTACCCGGCTAAACTTGTGGGATTGTAAAGGCTTTTCTTGTGCCTGGATTAAATGAGAAGATAATGGATTTGAAAATCTTAGGAGGAGCCTGGGTACTGGACGTAGGCCATCACAGATTGGACCGAACCAGGATAAATCACAGTTTGCATATTCTCTTCCCTAAACTCTTATATTTCCAGCATATATTATTTAATCTAACTGTTGATTTATAAACCTTCATACTTACCACTTTTGTTAAGATATGAAAAGATTTCTAAAGTTCTTAATGTTTTTATTATACACCCAATTCACCCCCCTCTTGGGTGGTAGCCGGTTCTAACATATAAAAGTAAGGATTTGGATTAGAGATTGACCCTATGTCCTTGATTTGGTTATAGGGTTGGATATTCGCTTGGATCATGAGTAGTCGATGCTGGAGTATACGTGGAATGAATAAGGGTAGGGAACATATCTCTCCTACATGTATTTGATATTTGTGTTAGTGTGTTGGTACATGTCTTCGCTTTGCATGATTATGTGTAATTTAAAGATATGTTTCAATTTATGCTATGGCCATTAGTATGTTGTTTGAAGCATTGAGCTTACAAATTTGTCATTGTGTTAGCATGAGTTATGTGATACAAGCATGTCATGCATTAAACATTTATCGTACATGCATATTGGTATTGTTTCTTACTGAGATTCTCTCGAATCTCACCCTCCCCTACCAATATTTTAGATAGGGTAAGTGGATCAAGGATGGAGCAAGCAACTAAGGGTGGCTAAGGCTCCTATTGAAGTATGGTTTTGGTAGTTGGTTATCATAGATATTGGGATGACTATATTAGGTTGTGGATGTATATTCATATATGTATTAGGATATTGGTATATGTGTATTAAGAATGTATATGTGGAATTTGGATATGTATTCGAATGGTTATTGTGTAATCCCCATTTGAGAAATTGTAAAGGGTGAATGGGCCCTATGAATCCTATGTAAAGGTATGAACCTGAGAGTTGCCGAGATGATATTGTTGTGCACTCTGATATTTTTATAAATGTGATATTCTGTGTGACGTAATTGTATTCGAAACGTGAATATGAGACCAGGTGTATTAGATTTTGAAACGTATTTGAGAAAACCCTATCTCAAGGATGGGATTGTAAATGAGTTTTGATTATTATTGGTCCCTATTTCATTTTAATCGTGTATTTCGGATATAATTACGGAGGGGGTTACACAAGTGCTTCATTCACAACAATGGTAAAGAAAACTTGGGTAAATTTAATTTAAAGTCTGATGAAGATTTAGTTCTAGGATATTCTAAAAGAAGTAAAGTATATAGAGTCTTCAATAAAAGAACATGTACTGTTGAAGAATCCATTCATGTTGTGTTTGATGAACTTGATTCTCAGATAAAGCATTTTGATAAAGAAAAAATGGATTTGATAAAGAAAAAGAAAACTATTTCAAATCAGAATGATTTTAAAACAAATGATTTTCAAAATAAAGAAGGTGTCGATGATCATGCTCAGCCAAAAGTATGGAGACATATTAAAGATCATCCAATTGATCAAGTAATTGGAGATATTCATGAAGGTGTCAAAACCAGAAATAGAATTCTGAATGAGGTAACTTTTTCTTCTTTTATTTCTGAGATTGAACCTTCTAATATCGAAGAAGCTTTATCTAATAATGATTGGGTGATTGCTATGCAAGAAGAATTAAATCAATTCTGTAGAAATAAAGTTTGGGATTTGGTACCTAAACCTAAAGATCACTCGATTTTAGGAACCAAATAGGTTTTCAAAAAAAAAACTTGATGAATCAGTAATCATTGTGAGAAACAAAGCAAGATTGGTTGCCAAAGGCTATAATCAAGAAAAAGGTATTGATTATGAGGAAACATATGCTCCAGTGGCAAGATTGGAAGCAATACAAGTACTCTTAGCCTTTGCTTGCATTAAAGGTTTTAAACTTTATCAAATAGATGTGAAAAGTGCTTTTCTAAATGGTTATATTTTGGAGGAAGTATATGTAGAACAACCTCCTGGCTTTGAGGATGAAACAAAGCCTGATCATGTTTTCAAACTTAAGAAAGCTTTATATGGTTTGAAACAAGCACTTAGAGCTTTGTATGAAACACTAAGCAAGTTTCTTCTTAATCAAAACTTTGTCAGAGGAAAAGTATATCCAACTCTTTTCATCAAACATAACAAAAATGATCTTTTAATTGTTTAAATTTATGTTGATGATATTATATTCAGTGCTACTAACGAATCTCTTAATCAAGAATTTTCCAAGATTATGCAGGGAGAATTTGAAATGTGCATGATGGGAGAATTAAGCTTCTTTCTTGGACTTCAAATCAAACAAAAGAAGAATGGGATATTTATATCTTAAACAAAATATTTGAAGGAATTGTTGAAGAAGTATGGAATGGACAATGCTAATGGAGCTGATAGTCCAATGAGCTCTATAACATTATTGGATGCTGACGTAAAAGGCCCTGACTTCAACATCACTAAATATAGAGGAAAGATCGGTTCATTACTCTATCTAACAGCAAGCTGCCTGGATATACAATTTAGTGTTGGAATGTGTACAAGATATCAATATGCTCCTCAGGTATCATATGCAGAGACTATAAAAAGAATCTTCAAATGCCTAGGAGACACTGTAGAACTTGGCCTATGGCATCCATGTTAGGATCGGTAGGCACAGCGAAAGAATTTTAAAAATTTTCACCGATCCTAATCGAGGATCTATCAACGGCGTTTAAACAAAGTTGGAAGGATTCATACCTTTTGATGATTCAGAGTTTTCACGATCTCTAGGAGCCAACACGTCAGGTCCACTCCCTTACCGGTATCCACACGAATGCTCTCCAACCAAGACTGCGTGCTAGCGCCTCTAATGTCTCCTAGGGTTTCACTTGCGGCTCTCAATTCTCATGTGCGTATGAATATATCTGCTCTATCAAGTTTATAACCTATGAGGGCTATTTTCAAATTTCAAAATTAATCATCATTAATTTCGAAATTAATTAACAATTAATTATCTTGATGAGCTAATTAAATAAATTTAGTTTAAATTAAATATGTCCAACAGTTTTAATTTAACCTATTTATTTAATCCAAATAAAGAGCCATTATATTTAATTTATCTTCATAAATTAAATCTGAGATACTATATCTCTATCATGTTAGTTATTAAATTTAATATCTCTTAATAAATTAAATTTAAAACTAACATAATAGAATAATATAATATATATATATATATATATGTATACATACATATATATATAAGATATATATTTCAAAAATATATATATCAATATAATATTATTAATGAATTTTATATTATATATATATATATATAATTTGTCCACCCTAAATTAAACATTATCTCGTGTTGGGCCATTCTTGTGTGTGACCTTGTAGGCCATTATGAAGTTGGCAGTGGGCCAATAACTATACTAACCCAAAAGTCGCAAGCGGCCTCTAGCAAGACATTACGATTACCTAATTCATATAAGGATCGTTATCACGATGCAACCTGTCATACAACCATGTCACGTCCCTTTTGTCACACGATATATCGATCAAGGATAAGGCATGGATAATTTCATCCTCTTGTTCCTGACCATTACTTTCTCGATTCCTGAGTAGCCTGATAACAGAGACAGAAACTCCTTTCATCATAGTATGGCCATACATTTCTCAGACTCACTCATCGAGGGGCCCAGTAATATCTCTCTACTAATGTGAGGGACAAATTCCATCTTGATCATTCATATTCCTCTGCATGAAAAACCACCAAGCCCGATCGTAGCCTTTATCATCACCCGGTCAAACTTGACTTTTGACTAGTTCAAAGCTTAGCAACTCTCATGTAGGAATCCATGATGACCTCAGGTCTAAGGGCATTGTGACGTGGTTATCCAGCACCTTGTACTCTTACAAGTGCCTAAGACTTTGATTCGTATCTCCATATCTTATCAAAGTCATACTGATCTTGTTTCATCTCTGCTCCCGCATAGATGACCGACCAGGGACATTTTAGGACAATCTTTATGAACTATCCAAGGATACAATTATCACAGTTAACATGCAAATAATATGATAACAGAATGGAGAAATTTCATTAAAATAATAATGTTCAAAGTATAATGATTGGACCTTAGGGCACAATTTCCAACAATCCAAAGAGAGGAAATAAATATTTAATGGCCTATTCAGATTTAGATCATGGAGGATATGTAATTGACAGAAAAAATACCAGTGGACAATGCCAATTCCTTGGAGGATCTCTGGTATCATGGTTCTGCAAAAAGCAGAACATAATTTCACTATCTTCCACTAAAGCCGAATATATAGCTGCAGCAAGCTATTGTTCTCAAGTTTTGTGGTTGAAGCAACAACTTCAGGATTTGGGGATATATTTAAAGGAGATACCAATTTATTGTGATAACACTAGCACCATTAGCTTGGCCAAGAATCCTGTACAAATTTCAAGGACCAAGCATATAGGTATCTGTTAGATATGATTAGTTTTGATGATGTCAAATATAGATGTGAAGTTATAAGAGCAAAAAGTTTATATAATGTATTTCTTTGACTAACTACTATATTTAATGTTACATATTTTGTAGATTAGTCAAGCAAAGAATGAAGAAGATTGAATTAATGAAAAAGAACAAGAGGAAGAAGAAGAAAGAAATTGAAGATAGTCAAGGAGATGCTTACTTGGGTTATGGAGAATGATTATCAAAAGAAAAATCAAAAAGAAAGATATTGAAGAATGAAGAACTTGGAAGATCTATAAAGAATATCAAGATTTAAGTTGTTAGAAGTGATACTGGAGGTTCCTACGATGATACCGGAGGTTTCTATGATCAAATGATGGTTGGAATAGGTTAATACGAAGCTAAGATGACTTATATGTGAGTTATGGCACTTCTAGGGGAGTTATGCTCTAGCACAGAGCTCAATACTCTAGCACGGGATGAACTCACTCGAGCACGGATGAACTCACTCGAGCTCGGGGTGAATACTCTGTTCTACTCTGTTTTACGTTCAGTCTGACAGAGGTCCGGTATTTTGATCATATCTCTCAAAACACACGTCGGATTGACCCAAAATTGGTGGCATATTCAAGAGGAATCCCAACACGTAATATTGGCACCAAGATCACATTGAAAGAAGCTCAAAGGAAGGAGATATGATTCGTGGAAAATGAAACTGAAATCACCATCACTTTTCAAGACAGGTTCGGTATTTTGCACATAACTCACACTCTACACATCGGATTGAGACGGGACCATTGCCAAATGAAACTAGACTCAAAGAGCTTTCCAGGGATAGGTAATTTGCCAAATTGGAACGTATATTCTAGGAGCTATGCCTTCTGGAATTTGATGCTTGTGCAGACTAGCGAAATAGACACTCTTTCGATCATAACTTGCACAATACAAGGAGTTTGGAGCTGATTCTTTTTGCATTGGAATGCATATGGCAAGAGCATTCTTATGATACATCATTAGAATCAAATAAACAAATTTTTTCTAAAGTGGCGCCACATCACCCGTGAGTGTAAAAACTGACTCTTTGAAAAAGTTGTGCGAGTGATGTCCAGAAGCAGCTGAAACGTGAAGAAATCTGTAACACTCAAGCACTAGGATTCATGCTCGAGCATTGGAGTATTTCTCACTCGAGCACATGCAAGTTTTGACATGAGAGTGATAACCCGAGAAGAACCAGGTATGTGAAAACAAAATACGCACTCGAGCAGGACGTGTTGTGCTCGAGTGATGTCGAGAATTCACTCGAGCACTAGCGAGTGAAGAGCAGCGAGTGTTTGCCCGAGAGGAAGTCAGAATGTGAAAATATGAACTGCACTCGAGTGAGCCATATTGCACTCGAGTGAGGTTCTGACAGAAGCAACGTAGAAGCTCATATTCTCATGGCCATCAATCCACACTTGGTTAAATGTTATACAATCATTATGTTTTCGCTTGTTATTGTTCCTAAACATTAACTAACATATATTTCAAGTGTAAAATAGGAGATTAAATATTTGGATTGCATCTTCAAGAACAGAGGTCACGTACGGCAAATATCATCACTCAACGAACAATCCGAATATGGTTACATGTTATTGAATCATTGTGTTCTCACTTGTTATTGTTTCTAAATGATAGGTAACATATATTTCAAGTGTGAAACATGATATTAAACGTTCGGATTACAGATTCAAATAAAAGTCAACTACGGTGAACTTCATCATTACACACCGAATGGCGGCTACCAACCATGACAAGTAATTGACCCACCATGAGAGATTGTCTCAAATACAAAACGCTCCACAACGTGATGTACAGCTCAAAATGAATCTTCTTGTTGTTCAACGAGACGCTCCACTTTGCAACGGAAATCTCATAGTGGCTCGTTATTCAAATGTACACAACGTTCAAATGAAGCAATGGGACTCCAACGGATGAATACTCACAACGGTCATCATCTTCATCAACTATAAATGAGAAAGCATTCAGCATCGATGAGTGATAGAAAAAGACAGAGAAAACAGAGCAACGACACCAACATGCGAATAACATGAATCCTCTGCTTCTACCCAAACACTCTCTGTTTTCCAGTTTCTGTATTACTTATCATTGAGAGAGTGATTATTTGTATTGTACTTCAGTGAGTATTATATCCACTCTGTGAGAGAGTTTGTAAACACTGTCAACTATATTTCTAAGTTGATCTCAAGGTAGAGGGACCTTGAGAGGGTTGATTTTCTTACGGGGAAGCTGTAGAGAGAATTGCCAGTAAGACATTCTGCTCGTAAGACTTACAAGGTGAAAGCAGTAGAGAACGTTGCTGCTCATAAGACTTACAGGGGTGTAAGCAGGAGAGAATGTTGCTGCTCGTAAGACTTGCATGAGTAAGCAGGAGAGGAAGATCTTCGGGATTGCTCTGCTCGTAAGACTTGCCGTAAGGGGGAGTATTTTAGTGAGAGATATGTAATAGGTTTCACAAGTACCCGGTTAAACTTGTGGGATTGTAAAGCCTTTTCTTGTGCCCGGATTAAATAAGGAGATAGTAGATTTGAAAATCTCAGGAGGAGCCTGGGGACTGGACGTAGGCCATCATAGATTGGACCGAACCAGGGTAAATCACAGTTTGCATATTCTCTTTCCTAAACTCTTATATTTCCAGCATATATTATTTAATCTAACTGTTGATTTATAAACCTTCATACTTACCAATTTTGTTAAGATACGAAAAGATTTCTAAAGTTCTTAAGTTTTGATTATACACCCAATTCACCCCCTCTTGGGTGATAGCCAGTTCTAACATTTGGTATCAGAGCCCGGACTCTTGTTTAAAGGACTTAACCATCTCAAGAGTTACAATGGCTGATTTTGGGTGTTTAATACTTTTAGAAGGTTTTGATTATACAATCCCACCTCTTTTGAAAGATATTGATTTTTGGTTTTGGAAAGCTAGAATGACTTGTTTTATAAAAGCTTTCGATTTTGATATGTGGAATATTTTTACGAATGTTTTTGATTTCAAACCAAGAAAGGATTGGACAGATAGTGAAAAGAAAATGTTTTTGTTGAATATTAGAGCAATGAAAATTCTGTATAGTGCTTTAACAGAAAATGATTTTGAGAAAATTAGATTTTGTTCTAATGCTAAACATATCTGGGACACTCTTGATTCTATGTATGCTTATAACAATTGTGTTGAAGCTGAAAGTGTTGACAGTTCATGTGAAACTACACGCTACACATCTACTATGCATGAACAATTGGAAGTTGATGATGAAGATGGAAAAATCATAGAACACTTCCATACAGTCAACATGGATAAACAAGAACAAGAGGATTCCCGAAAAGAGCTCAGTATGGACGAACATGAAAAATCACTCTCCAGAGCTCAGTATGAACTTAAGGTAAAAAGTTCCAATTCCTTGTGTGATTTTCATAAAACTGATTTTCAGAATCTACAAAAGTTTGTTTCTCAACCAATTGTTGATTCTATTGATAAAAGTAAAAATGTTTTCAAATATGCTGGAAAATTTGTTCGGAAGAAAGAATGTTCAAATAAAATCCATTCAAATTTCTACTCTCAAGATCGACATAATACTTGCATGATATCCCATAATGCATATCTTGATACAATTTGCAATTATTGTGGAAAATCCGGTCATATTTCTCATACATGTTAAAGAAATTCCCATGTGAGAAATAAGTATATTTGGGTACCGAAGAAACATGTAAAGGTTAATACTAACAATCAAGGACCCAAGTATATGTGGGTACCAAAATGTCCATCTTGTACTTTATGTATGCAAGATGATCCGAAAAGAAATGGACTTAAGGGTAAGGAGAAGATGAAAAAGAAGCCAAGAGTTTCTCATGCGCCAATAAAGAGGTTCATATCATTTATATCAAAAAGGAGAACTCTCAAGGCACCCATTGCTGGAGCTACAAAATATAACCAGAGAAAGAAGCAAGATAAAAGGAGTATGTTCTACCTCAACGAAGGGCTATCATAATGTACCATTCAACTATCTTGAGAAGAACAAGAAGAGGAGGATCTCTCATTCACAAAGAAAAATATTCTCGAAGTCTACATCACATGAGAAAGCTTTGCATAACCCTAAAGCCAAATATGCAAAAACAGAACTTCAAAGAAAGATGCAGTGGGTATGCAGAAGCAATCCTTCAAGCATCTAACATAAAAGTAATCAATGGTAAAACTTCCTACAGTATCATCTTTAATATTTATTGAGGTTTATACCTTGTTACTTGTTACCTTAGGTATGAGCATTGCACATATGTTTTCACAATCTTTAGAAAAATCGTACATAAAGAGTTGCAATGTTTGTTAGTCTAACTTGTTATGCATATACATACTTTATGAGAAAACAATGTTTATGCATAAAGTCATACTTAATTCATTATGTTCAATTTCTTTAAAGTGACTATATTCTTAGAGCATGTGAATTATGATTCTTTCAAGCTAACCATAAGTGGATCCAAGTAGAATTTGATACCCAAGGAAGAAAAATGGTTATATGATTTTTGCAGGAACAATTTGAAAAAGAAGCATGACATTCGAGTGCAAGGCATGTTAACACTCGAGTACTGGTTGATCACTCGAGTATAGATTTAAATCCTATGCTCTGCTTCTAGTTTGTAAAACAGGGGTTAACAAAGTATGTAGAAACTCTACAGACACTCTCGTGTTCATCAAGAATAATGTCACACACTCGAGTGAGAAGTAAGCACACTCGAGTGCATAGAGAACTCACCTGAAAGTGCAACAAGAACTCATAAAAGCCATAGACACAAATGCATAAATTAGCTTCAAAACATGGATTACTCAAGTGATCTTGGAGGACTTGAGCACAAAGATATAAGGAGATGGAAATTAACTTGGGTGTCTACAAGTTACACTCAAGCCAGGTACGCTGTATCAGTAATTTCAAAACTCAACCATCGTACTCATTCTTTCCAACTCATTTTAAGTGGTTAATTCTTGCTCATTACTATATACCATTAGCAATCAATAATTTATGGTTTTTCAAAATATTTTCATATTGCTAAATGTATTGAAATAGAATTATGCATAATTTCTCTATGCATTGGAAATTTGAAATGCACATTTCATAAATTTACTTGGATTTCAAATTCATCTTGTTATAAAAATGCATACACATTATTTGAAAATTATCCATATCTTGTTTGCATTCAAATCGGTTTCAAAATTGGAAGTTAATATTTTTATACTGAAAGTCAGAATGCTTCAAATTCATTTATCAAAGTATTTTCCCATCATTGACACATTGATCTTAAATGTGCTATCCAATACTTGAACTCTCTTCAGTCTTTATTCCTTAACATGCTAGACCTTACAAGTTAACTATCTATATGAGTGTCAAGTATATTCCCTTGATAAGAATTCAACTTGTGAAAGCCTTGTGCCTAATGCATAAATCATTAGTTGGCCACGTTATTCCAAGCATTATAAATGTTCATTAGTGCATTGAATCTTAATGCATTAGCCATTATTGTGGAATAACTTACCGGGATAATATTCTAGAACTCTAGTCATTTGGATCAATGAGTATGTGCTTCATCATCCATAAATTCTTATACTCATATTGTTGCTCAAATGCATTACCATTTGTCTTCATCTATTTTTTGAGTTACTAGAGCCTTCTATTCAAACTTTTGAGTTGAATATCCCTATTCTTCAAGACACATCTCTAAGAAGTTTATCTCTTGATCAATACTAAAGTCATCATGCTTATATATATCAAGATAAGCCATTATGGCTAATTCATTTTTCATATGACTTTGGTTCTTGAGAAAATTCTCCAACATGTTAACTCTTATAATTAACATGTTATCTTAGTTGAATTCCTTAGTGAAGCTTTCTGATATATATTTTATAACTGTTGACTTCCATTGTTTTTGGCATAAGCATTGGTATTTAACAAGCTTCATAAATGAGTTTTCATGTATTCAAAATCTTAATGTCATAATGCATATTTATGATTCGAAAGAACATTTGAGATTTTGAAACAATTTGCATATCTCATTATCATTTTTGAAAATTTGATTTCATTCATGATTCATCATTTTTAAAAAAAATGATCATTGAGGATGGATTTTCTACTTTCTTTAATCTGATTTACATTGATTGTATGAAAATTTTATCAATGACATATTTTCTATATAAAGTGCATTTACAAATTGTCATTGATCGTTAAGAATCATCACTCTTGGTATCACTTATTCATCGTGCTTCATGACTCAATGGATTGAATTTACTAGGTAAAATTATATCTTGGACATTGTTGGTTTATAATACTCTTTGCTCACATATCATATGATTAATTGCATAAGAGCATAAGAGTTGTTATATCTAATATTGTATGGACCCAAGAGAAGTTGGGTACCAAAGAGCATATTATTATACGTTTGTAGGAGTTGACCAAAATGCTCTACTTTTGGATACAAAGACCAAAGGCTAACAGAAGAGGCATGACTGATAGTGTTGCGGTGTAAGCAAAAAGAGATTATATAATATCACCCGTATGACACTCTATGACTAGCAAATAACTAGCTAGTGATACAATCAGAGAAAGAGAAAGAGAAGGAAGATCTCTTAGTAGACCCAGTTATCACAGTTAACATGCAAATAATATGATAACAGAATGGAGAAATTTCATTAAAATAATAATGTTCAAAGTACAATGATTGGCCCTTAGGGCACAATTTCCAACAATAACTATGGAGGGGCACCTATCCGTTGTTGATTTGATTTGTCTGCCGCTCTATCAATTAGAAGTCATTTTGGGTTTTGATTGGTTGATGGCAAATAATCTGCTATTAGATTGTGGCAATAAGAGGATAGTGTATCCTACCTCTCGAAGTTCTGAGGGTGTGAATGCTAGTTTGAATTTTCTATCAACAGCTAAAGCTAAGAAATATCTAAAGAAGGGTTGCCAGGGGTATATGGTATTCTTTTCTATGCAAGGAGAAACCAGAAAAACTTTGGGCAGTATACCTATGGTAAATGTATTCCTTGAGGTATTTCTTGATGACCTTAGCGGATTGCCTCCTAAAAGGGAAGTTCAGCTTTTGATTGAAATTGCACTTGGAGCTGGTTTTATATTAAAGGGCCATACAATATGTCCCCAAATGAAATGGCGGAATTAAAGAAGCAGATTGAAGACTTGCTTGAGAAAGGGTTCATTAGACCTAGTGTGTCGCCGTGGGGAGCTCCAGTGTTATTTGTTAAAAAGAAAGAAGGCAGTCTTCATCTATGTGTTGACTATAAGGAATTGAATAAGATTACCGTCAAGAATAAGTACCATCTTCCAAGAATCGATGGCCTTCTATATCAACTATCTGGTTCATGTGTGTTTTTGAAGATTAATATAAGGTTAGGTTATCATCAGCTACGTGTGAAAGTAGAAGATGTTTTGAAGACCACTTTCAGAACGAGATATGGGTATTATGAGTTTTTAGTGATGCCATTTGGGCTAACCAATGTACCAGCGGTATTTATAGATTATATGAACTGAGTCTTTCGACCATATTTGGATCAGTTTGTTGTTGTGTTCATTAATGATATGTTGATATACTCCATGAGTAGGGAGGAGTATGAGCATCATTTAAGGATTGTGCTGAATATATTGTGTGAGAAGGAACTCTATGCCAAATTGAGTAAGTATGAGTTCTGGCTCCCAGAATTAAAATTTTTAGGCCATATTATCTCACAAGAAGGGATCTCGGTGGATCCCAGTAAGGTGGAAGTAGTATTGGACTGGAAGAGGCTAGAAACTATTGCTGAGGTACACAGTTTTCTGGGTCTTGCTGGTTACTACTGGAGATTCATTTAGAATTTCTCCTGTATAGCCTTGCCGATGACCATGCTCATGAGGAAGGATCAGCCATTTGTGTGGGATAATCGTTGTGAAAATTGTTTTGTGGAGCTGAAGGAGAGGTTGACTATGGCACCTGTGTTGATTATACTTGATCCCAGCTTGACTTATGTTGTGTATAGTGATGCAAGTAAGAAGGTATTGGGGTGTGTCCCTATGTAGTAGGGACATGTGATGGCCTATGCCTCTCGACAGCTTAAACCTCGTGAAATGAATTATCCCAACCATGATCTGGAGCTTGCGGCAATTGTTTGCTTTGAAAATTTGGCGACATTATTTGTATGGTGTGATGGTAGAACTATACTGCGACCACAAGAGTCTCAAGTATTTGTATGACCAGAAAGAATTAAACATGAGATAACGTCGTTGGATAGAGTTGCTTAAGGACTACAACTTGGATATCAAATACCATCCGGGTAAGGCAAATGCAGTCGTGGATGCTCTTAGACGAAAGACGGTGCTTGTGGAAGCAATGATGATACAAGAGGGGAAGTTGATAGAAGACTTTCAAGATCTAAATCTGTCAAACTAGATTGTCTGTGCTAATTATAGTGTTTCCCAAAGGGAAAGTGATTTGTGAGCTGAGATTGAAGAAGCTCCATGGCAAGATGATCGAGTACAGAGAATTCGTACTAAAATCGAACAGGGAGAAACTCAAGACTGCAATTTATTGCCCAGTAGACTGTTCGTTACCAGAAGAGAATTTGTATTCCACATAAGGCAGAATTGAGGCAGAAGATTCTTGATGAGGCATACAAGAGCCGGTATACTCTTCACCCTGTATAAAAAAATTATACCATAATTTGAAATCTGTGTATTGGTGGCCGGTATTGAAGAGTGATGTGATGAAATATGTGGCGTGGTGTCTTACTAGCCAGAGGGTAATGATCGAGCACCAGAAACCGGTAGGTTTATTGTAGAGTCCTGAGATTCCTGAATGGAAATGGTAAAGTGTGACCATGGACCTTATTGTGGGATTGCCCAGAATCAGGAATTATGATGTGACCTGGGCAATTGTGGATCGATTAACAAAGTCAGTGTACTTCATACGGATCAATGCTAGTTATTCTCCGGACAAACTAGCAGACATTTATATTCGAGAGATTGTGAAGCTCCATGGTGTACCAAAGAATATCATTTCTGATCGAGGTCCCCGATTCACTTCGAGATTATGGAGGGCTTTGCATGAGGCCCTAAGTACTCAGTTGAGATTTAGTATGGCCTATCATCCTTAGACAGATGAACAGTCAGAGAGGATGATTCAGACACTAGAAGATATGTTGCGAGCATGTGTCCTTGACTTTAAAGGGAACTGGGATTTCTTTCTTCTACTTACAGAGTTCGCCTATAACAATAGCTATCATGTGAGCATCCAGATGGCTCCGTATGAAGCATTGTATAGGAGGAAGTGCCAATCACCCTTGTGTTGGAATGAATTATCTGAGAGGAAGTTGTATGGGCCGGAACTTATTGGTCAAACCTCAGCACAAATTTGAATTATTTAAAAAAGGCTTTTTGTAACTCAAAGTTGATAGAAAAGCTATGCTAACAAGAGGAGAAGGCCTCTAGAATTTGAGGTTAGTGAACATGTATTTCTGAGGGTGTCTCCAGTCATCGATATTGGGAGAGCTATCGAGAGAAAGAAGCTGAGCCTGAGGTATATAGGTCCTTTTGAGATTCTTACGAGAATTGGGCCTATTGCATAACGAGTAGCCCTACCCCCAAACTTGAGCAGGCTCTACAATGTGTTTCATGTTTCCCAATTAAAGAAGTACCAACTAGATCCATCTCACATTGTTGAGTACAAACAAGTCAAACTACAAGACAACTTCACATATACGGTAGAGCCGGAGCAGATTATAGATCAAGAGGAAAGATGGCTTTGACACCGAAGCAATCCATATGTGAAGGTGATCTAGAAAGGAATAACACAGAGAGAAGCGACTTGGGACGTGGAGGCAGATATACGTAGATGTTACTTGGAGTTTAAGGCCCAAGTTGCGTAGCAAATTTTGAGGACAACATTTATTTTACTGGGGGAGAATTATAATGACTTGAAAATGGGATTAAGGGCTAATGACTTCAAAAGTGATGTAATTAATGTTGAATAAATACTTTTAAAGAATATGATGCGAATTTCAATCTGAATGTGATGCAAGAAGTACCTAAACCCTGCATTTGAGCATAATTGTGTGACAAAACTTAAAATGAACCTTAATGGCAGGGAAGGCACATGATTGAGTAAAATAAAGATAAAAATGTGTTTAGTGGTGATTTGAGTGGAATAGCCATAATCAGGGGCAAAATGGGAAAAAGGAAAGTTAGTGTAATTTTGAAATGTATGAACTAGCTAGTGTATTATGGTGGAATTGGTGTCAAGTTGTGTCTTTGTGCTATTGAAATTGATTTGGAATTTTGGAATTGAAGGGATTGCAATATTGAGTTTTGAATTGTGTGATTGTGTGACATGTTGTGGCTATTATGTAACATGTGAAAGGGAGTTAAATTTAGTTGTTTCGATTGCTCCAATGGCTACCTTGTGCAAATTATTATAGGAATAGTGTTTGGTGTGAAATTGGAACCATTGGAGGCCGATGTGTGAAAACTGGAATTCTAGAATTTTGGCTAAGTGTAAAATGCTGTGTAGGGGACCAACTTTGCATGGTATTTTGACATAGCAAATGGAGTTGATATGTTATGAAATTTTCCAGATTTGAAGTTCACATTGCAAGCTTTCCATGCATATAAAATTTGGGTCGTTCTGAGTTTTGTGTATTGGTTAGCCACAGCCTAAAATGCTAGTTGTGACCCAAAACCTTCTGATGCCTAAGAGGAGCTGGCTGTAGCCCAAAACTTTCTAACCTGCTTTTGGAAGTGGCCTTAGGAGGTTGGCTGCGACCCAAAACCTTTTGACCATCTGCTGGCCGCAGCCTAATGGGGGACTAGCCATGGCTAACCATTCAAAATTGGCATTTTGAACTTTTGAATATGGTATTTGAGCAAGCTTTTACCAACCCTTTAGGTATTTGTCTAAACTTTTAGTAGCCACCTAAAGAGTCTAAATGATAACCAACTTTAAGTGTTGTTAAAGTAAGAAATTGGGGTGGAGAATTGATCCGTCTTTCTTGATTTTGGTTTATAGGGTTTGATATTTGCCTTGTTTGTAAACAACCTATGCCGGAGCATGCCAGGAAAGAATAAGGTAGTGTTGCTTTCCCTTATACAGTATGTGATACATTGCATGTTGGATTTATCATTATTTGTGAATTATTCAACCGCGGCCATCGGTGTTGACAGTGGGAGGACCGTGCCTTGAGGGCAGAAGAGATAGGGGATGACATTATGTGATTATGTTTTATATGACAGCTTGTATGCTGTATTTCATGCTGCTTGATAAGGTCATTGCATGCTTTGTGATTATGTATGGTATAAGTGATATGTTAATACTAGGATTCTTTTGAATCTCATTCTTTCCTTTGACTAGCCTTCAGATAGGGGAAGTGGCTCCAAAGGGAAGGAGACGACCAAAGGCGGATAGGACTCCTTAAGGAGATTTTGATTTTGGTTGTTGGTTATCAATTTTGGTATTGGGATTACTATACTTATTTAGAATGTAAATATTAAGATGATTTTGTGTAATTCCCTAAATGGGAATTTCTAAACCCTTAGTTTATATATGAAGCCCGAGAGTTGCCGGGATTTTGTTGTATACTCTGACTTATAAGTGTGATTTAACTGCACAGGTAATTATATTCATAACATTGAATTAAGACCAAGGTAATGTAGGATCGGTAAGCACAGCGGAAGAATTTAAAAAATTTTCACCGATCCTAATTGAGGATCTATCAACGGCGTTTAAACCAAGTTGGAAGAATTCATACCTTTTTGATGATTCAGAGTTCTCACGATCTCTAGGAGACAACACGTCAGGTCCGCTCCCTCTACCGGTATCCACACGAATGCCCTCCAACTGAGACTCCGTGCTAGCGCCTCTAATGTCTCCAAAGGTTTAACTTGCGGCTCTCAATTCTGATGTACACTGAGTCTATCAGCTCTATCAAGTTTATAACCCATGAGGGTTATTTTCAAATTTCAAAATTAATCATCATTAATTTCGAAATTAATTAACAATTAATTATCTTGATGAGCCAATTAAATAAATTCAGTTTAAATTAAATCTGTCCAACAGTTTTAATTTAACCTATTTATTTAATCTAAATAAAGAGCCATTAGATTTAATTCATCTTCATAAATTAAATCTGAGATACTATATCTCTATCATGTTAGTTATTAAATTTAATATATCTTAATAAATTAAATTTAAAACCAACACAATATAATAATATCATATAATATATATATATATACATATATATAATATATTTCGAAAATATATATATCTATATAATATTATTAAATATAATAATATAATATATATATATATATATATAAGATATATATTTCGAAAATATATATATATCTATATAATATTATTAATGAATTTTATATTATATATATAAATATAAAATTCATCCACCCTAAATCAAACATTATCTCGTGTTGGGCCATTCTTGTGTGCGACCTTGCAGGCCCATATGAAGTTGGCAGTGGGCCAATAACTACACTAACAAAAAAGTCGCAAGCGGCCTCTAGCAAGACATTACGACTACCCAATTCATATGAGGATCGTTATCATGATGCAACCTGTCATACAACCATGTCACGTCCCTTTTGTCACACGATATATCGTTCAAGGATAAGGCATGGAAAATGTCATCCTCTTGTTCCTGACCATTACTTTCTCGATTCCTGAGTAGCCTGATAATAGAGACAGAAACTCCTTTCATCATAGTATGGCCATAGATTTCTCAGACTCACTCATCGAGGGGCCCAGTAATATCTCTCTACTAATGTGAGGGACAAATTCCATCTTGATCATTCATATTCCTCTACATGAAAAACCACCAAGCCCGATCGTAGCCTTTATCATCACCCGGTCAAAAGTGACTTTTGACTAGTTCAAAGCTTAGCAACTCTCATGTAGGAATCCATGATGACCTCAGGTCTAAGGGCATTGTGACGTGGTTATACATGAGAAAAGCTTATGACTTGATCCATGTAGCTTTCTCATAGTGGGTCGGTCCAGCACCTTGTACTCTTACAAGTGCCTAAGACTTTGATTCGTATCTCCATATCTTATCAAAGTCATACTGGTCTTGTTTCATCTCTGCTCCCGTATAGATGACCGACCAGGGACATTTTAAGACAATCTTTATGAATTTTCCAAGGATACAATTATCACAGTTAACATGCAAATAATATGATAACAGAATGGAGAAATTTCATTAAAATAATAATGTTTAAAGTACAATGATTGGCCCTTAGGGCACAATTTCCAACAGGTAAGGCAGAAATTTTGAAGGAATTTCTAAAACCCCTATAGAAAGGAAGGGATTGGAAATGAATTTTAATTATCCGTTGGTCTCTAATCTATTCTAATTATACATTTTTGAATCATAATTACAGTTTTGAAGGAAGAGGGTTACAGACATCAAGTAAATGGCATTACTATTTGACAGTTATGTTTAAACAACAGTGAAACTTATATATTCAAAATTGAACAGTTAAGTATTGGCCATTAAAATCCCTTTTTGGCCCTATCTATTTGCAATTTCAAAATTCACACCATTCCTCCGCACTCTTAGTAGACACCTCAAACCACTCTTTTTCAACATATCCACCACTATTTCACTCTCTATTGTTGTTGGAATGGCCATCCATTCCATATTCATTGTAGTCTATGAAGTTTTTCATCATCATCTTGATTTTAAATCTCTATTTTTGAGTCATGCATTCATAAAGGTTAGTACTTGTTGTGCTTGGCTTTCTTACATCGTCTGATGTCTTATTGTCATACCAATTAAGTCAAAAGAGGTATATCGTCCTCTTGTTACAGGTTAATACAGTTTGTAATATCTATTTTGCAAACTTCTCAACTTTTTTAGGGGAAGAGGAAGAAAAGCAGTCTGGGAGTCAATCTGGCCATAGTTTCGTGTCTTGCATGATGAAGAACTTAATTGAGCTTGAGCCACCTATTCCATAAGTTTCCTCTATATACAGGATATGTCTTGAGGAACATGATGTCATAATCGCCCATACAAACCTTGAGCTAGAAGTCTACAACAAATAAGTCTTTTTTGTTCAAGATGTATATGGGGAAGAAGGTGTATATAACACTTTCAATCGAATGTTAGTCAAAGATATTCTCACAAGTGATATGGCAAGCACAACTGCTGTTAGATCTCTCATGTTTTGATGATAACAAAGGATGGCATGAAAAAGATTTGATTAACAAATAAGTTTGAACAAAGTAATAACAGGGTAAATTATTACTTGAAGTAAGCATTGGAGTAATGAAGAAAGGCCAAGAGAAAAAGCTGAGAAACTTCATTACTGGCAAGTTTTCTAAAGGGTTACTCAAGTAAGTACTCGAGTAATGGGACAAAAACTTGAAGTAACCAGAGTAACCTTCAAGTAACCTGCCAACGTTACTCGAGTGGCTACTCGAGTAACCAGGTAAATCACTGGCAGTTGCTCTCGGCCTGCCAACGTTACTCGAGTGGCTACTCGAGTAACCAGGTAAATCACTGGCAGTTGCTCTCGGCCTGCCAACGTTACTCGAGTGGCTACTCGAGTAACCAGTTAAAACACTTCCAATTCCTCTCGGCCTGCCAATGATACTCGAGTATGTACTTGAGTCCCCTGCTTCAAGAAAAAATGTTGCTATCGGCATTTTCTATCCTGCCAATGTTACTCGAGGAGCTACTCGAGTAACTTACTGTGATAAGCAAAACCTGAAGGTAATACTCGAATAACATGAAATGCTTTTCTCACACTTTACTTCAAGTCACTACTTGAGTATGCAAAGTTATTTAGAAGAAAACTTCAAGTCACTACCCGAGTATGCAGAAGAGAACTTCAAGGCACTACCCGAGTAAGCTATGCAGAAAATTTATATTTACTCAAGTAGGTCCTCGAATAACATGGTAATCAAACTTGAAGTGCTCTTGGCCTTGAAATCCTGCCAACATTATTGGAGTAAAGCATCGAGTAACATAAAGTTTATTTGAGAGTTTACTCGAGTCGCTACTCGAGTAACCTATGAAGAAAAATGTGCCATACTCGAGTAAGTACCCGAGTAAACAGGTATTTCCAGAGGTTTGTAATTTTGTTTACTCCATGCACTACCCTAGTAATGTAATGTTCATTTGTTAACTTGTAGTTTATCATTACTTTCATGATGATACTCGAGTAAGTACTCGAGTAAACTTTAATGAATACTCGAGTAGCTACTCGAGTATGCAAGTTCAGAATTTGAGAAATCATTTCAACGTTCATTGATTTGTTTACTATGTGATTAACCCTTCATTGTATTAGTATTCTTAGCATATCCACAGATAAACAATGAAGAGATCTTACCAAATAAGGAAAGTCAAATGCAATGTTTAAATGCTACCTACCGCCACCTACCATAAACGGATATTTTTCAAATATTGGAAAAGTCAACAGTGGCTGTGCATACTCTAACAGGCATGAAGAAAAACGTTCCAACAATCATTACCAACACATCTATATATACGGGAACATCCAAATAGAGGAAGAAGAACAAGAACACATACACAAATGCATTATCTAGCTCATTACTCTGCTTTTACATTATACTTGTAATTCTATGCTTCAGTGATTCTTATTCACTCTGTGAGAGAGATATTTAATTCAAACTCAATATTTGTTATTGAGGTAACTTAAGGTTGTGGAACCTTGAGTTGGGATTGGATTATAGCTTGTAAGGGGGAGCGAGTATCCAGACGAAGGAACTTGCCTGTACTGAGGTGCCATGAACCCACTGAATCTTGGAAGTTATAGTGAAACTCTCAGAGATGCTCTAAGGACTAGACGTAGGTCAAAGTGGTTGTGACCGAACCAGTATAACTACCGGTGTACACTTCGGTGATATTTCTCCTTACTCTTTTCTACTTTATATTCACCGTCAAGTTTTTATATTTGCAACGAAATTTTAGTATCACCCAATTCACCCTCCTCTTGGGTAAAACGTTTGCTCTAACAAGTGCTTGTAACTTTTATATCAAGTATTTCTTCTACTGCGAATGAATACTTAGCTACTCATAATATATGTTCCTTCATTTATTTTTGTATGTAAGGTACCTTTACAAGGCATATGTTGTCCCTAAAGGCCTATTTGACAAGTTCCTATTAAATAAGCCCACCTCTATTTAAGCTTTTTAGATGGAGGTATAGGCAGATTCTTTTGAGGTAAAATCTTGGGAACTGGTAGATATAGTCATTAGAAGGGTACAAAGGGAGAAGGACATGTTGGAAATTGTGCCCTAAGGTCTAATCATTGTACTTTGAACATTATTATTTTAATGAAATTTCTCCATTGTGTTATCATATTATTTGCATGTTAACTGTGATAATTGTATCCTTGGATAATTAATAAAGATTGTCCTAAAATGTCCCTGGTCGGTCATCTATATGGGAGCAGAGATGAAACAAGATCAGTATGACTTTGATAAGATATGGAGATACGAATCAAAGTCTTAGGCACTTGTAAGAGTACAAGGTTCTCGACCGACCCACTATGAGAAAACTATATGGATCAAGTCATAAGCTTTTCTCATGTATAACCATGTCACAATGCCCTTAGACCTGAGGTCATCATGGATTCCTACATGAGAGTTACTAAGCTTTGAACTAGTCAAAAGTCACTTTTGACCGGGTGATGATAAAGGCTACGATCGGGCTTGGTGGTTTTTCATGTAGAGGAATATGAATGATCAAGATGGAATTTGTCCCTCACATTAGTAGAGAGATATTACTGGGCCGCATGATGAGTGATTTTGAGAAATGTATGGCCATACTATGATGAAAGGAGTTTCTGTCTCTGTTATCAGGCTACTCAGGAATCGAGAAAGTAATGGTCAGGAACAAGAGGATGACATTATCCATGCCCTATCCTTGATCGATATATCGTGTGGCAAGAGGGACGTGACATGGTTGTATGACAGGTTGCATCGTGATAATGATCCTCATATGAATTGGGTAGTCATAATGTCTTGCTAGAGGCCGCTTGCGACTTTTGGGTTAGTATAGTTTTTGGCCCACTGCCAACTTCATATGGGCCTACAGGGTCGCACACAAGAATGGCCCAACACGAGATAATGTTTAATTTAGGGTGGACAAATTTTATATTTATATATATATAATATAAAATTCATTAATAATATTATATAGATATATATATTTTTGAAATATATATCTAATATATATATGTATATATATATTATATGATATTATTATATTATGTTAGTTTTAAATTTAATTTATTAAGATATATTAAATTTAATAACTAACATAATAGAGATATAGTATCTCAGATTTAATTTATGAAGACAAATTAAATCTAATGGCTCTTTATTTAGATTAAATAAATTGGTTAAATTAAAACCGTTGGACAGATTTCATTTAAACTGAATTTTTTTAATTAGCTCATCAAGATAATTAATTATTAATTAATTTTGAAATTAATGATGATTAATTTTGAAATTTGAAAATAGCCCTCATAGGTTATAAACTTGATAGAGCAGATATATTCATACGTACATGAGAATTGAGAGCTGCAAGTGAAACCCTAGGAGACATTAGAGGCGCTAGCACGCAGTCTCAGTTGGAGAGCATCCGTGTGGATACCGGTAGAGGGAGTGAACTTGACGTGTTGGCTCCTAGAGATCGTGAAAACTCTGAATCATCAAAAGGTATGAATCCTTCCAACTTGGTTTAAACGTCGTTGATAGATCCTCGATTAGGATCGGTGAAAATTTTTAAAATTCTTCCACTGTGCCTACCGATTCTAACAGTGGCATCAGAGCCAGATCAATTGTGCATTTAAATTGAGTTTATGATTCTTATCAGAGCCAGATCAATTGTGCATTCAAATATTTCTTTTAAAAGGAATGTGCCTTTTTCAAAAACTAGTGGGACCACCGTGACCACCTTTGCATAGCGCAATATAATCTGATCACGACATTTATTGCTTTTCATATTGTATGAATTCTTGTTGTGGTTTATTATTTATCCTTGTTTCGGTATGGTGAACAATATGGCTTTAGACTTTTGCAAATGTTGTAATATTTAAATATGGCCTGCGTGCCGTGCCTTTCTCTAAATACTCTTGATGTACATTCTCTTCTCATCTCACTCCCCTCGAATGTTTAAACGAGGTTTCTCTCAATGTATTTTTTTATTTAGAGAAGTTCTCTCATTGGCTTGGGAGGATTTTAAGTTAGGTAAGTCATGTTGTGTCACGTTTAAATTATGCTTTTGATAAGATCATTGCATGAATACTTTTACATTTATATGTATTTATCTGTATGAGATACGACCACGAATGCATCTATATAAACAAAACTAATTAATTAAGCCATATGAATCAAATCTTAAGTCATAATGCCGTCAATTAATGAATACTTGTCAAAACCTAGATCGCTCAATTGTGGAAACCACCAAAGTGGATGCACTTGAGTTATCTTGATGAGACAAGCTTGAGTAATGGTGCTGCTCATAATATTCATTATTGTTTTGACTTAATTGAGATTAACAAAACGGTTTTGAATCTCAAGGCATTAGATGGGGTTAAACATGCCAGATTATATGATGATTAAATCCCATAAAGTTCTAAGAGTTACATGTGATGTAATTGGTAAATAGGTTACCTACCTAAATAACTTGAATTTAAGCGTCTTGCCAAAGCGGACTTAAGTTTAAGCCAAATATGGATCTTAGCCCACTGATTATTATATTGAGGTTTGTTAATTTAGTGGGAGATTACTACTAACTTTTCATATTTTAATTGTAGAATCATGTCGACTAGTAATACTGCTACACTTTCATCATAATCGGTCCTTGAGAAGGACAAACTCAATGGGACAAACTTTCTCGACTGGTTCAGGAACTTGAGAATTGTTCTCAAGCAAGAAAGAAAGGCTTATGTCCTAGATCAACCCATTCCTGAGGAGCCTGCAGCTAATGCTCCAAGAGCTCAGAGAGATGCTTACACAAAACATAAGGATGACTCTGTAGATGTAGGTTTCCTGATGCTTGCCACTATGGTTCCAAAGCTCGAAAGAGATTTGTGCCTACCGATTCTAACAGGACAATCTTTTCTTGGTACTGTACTACTAATGGTAAGTATACTACTTAATTAAATTGTTTGTCAACTAAGTATTATTGTTCTCATTTTGTTTATTATACTTAAGGGTCATTGGCTCCTCATCATGCTAAATCCCTTCAAACAAAGGATTTGGTACTTTGATTCGCTTCATAGGATGCAGATGATTGAGAACATGTAGTCAAACTTTTCAATAAGTAATTTAATGAATTTAAATTTGGTACTTTAATTTCTTATTGTCTTGTCAAATTTCTTTACTATTACACCACAAATGAAGGCCTTGGCTGCCCCCTAGTACTTTGCTGTAGCTATGAATCCATTTACAAATGGAAGAGAGTAGAGGTAATTTACCTATATATATATACATATATTTCATTTGTGTTCCTATGCTTGTTAAAGTTGTGTTTTAGTGTAAGCGTTTCACCCAAGAAGGGGTGAATTGGGTGATATCAGAAATTTCGTTTCGTATATAAAAATTGACTAGAAAATATAAAGTTTAGAGCTAAGAGAAATATCACCAAAGTGTACACCAGGAGTTATACTGGTTTGGTCACAACCACTTTGACCTACGTGCAGTCCTTAGAGCTTTTCTGAGAGTTTCACTATATCTTTCAAGATTCAGTGGGTTCTTGGCACCTCAGTGCAACAAGTTCCTTCACCTGGACACTTGCTCCCCCTTACACGTTGTAATCAAATCCCCAACTCAAGGTTCCACAACCTTAAGTTGTCTCAATAATGAATATTGATTTTTTTTAATGAAAATCACTCTTACAGAGTAAATGAATAATCATTGAAGTACAAATAATGAGTATAAGAAAAATAGAGCACTAAGAATATATTGATCAGTGTCTGTTCATGTGTTCTTAGTTGTTCTTCTCTGTTCATTGAATGCTCCATATATATAGATGATTTATGGTGTCTGTTGGAAGCATTTCAAATATGTCTGTTAGAGTCACGTAGCAACGGTTGACTGTTCTTCTAATTTAAAAACTATCCGTTTTGATGTAGGTAGCGGTAGGTGAGATATCAGATGTTTCATTTGAATTTTCTCTTATGTCATGATTTCTTCATTGTTTCTCTGTAAACATACTTAGAATACTAGTGTAATGAAGAGTTCATCATATAGATAACAAACTAATAAACATACGATTAAAAACATGATTTCTAGACTACCTTACTAGACTGGCTACTCGAATGATCATGCTCATTACTCGAGTAGTACCTTGAGTAAACCTATAAAAAATATGATAGAGGGTAATTCAACATTTTCATAAAATATTACTCGGGTAGGACATGGAGTAAGATATATCACAAACCTTGAAAATACCTGATTACTTGAGTGCTTACTCGAGTAAGCATGTCTATTCTTCATAGGTTACTCGAGTGATCACTCAAGTAAATTGATAATAAGTTTGCTGATTACTCGATTACTCCCTCAAGTAACAACATCAAATTATTGGTCGAGAATACATGTGCTTTGCTTACCTGATTACTCAAGTGGTCCCTCGAGTAATACTTCAAATAACTCTGTAGATTATTTGAGTGGTCCCTCGAGTAAATAGTTTTCTCAAATGGTTACTCGAGTGGCTACTCAAGTAAAGTGTGTCAATTTTTGGCTGAGAGCTACTGGAAGGTATTTGTCCTGGTTACACGAGTGGCTACTCAAGTAATGCCTTTTATCATGTGTGTACTCGAGTGGTTACTAGAGTAATGGTCCATATAACTTTGCAGATTACTCAAGTAACTCCTCGAGTAACTCCTTCCAAATTTTTGCAGTGCACCTCTGGAACATTTTCTCCAACATTACTCGAGTGCCCACTCGAGTAATAGTGTTCTTTACTCGAGTGATCGCTCGAGTAAACCTTTAAAAAATCTGCCAATGATGTTTTTCTTGTGCTCTGTCTCTCAGTTCTTCTTTATTAATCTAGTGCTTACTTCAAGTAAAGCTTTTGTTTGCCATTTAGTTACTTTGTTCAAATTCTTTTCTTTTGTTATCAAATCCAACTTTGTTTCATCAAAACACATGGGATCTAACATTGTTTATTAGAGTTCCTTTTATACAAATGAAAGTAGGGATTGATACATTTCTTTTGTTTGTTTATAGTGTCCATGGCAACTAGGTAAGAGCTCTGATTGTGTGTACTGTGTCATGAAGTTCATGAAAGACATAGTCCCCCACAATCTCACCTCAATTACTACTATGGTATATACATATAAGCATGTATGTGTTTAAGTTAAATTAAAAGTCAAGTAATATATATTTTAACAAATTTAATTTGTTTTTTACATAGTACTTTGCAATTAGTTTTTGTGAGCAATATTCACCCCACCAAATAGAACAGGCCATATAAGAGTTGGCTATGCTATTTTTTGTCAATGGGATGCGGCATAATAGAGTTAGTTAGAGGTGCATTTTTTTCATTTAAGTTAGTTTACCTATTTTAGATTTGGATAGTTACATTGTTTTAGTTTGTTGGATTTGTTAGGGTCTGAGTTTCCCCTGTGTATATGATTTGCTAGAAATATGGATCTTTGTCTTAGTTTCTTCTTTATAGGTATCTATCTGTATAACCCCCGAATAGGGGTTAATAGAAAATGACCCCCAATCTAAAAAAAATATTGGTCACCAATACTTCACCGTTATTCGCTAATAATCATAATATATTGAGACATATTTCACAGGTATTAGTCAATGATTGTCAAGTATCTCAAAATATTTTACAGTTATAGACCAATAACCATTAAATAAATACCTTACAAATGACAAAAATTGGTGTGAAATACTTTACAGTTCAGCATTAGAACCGTAAAGTATTTTGTCATATATTTCACGATTCTTTGTGACAAACCGTTGAAGTTTGCATTACGGTTCTTTGTATTTAACAGTCATCGACTAAAGACCATGAAGTTTACATACAATAAATAACTGATGAAATTGAACAACTGTGAAATTTACGGCCATAAATTTTACAGTTAACAACCCTTAAATATTAATATTTAGCGCTAAGATATTTAACAATTGAAAACCACTAAATAGTGCTAAAAATAACCGTGAACTATCACTACTACAGAATTGAGATATAACCACCCCCAAAGACGTCCCAAATTAAAAATTGGGTGGTTAAAAAGGGAGGCGGTGGCATTTTCGTAATTATATATATGTAGGTGAACCTTTAGGCGTCCCAAATTTGAATTTGGGACGTCTAAAGTGCTTCCTGGCGAGAAATATAAATTTCATAAATTTTTTTTAGCGCCAGGATTTGGGTTTAGGCGTCCCAAATGACATTTGGGATGCCTAAAGTCCGACTTTAGGCTTTGGGACGCCTAAAGGCGTCCCCTGCGCATGTCAGACAAGTGTCTGACATGCGTCTTCTTCTATCACATCTCCTCTATTTTTTTCTTCAACTTTACTCTTCTTCCTCCTCTCCTCCCCACGCACCCACCGTCGGCCCTTCTCTATTTTTTTCTTCAACTCCTCCCTCCTCCCTTGTTCAAGCACTTCTTCTCCCCACGCACCCACCGTCTCCTCCACCGTCTCCTCCCTTCTTCTTCCTCTTTGTTTCTTCAACGCACGCAACCGTCACTGCTGCAACTTCACCTCCTCCACAGTGGGTAGATTTTTGCTCTCTCCTCCACCTCCGTCCTTCCATTACTGTGCACACCACCGTGGATCTCCAACATCTCTAAGTGTGGCTCTCTCCAACGTCTTCTCTACTAGCTAGTGGGCGCCCTCCCTGATCCGGTAAGGTTGGTTTATTTTCTTCATTTTTTTTTGTTTATATATTGATATTAGGCTGGTTGGTTTATTATATATTGCTTATATTGAGATGGTTGGTTTATTATATATTGCTTATATTGAGATAGTTGATATTAGCCTGATGTGTTTGGTGTGGTTATATTGCTTAAATTGCATTTATTCGGGAATGGTTTATTTTGTTGTTTAAATATAAATTTACTTGTGTATAATAGAAATCCCTGTTGTTCAGTTTTAGGGAAATCTAGCTTTTATAAGCCAATGAAGATTTATCCATACACACATATAATGGCACCACCCCATTTCATTAGTCTTGTTCCTGCACCATTAATTAGTATATATAATAAAATAAAATATGATTTATTTAAATTAAAGAAATTCTTGTATTAATTCCAAACGAATTATGAAGAATAATTCAATCCAAAACTTAAAAAGAAAACCATAACCCCAATATTCATTAAATGATTTTTATCCAAATTAAGAATTGGGAGGTCTAAAGTCCCCCAGGGTGGGACTTTAGGCGTCCCAAATTACAATTTGGGATGCCTAAAGTCAGACTTTGGGCGTCCCTATCATTTGGGACATCTTTTCTTTCAACTTACTACGCCCCCAGCATATACGTCCCCCCGTTTTGGGACGTTAAAAGTGCCAAATTTAGGAGGTTAAAACCCCTTTTTGTAGTAGTGTATAGTCAATTTTGTAGTAGTGATTTTTAATTATTTGCATAGGTTTTTCCTCTTTTGATAGAAAAATCCCTTAATATACTCAATTAATAGGGAGAGTTAAAGAAAAAATTATAAATTTGTTAGATAAAGTTGACTAAGGCATTACATTTAGTGCCAAAGTAAATTCCTTTACTAATTCTTGCATTTAGTACTAGAGAGTATAGTAGTTTTGATTTTGGTCAAATGTGAAAGTTTTAGTTAACTAATTAAATCCATTTTTCACTCTAAAAAATACAGTCAAAGTGAAATTATTGGTTGTATGGGTATTCAATATTTTGGGGTTGGATGAGGATTGTGAGAGCTAAGTTATACTTCCTCATCAGCTATTAGTACAAAGAAGCATATTAAAAGTGGTTAGGTGTCTCAATTTTTTTCTTTCTCTATTTCGCCCTTCATTAAATCATGTTGACTTACATAATATTGAAAAAATATTGGATTAGTGACCGATATTTTCAATTACATGGGAAAATAGAGAGTAATAAGGGTATTTTTAAAAAATATAACAACATACAACATTAATTATTCATTAAATTATGGGATATTTTGCTAATATTTATTATTTTATAATAAAATATCTCATTATTGTTTTTTATAATACCTCCAGTCCATAATATAGGAGTCAGTTGGCAAATTTAGGTAGATTAAGAAAATTACTATTATTAGATATTTGTAACAAATATAAATTGGTTTTCCTAAAAATATTATCTTTCATATGACTACCTGTAAATATAAACTCCATAATATGTGCAACCAATGGGGATACTTTGGAAAGATTATAATTTTTAGAGACAAAGTGGATTGAGGTCTTAGATTTAGAACCAACTTCAATCCTCAATTAGCTCTTATATTAATGACCAGCAATAGTATTTGATAAAGGGGAGAGTATATCTTAGGGTGCCAGAAGACCATGGTACAAATAGAAATATGGGTTGTAAATAATTGTGGATATGAATGGATCATGTCTCATCAACACAATATTGGTATAGTGATGTAAGGCCCCACTAGATCCCGTTAGGTTACGACTTCAAGTCTTAGAGGAAACATCTATGCTAAAAAGGGATAGTCACATACCTCAAAACTAGAATAGTCAGCTGCTAGGATACTTGGTAATAGGATAAATAAAAGGTACCATATATTGATTGATAATATATAAAAAAGGAGTGGATCATGTCTCTGATAGAGAAGGAATGGGGGAATTTTTGTAGTTTACTTAGCTTCTCCTGTGTCTTCGCCCATACTTACACAAAATAGATAAATGAAAAAAAAATAAGTTAATGAATTATTTCTTTTCTTATTTTTTACAAGTTACTTTCTTTTGAATTAATCTTTACAGTTAGTCACAACTATAGAATATAAAACTAGCCTCTTTTCAAGTTTTAGTAAGTCTTTTTTTTAGTGCAGTACTAAATAGTGAACAAAAATTTAAATTTTTGCATATTTAAACTCATCACTGAAATAAAATAATATATACACAAATGACATAGTTATAACATTTTCAAAAATTATATTACAAATAATAAAATAATAATATTGATACGATAGGGAACGGATCGGCTAGAAAATAAGTATGAGGTCACAATAAACAGGATGGATGATCGAAGATAGGACCTTAAGAGAACCTATCTCTTAAAACCCTACACTACTAAAGATTCGAGCATATAGAATGCTTAATATATAATGGCTGGTCATAGTGAATAAACATCATGTATGTCGAGGTGGAGGTCACATAATAATATATAACACTTAAAAGTAATAGTTAATTATGCACAATGTCATATATTATGAGGCTGAATTCGCGAAAACACAAAAAAAAGGCTGTAGTTAAAATATGTCATTTATGTAGCGACAAAAATGACGGTACATTTGAAACAACTATCATGTAACACTAATAAACGATTCACCTTCCGACCTCTAATATCAACGAAGACAAAATATAACTGTCTTAAGAAACAACCATCATTTAACACTTTCATAACCCTTTGTAACATCATCATACCTTCACAAGTCATAACCCTTCTAACATCCATTATACCTTTATTTAAACTCACCTATTCTTTGTGAATCTTACTACTTTTTTTTATTGGTCTCCTTCTTCTCTCCTTTATTATGTTAAGATCCCAGGGAGCTCCTTCGATGACACTACCCCCTCCTCCTCCTCCTCCTCCACCACACCACTTCTTCCTCCTCCTACTCCTCTACCTCCTCCTAAAATGAAGGCTCTAATGTAGCTGTGGTAGGCTTTAACTAAAATACACGGTATCTAGCGGAATACACCAACAGGCTGAACAAGAAGTTGAACCTCATCCTTTACAAAGAGATTAAATATGACTTATAGTCAGATCCTTCATCTCCGTCCTCTGATGATAAGAATGAGGAAGAGGAAGTGAAAGAGGACAATAGTAGTGGTGATCATTGAATTGTATTTTAAAAATATTTAAAAACATTAACAAAAAAGCAACTTCATACTTCACAGTTATTAATTAATAATCGTAAACCATTCTTGTAACATGGCTACAAATAACACCAATATATTTATCAATTCTAATTTAATAAACATTAATTAAAGCTTTCAAAACCTTTCATCCTCCACCTACTAACTCTAGGTGCCTCCTCGTTATCCAATAATCATCAGGAAAACTGGGTGCCCTTTCATTCTATCCTATTTAACTTCCAACATGTAAAATGATGGTTTTCTCACATCCCTTCCTGTTGTCTATTCAGACTCCCCATTCTCATTTGTTTTTCCTACATTTTCTTCATCATCCTCCTCTTTGTTATCTCAATTGCCAAGATGAAACATTGTACGGAAGACTTGCAAGAAAGCTCCCGGTGTCATCCTCCACCTCTTCCTTCTCTTCCTCCCTTACCTCCACCTCCTGCTTCTCCTCCCTAACATCTGCCTCTGCCTCGACATCCTATGTATTCTCAACTAGAGCAATGTTATGGCATGCAGAATACAATGATCATCTTGTGAGGAGGCTTTCTAGATACCTTTCCAGTATAAACAGGAAGGCCAATCTCATACTTGATGAATATGGGATTGGCCATTATACTACTAATGATCCTAGCAACTCCTCTGGTTACAGGTAGCCTGGTGATCTCGTCAGTTCATCAGGCTACTTGCCACTGTTCTATTTTTTTGTATTATTGTTTTTTTCATTTTAAATATATTGTTTGAAAAAAGAACATATATAATAGTTCTGAGAGAAAAACTATCACTAAATATATTAAATAATGGTTCTTAAACTGTTATTTCTAAATGACCATCATGAATTTGAAAATACATAACGGCTCGCTTAAAACAACTGTCATGTAACTCATGGCATGGGAAAAAAATGACGCTTTACATAAATCTCAAATTAAATTCACCTATTTTTATTTGTGTTTTGTAATATGGTGGTTGATATATACAACCATGCACGCATTAAAATTTTAAATAATGTCAATTGCATAATGTTTATTAAGAAAAACCCGTAACTTATTAGAAAACAACTTCAAATTCCTAACAGTTATTAAAAGCCAACTGTCACCATTTATAAAATATAATGGTCTATAAATCTAAAGAACGCAATGGCTCGATAATTGATGAAACTCTCTCTATATAAACGTCTGAAAATTGAACTCCACTTCTCCATTTCTATTTCAACTTCTTATAGCCAACTACAAGGTTTTGTTCTTCACTAAACTTATAGACAAACGCCAGAGAATTTCTACTTCATCATCTTGGGATAAACCAAAAGATGAACTCTTCCTCCAATAACATTGAAAGGTTTATCCATGCAACCTTCGAGCTCCATCATATGGTCCAGGTTTACCTACAAGAGCAAGGACGCGTAGACTAGTACTTGAAGAAAATTACCATGCTCGTTCACTCTTTGAATAAGGTGGAGAAGGTACTGGAGAAGGAAGAATATGATGATGCATCATATTCTTAAAACATCTCCATAACTTGTTATTTTTAGTTTTTTATATACTTCAACTTTTTGTTTTTTTATTTTGTTTGTAAAATAGTAGTTGCATAATCAACCACCATTTTTTAAAAGAAAAGTGAAGTAAATAATGGCTATCAAGTAAAAACCATCACTTGTTAGCATACCATACAAATAAATAATGGTTGTTATTAGTGACTGTTATATTTCCACTTAAAGATTGAGGATTGTTACAGAAAAATAGTCATGATGGTTTGAAACATTTCCCCTTCTCCATGCTGATGATAATAATCTGTACATGCTTCTTCGTTCTTCGTACCTATTCCTTATGTTTTTTGTACTATTTTTTCATCTATTAGAGAGAAATATGTTTTGGTTTTATTTATATAAAATATGAAAATGTAATTATCTGGGCAAAAAAAAATATTACATACCTCATAGTTATTCACAAAGAACCATTATAAATTTCAACAAATAAATAACGGTTCTTATGAACGAACCGTGATGTAAAGTCTTAGGCACGATAACTCTAAAAACCTACCATTCATCTTCTATTTAAACGTCTAAAACATAATACACATGACACTTAGTCTGTTAGAACGATGAAACCTACCAACATCGTATACTTACAACTCTTGTTCTCTTTTCTGGTTGTTGAAGGTCATTTTCAGTCAAAATACACTATAAAAAGCCTTCGTTCGACTTCTCAAAGACAGCTACTGTAGTGAATATTGACCCTTGTCTCAGTGACTATTGCACGAGTTGCTGTTGCTTACCCTAACTCGTATTCATTTATGAGCCCTAGCTTGGTATACACTTAACCCTTGTATTGTCAACCTAGCCGAATAGGCTGCATTTGTGAATTCACGACATGACAAAGCATCCAAGGTGACACCAAGTTAAAAGCTATAAAATTAAACATTGTGATTAGCCTTAGAATCTTTAATGTCATAGTTTCTAAGCTGCTTGGTTTTGACTCTATCTAATAGAGTAGTACTTTCCACACCAAGTGGCTATGTAATTCGGGATGGATCAAGATTTTCTAGGCTTTATGGCTAAAATATATCACACTCCTAACCTATATATCTTATATTGTAAGTGTTCATCACCTATACCTTATGTCTCTTCAGTAATGAGCTAGAAAAACAATGGCTAGGTGAAAATACATGAATATCCATATAGGAAAGGTCACAAGGGGTAAGTAAACCCTTAAGTAGCTCAAGGGTTTGCATGCCCCTTGCGTCCTTTTCAAAATAGATATTCATTTGTTCCCCCCTCAGCCTTGGCTTTCTTAGGTTAATTTTTGTGTAGAAATACAATTATAGGTGTATAGTTAAACTATCACATATATATGTAAATAGTTGCCATTGATTCTTCCCACAAAGCTTAAAATGTCTTGATCCATTCAGAATTACATAGCCACTCAATGTTGGAGGTACTGTTCTATTATATATAGATGTGCCAACTAGATCAAAAACTCTCACTTGTAGAGTCCTTCATCCATAAATCATAGTTATTATATAATAACCGTTATGTATTATAAAAGTTCACAGTTCTTATTTAGAAACTGTTATTTATGTACTAAATACATAACGGTTGTCTACATGAGACTGTTATTCATTTCTATTAAAAGGTTATTGAAAGAATAATGGTTGTCAAAATGAGACCATTATACATCATACAAGCATTACCATATATTATGATGGTTGTCCACATATGCCAGTGAATTATTAACACAACAATGCACATATCATGTCCCCATTAAGCCTAAATACATAACGGTTTTTATCTTAGAAACATTATAATATGTCTAGAATAAATAATGGTTTGGATCCGTAATTTATCTACGTTGAGCATATATAGCGCCTACATATATAATGATCCAGAATCATAATTTATGGCCAATAATAACAGTCATCTATCACAAATTTTGTAGTAGTGTTAGCCATAAAGACACTACAAGGATGATCAGCCCATGATTCTACATATCTAGGTAAACATAGAACACTCTAAAACTAAAGCCCTCGTCATAAATGTTGGAATTGGCTGGTACAGTGGAATAATTTTAAATTTTTTGCCAATCCCAATTGATGATCTATCAATGGAGTTTAAACAAAGTTAGGAAGAATCGTACCTTTTCCAATTTAGGGTTTTCGATCTCTAGGAACCAACACCTCCTATTGCCTCCCTCTACCGATATCCACATGAATGTTACTCCAATATGGACTGCATGCTAGCACCTAAAGTGTCTGCTAGAGTTTTTTCCACAGCTCTGAATTCTCATATGTTAATAAGTTTTTTTGCCCTATCAATTTTATAACCCATAAGGGCTATCAAGATTAATTTTGAAATTAAGTAACTCTTAATTATCTTGATGAGCTAATTAAATAAATTTGGTTTAATTATATCTGTCATACAATGTTAATTTAACTTATTTATTTAACCCAAATAAAGAGCCAATAGATTTAACTTATCCTTATAAATTAAATCTGAGATATTATATCTCTATCATGATAGTTATTAATTTTAATTTATCTAGTAAAATTAAATTAAAAAGCTAACAAAATATAATAAGATTATCATATATATATTGAAAATACATATATATAATATTATTAATTTTCTTTTCATGAATTTTATATTATATATAAATATTAAATTCTTCCATCCTATATTAAGCATTATCTCGCGTTGGGCCATTCTTGTGTGCGACCCTGTAAGCTAATACGAAGTTGGCATTAGGCCAATAACTATACTAACCCACAAGTTGTAAGCGGCCTCTAACAAGACATTACAACTACCCAATTCATATGAGGATCGTTAACAAGATGCAACCAGTTATACAACCATGTCACGTCTATTTTGTCATATGAGGCATGGATAATGTGATTCCCCTGTTCCTGACCATTACTTTCCTAATTCTTAAGTAGTCTGACAATAGAAACAGAAAATCCTTTCTATCGTAGTATGGCCATATATTTCTGAGACTCACTCATCGAGGGGCCCAGTAATATCTCTCTACTAATGTGAGGGACAAAGTCCATCTTGACCATTCATATTCCTTTGCATGAAAAACCACCAAGCCCGATCGTAGCCTTTATCATCACCCGGTCAAAGGTGACTTTCACTAGTTCAAAGCTGAGCAATTCTCATGTAGTAATCTATAATGGCCTCATGTCGAAGGGCATTATGATATGGTTATACATGAGATAAGCTTATGACTTGATCCATGCGTCTTTCTCATAGTGGGTCGGTCCAGTATCTTATAAGCTTAGAAGTGCCTAAGACTTTGATTCGTATCTCCATATCTTATCAAAGTTATACTAATCTTATTTTATCTCTGCTCTCGTATAGATGACCGACCAAGGATATTAAGGACAATCTTTATGATTTATCCAAGGATACAGTCATCACAATAAATATGCAAATAATATGATAAAATAATGGAAAATTTTCATAAATTAGTAATATTTAAAGTATAATGATTGACCCCTAAACCACAATTTCCAACATTAAATGATGCCTTAATGATGATTGATTGTCTTAATTGGCACCATTTAAGCCTAAAGGAATTAGGAAACTATTATTCTTCAAGACTAATTCATCTACCTAGAAATAGGACACTAAAACAAAATATTCCAAAGCAATCTTTGAGCAAGAGGCCTTATTCAATGCAAATAGAAAAGGAAACTAATTCAAAATGAAATCAAATCAAATTTAATGCATAAGGGTTCCTTCTATATGCTTCTTGAAGTGTATTAGATGTCGTTTATGATCCTCCTCTAAGGCACATGCTTGTCACATGGTATTTTAAGTGAATTGGTTAATCTAGACTGCAATGGGCCTTGTACATAATCTTATTGGGCTTATTGTTTTACATTACACCAATTTCATGGACCTTTATGTTTTGTCATGTGCTCAAGCTTCTATGTCTTGTAAAAGCATGCATATAGGCCTGAATCTTCATGGTCAAGGCATCATTTATGTTAGAGCAAGCGTTTCACTCAAGAGGGGGGTGAATTGGGTGATACTAAAATTTCATTGCAAATATGAAATCTTGACGGTGAATACAAAGCAGTAAAGAGTAAGGAGAAATATCACTGAAGTGTACACCGGGAGTTATACTGGTAACGGCTATAATACCCCGAATTTTGAGACTCGAGGCTAGAGAATAAGCCTGAGATTAGTGGATTGCTAAGCCCAAGTTTAGAAAGATCCCAAATTATTTTTAAGGGTTAATGACTCCAAAAGTGGATGTGGTTAGTGATAAATAACCCTTTTGGAGAATATGATGTGATTTGGCACTCGAATATGATTCGTGTGTGTTGTGAACAGCGCCGAAACCCTGTATTTGAGTTCAATTGTGGATTAACATCCAAATTGACTTAGAATAGATGGAATAATTGAATGGGGTATTGTATTGGAAATGGTGTCATAGTGTGTTTTGATGTCATTGAAATTGGTTTGGAACTTTAGAATGGAAATGTTGCAATGTTAGGTTTTGAAATGTGAATTGTGTTGACATGTTGAGATTGTTGTGAAACCATGTCAATAAGATGTGAATTTGATTTATTTTTTGTTTCCAATGGATTCCTTGTGGAAATTTATGTGGGAATGATGTTTGGTATGAAAATGGAACCATTGGAAGCAAAGATGCAAAATCTGAAATTCTGTCTAGTGAAACTCTATTCTGGGCAGTCAGTTTGTGTGAATGTTTTGAATGAACAAATGGTATCTAAAAAATCTGAAACTTTGCAATCTTAAAGTTCACATCCCAAGCTTCAAAATTGAGATATAATGTGTACCATTTCAATTTGGGAACTGGGAGACTTGTCTGTCCAAATTTTGGGATCAAAACCGGACTCTGTTTTGGAGCAGTGTTGAGTTTTGTGTAATTTTGTATTTTTGTGGTGATTTCTAGTAATGATCCATATTTTTCCTATAAAGAAAACTTAAATACCGTTTATTTGGCTTTGGAATTACCTCATTTAGATGTTTCTAGAATTAGTTATGATTTTTCAAAATTTGGGCAGAAAATCTGCCAGAAAATCCGAAAATGGGAATTATGACATCATCTCAATAAAAGAAGACATCAGCATGGAATTAAATATTTTCTCATCTTCTTTAGCTCTCATTTTCTGTCGTGCTGAACCAGTTGAAACTAGTGAGAGAAAGTTGAGAGCTCTTAGAGAGAGAAAGAGGAGAAATCTCACAAGGTAAGCCGATTTCTCCGACGATCTAGCTCCTAACGCGTATAACCTTGCTTCTAAGCTTCTCTTTCATGTTCTTTAAGGTGTTGGAAGCTCAATTTTCATGGTTTAAAAGGGGATAGGGTTCAGCCATATTGAGTAAAAGCCAGAGGGAGCTTGAGGTAACTTCCAAAAATTCAATCTTTGATTGTTCTGGCTGCTGTGGTTGACTTAATCGGTGAAATTTCACCGGATTGTCTTTGTTTGTAAATTTTGAAAATGGGTTGGCCTAGGTGTTATGCTGATCAAACGGATACTAAATGGTAGTTCTAACCCAATGTAATGGTCAATAAAGCGGTAAGGAATAGAAAGGAATACGTTTACAGAGCCGAAACCGAAAAACCCCAATTTTTCCCGGGGAATTGAGAATTTTGGCCAAGCCTAGTTTGGAGGGGTTAGAGATTTATTTTCAATGATTTGATGATTCCATTGAGTTCAGGAGCGAAAATTAGGTGGGGTTACAATTGGTCACTTTTTCGGAAAATGCCGAAACAGCATAATTATGAAAACGCCCCTGAAACCCTTAAAGTGGGGCTGCCAAGGGTAAATTTGTAAATTGACATTGAATTTGATAATTCCGAGTTGGGAAATGGATTCCTTGGGCAAAAATATGAAGAATAGCCCATGTCAAAGTTTCAAGAAAAGTACAGCCAGGTCCCTGGGGGTATTTTAGTAAATTTTCAATATAGCCTCATTTAACCCCCAGAAACACTATGGAAGTGTCTAAATAGTACATTTGACATTGTAGGATCAAATGTGAAGCCCCGAGTTGTTGGAACGCAAATCGAGGAGAAAAGAATGGAGGTAGGGGACTTGCCTTACTTGCATGTATTTGATATCTTTGCTTGTGTAGTGATGTATGTGATTGCTTTACTTGATTGTGTAGAGCATATTTGAATAAATGAAGCTCTGTTTCTGTTTTACTGTGGCCATAGTTTTGTTACATGAACTATTGAGCATGCAAAAATGTCATTATGGGGCATGCATCTAGATAAAGCTAACATGTCATACACATAGCATCTATCATGCATGTATTATGGTATCTGTTTCCTACTGAGATTCTTTCGATTCTTACCCTCCCCTACCAACAATTTAGACAGGGCAAGTGGCTCGTGGAGGGAGCGGCTAGGACTCCTTCGAGATGAGAATTGGTAGTTGGTTACCAATGAGTTGTGAAGACTGTATATGATTCGATTGAATATATGGTTATGAATTTGAGATGAGATTGTGTAATCCCGATTTGAAGAATTGTAATGGGCAAGTGTCCCTTGTGTATCTTTAGCAAAGGTATGTACCCGAGATTGCCGGGATGATTATGTTGTGCACTCTGATATTTATATAAATGTGATTTATCTTCGCGTAGTAATTGTATTTGAAATATGAATATAAGACCAAGTTTATTGGTCTCTTTCATTTTAATCGCGTATTTCAGATATAATTACGGAGGGGGTTACATCGGCCATAACCACTTTGACCTACGTCCAGTCCTCAGAGCGTCTCAGAGAGTTTCACTATAACTTCAAAGATTCAGTGGGTTCTTGGTACCTCAGTACAAGCAAGTTCCTTCCCTTGGACACTCGCTCCCCCTTACAAGTTGTAATCTAATCCCAACTCAAGGTTCCACAACCTTAAGTTATCTCAATAACAAATATTGAGTTTGAATGAAATATCTCTCTCACAGAGTGAATAAGAATCACTGAAGTACAGAATTACAAGTATATGTAAAACAGAGTATTGAACTTGATAATGCGTTTGTGTGTGTGTTCTTGTTGTTCTTCTCTGTTTGGATGTTCCCATATATATAGATGTATTGGTAATGACCGTTGGAACATTTTCTTCTCATCCGTTAGAGTGTGCGCAACCACTGTTGACTTTTCCAGTATTTGAAAAATATCCGTTTGCGGTAGGTGACGGTAGGTAGCATTTGAACGTTGCATTTGACTTTCCTTATTTGGCAAGATCTCTTCATTGTTTATCTATGGATATGCTAAGAATACTAATACAATGAAAGGTTAATCATATAGGAAACAAATCAAAGAACGTTGGAATGATTTCTCAAATTCTGAACTTGCAAACTCGAGTATTTATTAAGTTTACTCGAGTATCATTGTGATAGTAATGATAGCAAGTTACATAACTCGAGTAGTGCATGAAGTAAACAAATTTACAAACTTTTGGAAATACCTGTTTACTCGGGTACTTACTCAGGTATGGCATACTTTTCTTCATAGGTTACTCGAGTAGCAACTCAAGTAAAATCTCAAATAAACTTTAGGTTACTCGATGCTTCACTCTAGTAATGTTGGCAGGATTTCAAGGCCGAGAGCACTTCAAGTTTTATTACCTTGTTACTCGAGTACTTACTCGAGTAAACATAAATTTTCTGCATAGCTTACTCGGGTAGTGACTTAAAGTTCTCTTCCAAATAACTCTGCATACTCGGGTAGTGACTTGAAGTTCTCTTCTAAATAATTCTGCATACTTGAAAAGTGCCTTGAGTGAAGTGTGATAAAAGCATTTCATGTTATTCGAGTATTACCTTCAGGTTTTGCTTACCACAATGAGTTACTCGAGTAGCTCCTCGAGTAACATTGGTAGGATAGAAAATACCGAGAGCAACATATTTCTTGAATAAGGGGACTCGAGTATATACTCGAGTATCGTTGGCAGGCCGAGCGTAACTAGAAGTCTTTTACATGGTTACTCGAGTACAAACTCGAGTAACATTGGCAGGCCGAGAGCAACTCCAAGTGATTTACCTGGTTACTCGGGTAACGTTGGCAGGCCGCGAGCAACTGGAAGTCATTTATCTTATTACTCGAGTGCTTACTCAAGTAACATTGGCAGGTTACTTGAAGGTTGACTTTGATTACTGCAAGTTTTTATCTCATTACTCGAGTACTTACTCGAGTAACCCTTTAGAAAACTGGCCAGTGATAAAGTTTCTCAGCTTTTTCTCTTGGCCTTTCTTCGTTACTCCAATGCTTACTTCAAGTGATGATTTGCCCTGTTATTAATTTGTTCAAACTTATTTGTTTATCAAATCTTTTTCATACCATCCTTTGTTATCATCAAAACATAAGAGATCTAACATTCTCCCCCTTTTTGATGATGACAAAACTTGGTGATTTTGAACAAAGTTTTTGAAATTAAGTTCTCAAATAAACACTTCTTGAATTCAATGATAATTTTGAAAAAGCTTGTTAAATGTAAATTCAAAGTGTTTTGGAAAATGTTGAAATCATAACATATTCACCTTGCATACATAATAAACTCATTAGTCCCACATTGTATTATACTTTAAAAGCTTAAATGGACTTGAAATGAAATTATAACTTAATGAAACTTGCATTAAACTTAAAATTACATTACAAGATGAAAAAGTTATAAGTTGAATAGCTCCCTAAATCCTATATACACCCATATACCCAAAATGAAGGAAAAACTTAAAACAAGCTCAGAAACTCCAAAAAATCACACTCAAGCTCTTCTCCCCCTTTTTGTCTTCATCAATCAAGTGGAGGACTAGAAGGCTTGACCATAGAAATAGGCTTCACAGGAAGAACCAAAGGACCATATGAACTCAGAGAATCAATAGAAGAGGAACTAGAAGGTTCTGGTTTAGGAAGATTTAGTGGAGAGATATGAATGTCTTCTCTTGGAGGAACAGGAGGGGGTTGATAGACAATCATAGTGGTAGTCTCAACCTTTTCAGTAGCACCTGGAGTATGATGATCAGAGGATGAGGGAGAGATTTCCTCTGTATGGGTAGGAGATGGAATAGGTGTAGGAGAGGGTTCAGGCTGAGGTTTGGATGGTGAATCCTCAATGATGATGTGAATGGTCTCATTTGTTTCAGGATTGTCCACTGAACATAGGATATCTCTGGGTCTTGGTTCAGGTGGACTAGAAACTGGAGGTTCAGGAATAGTTGGCTTAACTTAGTATGGTAAAGGTCAGATGGGATGTTCTCTGGAGGTGGTGGTATATTCTTTGGAGATGGTATATGCTCAGGAGATGAGAATGTCTCAGGTGCAGATGATGGACCAGCAGAAGGTCCAGGACCCAAAGAGTCCAGTCTTGCTAAGATCAACCTCAAGGTCTCACCCTGGGCATGTTGCTCAGCTAACAACTTCTTATGCCTTTTGTCCATCCGCTCAACCATCTCAGCCATCTTGTTATTCATGTGAGTTATCAACTCAGCATTGGTGTTGGCTATGTCCACATGAAATCCCTTGAGCATATTCTCCATGAAGTGTTGGAGTGTGGCATTGAGGAAAGAGGGTGAAGAAGTAGTGGCAGCTGGAGTAGAAGACTGAGTATTATCCATTTTACTCGTCTCAGTCTCAGTCTTCTTCTTCTTCTTAGACCCAGACTCCAGAGGACCCTTAAGAGGAATTTCAATATTGAGCTTCCCAATGTGATTTCTCCCAATTGGAGTAACTCTCTTAATGTGCTCTTTACTCTCCAAGTACCATATCTTATTTTTCTTCAGAATAAGCGAAATGATATGAGGATATGACATTAGTGTGGTGGCTTTCCCATCTACTCTGTATCTCTTCATCTCAGAAAATATATATTCCCCCAAATCTTTTTGTTCCTTCAGGAGTAAGGAAGCAAACCATCTATAGTCCCGATCAGAAAAGTGGGTATAATTGTTGGCCTTGTTCACAAGGGATCTAGAGTATATATACCATAGAACCCTGTGATGATTGCACATGTCACTAGTATTGAAATTCAGAGGGCCCACAAGCTCACCCGGTCTAAGAACAGAGAAAATTTGGTTTGGATCAAGTTTTAAGTAAATGTCATCTGGAGGGTTCTCTATTCCTAACCACACATTGATCCTAGAAGGTGAGATAAGTATTTTCTGGCCTCTAACAGTAGTAGTCAACTTTTCCTCTGTAGAATTTCTATTGGGTTCATCTAGTATATCAAGATTGCAGTAAAAGTGTGTGACTACTTTTGTGCAAAAGGGAAGCTTAATAGATAGCCAAGGCATAAAAGGTTCCAGAAAGGGACTAAGATCATACTTCAATACCTCCTGAAGTACTTTGAGGTCCATACAGTGAGTCTTGCAGACTTTTCTCCATGAGAATTGAGTGAGATACTTCTGAGAATCTTCCAACTTGTTGACATTAAACCCCTTTAGAGGTTTAGTGATCTCTTCTTCTTCTGGAAATTTTGAGTTCTTTGAAGATTGCCCCTTCTTAAGTTGATCAAGTATGCCAGCTATTGCCTTAGCCACATTCACATCATATTTGGGCTTTTTGGATGGTTTTGGTGTGAATGATGGCGTGGAAGAATCAGAAAGTGGAGGAGAAAGAGATTTGGAACTTTTGCCTCTCCCAGTAGAGGTGTTCATCTTGGATTGAGTCCTTGTAACCACTGGCTCTTTAATCGCAACACCTTTCTCTTTTGGTTTCGGTTGAGGTTTGGGTTGGATTTTTGCTTTTGACCTAGGTGTGAGTTTTCTTCTCTTTCTGGGAGGAGTAGAAAGAGGTTCAGAGAGTTGTGGGGATCCAGAAGAATCTGTGGGAGTAAGGTTTTTGGTTCTAACCATTTTGATTCAGTGAAAACCTTGAAATCTCAGAAAACAGAGTGAGAAGACACGATATAGGGCAAGAAGAATCTGAACAAAATAGGAGGTTTTTGGAGCTAAGAATTGATGGGTTTTGACGGAAATGAAGTAAGAAAGAGATTGTGAAAAGTTTTTGGGAGAGGACTGGGTGATTTACTAGAGGAGATTTTGTAGAAATGACCGAGTTTACGACAGATAAAGACCTAGAACCCGACGTTACTCGAGTAAATATCATGTTTACTCGAGTCCCTACTCGAGTGATCATACAGAAAATTTCTAAAATAATTCATTTAAAATGCGTACCTGGCATGAATAATATTGTAATTATCCATGTATGTTCCCTCGATCATTTAATAGCCATTTTAGAGCATATTTGAGTCAATTCTCATCAAGTTTGTGATTTGGACCTGCAGTTACTCGAGTAAACTTGAAGTTTACTCGAGGCTTCCCTCGGGTAACCTGTCATTTCTAGTTTGGACTGTTCATTTCTCACCAAATGAACCGTTTGATTTAAATTCCAGGTAACTTGATACGTTACTTCCAGTTTTGGAAGACCATTACTCGAGTAGTTACTCGAGTAAAGTGCTTTTTTTACTTCAAGTTGTTCCTCGGGTAATGCTTCACTGTCAGTCATTACTTGAAGTTGGTACTCCAGTAATGGTGTCCTCTGATAACCTCTATTTTTATTTCTCAGAACAGAGTTTCAATCTTCCTGCAAAACAAGTTTCTACATACTCTGATGCTTAAATTAGTAATCATCAAAACATTATCAAATATCTCTATCTAACATTATGAGAAACTGAAGTAACTTACAATTTATTGGGATTTACCATTCCCAATTCTCTTCTAATGTATAGAAATTGATCTTTTGCAAGAGGTTTGGTGAAGATATCAGCTAGTTGAAGATGAGTAGGAATGAATATCACTTTCACATCTTTCTTCTGGACATGATCTCTGATGAAGTGATGTTTGACATCGATATGCTTGGTTCTAGAATGTTGAACTGGATTTTTTGCCAAGCTTATCGTACTGGTATTGTCACAATAGATTGGTATTTCTTTGAGATAAATACCAAGATCTTGTAGTTGTTGTTTCAACCATATCACTTGTGCACAACAACTTGAGACTGCAACATATTCAGCTTCCGTTGACGAAAGAGACACTGTATTTTATTTCTTGCTAAACCATAATACAAGGGATCCTCCAAGAAATTGTCCTTGTCCACTGGTGCTCTTTCTGTCCGTCTTGTATCCTCCATGATCAGAATCTGAATATGCAATTAGATATTCACTTCTTCCTTTAGGATACCACAGACCCAATTCTGGTGTGTCAGCAAGGTATCTAAAGATTCATTTGACAGTTTCGGCATGTGATTCCTTTGGTGCTGATTGATATCTTGCACATAAGCCAACACTAAATTGAATGTTTGGTCTACTTACCGTGAGATAGAGTAATGATCCAATCATTCCTCTGTATTTTGTGATGTTATAGTCTTTCCCTTTGACATCAGCATCAAGCAACGTAGTTGAGCTCATAGGTGTATCCGTTCCATTTGCTTCATCCATTCCATACTTCTTCAATAGCTCTTTCAAGTACTTTGTTTGAGAAATGAAGATTCCATTCTTTCTTTGTTTGATTTGCAAACTGAGAAAGAAATTCAATTGTCCCATCATTGACATCTCAAACTCTCCGTGCATTATCTCAGAAAATTCCTTACACAGAGATTCATTAGTAGCACTGAAAACAAAGTCATCAACATATATTTGAACAATTAAAATATCATCACGTTTTCGTTTTATAAAAAGTGTTGTATCAACTTTTCCCCGTACAAAACCTTGATCAATAAGAAATTTATTGAGCCTTTCGTACCATGCTCTAGGAGCTTGTTTTAAACCATATAAAGCCTTTTTGAGTTTAAAGACATGGTCAGGTTTAGTTACATCTTCAAAACCTGGAGGTTGCTCTACATATACTTCTTCCATAATATAACCATTTAGAAATGCACTCTTTACATCCATTTGATAGAGTTTGAATCCTTTGATGCACGTAAAGGCTAAGAATACGTGTATAGCTTCCAATCTAGCCACTGGAGCATACGTTTTCTCATAATCAATCCCTTCTTCCTGATTATAGCCTTTGGCCACCAATCTTGCCTTGTTTCTGACAATAATTGCGGATTCATCGAGTTTGTTTTTGAATACCCATTTAGTGCCAATGATCGGATGATCCTTGGGTCGGGGTACCAAATCCCAAACTTGATTTCTTTCAAATTGATTTAGTTCTTCTTGCATTGCTATCACTACTACAAAAAAGGGATTTAGTGGCGTAATTCTTATGGCAGTTTTTTCAAAAAGCGCCAAAGATAATTATTTATTTTTTAAAATAAAGGTTATTTAAAAGCTTTGGCGCTTACAATTATAAGCGTCATAATAGACGTTAACTTTATATGACGCTTTCCTGAATAAGCGCCAAACATTGTCATCAATATTTTAAAAAAAACAATAAGAAGCTTTGGCGTTTTATGTGGAAGCGCCAAAGCTTCTTATATTTTTCAAAAACCAAAAAAGGAAAATATAATAGGAAGCTTTGGCGCTTCCTTAAAAAGCGCCAAAGCATCCTATATTTTTTAAAATATATATACATATAATATGAAATTTAATATATTATTTCTTCTTTCTATTTAACCTTCCTACGGCCTTACACATATGTTTGACAAAAGAAGTTTAATTTCTTTCTGACTATTGTAATATGCCTATTGTATTTGCATTATGCATTTTTTAAAAAAAATTAAATCAATTTTTTTTTATTTGGGTCATAACATTTATTATTGGTAAAGGTTTAATAGTTACAGTCAATGTAACACTATATGATATCTTTGCCATACTTTTTGTTCTTTCTTTTTATAGATCCAATATTATATGATTAAATATATTATTGTCACTAGTATTAACTTGCACTTATAATGAAGCGTAAAACTGAGTGAGCTCCATGAAGTTCATCATTTTTTTTTGTAAAAAGGCCACATTCCAAAAGAAAAAACTAAAAAAAATATATTATAATAGGAAGCTTTGGCGTTTCCTAAGGAAGCGCCAAAGCTTCTTATGTATTTTTAATTTTTTTAAAAGGCCACATACAAAAAAAAACTAAAATAAAAAAAGAAATATTATAATAGGAAGCTTTGGTGCTTCCTAAGGAAACGCTAAAGCTTCTTATAGGAAGCTTTGGCACTTCCTAAAGAAGCGCTAAAGCTTCCTATGTATTTTTTAAAAAAAATAAAGGTTCAGTCAGCTTCTTCGATTGTGTGTGTGTCTATCTATAAAGTAAATTTAAATTAAGTGTTTTTTTTCACTTGTGTCATTATATTATTATACATTTATCATTGTTAAAGGTTTAATAGTTACAATCAACGTAAAGTTATATGATATGTTTGTCATACTTTTTGCTCTTTCTTTTTATAGATCCAAATTATCTGCTTGAATATATTGTTGTCACTAGTATTAACTTATACTTATAATGAAGCGTAAAACTGAGTGAGTTCCATGAAGTTCATCAAATTTTTTTATAATGAAGCGTAAAAGTAGTATATACTTGACCATTGTTAGAAAAAGAATCAACACATAAAATATAGTTAAACTAACCAATTACATAACACACAGTGCCAAAACTTCATATTGAAAAAATAAAAAACACAATAGAAGCTTTGGCGCTTCCTAAAGAAGCGCCAAAGCTTCCATTTTTTTTAAAATTTTATTTTAAAAATGGGAAGCAATGGCATTCTTTTATGAAGCGCCAAAGCTTCCCCTGTTTACAAAATTTAAAAACCCTGCCATTGACATCCCGCCATTATCGCTCTCCCGCTTGTCACTTCCCATAATTTCGATCCATTACTCTCTCACTTTATTGGTCTACTAGCTTTTCTTATTCGTTATCCCCACTCCTTCCTCTCTTTGATGGCAGCAAGTAGAAGTAGGAGATCCCTAGCTTGTAAGCATTGTTTTTTAAACATTTGATCCATGTTTTCTTTTTTTTTCTTTTTGGTTAAAATTTGCAATGACACTTATATGTTTGCTCATATTTTTTATTTTTTAAGTATTGATTTGAAGTTTCAACTTTGTCAGCTTAAACTTCCTATATATTGTTAGTTTTTTAATTTTTAAACTTACAAATTAATAATATTGTAGTAATTTTGTTGTAATACAAATCATTGTAGTTAATGTTTTGTATTTTTTACCATTGTATTGTGATTTGTTTGTTTTATCAAGAAAATAAAATAATTAAAAAAATGATCATCATCGTTTTATATTGTAATTTACCTACTAGATGAAATGTATAGTCATTTACCTACTAAAAAATTATATATGATTATCAAGCATTTATTTTTACATTACACCGTATTGTAGTTATTTAAGACAATCATCGTTTTGTATTGTAATTTTGTCTACTAGACGAAATATATGATCATTTTGCTTACTATAAAAAATATACATGGTCATCAGGCATTTTGTTAAAGCATTACGCTGTATAGGAAAAGAAATATTTTAAAAAATTAAACCCTCATTTAGCATTTGTAGAAATAAACGCCAAAGGAGGTCTAAACCTCCTTTGGCGTGTAATCATCAAACGCCAAAGGAGAGGCACCCTCCTTTGGTGTTTGAATAAAAAACGCCAAAGGAGGGTATTCACCCTCCTTTGGCGTTTGATAATTAAATGCCAAAGGAGGGTGGGAGGGCACACCCTCCTTTGGCACTATTCCAATAAACGCCATATGTAATTTATTTATTTATTTAATTTGATAAAGTAATGTATGGCATTTCTATAAATTGAAAAGCGCTAAAGGTTTTTTTAATGGCGTCAAAAATTTTGGCGTTTCCTAAACGCCAAAGTACTTTTTAAAATAAGCGCCATTATATTGGTTTTTTGTAGTAGTGTATAACCCAATCATTGTCTGATAGGACTTCATCAATGTTAAAAGGTTCAATCTCAGAAATGAATGCAAAAAAACTTACTTCATTGAAAATTCTATTTCTAGTTTTGATCCCTTCATTCACATCTCCTATGACTTGATCTAAGGGATGACTTTTATTGTATTTCCAGGCTCTAGGTTGACCTAGTGATTGTTCTTCTTCCTTGGTTTCATCAACTTCTGGAATAAGAGATTTAGAAATAGATTGACCATTTTCTTGATTTAAAACAACTTTCTGGTCTTCATCAATGGTTTTGTCAGAGGATTCAAATTCATCAAATACAATATGAATTGATTCTTCAATAACACATGTTCTTTTATTGAAAACTCTATATGCTTTACTTCGGTTAGAATATCCTAGGAAAATTCCTTCATCAGTTTTAGAATCAAATTTTCCTAAGTTATCTTTACCATTATTATGAATAAAACACTTACAACCGAAGATGTAAAGATTAGCAATGTTTGGCTTCCTTCCTTTGTACAGCTCGTATGGTGTCTTTCCAAGTTTTGTTCTAATATAGGCTCTATTTGAAATATAGCATGCTGTACTCATAGCATCTGCCCAGAAAACTTGAGACACGTTCTTTTCATTCAACATTGCTCTAGCCATTTCAGTGAGCACTCTATTCTTACGTTCCACGACTCCATTTTGTTGAGGTGTTCTTGGAGCAGAGAAATTGTGATCAATGCCATTAGTATCACAATATTCTTCAAAAGCTTGATTTTCAAATTCTCTACCATGATTAGTCCTTATACCTGCAATGGACATACCTTTCTCATTTTGCACTTTCTTGGCAAAAACAATAAATTCTTCAAAGGTTTCATCTTTTGATGATAGAAAAATAACCCATGTAAATCTGGAGAAATCATCAACAATGACCAATGAATATAAGTTGCCACCAAGACTCTTTACTCTTGCTGGGCCAACTAAATCCATATGCAATAATTGTAATGGTCTATTTGTTGAAATCTCATTTTTCAATTTGAAAGATGATTTAGTATGTTTACCCTTTTGACGTGCGTCACAAATTAAGTCATTTTTGAAAGTTACTTTGGGTAATCCAAGAATTAAATCATTTTTGAGTAATTTGCCTAATTGATGCATATTGACATGAGCCAATCTCTTATGCCATAGCCAACTTTCATCGGCATTACTCAAAAAACAATTTTCTGATTCATTCTTGTTGATAATTAGACATTCCGCTGAGTCAAATATTACCCAGTTGTTCTTGTCTGCACTTTGACTTACACTCAGCAAGTTATGGAACAATCCTTCGACATAATATACATTTTTGACTTGTATGCCTTTGTTATTTTTGATTTCACCAATTCCTGCTATCCTTCCGGTTTGATTTCCTCCAAATTTTACCTTTCCACCTTCTTTAGGTTGTAATTTGGTAAAACTTTTGAAATCACCGGTCATATGTCTAGAACATCCACTGTCTATGTACCACTTGTTGTTTTTGGATGCTTTGAGACATATCTGCAATTAAATATGATTAAGTCTTAGGTACCCACTTCTTTTTGGGTCCTTTTGGGTTAGTACAGGAAATTTTCGAAACATATGTTCCTTTAGGTACGCATTTGTAGGTTCCTATCGTTCCTTTCTTCTTATGAATGCATGAAGATGTATAATGACCTTTTCTATTACAATAATTACAAAATGCAAAAGGATTTGATGTATGCACAGAATGCTGGAAATAATTCAAATATGACTTACCTCCTGCTTTCTTTCTACCTTTCCTTCTATCTGATTTTGTGTAACCCCCTGCCATAATTATATCTGAAATACGCAATTAAAGTGAAATAGAGACCAATAAGAAACAAAACTATATTTTACAAACCCATATACCAGACAGGGTTTTCATAAATACCTTTCGAAATCATTCATAACCTAGTCTCACATTCACATTCCGAATACAATTACTACACAAAAATAAATCACATTTAAATATATCAGAGTACACAATGTAATAATTCCGGCAATTCTAGATTACATTTATTAACTCAAGCTTTACAGGGCACAATCGCCCATACAAGCCCTCAGATGGGGATTACATAAACCTTTCTCATAGACATAACAAATCCTCATCAACATACATGTAAACACATCAATTTATACAAATACACATCCCTACTATAATGATAACCAACTACCGAATCTTTAACTCGAAGGGAGTCCACATCGCCATTGTCTGCTCACTCCATCATCGATCTACTACCCTGTCTGAACGGTTAGTAGGAGAGGGTGAGATTCGAGAGAATCTCAGTAGGAAACAGATACCTATATGCATGTATGATATGTGTTTAATGCATGACATGCTTGCAATACATAACTTATCCTCACACAATGATATATCTGTGTGCTCAATGTTTCAACAACATACTCATGGCCATAGCATAACTAGAAACAGAGCTACAATCATTCATACATGTTTCACATAATCAAGCAAAGCAATACATGCATCAAAACACAAACACAAATATCAAAGCATGCAAAAGAGGTAAGTTCCCTACACTTAGTTTTTCCACGTAAGCTCCAGCACCGCTTACTCGCGATCCAAACGAATACTGAACCCTATAAACCAAATCAAGGATATAGGGTCAATCTCAATTCCAAATCCTTACTTTTATATCACTTAAAGTTGGTTACCATTCACACCCTTTAGGTGGCTAAAATAAGCTCAACGAAAGCCTAAAGGATTGGGACGTACTAGGTTGGAAATCACCTTTCAAAATCACAAATTGCTGAAAATGGGGGTTGACTGCAGCCAAGACCCTCTGGCTGCAGCCAGGACATGCACAGAAGGTTTCTGGCTGCAGCCAAGAATTTCTGGCTGCGGCCAAAACGTGCACAAAAACTTTTACGCTGCAGCCAGGATTTTCTGCTGCAGCCAAGGCAACTTAGGAAATTTATAATTAATTCCAAAAAAATCAAAACGAGGTGATCCCAAAACCAAATGAAATATTTTTAAGTCCTCTTCATAGGAAAAATATGCCTCATTACTGGAAATCACCACACAAATCCAGATTTACACAAAATCCAACATTACTCCAAAACAGAATCAAGTTTCGTCCTCAAACTTTGGGCAAACATAAATCCCAGTTCACTAAACGAAATGACACATATTATATGTCAATATTGAAGCTTACGAGGTAAAATTCAAGACTGGAAAGTTTCAGAATTTTTAGAGACCATTTGCCCATTCAAAATGCTCACACAAACTGACTGCCTAGAACAGAACTTCAAAAGACAGAATTCCAGTTTTTGCAATTTGGCTTCCAATGGTTCCATTTTCATATCAAACATCATTCTCACACAAAATTTCATAAGGAATCCATTGGAAACACCAAATCAACCAAATTCACATTATATTGACATTTTTTTTCCAACAATCCCAACATGTCATCACTCAACCATAACACAATTCACAACATTGTAACTCTTCATTCCAAGTTCTCAAACCAATTCCAATGACACCAAAACACACTATGGCATCAATTTAACCACAATTCACCATTTTCAACACAAAACACATGACAGTTCATGCATTTCACAATTCCACCAAAATCAGGGCAAAATTCACAATTCACAAAACTCATCCACAAATCACAAAACTTAGATCAAAAGGCTTCAAATACTCACCTCTTCCTCTTTCCCAAACCAAATCCTTGATTCTTCATCTTTCTAAATTTCCTCAAGCCATCAAACACCTCCAATCAAGAATCTAAAACCATACAGATGAAGCTCTCATCACTATGAACAACTTTAAAGAAGGGTATTAGAGCATTAGAGGACAAGAAACAAGCCAAATCTCACCTTGTTTCTTTCTCTTTCTTCCTAGCTTTGGGACGCCATGGAGAAACAAGAGAGAGAGATGAGATGATGAAATAAAGATGATGAAGAAGGGAGCAGACTTTTAGGGCCAAAAACCGTCCAAATCAGGGAGAGAGGAGAGAGGGAGGAGTTGACAAATTGACCAAGATCCAAGGGTCCAAATCTTACCACTTGTCATGATCTTGATCCATCTTCATGAGCTCACATAAACTCACACACATGGAATTCCACCCTTTTATCTCTTGCACAAATCAATCTCAACCATTGATCTTGAAGTTACCAGTGAGTTCCCTCTTCGGTAACTGACCAATTGGCCGGTAACTTTACCGTTTTGCCCTTGCTTACGGTAATTCCGACTGAATCACCACAAAACACTTCATACCATTTCATTTATCTACAATATGTGCCTTCCCTCTATTTTAAGTCAATTTAGATGTTAATCCATAATTGAGCTTAAATACAGGGTTTTGGTGCTGTTCACAGCACATATGAAGCACATCGGGTGCAAACTCACACCATAATCTCCAAAAGGGTTTATTTATCACTAACCACATCCACTTTTGGAGTCATTATCTCTTAATCACAATTTGGGATCTTGCTAAACCGGGGCTTAGCAATCCACTAATCTCAGGCTTATTTTCTAGCCTCAAGTCTCAGAATTCGGGATATTACATTTTGGATCATATCCAATTACAGATCGGTCATTTACAAAACGTTGAGCTTTTAAAATAACATTTAGCATCTCACTTCCTTGTGTAAATTTTTCAAGATTTTTTATGAGATCAGTGTTTTTCTTCACAATGCTTTTCTGAATTTTCTTTTAGTTCAATTTCAAGAACTTTGTTTTTCTTTTTGAAAACAACTAATTCTTTAACTACTTTGATGAATTCAGAATGCAAAGCATTATATTCAGAAAGTAATTCATAATAGGTAGGATCAGGATCATTTACCTTTTCTTCTGTTTCTTCTTAAGCAACGAGACATATATTGGCTACTTCTTCTTCATCACTTTCTTCGTCAGAGGAACTATCACTTCATATAGCAGATACAAAGGCCTTCTTTTTGTTGAAGAATTTGCCTTTTCTCTTTTCTTTGCTCTTTTGGTTCAGTTATGGACATTCTGATTAGATATGTCCTGGTTTTCCACGTTCATAGCAAATGATATGATCTTTGCTGCTAGTTCCTCCTTTCTGAAAGTTTTTGAATCCTTGACCTTTCTTGTAGAACTTTCTGAATCGTTTTATGATTAGGCCCATTTCATCATCGTCAAACTCCTCATCCTCATCTTAATTTTCTTCTTTTGCTTTTAGTGATAGGCCTCTTTTCTTCTTGTCACTGATGTCATCTAGTTCCCGTTTGAATTTTAGTTTACTTTCATATTCAAAAAGACTTCCAAATAGAGAAGCAACTGATCTCATTGATTCTCCTTTTGCTTCTTCTATCGCAGTGACTTTGGCCTCCCATTCTTTAGAAAGAATATTCAAAATCTTTCGTACTTGGGTATGTTGATCATAAACTTTCCCAAGTGCTGCAAGTTGATTAACAAGATGAGTATATCTAAGTTCGAATTCAGATATTGATTCACCTAATTTCATTCGAAGTATATCGAATTCAGTGACCAAGGTGTTGATCCGATTCTCCTTTATTCACGAAGTTCCTTCATGAGCTATTTCCAGAGCTTCCTACATTTCTTTTATTGTTGAAAGTGTGCAAATTCTGAAGTATTCACTTTGACTCAAGGCACTTTTTAACATCAGAATTGCCTTGCTGTTGAGAGTGATAAGTTTCTTATCGTTCTCATCATATTCCGTTGGCGTCTTGTGAATTTTCTGAGACTTTACAATCTTTATAGGTTGATAGTTTCCACTTTCAATCACATCCATAGCCCATATTCGGTAGCCATCATGAATACTCTAAACTTTGCTTTCCAGAAAGAAAAGTGTACCCCATTGAAACCTGGTGGTCTAGTGATGGATGCTCCGTCGGGAAGAATTCCTTCACCCATGCTTGCCATTGGATACTTCTTAGGTTGTTAAACCTTAACAAGAAGACCTACGCTCTGATACCAAATGTTAGAGCAATAGTTTAACCCAAGAGGGGAAGCGTTTCACCCAAGAGGGGGGGTGAATTGGGTGATACTAAAATTTCGTTGCAAATATGAAATCTTGATGGTGAATACAAAGCAGTAAAGAGTAAGGAGAAATATCACCGAAGTGTACACCGGGAGTTATACTGGTTCGGCCACAACCACTTTGACCTACGTCCAGTCCTCAGAGCTTCTCTGAGAGTTTCACTATAACTTCGAAGATTCATTGGGTTCTTGGCACCTCAGTACAAGCAAGTTCCTTCCCCTGGACACTCGCTCCCCCTTACAAGTTGTAATCTAATCCCAACTCAAGGTTCCACAACCTTAAGTTATCTCAATAACAAATATTGAGTTTGAATGAAATATCTCTCTCACAGAGTGAATAAGAATCACTGAAGTACAGAATTACAAGTATATGTAAAACAGAGTATTGAACTTGATAATGCGTTTGTGTGTGTGTTCTTGTTGTTCTTCTCTATTTAGATGTTCCCATATATATAGATGTGCTGGTAATGACCGTTGGAACATTTTCTTCTCGTCCGTTAGAGTGTGCGCAGCCACTGTTGACTTTTCCAGTATTTAAAAAATATCCGTTTGCAGTAGGTGGCGGTAGGTAGCGTTTGAACGTTGCATTTGACTTTTCTTATTTGGTAAGATCTCTTCATTGTTTATCTGTGGATATGCTAAGAATACTAATACAATGAAAGGTTAATCATATAGGAAACAAATCAAAGAACGTTGGAATGATTTCTCAAATTCTGAACTTGCATACTCAAGTAGCTTCTCGAGTATTTATTAAGTTTACTCGAGTATCATCATGATAGTAATGATAGCAAGTTACATAACTCGAGTAGTGCATGAAGTAAACAAATTTACAAACTTTTGGAAATACCTGTTTACTCGGGTACTTACTCGGGTATGGCACACTTTTCTTCATAGGTTACTCGAGTAGCAACTCGAGTAAACTCTCAAATAAACTTTAGGTTACTCGATGCTTCACTCCAGTAATGTTGGCAAGATTTCAACGTCGAGAGCACTTCAAGTTTTATTACCTTATTACTCGAGTACTTACTCGAGTAAACATAAATTTTTTGCATAGCTTACTCGGGTAGCGACTTGAAGTTCTCTTCCAAATAACTCTGCATACTCAGGTAGTGACTTAAAGTTCTCTTCTAAATAATTCTGCATACTTGAAAAGTGCCCCAAGTGAAGTGTGATAAAAGCATTTCATGTTATTCGAGTATTACCTTCAGGTTTTGCTTACCACAGTGAGTTACTCGAGTAGCTCCTCGAGTAACATTGGCAGGATAGAAAATGCCGAGAGCAACATATTTCTTGAAGCAGGGGACTCGATTATATACTCGAGTATCGTTGGCAGGCCGAGAGTAACTGGAAGTCTTTTACATGGTTACTCGAGTACATACTTGAGTAACATTGGCAGGCCGAGAGCAACTCCAAGTGATTTACCTGGTTACTCGAGTAACGTTGGGAGGCCGCGAGCAACTGGAAGTCATTTACCTTATTACTCGAGTGCTTACTCGAGTAACGTTGGCAGGTTACTTGAAGGTTGACTCTGATCACTTTAAGTTTCTGTCTCATTACTCGAGTAACCCTTTAGAAAACTCGCCAGTGATGAAGTTTCTCAGCTTTTTCTCTTGGCCTTTCTTCATTACTCCAATACTTACTTCAAGGGATGATTTGCCCTGTTATTACTTTGTTCAAACTTATTTGTTTATCAAATCTTTTTCATACCATCCTTTGTTATCATCAAAACATGAGAGATCTAACAATTTATACCCTGAATATATATGCTAACATTATAGGACAATAATGAAGCAAATTAAAGCCCAAATATTTCTCCAGCCTTTTGAAGTTCTCACTCGTTCACAAGCTAAGTGTTTGAAATATTATCAAGAGATGGAGTTAGCTATTGTAACCGCTGTCATAGTCAAGGCCGGGATTAGGTGTTTAAACATGTTTTATAATTGAATGAGAGATCGAGGGTAATTAAAAACTTTTTACAAAACATGTAGAACAAGCTCTCTATTCATTTCAAAGTAAAAACAATTGGGCTATTCGGTTTATCACAAATACAATATCAAAGTAATAACAAAATTCCTGACATTCACCTGGGATAATTTTATTAATCCAAGAGTTTTACAGGGCATCATTGCCTATCTCCGTTTCCCATACCAGGGATTACACAATAACTACAAATATATGATCAATCCAATATATACATTTGTCCATAATGATAACCAAAAACCAAAATAAACTAAGACTACCATCGGTAATCCTAGTCGCCCTTATCCATTTGCTTGCCTCTTGATCTACTTGCCCTATCTAAAAATGTTATTTGGAAAGAGTGAGATTCAAAAAAAATCCCAGTAGCAACAGTTTACTTATATGATGCATAATTATACAAAGACAGTAAGCATGTATCACAATGAAGCATATGAATATTCAAGACTGGGCTCACGCCATATCCCCTCAAAATATTCAAGGCTAGACTAACGGCCATGTCCCCTAAACAATATTCAAGGTCGGGCTTACTACCCGTCCCCTATTATAGGCCGGGCTCACGCCACGTCCCCTCACTTATTCAATGATTAATACAAATAAGTAATGCATTACACATGATATAGGATAAAGTATCACTACCTTGTTTTTTCCATCCTTGTTAAGGCATAGGCTTTCTACAATCCGGGCAAATATCAAACCCTATAATCATAATTAAGGACGATGTGTTACCACTTATTCCAATACTCAAATGACTTCATAACACTTAGTTTTAGTTATCATTAAAGTCCCTCGAGTAGCTATGAAAGTCTCTAACAATCGCCTAAAAGGATTAGGAAGTACTACGTTGGAAACCACTTTTCAAAATTATAAGATGCTGAAAATTGGGGTTGGCTGTAGCCAAGAAACCTCTGTCAATGGCAAAAAACAGCACAGAAGGTTTCTGGCTATAGTAAAAACTTTTTTGCCTGTGGCCAGGAAAATTCTGTTTTCTGGCTGAACTTTGAAAAATAAGAACTAATTCTAGAAAAATTGAAATGAGGTGATCCCAAATAGCATTGAAAGATATTTAAGTCCTCTTTATAAGACAAATATGGAACATTATAAAAAATCACCAAACAAATACATAATTCAAGAAATGTCCACACTGCTCCAGAATTGATCCCAGATTTAACATCAAACTTTGAACAGTCATAACTTCTAGCTCACAAATCGATATGACATGAATTACATGTCCATTTTGAAGCTTGGCATGTGAACTTTAAGACTGGAAAGATTCAGAATTTTTCAACACTATTTGCTATTTTAAAACGTCCATGTAAAACCACTTCCAGCACAGAGTTTTTCACTAACCAAAACCTGCCACTTTTAAAACTAAGTTCCCAATGGTTCAAAATTCATATCCAACACTACTCCCACACAATTTTCCACAAGGAACACAATGGAAAAACAACCAAATTATCATTCCATCTATATGTTTTGTTTTTTGCATATATTCAACAAAAATCCCAAAATTGTCAAACTTGTCATTTAAGTTTCAATCAAATTCTATCTATCCAAGATATATCTCAAAACATCATATCCATGATGACGACAACTCAAACACCACAAGACCCTAATTTTAAAAAATACAGCTAAATTCCCAGAAATTCGAACTTAACCAAATGACCACAAAACTTATATCAAAATGTTCAACTCACTCACCTCTTAAAATTTTTCCAAAGGAGTTCTTTGATTCTTCAAACTCTATCTCTCCTTGAGAGTCCAAATCACCACTAATGGTAAATCTATAACCATAGAATCGAAGCTCTCAATGCAAGGAACGAGATTGAAGAAGGGAGTTTTTCCATTAGAGGTCATTAAGAGGGTCAAAATGGCAAGAACTTATCTTGGCTCTTCCTGTTTCTTCTGTAGAAATGAACACTTAAAATGGAGGGAGAGAGAAATGAGAGAGAATGAGAGTGATGAAGAGTGAAGAAGAAGGAGAAATGATGGGTCTTCCTTGCCCATACTCATGCAGCTGGAGTGTGGGAAGGAAAATCATTTAAAAATATAGGATTTGACTTTTCTACCAACTCCTCATCATATTAGCTTGCACATGTGTCCAAATCTCCTTGTTTTTTATCAAATAAGTAACCACATGGTTATACTAACTACTCCATTAGACATTTAGTCACACTCCTCATTTCTTTAGTTAGTAATTAATTTCTTCATTAATCACTGACTAATTACCATTCGATTTTCCCTTCTTTCCAAATTTTCACTGATTTTGGCACATTTATTTAAATTGCCACATATCTCAAATACAGGGTGTTGGGCATTCCCAATAATAATTATGATCTCAAATCCACATTAATTCACAAAAATATTCATAATAATCGTCATTAGCCCTTAATTGAAATTTGGAGCGTTACAATTCTCCTCGCATTTAACAAATTTCATCCCCGAAATTTGTTACACATCTTAAGGCATAAACCTTGGATGTCTCTTCATGACGGCTCCAATTTCTCAATGATTTCTCATTGGAACAGTCCTTTCCTAACTACTTGCACCAATGGTATGCTACAGGTCCGATTCTCATAAGAATCTCAACGAACCAATACGTTATGGCTCAACTTCTTTTGCTTGATCGCTCCACTGATTTCCGTGACCGGAGACGCTCTCAAGAATACGTAATCTTCAACTTAAACTCTAGAGGTCTTCACCTCATTCGACCACGATCTAGGTGAACTGTGCTTGTTTAACCCTGCGTTGAGCCTTTTAAATCTCTATCATCAAGTCACTTTCCCCCTTAGGGTACACTATGCTTAACAAATACAATCTATTTTATGAGATTCAGATCTCCGCAATCTTTAATCATTACTGCAACAATCCGTATCGCCTTATGACTAAACACATCTGCGACGGCATTAACTTTACCCAAATGATACTTGATCTCTAGGTTATTTGGGACACTAATGATTGCTATACAATTCTCCCCATTCCGGGAATCACTCAAAGCATTACGGATTCACTACACATAAACGACAGCTTCCGCTGCATTCACATATACCTTAGCTTTCGCCGTTTGCAATCAATACCTTAGCTTTCACTGTTTCCACTAATACCTCAGCTTCCACTATTTTGACAATTACGTCAGCCTTCGCTGTTTGCAAAATTACCTCAGCTTTCACTCTTTGCAACAATACCTCAGCTTTTGTTGTTTCCACAAACACGTCAGCTTTCGTTGTTTGTAAAATTACCTTAGCTTTCACTATTTTTGAGTGTCATAACATTATCGTCACCCGTACACCCATAAGTGACTCCGCTAGTGGTAACTAGGTCTTTTGGATGAAAACACAATACCACTTCACCGTATCCACCTTCAAAGAGTTACCCTCATCCATACACCCACTAGTGACTCCACTGGTCGTAACCGGGGCTTTTAAGCATTAACAACAACATCAAACCACTCCAGAATCTCAATCTCTTCTATCCGAAGCACCCTACTGTAATGACCCACCTAGAATCTCAGTCTCCTCTATCTAGGCAGCCGGCCGGGAGTCTCAATCTCCCTTTTAGAAAATAACTAAACGTACATAAATTCACAGCAAACTCATATCAAACTCAAATTTTACGCACCGCGTTTCGGCCTTAAGTCAACACCGATATAACTAGCTTGGTGGCTAGCCATGCTGGCAATGCCACGGTAAATGCCCTTACAAGTGATAACCCCAGATCATGCAGTTAAATTCCCCATAAGCTAAAATAGCTCTGCTCCATTACACAAGTCATACCTCTATCTCAGCCTATTCACATCGCAATACACGCTATTAGTCAATCTGGGATCGAATATATTCAACGTTAGTGCATTTGACTATTTCACCATCAGCTCAATGAGCCTTCCTCACAACATACAAATCATTAACATCATCCATCCCACTCACAATTAATCATTTCACATGAGTTTGGTCATTGGCAAAACTATTCGGAAGAAATTCTGAAAAAAACAAAATTCTCCTGTAATAACAGTAAGATTCAGGAAGACTGTGTATCTTAACAACAGCTTCTGTCTTCTTTCAGATTAACATAGCTTCTACAATACTGGGATCCCCTGAATCCCTTCTCATGATATGACATAGCTTAGAGGTTTTCACTTCCAAAAGCCAAACTTGCATTTGCACAATTTGGCATAAAATTGCTTGTTTATTCTTTATACAAGATTTCTAGTACTATCTCTTATTTCTGCAATCCAATAGCCCACGACTCATCATTGACTAATTAAAGCTCAGTGTGACTTCTAATTGAGAAAACGGTAATCAACACAAATTTATCATAGGCCTTAAGCCCTTCAACAGTTATCACACAATTCATGCAAACATTAGTAATCATAGCATCGATATTCATTGGCGTTGACACAACCACATCATATGGCAGTTTATCATCACACAATTTCAATCATTCTTAAAGTCATAAACAATGACTAATACCTGATTCAATTGAAACTCACAGTAAACTACCAGTGAGAGAAGTGGTACCTTGAATCGGATAAGGGGACTTTTACGCTTCCTCATGTGTCATAGCAAACACCCTACTCTGATTCCTACGCCTTTGCTCCACCGGTTGTCATAGGCATCCACTAGCAATGTGTCCTATCTGCCTACAGCTAAAACAAATCATTTTCCCTGAACATGTTCTGCCATTATGCACTTTACCACAACTGGGACATATCGAAGTCATTCATGGTCTCTGATTCCCACGATCCTCAGGTTAGTAGGGTTTCTTATCGCCAACCATGGTTAAGGATTCTTGCCCCTTATGCTTTTGGGAAGAGCTTCCCCTACCAGGTTCACCACGACCACTACTCTTACTTGGGTTGATGTCTCTTAGGTTGTTCTCGGTGATGCGACACTCTTCAACCACTTTATTGAACTCAGTGAATTATCATATGGCCAACCTCTTCTTTAACTCCTGCCTCAAGCCACGGATCAATATGTCAGAACTCCACTCCTCATCATCCATACGCCGGAGGTAGGAGGAGTAGTGGGCTAAACGAATGAACCGAGATAGATAGTCATCAAAGATCTCGTTGTCTCCTTGCTTGATCTCAGAAATTCTGACTCCTCAATTTTTACAGACTTTGGGAAGTACTTGTCATTGAAGTGCTCTTGGAATGACTCCCAATTCACTGGCACATTCTGGGCCCGTATAGTCATGGCAATATTTCTCCATTATCGGTCTGCATCCCCTTCAAGCTTGTAGATGGCTAGCTTGGCCTTTACTTCAGTTGGGCACTCAAGCACCTCAAAGATCTTTTCCAACCGCATTAACCAATCCTCTACTGCTTGAGGGTCAAATCTTCCTTTAAACACATGAGGCATATGTTTGCAGAATTTAGAAACCCAGAATTGAAGGTCTCTATCATTACAAGCTGGCACACCATGTGATCCTTGGTTCTGCTCAGTATGAGGTGGGGACTCATGAGATCGGTTTGAGCCCTCAGCTGTCTCTTTATGTTGGGTCTCCTCTTGTGTAAACTAGACCCTTTCCTCATTATGTTTGGTTCTTTCTTCCCTGAGCTCTTCTCTCACTCATTGATTATGTCCCTTTATTCCTTGATTATCCCCATCATCTCTTGTATAAGGTCAGGTGGATTTTCACTGAGCTCTTCCACCTCTAGGTCAATTCCCCTAACTTTAGGGGGAGCCATTATTTCTCTTCAGTATACAAATGGTTGACCTAGTCATAATCACACAAATGTATACACATATTCCCTAAACTCTTATATACCAATCAATAACAAGAATATTCATGTGTATACAATCAACAAATATCAATTATCTAACACTTAGGAAGTAAACTAGGGCAACTATCCTAGCAAAATCCTACACTTGCCAGGAAAATTGCTCTGATACAACAAATGTAACCCCCGTCATAATTAAGGCTGGGATTAGGTGTTTAAACATGTGTTATAATTGAATGAGAGAAAAAAAACTTTTTACACAACTTGTACAACAAGATCTTTATTCATTTCAAAGTAAGAACAATTAGCCTATTCGGTTTGTCACAAATACAATATCAAAGTAATAACAAAATTCCTGACATTTACCTAGGATAATTTCATTAGTCCAAGAGTTTTATAGGACATCATTGCCCATATTCGTTTCCCATACCAGGGATTACACAATAACTACAAATCTATGGTCAATCCAATATATACATTTGTCCATAATGATAACCAAAAACCAAAATAAACTAAGACTACCACCGACAATCCTAGTCGCCCTTATCCACTTGCCTACCTCTTGATCCACTTGCCATGTCTAAAAATGTTATTTGAAAAGAGTAGGATTCAAAAAAATCCCAGTAGCAACAGTTTACTTACATGATACATAATTAAACAAAGCAAGTAAGCTGGTATCATAATGAAGTATATCAATATTCAAGGCTGGGCCCACGCAACGTCCCCTCAACAATATTCAAGGCTGGGCTTATCGTGACATCCCCTATTCAAGGCCGAGCTCACGCCACGTCTCCTACTCATTCAATGATTAATACCCACATGCAATGCATTACACATGATATAGAATAAAGTGTCACTACATTATTCTTTCCGTCCTTGTTCAGGCGTAGGCCTTCTACGATCTGGGTAAATATCAAACCCTATAGTCATAATTAAGGACGACATGTTACTGCTTATTCTAATACTCAAATGACTTCACAACACTAAGTTTTATTTATTATTAAAGTCCCTTGAGTAGCTATGAAAGTCTCTAACAATTGCCTAAAAGGATTAGGAAGTACTAGGTTGGAAACAACTTTTCAAAATCATAAGATGCTGAAAATAGGGGTTGGTTGTAGCCAAGAAACCTCAGACTATAGCTAGAAACAGCCCAGAAGGTTTTTGGCTGTAGCCACAAATTTTCTGGCTGTGGCTAGAAACAGCACAGAAGGTTTCTGGCTGCGGCCAAGAAAATTTTGTTTCTTGGCTGAATTTCAAAAAATCATAACTAATTCTAGAAAAATCAAAATAAGGTGATCCTAAAGGATATTGAAAGATATTTAAGTCCTAGTTACTAGAGAAATATGGACCATTACCAGGCAGCCAGAAACAGCACAGAAGGTTTCTGGCTGCGGCCAAGAAAATTCTGTTTCTTGGCTGAATTTCTAAAATTCATAACTAATTCTAAAAAAATTGAAATGAGTTGATCCCAAAGGATATTAAAAGATATTTAAGTCATAGTTACTAGAAAAATATGGACCATTACCAGAAATCACCAAACAAATACAGAATTCAAGAAATGTCCACGCTGCTCCAGAATTGATCCCAGATTTAACATCAAATTTTAGACAGTCATAACTCCTAGCTCAAAATTCGAAATGACATGAATTATTTGTCCATTTTAAATTTTGGCATGTGAATTTAAGACTGTAAAGTTTCATAATTTTTCAACACCATTTTCTATTTTAAAACATCTATGCAAAACCACTGCCAGAACAGAGTTTTTCACTAACCAAAACTTGCCACTTTTAAAACTAAGTTCCCAATGGTTCAAAATTCATATCCAACACTTCTCCCACACAATTTTCCACAAGAAACACAATGGAACCATGAAAACAACTAAATTCTTATTCCATCTATATGTTCTGTTTTTGGCATATATTCAACAAAAATCCCTATATGGTTAAACTTGGCATTTAAGCTTCAATCAAATTCTATCTATACAAGATACATCTCAAAACATCATATCCATGACAAAAACAACTAAAACACCACAAGACCCTAATTTTCAAAAATAGGGCTAAATTCCCAGAAATTCCAACTTAACCAAATGACCACAAAACTTATATCAAAATGCTCAACTCACTCACCTCTTCAACTTTCTCCAAAGGAGTTATTTGATTCTCCAAACTCTATATCTCCTTGAGAGTTCGAATCACCACTAATGGTAAATCTACAATTATAGAATCGAAGCTCTCAATGCAAGGAACAAGATTGAAGAAGGGAGGATTTCCGTTAGAGGTCTTTAAGAGGGTCAAAATGGCAAGAACTTACCTTGGCTCTTCCTGTTTCTTCTGTAGAAATGAACACCAAAAATGGAGGGAGAGAGAAATGAGAGAGAATGAGAGTAATGAAGAGTGAAGAAGAAGGAGAAATAATGGTTCTTCCTTGCCCTATACTAACACAGCTGGAGTATAGTTGGAGAAAGGGAAGGGAAATCATTTTAAAATGTAGTGTTTGACTTTTCTACCAACTCCTCATCTTATTAGCTTGCATATGTGTCCAAATCTCCTTGTTTTTCATCAAATAAGTAACCACATGATTATACTAACTACTCTATTAGCCATGTAGTCACACTCCTCATTTCTTTAGTTAGAAATTAATTTTTTCATTAATCACTGAATAATTACCCGACGATTTTCCCTTCTTTCCAAATTCCCATTGATATTGGTACATTTATTTAAATGGCAACATATCTCATAATTAGATCCTTTTTCCTTTTCCATGCACTATTTATCCTTATTTTAGCCTAAATAATTATTTCATCACATAATTATGCTAAAATACAGGGTGTTGGGCATTCTCAATAATACTTTGGATCTCAAATCCACATTAATTCACAAAAATATTCATAATGATCGTCATTAGCCCTTAATTAAAATTTGGGGCATTACAACTATGATTAGAGCTAGTGTACATGAGACTCTAGAAGCCACTATGGATCATTTTATACGTGGGCTTAATCCTAAATTAGCCACTTTGCAGGGATGTAAAGTTGATTGAAAATTTAGTTCTTATAGTTACTGAGTATGAGCAAGAAATCAAATTAAAGAGATACTCAAAAGTGAAAATATGAGTAAAAGTGACTCTAGTGGGACTATTTTAATGTGCAAAATCAAGTTAGAGGGAGAAAAGTAGTTAAGAGCATAGAGTGTTGTCAAAATAAAGAGAGTAAAAATAAGAGTGATGAGTTGAGTGAACAAAAAGTTGAAAAGCAAGAAAATGAGAAAAATGGAGAAAAGAAAGATGCAAGGAGTTGTAAGAAAAGTGAATTTAAGAGTGATTGCAAGGATATTTCTTTGGTTACTAATAATATTAATCATTCTTTTCTGTATTTATTAGGAGATTTGTTTCCTAAGGAGCCACTCGATAGGTTCTTCTCCTCATCAAGAATTTTACATTTATCTCCTTAATTTTGCATTGACAAAATATTTTGATCGCCTATTTTTTGTTATTCTTGATAACTTGCTACCTTTAAGATAGCATGAGCTCCATACCTTAAATTTTGATTGTTACATGAATTTTGTTGTTAATAGATGTCGTTATTCTATGACTGTTGTAGTTAAGAGGTTTTCCTATTATTTAGATTTTATTGTTGCTTTAGGATGTTTGTAGATGCACAAAATTCAAATTATCATTTATATTTGGGTGCATGTTACAAAGAAAAGATTCCTAATTCAAAGCAATCCCCAACAACTTCTTCAATTAGAATATCCTCATATGACTTAAAGGATTCAAGATCCCTCTTGTAATACCCCGAATTTTGAGACTCGAGGCTAGAGAATAAGCCTGAGATTAGTGGATTGCTAAGCCCCGGTTTAGCAAGATCCCAAATTGTGATTAAGGGTTAATGACTCCAAAAGTGGATGTGGTTAGTGATAAATAACCCTTTTGGAGAATATGAAGTGATTTGACACTCGAATGTGATTCGTGTGTGGTTTGAGCAACACCGAAACCCTGTATTTGAGTTCAATTGTGGATTAACATCCAAATTGACTTAGAATAGAGGGAAGAATTGAATGGGGTATTGTGTTGGAAATGGTGTCATAGTGTGTTTTGATGTCATTGAAATTGGTTTGGAACTTTGGAATAGAAATGTTGCAATGTTAGGTTTTGAAATGTGAATTGTGTTGACATGTTGAGATTGTTGTGAAAACATGTCAATGAGACATGAATTTGATTGATTTGGTGTTTCCAATGAATTCCTTGTGAAAATTTATGTGGGAATGATGTTTGGTATGAAAATGGAACCATTAGAAGCAAAGATGCAAAATCTGAAATTCTGTCCAGTGAAACTCTATTCTGGGCAGTCTTCTCGTGTGGATATTTTTACTAGGCAAATGATGTCATAAAATTATGAACCTTTCCAGTCTTAAATTTCACATCCCAAGCTTAAAAATAGACATATAATTTGTGTCATTTAGTTTTGGGAACTGGGAGATATGATTGTCCAAAGTTTGAGGTCGAAAATGGACTCTGTTTTGGGACACAGATGAAATTTGTGCAATTCTGGAATTGTGTGGTGATTTCTAGTAATGGAAAATATTTTTCTAGTAAAGAGGACTTAAATACCTTTCCTTTGGCTTTGGAATCACCTCATTTTGATTTTTCTAGAATTAGTTATGATTTTTCAAAGTTTGGGCAGAAAATCCGAAAATGGGAATTATGACATCATCTCAATAAAAGATGACATCAACATAGGATATGTTATTAAACGGTTTTTTCCTTCTTCCTCCTCATTTCTGACGCTGAGAACAGCTGAAATAGAGAGAGAGCATATGGGATCTTTAGAGAGAGAAAGAGGATGAAATCTCGTAAGGTAAGCCGATTTCTCCGACGATCTAGCTCCTAACGCGTATAACTCCGATCCTAAGCTACTCCTTTATATTCTTTAAGGTTTGGAAGCTCTTCCTTTGGTGTTAAAACAGCTAGGGTTTCAGCCAAGACAAGGAAAAGCTAGTGGGAGCTTGAGGTAACTTCCAAACTCTTGTGTATTGACTATTCTGGCAGTTGTGGACAATTTAATCGGTGAAATTTCGCCGGATTGTCATTGGTTTCAAAAATGGAAAATGGGTGTGTGGGGCTGTTATGCTCCCCAAATTGGTACTAAATGGTAGTTGTAACCTAATGGAATAGTCAATAAAGTGGTTAGGAGTAGAAAAGAACGCGTTTACGGAGCCGAAACCGAAAAACCCCAATTTTTCCCGGGGAATTGAGAATTTCGGCCAAGCCTGGTTTGGAGGGGTTAGAGATGGATTTTCAATGATTTGATGATTCCATTGAGTTCAGGAACGAAAATTAGGTGGGGTTACAGTTGGTCACCTTTTCGAAAATGGCCGAAAAAGCATAATTACGAAAACGCCCTTGAAACCCTTAAAGTGGGGCTGCCAAGGGTAAATTTGTAAATTGAAATTGAATTTGATAATTCTGAGTCCGGAAATGGATTCCTTGGGCGAAAATATGTCAGAATAGCCCATGTTAAAATTTCAAGAAAAGTACAGTCGGACCGGGTACGGCGGGGCCGGGCTGGGTCCCCAGGGGTATTTTAGTAAATTTTCAATATAGCCTCATATAACCCCCAGAAACACTATGGAAGTGTCTAAATGGTATATTTGACATTGTAGGATCGAATGGGAAGCCCTGAGTTGCTGGCACGCAAATCGAGGAGAAAAGACTGGAGGTAGGGGACTTGCCTTACTTGCATGTATTTGATATCTTTGCTTCTGTAGTGATGTATGTGATTGCTTTACTTGATTGTGTAGAGCATATTTGAATAAATGAAGCTCTGTTTCTGTTTTACTGTGGCCATAGTTTTGTTACATGAAATATTGAGCATGCAGAAATGTCATTATGGGGCATGCATCTAGATAAAGCTAACATGTCATACACATAGCATCTATCATGCATGCATTATGGTATATGTTTCCTACTGAGATTCTCTCGAATCTCACTCTCCCCTACCAACAATTTAGATAGGGCAAGTGTCTCATGGAGGGAGCGGCTAGGACTCCTCCGAGATGAGATTGTGTAATCCCCATTTGAAGAATTGTAATGGGCAATTGTACCCTATGTATCTTTAGTGAAGGTATGTACCAGAGATTACCGGGATGATTAAGTTGTGCACTTTGATATTTATATGAATGTGATTTATCTTCGCGTAGTAATTGTATTCGAAATTGAATATGAGACCAAGTTTATAAATGATTTCAAAAAGTATTCGTGAAAACCCCGTCATGTGATGGGTTAGTAAATGTTATTTGATTATTATTGGTCTCTATTTCATTTTAATCACGTATTTCGGATATAATTACGGAGGGGGTTACATTTTTGGTATCAGAGCTGCAATTCCTGGCAAGTAAGGAATTTGCTAGGATAATGGCAGTAGTTACTGCCTTAAGTCATAGGAGATGACTTTGTTTGTTGTGGTATACACATTATGGTCCCTGCTATTTATAGATATATGAGTTTAAGGGCATGTGTATACATTAATTGTGTTGTGGATATGGTGAGTCAGTATGATTCATCCAAGGACTTGAGGTGTAAACCTAGAGGTGGAGGTAATCAGACCCATCGTCTGATTAGAGAACTAAGGAAAATGATTTCCTAGATGTGTGATATTGAGATTCTAGGTATCGTGACTAACCTAGATATTGGGTGAGAAACCTAAGGTGGTATGATGTTACATGTAGTGATCTCATACTGAGCTTGTATGTTTAAAGGCCTTAAGACCTAGGGGACCGGTGTGCCCTAGGCTGTCATGATATTTGGATTTGTGTTGGAGTTGTGATGCTCCGTGGAAATGAGGGAAGTGATGTCCTGGTTCAACTGAGGTTGAAGGTTTGAAAGATGAATTGTGATCCAAGGATCAGACTCAATAGTCAAGCTGGTCCTAAGGAGGTTGATATGACCTATATGGTCTGTGGTACCAGGATGTGGTACTAGATTGGCATTGAAATGTGTATCAGGTATCCTGAGGTTGCTAGTATTAATCTGGCACAGGGAAAAGTGATTCTGTGGAGAATTTGAATTTGAAAGAGTTATCTACGAGAATTCGAAGTGGAGAAGGCAACCACGGGGAGTTCTGATCGGAGAGGGCTACCTATGGCGACATCTGATTGGAGCGGCTATTTGTGTTTTTATTACCTGCGGCCCACTGGGGGTGTGTATGGCACACAGTGGAAGGACCGTGCCTTCGTGGCGGTGGTGATACGGGGAATATGTGAGTCCTGGGTGAAATGTGAGTAACCCAGCTGCCTGCCAGGCTCAGTGTAAGAGCCGGCCAGTGGAGCCCTGGTACGTAGTTGATCAGGGGGGTGGGCACTCTGAAGGGGTGTGACAATATAAAAAAAAAATTGTGACAGCCGCCGTGACGACAAACCCTAGTGTGCAGCTGCCGTTACGATGAACCTTAGTGTGCACTTGCCATGACGTTGAATCATAGAATAGAGCTCTGGGAACGTTGGGAGTATGGGATCTCAATGAAGTGCTGGTTGTGGCTTTGAATGATTAAAGTTTAATCGGGCCAAGGTCTGACGCAGATGAATATATGTTGTGAATGTTATCAGTTGTGGTGGGAGATTCCTATGGGACTTCTGTTAAATCAGCTTGATATTGTTAAAGCACAGATGAGGAGATTGACCTCAGAGTGTGCAGCAGAAGCGTGAGAATGTGATATGTTTGGGAATTGTGTTGAGCAGAAGCTCGAGGTTACCGTGAGAATGATGTGTTAATCATGGCTTCGGGAGGTAAAATTTCGAAGTCCAGATTATTTTGTGAAAAAGGGGTCTTGAAGGATCCTAGTTTGGTGAAAAGAATTTATGGTGGGTGGAATTATTAAAATGCCTGGTTCCAGCTTGTTGCAATTATGCATTGGGAGTCTCTCACCTGCGGCCGCATGGGGTGATTCCTATGGTGGAGGACCATTCCGTTGGGGTGGTAGATTACTGGGGATTGACTATTTGTGAGCCGTGAGGCTATGTATATGCACTGCCATACCAATAGTCCCTGAGTCGCTAGCAACGGTTCGGGTAAAGACTATGTGTCTTCCCGGCGGTAAAAGGGGATGAGCGTGGAGTGTGATTGTGAATCTGTGATAGTTGTGAACAAGCTGGGATTGAGGTGTGCTGTAGCAGAGCAGAGTTAGTTTAGCTGATGGCGAATTCGACTACATGATCGGGGATTCTTGTTTGTGAGGGCAATTACCCCAGCATGGCCAGCCTGGCTAGCCACCACGTTGGTTGCACTGGTGTTGACCCAAGGCCGAAAGGCGATGCATAAAATTAGAGTCTGCAATGTACGTTTGATAAGGAAGTGGATTTTCTTGTGAGTCCTGGGTGAAAGGTGAGTAACCTAGCTGCCTGCCAGTCCCGGTCAGGGGACGGCCATCGTAGCCCTGGTACGTAGTTGACCAGGGGGTGGGCACTCTGAAGGGGTGTGACAATAAAATTGTGAGTCCGGTAACCCACAGGCATCCATCGGACTGGTGTGATGTGGGAGCCAGCCACGCAGCGGAAGCGTGGGCACCCATTAAGGGGGGTGTGACAATAAAAGGCGCCTGGATAGAAGAGACTGAGACTCTAGGTGGGCCATTACGGTCGGGTACTTTGGATAGAAGAAATTGAGATTCCGGAGTGACCAGATGATGTGATATTGTGTTGATACCCAAAAGTCCCGGTAACCATTAGCGGAGTCACTGGTGGGTGTACGGGTGAGGGCGACACCATGAAAGTTGATACAGAAGTAATATTGTGTTGATACCCAAAAGTCCTGGTTACCACTAGTGGAGTTACTGGTGGCTGTACGGGTGAGGTAAGGTGTTGGATGTGAATACAGTGAAAGAGTTGGTGTATACAGCTAAGGCTGCTGTTTGATGTATTGAGGTTGTGGTGTTTTGGGGTTACTTCCGGAAGGAGTAACTAGTTTGAGTTGTGAAACGGAAGCCTATGCCGACCAACTGCCAAGATCTTATGATATGTCTCATAAGTTAGAGCCTCCAGATATCGAGATGCACTAGCCACTCATGAATTAGAGGGCTTGTGATGATTATGGTTATGTTATGATGGTTTTGTGGCAATCGTATGTGGAAGCGATTGCATCTGTTTGGCAAAAAAATATGGTGATTTGGTTTGTGTGGCAATCTTGAAATAGGCCGATTGCAGTTTGGGGCAATTGAGTTGCATTCATTGTTTGAGATTCTTGCGAGAATCTGATTTGTGGACTATCATTTGTGTGTGGGTGGTCTAGAGGAGACCGTCCCAATATGAAATGAATTGTGAAACGGAAGCTGTCGTGAAGAAGCATCCGTAGTTTTTGGATTAAGTGGTATGACAAATTTCGAGGACGAAATTTATTGAACGGGGGGAGAAATGTAATACCCCGAATTTTGAGACTCGAGGCTAGAGAATAAGCCTGAGATTAGTGGATTGCTAAGCCCCGATTTAGCAAGATCCCAAATTGTGATTAAGGGTTAATGACTCCAAAAGTGGATGTGGTTAGTGATAAATAACCCTTTTGGAGAATATGAAGTGATTTGACACTCGAATGTGATTCGTGTGTGGTTTGAGCAACGCCGAAACCCTGTATTTGAGTTCAATTGTGGATTAACATCCAAATTGACTTAGAATAGAGGGAAGAATTGAATGGGGTATTGTGTTGGAAATGGTGTCATAGTGTGTTTTGATGTCATTGAAATTGGTTTAGAACTTTGGAATGGAAATGTTGCAATGTTAGGTTTTGAAATGTGAATTGTGTTGACATGTTGAGATTATTGTGAAAACATGTCAATGAGATGTGAATTTGATTGATTTGGTGTTTCCAATGGATTCCTTGTGAAAATTTATGTGGGAATCATGTTTGGTATGAAAATGGAACCATTGGAAGCAAAGATGCAAAATCTGAAATTCTGTCCAGTGAAACTCTATTCTGGGCAGTCTTCTCATGTGGATGTCATAAAATTATGAAACTTTCCAGTTTTAAAGTTCACATCCCAAGCTTAAAAATGGACATATAATGTGTCATTTCGTTTTGGGAACTGGGAGATATGACTGTCCAAAATATGAGGTCGAAAATGGACTCTGTTTTGGGATAGTGATGAAATTTGTGCAATTCTGGAATTGTGTGGTGATTTCTAGTAATGGAAAATATTTTTCTAGTAAAGAAGACTTAAATACCTTTCCTTTGGCTTTGGAATCACCTCATTTCGATTTTTCTAGAATTAGTTATGATTTTTCAAAGTTTGGGCAGAAAATCCGAAAATGGGAATTATGACATCATCTCAATAAAAGATGACATCAGTATAGGATATGTTATTAAACGGTTTTTTCCTTCCTCCTCCTCATTTCTGACGCTGAGAACAGCTGAAATAGAGAGAGAGCATATGGGATCTTTAGAGAGAGAAAGAGGAAGAAATCTCATAAGGTAAGCCGATTTCTCCGACGATCTAGCTCCTAACGCGTATAACTCCGATCCTAAGCTACTCCTTTATATTCTTTAAGGTTTGGAAGCTCTTCCTTTGGTGTTAAAACAGCTAGGGTTTCAGCCAAGACAAGGAAAAGCTAGTGGGAGCTTGAGGTAACTTCCAAACTCTTGTGTATTGACTATTCTGGCAGTTGTGGACAATTTAATCGGTGAAATTTCGCCGGATTGTCATTGGTTTCAAAAATGGAAAATGGGTGTGTGGGGCTGTTATGCTGCCCAAATTGGTACTAAATGGTAGTTGTAACCTAATGGAATAGTCAATAAAGTGGTTAGGAGTAGAAAAAAACGCGTTTACGGAGCCGAAACCGAAAAACCCCAATTTTTCCCGGGGATTTGAGAATTTCGGCCAAGCCTGGTTTGGAGGGGTTAGAGATGGATTTTCAATAATTTGATGATTCCATTGAGTTCAGGAACAAAAATTAGGTTGGGTTACAGTTGGTCACCTTTTCGAAAATGGCCGAAAAAGCATAATTACGAAAACGCCCTTGAAACCCTTAAAGTGGGGCTGCCAAGGGTAAATTTGTAAATTGAAATTGAATTTGATAATTCTGATTCCGGGAATGGATTCCTTGGGCGAAAATATGTCAGAATAGCCCATGTTAAAATTTCAAGAAAAGTACAGTCGGACCGGGTACGGCGGGGCCGGGCTGGGTCCCCAGGGGTATTTTAGTAAATTTTCAATATAGCCTCATATAACCTCCAGAAACACTATGGAAGTGTCTAAATGGTACATTTGACATTGTAGGATCGAATGTGAAGCCCCGAGTTGCTGGCACGCAAATTGAGGAGAAAAGACTGGAGGTAGGGGACTTGCCTTACTTGCATGTATTTGATATCTTTGCTTCTGTAGTGATGTATGTGATTGCTTTACTTGATTGTGTAGAGCATATTTGAATAAATGAAGCTCTGTTTCTGTTTTACTGTGGCCATAGTTTTGTTACATGAAATATTGAGCATGCAGTAATGTCATTATGGGGCATGCATCTAGATAAAGCTAACATGTCATACACATAGCATCTATCATGCATGCATTATGGTATCTGTTTCCTACTGAGATTCTCTCGAATCTCACTCTCCCCTACCAACAATTTAGATAGGGCAAGTGGCTCGTGGAGGGAGCGGCTAGGACTCCTCCGAGATGAGATTGTGTAATCCCCATTTGAAGAATTGTAATGGGCAATTGTACCCTATGTATCTTTAGTGAAGGTATGTACCAGAGATTACCGGGATGATTAATTTGTGCACTTTGATATTTATATGAATGTGATTTATCTTCGCGTAGTAATTGTATTCGAAATGTGAATATGAGACCAAGTTTATAAATGATTTCAAAAAGTATTCGTGAAAACCCCGTCATATGATGGGTTAGTAAATGTTATTTGATTATTATTGGTCTCTATTTCATTTTAATCACGTATTTCGGATATAATTACGGAGGGGGTTACACCTCATGTTTTTGAATGGATCCATGACTTGAGTTGCAAGATTCCTCCAATTTATAAGTATTATATTCATTATTATTTTTGAAACTTCTAATTTCTTCTATTTTGATATGGGCTAAGATTCAAGAATTAATCTTTTTAAAGAGGGAGGGAATGATAGCATACCAAGAGGTCATCAACATGGAGGTCAACAAGCCCAAGAAGAATTCATCCAGTTCAAGGCCTAATAAGCCCTCAAAAATTTTCAACAATACTATCAAGTATTGAAAAGGCTTACATGGATTATTTCTTAGATGACGACATGGACATTTACATACATGGCACTATTTGTGATAAGTGACAGGGCAGCTCCAAAGCCACCATGGCAGTGCGTCATTGGTTTATGTGCATTTATATGCGGATAAAGTCAAGATCATGTTTTAAGAGCCCAAAAGGAGCATCTAGATTCAATTCCCACATTTCTAAAGGCCCAATTCAATTATGTGTATAGAGGAGCCCAATAGGGCTATAATCTTTCAAATTGAAGACCATATGTTTTCTCCAACCTCTTGAACATCTCAATCTTTTCTAGGCTTCTAGTAATTGGGTCATTGATGTTATGAAAAGGATCTTGGGCTTGCTTAGAATCTTCTTAGATAATATGGTCAGCATCTTGATCTTTTTAAATGCCACCTAAGCTACCATGTAATATGATGTCACCACCTTGGATACCAACTTCAATACTTTGTTGGACACCACATATGACGCCACCTGTACTTCTACCAGATCTCACATACAATTTATATATAATATAAAACTTCAAAATTACTATATAACATATGTACAAATAAAATAAAATGAATATATATCATTATGTTTAAGTATAATACATTTATGTATAAAAAAATAATATAGTTAAGTTTTATGCTAAAAATAATTGTAATTAATATATATTTATCTATGAAGTTTGATTAATATAAATATCCATGCATGTTTATATCATATATTTTCCCCTACCGAATAATTTTTTATTTTGTAAATGCTTTGGTAACTCCTTTTTCCATTTTTACAACTCAATTCTTCAAGTTTTGAAGAATTAATTTGTATTATTTGAAAAATATGTAATACTATATATAGACTAAAAAACTTTTTCGTGCTCTAATAATTTAAAAGTTCTCCTCTAGAATTTAGAAATCAAATCTTTAAACTTAAGTTCTAGCATGTAACATATTTAAAAAATCTTGAAGATGTATATTTAGCATATTAGATGTAAAATATCAATTATAATTATAAATATAGATATTTTTAACTCAAGAAACAAATTAAACATGTTTACATATTTTGATGCATGAATAATTGAATATTATGGATAATCCTATTATTTTAATGCATGAATATATTTAAAATTTTATAGATTGAAGTTTTCTTGACCATAGAGGGTTGGACTTCATAGCGATTTCTTCAGTTGCCGAAGCCAGTGGAAAAAAGCTGGCAGCCACAAAACTTGCTACCCAACTCATGTTGTCGTTGGATGAGTTTACTGATCAAGGAAAGGCTTTGCATGATCCAACGGCTGGTTTTCCAGGTGTGTTCTTTGTGCTTTGTGGGGTTGGTGGGTGTTATGTTTGAAAACGTTGGATGGCTTGCCCATGTACGTACCAGCTTGGAGTTAGGGACAAGAGTCGATCAAGCCGAAGCCTTTAGGCTTATATTGTATGGACCCCATCTTGGACTCCCGAGGAGAATAGACAAGCGCTTTCGCTTACAACTTATCTCCATTTGTTTGGTAGAGTTCACATGCAATTGATCCACAAGACCCTTCGTTACTTGATTAGAAATGGCACTGAGTTCTTTGTAACCACCATCAAAAGTGATGCCCACTGAAGTCTGAAAGTCTAGATTTAATTTTGTTAAGTTTTATTTTTTTTTAAAAACTTATGTCAAATTATTTAGATTCTAAAATATATATAATCTCTTAAATGTAAGACGTTGTCTTACATATTACTTATGATTGATATTAATCAGAGTGTTGGAGCGCAGTTCGGTGAATAATACAGGAATAGCGGAAATATACTGATATTATTAAAATAACAGGCTTGATTACATTCTGTAAGATCAAGCGTTTCACCCAAGAGGGGGGGTGAATTGGGTGATACTGAATTTCTTTCGAAAATATAAAACTTTGACAAAAGAATTAAAACAGTAATGAGTAAGGAGAAATATCACCGAAGTGTACACCGGGAGTTATACTGGTTCGGTCACAACCACTTTGACCTACGTCCAGTCCTCAGAGCTTCTCTGAGAGTTTCACTATAACTTCCAAGATTCAGTGGGTTCTTGGCACCACAGTACAAGCAAGTTCCTTCACACCTGGACACTCGCTCCCCCTTACAGATTGTAATCCAATCCCAACTCAAGGTTCCACAACCTTAAGTTATCTCAATAACAAATATTGAGTTTGAATGAAATATCTCTCACAAAGAGTAAATGATAATCACTGAAGCATATGAATATAATTTCAACGTGAAAACAGAGCAATGAACTTAATGAATCGTTTGTGTGGATGCTTGGTTGTTCTTCTCTGTTTGAAGGTTCCCATATATATAGATATGATGGTGATGACCGTTGGAACGTTTTCCTTTCGTCCGTTGGTGAGTGCGCAGCCACTGTTGACTTTTCAAGTTTTTGAAAAAAATATCCGTTGACGGTGGTTGGCATTTGAACGTTTGATTTGACTTTCATCTCTTGATATGATTTCATCATTGTTTCTCTATAAATATACTAAGAATGCTAATACAATGAAAGGTTAATCATATAGGAAACAAATCAATGAACGTTTGAATGATTTCTAAATTTCTGGGTATGCTTACTCGAGTAGCTCCTCGAGTAACCCTTGAAGTTTACTCGAGTAGCTCCTCGAGTAACATCGGGAAATCATTTATCAACTGCAAGTTAATGAACAAGTATAAGATTACTCGGGTAGTGCATGGAATAAACTAAATTTCAAACCTTTGGAATAGTTATTTACTCGGGTAGCTACTCGAGTAATGCACTCACAACTTTATGAGTTACTCAGGTAACACCTCGAGTAATCCTTTGAAAAACTTTTGATTACTCGATGCTCTACTCCAATAATGTTGGCAGGATCAAAATGCCGAGAGCACTTACCTCATTACTCGAGTAGCTCCTCGAGTAATGCACTCAATCTTGCATAAGTTACTCGGGTAGCACCTCGAGTAACTGAGACATTTGAAGATAACTTACCCTGGTCATGACTTGAAGTTTCCTTTGAAAATATTTGTGCTTACTGGGGTACATACTCGAGGAATCCACTTAAGATAAAACATTAGAAACTTGAATACTCGAGTCAGCACTCGAGGAAGACGAAATAAACAATTCAAGTTAATCGGATACCAACCTCAAGTTTTAACTTACCTCAGGCTGTTACTCGAGTACCTCCTCGAGTAACATTGGCAGTGGTACAAAGTGCCGAGAGTTACACATTTTCAAATACACGGTTACTCGAGTAGCTCCTCGAGTATCATGGAAAACTTGAAGGCTGACTGGAAGTTTCTGACCTGGTTACTCGAGTAGCTCCTCGAGTAACATTAGCAGTGGTACAAAATGCCGAGAGGTACAAATGGTTACTCGAGTAGCTCCTCGAGTAACATTCTGATAACTTGAAGGCCACTGGAAGTTTTCACATGGTTACTCGAGTAGCTCCTCGAGTAACATTGGCAGGCCGAGAGCAACCTTGAAGTTTTACCTGGTTACTCGAGTAACGCCTCGAGTAATGGTGGCAGGTAACTGGAAGTTTTGCCTGGTTACTTCAAGTTTTGGTTCATTACTCGAGTAGCGCCTCGAGTAATGCCTTAGAAAATGCACTTTAAGTTAAGTTCCTTAGCATTTTCTTTTGGCCAATCTTCACTACTTCCATGCTTTCCTCAAGTAAAGCTTATTCCTGTCATTACTTAGTTCAAGCTTGATATTTAAACATTTCCTTTTCAAACCATTCTTTTGTTATCATCAAAACATGAGATCTAACATTCTCCCCCTTTTTGATGATGACAAAACTTGGTGATTTTGAACATGGTTTTTCAAATTGAATTCTTAATTAATTATTTCTTATTAAGTTGATTAAACCTTGCATACATAACAACTTCATTAGTCCAAGCATGTATCATAATTCACAAACTTAAATGAAATCAAATGAAGCATAATTTAAACACACTTGCATTGAAACTTAAATTTCAAATTACAAAATAAGTTCATACTGAATTCAAAAAGCTCCCTAAAGTCCCATGTACACCCATATACCCATGAAAAACAAAGACAAATCCACAAAATCACTCTCAAGTTCTTCTCCCCCTTTTTGGCTTCATCAATCAAGAGGAGGGCTAGGAGGCTTGGCCATGGAGATTGGTGTTGCTGGAAGGACCAAGGAATCATTTGATTCTAGAGAATCAAATGAACTAGATGGTACAGGTTCAGGCAGATTAAGTGGAGGGATATGAATATCTTCGCCTGGAAGAGAAGGTTGGAAGACAACCATAGTTGAGATTTCTCCTTCCGGGGTGATCTGAGTCTCAGCTTCTGGAGTTGTGTCAAATGCTGGAGTGATATGTTCAGAGGAGAAAGAAGATGATACTTCCTCTGTTTGAGTAGGAGAGGGGATAGGTTTAGAAGCTGTGTCAGGATGTGGCTTCTGGGGTGAATCATCTATGACAATATGTGTAGTCTCATGAGTATCAGGATCATCCACTGTGAATAAGATATCTTTACCCTGAGGCTCAAGTGGATCAGAGACTAAAGGAGTAGATGGTTCATCCTCAGGAGTAGGGGTAGGAATAGGAATGTCTGAAGGCGGGTCTACTGAAGGTGGTGGTGCAGATGATGAGGGACCGGTAGAAGGTCCAGGACCCAGAGAATCCAACCGTGCCAGTATCAGTCTCAGAGTTTCTCCCTGGGCACGTTGCTCTGCTAGTAGCTCCTCGTGCCTTCGATCCATTCTTTCAACCAACTCTCCCATTTTGGTGTTCATGTGGGTTATGAGTTCTGCATTGGTGTTGGCTATGTCCACATGAAACCCTCTGAGCATATTCTCCATAAAGTGCTGGAGAGTGGCATTCAGGAAAGATGGTGAAGATGTGGTAGCGGCTGGAGCCGATGACTGAGTGTCATCCATTCTACTGGTTTCTGCCTCAGTAGCTTTTCTCTTCTTCTTGGACCCAGACTCCAGTGGGCCTTTAAGAGGGATGTCTATGTTTAGTTTACCAATTTGGTTCCTTCCGACCGGGGACAACCTCTCAATTGGCTCTTTGCTATCCAAGTACCATATTTTGTTCTCTTTTAGGATAAGAGACACAATTTGGGGATATGGCATTGGAGTAGTCCCTTTCCCATCCACCTTATACCTCTTCATCTCTGAGAATATATACTCTCCCATATCCTTTTCTTCTTTCAAGAGGAGTGAAGCAAACCATCTATAGTCCCTATCCGAGAAATGGGTATAGTTGTTGGCTTTGTTCACTAGGGACCTAGAGTAAATGTACCATAGGACCCTGTGATGATCACACATATCACTCGGTTTAAAGTTTAAGGGGCCAACTAACTCACCGGGCTTAAGGATAGTGAATATTTGGTTTGGCTCAAGCTCAGAATAGATATCATCCGGGGGATTCTCAATTCCTAACCATAGATTGATCCTAGAGGGAGATATAAGGATTTTTTGACCTCTCACTGAGGTGGTCATCTCTTCCTCAACTGAGGTTCGGTCAGGCTCATCTATGATCTCAAGGTTGCAGTAAAAATGGGTGATTACCTTTGTGCAAAAAGGCAATCTGACAGACAACCAAGGCATAAATGGAGTAAGATAAGGACTAAGATCAAACTTCACTACCTCTTGAAGTAGCTTTAAATCAACATAGTGTGTCTTACACACCTTTCTTCTGGAGAATTGAGTTGAGTACTTCAGAGACTCCACCAATTTGCCCACATTAAATCCCTTTGGTGGACTAGTGATTTCTGCTTCAGGAATCTTGGACTTCTTAGAAGATTGACCCTTCTCCAATTGGTCAATGATCCCAGCCATTGCTTTAGCCACATTTTTGTCATATTTTGGCTTCTTGGGAGGTTTTGGAGTAAAAGAGGGTGTGGATGAGTCTGAGTGAGAAGGTGAGGGAGTTTTGACACCTTTACTCCTTCCTGTGGATGTGCTCTTTTTAGACTGAGCCCTAGTCACAATAGGCTCTTTGATTACCACCCCTTTGGCCTTTGGTTGAGCTTGAGGTTGAAGAGGGATTTTGGCTTTTGATCTTGGGGTCAATTTTCTTCTTTTTCCCTTGGGATGAGATGAAGGAGGATCAAAGTGTTGCTCGGATTCAGAGGAATCTAAGGGAGTAAGATTTTTGGTTCTCATCTTCTTGAAGAATTGAGAAACTCAGATTTTCAGAAAAAAAATGAGATAACTGTCGCAAGTTTAGGGCACAGAGAATCTGAGAAAAATAGGAAGTTTTTGGACTTGAAACCAGTTGGGTTTTGACGGAAATGGGGCAAGGAATCGATTGAGAAAATTTTTTGAAAGGGTGTATAGTGATTTACTCGAGGAGATTTTGTGGAAATGACCAAGTTTGCGTAAGATAAAGACCTAAATCCCGACTTTACTCGAGGCCTTACTCGAGTAACATTCAACGTTACTCGAGGCCTTCCTCGGGTAATCATACAAAAAAATTGTAAAATAATTCATTTAAATTGCGTACCTTGTATGAATAATATAGTAATTATCCATAGATGTTCCCTCGATCATTTATAACTCATGTTGATCATATTTGCATCATTCCTTATCAATTTGAGAATCTGGACTTCGACTTTACTCGAGGCCTTACTCGAGTAATGTTCAACTTTACTCGAGGCTTGCCTCGGGTAACCTGTCTTTTGAACTTCTGACTTTTCATTTCCTCAAAACTGAACCGTTAGATTTAAATTTCAAGTTACTCGATCCATTACTTCCAGTTTTGGGGGCCATTACTCGAGTACATACTCGAGTAAACTGCTACTTTACCTCAAGTTACTCCTCGGGTAAATCTTTTCTGTCACCCATTACTTCAAGTTGGTACTCCAGTAATGGTGTCCTCTGATCACCTCTGTTTTTGTTTCTCAAAACAGAGTTTCTTTCTTCCTGCAAAACAAATTTCTATATACTCCGAAGCTTAAGTTAGTAATTATCAAAACATTATTAAATGACTTCATCTAATATTATGAAATGCTGAAATTACTTATAACTCATTGGGATTTACCATTCCCAATTCTCTTCTAATGTATAGAAATTGATCTTTTGCAAGGGGTTTTGTGAATATATAGGCTAATTGAAGATGAGTAGGAATGAATATCACTTTCACATCTTTCTTTTGAACATGATCTCTGATAAAGTGATGTCTGACATCGATATGCTTGGTTCTAGAGTGTTGAACTGGATTCTTTGCCAAGCTTATCGTACTTGTATTGTCACAATAGATTGGTATTTCTTTGAGGTAAATACCAAGATCTTGTAGTTGTTGTTTTAACCATATCACTTGTGCACAACAACTTGAGACTGCAACATATTCGGCTTCCGTTGACGAAAGAGACACTGTATTTTGTTTCTTGCTGAACCACGAGACAAGAGATCCTCCAAGGAATTGTCCTTGTCCACTGGTGCTCTTTCTGTCTGTCTTGTATCCTCCATGATCAGAATCTGAATAAGCAATTAAATATTCACTTCTTCCTTTGGGATACCACAGACCCAATTCTGGTGTGTCAGCAAGGTATCTAAAGATTCGTTTGACCGTTTCAGCATGTGATTCCTTTGGCGCCGATTGATATCTTGCACATATGCCAACACTAAATTGGATGTCCGGTCTGCTTGCCGTGAGATAGAGTAATGATCCAATCATTCCTCTATATTTTGTGATATTGTAGTCTTTCCCTTTGACATCAGCATCAAGTAACGTTGTTGAGCTCATAGGTGTGTCTGAGCCATTTGCTTCATCCATTCCATACTTCTTCAATAGCTCTTTCAAATACTTTGTTTGAGATATGAAGATTCCATTCTTTCTTTGTTTGATTTGCAAACCAAGAAAGAAATTCAATTCTCCCATCATTGACATCTCAAACTCTCCCTGCATAATCTCAGAAAATTCCTTACACAGAGATTCATTAGTAGCACCGAAAACAATATCATCAACATATATTTGAACAATTAAAATATCATCATGTTTTCGATTTATAAATAATGTTGTATCAACTTTTCCTCGTACAAAACCTTGATCGATGAGAAACTTACTAAGCCTTTCATACCAGGCTCTAGGAGCTTGTTTTAAACCATACAAAGCCTTTTTAAGTTTGAAAACATGGTCCGGTTTAGTGACATCTTCAAAACCAGGAGGTTGTTCTACATACACTTCTTCCATGATGTAACCATTTAGAAAGGCACTCTTAACATCCATTTGATAGAGTTTGAATCCTTTGATGCATGCAAAGGCTAAGAGTACACGTATAGCTTCCAATCTAGCCACTGGAGCATACGTTTCCTCATAATCAATTCCTTCTTCCTGATTATAGCCTTTGGCCACCAATCTTGCCTTGTTTCTGACAATAATTGCAGATTCATCAAGTTTGTTTTTGAATACCCATTTAGTACCAATGATCGTATGATCCTTGGGTCGGGGCACCAAATCCCAGACTTGATTCCTTTCAAATTGATTTAATTCTTCTTGCATTGCTATGACCCAATCATTGTCTGATAGGGCTTCATCAATGTTAGAAGGTTCAATCTCAGAAATAAATGCAGAAAAACTTACTTCATTGAAAACTCTATTTCTGGTTTTGATCCCTTCATTCACATCTCCTATGACTTGATCTAAGGGATGACTTCTATTGTATTTCCAGGCTTTAGGTTGACCTAGGGATTGCTCTTCATCCTTAGTTTCATCAACCTCTGGAATAAGAGACTTAGAGATAGATTGACCATTTTCTTGATTTAAAACAACTTCCTGTTCTTCATCAATGGTTTTGTCAGAGGTTTCAAATTCATCAAATACAACATGAATTGATTCTTCAACAACACAAGTTCTTTTATTGAAAATTCTATATGCTTTACTTCGGTTAGAATATCCTAGGAAAATTCCTTCATCAGTTTTAGAATCAAATTTTCCTAAGTTATCTTTACCATTATTATGAATGAAACACTTACAACCGAAGATGTGTAGATGACCAATGTTTGGCTTCCTTCCTTTGTATAGCTCATATGGTGTCTTTCCAAGTTTCGTTCTGATGTAGGCTCTATTTGAAATATAGCATGCTGTACTCATAGCATCAGCCCAGAAAACTTGAGACATGTTCTTTTCATTTAACATTGTTCTAGCCATTTCAGTAAGTACTCTATTCTTGTGTTCCACAACTCCATTTTGTTGGGGCGTCCTTGGAGCAGAGAAGTTGTGATCAATGCCATTAGTATCACAATATTCTTCAAAGGCTTGATTCTCAAATTCTCCACCATGATCAGTCCTAATACCTGCAATAGACATACCTTTCTCATTTTGCACTTTCTTGGCAAAAACAATAAATTCTTCAAAGGTTTCATCTTTTGATGATAGAAAAATAACCCATGTAAATCTAGAAAAATCATCAACAATGACCAATGAATACAAGTTGCCACCAAGACTCTTTACTCTTGCTGGACCAACTAAATCCATATGCAATAATTGTAATGGTCTATTTGTTGAAATCTCATTTTTCAATTTGAAAGATGATTTAGTTTGTTTACCCTTTTGACATGCGTCACAAATCAAATCATTTTTGAAATTTACTTTGGGTAATCCAAGAACTAAATCCTTTTTGAGTAGTTTACCTAGTTGATGCATATTGACATGAGCCAATCTCTTATGCCATAACCAACTTTCATTGGTATTACTCAGAAAACAATTTTCAGATTCATTTCTACTAATATCTAGAGTATAGCAGTTACCTTCCCTTTTTGCTCTGAGCTTAGCCTTGATATTTTTCTTATCAAGCTGTAAGTCATTCTTGTTGATAATTAGACATTCCTCTGAATCAAATATTATCCAGTTGTCTTTATCTGCACTTTGACTTACGCTCAGCAAATTATGACACAAGCCTTCAACGTAATATACATCTTTGATTTGTATGCCTTTGTCATTTTTGATTTCACCAATTCCTGCTATTTTTCCGGATTGATTTCCTCCAAATTTTACCTTTCCACCTTCCTTAGGTTGTAATGTGGTAAAACTTTCGAAATCTCCGGTCATATGTCTAGAGCATCCACTGTCTATGAACCATTTGTTATTTTTGGATGCTTTAAGACATACCTGCAATCAAATGACTAAGTTTTAGGTACCCACTTCTTTTTGGGTCCTTTTGGGTTAGTATAAATGATTTTCTGAATATATGTGCCTTTAGGTACCCATTTGTAGGTTCCTATGTTTCCTTTCTTTTTATGAATGCATGAGGAGGTATAATGACCTTTTCTATTACAGTAATTACAAAATACAAAAGGATTTGATATATGTACAGAATGCTGGAAATAATTCAAATATGACTTACCTCCTGCTTTCTTTCTACCTTTCCTTTTATCTGATTTTGGATCATATCCAATACCAGATCGGTCATTTACAAATCATTGTTCTTTTAAAATCACACTTAGCATCTCACTTCCTTTGGTAAACTTTTCAAGAGTTTTTGTGAGATCATTGTTTTTCTCTTTCAAAGAAGAACAATTTTCACAATTCTTTTCTGAACTTTCTTTAAGTTCAATTTCAAGAGCTTTGTTTTTCTTTTTGAAAACAATTAGTTCTTTAACTACTTTGATGAATTCAGAATGTAAAGCATTATATTCAGATAATAATTCATCATAGGTAGGGTCAGAATCATTTACCTCTTCTTCTGTCTCTTCTTGAGCAACAAGACATATGTTGGCTACTTCTTCCTCATCACTTTCTTCGTCTGAGGAACTATCTCCCCATATAGCAGATACAAAGGCCTTCTTTTTGTTAAAGAATTTGCCTTTTCTCTTTTCTTTGCTCTTTTGATTGAGCTCTGGACATTCTGATTTGATATGTCCTGGTTTACCACATTCATAACAAATGATATGGTCTTTGTTGCTAGTTCCTCCTTTTTGAAAGTGTTTGTAGCCTTGACCTTTCTTGTAGAACTTTCTGAATCGTTTTATGATTAAGCCCATTTCATCATCATCAAACTCCTCAACTTCATCTTGATTTTCTTCTTTTGCTTTTAGAGCTAGACCTTTCTTTCTTTTGTCACTGATGTCGTCTAGTTCCCGTTTGAACTTTAACTTGCTTTCATATTCAGAAAGGCTTCCAAATAGAGAAGCAACTGATCTCATTGATTCTCCTTTTGCCTCTTCTATCGCAGTGACTTTGGCCTCCCACTCTTTAGACAGAATATTCAAAATCTTTCGTACTTGGATATTTTGATCATATACTTTTCCAAGTGCTGCAAGTTGATTAACAAGATGAGTATATCTAAGTTCGAATTCAGAAATTGACTCACCTGATTTCATTCGAAGTAGATCGAATTCTGTGATCAAGGTGTTGATTCGATTCTCCTTTATTCCCGAAGTTCCTTCATGAGCTATTTCCAGAGCTTCCCACATTTCCTTTGCTGTTGGGAGTGTGCAGATTCTAAAGTATTCATTTTGACTCAAGGAACTTTGTAACATCAGAATTGCCTTGCTATTGAGAGTGATAAGTTTCTTGTCATTCTCATCATATTCCGCTGGCGTCTTTGGAATTTTCTGAGAATCTACAGTCTTTGTAGGTTGATAGTTTCCACTCTCGATTACATCCCATTGCCCATATTCAGTAGCCATCACGAACACTCTGAATTTAGCTTTCCAGAAAGAAAAGTGTTCTCCATTGAAACCGGGAGGTCTAGTGATGGATGCTCCGTCGGGAAGAATTCCTTCACCCATGCTTGCCATTGGATCCTTCTTAGGTTGTTATACCTTAACAAGAAGACCTACGCTCTGATACCAAATGTAAGATCAAGCGTTTCACCCAAGAGGGGGGGTGAATTGGGTGATACTGAATTTCTTTCGAAAATATAAAACTTTGACAAAAGAATTAAAACAGTAATGAGTAAGGAGAAATATCACCGAAGTGTACACCGGGAGTTATACTGGTTCGGTCACAACCACTTTGACCTACGTCCAGTCCTCAGAGCTTCTCTGAGAGTTTCACTATAACTTCCAAGATTCAGTGGGTTCTTGGCACCACAGTACAAGCAAGTTCCTTCACACCTGGACACTCGCTCCCCCTTACAGATTGTAATCCAATCCCAACTCAAGGTTCCACAACCTTAAGTTATCTCAATAACAAATATTGAGTTTGAATGAAATATCTCTCACAAAGAGTAAATGATAATCACTGAAGCATATGAATATAATTTCAACGTGAAAACAGAGCAATGAACTTAATGAATCGTTTGTGTGGATGCTTGGTTGTTCTTCTCTGTTTGAAGGTTCCCATATATATAGATATGATGGTGATGACCGTTGGAACGTTTTCCTTTCGTCCGTTGGTGAGTGCGCAGCCACTGTTGACTTTTCAAGTTTTTGAAAAAAATATCCGTTGGCGGTGGTTGGCATTTGAACGTTTGATTTGACTTTCATCTCTTGATATGATTTCATCATTGTTTCTCTGTAAATATACTAAGAATGCTAATACAATGAAAGGTTAATCATATAGGAAACAAATCAATGAACGTTTGAATGATTTCTAAATTTCTGGGTATGCTTACTCGAGTAGCTCCTCGAGTAACCCTTGAAGTTTACTCGAGTAGCTCCTCGAGTAACATCGGGAAATCATTTATCAACTGCAAGTTAATGAACAAGTATAAGATTACTCGGGTAGTGCATGGAATAAACTAAATTTCAAACCTTTGGAATAGTTATTTACTCGGGTAGCTACTCGAGTAATGCACTCACAACTTTATGAGTTACTCGGGTAACACCTCGAGTAATCCTTTGAAAAACTTTTGATTACTCGATGCTCTACTCCAATAATGTTGGCAGGATCAAAATGCCGAGAGCACTTACCTCATTACTCGAGTAGCTCCTCGAGTAATGCACTCAATCTTGCATAAGTTACTCGGGTAGCACCTCGAGTAACTGAGACATTTGAAGATAACTTACCCTGGTCATGACTTGAAGTTTCCTTTGAAAATATTTGTGCTTACTGGGGTACATACTCGAGGAATCCACTTAAGATAAAACATTAGAAACTTGAATACTCGAGTCAGCACTCGAGGAAGACAAAATAAACAATTCAAGTTAATCGGATACCAACCTCAAGTTTTAACTTACCTCAGGCTGTTACTCGAGTACCTCCTCGAGTAACATTGGCAGTGGTACAAAGTGCCGAGAGTTACACATTTTCAAATACACGGTTACTCGAGTAGCTCCTCGAGTATCATGGAAAACTTGAAGGCTGACTGGAAGTTTCTGACCTGGTTACTCGAGTAGCTCCTCGAGTAACATTAGCAGTGGTACAAAATGCCGAGAGGTACAAATGGTTACTCGAGTAGCTCCTCGAGTAACATTCTGATAACTTGAAGGCCACTGGAAGTTTTCACATGGTTACTCGAGTAGCTCCTCGAGTAACATTGGCAGGCCGAGAGCAACCTTGAAGTTTTACCTGGTTACTCGAGTAACGCCTCGAGTAATGGTGGCAGGTAACTGGAAGTTTTGCCTGGTTACTTCAAGTTTTGGTTCATTACTCGAGTAGCGCCTCGAGTAATGCCTTAGAAAATGCACTTTAAGTTAAGTTCCTTAGCATTTTCTTTTGGCCAATCTTCACTACTTCCATGCTTTCCTCAAGTAAAGCTTATTCCTGTCATTACTTAGTTCAAGCTTGATATTTAAACATTTCCTTTTCAAACCATTCTTTTGTTATCATCAAAACATGAGATCTAACACATTCCCGGTTTTCCCCTCGAGGTTTCATAACATATATACATTTTGTCTAAAATACTCAAAATATTAAACTACATATAACCACTAGCTTCCATCTTGGGATTTGCACCCATCAATTTTCCTGTGTCTACCATCTTGCCTTTGGATCTATTGGTTCCTGCTGGCACATTATCATTTTTTAAAAAGAATGAGGTTTCGAGGAATCCCAGTAGTAACATATAACCAAACATATAAAATGCTTGAATTAAATATTTAATGCACCTTATCAAGTAAAATGAAAATTCATCACAATACATGTGTGTACTCAAAATCCCAGATTCGTCTGCCCATCTGTAATCCCCTACCTTGATAACCGTAATTAAGATTCGAAAATGTGCAATTTAAAGGAATTAGAGACAGACGGATATGTTTTTCTCAAATCTCTTTTCTAAAATTCATTCAACATGGTCTCAGATTCATCTTCCGAATCTAATTACTCTGCGTAGTTCAATCACATTCATACATATCAAAGTGCATAGCCAAATTCCCGGCAACTCCTGGGTTTCATACATGTATAAACTAAGGGTTGTAAGTTCCAACTAGGGGATTACATGACCAACATCAATGTAATATCTACATTTCAAAAATAAACAGTAATCCCAAGTCCAAAATAGATAACCAACAACCTAACAACACATCTCTACAAGATCCTAGCCACTCCTTGTGGTTCGCTTCTCCTTAGAGCCACTTGCCCTATCTGAAATGTTAGTCAATGGAAAGAATGAGATTCAAAAGAATCTCTGTAGTAACAAATCACTCATACAGTGTATAAACACATAGCATATATGATCATGTTAAGCAGCATCACAATGTATCATGGCTTTCACCACAAACAACAGCACTCATGGCAGTAATCTCTATGCGTCAGCTTTCGCTGCGATCTCTATGTATCACAAAGTATCACTATACGTCAGCTTGCGCTGCAAACTCAAAGCATCACAATGTATTCACAAAGTATTCTTAATGCATGACAAACATACCTATAATGTTTCACACACAGTATAAGAGAAAGAGTCACTACCTAGTTCTTTCCGAACGTGCTCTGGCACGGGTCGTTCACGAACAGGGCAAATATCAAATCCTACAATTCCAAATGCATCATTTAGACACTTCTATAGTGTTTCTTGGGGTTATATGAGTCTATAATGAAAATTTACAAAAATGCCCCCGGGGACCGGCTCGGGCCCACCGTACCCGGTCCGGTTGCAGTTTTCCCGAAATTCTAATATGGGCTACCCTAACATATTTCCGCCCAAGGAATCCATTTCCTGACTCAGAATTATCAAATTCAATGTAAAATTACAAATTTACCCTTGGCAGCCCTACTTCAAGGGTTTCAGAGGCGTTTTCATAATTATGCTTTTTCGGCCTTTTCCGAAAATGTGACCAACTGTAACCCCACCTAATTTTTGGTCCTGAACTCAATGAAACCATCAAAGCATTGAAAATCCAACTCTAAGACCTATTTCTAGAGCTGGCCGAAATTTATGAGCTCTTCGGAGAAAATCGGGGTTTTACGATTTCGGCTCTGTAAACGCGTTCCTTTATACTCCTAACCTCTTTATTAACCATTACATTAGGTTAAAACTAACATTAAGACCCAATTTGGGCAGCATAACCCCTAGGACATATCATTTCCAAACTTTAAAACCAATGGCAATCCGGCAAAATTTCACCAATTAAATTGCCCACAGCAGTCAGAATAAGCAAAATATGAAAGTTTGGAAGTTACCTCAAGCTTCCACTAGCTTTTCCCAAATTTGGCTGAACCCTAGCCTCTTTGAACCATGAAATTCTTTGCTTCAAAACCTTAAAAAATAAATAGGAGTAGCTTAGAGTCGGAGTTATACACGTTAGGAGCTAAATCGTCGGAGAAATCGGCTTACCTTGTGAGATTTCTTCCCTTTCTCTCTCTAAACTCTCTCACCTTCTATCTCTTGTTTCAGGTCTGGAATAGCACAAAAATGGCTGGAGAAGGAAGGCTGATGATATTTAATATCATATATTATATGATATTTAATTATTGATTAATTTCCAACAATTTCGGATTTTTCAGAAATTCTGGCAGATTTTTGCCCAAAATTTGAAAAATCATAACTAATTCTAGAAACATTGAATTGGAGTTATTCCAAAGCCTATGGAACCCTTATTGAGTCTAGTTTTAAGGAAAAATATAGAAGTTTTCTGCATGGAATCCCAAAATTTCAATCTTTGCATGCTGTTCCAGAAAATAATTAATTTCACTGGGCAAACTTCAAAAATCCATAAGTCTTAGCTCGAAACTCAAAATGATACAAATTATATCTCCATTTTAAATCTTGACATGTGAACTTTAAGACTGGAAAATTTAAGAATTTTTAGACACCATTTGCCTATTTAAAACGTCTATACAAATCGGCTGCCCTGTACAGAGTTTCAACTTTTGTACAATTTTTCCCAATGGTTCCAATTTCACAATAAACACTCTCCCCGCATGAATTTTCACAAGGAAGCCAATGGAATCATTAAAATATCCAAATTCCCATCACACATTCTCTAAAAGTGTTTATTCAACAATAATTACATCCACTTTTGAAGTCATTAGCCCTTAATCACTTTTTGGGATATTACACCAACTGACACCCAACTAATCTGTCCTTTCTCATTTTCAATGTACTAAATTGTCCTTTTGCAATTTCCAATGTAGTTTTTTTGAAATTTTCCTTTAATTTTATGTACATAATCCTTATGTACTTGTAATGTTGTCACAAGCCCATTTAGCATGTAACTAACATTTTCATCTTCTTGTTACATGTAATGGCTTCCCAATGGTCCTTCTTCCATGTCCAAATTAGCCTAAAAACTTCTTCAAGTTATATGTATACATTATGTCACAATTTTAGTTAAATTTACATTTTTGCTCTAATTTTCTATAAATTCATATTTATTTGACACTAGTACAAAAAAAGTGATTTAGACCGGCACATTTAGACCGGTTGTAGTAAATGAGGTCTAAAAGAAATGTGCGGTGCCATTTTCGTAATTATAAAGAATTTGGGAGACCGGTTATAATAACTAGTCTAAAAAATATAATTTAGACCGGTTCTATACTAACCGGTCTAAAAAGATTAATTTTTAGACGGGTTATTATAACGGTCTACAATGAAGCTTTTTAAGACCGGTTCTCTAACAACCGGTCTTAAATCCACTTTTAAGACCGGTTGTTAGAGAACCGGTCTTAAAAAGCTTCATTGTAGACCGGTTATCCTACTAAACCGGTCTTAAAAACCTCCCCCAATATTTTCGCGCCTCTGCTCCCTGCCCTCTCCATTCTGAAATCGATCTCTTCCATTCTGAATCAACTTCGCTTCTTTCATCCCAATCATTTCGCTTCTCAGTGCTATACTCCCTGTCCCTTACCTGATCTTTGAATTGGAACAATCGAATCTGGCCGGTCGCTGCTTGTGGTTGTCGCTTTTGGGTCACCGTCTTCCTTTGCTTCAGGTTTTGAGCTCCATCCGTTATTCACTGTGACTCAAGAACGCCTTTGTCTTCATCGTCTTGTTTGAGGTATGCTTCCTCGTCCTCTACATTTACTCCTCTACAATTACTTTATAGAAGCTGTTGCCTCCAGATTTGGAATTCCAGTTGGTGTGTTTGGTGTTTAAAGCCGTGTAGAAAATCTTCTGCTTTAAATCTACATATAGGCACAAATTTGAAAGTTGGGCACAGGGTAGTGGAACTTATAGTTCTTTTTGCTTTGTTTAACTAGTTACCTTCTATTGGTTTCCAACGGTATTGTTTGTTGTCCATGTTTTCATTTGGCACATTCAGAAGTTACTCCAGCAATACCCATCCATTTGCATCCCATAATTCCTACAAAAGTTTGCTTACTTGAGTAAATACAAAAATAGGATTAGGAGATATGTTCTCAAATAGAAAAGCATGATGTGATTTCCAAATTTGCCATAAAAAACATAGCTACCAGGGCTTTCTACCAATGAGAAAATCTAGAATTATTAAAATAGTTAGCCACCCATTGGTTCACATTTATATTCTGAACTTCTTCTGTTCTACAAGAAAAATTGTTGCCTTACCAGACTTGCTTAGTCCACTCACAAAGGAAAAATAAATGTTCCATTGATTCAGATTTTCTATGGAAAATTAAGCATAGGTCAGTATTACAGTATTTCCTTTTAGCTAAATTCATAAAATTAGGCAAAGCGTTAGATACCATTCTCCATATGAAGTTCTTTATTTTTTAAGGTACTTTCAGGTTCCATATCTCTTTCATACCTTCCTGTGAGCATTATTAAAGGATGTTGGAATGTTTTCAAATCTTCTTAACACATTTCTTTTAGTAGCTTCATACACTTAACCGAATACACACTTCTCTTCCCCCTGGCCCAAATCCATTTATCCTCCCCTATTTCTAAGTGTTCTTATTATGTTGCATATAGCCACTCATTCTTTCCTCTGTTATCCACCTTTCTATTTAGATCAAATTCCAGCCCCCAACCCCATTAATTCAGCCACCTTAAGCTCCTTGAATGCCTTATGAGGGGATGATGAACTCAACTTCTTCCCCGACAAATCCCAAATACAAGGTCTTGCCAAACTCTTGCCTTCAAGTCATTCCCCACGTTGAGCATCACATGATTTTCTTATGCTCTCCTTCCCTCAAGAATGCTAGACCATAACCAAGAGGAAGATCTACCCTTTTTCGCTTCTAGGAAGGAATGTTTTGGAAAATACGTAGCTTTTAACAACTTCACCCATATTTGATCGAGATTTAGCAGTATTCTCTATCCTAATTTAGCTGGAGGAGCTAAATTAAATGCCTCAAAATCTTTGAATCCCAACCCCTTCTAATTATGCCTTTTCATTCTTTCCATAGAAACCTAGTATATCTTTTTCCCTTTATCACAATTCCACTAGAATTTTGGCACAATCCTATCTAAACATTGAAAAACATTCTTTAGGTATAGGAAACATGACATGGAGTAAACTAGTTACCTAATCTATTTAGGATCATAATAAACATTAATGACATTATTAGATGATTTGACATGCTATTTGCCTTATTTTGATCTCAAGAATGTTTTTATCATTTGAGTCTTTTGGTAACTCTGCATGTTAGTAGTATGGATACTTTTGCTTTAGAGCTATGGCAATTCTTGATTGTATTAAGTATGGATGTTAGAAGAGTGAACACAAGGTTGCATTCCCTAAGGGCCAAAAAGAGTAAACATTGACCATAATAAAAGCCAGAATACATTACAGACACAAAAATCTGTCCTAGTTCTGCCAATGATTGTATGAGTAGAAGTTTTGGGGAAAACTGAATAGTTGTTCAGGAAGGATTCGATTTAGTGTATTACAAACTACTGTGTAATTAGTGAATTTATTGAATACCAATGTCAGTGGGATGAAGTTAAAGACATAATAACATGCTTGTTTTTCTCCCTCAGGTGTCCTTGGAACATGAACCAAGTGAGGTGTTCATTCATCTTTCTGCCGGTAGATGCTAGGAATTGGTACGAGAGAGAGTGAATCTAGAAATCACTATGCAATATAAGCTGGTAATTTTTTTGTGGAAAACCAATTTATAATTTATAAATTAATAAATTGCTTCAAGTGGACTTGGGCAAAAGATCAATTTTATTCTATTTCTTGCTTTCCGCCTGACTTACAAGAAAAGCTATATAATAATGATTGTGAATTCTCTTTTGAGCTAGATCCTACTATGTTTATAGATAATAGGGTGAGAGTCCCCTATGTATTGCTCTTATTTATGTCCTTTATATGTATTGCTCTTATTTAAAATAAATCATGATCTACATGTCTGTAAGCAAGTTGTATCCGTGCATACTAGTGAACACTGAAACAAAAGTAGAAAGTAGAAAATAAAAAGTTTTAGGCAGCGGCAAACTATTTTTAGCCATGGCCACGACACTCATACTTAAAAAAAAGGCTTGTTGGCCACGGCCAAGCTAATTTTGGCAGCAGCCAAGATAGGGTTAGATAGTTTTGGCCCGTGGCCAAACATTGTTTAGAAATTTGGCCACGACGAAATTTTCCTTGCCCATGACCAAAACCCGACATCACAGCTTTTAATTACCGACACTAGTTTCTTTCCCTCTTCTCCTTTCTCTTCCCTCAGCACCACAACCATCCTTCTCTTTTCCTCTATTTTTCATTTTCTCTCTCTCTCTCTCTCTCTCTCTCTCTCATTTTCTCTTTCACTCTCTCACCTTCTTTCCTTCCTCTTTCCACCTCCATTCCTTATTCCCTCACTCCTTCTCCATTCCACTTTCCCTCATTCCTTTTTTTCCTCACACACTGCTCTAAATCATGATCTTCTTTGTTTATGGCACTATTCTAGTTACACTATGTACTTTGGTGTAATGATTGCATGCTCTCATCATTCTCCTACCTTTTCCAGGGAAAAAGTAGAAAACAAAAAAAAAGGTGTTGGAAGATATGGATCGTAGTTGGATACAAGCTTAACGGACGAGTGTTGAATATGATGTTGGGGTGAGGGGTTTTTAGACTTTGCAAAAAGAAATACTGATGATGATAGTGGGATATTTTATTGCCCTTGTGTAAAATGTTTGAATGCGAAGCGACTAAGTGCTGTAGATATATATACACATTTAATTTGTGAAGGATTTTGTAAGACATTTATAGTATGGGTATGGCATGGTGATCAATTAGAAATGCTAAGTGCATCTCAACAGGGGGAGTGATTTGTGATGATAATAACTCGGATCTGGATGATCGGATAGAGGATATTATTCGTGATGTAGGAGAATAGGCTTTTGAACAATCACATGCATATGGTAATATGTACAGTAATGCTGAGAAGCTGCTGTACCCAGGGTGTAAAAAATACCAATTGCTGAAAGCTGTAATGAAATTGGTAAGCTTGAAGGCACGACATGGATGGAGCGACAAGAGTTTTTCAGAAACGCTTGAGGCCTTTAAATACATGCTGCCTGATGATAATGTGCTGCCTTATTGATACTATGATGCTAAGAAAATACTGTGTCCACTACGGATGAAGTATAAAATGATCCATGCTTGCCCTAATAATTGCATATTGTATAGAAAGGATCATAAAGAGAAGGAGCAATGTCTGATATGTGAAACTCCGAGGTATAAATCAAATAAGGGCCCTGCAAAATTGTTGTGGTATCTTCCAATCATTCCAAGGTTCAAGTGCTTGTTTGCTAATGAAATTGATGCCAAAAATTTGAGATGGCATACAGATGAGCGGATTTCTGATGGAAAGCTTCGACATCCAGCTGATTCTTCTCAATGGCGGAAAGTTGATCAATTATTTCCTAGCTTCGGTGAAGAACCTAGGAATCTCAGGCTTGGGCTTAGCACATATGGTATGAATCATTATGGTAGCCTAAGCAGTATACATAGTTCATAGCCTGTTCTGTTGGTAATTTACAACTTATCTCCTTTGTTATGTATGAAATGAAAGTACATTATATTGTTTATGTTGATTTCAAGACCAAAGCAACCCGGATATGACATAGATGTTTACCTAGAACCCTTGATCGAAGACTTGAAAGAGTTGTGGGATAAAGATGTCAATGTTTTTAATACGAACAAGAAGGAGACTTTTAATATGCGAGCAATGATCTTTTGTACTATAAATGACTTTCCTGCATATGGAAACTTGTCAGGATATAGCGTTAAGGGCCACAAAGCTTGTCCGATATGTGAGGAAGGCACATGCTACCATCAACTTCAACATGGAAGAAAGACGGTTTACCTTGGCCATAAGCGATTTCTAAGATGAAGCCACACTTATCGTAGAATAAAAAAAGCTTTTTTTGGTGGCCAAGAGTTTGAAGATGCTCCAGAGGCATTGGCTTGGGAGAAAATTTATGAAAAGGTGAAAAATATCAATACTATGTTTGGCAAGTCATTAAAGAGTAGAAATGAGAAAAATATATGAAAAAAAAGGTCCATCTTCTTTGATCTTCCATATTAGCGCAATCTTGACGTCAAACACTGTATTGATTTCATGCATGTGGAAAAGAACGTATGTGATAGTATTGTTGGGACACTGCTCAACATACAAGGAAGTTCTAAGGATGGCGTGAAGGCAAGATTAGACTTGTAAGAAATGAGAATATGAGAAGATTTACATCCAAGGCTATATGGTAATAGAACTTTTTGTCCTCCAGCTGCTCATACTTCGTCTAAGGATGAGAAAAGAAGCTTTTGTGAGTGTTTACATAGCGCTAAAGTTCCCTTAGGGTATTCTTCAAATTTTAAAAAGCTTGTATCGATGAAAGACTTGAAGTTAATAGGGCTAAAGTCTCATGATTGTCATGTTTTAATGCAACAACTACTCCCAGTAGCTATTCAAGGCATTACCGAATATGATCTTCAACACATATTGACTAGACTTTTTTTCTTCTTCAATGCCATTTATTGTAAAGTCATTGACATGGAAAGATTGGAGGAATTGGAAAATGAAGGATATATGATCTTGTGCCAGCTTGAGAAGCTTTTTCTTCCTTCCTTTTTTGACATCATGGTATACTTGATTGCTCATCTAGTGAGGGAGATAAAGTTGTGTGGCCCTATCTATTTCCGGTGGATGTACCCAATCGAAAGAACTATGAAAATCCTAAAAGGGTATGTGAAGAACCCAACCGGCCTGAAGCATCTATTGTTTAAAAATATGTTTCTGAAGAAGCTATGGAATTTTGTCAACATTATTTGTCAAATGTATGACATATTGGCCTTCCTAAACGTCATGATCAAGAAGGGGGTAGACGCAAGGCAACAGTAAAGAGCATAGCTGCTGATGAATTGCAATAAGTCCACTTGTACATCTTGAACAATGTTGATAAAGTTCAATATTACATGAATGCCCATAAAGAAATTGTAAAGAAACAAAATAGTCGAATGACTAAACAAAGGTTAATTAGGGAGCATAACAGAACTTTCGCACATTGGTTCAAACAAAAGGTTGATGGAGAAGAATGTGTTTCTGATACAATAAATTGGTTAGCACGTGGTCCTGAAGTTGATGTCATAAGTTGGACTTCATTTGTGATCAATAGTTATACCTTTTACAGGAAGTCCCTAGATGATAAGAGCACCGTCCAGAACAGTGGTGTTGTATTAGTAGCTGAATCTATGCACTTCTCTAGTTCGAAAGATAAGAACCCTACATTGGCTGCCATACCTTATTATGGGGTGATTGAAGAGATTTGGGTGGTTAACTATATTAAAATTAGATTTCCCATTTTCAAATGCAAGTGGGTTGATGTCAATAATGGTGTGAAGATTGATAGGTTAGGATTTACATTAGTATATTTTAATAGTAGAAGTTTTGTAGATAAACCTTTCATTATGGCAGATTAGGCGCAACAAGTGTTCTATATCACTGATCAGGCAAATAAAATTTGGTCTGTAGCTCTCCAAGGAAAAATGGTCGTTGATATTGACGAGAAAAGTCACTCAAATTATGATCTTCTTGAGACTCCTTCTTTTTCCAGGGGTCTACCAGAACTGAATGAAGAAGATGAAGCAGATAATGTGCACGGCACAAAAAATGATCATCACGAAGGAATATGGGAGGATATCTCTTTATGATACTACTTTGAACTTAACTAACTAAAGTAATTATGATTATGATTTATATCTGAAGAATATGTTTAGTTATTTTATCGATATAGTCTTCACATATCATAGCTTAGGATTTATCTTTCTTTGTTGTCGTTACAGGCAAATGACGAATCCCCAGCATCCTAATGCAGAGGATCAGCCACCTCCTATACCTCTGAGTCAGCCACGTAGTGCTCAGGAGAGTCAGCCAGCTAGTGCTCAGCAGAGTCAGCCAGCTAGTGTTAATCAGGGCGAGCCTAGCAATGCTCGGAGCCAAGGTCATAGTGAGCGCAGTAGCCAGTCTGTACAGAGGGGTAGACGTGGCACATGGTTGACAGATGTTTCCCTCAGTCAGAGTGCACGCCAAAAGATACCGATTGAGTTTGATAGATATTGGAAACCAATCGGGCCTAATGCACAACGATATAGGAGTTTTGTCGACCTCCTTGCACGCAACAAGCCGATCATCTTGATAGAGGAGTAGAGAAATGTCGATAAAAAGGTGAAGCAACATATTTGGGACACTATCTAGGTATACAATTCTCTTCTGTATGTAATTAATTATTATCAAATGTCACAAATTTGTCACTTACTCCTTCAATGCATGCATTCCAGCTCACCTACGATGTTCCTCAGAGTGAGATATTGTATAACAAGACAATGACGTGTTGTTATGAGCGCTGGAGCAAGTTTAAGACAAATTTGACCAACAATTACATTCATATCGAGGTGAAAGATGGCCAGCCTCGTCCTAATCCATGCGACTAGTATACATTTCTTAATCAAGCGACTTGGCAAGCATTTGTTAGGCTTCAACTACTCCAGAATCTTTGGTTGGTTGACTTATTTTTCATTTTATTTACTTAGCAATTATCTTAATTGATTATAACACTTTCCTTTTGTATCATGTCTTATTCATTGGCAAAAAGGCAAAAAGCACAAGAGAGTGGTAGATAGAATGATTGCCCTCATACAATGTGTCGTCGGGGTTATGCAAAGGCTGAAAGAGACTTGTTAGCGGCAAAACGAAAGAGATTGGAACAAGCATCTAAATTCGATCCTTCTGTTCTTCTTTCTCCACCATCTCCAATTTATCGTGAAGAAAAATGGTTATTTGCCCACCAAAAGAGGATTGGAACTTATATGAGTGAACAATCTCGTATAGTAGGTGAAAGAATCGTAAGTATATATCGTTGTTGTTATTAATTACATAAGAAACATATATAATTACTTGTGTTTGTTATTTTGTATTATCTTATAGGAGGAACTTAGGAAAAAACAAGTTGAGGGATCTTTTAAGTCGGAGGGCAGGAATGATATTCTAACTATTGCTACTGGCAAACATGAGCATCCAGGCCGTGTCAGGGGAGTTGGAGGAGGGGTAGGGATACGGGATTACTTTGGAGCCCCCGTACACCATTCCTCAAACATCGTGACTAGGGAGGAATTGGAGACTTTTTTTGCCACTGCAAGAGCAGAAGCAAAGGTAGAGGCTGAAGCATCATTTGATGCACTATTAGAGACCCGGTTGAGCAAGATGAAAGAGAAGATGATAGTGTTTATGAGCTCAAGACAAGATACCAGTGCTCCCCAGCCACAATCGATTGATCCTAATAAGCAGAGCACTAAAGGGAGTTGTTGCAACATCGGGCAGTCATTAGAGGGTCCTGCAAGAGAAATTACAGAGCCTTGTGATATTTTTGTCGAGGATCCTCTGAGACTGTTAGTTACACGAGGTAGTGTGCATAACCTGGGATCAACTGTCCACCACCGACAAATGGAAGCTGATCAAGTCCGAGTGTCAGTTGATGAGGTGATCATTGCAAATGCACCTGTCCCTATCCCTTCTGATAAATTCAAGATCGTAAGCGATGTCCTGGGTACGTTCATCTTGTGGCCAATGAACCTTGTTTCTGTTCGAGCTGAAGAAAGTCTGATCAAAGCCCCAAGGCCACCAAGTTCAGCTCCCTTCACTCAGTAAGAAGTTTCACAACCTCCATTGAATATCATGCAACAAGTGATTCTGATGGCATATGATACATCCTTTAAAACAAGAGAGTGACCTACAGATTCAGTTGTTGGACAGTCAGGGGTGACATGCTATCTTAAAAGGGATGATTTGATGTCCCTAGTAGCTCCTAGACAAAATCTTACGATTGGGATTTTCTAACTGTTCTTAATGTAAGTATCTTCTGCAATTCAAAGTAAATATTTTAAAAGTTTCACCGTTTAACTTTTATTTATGTGCTTGCATTATTATAGGTACATGCATCGTAGGTTGGTCTCCTTTGGCAAAAGCAAAAAATTTGGATTCTTATGCCCCCATCACTTCCAAGAGAAAGGGACCACTGTTGCTAGCAGACATAGATACTTATCAGAGAGGCTTATTGAAACTAGAACTGAGTGTTTCTTAGGTCCATATGTGCATGGGTAAGAAACAAAATGATATTTTATAATTTATATAATGTTTTATGTTTGCTTAATATTCTTCTTTTTTTCAGTGATAATTGGCAATTGCTTCTTCTATGCAAGAGTAGTTACACTGTCATCCTCTTATGTTCCCTCCACTTCAAACCAGGGAATGATTTGAAAAAGACCATGAACTCATTAGTTTTCTTGCATTATTACCTTTTGTATGCAAAGTTTATGGAATTTGCGTAAAACCAATGACCCTTGTCATTGTGATGATCATAGGGCTATGCAGACATTCCTACACACTGCTTGTGGTAAGCATGTTCGTGACTTAAAGGACCCTACATGGATCATGCCAAAGGTTAGTACATATTGATTTGTTTAAAGAATGTAATAAGCCATGCCTTTATATTTGTTTTAATGATATCATGTTTTTTCTCAGAGCCGTAGGCAACCACAGGGGTCCAACTTATGCGGTTTTTATGTGTTGAGACACATTTACAATATTATCACTCTAGGCACAACTGATTTTACTCAAGAGGTAAATTTATATTTCAGAACTTTTGTATTACTTTATTGTTTTTAAGTTACTAAGTTAATGTTTTGTCTGGTTTTGGTGTTACAGATGTTTGAGCTTGCTGATCCCTTTCCTAAAGAAGATATTGATTTCATTTGCACATGTTGTGCTGAATTCATCTATGAGCTATTACAAAAATAGTGAGTTTTTTAATTTATGTTTGAGGGATTGACCTTTGTAATTTTTCTAAGAAAATTCGGAGCAAAATCTTCTGTTTTGACATTCCTTTATGTTTTAGTTTTAGACAACTTTATATTGCACATTGAAATTGCAAGAAATTGAGTGAATTTCCTCCTCGTGGTATTCTGAAGTAACACCCATACAAACAGTCTAATGCACTCTAAACTTTCTCTTCAGGGATGTTTCCAACAATGATTTATGTGGAACAATTCCTACTGCTAGGCTATTCGAGCATATTCCATTGAATAAGTATGTTTCCAAATAATTATCTTCTAATTCTTAACTCTTATTATGCGAATTGTTGTCATAAAGCAAGTTATTCATGTTGCTTTCTACTGGTGTCTATTGGTTGCAAATTGCAATATGTATTGGGACTTGTTGATTGAGAATTTCATATGTTATGGATGTCATCGCTATTGACTGTTAATATGCTTCCTGTCTATTAGGAGCAGAACCATGCTCTGAAACTGCACTTACATAATCATGCTTTATGTCAAATTTTTCTGTCAAATATGCTTTATATTACAATTAGTGAATTGCTATTAATTATTGTAAATATATTTTGTAGCTTTCCTAGTTTGTCAAGTTTATTCCGTATTTCATAACAGCTACCTGACTTTAATATAATTGAAGGCCTCATGAAATGAAAAGCATATCAGGATTGGCCCTTCTGTCAGTTGTTGCAATTGACTCTTATATTGATGTCAGGCTTTATTCGCTCATATGGCTTTTATCTAGTAGCTTTCTTGATTAAGTGTATTTTTTCCTTTCCTTCTTGGAAGTCTTCTGTTTTTAGGAGAAATCGTTTATGGCTACAAGTTTTTGAAATCTATAGCATGCTGGGTCTTCTTGTTTTCTATTTTATTTTTATTGAAAATATGTTTGATATATTTGAGGAGAAAATATATTTTGAAAGCATTTTTCTAAAATATGTTTAAATCCAAATCTTCTCTATTAGTGAATATTGTGCATTAAGATGTCATGCATAGTTTCCTTAAGTCTAAGATTTAAATAAATTTATGCATCATTATGAAGCCTTTGCTGAAATTAAGCAAATCTGTTTGGCATTTTCTGTGCATTTGATATGAATTTCTTATCTGCTTTTTGTTTCTGCAGGTTGGGTTAGGTCAAGCATTATCTTCATCTGAGTTGTGCTGCACATTCTTAGGTTTTCCCTGTTTGAAGTGGATGTATGTTGTTTGAAAATTGGTGAAAATGTGCATTTGCACTTCATTTAGCTTGCTATAGACTGCTGCCTTTGAAGATTGAAATTGAAATATGTGATTGTTCTATACAGCTGCTAAATTTGATTCCTTGAACCTGCTGCTGGAGTTGGGTTCTTTTCTGTTATCATTCTGACCTTTTGCTTGTTAACATGATATTGAGAATATATATTCACCTGTGCATAACTTGAATTCAACCATCGTGGTCTAGCGCATATATATATATATATATATAAAAGGGACGTTTTTATAAAAAAACAAAACCTCTAGACCGGTTGTAGTGCCAACCAGTCTTAAAAGTAATTTAAGACCGGTTGTAGGTACAACCGGTCTTAAAGTACTCACCTCTAAGACCGGTTGTAGTTTAAGACGGTTGTAGGGACAACCAGTCTTAAAGGTCTCACCTCTAAGACCGGTTGTCCCTACAACCGGTCTTAGAGGTGAGTCCTTTAAGACCGGTTGTACCTACAAGTCTTAAATTACTTTTAAGACCGGTTGTTAAAAACTAACAGACTTTTAAGACCGGTTGTAACAAGACCTAATGTACAACCGGTCTAAAAAGTCTTTTTTAACCAGTCTAAAAAGTCTATTTTCCACTAGTGTGACCAAAATATTCCAAATACATGTTTCTTCTTTATTTTCCTTAATTGATTGAAATCAACTTCAATTAATTGGAAAATAATTAATTTTGTGCTAAATTCGGAAAATTACGATTTTGCCATTGCCTTATTAATTTAATTTATTCTCTCCTTTTTCTTTGGCCAACTTCCATTTATTATTGGGCCAAATATTATCCTTTATTATTTCTTCATTTTTCCTCATGAAAATGAAAATTTGCAAAATTTATAAATTCCATATTAATGAATATTCACCATTTTATTCCTTTGAATATAAGGAATTTTGGTGACCTAAATTCGGAATGTTACATTTCACCCCTCGTTCAATAAATTTCGCCTTCAAAATTTGAACGTCTACAACTTGGGGATTAATCTTATCTCAATGTGTAACTCATACCTAGGTTGTGCACACTTATAAAGCGTACACCACAAATTACCTGATATGTGTGGTTCAACTGCTTATCAACTCTTACATATTCAACGCATACTACCCCGATATACCTAGCCTTATAGCGTATCTCACTCTATTCTCGTAGCACTGAATATTCTGGTATTATTGCCTTGTACAAACATGTACACTAGGCCTTACCGCAAACTGGCCTATCTGCAGACATGACTGTCTATATCTCTGTTCACTATCTATAACTGTGCCTGCCTGTTTGGTGTTTAGGATCAAATAACAATTTGACCCTTACTAGCCATACCATATATCGAATCCTAATATGTGTTTTGCTCAGGATCAAATGACTATCTACACCTTTACTAGTCATATTGTGTGCACCGGCCACTTTGTGTGCTCGTCACTGTGTGCACCATCCACTGTATGCACTGTATTGCAAGTGAGTCTCTCATTCTATGAAGCTGTAGAATGGAGAGTATTCGCCACCATTACACCCTACTATACTAGGGCTTATCCCAATTCCAATTCACATGCGTCACCATAAACCACAAGGGTTGTGTGACTATTGACCATACAGGTCATCACACTATACATTACTCTAGATGTAATACTATACACCACATTAGATGTAATTTGTTGGCCACATCGTCTCATCAGGATGCAACGCAATCACCATATTCTTATCACAAATCTCATATAATATTCAGCATACATCATCCATTCCCTACGAAGTATGTAACGTGCAACCAAAGTAGGACCCACCGGCCATTTCCCATAGAATGTGGTTCGTTAGGCCTCACAGCCTCTTCGAGACTTCACCCAGATTCACACAATCACCTTTTCATATAATGACACTTCCTCCATCGACGGTCTGTGCCGACCATTATTGCCTCTATTGATGATCTGTACCGGCCATTACTGCTTCCACGATGGTCTGTAATGATAGGCATCCGTGGTCTTTTTATGTAACAACATTACCTCCATCGGCGGTCTATACTGACCATTACTGCCTCCATTGGTGGTCTGTAATGATAGGATATTCATGGCCTTTTTATGTAATGACACTGCCTCTATCGACGGTCTGTGCTGACTATTACTGCCTCCATCGGCTGTAATGATAAGATATCCACGACCCTTTTTTATAACGACATTGCCTCCATCGATGGTCTGTACTTACCATTACTGCCTCTATCAGTGATCTATAATGACAGGGTATCTGTACCCCCTAGTATGTTTCTTTTGCCTCCCAGGAGCCTGAAGCCATAACCTTAGGGATAGATCGTGCTTATGTGAGACTCTGGTACTATTGGACACCAAAGCGCTTGGTCACACTGGTCTTACTGTTCAGGGAATTACTCCCATGCCATCGACATTTCAGGACTTACTTCCTCGGCTACAACTGGGTACAGTCTCAATGTTCTATCAGTTTTAAGACATACCCTGGACACACTGGTTGAACGGTGTCATAGTAGGCATCAACCATATTACCAAGCACATAGGTCTTCTAGCCTTAGGACACCGTCCTATGCAAATTTGCATATTGTCCTTACTGCCTTGAGCCTTCGCTAGGTATAATTTTCAAACACATCACATTCTGCCTGCCTAAAGACATGCTAGTCCATCATGTCTTATGGCCTAAGCACACATAGTTCATCATCTTTATTCAATACGTATCGAGACTAACCACCTAGAATAAATCATTAGTGCCCACATACATCAACTATGATTCCGCTTCCCATTATGAGGTCTATCTCTGCATATGAGCTTTAATAATGTCAGGATGATGTAATAGGAGTCTTACAGGAACCTTCCATGACACCTAACGGCACCCATACTCTATGTTCCTCCATGCCCACTCTTAACCCATTTCAACTTAAATCATTCTAGGCTATTTCATATGGATTTCCATTATCTATTTAGATCCAGGCATATTCACAAATTCTACTTCTCTTATCAGGGTACTTTATCCATGTTATACAGGGAATTTGAAATCCACTCATACATTCGATTCTTTGTCTTACTATGAGACCATATCTCATGGCTAATCTTTGTTCTATCAAGAACTATTCTCATTCATTAAGGGAATACTCTATTATCAAGATATTTTCCTATGCTAGATTAGCAACTAGAAACCTCATACACAATTCAATACATTCTAGTACTATGTTATAGTACCTCAGACCATCCAGGTTATTTCAAATTCCTAAAGAACCAGTTCAACTATTGAGTCTGATTCTTGGATCACAATTTAACTCTTAGAACCTCAATATTGGCTGAGCTGAGAAACCTCTTTCCTTAATACTACAGATCACTACTAGCTCAACACCATTCTGAATAATTTCGCGAGCCTAATGACATACTGGTCCACTAGGTCTTAGGGCCTATGGACACACGGTTCCAGTACAACATATCTGGCGTGTAATATCATACTACCTAAGGTCTCTAACCCAACCTTTAGGTTCATCATGAAATCTAGAACTTCAACATCATGCAAAACGGAAACCATTTTCCTCAAATATACCTAATAGGTTCGCTAAGAATCAGGATCAATAGTGCCTATTCTAACCTTCATTATCTTTAGGTATTATCCTCAAAATATTACTGAAGGTTTAACACTATCCACAAGGTTCACTAGGTTCAAACTTCCTTTATGGAACAGAACCATAGTACAACTTGTTTCGCATTTTGACCTAAGCACTATTTCAAGTTAGATCTAATTCAAGCCTATCATCATCTTTCAGTATCATTAGATTGGATCCTCTATTATCACTATAAGGTATGATCACCACTTATCATATAGCCGTATATCAATCCACATTTCATTGAGACCATAGTGTTACTAAGGATCATCACTTACATTGGAGAAACTTCAAAACAATTACTATACCTTGAGTTTCCATAATCTCATCAAGTGAACTTTTTTGAGCAGCCATTACTGCAATAGAAATGGTTTGAATTAAAATTAATACTTACATTGCCAACATCTCTATGCTTCTAAACATCAATTAAATTATATAACTAAATTGATTATTAGTCATGGAGAAACATTAAGACAATTCTATTCCTCAACTTACCATGACCCTATCAACTCAACTTCCCAGGGGGTCATCCATCCTACGATTTACTTGGGTTAAAATGCTTAACTTTCGCATACCCGTGCCAAAATGAAGATACCTACTATATCTGATTCCAACCACTGGTACCCCATGACAGCCCTTCAGATATTTACTGATCTCTTGGGGCTAGCTCACAGATTGGGAAGATATACTCCTTTGGTACCCCCATCCTTTCATATTTCCTATAACAATGTAATCAAGATCATATCAATATACTATCCTATTGCTAGCACTACCACTTTGTCAAAACCACTTGGGTTCTTCCAGAACTGCTTTGGGCTTTGATACCAAAATGTAACACCCCATCTTACATATCACATATTATTGATATTAATCATAGTGTTAGAGTGCAGTTCGGTGAGCAACACAAGAATAGCAAAAATATACTAATATTATTAAAATAACAGGCTTGATTACATTACCAGATTCCCCCTCATGGTTTCGTAACATATATACATTTTGTCCAAAATATTCAAAATATTAAACTACATATAACCACTAGCTTCCATCTTGAGATTCGCACATCAATTTTCCCGTGTCTACTACCTTGCCTTTAGATCTGCTGGTTCCCACTGGCACATTATCATGTTTGAAAAAGAATGAGATTCTGAGGAATCCTAGTAGTAACATATAACGAAACATATAAAATGTGAAAGTTAAATATGTAATGCACCATATAAAGTGAAATGAAAATTCATAACAATACGTGTGCATACACAAAGTTCATGGCAAAATCACTATTTGGATCCTCTACAAGTATCACAACTGGGCCCTTAACCACAGCTAGGTAACATCCCTCAGGCACCGTGTTCATATCATAGAATACATTAAAATACAGCATATCAACAATCACATAGTGTATGAGAGATTATTGTTCTACCTTAACCATTTTCGCCTCAAACTCGTGCCTCATAAAGCGTGCCAACGATTGGGCTCTCCAATCGGTCCTATAATGTCAAATGTATAGGAATTAGGTTCAAACCCATTCATATACTATTCTAGGCACTTCCATAGTGTTTTTAGTTGTTATATAAGTCTATTATGAAGATTTACCAAAATGCCCCTGGGGACCTAGCCCAATCCCGACTTACCTAGTTCGCCGTACTTTTGTCGAAATTTTGACTTGGGCTATTCCAACATATTTTCTCCCATGTAATCGATTTCTGGCCTTGAAATTACCAAATTCAGGGGCATTTTGGCAATTATGCTTTTTCGGGCTTTTCTAAAAAGGTGATTAATTGTACACCTGCCTAATTATCCCTTCGGAACTTAATGGAATCATCATATCATCAAAAATCCAACCCTAACCCCTTAAACCAGCACTCACCAAAATTCCCAATTCTCCAAGAAAAAATGGGGTTTTCCAATTGACTCCGCATACTTGCTCCTTTCTACTCCTAACCACTTTATTAACTATTAAATTACGTTATAACCACCATTTAGACTCAATTTCGGTAGCATAACATTTTGGACACAATTTTTTCCAAATTTACAATTAGAGCAAATCCATAAAAAATTCACCGATTAAATTACTCACAACAGCCATAACAACCAATGTTTGAAGTTTATAAAGTTACCTTAGCTTCCTCCGACTTTTTCCTTGTGTGGTTGAAATCCCTAACTCTCAAAGCACTATAATTCTTGCTTCAAAAACCTTAAATTACATAGAGAACAAGCTTAGGAGAAGGATTATACAGATTAGGAGCTAATTCACTGAAGAAATCAAGCTTACTTAGCGAATTTTCTCCTCCTTCTCTCTCTAAGTTGTTCTCAAGTTCTCTCTCTATTTTTGCTGCATAAGGGCGTCGGTTTTGAGCTTGGAAGCAAGAAGATGGAGTTTTTTATTATGCTTATGTCATATTTAGCTAATTTCCCAAAAATACCAAAACTTTAATTTTAGGTACATAAGCCTTATGTACTTGTAATGTTGTCACAAGCCCATCTAGCATGTAGCTAACATTTTCCTCTTCTTGTTACATGTAATGGCGTCCCAAGCATCCTACTTCCATCTCTAAATTGGCTTCAAAACTTGTTCAAGTTACATGTACACTTTATGTCACAATTTTGGTCAAATTTGCATGTATGCTCTATTTTTCCATAAATTAATATTTATTTGATCAAAATATTCAAAAAATATTTTTCTTCTTTATTTTCCTTAATTAATTGAAATTAACTTCAATTAATTGAAAAAAATTAATTTTGTGCCAAATTCAGAAAATTACGATTTTGCCATTACTTTTTTAATTTAATTTCTTTTCTCCTTTTTATTTGGCCAATTTCTATTTATTTTTGGACCAAATATTACCCTCTATTATTTCTCCATTTTTCCTCATGAAAATGAAAATTTGCAAAATTTATAAATTCCATATTCATGAATATTCACCATTTTATTCCCTTGAATATAAGGAATTTTGGTGACTGTAATTCAGGATATTTCATTTGCTATTAGTTTCTTAAAGAATAATTTTTATTTAAAAATTATGAGTTGAAAATTTTAAATCTTATTCATGAAACTATATTTGGACGGTGCAAATCTCAAGAATCTCTTTGGGTCTTATCCATCCACTTACAATTTCAATAATCTAGATTTAAAATGTTCAACCGATGATTTTTATATAATAAAATCATTCTTTAAAATTCTTATATTTAAAAGATTATTTTTATTTTATATTTTATATACATTAAAATAATTTTTTCAAAAAAACGTATATCTCTATTGTCTAGAATGGGTGCTCAAATTGATGTCACATATCTCACTTCAATGATAAGCACCATGGTGGTCATCTTTGCCATGAGGACTGTGACACCCTAATTTCTATAGTTATCAGATGATTTACTTACATGATTAATTTGAACCACTAAGCCAGTTCTTAATCCTAAGGCAAAAACACTTTTGAAAATAATTTTAAAACCCAACCCAAACATAGGGTTCAAATATGTAATGAATGGGCTTTTCTAAAAAAAATAAAACTTTCAAAAACAGTTGTATAGTGGTTCACTACTTCATTATAACTCATCAATCCTTAATTTTATATATTATTATAAGAATTTTTCTTTGCTCTTACCTAAATCTTTCGTTAGTTAAGTAATAGGCTCGCATCATGCAAATGCCCATCATCATTTTTTGATCACCGAGCATAACATCAATAGTGATATTACTATTGTATGAATTAATATCACTACTATGTGTACTGATACCACCACTTTGTATATTGATACCACTACTATGTGCACTGATACCATTACTATGTATACTCATCCATGACTATATCACTGATACTGTAACATCCCAAATTTCAGTTACCAAAATTCCTTTATACCTTTATGGTATTAAAGGCAATAAAATGGTGAATATTGGCACACTTGAAATGGCCAAACAATTCAATTAGTGGCCATATGAAATTTAGGCCACAATAAGACATAAAATATGATTTGTGTCTTCATAAAAGCCCATTATTGGAGCCCAAATTGATTAATGAGAATTGTTAGGCCTAATTAATATTGAATTTCGACCCAACACAAAGAAAAAGAATGAAGCCCAATCTAATTACAGAAATATAAGGGCAAAATGATCATTTGACTAAAAAGCAAAAATCTTTTATTTCTTCCTTTTTGTTGTGATATTTTCATCCAAATAAGGAAAATAGATATTGGGAGATAAATATCCAAATTTGGGGCAATTGTGGCCAAGTAATTCAAATTTAAAAAAAATCAAATAGTAGATATGTACATAATTATTTTTTTGAAGAAGGGAATTATGGAAAATACAATAAACCATTAATTATTTCCCATTCTCTTATGAATTTCAGCCAAGAGGAAAATAGAAGAGGGAACTTATTTACTTGATGGATGATGATGCCCGTGGAATTATCTTAGGCAAGGTAAAAGAGATGAAGTCAAAAAAGCAAAGAGCACATGGAAAATTTGCATTAAAATATATTAAATTAAGGAGGTGTATGGAGATATTTTTAAGAGCTTATCATCCCTTTCCTAAGCTTCATTTTTGTCCAACTTAAGAAAAATGGAGAGAGGAAGAGAGCTTTGGAGAACAAGACCCAAGGGAGAGAGAGCAAGAGCAATCAAGGTAAGTGGCTTGTGAAATTCAAGTGCTTAGCTATCTAGTTCATGTATAACTCCCTTTAATCTCTATGCTATCATGAATATCATGTGTAGCAAGCAAAAATATAATCCAAGGGAAAGATGAGGAGGGAGACAAAATTTTAGAGAGAGAAAAAGGAGAAATCAAAGGTCAACTCCAAAACCTTATTGTTTTGTTGAATTAAAGGTTGTTGTGGTTGATTTGTGGTTGGTTTTGCTTGGTTTTGTAAATTTGAGAAACTTAAACCCTAAGGGATATGTTGCCCAAATTTCTATAAATCGTGTTTAAGAAGTTAAATATGTGATTAGGAGTAAAAAGGAAAGAATTTAAAGGGTTAGATCAAGAAAACCTTGAATTTTGAAAAATGATGAATAGTGCTACCAGATTCATTTTCGAGAAACAAATTTATTGTGGCTTGTTTTTAAATAATCAAACCTAGCCCAAACCTTATGATATTTTATAGAATGAAAGTAGACATCTTAGGCTTTAATTTTTTAGGTAATATAAGTCATTTGGAATAGTGGATTGAAAGATATGATTTTTCAAAGTTTGACCACGAATTTGGACAGAATCTTGGACTAGTGTGGTTTCAGTCTTGATTCTTGAATTCTGAGACTATAATTAGCTATGAATAATTTTTTATCTTTAAAATATACCCAAAGGGTTTTAAGTAGGAATTTAAACCACCCCAATTCGAGTTCTATAGAATTAGTTATGAATTTTAAAATTTTGGTCAAAATGCTGGTAGCTTTTGGCTACATGCTAATTTAAGAAAGAAAGGGCTAAATGTAATTTCTTTGAACTCCAAGGGTTAAGTTGGGCACTTGGGGCTGGTGTAGTCACACTAGAGGTTCATTGGTCATGACTCTAATAATGTCATTATTTATCTAGGGCCATGAGGTGACAAAGAAGAAGCGACTTCAATGGTTGGGAAAAGGTACAAGAGGAGGACTCTAAACAAGAGGTAGTGAACTTACCTTATTTGCATGTATTTGATATTTTTGCTTGTGTAGTGATGTATGTGATTGCTTAACTTGATTGTGTAGAGAATATTTAAATAATGAATCTCTATTTCTGTTTAAACTATAGCCATAGATATGTTGCATCAAACATTGAGTATGCAGTAATGTCATTATGGGGCATGCATCTAGTTAAAGCTAACATATCATGCACATAGCATATATCTTGCATGCATTATGGTAATTGTTTACTACCAAGATTCCTGTGAATATCACCCTCCCTAACCGATAGGTGAAAGTTGAGAAAAGAACTTAATGAGAGGAATACAGTGGTGAAACTAAGATAGGAAGATGTCTGAGTTTCATTAAATGGATTTAGACACCCTAGTAGCCCTGTGCAGCTATATTATTTGTAATTGTTATGTACAATCCTTATAGGGAATTTTTGTAATCAATAATTTATTATTAGTATATTTATGCTATTTATGTGTGCCCATCTAACTGCACACAAGTACTCTGAAAAATGTCAAAAAAAGGTAAGGACCTGACAGATACCACCATATTACTAGGTGTACTGATACCATTATTATGTGTATCAATACTATTGCATACTGATACTACCATGTACTATTATCACTACTATGCCCATGTACATTCATATACATATACAACCTATGTAGCCACACGAGGCGACCAAAATACCCAAGTCTAATCAAAATTGTTAGATGCAGAGTTTTGATGATAACAAACCTAAGTCTAGTTTAATATGCCTCTACATTTTTATCTACAAGATTTTTGCTAAGAGAGTATTCGAATAGTATGTTTACTATTCGAATATTAATACTCAGTTTTTATCAGCTATTATTTTGATAACTCTCAGACTATCCGAATAGACAAACAATTATCATGATAATGCATAAGTTATTTGAATAGAGATACACTTATGCATAGTTATATTATTCGAATAGTCTTTGACTATTCGATTAGTGTAAATATAACAGTTGGAAGTTTTTTTCTCCAAACTAAAAATATTCGAATAGCCTGTACATTATCCGAATAGTACTTATCTTTTTAAGATGAATTTCAAATGCATTGTCCATATAATAGTATGAGTATTCGAATAAGTATGGTCACTATTCAAATAGTATAACCATTATCGAAATAATCTTTGTATGCTCAAAAGAGATTTCAAAATGTATTATCCAAATAATAAGAAGACTATTCGAATAGTAAAGTCACTATTCAAATAGTATAACTAATATCCGAATAGCTTTTCAAAACCAACATCAAGACTATTAGATTGCTATGAGAAGGGCGAGCTGTTCCAAAAGTACCAGCTGAATATGATGACAATGATAAAAAGCTTGTGACCCTCAATAGCAAGGAAATCCTCATGATTCAAAGTGCTCTGAGTCAGAAGGAGTACTTTAGAATTTGCAGTCTTCCAACTGCCAACGAGATATGGCAAGCATTGGAAATAGCACATGAGAGAACTTCAGGCATCAAGGAAAATTGGATCAATACTCTTTTAACTGAGTATGACCTACTTCGCATGAAGTCTGGAGAATCAATAGCTGAGTTTGAACTCAGATACACTCACCTTTTGAACCAACTTGGAGCACTTAGAAAGTACTATGATCAAAACACCCAAGTGAGAAAAATACTAAACATCCTTTCTAAAGAATGGGAGGCTAAAGTCACAGCAATAGAAGAAGCCAAAGGGGAATCTATGCAATTAGTAGCTTCTCTATTTGGCAGATTATCAGAATACGAGAGCAAGCTGAAGTTCAAACATGAACTAGATGAAATTGATGACAAGAAGAAGAAAGGAGTAGCATTAAATGTCATCAAGGAGGAAACACAACTGAAATCAGAAGAAGAGATTGAAGATGATGAGATGGGAATGATCGTAAAAATATTTGAAAAATTTTATAAAAAGGGACAAGGATTTAAGAACTTCAACAAAGGAGGAAGTAGCAACAAGACTAAGGAACAAATCATTTGTTATGAATATGGGAAGCCTAGACACATCAAATCTGAATGCCCTGATATCTAAAGAACAAAGAGAGGTAGAAGAACAAATTTGCAAGGAAGAAAGCCTTTGTCTCAGCTATCTGGGGAGACAATTCTTCTGATGAAGAAAGTGATGATGAAGAAATTGCCAACCTCTGCCTTGTAGCTCAAGAACAATCACAAGAAGAAGAGGAGGTAACTGAAAATCCTTCTTATAATGAATTGCATGATGAGTATAATGCTTTACATACAAAATTTATTAAAATTTTCAAAGAACTTGTAAGTCACAAGAAACGGGTGAAAATACTTGAGGAGCAGCTCAAGGAATCAAAACCAGTTTCTTGTAATACTTGCCAAAGCTTAGAAAAGAGAAATGATGATCTTACCAAAACTCTTGAGAAGTTTACTAAAGGAAGTGAAATGCTCAAGAAAATTTTAAATGGACAAAAATTTACCAATGACAAATCTGGAATTGGATATGATCTAAAGACAGATAAGTCAAAAGGAAAGAAAAAGATTGGGAACTAATCTTATTTGAATCATTTTCAAAAATCTTGGCATGTTTCTAATTCTTTTGCTCATTGCAATTTCTGCAACAAAAAGGGATACTATATCTCGTCATGTTATCATAAAATGCGAAGAACTATGGGAGGCTACAAATAGATACCCAAAGGCACATATTTGACCAGGAAAGTTCAAACTAACCTCAAAGGACCCAAGAAACTATGGGTACCTAAAACCTAATTTCCTGTCTTTGTAGGCATGTTTCAAGGTATCCAAAGGAAGCAAGTAGTTCATAGATAGCGGATGCTCATGTCATATGATTGGTGAAAGAGAAAAATTTACTTCCATAGTCCCAAAGGAAGTAGGCACGGTCAAGTTTGGTGGAAATCAATCAAGAAAGATTGCTGGTATAGGAGAAGTTGGAATTAAGAACAAAATTTAAATCAAAGATGTCTTCTATGTAGAAAGGCTAATGCACAATCTTCTGAGTATAAGTTAGAGTACTGACAAGAACAATTAGATCATATTTGACTCTAAGGAATATCTTATAGTCAACAAGAAAGACTTACCTATCAAGAAAGATGAACTTAAGCTAAAAATCAAAGCCAAAAGAGAAGGTAACTGCTATACTATTGATATTGATAATCACACTTCTGAAAACTGCTTTCTTAGTAATGATGATGGATATTGGCTATTGTAACACCCTGACTTTAATCACGTAATTATAATTCGATATTAGATAATTAAATCACGATTAGAGACCTTCGGATAACTTAAACTCATTTCAATCTCCTACTTTGTAGTAGGGTTTTCACAACACATTCAAAATCTCTTCCTGTTCCTGGTCTCCATTTCAAAATTCGAATATAATTACCTGTGCAGTTTATCTACATTCACGTATGACAGAGTGTATAACCAAATCCCTGGCAACTCCCGGGTTCTATACATATATAATCTAGAGGTTACAAGTATCCACTAGGGGATTACACAACTAAAATCGAATATAATATTCCTAATTCAAAATATACAGTAATCCCAAGTTCTAAATGGATAACCAAGTCTTAAAAGGATAACCAACGTCTCCAAAATCGCATATACCCCTAAGGGTCCTAATTGCTCCAGGTTGGCCGCTTTTCCTTTGAGCCACATGCCCTGTCTGAAATGTTAGTCATAGGAAAGAATGAGATTCGAGAGAATCCCAGTAGTAACAAACCACTCATACAATGTATAAATACCAAGCATGCACATAAATCACAACCAGCATCAACAGCAGCATCAATCTCAAATATACATGGTTTTCACCACAAACGATAGCACTCACAGCTGTATACACAATACGATAGCTCTCGCTGTAATTTTCATCACGACAGCTCACGCTGTAATCACAAATGCGACAGCTTACGCTGTAATCACAATAACGACAGCTTACGCTGTAAACGACAGCTTGCGCTGTAAACGACAGCTTACGCTGTAAACGACAGCTATCACCAGCTGTAACCGCAGCAGCATCAAAGAAATCATCACAGAACCGTGATAACACACACATACAGAGCATTACACACAGTATAAGAGAGAGAGTCACTACCTGATCCTTTCCCGACGTTTCTTGGCACTGCGGCTCACGAGGACGGCAAATGTCGAATCCTACAATTCCAAATGCACCATTTAGACACTTCCATAGTGTTACTTGGGGTTATATGAGTCTATAATGAAAATTTACAAAAATACCCCTGGGGACCCGGCCCGGGCCCGCCGTACCCGGTCCGGCTGTACTTTTCTTGAAATTTTGACATGGGCTATCCTGACATATTTTCGCCCAAGGAATCCATTTCCGGACTCGGAATTATCAAATTCAATGTTAAATTACGAAATTGCCCTTGGCAGCCCTACTTTTAGGGTTTTAGGGGGTGTTTCCGTAATTATGCTTTCTCGGCCTTTTTTGAAAAAGTGCCCAACTGTAACCCCACCTATTTTCACCCACTGAATCCAATGGAATCATCAAATCATTGAAAATCCAACTCTAAGACCCATTTACAGCCTTGGCCGAAATATACATGTTCTCCGGGAAAAATTGGGGTTTTACGATTTCGGCTCCGTAAACGCGTTCCTTTCTACTCCTAACCACTTTATTCACTATTACATTAGGTTATAACTACCATTTGAACCAAAATTGGGCAGCATAACCCTTAGGAAACTCAATTTCCAAAATTTAAAACCAATGGCAATCCGGCGAAATTTCACCGATTAAATTGCCCACAGCAGCCAGAATAAGCAATATACAAGAGTTTGGAAGTTACCTCAAGCTCCTTCTAGCTTTTCTCAAGAGTGGCTGAAAACCCTAGCCCCTTGAACACCAAATTCCTTGCTTCAAAACCTTAATTCACATAGAGGAATAGCTTAGGAGGAGGATTATACACATTAGGAGCTAGATCGTCGGAGAAATCGGCTTACCTTGTGAGATTTCTCCTTCCTTCTCTCTATTTCTCTCCAAGCTCTCTCTCACGTTTTTTCCTCTTACTTCAGCTGAAAATGGCGTGAAATGGCTGAAGAAGATGAGCAATTTGATTAATAATCCATGCTGACATCATCTTTTAATGAGATGATGTCATAATTCCCATTTTCGGATTTTCTGGCAGATTTTCTGTCCAAACTTTGAAAACTCATAACTAATTCTAGAAAACTCAAAATGAGGTGATTCCAAAGCCAAATGAAAAATATTTAAGTCCTCTTCATAGGAAAAATATTGGCCATTACTAAAAATCACCACACAATTCCAGAATTACATAAAACGCATCACTGCCCCAAAACAGAGTTCAGTTTCCATCCCAAACTTTGGACAGTTATATCTCCTAGTTCACAAAATGAAATGGAACAAATTATATGTCCATTTTGAAGCTTGAGATGTGAACTATAAGACTGGAAAATTTCAGAATTTTTAGATACCATTTGGTCATTAAAAACGTTCACACAAACGGACTGCCCAGAATAGAATTTCACTGGACAGAATTTTAGATTTTGCATCTTTGCTTCCATTGGTTCCATTTTCATACCAAACATCATTCCAACATAAATTTTCACAAGGAATCCATTGGAATCATTAAAATATCCAAATTCCCATCACACATTCTTCAAAAGTGTTTATTCAACAATAATTACATCCACTTTTGAAGTCATTAGCCCTTAATCACTTTTTGGGATATTACAGCTATGGCTAAAAGATTGGCACATGTAAATATGCGACAGTTAGATAAACTCACCAAAAAGGATTTAGTGATAGGTTTACCTAAATTGAAATTTAAAAATGATTCAGTTTGCAATTCCTATCAAAAGAGAAAACAAACTAGATCTTCTTTCAAAACCATAAAAGAAATATCGACAAAGAGACCTTTGCAACTACTCCATATGGATCTAGTTGGACCAGCAAGGGTAAAAATCTTTGGGGAAAATTTTATATACCTTGGTCAATAATATTATTGATGATTTCTCAAGATTTACATGGACTATCTTTTTAGACTCAAAAGATGAAACTTTTAGTGAAAATATTATTTTTGCTAAGAAGGTTTAAAATGAGAAAGCTATGTCAATTGCAGTAATTAGAATAGACCATGGAGGTGAATTTGAAAACCAAGCATTCGGAGATTGATAGAGCTCAATATTTATATATTTTAAGTAATTAATCTTAAGCTTTTATGGGACTTCATTAAATATTTTGGGCATAAATGAGATTTTAGTGAAAGAATAATTTAGGAACTAAAGTGATTTAATTGTTATATTTCTAATTAATATTTGTTATTTCCATTATTCTTTAATTATGAGCAAAAGATATTACCTTTTTGAATCTAATTTTGTAGGTGATGATGTGTCACAACTTGAGTGGTTAATGTCAAAGATGTTATTTTGGAGCTTAATGAAGGACAAAAGTGGAACATCACAAGTGCAGAATTTATTTTCACATTTTTTCTAAGAGGAGGTTAAATAACCAATTGAAGAATAAAGCAAGTAGCGGCTGGCTAAAATTAAAGAAAAGAAGCAAGTGGCTGTGTGAAAAGGGGGAAGAAAAACACGAGATAGAGAAGAAAAGGAAGGTCTGGCGGTTGTGTAAAGCAAAAGAAGCAATTGAATATGTGAGAGCTGAACCGGAATTGATTGAAAGCAGCTAAACCGAAATTGTTCAATGAAAAGTAGCAATTTGACCGAGTTGATTTGAAGAAGAATAGAGGAATTAATTGGAGGGAGTGGACCGAATAGCAAAAGGGAAAGAGAGGAGTGGACTGAATGAGGAGGTAGACCAAGTGTGAAAGGGGAAGGACTGAAGACGAAATAAAGAGAAAGGAAGAGAGGACGCTGCCGAAAAAAAAAGATAATTGAAGAGAATGAATAGGTGTGCTAGATCGAATTGGAGAAGGAGAGAAGAAAAGAGCCGTTTTTGTTGACCGAATGAATTAAAGAAAAGAAATGGGTTAGCTGGACCGAAGAGGAATCACAGATGAACCGACAATTGAGAGATAAAAAGTGAAGGGTAGCAGCGAATAAAGAGGGAGGAAGCATCGAATGAAAAAGGTTTGGCGGTTGTAAAGGAGGAAAGGATACCAATGTGAAAGGGAGGGCTGCACTTGAAGTAATAGCATGTGTGGCGGCTACAACAATTAGAAGGGAAAAGGAGACGTAAGCTTCTCTATGGCTCATATCTTCAATACTCTTCAAGCTTCATTTTCTTCCTCTTCTTCCATGAGTAGCTAAAGTGTTGGTGATTTCCTTGAGTTGGGTAATGGTTTGAGCTTATAAACTTTAATGGAATTCCTTTAAGCTCTCTTTCTATTTCATAATTGTATGGCTTGGTAAAGTGTATGGTTGTGATCTAGATTGTTTTATGCCAAGTGATTAAACTTGATGGTTGAGCTAGGAGTTGATTAATTAAGCTTTGTATGATTCAAAATAGGAGTAGGTTGAGTTGTTTATTCCAACTTGGTTAAGTGGATTGTAAATGACTAAACTGAATGCTTTGAACTTTTGTAATGGTAATTACAAGCTAGAATTGGAAGTTGATTATTCATATCCTTGAGTCTGAATTATTTGGTGATATTCATTTAATTGCTTTGGTAGAATGAATTAAATGATTATTGCAAGTATGGAGCTAGTGGTATCTTAGTTCCATCCTCTTGACTCATTATGGAACTCATATTATTAGCAAGCAAGGAAGACTAAAACCTCAACTTAAGGGAATCCCATTTCATCATTATATTAGTTAATTGAATTTATCTTGTTATTAGTGTTAATTTCAATTCCTTTTGCTTCTTTGTTTTAAAAACTGAAAAATACAAAAATATTGCTTTAGCTTAGATTACTTCATTAGTTTAAAAATCAAATTCTCAAAATGATTTCTCAAAACTTTATGGTTTTTGTCACTTTACTACTTAGAAACTTAGAAATTAATCTCCTAACAAGATTGACCTAGATTGAGCTACTACGCTACATTTAGTATTACTTTGAGAACTCACACGACATGGGTTGATCAAATTGGCGCCGTTGCCGGGGAGGATGATTGCCAAGGTTTTAAGTAGTTAAGTGTTCTTTTTAGTTGTTATTGTGTGTCTTAGCTTGGTTGTTAATGTGTTTTTTGAGTTTGTCTTAGTTAGTTGTTAATTGTTGGAGTCTTTGATAGTGGTTTAGGTCATTTTTCATTTTCATAGTTTTTTTGCATTCCATTTGCATTTAGAAAAAAAAACACAAAAAGAAATTTGCATTTTGTTTCTTTGCTATGATGTTCTTAGTTGCCATTATGTGGTTCATTATTGTTTTATGGTGAGCAACTTTGCATTCTTCATCCTTAGAGATTTGTTGGTTGCAACTTGAGATTTCAGGTAGCTATCACATTTTGTAAGTTGTGCTTCCAGTGACTCTATTTACATACCTGCAGTTTGAGGTACTACTTCACTGATATACCAACTTGTTCTCCTAAAAGGTGAATTCTTACCTTGCAACTCCTAGTTGCCTCTTGTCATATTGTGTTGCACTTGTCTTGTTATTGCTGGAACTAGTCTTACTCTTTAGACACTTGAATTTTGTTGGTTTTGGTTAACTCTTTTGGTTGTCAAAGATTAGTTAACTTGGTCTCTTATAAGTTGCTAATTTTTGTTGTATACAACCCTTCTTCAATTGACCATTTGACCAATTACTTTGCTGTAATTTGTGTGTCTATATGAGTCTCCTTACTGTGCATGACTAGATCTTAGAAAACTGAACTTGTGCCTTTAGATAAAGATATTAACAAGACAATTAGGTTTCTTAAGAAAGGTAAGAAAGCTGAATCATCTAGTGTAGGGCTTGGACAAGTCATTGACACTGAAGTTGTTGCACATACTTGTGATAATTCTTCTCATATTGGCTCTTAGTTCATTGTAGATCACCATCTTGCCATAGATCTAGTTCCTCCTCCAGAAGGCGTACATCTACCCATTGGGGAGCATAGAACTATCAAAGATCTTACCTCTTCTACTGATATTATTGATCATTTCCTCTCTTGTCCTGAATTTAATATTAACTTTGAGTTGAAAGGTCCTTTGTTGAGTCACTTACCAAAATTTCATGGTTTACCTGCAGAAGACCCTGACAGGCACCTGAGGAATATGTACATTGTGTGCAACTCCATGAAACCAATGGGGGTTGATCTAGATAAGATGTGCTAGAAAATCTTTCATTTTACACTGGAAAACAAAGCTAAGGAATGGTTCTTGATGCTACCTCACCAAAATCCCAATGCCTTAGCCTCTTGGGACACCTTGAAGAGTGCCTTTTTGGAAAAATACTTCCCTTCTTCAAGGATAACATTTCTCACTAAGGAAATCTTTGGTACTAAACAAGGCCTCCATTAATCTTTTTATGAGTATTAGTGTCGATTTCAAGAACTCCTAGCCAAGTGCCCACATCATCAAATTCCAGAAGCTCGATTGGTGCAATACTTTCATAGTGGGTTGTTTCCTCAAGATAGGAATAGTTTAGATTCATCTTCTGGAGGCACTATTCAGTTGCTTACACCTGAAGAAGCATGGGCTTTAATTGAGAAGATAGCTAGTAATGATCAACAATTTGAAGGGTTGGATGCTAGACAAGTCCTTGAGGTCTCATATGTTTCAAGATCTTCAAGGGAGTATGATAATTTGTCATCCCAAATGACAGATATGAGAACTGACCTTACTAAGCTCATAGCCCATCTAAACAATGTGAACATTCATGGGTCATATTCTCAAGCTCTAGTAGCTCCTAGCTGTGACATATGTAGCTCTCACATGCATATTGTTCTTACTTGCCCACACCAACTTGGAGAGGTCTTGGCTATTTTTCAAGGGAGACAAGGACAGAATCAAACACCTTGGAATCCCTACTCCAATACATACAATGAGGGTTTGAGGTCCCATCCCAACTTTAGTTGGAGGAACTAGAATCAATTTCTAGGGAGTTCTTCAAAGCAAGCTCTAACTCAAGGACCTTCAAACCAATCTAATCCCCAACAAACAGTAGCTGCTACACCTGAATCCCATGCTACTAAAGATGACATCTCTCAACTTCTCAAGTGTATGAACAATGTGTCATCTTCTATGGGTAACTTGGCCTCGAGATTTGATGAAGAGAGAGCTCAAACAAATTCAAAATTTTCTGACATTGACACTAAGTTTGACATAATCTTTAACAAGTTGGAGTTGTTGGATTCTAAGAATGCTAACCTTACTTCATTTGTCACTCAAATATCTAATAGCCTCAATGAGCAACAAGCTAAAATTGGACAAGGGTTGCCTTCCAACACTGTGATCAGTCCTAAGGATGTACATGCTACCTCTTTGAGAAGTGGTAAACAAGTGGGTAAACAAGTCCAATTTGAAGAAAATGTTGAGAGTTTCAAATCTGGAATGCATTATAGTGATAGGCATAATGAAGAGTGTAACCCCCTTCACGATTAAGGCCGAGATTTAGTTCATAAAAACATAATTAATGTGGAATTAGAGACCTTAGATGATTTTGGGACTTAAACAAAATCAAACTTCCCAAAATCTTGGCTTACAAAAACTTTTACAAAATATGTTCATGACGGTCTCATATTCACATTCCAATACTAAATGGCCTGTACAAGTTGATGTCATTCACAATTATCAGAGCATAAAGCAAATTCCCGACACACTCGGGTTCCATTCATTAAATAAGGGATTTACAAAGGCTCAAAGCCCACAATTCAATACCCTTAACTTGGGGATTACACAAAACTATACTATCAATCCCAATATACACTATTGTTTCCCAAAAATATCTAAAAGATATACATGATAACCATTAACCCCAAAATATACTCCTAAACAGGAGCTCTAACTACTCTTCGTCGCCCGCTTGCCTTTCGATCCTTCTGCCCTGTCTAAAACATGGTTTTTGGGAGAGTGAGATTCTAAGGAATCCCCGTAGTAACAAATCAATCATATAATGTACAATAATAATGCATGTAAGCAAATCATTAACCACAACAAGCAACTACAACGGCAATTACAACGGCAATGGTTAGTATGACACATGTCATCCCTTACGATTGCTCACGCTAAATTGTTCACGTTGCATTGCATCACAGCAATCCACACAATACATTTCACCACAGCTGGGATTCATATAATGCATTTCATACACAAGCCATACAGGCAAGATACACACAGCCCACGGCTGGATTCATAAACGCCGCCCCACGGGTCGGATTTACAAATATCCATGTCGATTACGACGGCAGTTCAACGGCCGACCTAGAGATGACCACCGTCAATCTCTACACGGCTCACGCTGACCTGCTCACGCCGTAATGGACCATGGAACACATTTCACAAATTCAATGATAAGTTATGCATGCCAAAATATCATACATAATATGAGAGAAGAGTCACTACCTTGATCCTTCCGCCGGTCTCTCCCGAGGAAGGCAAATGTCAAATCCTATATTCATAATTAGGGACGAAGGGTTATATTCTATTCCAAGACTTAATTAACTTGAAACACTTAGTTTTGGTTATCATAATTGACTCTTAAGAGGCCCCAAATGCCTCTAATAAAACCCCTAAAAGGTTGGGAAACAATAGGTTAAAGATCAACTTTCGATAACACAAAGTGCCAAAACACAGGGTTGGGCCGCGGCCCACCATTCCTTGGGCTGCAGCCCAAACATGGTCAAGAGGTCTTGGGCCGCGGGCCGCCACTCGTGGGCCGCGGCCCGCCACTCTTGGGCCGCGGCCCAGAAATTTCCTGACTCTGGGCTGCACTTCGAAAAACCATAACTAATTCTAGAAAAACCGAAACGAGGTGATTCCAAAGCCAAATGAAAGGTATATAAGTCCTCTTTCAAGGAAAAATATAGCCCTTCACTGGAAATCACTACACAAATACAGAATCACCAAAAACTACAAACTACTCCAAAACAGAGTTCTGTTTCAATCCCAAACTTTGGACAACCATAACTCACAGAATACTAAACGAAATGACACAAAATATATGTCCATGTTGAAGCTTGGGATGTGAACTTTAAGACTGGAAAGTTTCATAATTTTCCAATACCATTTGGTCACTCAAAACGCTCGTGTAAGCCGACAGCGAAAAACAGAGCTTAACCAAAACAGATTTTCCAACTTTTCCCAAGTGATTCAAATGAATCCAAAATCAATCACCAAGCTCATTCCCACACCAAATCACTCAAGGAATCCAATGGTAATGTCAAAATCACCAAAATCCTATTCCATTATCATGCTTTGGGTTTTGGGCAATAAATTCAACAAGATACCAATCTTAACCAAACTTCACATTTCAACTTCTAATCAATCTATCTATCACATACTCATTCCAAAACACCATTCTCATACCAAAAACATACCAAATGAACAGTGGCATCAAATTTTCGGATTCAAGCCAAAATTCCCAGAATTATTAACTACTTCGAATGGTATGAAACTTAGATAGATAGGTTAGTTTCACTCACCTTAGCAACTTCTCCAAAGAGAGTTCTTGATTCTCCAACACTCAATTTTCGTGTGGCACAAATCACAACCAAATGACCAAACTACACACACCAAAATGAAGCCCATTACTCAAGGATCAACATTTGTGAATGGAGTTTGAGCAAAGGAGATCATTTACTTACCCAAAGATCAAGCTTTCTTCTTTCCCTTGCCTTCAACAATGGTGGACTAGAGAGAGAAGAGAGAAATGAGAGAGGGAGTACGAGAGAGAGAAAGAGATGGAGGGATGGAGTGAGAGAGAGAAAGAGGTTGAAGATGAAATGATGACTCCTCATCCCCATGCCTTCTATGTCAGCGAAAATGAGAGGGAAGGAGAGAGAAGAAATGATTTCTTAATGCCATATTTGACTTTCTTACATCCTCTCTCACCCAACCAATTTGCCATGTGTCAGAATTTCATTGGCTCTCACTCACTAAATCCCCAATTAGCTTCTCTAATCCATCCATTAGCCATATTAATCACACATCCCATTTTCTCTTAGTTAGTAATTAATTTCTCCCTTAATTACCAACTCATGGCCAATAATTCCATTCTTCCAATTTTTTTCATAATTATCCACGATAATCATGATTATCCCTTAATCAAAAATTGGGTTATTACAATTCTCCCCCCGTTCAATAAATTTCGCCCTCGAAATTTGTTACACATCTTGGGGCATAAACTCAGGAAATCTTTTCCTCATGTCCGCTTCCGCCTCCAAGTGGCTTCCCTTGGAGACATACCCTTCCAGACCACCTTCACGAATGGTAAGCTTCGATGCCTGAGCTTCCGCTATTCTCGATCAATGATACGCTCTGGCTCTACCGCACAAGTGAAATTATCTTGCAACTCAACCTCTTCATACTCAATGATATGCTCAGGGTCTGGTTGGTACTTCTTGAGCTGCGAGACATGGAATACATCATGCAATCTACTCAAACTCGGGGGTAGGGCTATCCGATATGCTACAGGTCCGATTTGTGCCAGAATCTCAAATGGACCAATGTATCTCAGACTCAGCTTCTTTCGCTTGATCGCTCTCCCGATGCCTGTGACCGGAGACACTCTCAAGAAAACATGATCCCCCACTTCAAAATCAAGAGGTCTTCTCTTCTTATCAGCATAGCTCTTCTGACGACTCTGTGCTGTAAGGAGCCTCTTCCTGATAACTCGGATCTGCTCAGCGGTTTGGTCAACAAGATCTGACCCATATAACTTCCTCTCAGACAACTCTGACCAGCACAACGGTGACTGGCACTTTCTCCCATACAGTTCCTCATACGGGGCCATTTGAATGCTCGCATGGTAACTGTTGTTATAAGCAAACTCAGCCAATGGAAGATAGTAGTCCTACTTTCCTTTGAAGTCTAGGACACACGCTCTCAGCATATCTTCTAAAGTCTGGATAGTCCTCTCTGACTGTCCGTCTGTCTGAGGATGGTAGGCCGTGCTAAACCTCAATTGAGTACCCATAGCTTTGTGTAGAGCCTTCCAGAATCTCGAAGTAAGCCGAGGATCTCTATCGGAGATTATATTCTTCGGTGTACCATAGAGTCTCACAATCTCTTTGATATATATCTCAGCCAGCCTATCAGGAGAATAGCTAGCATTGATAGGTATGAAGTGCGTAGACTTCGTGAGTCGATCAACAATCACCCAAATCGCATCATAGTTCTTGATCTTGGGCAGACCCACCACTAGATCCATGGTCACACTCTCCCACTTCCATTCTGGGATTTCTGGACTCTGAAGCAAACCTGGTGGTCTCTGGTGCTCAATCTTTACCTTTTGACAGGTAAGACACCGTGCCACATACTTTGTCACATCACTCTTCAACCCTGGCCACCAATACATAGATTTCAAATTGTGATACATCTTGGTCATACCGGGGTGAAGAGTATACTGACTCTTATGAGCCTCATCAAGAATTCTCAATCTCAACTCCGCCTTCAGTGGTACATAGATTCTCTTCTGATAACGCACCAATCCACTTGGTGACAAGTCATAGTCTCGAGTCTCCCCTCGCTCAATTCTAGCTCGGATCGACTGGGCTAGCTCATCATGCATTTAAGCCTCTTCAATCTCAGTCCTCAGGTCATTCTCCCCTTAGACCACACCATAACTGGCACACAGGATTTCCTTCGAGAGATTCAAATCCCGAAAATCCTCTATCAGTTTCCATTCCTGGATCATCATTGTTGCCACTAGCACCGTCTTCCGACTCAAAGCATCCGCGACGACATTAGCTTTACCCGGATGATATTTAATCTCTAGGTTATAGTCTTTCAGCAACTCCATCCACCGACGCTGTCTCATGTTCAACTCTTTCTGATCATACAGATATTTGAGACTTTTGTGGTCGCATTACAGTTCCACTGTCACACCATACAGGTAATGACGCCAAATTTTCAATGCAAACACAATTGCCGCAAGCTCCAGATCATGAGTGGGGTAGTTCATCTCATGCGGTTTCAGCTGTCGAGAGGCATAGGCCACCACATGTCCCTGCTGCATCAGGACACACCCTAACCCCTGCTTACTCGTATCACTGTACACGACGTAAGCCTCACTGGGATCAGGTATAATCAACACTGGTGCCGTAGTCAATCTCTCCTTCAGCTCAGTGAAACTCCGCTCACAACGTTCATCCCACAAAAACGGTTGATCCTTCCTCATGAGCTTGGTTATCGGCAAGGCAATACGCGAGAAGTTCTGAATGAACCTCCGGTAATAACCAGCAAGACCCAGAAAGCTGCGAATCTCAGAAACAGTTTCTGGTCTTTTCCATTCAAGTACTGCTTCCACCTTACTGGGATCCACTGATACCCCATCTCGAGAGATCACATGGCCAAGGAACTTCACTTCCGTAAGCCAAAACTCACATTTGCTCAGTTTGGCATAGAGTTGCTTTTCTCGCAGAATTCGCAACACGATTCTCAGATGTTACTCATGATCCTCCCTACTCTTGGAATAGATCAAGATGTCCTCGATAAACACAACCACGAACTGGTCAAGATACTGTCGGAAGATGTGATTCATATAATCCATGAATACCGCCGGTGCATTCGTCAAACCGAAGGGCATCACAAGGAACTCATAGTGCCCATATCTCGTTCTGAAAGCAGTCTTCGGAATGTCCGCTGCCTTCACACGTAATTGATGATATCCCGACCTTATATCAATTTTGGAGAATACGCACGAGCCAGACAATTGATCTAACAGGTCGTCAATCCTTGGGAGAGGATACTTATTCTTAACAGTTACCTTGTTAAGTTCTCGATAATCGATACAAAGCCTCAAGCTTCCATCTTTCTTTTTCACAAATAACACTGGAGCTCCCCACGGTGATACACTGGGTCTGATGAATCCATTCTCAAGCAATTCTTTAATTTGCTTCTTCAACTCCGTCATTTCATTCGGGGCCATACGATATGGGGCATTTGATATTGAACCAGCTCTAGGCACAATCTCAATTGGGAATTCCACTTCCCTTTCCGGAGGCAATCCACTAAGATCGTCTGGAAATATCTCAGGAAATTCATTTACCACGGGTATACTCTCTATAGCTTCACTTGACTCTCCCTGAACGGAGAAAAACACCATATACCCTTGACATCCTTTCTCAAGATATTTCTCTGCTTTAGCCGTTGAAAGTAAATTCAAACTGGAATTTGCATTGCTATCCCGCTATGCACTACGGAAAGTAATCCTCTTATTACCACAATCAAGCAATACATCATTTGCTGTCAACCAGTCAAAGCCCAAAATAACTTCCAATTGTTGGAGTGACAAACAGATTAAATCTACTGAAGACTCACGACCCTCAACAACTATCACACAATTTAAACAGGCTTCGGCCGCCACGGGCTTGACACCCATCGGCGTCGACACAACCAAATCAAATGGTAGTCTATGCACATGCAATCCTAGGCGCTTTACACAGTCATAAGCTATGAACGAATGACTTGCACCTGAGTCGAACAAAGTATCTAATTCATTGTCACCAAGAAGAATTTTACCTTGGATCAATTCAGGCGACTTCCGGGCTTCCTTATGTGTCATCGCGAACACTCGACCCTGATTCCTGGGCCTTTGTTCTGCCGGCTGTCGTGGGCACTTGGAAGAAATGTGACCCACTTGCTTGCAATTGAAACAGATCACCTCTCCAGCACAGGTTCTGCCCGGATGGTACTTTCTGCACTAATTACACATTGGTCCCGCTGGAGGTCTCTGATCACCACGACCCCCAGGTTGGTAGGGCTTCTTGCTACCACCCCCATATGAGGATCCTTGCCCCTTCCGCTTCTGGGAAGTATTAGCCTTACTAGGCTCATTCCGGCTACCACTACCCTTAGATGGGTACAACTCTCTCAGGTTATACTCAACAATTCTACACTCTTCCACGGCCTTGTTGAAGTTAGTAAACTGATGAGCCGCTAACCTCTTCTTCAATTCGCGCCTCAATCCCCGGATTAGCATAGCGGAACTCCACTCCTCATTATCTCTTTCCCGAAGATAGGCAGAATACCGTGACAATCGAGTAAAATGGGAAAGATACTCGTCAAAGCTCTCCGTATCTCCCTGCTTGATAGCTAGGAACTCAGACTCTTTCTCAAGCCTCACCGACTTGGGGAAATACTTCTCATTGAATTTTTCTTCAAATACCTCCCAAGTCAATGGTATATTCCGGTTCTTCAATGACGTGGCGATGTTCCTCCACCACCGGTCGGCGTCCCCTTCTAGCTTATACACAGCTAGTTTTGCCTTCACCTCTATAGGGCACTCGAGGACTTCGAAAATCTTTTTCTAACCGGTTCAACCAGTCCTCAGCAGCTTAGGGATCAAACCTCCCCCTGAACACCGGAGGCATATGCTTGTAAAACTTGGAGACCCAAGAATGGAAGTCCCTTCCCTCATGAACCGGCACCCCTTGAGACTCTTGATTAGGCACCGTGTGAGCTGGGGATTAATGAGATCCATTAGACCCCTCAGCTGTCTCCTCATGATGAGTCTCTGGTTGAGTCTCCTCATGAGTTGACTGGGCCTTTCCTTCATTTCGCTTGGCCCTTTCCTCTCTGAGCTCTTCCCTCAGCTCAGCTATCATATCCCTTTGTTCCCGTACGAGATCCATCATCTCTCGCATGGGATCAGGAGGATTATCATTAAGTTCCTCCACCTCTGGGTCCTGTTGCCTGACTCTAGTAAGAGGGCGAACCATTTCGTCTTTATCACTACAAATGATTCACCACATCAATACCTTAGCCAATGTATACACATAATCCATAAAATTCATCTCAATCCACAATTAGTAGAAATACTCATGTGTATACGCAACAAGCACTTATCAATCATTAAGCTACCCTAAACTCAAAGGATTAAGGTCAACTAAGGAACTATCCTAGCAAATCCTTACCTTGCCAGGAACTACAGCTCTGATACCACAAATGTAACCCCCTTCACGATTAAGGCCGAGATTTAGTTCATAAAAACATAATTAATGTGGAATTAGAGACCTTAGATGATTTTGGGACTTAAACAAAATCAAACTTCCCAAAATCTTGGCTTACAAAAACTTTTACAAAATATGTTCATGACGGTCTCATATTCACATTCCAATACTAAATGGCCTGTACAAGTTGATGTCATTCACAATTATCAGAGCATAAAGTAAATTCCCGACACACTCAGGTTCCATTCATTAAATAAGGGATTTACAAAGGCTCAAAGCCCACAATTCAATACCCTTAACTTGGGATTACACAAAACTATACTATCAATCCCAATATACACTATTGTTTCCCAAAAATATCTAAAAGATATACATGATAACCATTAACCCCAAAATATACTCCTAAACAGGAGCTCTAACTACTCTTCGTCGCCCGCTTGCCTTTCGATCCTTCTGCCCTGTCTAAAACATGGTTTTTGGGAGAGTGAGATTCGAAGGAATCCCCGTAGTAACAAATCAATCATATAATGTACAATAATAATGCATGTAAGCAAATCATTAACCACAACAAGCAACTACAACGGCAATTACAACGGCAATGGTTAGTATGACACATGTTATCCCTTACGATTGCTCACGCTAAATTGTTCACGTTGCATTGCATCACAGCAATCCACACAATACATTTCACCACAGCTGGGATTCATATAATGCATTTCATACACAAGCCATACAGGCAAGATACACACAGCCAACGGCTGGATTCATAAACGCCGTCCCACGGGTCGGATTCACAAATATCCATGTCGATTACGACGGCAGTTCAACGGCCGACCTAGAGATGACCACCGTCAATCTCTACACGGCTCACGCTGACCTGCTCACGCCGTAATGGACCATGGAACACATTTCACAAATTCAACGATAAGTTATGCATGCCAAAATATCATACATAATATGAGAGAAGAGTCTCTCCCGAGGAAGGCAAATGTCAAATCCTATATTCATAATTAGGGACGAAGGGTTATATTCTATTCCAAGACTTAATTAACTTGAAACACTTAGTTTTGGTTATCATAATTGACTCTTAAGAGGCCCCAAATTCCTCTAATAAAACCCCTAAAAGGTTGGGAAACAATAGGTTAAAGATCCCCTTTCGATAACACAAAGTGCCAAAACACAGGGTTGGGCCGCGGCCCACCATTCCTTGGGTTGCGGCCCAAACATGGTCAGAAGGTCTTGGGCCGCGGCCCAGAAATTTCCTGACTCTGGGCTGCACTTCGAAAAACCATAACTAATTCTAGAAAAAACTAAACGAGGTGATTCCAAAGCCAAATGAAAGGTATATGAGTCCTCTTTCAAGGAAAAATATAGCCCTTCACTGGAAATCACTACACAAATACAGAATCACCAAAAACTACAAACTACTCCAAAACAGAGTTCTGTTTCAATCCCAAACTTTGGACAACCATAACTCACAGAATACTAAACGAAATGACACAAACTATATGTCCATGTTGAAGCTTGGGATGTGAACTTTAAGACTGGAAAGTTTCATAATTTTCCAATACCATTTGGTCACTCAAAACGCTCGTGTAATCTGACAGCGAAAAACAGAGCTTAACCAAAACAGATTTTCCAACTTTTCCCAAGTGATTCAAATGAATCCAAAATCAATCACCAAGCTCATTCCCACACCAAATCACTCAAGGAATCCAATGGTAATGTCAAAATCACCAAAATCCTATTCCATTATCATGCTTTGGGTTTTGGGCAATAAATTCAACAAGATACCAATCTTAACCAAACTTCACATTTCAACTTCTAATCAATCTATCTATCACATACTCATTCCAAAACACCATTCTCATACCAAAAACATACCAAATGAACAGTGGCATCAAATTTTCGGATTCAAGCCAAAATTCCCAGAATTATTAACTACTTCGAATGGTATGAAACTTAGATAGATAGGTTAGTTTCACTCACCTTAGCAACTTCTCCAAAGAGAGTTCTTGATTCTCCAACACTCAATTTTCGTGTGGCACAAATCACAACCAAATGACCAAACTACACACACCAAAATGAAGCCCATTACTCAAGGATCAACATTTGTGAATGGAGTTTGAGCAAAGGAGATCATTTACTTACCTAAAGATCAAGCTTTCTTCTTTCCCTTGCCTTCAACAATGGTGGACTAGAGAGAGAAGAAAGAAATGAGAGAGGGAGTACGAGAGAGAGAAAGAGATGGAGGGATGGAGTGAGAGAGAGAAAGAGGTTGAAGATGAAATGATGACTCCTCATCCCCATGCCTTCTATGTCAGCGAAAATGAGAGGGAAGGAGAGAGAAGAAATGATTTCTTAATGCCATATTTGACTTTCTTACATCCTCTCTCACCCAACCAATTTGCCATGTGTCAGAATTTCATTGGCTCTCACTCACTAAATCCCCAATTAGCTTCTCTAATCCATCCATTAGCCATATTAATCACACATCCCATTTTCTCTTAGTTAGTAATTAATTTCTCCCTTAATTACCAACTCATGGCCAATAATTCCATTCTTCCAATTTTTTTCATAATTATCCACAATAATCATGATTATCCCTTAATCAAAAATTGGGATATTACAAAGAGGTTGAGGTTCCATTGCAACCACAAGTGGAAGATATTGATAGTAGTGATGATTCTGATCAAAGCACTCACCTTGCTGTTGGAAAATCTGAGAGTATGGTTGAACAGAAGCCTCTACAAAGGCCTTCTTCTCCAAATTCAAATATGGATAGCAAGAAGGAGTGTCAACTTCAATAAATACAAAGGTACTTCACCCTTCAACTTCTTCTTCTTCAAGCAAAGGGGAAGGTAAAAAGGTAAATCTCTCTGAAATTCTATTTCCTAATTCATATTTGCTTAGCAAGAAGGTTTCAAATGAAAAGAAGTTCCTTGATATGATGGATATTTTCAGTAAGATTGAATTTAATTTCCCTTTGCTTGATGTGTTGAAAGGAATGCCTGCTTGTGCTAAATTCTTGAAAGATTTGTGTACCCAAAAGTGTAGGAGTAAACCCAATGAGTGTGTTCAGTTGAGTCCTAGTACATCTGCTATGTTTAAACCCCATCTTCCAATTAAATGTAAAGACCCTGGCTCATTTACTGTTCCATGCACTATAGGTACCATGCCATGTAGTAATGTTCTCCTTGATTTAGGAGCCTCTATAAATGTCATACCCTACTCTATTTACACCTCTCTTGGCCTCACAAACATTAAATCCACTAGTGTCATCCTACAACTAGCTGATCACACCACTAGGAAACCTCATGGCTTATTGGAAGACATCTTAGTCAAGGTTAAAGACTTAGTGTTTCCTGCTGATTTTTTTGTCCTAGACATGTCCATTGAGGTCTCTGTTGAGGAACCACTGATTTTGGGTAGGCCGTTCATGCGAACAGCTAATACTATCATTAGCATGAAGGATGGGTACATAACTATGGAAGTAGGTGATCATGCCATTTGATTCAATGTTTATAAGGCTATGAATCACCCTTTACAGGACTACTTCCTTCTTGGCTTGATTTTGATTGATTTGGCCTTAGAAGAGGTAATTGATGAGTTTGCTTTCTCATTGTTTGTGATAAGTCACTAGAGTTGTCCATATTCCTGTTAACTCAAAAAGCATAATTAGACAGGTAAATAAATTGCAATAAAAATAAAATAAACTAAGCAGGAGTAAAACAAAAAGCAAATAGTACTATTTTCTAAGTTAAGGTCTTACTCTATATTGTTTCCTATGTTCCTTCACCATGATCATTTCTTATAGCATATTTTTCATCATCTACCAATTATACTTCATTTGTTCTAGGTAGATTTATTGTAAAAGGTGGTGTGTCATCAAGGTTAAAGGTCATATCACCATACTTATATTTTTTACTTTGAAGAACAATGGACATTTTTTAATTCGCAAGATCTGTGACATCAAAACACCCTTGTTTTGCCTGGCTGGCTAGAATGAAGGTCTCATCTCTATATCAAGCTCTTCTAAGATCAATCAAGACAACTCCAAATAGTTGATCTATTACCACAACATTATTGCTAACACACTTACATTTGAATAAAGTAACTTTGAACTTGTTATATGTAATATCCCATATTGCTTCTATAACTCCATAATAAACCATGGATGCTAATAAGGGGTTTTTGTCTTTTGAACTAGAAACGTGCATAGCTTCAGCTTCTACCATCACCCAACTATTTTGTGTGGTATGTAATACCCCAAATTTTGAGACTCGAGGCTAGAGAATAAGCCTGAGATTAGTGAACTGCTAAGCCTTGGTTTAGCAAGATCCTGAATTGTGATTAAGATATAATGACTCCAAAAGTGAATGTGGTTAGTGATGAATAAACCCTTTTGGAGATTATGGTGTGATTTGGCACCCGATGTGATTCGTATGTGTTGCGAGAAGCGCCGAAACCTTGTATTTAAGTTCAATTATGGATTAACATCTAAATTGACTTAAAATAGAGGGGAGGGAGCATTATGGAAGAAAAGGAATGATATGGTGTGTTTGGTGGTTATTCAAGAGGAATTGCTGTAATCAGGGGCAAAACGGTAAAGTTACCGACCAATTGGTCAGTTACCGAAGAGGAAACTCATTGGTAACTTCAAGATCAATGGTTAGGATTGATTTGTACAAGAGATCAAGGGGTGGAATCCCATGTATGTGTGCCTTGGTGAGCTCATGGAGGTGTGACAAGATCTTGACACTTGGCAAAATGTAAGCCCTTGGATTGGTCAAAAGTGTCAACACCTCTTCCCTCTTCCCTCTTCCCTCTCCCTTTTAGGTCGGTTTTGGGGGCCTTTGAACTCCAAAATCTAATCTCTTTCTCTCTCACCCAAAGCTCCCATGGCCGTCCAAGGCAAGGGAAGAAAGAGAAATGTAAAGGTGAGTTTTTTGTTGTCTTAATGTCCTCTAATGCTCAAATACCCTTCTTTAAAGTTGTTCATAGTGATGAGAGCTTCATTGCTATGGTTTTAGATTTGTGAGAGAAGGTGTTTGAGAGTTTGAAGAATTTGGGAAGTGGAGGAATCAAAGAATTGGCATTGGGAAGAGGAAGAGGTGAGTATTTGATGACCATTGACCTAACTATTGTGGTTATTGGTTGAGTATTGTGAATTGAGAATTTTGCCCTGATTTTATGGTATTTTTGTGTAGAATGTGAATGGTGGAATTGGATGTTGTTTTGTGTTGAAAATGGTGTCATGTTGTGGTATTTAATCATTGGAATTGGTTTGAATTGGATTGGACACAATGGTTGCAAAACTGGAATTCTGTCTTTTGAAACTCTATTCTAGACAGTCTGCTTGTGTTGCCGTTTTGAATGGGCAAATGTTGTCAGAAAATTATGAAACTTTCCAGTCTTAAATTTCACATCCCAAGCTTCAAAATGGATGCATAATTTGTGCCATTGCGTTTTGTCTTCTGTGAGTTATGGTTGTCTAAAGTTTGAGGTCGAAACTGGACGTAATTCTGGAGCAGTGTTGATATGTGTGTAATTCTGTATTCGTTTGGTGGTTTCCAGAAATGATCCATATTTTTCCTATGAAAAGGAGTTAAATATATTTCATTTGGCTTTGGGATCACCTCATTTCGATTTTTCTGGAATTAATTATGAATTTCTGAAGTTGCCTTGGCTGCAGCGCAAAAGTTTCTGTGCACGTTTTGGCCGCAGCCACAAACCTTCTGTGCGCGTTTTGGCTGCAGCCAGAGGGTTCTTGGCTGTAGCCAACCCCCATTTTCAGTACTTGGTGATTTTGAAAAGTGATTTCCAACCTAGTACGTCCTAATCCTTTCAAGCTTTTGTTAAGCTTATTATTAGACACTTAAGGGACTCAAATGACAACCAACTTTAAGTGATATAAAAGTAAGAGTTTGGAATAGAAAATAACCCTATGTCCTTGCTTTGATTATAGGGTTGATGTTCGCCCTGAACGTGGCTTGATATTCATTTTGATCGTGAGTAAGCGGGGCTGGAGCATACGTGGAAAGAGTGTAGGGAACATATCTATTCTGCTTGTATTTGATATATGTGTTAGTGTGTTGGTGCATGTCTTAGCTTTGCATGATTATGTGTAATTTAAAGCTATGTTTCAATTTATGCTATGCCCATTAGTATGTTGTTTGAAGCATTGAGCTTACAAATTGTCATTGTGTTAGCATGAGTTATGTGATGCATGATGTGATGCAAGCATGTCATGCATTAAACATCTATCGTACATGCATATTGATATTGTTTACCTACTAAGATTCTCTTGAATCTCACCCTCCCCTACTAACCTTTCAGACAGGGTAGTGGATCGAGGATGGAGCAAGTGATCAAGGGTGGCAAGGACTTCCTTCAGGTTGAAGATTCGATAGTTGGTTATCATAGTAGGGAGTATATGGATTTGGATGTGTATGTATGTATGTGATTGAGGATTTGTTATGTATTTGAGATGGATTTGTGTAATCCCCATATGAGGGCATGTAATGGGCGAATGTGCCCTATAAAGCTTGAGTTAATAAATGGAATCCAGAATAGCCAGATTTATTACATTGTATACTCTGATATATTAAATGTGGTTTATCCTTGTGTAGTAATTGTATTCGGAATGTGAATGTGAGACCAGGTTATAAATGATTTCAAAAGGTATTTGTGAAAATCCCGTCTGGTAGATGGGTTTATAAATGTTTTTATGAGTTAATAAATGGAATCCGGAATAGCCGGAATTATTACATTGCGTACTTTGATATATTAAATGTGGTTTATCCTTGTGTAGTAATTGTATTCGGAATGTGAATGTGAGACTAGGTTATAAATGATTTCAAAAGGTATTTGTGAAAATCCCGTCTGGTATATGGGTTTATAAATGTTTTTGATTCTTATTGGTCTTTATTTCACTTTAATTGAGTATTTCGGATATAATTACAGAAGGGGGTTACATGGTACTTCTATCATCTTTCTCTTTTGTATAGAAAGAATAGCCATTTATAACATAACCATTCCAAGTAATGACAAGAAACAAAGGCCTCCAAGCTAGCCACTTGATTGTCTCAGACACACCAGTCTCGTGTGAAACCTTTTCCTCAAACCACTTTATGAATGTCTTGTTTTTCTCAATACTGCATGTCATTCTTCTTTGGATTCATGTTATTCAAAGTCTTTTTAAGTTCATATATGTAAGGTTGAACTTCTTTCATATTATTCAGGATATACAAGTGTGCTTGCAACACCTCTTTACGAGGAACATTCTTCACTTTCTGTCCTCGTGTTCCCTTGCTTCTCCCCTCTTCATACCGAGATTATTCCTTCTTCCCTGACAAATAATCTTTGCAAAACTCCATAGCCTCTTCAACTACATATCTTTCAACTATTGAGGCTTCTGGTTTATAAGGACTTTTAGAATAACCTTTTAAGATCTTCATGTATCGCTTAAAAGGGTATATCCACCTCAGGTAAATTGGACAACAGAGCCTTACCTCCCTTACCAAATGAACTATCAAATGCACCATTATATCCAAAAATGAGGGAGGAAAATTTATCTCTAGTTGGGAGAAAATAATATAACACTCATTTTCTAGTTCATCCAAATTTTTAGTATCAATGACTTTGTTACATATAGCATTAAAGAAAATGCATAATCATGTTAGGGATTTCTTTGCCCTGACATATGGCACACCAAGAAGCTACCAAATGCAAGATTAAATCTTAACCATCCATCTTTTCTTAGGAATTTGGTCAAGAGCCCAAAATTGGAGGAAAAATTGGAGAAAATTTAAATAAAAAGGAGGAGGAGAGGAGAGACAAATTGTTGTGTTCTTGAGCTCATCTTCCAATTTCACTACCGAATCACCATTTTTAGCAAGCGAAGCCTTCACTAACCTTCTTCTACTCAGTGTAAGCTTCATTTCTACTACCTCAGATTTCCAATTGGTGGAGTGTGGAGACATCTAGTTGGCCAGAGTGTCTTCAAAATTAAGAACTAGTTGTAGTATCATGTAGAGGTAACCCTAAACTTTAATTTAATTGGTATATCTTTAGTATTTGCTAAGTTTCATGAAGCTTTGTGGCTGCCTAGATTTTGGTCATTGAGGGAAATTTTGGTACAATGCTGTTATAATCATGTATGTGATGAAATGCGGTGTTTAATGATAGTATAAGACTAGTTTAGTAGGAAAATTGCAAACTTGTTGTTTGTTGTTTTAGGAGCGAGTTTCGGCCAGGAGCAAGAGAAGAGGGAGGTGTGTGATTTTGATATTTTTAGGGTCTTTAATTGATTCTACACAAATAGCTAAACTGTGTATGTATAATTAGAAGTGGGAGGCATTTTCCCTTAAAATAAACTTAAAAAGGGTTAATAAGACTTGGAACCACTCCAATTAGAGGCTCCTAGACAAAGTTATGAATTTTCAAAGTTAGGTGAAAATTCTGACAGTATAGGCTATTAGCCACAAATAAACTATTTAGTCCAATTGGTAATAACGTTAACTTCCAAGGGTAGAATTAAGCTTAAAGCTGGTGTGGTCACATTGACTCACTATATGACACAAAGACTTAAAGATAGCCAACATAAGTATTTTGTGTATCAAGAATTGGGACAAGAAATAATTTACCGTCCATGAATTTTGACTTATAGGGTTTGACATTTGCCCAGAGTGCTCACAAGATTGGGAACAAGAACAGAGTTTAGAAAGACTACAAGGTAGTACCTTATTGCTTATATCATATGTATTGCTTTGTATGAATTCTCTATCATTTGCTTATGTACGGGTTAGTTAGTCCCTAGGCGGTAAGACCTATAAGTACAAGTTGCACAAGGAGTTACCCTGGGCTGCAGCATCTAGGTTAACCTAGATTGAATATCTTGTATGGTCAAAGGCCCTATACTACCAGTTTATGGTCACTAAGAGCTGTGGTTCTATGATAAAGGACCTATTAGGACCTTTGTTTGCTGCATACTGTAAGTGTTCTTTTAATGATTTGCTTTACATGTATAGCATTCTGCATATCATATAAGTGATTTGTGTCACTACTGAGTTCTTTTGAATCTCACCCTTTCCAACCAATAATCTACAGCAAAGGTTAGTAGCTCAAAGGGCAAGAAGGTAAGCACGAATAGGTGAAGTGCATGCCGAATAGTTAAAGTCCCTTTGGTTATCTTTCATTTTGGATAATTGTATAATTTGTAAATGTAACTAAGTAAGAATAGTTATAGTTGTAGCAGTAGCTGTAGTGCTAACCATATAAGGTGTAAACCGTATGTTAGTAAATCAATGAGCTCGTTATTATTGTAGTGCTCTAAGTGAATTGGGCAACCAGACACTAAGGGCCTATAGGTTAACCACTATTACACGGGCTTTTGACAGAGAATGTGCTATTTTAAATAAAAGGATTTGAAACTTATAAGTGATAATGAACTTGCAAACTAGTTTGAGACCATACTTGAAGTATTTTTAAAACGTTTTCAAAAAAACACCTCAAGTACAGGTTCGAACCCTATATTGAAGTCAGGACTTTAACAGTTTATGATATAACACTGTCCCGGGTTTGTAATCATTACTTGGTTATAACTCTTCTAAATGCTTAACAAAATATGGTGTTACAATTGATTTTAGGGTTTTTATGATATTAATCACATGAAGATGATGTTAATTGAGGTTTAAGCATGATAGGAGGCAAGATAAGTAAGCTTTATGGTTAAATTGTCAAAATCATGGTTAGGTGTCTTAGGATTGAGTTTTGGCCAGAAGCAGGGCACCATGAAGGATTGTGATTTTGCCAACTTTGAGGTTTCCATTGGGTTTAGAATGAAAATTTGTGTAGGATAATGGTGAGAAAGTGATCTTGAAAGTACTAGGATTGAAAATGAAATTTTTGCCCAAAGAACCCTAGTCCAGTCATGATGTGTCTTAGGGAAAGATTTGATTTTTCATAAATTCAAAGTTAGAAGTGGATTCTACATGCAAAATTATGTAGGATTAGCCTATGGGAATGATTTTATTAAGATTAGATTGAATTGTGAAAAAATTAGAGTTAAAGGAATTGATTGGTAAGGTGCTCTTGATTTGACTTCCAGGAAGCCATGTTGGTTTGGGTTCGAATTTCATTAATCAAACCTTGTTCAATGGCTGTTAAATTTTATAGGGTGTTAGTAATTATCATAAGTGTTAAAATTATTCATAAAAGGCCTTATTTGGATGTCTATAGAGGGAGTTATGTTTTGTCAAAGTTATGTGACAAATGAACTCTGGAATAGATAGGATGGGTTGAGGATCCTGGAATGTAACCCTATAATTGACAGTGGTTAGTATTTTCCCTTATAGAGGACTGAAAGTACTATGTGTAGGAATTTAAAGCACCTCAAATGGATTTTTCTAGATTAAGTTATGAATTTTCAAAGTTGCTTGAGGAATGATAGCAGATTTGAGAGTTATTCTGGAATTTGTAGATTATAGGAAAACGTCATTAAGAGACGATTGAGGACTGCAAACATGATTAAAACATTGTTGTGGTCACATTGGGTGTCTCAAAGGATGGGTGTCATAGCTCATGTCTTAAGTTAATTAAGTGCTAAACATAGAGCATAAAAGTGTTAAAGATAACCAACAAGAGACAAAGTTAAGGACAAAGATAGGGATGGGTCAAGAGTAACACAATTATTTCTAGACACCAAGATAGATGCTTGCATAGAACACTTTCAGCACATCAATTGGAACTTTCTTCTCTTTTTTTGTGTATATATATATTTTTCGTTTCTTTTTTTCAGTCAATTATTTTGATGCTCTTTTTGTTTCATTTTTTCTTTCCAATTGAAATTTAAAGAGAATGCATAATCTACAAACAAAACAACACAAGCAATCTGAACCCATAAATTCCAAAAAAGTGACCTTTTTGAAAAGGCTATAACTCATAATGAAAATTTTGGATTGAGATGAAACTAAAATGAACAGAAAGATGAGATTCTAAATAATGAAAATGATTTATTGAACAATGTAAAACACAATGGAAAAGTGGTCAAACAATGACAGAATATTTCAGGACGTTTTGAAAAAATGAAGATGAACATACCCAGAATTTTCAAGAAAGCACAACTGGATTAAAATGGATAGAACTCAAAAATGACAAATTGGATTGAAATGATTCCAAAATGAGATGATAGAAGAGATTTTGAACTATGAAAATCACTTACTAAATACTGGAAAACATAAAGGAAACCTTGATGAATAGAAGCAAAATATCTAGACACGAACAAACACAAGAACAAAGCACAAAACTTCAAACAAAAATGGAAACAAAGAATAGATAGATATGACTTGAATTTAGATCCAAAGCTTTGATACCAAGATGGTACGAACCCATAAGGAAAGATCCCATAAACCTACAACCAATTCTAAAATATACACACCCTAAAAAAGCTAAATGCAGATCGATGATCCACTTGAACCCTTAAACTCGAAAGAACAAGGACCTGAAGTATTGGAAGACGCCATAAGGTCGATCTAGCCTTGATAAGTCTGTTAGTTAAAAAAAAAAACCTAGAGAGAATATACTCTCAAGAAACAAAGTGCAGAAGTACAACTTTCATTTATCATTGAAATCTAAATTGTCTTACAAATGAAGAAGCACCAAGTATTTATAGGAAAATATGACCTAATTGCAATAATTGTAACTTTGAACATAGCAAATACAAAGTCTAATACCATGTGCTAGGAAAACTAAAAGTCTAATACAATGACCCAAAAGTCTAATACAATCTTCTAGAATATGCAAAAGTCTAATGCAACATGTCAAAGAACCCAAATTCAAATCTGCCAACTACTTAAAGATTTTCGCACAAATAAATTCAAGAAAATGTAGTCAGTAATTAAGGCTCAAAATGTGCTTATTTAGGCCCAAATGTGTCCTCCCATGTGTAGTACTAGGTCCAAGCTCTTCAATTTCAAGTCTACAAGCCCAAAACTTGATCAATATCTCCATTTGCAGCTCATATGAAGTTAGCGACGTTTTCAGCATTTTTGTCCAGCTTTGACCCAATTGCCACTTGATTTTCAACAACCACTTGAACCAGCCTAATTAATACTTCCTTGAATATTTTAGCTTGTGTTCTTATGATTCGTCTAACTAGAATTTGAAAATGATCATTTTAAGTTGAAGAGTTGTCATTTGAACTTAAAGAGACAACTTGTTGATTCTGGATTGCATTAGAGGGCTGTCGCTAAATCCCTCTTTTGTAGTAGTGTCCTGTTTTCCTTGGCCAAGATTCATGCCACCTATATACCTTAAAAAGTTCATGGTGTCTTCTTTCCCATACTTAAACATCATGATAAATCATAATTTCTTTTTTTTCCAATCTGTAAATCGGTGTTGGTTCGTCATATAATTCCATAAATGAATCCTTAATACTTTTTAAGGATTTTCTTCCTTAATTGACTTCATAAAGCCTTAAAATAATTTCGCAGAAATTCATGAGCCAAATTATGACTGTTAATTATTGCTCCTTGAATTTTTGGGAAAATAGGCCTTTAATTTCAAAAATTAATCTCTAACACCATTCAAATTTTCTTTTTGGAAAATTTAACCTTTTACTAAATTTCATGATGTTACATGCACTAAAATTGGTTTTGTATTCATAAAGTGTAAGATCTCAGTTTCACTGTGTAACACCTCATTCTAAGGTCACTCATTAGAGTTGTTTAGTCATTCAAGAACCTCATATGACTCAAAAGTACCCAAAAAAATACATATAGCTTCAAACATTTCTTAAAGATTGGGTACCAGGTGATAATGAATTTTCTAAAAACTTAGAAAATCCAAAACTAATTGATTTTAACTCCAAAATTAGTGGTTCAAAGCTTTACTTTAAACTCTTGAAAAGCTCTTTGATATAAAAATAAGACCGGATTCACATATGAACCATTTGTCCAAAAACATCTACTTGACAAACCTGGACAGACAAAATTCATAAAAATGTTTCCACGTTTTTTGTACAACTTTGAAATATCATTGACAAATCCCAATTTTATTATATGTTTTTATACTTTATTTGAGGATTTTGTCATACTTATTGAGCTTAAAATGCCTTCTTTATGCTTAATTGAGATTAAGAGTAAATATATTAAATTAGGATTAAAAAGGGCAAAATTGTTACAAAAATGTAATTACTCTTAATCATTTATTTTTTAAGAAGATTTGATGTTGGGTTAATTATTTTTAATTGTAGGTATTTGAGATTAAAACTGAAAATGATATTTTAGGGGCTCAAATTTGTAAAATGTCAGTTTGATCTCATGAATTTTGAAAATGCCATTTTAGTCCACAGTTTGAAACACAACGTTTTGGGCATCTTTCTTTAGGTTAGCTGGGAGATTAAAACTGAGGTGAAGGTGAAAAACCAGAGAGCACCGCGCAGCCCAGAGGTTATATCATCACCTTCATTTTCTTCCAAACCTCGCCGGCGACCTTAACTTCTTTTCTCCATTGTTTCCGTAGCCGGCGAGGCTCAGTTTCAGAGTTTCAGAACTGTGAGAGAACCAGAGGGAGCTGAGAGACATATACAGAACAGAGGGGCACTACAAGGATTAAGAGAAGGGAGAGGAGGAGGAGACTGCAATCACCACCACTTGCATCTCCTCCTCACCACCGCACTGACAGCCACAGACCCGAGCTAGGATTTGAAGAAGCAAAGGATCCGAGAGCTAGAGAGGATCGGGGAGCTGTACCAGAGGCAAGAGCTGAGAGCTGGAGTCACCAGAGGAAGCTTAAACTGACAACACACCACCGTCGTCTACCATAATCGACTTTACCTTTCATCATTTTCTAGGCTGTGACTCCTTCTGCATTTGAATTCATTTCAGTCGTGGCTTGCTCTGACATGTCTGGGTTTAACTTCAATTGTGCCTCTTTCCTCTGTTATGTTTGTGGTTCAAATCTAGCCCATGAATTTAATTGATTTAGGCTGATTGGTTAATTTATTCTAAGATTTTATAGCTGGGTGTTTGAATCAGAATGGGATTATATTTCTTGAAGTTATTCTCATGATTGGTTAGGCAATTTTGTGTTCTTGGGGATTAATTGGAGATGACTTGAGCTCATATGTGCTTCAAAAGGGAGTTTATTTTATCTATAGCTCATTGTATTTTTGATTTCTTAGGTTTAAGAATTCATTTATATATTGAGACTATAATTTTAGTTATGTTTTATTCTATGGATTGAGTTGTTGTGATTTGGAATTCGTAATGAGGATTTGTACTCATCAATATATATGGTTATATATATGTTTCCTATGATTCTATTGCTTTCTATCTATTTAACATGGTATTGTTGGATAGTTTGATTGAATTGGAATTGTAGTTGAACCTAAATGCATTGCTTATTCCATAGTCACTCTCTAAGGGGTTTTAATAATGCTTAAATAAATGGGTTCATGAGTTTAAGCATTAGACTCAATGATAATTAGGGTTTGATATATTAAAAAACTTAGAGAAATTCATTACACTAAGAGAGCTTAATAGCATTTCAAGGGTAGGGGTTCCTCTCTTGTGATGCTAGACTCAATGGTAATTGAGGTTTGATATTTAGAAACTTAGTGTATTAACTTCCCAAATATCTTAATTGAGCAAAGATAACCATTTCCAAGAGCATATTTATCACTTACATTTTTAACCAATTTCCATTCAATATCAATTTTATTCCAAAAATCCAAAAATATTAGTTTTAAAAGCATTTTAGTTTAATTGCAATTTAGTTGTTAGATAAAAGCTCAAAGATCATTTTTAACTCATTTCATGTCAATCATTGCACTTAGTTTCTAGGTAATTAATAAAAGGCTCTTCAAGAGACGATCCGGGGTTGCACCCTATATTACAATCCTTGGTTATCATAAAAATGTTTCCACACTTTTTGTACAACTTTGAAATATCATATCATGTGATCTATACATCCAAAAATTATGATAAATTTCATAACCTAATTAAAATGTTTGCCCTGTCAAATGTCACTCCCAAAATTATGTATCATCAATAAAACAACTAACTAACATTCCCTACTTCATTCATTTTAGCTATGCTTTAATATGGCACTTACCTTAACTTCTACTTAGCTCTCATGCTCTTTGTTATGGAGGATAGGCACATACCAAAAAACATAATTAACTTATGAAGACTTTCAATAAATAAATACAACAACCATAAAACAAAATCAACTTTGATAGCATAGTAATCAAACCAAGTTTATCAAGAGCTTCCACCTTTAAGCTTCCTCCACTTGCTTTCTGTTTTCTTTAGAAGTACTTGCCACTATTGTTGGTACATGGTAGAGAAGGGGTGATATCATTAAGGCAATTCTCTATAATAAAACATCAATTCAATATATAATCTACAATCATTGTAATTAACTAATCATGTAAATAGCCAAGTAAGAATATCACCTTATAAGCAAATACAATTGACTATGGCACAAACTTAAATGAGAATATTATTGCATGTTCAATGGCCTAATTACACTACTACAAAAAGAACAATATGTGGCACTTATTTTTAAAATACTAGGACGCTTGGGAAGTGCTATAGCTTCTAGCGCTATAAAAGAAAGTTATGGCGCTTCTTGAATTTATGGAAGTGCTATAGCTTTTTTTTTTAAATAACTTCCTATGGTGCTTCATATAAGAAGTGACACCACTTCCTACGACACTTTCATAATGAAGTGCCATAGGAAGTAGTGTGACTTCCTATGGCACTTCCCAAAGAAGCACCATAGGAAGTTTTTTTAAATAATTTTGTGTGATCATTTCCTTTTCCTAGCGAAACACTCTATATTTACAATCCAAATCCATAGTAATTTACAATACAGTTTATAGCAAAATGAAATAACTTGAAACAAATAGCTAATTCATAAAATCACTACTAAATGTATTTTATTACAAAAATTGTAATGGACAACTACAAGAATAGGCAAGAAACAACCTCTGTACCTAAATGTTAGCTAATTGTTTGACCATATATTCACACCATATATTTGTAGGCTCAAAAATTAAAAGACTTGCAATGTATATAAAGTTTAAGAAGTTAGAGTTGAAACTTCAAGTAAATACCTCAAAAACATTATAAGCATAAATCTAAGATTCATGACAGATTTTAACTTCAAAAATAAGAAAGCATATGGACTTAAGCTTCTATATGAAAACGAAAAAAAAAACTTATAAGCTAGGGAGCTTCTGTAGGATATTGCGACAAGAAGGGAAAAAACACATGGGAGACCCAGCTTTATACTACAACAGAAGTGGCGACTAAATGTTGAAGAAATGTGCTCGAGGAGGAGACAAGGGAAAACAAAAAGTGAGGGTGTAACACTTTATTTTTGTAAATTTGATGAGTTTTAAGCAACAAATTTGAGCCACAAAGTGATATTCTTTTGCAAAATTCTTTTAGTTCCCATCCTCAAGACAGGATTCGAACATGTTGTTGAGTAGGTGCTTTTGGATAATTTAAAACTTTTCAAAACCTGTTATAAAGTGGTTCACAACTTCTTAGTGACTCATTGTTTCTTAATTCATTTTATAATTACCAGAGTATTTCTTTGCTCGTTCTTAGATTAAGTCAACTTTTCAACTTTTCTTCCCTCTCTCTTCCCTCTTAAAGTCGGCCAAGAGCACCTTAGGAGGCCAAAAATCTGCATCTTCATCATCATCTCAGCTTCTTTCTCTAGACTTCATTTTCGTGCAAGACCAAGAGGAAAAAGAAAGAAGAAGTCTTAAGGAAGATGTTTCATGTGGCCTTAAATGCTCAATCAATCTTCTTTAATGTTGTACATGGTGTTAAGGGCTTTATGGCTATGTTTTTAGATTTTTGAAAAGTGGTGTTTGAGAACTTGTGAAAAGTTGAAAGTTAAAGAATCAAGGGATTCACTTTGGGAAGAGGAAGAGGTAAGAATTTAGCACATTTTGACCTAACTAGTGTGACCATTGGTTAAGTTTTAAGATTTGTGATTTTTTCCTTGATTTTCATGTGAATTTTTAAATGTATGAATTGGTTAGTGTGTTGTGGTAGAATTAGTGCCAAGTTGTGTCTTTGTGCCATTGGAATTGGTTTGGAACTTTAGATTGGAAAGGATTCCAATATGGTGATTTGTGTATGATTTTGGGTTGACATGTTGTGATTATTGTGTGACATGTCAATGTGATATGACTTAGGTGATTTTGGTGTTTCCAATGGATTCCTTGTGAAAATTTATGAAGGAATAGTATTTGATATGAAATTGAAACCATTGGAAGTATTGTTACAAAATATGAAATTCTACAAAATTGGCTAAGTGTAAACTGCTGTGCAAGGGACCAACTTTGCATGGTGTTTTGACAAAGCAAATGGTGTCTAAATGTTATGAAATTTTCCAGATTTTTAATTCACATTGCAAGCTTTCCATTGATATAAAGTTTGTGTCATTTTGAGTTCTGTCTATAAAGTTATACACGTTTGAAAACCAACCAGTAGTCAGGTCATTAGTTGGTTGCGGCCCAAAAGGCTGGCCATGCCCCAAAACCTTTTGTCCATCTGTTGGCCGCGGCCCAGAACTTTCTCACTTGCTTTTAGCCGCAGCCTAACCAGGCTGGCTGCAACCTAAAAGTTTCTGACCTCATTCTGGCCGCAGCCTAAAGGTGTTGACCGTGACCCAAAAGATGGTCTTTTGGTCAAGTTTTCCTAAACACTTTAGGCATGTATGGAAGCTTTTAATTTAATAGCCATATAAAGAGTTCAAATGATAACAAACTTTAAGAACTATGAAAGAAAGAATTTGGAGTAGAGATTTAACTCGCCGTTCTTGGTTTTGGTTTATAGCGTTTGACATTTGCCTTAATTGTAAACGAACCATGCTAAAGCATGGTTGGAAAGAACCAGGTAGTGACTCTTTCTCTTATACTATGTGTAAAGCATTATATGTATGTTGTTAGATCCCATATGTTTTGATGATAACAAAGATTGGATCAATGATATAAAAGGATTTGATAACAAACAAATGAATTTGAACAAGGTGGGAAAGCATTACTTGAAGTAAGCACTGTAGTAATGAGCAAATTCTGTGATGGCTTGCTTAAGTGACTACTCGAGTAAGGCAAGCTGTTACTCGAGTAAGCACTGAGTAATCATGTAGAATTTCATCCAGAGAAGTACTGCCAAAATTTGGAAGAAGTTACTCAAGTAGCCACTCGAGTAATCTATAAACTTATATGAGCCATTACTCGAGTAGCCACTCGAGTAACCAAGACAAAAATCTTCCAGTAGATCTCAGCTAATAAATGCAACAATTTACTTGAGTAGCCACTCGAGTAACCATGTGAGAAAAAGGCATAACTTAAGGGAGCACTCCAATAATTTCCAAAGTTATTTGAAGCATTACTCGAGGGGTCACTCAAGTAATCAGGTAAACAAAGAACAAGTACTCTCAGCCAAGAATTTGATGTAATTACTCAAGTAAGTAATCGAGTAATCTGTAAAGTTATTTGGAATTTACTCGAGGGGTCACTCGAGTAAGGTTTGAGGAAACGATAAGGCCACTCAAGTAGCCACTCGAGTAATAGGCTTACTGGAGGAAGCACCCAAGTTACTCACGAGGAAAAGACATGGCCACTCGAGTAGCCACTCTAGTAAACAGGTATTTCCAAGGCTTGTGATATATCTCACTCCATGTCTTACCCGAGTAATATCTTATGAAAATTTTTGAATTACTCACTGTCATATTTTTTTATAGGTTTACTCGAGGGACTACTCAAGTAACAAACATGATCACTCGAGTAGCCACTCGAGTAATGAAGTCCAGAAATAATGTTTTTAATCAAATATTTATTAAATTGTTTTCTATATGATTAACTCTTCATTACACTAGTATTCTAAGTACATTTGCATAGAAACAATGAAAGATCATGCCAGAAGTGAAAAGTCAAATAAAAGTCTTAACGTTCACCTACCGCTACGTACCGCAAATGGATAGTTTTCAAATTCGAAGAGTAGTCAAACTTTGTTGCGCGACTCTAACGGACATGTTTGAATTACTATCAACGGACACTATAAATCATCTATTTATATAGAGCATTCAAAGAGCAAAAAATAAGGACTGAGAATAAGCAATCACATATCGATCAACATACTCTTTGTGCCTTGTTTTCTTATACTCATTCATTGTACTTCAGTGATTATATATTTGCTCTATGAGAGAGTTTTTATTACAAAATCAATATTTGTTATTGAGACAACTTAAGGTTATGGAACCTTGAGTTGGGGATTTGATTACAACATGTAAGGGGGATCGAGTGTCCAGGTGAAGGAACTTGCTGTGTACTGAGGTGCCAAGAACCCACTGAATCTTGGAGAATATAGTGAAACTCTCAGAGATGCTCTGAGAACTGGACGTAGGTCAAAGTAGTTGTGGCCGAACCAGTATAACTCCCAGTTTACACTTCGGTGATATTTCTCTTTGCTCTCAACTATTTTAAATATTCTGTCAATTTTCTTATTCACAACGAAATTTCTGGTATCACCTAATTCACCACCCTCTTGGTTGAAACGCTTGCACTAACATTTGGTATCAGAGCGTTGGTCTTCATGTTATGATTTAATAGCCTAAGAAGGATCCAATGGTAAGCATGGGTGAAGGCATTCTTCCCGATGGAGCTTCTATCACAAGACCTCCGGGATTCAATGGCGAATACTTCTCATTCTGGAAAGAAAAGTTTAGAGTCTTCATAATGGCTACTAAACATGGGCTATGGGATGTGATTGAGAGTAGAAACTACAAAACTGAAAAGATTATAGATTCATAGAGAGTTCCCAAGACACCAGCAGAATATGATTAGAATGAAAAGAAACTCATCACACTCAACAGTAAGGCAATTTTAATGATTCAATGTGCCTTGAGTCAAAATGAGTACTTCAGAATCTGCACACACCCAACAGCTAAAGAAATGTGGGAAGCCTTAGAAATAGCTCACGAAGGAACTTCGGGAATAAAAGAAAACCGGATCAATACTTTAGTTACTGAGTTTGATTTACTTTGAATGAAATCAGGTGAGTCGATAGCTGAATTTGAACTTAGATTTACTCACCTTGTTAATCAACTTGTAGCACTTGGAAAATTCTATGATCAACATACTCAAGTATAAAAGATTTTGAATATTCTTTCTAAAGACTGGGAGGAAAAAGTCACTGCAATTAAGGAAGCAAAAGGTGAATCAATGCGATCGATTGCTTCTCTATTCGGAAGTCTTTCTGAATATAAAAGTAAGTTAAAGTTCAAACGAGAACTAGATGATATTGGTGATAAGAAAAAAAGAGGTATAGCACTGAAAGCAAAAGAAGAAGAACAAGATGAAGATGAAGAGCTTGATGATGATGAAATAGGCCTAATCATAAAATGATTCAGAAAGTTTTACAAGAAAGGCCAAGGATTCAAAAACTTTCAGAAAGGAGGAACAAGTAATAAAGAACACATCATCTGCTATGAATGTCAAGAGCCAGGACATTTCAAATCAGAATGTCAAGAACTGATTCAGAAGAATAAAGAAAAGAAAAAAGGCAAATTCTACAACAAGAAGAAAGCCTTTGTATCTGCCATATGGGGAGATAGCTCTTCTGACGAAGAAAGCGATAATGAGGAAGTAGCCAATATCTGTCTAGTTACTCAAGAGGAAACAGAAGAAGAGGAAACTAATTCTGATCCTACCTATAATGAATTACTTTCTGAATATAATGCTTTACATTCTGAATTCATCAAAGTAGTTAAAGACCTAGTTGTTTTCAAAAAGAAAAACAAAGCTCTTGAAGTATAACTTAAAGAGAATTTTGAAAAGGATTGTGAAAACTGTACTTCTTTGAAAAAGAAAAACACTAATCTTACTAAATCTCTTGAAAAATTCACTAAAGGAAGTGAAATGCTAAATGTAATTTTAAAAGCTCAACGATTTGTGAATGATCGATTTGGAATTGGATATGATCCAAAATTAGACAGAAGGAAAGGAAGAAAGAAAGATGGAGGTAAATTATACTTGAATTATTTTTAGCATTCTATGCATACATCAAATCCTTTTGCACATTGTAATTTTTGTAATAGAAAATGTCATTATACTTCATCATGTATTCATAGGAAGAAAGGAAATATAGGAACCTACATATGGGTACCTAAAGGTTCATATGTTCTGAAAATTTTTTGTACTAACCCAAAAGGACCCAAAAAGATGTGGGTACCTAAGACTTAATCGTATTTAATTGCAGATATGTCTTAAAGCATCCAAAAACAACAAGTGGTACATAAACAATGGATGCTCTAGACATATGACCAATGATTTTGAAAGTTTTACCACATTGTAACCTAAGGAAGGTGGAAAGGTAAAATTTAGAGGAAATCAATCCAGAAAAATAGCAGGAATTGGTGAAATCAAAATGACAAAGGAATACAAGTCAAAGATGTATATTACGTTGAAGGCTTGTGTCATAATTTGCTGAGTGTAAGTCAAAGTGTAGATAAAGACAACTGGATAATATTTGATTCAGAGGAATGTCTAATTGTCAACAAGAAAGACTTACAACTCGGTAAGAAAAATATCAAGGCAAAGCTCAGAGCAAAAAGGGAAGGTAACTGCTATACACTTGATATCAATAGAAATAACTCTGAAAATTGTTTTCTGAGTAATGCCGATGAAAGTTAGTTATGGCATAAGAGACTAGCTCATGTCAACATGCACCAACTAGGCAAACTACTCAAAAAGAATTTAGTTCTTGGATTACCCAAAGTAAGTTTTAAAAATAATTTGATTTGTGACGCATGTCAAAAGGGTAAACAAACTAAATCATCTTTCAAATCGAAAAATGAAATTACAACAAATTGACCACTTCAATTGATACATATGGATTTAGTTGGTCCAGCAAGAGTTAAAAGCCTTAGTGGCAACTTATATTCATTGGTCAATTTTGATGATTTCTCTAGATTTACATGGACTATTTTTCTATCATCAAAGGATGAAACCTTTACAAAATTCATTATTTTTGCCAAGAAAGTGCAAAATGAGAAAGGTATGTCCATTACAGGTATTAGGACAGATCACGGTGGAGAATTTGAAAATCAAGCCTTTGAAGAATATTGTGATACAAATGATATAGATCACAACTTCTCTGCTCCAAGGACACCTCAACAAAATGAAGTCGTGGAACGTAAGAATAGAGTGCTCAATGAAATGGCTAGAGCAATGCTGAATGAAAAGAATGTGTCTCAAGTTTTTTGGGCCGATGTAATGAGCACAACATGCTATATTTCAAATAGAGCCTACATTAGAACAAAACTTATAAAGACACCATACTAGCTATACGAAGGAAGGAAGCCAAACCTTGCTCATTTACACATCTTTGGTTGTAAGTGTTTCATTCATAATAATGGTAAAGATAACTTAAGAAAATTTGATTCTAGAACAGATGAAGGAATTTTTCTAGGCTATTCAAACCAAAGTAAAGCATACAGAATTTTCAATAAACGAACATGTGTTGTTAAAGAGTCAATTCACGTTGTATTTGATGATTTTGAATCCTTTGACAAAACCATTGATGATGAGCAGGAAGTTGTTTTAAATCAAGAAAATGGTCAATCTATTTCTAAATCTCTTATTCCAGAAGTTGATCAAACCAAGGAAGAAGATCAGTCAGTAGGACAACCTAAAGCCTGGAAATACAATAGGAGTCATCCCCTAGATCAAGTCATAGGAGATGTGAATAAAGGAGTCAAAACTAGAAATAGAATTTTCAATGAAGTGATTTTTTCTGCATTCATTTCTGAGATTGAACCTTCTAACATTGACAAAGCCCTGTCAGACAATGATTGGGTTATAGCAATGCAAGAAGAACTAAACCAATTTGAAAAAAATCTAGTTTGAGATTTGGTACCCTGACCTAAGGATCATCTTATCATTGATACTAAATGGGTATTCAAGAACAAACTTGATGAATCCATAATTATTGTCATAAACAAGGCAAGATTGGTGGCTAAAGGCTATAATCAGGAAGAAGGAATTGATTATGAGGAAATGTATGCTCCAATGGCTAGATTGGAAGCTATACGAGTACTCTTAGGCTTTGCATGCATTAAAGGATTCAAATTTATCAAATAGATGTAAAAAGTGTATTTCTAAATGTCTACATCATAGAAGAAGTATATGTTGATCAACCTCTAGGTTTCGAAGATGTAACCAAACTTGACTATGTTTTCAAACTCAAAAAGGCTCTATATGGTTTAAAACAAGCTCCTAGAGCATGGTACGAAAGGCTCAGTAAATTTCTTATTGACCAAGGTTTTATACGAGGAAAAGTTGATATAAGACTTTTTACAAATAAAAAACGTGATGATATATTAATTTTGCAAATATATGTTGATGATATAGTTTTCAATGCTACTAACGAAACTATGTGCAAAGAATTTTCTGAGATAATGCAGGGGGAGTTTGAGATGTCAATTATGGGAGAATTGAATTTCTTTCTTGGTTTACAAATCAAATAAAGAAAGAATGGAATTTTCATATCTCAAACGAAATATTTGAAAGAGTTATTAAAGAAGTATGGATTGGATGAAGCAAATGGAGCGGACAGACCCATGAGCTCAACCACATTGCTTGATGCGGATGTCAAGGGAAAAGATTACAATATCACAAAATATAGAGGAATGATTGGATCATTACTCTATCTCACTGCAAGTAGGCATGATACTCAATTCAGTGTGGGCATGTGTGCAAGATATCAATCAGCACCAAAAGAGTCACATGCTAAAACTGTCAAACGTATCTTCCGATATCTTGCGACATGGCATAATTAAGTCTCTGGTATCCCAAAGGAAGAAGTGAATATCTAGTTGCATACTTAGACTCTGATCATAGAGGATACAAGACGGACAGAAAGAGTATGAGTGGACAAGGCCAATTTCTTGGAGGATCACTTGTGTCAGTGTTTAGCAAGAAACAAACTACAGTATCTCTTTCATCAACGGAAGCTGAGTATGTTGCAGTATCAAGTTGCTGTGCATAAGTAATATGGCTAAAGAAATAACTCTAGGATCTTGATATTTATTTGAAAGAGGCACCAATATACTGTGACAACACTAGAATGATAAGCTTGGCAAAGAATCCGATTCAACATTCTAGAACCAAGCATATTGATGTTAGATATTACTTTATCAGAGATCATGTCTAAAAGAAAGATGTCAAAGTGATATCCATTCCAACTCATCTTTAACTAGCTGATATCTTCACAAAACCTCTTGCAAAAGATCAATTTTTTTTATTAGACGAGAATTGAGAATGGTAAATCCCAATGAATTGTAAGTTATTTAGTGTTTACAAAATGTTAGATGATATTATTTATTAATGTTTTGATGATTACTAACTTAAGCATCAGAGTTTCTAGCAATTTGTTTTGTAGCATCATGATATTCTGTTTTGGAGTATGAAAAGCAGAGGTTAACAGAAGATAACATTACAGGAGGGATAACTTCAAGTAATGAGCATTACTGGAGTGACACCTTGAAGTAATAGATGCATTACTCGAGTAGCCATTCGAGTAATGAACTTGGAAATATGCTAGTAAAGCATTAATTTCAAATGAAATGGCACAACAGTTGGAAATATACAGTCAGAAGGTGAAGAGACAGATTACCCGAGGGAGGCCTCAAGTGAACTTCAACGTTACTCAAGTAAGGCCTCGAGTGAACCTGGGTGCAGATCTCAAATTTACTGAGTTTAAACTCAAATCTGTCCTAAAGAGCCATCAAATGATCGCGGGAATATTCATGGGTAATTACAATATTATTTATGCCAGGTACAAACTTGAATTCACTACATTTTAAAATTTCTGGTATGATCACTCAAGTAGCTACTCGTGTAAGCCCTCAAGTGATGTCGGGATTTAGGGTTATTTCAGTCGATACTTAGTCATTTCTCACAAAATTGCCTTGAGTGATTCTCCTAGTGCTCTCACAAAATCTTTTCACAATCATTTTCCCTTCTCATTTCCATCAAAACCCTTTGGGTTTTATCTTCTAAAAACTCTCATATTGCTCAGTAACCTCTGCCTTACATTCACGACTCACGTTCCTTATTTTTCAGAAATACTCATTTCTCTCAAATCAAAATGGTGAGGACTAAATCTCCTAATCTTAGCACTTCTTCTGAGTCCTTTGAACCATATCAACCCTCTTATTCACTTTCCCTTTCTCCTAAAAAGAAAAGAAAAATCTCTCCTAAACCTAAAGCCAAAGCTAAACCGCAACCTAAGCCTAAGGTGAAAGGGGTTGTGATTAAGGAGCCCATTGTCACAAGAGCTCAAACCAAGAAGAGTTCACCTCTAGGAAGAGGCAAAGCAATAAAAGAGCTATCTCCTCCTTCTTCTAATTCATCTGATACACCCATTTTTTCTCCTAAACCTCTGAAAAAGCCCAAGATTGATGAGAAGCTTACCAAAGTCATGGTAGGCATGCTTGAGGAAGCTTTTCAATCTAAGGAAGCAAAGAAAGGGCAATCTTCAAGGTAAACAGAAGAGAGGGATGAAAAAAATCATATTTCCTCCAAAAGGATTCAATGTGAGCAAGCTTGACGAATCTCAGAAGTATCTGAGTCACTTTGCAAGAAGAAATGTGTGCAAGATGCATTACATTGACTACAAGGTTCTTCAAGAGGTATTGAAATTCGATTTGAGTCGCTATCTTGTTTCCTAAATACCCTGGATCTCTGTTAAACTCCCATTTTACACCAAAGTCATGAGGTATTTTTATTATAACGTTAAACCTATAAATGATCATGTTAGGAAGTCTGGGGAAGAAGAAATGACTTCTAAGGTCAGAGGATAAAGAATTTTAATCTCACCTTTTAAGATTAATACCTAGTTAGGAATAGAGAACCCTCCTGATGATGATTATCCTAATTATGATTCAAACCAGTTGTTTTCTATCCTAAGACCTGGTGAGATAGTGGGACAACTCAATTTCAATCCAAGTGATATGAGTGATTTTCATCGAGTCCTATGGTATATCTATTCTAGAGCCATGGTGAACAAATCCAATAACTTCACTCATTTCAGTAAGAGGGACTTCAGAAAATTTGCCTCATTGATCCTCAATGAACAAAAGGACTTGGGAGAATATATCTTCAATGAGATCAAGGGATATAGGTATGAAGGAAAACCTACTACTCCAATGCCTTATCCTCAACTTATTTCCTTGTTCCTCAAGAAGAATAAGATTTGGTACTTGGAGAGTATGGAGCTAATTAAGAGGATAACACTAGTTAGGAGGAATCAAATTGGAAAATTGAACATTAAGATTCCTCTGAAAACTCCTCTAGAAGCAAGTCCCAAGAAGAAGAAAAAGACTGACACAGCAACTAGTCGAATGGATGACATACAGTCTCCTGCTTCAGCCAACGTATCTTCTCTATCTTTCTTTAGAGCTGTAATGCAAACATTCATGGAAACATTCTGAAGAGTTTTCGTATTGACATTGCGAATACCAATACAGAGTTGGTAACCCATATGAATGAAAAGATAGGACAACTTGTGGAGAGGATGGATAAGAGGCATGAAGAGTTGCTAGCTGAACAACGTGCAAGGGGGAGCTTCTGAGATCCATTATTGTCAGACTTGATGCTTTAGCATATGGCTCTTCTATTCCTGGTCCTTCTATTATTCCTAAGCCCATACCTGCCTCTGAACCTAGACCCTCTATAACTACTGAGCATATACCTTCTAAGATAGGACCCAGTAATGTCTTGTTCTCTATGGCTGACCCTGACACATCCGAGCCAATCCACATCACCACTGATGATCTACCTCAGCTTGTTTAGCCAGAGCCCATATCTACTCCCATTGCCTCACCTACACATACTAAGGAGGTGCTTAAGTCTTCACCGGTTGCTACAAAGGAAGTAAAAATTACTTCTCTGGTTCCTTACCCATCATCTCCGGTAAATCCTCTAGAGGATCTTTAGACACCGCCAGTGAACCTTCCTGACCCTGAACCATCATCTTCAGATCCTTCAAGTTCAGATGGATGGTTCATATAAATCATTGGCATTTCTTGTCACTCCTATTTCAGCAGCCAAGCCACCCACTCCTCCTCATGATTGATTCCACCTTTGTGATGAAGACAAAAAGGGGGAGAAGAACTTGAGTGATTTTGTGATGAATGGCTGAGTTGATGTATTGGGATTTGGGTGTACGGGGCTTTAAGGAGCTTTCAAGTTTTTAATTTTGAATTCTAAGTTTGATTATGTATTGAATTCTTCTTTATGCAATTTGTTCCTTTGTGCTATTAAAGTTAAATTTCATTGAAGTTATATTGCATTGTGGGATTAATGAGTTTTTGATTGTGTATGCAAGGTGAACAAATAAATAAGAACAAAAACTTTGAAAAGATCTTTAATAAGCTATTTCAAAAGAGTTTTCAAGGTTAAATTGAACAAAAGATTTCATATGAAAAGTATTTAAGAAGGTATGTTCGAAAACTAAATTTAAAAAAAAAACTTTGTTCAAAATCACCAAGTTTTGTCATCATCAAAAAGGGGGAGAATGTTATATCCCATATGTTTTGATGATAACAGATTGGATTATTGATATAAAAGGATTTGATAACAAACAAATGAATTCGAACAAAGTGGCAAAGCATTACTTGAAGTAAGCACTGGAGTAATGAGCAAATTCTGTGATGGCTTACTTGAGTGACTACTTGAGTAAGGGAAGCTGTTATTCGAGTAAGCACTCAAGTAATCACTGAGAATTTCATCCAGAGAAGCACTGCCAAAATTTGGAAGAATTTACTCGAGTCGCCACTTGAGAAATCTGCAAACTTATATGAGCCATTACTCGAGTAGCCACTCAGTAACACATGAGAAAAGGCTTTACTCGAGTAGCCACTTAAGTAACCAAGGCAAAACTCTTTCAGTAGATCTCAGCAAAGAAATGCAACAATTTACTCGAGTAGCCACTCGAGTAACCATGTGAGAAAAAGGCATAACTTGAGGGAGCACTCCAGTAATCTCCAGAGTTATTTGAAGCATTACTTGAGGGGTCACTAGAGTAATCAGGTAAACAAAGAACAAGTACTCTCAGCCAAGAATTTAATGCAATTACTCGAGTGAGTAATTAGTAATCTGCAAAGTTATTTGGAATTTACTCAAGGGGTCACTCGAGTAAGGTTTGAGGAAACAACAAGGCCATTGGAGTAGCCACTCGAGTAATAGGCTTACTGGAGGAAGCACCCGAGTAACTCGCGAGGAAAAGACATGGCCACTCTAATAGCCACTCGAGTAATCAGGTATTTCCAAGGTTTGTGATATATCCCACTCCATGTCTTACCTAAGTAATATCTTATGAAAATTGTTGAATCACTCACAGCCATATTTTTTATAGGTTTACTCGAGGGACTACTTAAGTAACAGGCATGATCACTCGAGTAGCCACTCAAGTAATGAAGTCCAGAAATCATGTTTTTAATTGAATGTTTATTAAATTTTTTTCTATATGATTAAATCTTCATTGTACTAGTATTCTAAGTACATTTGAAGAGAAACAATGAAAGATCATGACAGAAGTGAAAAGTCAAATAAAAGTCCTAACATCCACCTACCGCTACCTACCGTAAACAAATAGTTTTCAAATTCGAAGAATAGTCAACTGTTACTGTGTGACTCTAACGGACATGTTTGAATTGCTTCCAACGGACGCTACAAATCATCTATTTATATAGAGCATTCAAAGAGTAAAAAACAAGAACTGAGAACAAGCAATCACATATCGATCAACATACTCTTTGTTCCTTTTTTTCTTGTACTCATTCATTGTACTTCAGTGATTATATATTTGCTCTGTGAGAGAGTTTTTATTACAAACTCAATATTTGTTATTGGGATAACTTAAGGTTGTGGAACCTTGTGTTGGGGATTTGATAACGTGTAAGGGGGAGCGAGTGTCCAGGTAAAGGAACTTGTTGTGTACTGAGGTGCCAAGAACCCACTAAATCTTGGAGAATATAGTGAAACTTTCAGAGACGCTATAAAGACTGGATATAGGTCAAAGTTGTTGTGGCCGAACCAGTATAACTCCCGATGTACACTTTGGTGATATTTCTCTTTGCTCTCAACTGCTTTAAATATTCTGTCAATTTTCTTATACGCAACGAAATTTCTGGTATCACCCAATTCACCCCCCTCTTGGGTGAAATGCTTGCACTAACATATGTTTATCACTATTTTATGCTGATTTATGACGCTACTACAATTACAGTCGGTGATAACTGTCTTTATACAACGAAAGCTATCGTTATACTACAAAATCTGTCGTTATATAGTGAAAGCTGTTGTTATACAGCGCATGCTATGGATATTGTGATTATAGCAAAAGCCGTCATACTGTGATTACAGCGAAAACTATCGCCTTGTGTTTATAGCTGTGAATACTGTCATTGTGGTGAAAGCCTTTTATCTTGTGCTGCTGTTGCTGTTCCAATTGCAATTTACTTACATGTTGTGTGCTTATATATTGTATGAGTGATTTGTTACTACTAGGATTCTCGTGCATCTCATTCTTTCCATTTAACTAACCTACAGACAGGGCAAGTGGCTCCAAAGGGAAGCGGACAACCTAGAGCAGCTAGGACTTTTTAGGGGTATATGATTTCAGTTGTTGGTTATAAATTTTGAGTTGGGATTACTGTACGTAAATGGGATGTAAATATTATTTTGGATATAGTTGTGTAATCCCCTAAATGGGAATTTATAGACCCTTTTTGTTAATACATGAACCTGGGGGTTAGCAGGATTTTCCTATACACTCTAATATGTATGAATGTGATATAACTGTATATTATAATTATGTTCAAAGTGTGGATATGAGACCAGGTTAAATGAATTGAGGAACGAATTTTCGGAAAACCCTATTGTGAGGATTGAATTTTAAATGAAATTTTCGTATCTTTTGGTCTCTAATTCATCTTAAATTCGTATTTCTGAATCATAATTACGGTTATCAAGGCAGGGGTTACAACTTGCGACTTATGGGTTAGTATAGTTATTGGCCCACTGCTAACTTCGTATGGGCTTACAGGGTCGAATACAAGAATAGTCCAACACGAGCTATAATGTCCAGGTTTATTGAATCTAAGATGTGTCTAAGATTCAATGAATATAATGTTTAATCTAGGGTGGGTGAATTTTATACATACATATATATATATATATGTGTGTGTGTGTGTGTGTGTGATATAAAATTCGTAAAAAGCATAATAATAATATTATTATGTAGTGTTAATTTCACATTTAAATTCATTTGTTAAATTACATGACTAACATTGATAGAGATATAATATCTTAGATTCAATTTATAAAGATAAATTAAATCTACTTCCATAGGTGATTTATTCGATTAAATAAATAGGTTAAATTAAAACTGTTAGATAAATTTAATTAAATCAAATTTATTTAATTAGCTCATCAAAACAATTAAGTATTAATTGATTTCAAAATAAATTAATTAATATTAATTTTGAAGATCCAAGATAGGCCTTATTAGTTATAAAAATGAAAGGCACAGGTTAAGTAGACCGCATATGAGAAAATAAGTAGCCACAAGAAGTTCCTAAGGAAATAGGAGGTGCTAGCACGTTGTTCGTGTTAGGGTTGATTCATGTGGATACCGACAAAGGGAGCTGATATGAGGTATGGGCTCCTAGAGATCAAAGAGGCAAAAAATGCATAAGAGGTACGATTCTTACTACTCGATTTAAAAACCTTTGACAAATCTACAATTGGGATTGGTAAACTTTTAAAAATTTAAATTCTTCTACTGTACCTGCCAATGCCAACACTTGTGTCTTTAATTACTCCTCTAGATCCTTATTTCCTACCATTATAGATGCTTGGAAATCCTTCTATTTCCTCTTCCTTGATATCTCATGGCCCTAAATATATAGCCACATCATTAGAGCCATGAAAGCAAGCCATTAGTCATGACTTGTTCCCTTACATATCCTATTAATCAATGACTACAGAGTTGGAAAGGAGCTTATATATCAATATAGTATTGGCTGAGGCAAAAAGGCATCTAGAAATTTTTTTTTAGGCTACAGCCAAGAAATCCTCTGGCCATAGTTAGGAGACAAGCTAAGGTGATTGGCCACAGCCAAGATGTAATATCCCAAAATTCATACACCAAAGATCTAGCGAATATTTATTTCAATAAATAAAATAAATGGTGAATTTTGATGAATTCAAAAATCCTGCTAGTGAAATTTCTTGTGTGCTAGCTTGGTTGTCTAATATTTTTAATTAGGAAAATGATTTCCATGCCTATGAAACTTTTCAAGTTAAAAGTAGATTTATAAAGCTTTAATTTTCTACATCATATGAGTCATTTCAAGCTGTACACAAAGAGTTATGTATTTTTAAATTTAGCTAGGTGAAACTAGCAAGTTTCTATGGCAGTGTCCAATAAATATTAATTCTGGATTTCTGTGCTTCCAATTGGCTAAAGAAAATATTTTTTCTTAAAAATAGACTTAATAAGGGTTGTATAGCCTTTGAAATCACTGCAATTGGACAATTATAAATAAAGATATGAATTTTCAAATTTGATGAAAATTCTATCAGCTTGTGCAAAAATTACAAAATGTAAGGGCAAAATGGTAATTTGTCATATTAAGCAAGAGGCAATTATTAGTATTTGGAGCAATTTTCGGCAATGGCCAAAAGAAAAAAAATATGATGACACTAGATCAACAATTGCAACTCCAATTAAAAATTAGGTGGAAGAGGTTAATTGTGTTAATTGAAGAGCCTATTTTTGACCATATAAAGAGTGCATTTTGGTCAAGTATAATTTGGAAAGAGAAAAGATGATGATCAATTAAATGAGCTTGTGCTTATTAGCCATAAAATATAATAAAAGAGAAAGATGAAGGTGATATTTTTATAAGGCCTTCTCTTTCCTTTAAGCTTATATTTTCAGTTGAAGTTGAACCAAAGAGAGAGGGAGAGTCATATGAAAGTGGAGCAAGAAGAGAGCTCAAGAGGAAAATCCAAGGTACTAGGTGGAAATCTTGGTGTTTAAGCCTTCTAGTTCAAGCAAGATCACATCTAACCTATATATCCTCATGAACATGGCTTGTAGCAAGCACAATCAAGGGTAGAGAAAGAGAGAACTGCACAGTTTTGAAGGGAGAATGAAAGGAAATTCAAGGTGAGCCTAGAAACTTGCTTATCTTGATGACTATTGATAGTTGTTAGTTGTTTGATGATTTGGTTGGTTGATTTTGCATTGTTTTGGAATTTTGGATGATGAAACCCTAGAATGTTATGCTGATAATTTTCCATGAAATATGTTTATTAAGTGTTTAAGTAGTTTATCTTATGATTACAAGTGAAAAGTAAGTGGTTAATTAAGAGAAACCAAGAAAACCTAACTTCTCTTCTAGGGTCCTAATTTTCGGTCAAGTGCAGAACCATAGGAAGGAGCTAGAATTTTGTAATTTTGATGGCTCCATTGGATTTAAAAGGCAAAATTTATGTAGTAATACATGTGTTCTTAATTTTTGGATGATTGTATGCAAATGTGGATTTTTTAGAAGTATAGGGAAACACTGTTTGATTTGATTTCGAGAGGCAGTGTTATTGTGAAATGAATTTCGTTAGTCAAACATAGTCCAAATATTATGAAACTTTACAGGATTAAAGTAGATATGGAAAGCTTTAATTTGATAGGTGGATCATAATTTTTGGACTACTATACTAAAAGATATGGATTTTTAAAGTTATGTCCTGTTTTTGGAATACAATCTGGAACAGTGCAGGTTTAGCGAATTTCTTGTAATAATGTGGTTTTAATTGCCAGATGTAGGTATTTTTACATGAAAATACACTTAAAGAGCATCACTTAGGCTTTGCAATTAGTCAATTTAAAATTTCCTAGAATTAATTATGATATTTCCAAGTTGACTGAAAATCTGCCAGTTTTCTGGAAAACTGTGAAATTGAACTATACAGAGTTGTATTGTGCAGAAATGTTTTGAAACTGTGATAGATAACCAATAAACTATGATTAAAGACAAATAATAGTTCGAGTAATAACCAGTTACTTATAACTTAAAATTTATAGGAATTGGAAATAGCCTGAGCCAGAACAAGAATTTAGGACAGACAACAGAACTGGAAAAGGACTAAGGTGGTAACTCTATCTTTCATAAACTATATGAATATTAATATCTTTGTATATGCCATCTTCTATAATATGAGCACTATTTTGCCTAGTAGTCCCAACTCATGTGCATATGCCATGGTGTTTGTGTTATATTGCATTACATAGTGTATGACATATTTATCTGTCGTACTTTATATGACTAATTGCTTGTTACTACTGAGATTCATTTGAATTTCACCCTTTTTCAAATATTCAAACACATTCCAGCTGAAGCTAGCGGCTCGAAGGACAAATCTGTGGCTACCGGCAAGTAGAGTAGTTTCTATGCATATGTAGGCTGCTGTTGGTTATCTAGCTTGTAATTTAGTTTCTTTTGAATGCTCTGTACATTTGTATATATATTTCAAACCCTATGGCGAATTTCCTGTATTGTAAATAAGTACTTAATGTCAATATGTTTCTATTATTTTTATATGCCTTACAGAATTGTGCGCTTATTACTCTGCAAATATCGAAATGTTAAGGGGTTTGACACAAGAGGTTTGGTCACAACAAAAACTTGTACTTCAAGATTTTTCTTAATCTTCTAGATTTCTTTGTTCAAATTAGGAAATTCATAAATTAATCTCCATAACTCTAAATGGGGTGGTTTAAAGTCCTATATAAATCTCTTTAAGTCTACTTAAGGGAAAAATATCACCCAATATCAATTATAGGCATAAAAATCTAGAAATCTCAATCAACCCTTACTGCCACAACATTCATTCCCGATTTTATACCTCAAATTCAACAAATCATATCTCTACTAATGTATTGACCTAAATGGCACATATTACATATCAAATTAAAGCTTAGAATGTCTACTATCAATCTAGAAAATTTCATGATCATTGGATAAGTTTTGGCCATTTAAAATTACGTGACAAGTAATCTGTCTCCCATAAAACACATTCTGGCAGCACTACTCCTTTAACTTTAACTTTTGGGTTTTCAATCCAACCCTTCTAAAATTATGTTCACAACCTATTCCTATACAATTTCATGTGTAGAATCCATTTCTAACCTCAAAAACACCAAAAGAAGACTCTTTCTCCATTAATCAGGTTTGGCCGAAACTTAAGGGTTTTTGGGTCAAAATTCTATTTTTAATTCTAATGCTTCGGGACTAGTTCCTCACTACTATCCCACATAGCTTTTTGTTCTAAAATTATTGAAAACATTCAAACTAGCAAAATCACGCTCCCTCTCTCTACCCTATTCTAGACAAAAATAGGTAGCCTAAAGAACTTCAAGAAAACTTAATCAATCTTTAAGTTATGGTGCTCAAATTAGAGCTGAAGCTTACGTCAGCTCAATACTATAGCAAGTTCTTGATGTCGGTAACACCTATATCTTGTAGATAGATCCAAACTACTCTGATTATGATTCCAAAACTGTAGAAATGTAGCTCTCACTGAGAGTAACAACATTCATGAAGACTTTGTGTGCTAGAAACAGTGAATGGGGGTCGAAATCAGCTTGGGAAATCAAGAACACTCCTTATTCTCTCCTCTCTTTCTTTTTCTTGATATTTTTCTCTATTTTTCCCCTTTATGGATGCCTTGGATGAAATAAATGGAGGCTAGGGGAGTATTGGATTGAATTTCACATAAGTCCAAGTGTTTACATTGTAAAGTGCTATGTGTCTTAAGATTAAATCTCAAAGTGATAAGTGTCCTTATAAAATCATCATTCCTCATTCTCTCTCATGTTAAATGACTTTTTGGTCAAGGGAAGGAAAGCCTGATGATTTCCTCTGACTCTCAGGCTCTGTGTTCGAGCAAGTCAAGTACATGACTGGATCAGAGACTAGTGGATTTCCCTGACCATTGTGCTAGGTGACGCCCCAGAGAGAGACAACACAAAAGTCATAAAGTAGAGGTAATGAAGTGGGACATGTGTCATCTTCTCACTAAGCCAACACAAAAGTAAGGGCTAAGTGGCAACTTCTTATTGGTCCACCTCAAAAAGCCACTTTTCAAAAGCTACTTTATTAAAGTTACTTTAATGCAG